>CM054113.1:74395665-75727332 GCA_028673005.1 Tanypteryx hageni | reverse complement strand
TATAAATAAGAAATTTAAGCATTTCTATGTTTCCTCGCTTATTAGAATTAAAAAGATTATTCATGTCGATGGGATGGCTTAGTTTCCTCTGTTAATTATAAACAATTCGCATTCTTTACTTTTAACAAGACCGGTACCAAGAATAACTAGTGTTGCCTCGACTCAAATGTTATTTATCAAGAAGATCAGTAATATCTCATTGAATTATAATTTTTTAAAGGGCTATGAATTCAATATTTTGAAATTATAAAAGGATATTCAAATTTTGAATTTCAAAGAAATATTTGCAAAATTTTGGCTCTCTCAATTTTTGTCGCTTATAGTTATAAGACGGAATAAAATTATTTTTCCACTTGGAGGCCCAAATAGCATTAATAATATAAATTTTGTATTGTATAACTATGTTTGGAATGCATTGTATTGTAAAGTTTTACCATTAATATAATTACGCATTAACGTCTCACTTAATATTCACATGGATAGATGCACCGAAGTTTTTAAAGCGGTAATAAAATTATGTAGCTTATGTCAATACTATTGGCCAAAACGTAAACAATAAACAACATCTTGGTTACCAAACAAATGTAAGTAGATGTAGCGATTTATGTTGCAATACATCTTTCAATGTTAATGGTAAAAGATAACAATGTTCTAATATTCCTTAAAAATCATTTGACTCAATTTAAAAGTATTCATAGATTATATTTAGGCATGAATCCATTTGTACCCTTTATCTTGGCGTTGGCTATTCTTCCTCTACGGCACGCCAGGGCGTGAATTTTCCTTGCATTAATCTTTACTTGGCTATCTCCCTTTGAAGACGACAAAAATGAAGAAATTTAGCTTTGTTGTCGCCTGGAAAATGGTCATCTAAGCCGATAAATTTTGCGCTTAAAGAATAATTTTGAGCGATTTAGCATGTAATACGACAAAACATGAACAGAATTAAAATATTCAGTCTTTCGTGCGTAAAATAAGTCATTTCCCGTGATCATAAGTTAATATTTAGGTATATTTATATCCACATCAGTGAAGAGTTGCATGGCATTTTGGGGTTTCTCCACACCATTTCCCATGCATTCTTATGGAAATAGTATTTCGTTGACCCCATTGCTCTGCAAACCTAGACCAAGTTCTTCCTTTGGTCCAGAGGATGGCCAATGAAACTTTTGAATTCGATAGCTTCAACGGTGTAAAAACGTATAAAGAACATACATACATTCACACACACACTCTAAAATATTTATAAGATATACATATAGGAAGTAATCTGTAAATGAGACTAATGTAAATTAATGATAAATTAACTTGTACATGAGGATTCCTCGTTTTTTGCAGCAGTTAGTACTGTAAGCATTATTTTAAAAAATTTCTAATATTTATCCAATGAAAATGAGGAATTATTAAAATAAATTTAATGTGGAAAGTAACGAAGAGGAAAATATATACGTAAATTACTGAAACAAATAATTTACTCCAAATAGAATATTAGGTATGCTTTCGAACAGTATTCATTTTTATAAAAATAAAAAAATTATTTATTCTTTATCACCAACATATGAAAGGGATTTCCTTTCAAAGAAAATTTTACGGAAGGTTCCATGTTAAATCTAATTACATTCCAGGGGTTGTACTCCCAAGCACAATGATTCCAACAGACAAACTAAACTTTGATTAAGTCGGAAACATTTATGTTTTTATGTAAGAAAAAGACGAATCAGTCGTCCTTATTGGCCTTCGAAATAAATTTTGAAACATTTAAAATAACTAATGTCGGCAGGCTTACGTAGAATTGCTACATGCATAGGTTACAGTAAAGTGAAATCAATATTCTTGTGACTATTGGATATATCTGGGACAAATATTTATAGTGCTTGTTCTTGGATTAAAGCACAGTAACAGAGTTATGAAGCATAAATATTTTTTGTTTTTATAAATTTTAAAAGATAAGAACAATGGATCTCTGGCAGACCCATGCGGGAAGTTATCGTGGTAATTGTTTTAAATTATGTACTGAAGAGTTGAAATTTTGACATTTTTATCGAATTAAAAACTAATATTTGTTTATTCCTATTATCACAAAGGCCGAATCATTGTTCCGATTCTATATTAATAATACAAAGTGAAAACACCCTACACTCAATCTTAATTTTATTTTAGCCAAATTGAGAAAAGAAACAACCCTTTCCTCTTTTCCGAGATATTTTGATTTTTCTATGGAATAACTTAGTACAGACAATAATAATTTCCTTAAATTTAAGACTATGTTTTATTGAAAAAACGCCTCAATGCTTTTAACACAAAACCAACAATCTTCGAACAAAATTATGCCCGTAATTTCGTATGAAAGTTCCAGAAGATAGCATAACGGGCAGAAATTAATGAACTAAAATATAATAATATAATTAGGTAGAATTAAAGGTTGGTCCAATAATAACTGAATAAATTAACGATGCTTCATTCAAACAATTTTGTTCTGTTGCCTATATTTTATCGACTGTGAAATTAAATTATTCCAACAAAACTACTGTAAATATGCTTTAAAATTTGATTTAACTTCTTATTATTTATCAAAATAAATTTTTTACATTTCAAAGTTCTTGTGTCTAGCAAAAACGCGGATAAAAATTTAAAATGCCGCATAATAAATGAAATATTTTTTCACGATTTTTCGAAACATTTTTATTTAATTACAATCTAATCCAATCAATTTTGGTTTTCTTTATTGAGCCTTAATAAATGTTACTGCACAAATTACGGACACTAGTTAAAAACGGCGCGGGACCTCCAGTTTTCAAACGTACAGCTAGTAGCAACAGCAACACAATAAAGGCTCACAAAAACATCTAAAATCCCGGGAAAAATACCAACCAATCGGCATAGCGAGCGATTTAATCCCCTCGAACAAACCTCTGAAGGAATTGGCTGAACGGATTTCAATAAAATTTTGTATATAAGATTTGTACAACATAACATAATGAAATCAAGATGTTAAAAGCGGAGCTAAAAAGTAGGACTACCACAATAAAAAGTTAAATAATATTTTTTACACGTATATCTAGAGAACCGATCCAATGGATTTTAACCAAATATGTATAGTTCGTATATTTAATCTTCATATAAATAAATAACCGGGTCGACAAGGTTAGAATTTTTCTGTAACTATGAATTTGGAAGGTATTGGCTGAACGGATTTAAAAGAAATTTCGTTTGTAGGGCAAGTATAGAATGAGAAAACGAGATGAATATGTTAAGAACACATCAGAAAAGCAGGGCTACCACAATAAATAATAATAAATATAATAATAAATAATAAAAATAATTTTCTGATTTTAAAGCAATTACATTACTATACGATTATACTACGGCGAATTTTACGAAATACACTTTTGTATCACGGTAAACCTGTGTACAGTGGCGGATTTACGCCTCCTGGGGCCCCTGGCGCTAAACATTTGGGGGCCCCTGGCGATAAGCATTCGCGGGCCCTGCAATCTAAATATATAGTGAAACCGCTCCTAACGGCCACCCTCTTTTGTGACACCTCTTAACGATCGTTTTTCTATGGAATCATAGAGGTTCCGCTGATTTTTAAATTGAGACATTTAACATTTCTGAGGTTATATACACGAACATTTTATCGGGGCCCCTTACTTCAAAGGGCTCCTGTCGCACGGCAAGTGCGACCCCCCTTAAATCCGCCACTTAATGTGAAATAGAAATTCAACATTTAGGTTAACTGACCGGTAGAGAAATCTTGGTTTTACTCCCATTTTCGCAGATCAATACGGAGCCCCAATAATTCGCGGAACTGCAGGGTTCCACGTAATCCAAGTTGAGAAGCACTGCCATACCTCACGGGGCCCCTGGCACGCGCCATGTGCGACCCCCTCCCCCCCCTAAATCCGCCACTGCCTGTGTACACCCCTACTTTTTACTTTCTCATATACGTAATATATTGAGAAAGTATTTTAATCGTGAAAAAATTCGACTTCGAGATTTTGATGGAAATACACGTTTTAGGTGTCCCTGAGTCCATAAAAGTGGTTTTCGCCATGCCATCTGTCTGTCGGTCTGTTCGCTGTTCTAGAGCCAAAACGCGTAAATAAAATCGAGTGATATCTCGTATTTGTGCAATATATTATCTTTTGCGGACTCATTTTTCATAAAAACGATATTGCACAAAAACAAAGGGTAGTTTATTCTTGTCGATTTTTAGAAAAATTTTATATACTCAAAAATGGCTACAGAGAATTTGATTAAAATCTATCCAGCCTGATGCCACATACAATACTGCGTAAGCCGTATGTCTCAAAAAATCACTGAATGGCGTCCAGTGGCATTATAATGTACGCTAAGCTAAATTTTGATATTTGAGGAGAAAAAATCCTGTACTTGACACGCCTTCGCCGCGATCCATTCAAACTCTTACTACATCCTTACGGTTAAACTAAATCAAATGATATCTCAAATTTGTGGATAATATCATTCATAAAAGACATTCTGAAGAGATGAACGATATTGCAAAACAATTAAGGGTACTTTATTCTTCGATATTTTGAAACAAAATCTTACTACAGCCTTACGGTTAAACTAAATCAAATGATATCTCATATTTGTAGATAATATTATTCATAAAAGACATTTTGAAGAGATAAACGATATTCCGCAAAAATTAAGGGTACTTTATTCTTGGATATTTTGAAACGATTCGATTTACCCAAAAATGGCCATTAAGGATTTTGATTAAAATCCATCTAATCGTACAACCTGATATAAAAAATAATACTAACTAGGCCATATGTCCCAAAAAAATACTAAATATCGACCAGTGGCATTAAAATGTACGCTAAACTACGGTTAACTTTGATTTATAAGCGTACACAGTCGACCTAGCATATATACGTATATGAGAAAGTTTGTGCAATGTTCATTTCGCCGTTTATTATATATTAAAATTGTATTAAAAGGAAAGTAGGCAGATTAGTTCTTTCCAGTACTACTTGTTAATTATGTATTTCTCAATCTTTATAACCGAAATTTTAAATCTCTATATATATACGAGAGTTTATTAAAGCTGATAAACAAGATGGAAAAGTATACTCCATAAATGGAATACACAGAGATTTCAAAGGTGATCTATATGGGAAATACGTATGAAACGGTATCGAAAGATTGGCGATTCTCGAATTATTATCTCCGAAACTATGTCGTAATTATGTGTTCTCGGGAACTATCTTGTAGTGAATGTTGTCCTCTATCCGAATAATGTTTATAATCTATACCATACAGATCATATAGGTGCGTGGTATAGAAAAACATAGATTTTAATTGTTATTTGCCGAGAGAACCGTCTTAGCGATCGATGTAAACAAAATACGCAATCTTTTTCTCGGGATTTTCTCGAATTTTTATCTCCAAAACCATAACTCATAATTATGTAGTCTTGCAAACTATCTTGTAGTAAATGTTTTTCTCTATCCGAATAAATTTTTTAATCTATGCTTTACACAACATATAAGAGCAAGGGAGAGAAAAGTAAGGTATTTCATTGCTGCTTAACGAATGCCATTTAACGAGATACGAGTATAAGTTTTTTAAAGTAATTATGTAAAGTGGAAGTTCTAATTGACGAATTGAGTTAAAATCACAATTGGGAGATAAATTTTAATAACAATCATTTGTACTTAATTTAATTAAAATCCGTGCAGCGGTTTAGGAGATGAATGTTAGGACGGACGGACGCTGGTAAACAACGCCTGAAAACTAATTAACGTAGATAGGGTTCGATAGTTTTTCTCATGAATGAATCTTACCCTTTCTTCTTTTTTTTCTCCTCTCTCAAGAACCAGCTTCGCCTTGTGAAGGTCGTTGACCCCTTTCACCCGTCTCCGCTTTGACTTAATGGGGAGCGGTTTGTGGCAGATAAACTTCTTATTCTATTATAAGGCACATGCTCAGAAACAACGAACCCCACTCACTGTCAGCCTACTTTTAATAGAAAAGGTGGGAAACATAAAGGAAGGAATGAGTTTATTTTCTTAGAAGCAATCTCCAGCCGAGATGTCCTTTACGCCTGATTTACAGGCGTGCTCCCTTTTTCAGCTCATAATTTGTCATTTTCTGATAATTTCATTCATAGTGAAGAAGTCTATATCTGAGAATATGGTTGAAAAACATACGGAGAATGAGTCTTAACATATTGGCTTATATGGACTTGAATTATCTAACACATCACATCAATTGGATTTCGTTCAATAAATTTAACCTAAGACGCATATAAAAAAGTGACATCATATTTTTTTATTTATCAGGCATCAATACGCGAAATCATTGCATTTTTTAATAATAAACGGCACTGACGTCCTCAATTTCCATTTTTATTAAAAATAATTAAGCGAAATTAATGTCGTGTTTTACAATTAACTGCCATAAAATTGATCTCAAACCCCTATGTTATTTTTAAAAACACTAAGCTTAAAATTTTTCCATATCCAAACAATCGAATTATGATTTTTAGCCTGCTTTCCAAAAAATGGAAAGTAGTCTTCTGAGATAGCCTCGGTTTCCGTGTGTATGTGTGCGTGTGTATGTGTGCGTGTGTGTGTGTCCGTGCGCGTGCGTGTGTGTGCGTGTGTGTGTGTGTCCGTGTGCGTGTGTCCGTGTGTGTGTCCATATATTTGTAAGTAATAATAGCCAATTTCTCCTTACACAATTAATTGATATTTTGAATGTCATGTTTGTTTTTATAATTTATATGTGCAATTTTAATTGTCTCTCCCATACGAAAAAGGTCACATTCCAGTATTGAAATAAAGAAGGAAGATTTTTTTCTTTTGGTCAATCGTTAAAAATGTCCACAACAAGCCATACGATTACTACTACGGCGAATTTGACGAAAGGCACTTCTGTGCCAAGTGGAAACCTGTGTTTTCATATATTAAAATTGTATTGAAAGGAAAGTAGACGGATTAGTTCCTTCCAGAACTGCTTGTTTTTCAAGTTAACTGATTACTAAAAATTTTCCACCTTGGTTAATTCGATAATGACCTGAACAACGATTTCAGAATCATTAATTTGCTAAATTATATCAAAAATTATCCTGGAAACTAATAAACTCTCGCTTTAAAACGATCGCTTGACACTCCCGTCTGACCAACAAGAGAGAGATCTCGAGGGAGGCAAAAAAACTCTTCCTTGTTGGTTTAAAGCTTCTAACTAGTGGTCTCCTGGATGTCGTGATTTGAATGTTGCGCCACGTCCGGTCATTGGACCGAGGGAGAGTGAGTGTGAGAGAGAGAGGGAAAATGTAACAGTGCGTATCTAACACATACCTATCAAAATATTACGTGATTTTCGATTGCCAATCCTTCCTCGTAGATTTCCATATTGCCCACGTAATGAGTAGCAATGATTTGTGACATGAAGGACAATTATGTTGCTTAAAGTACCTTTAGTTCACGACTACATAGGATGGCGCGCACGATTCTCATCAACCGATCATTGCCTTGGAATTGAACGCTATGTTTCTAAATGCCTTAATCACTGCAACGACCAAGTTAATAGGTCGTCATGGAAGCGAAATAAACTTCAAACTAAATTTTCTGTCATTAATAATCCAATGCCAAAACTACGTCATTCTGCGCTAAAAAATATTATTGTCCTAGGGAAGCTTTAATTTTTGACATGAAATAGAGAATATAAGACAAGAAACATTAATCTGCATACAATTCAAGTTATGAAACCAAATGCCTAGTTTTATAAGTAGTTTAAATAAGTGATTCTCAGTTGTAGGAGTGGAATTACTTTGGTTTTTACATCAATGACTTCTAGCTACATCAAAGGAATCTGACGGTCTCCACCTTTCTCTACAATATAATTTATTCATAAATTATTTAGCATATAATTAAGTCTCATAAATTATGAGAACACAACAAAAAATACACTCTTTATTAACAATCAAAAGATTCTTAATAAAGTCATCATCTAAAACAGCATTAATCATTGCAACGACCCAGTTATTAGGTCACCATGGAAGTGAATAAACATATTTTTGATTTCATGAATAACCCAATACCAAAACTACGTTATTCCCCGTCAAAAAAATATTTTGCATAGGAAGCTTTCAATTTTTTCTCGGAATCCGTAGTTTGCCTTTTTTGAGAGAAGACGGAAAAAATTTAATGAATAGAGCGTTAACCTCAAGTGTTACAAAAACAATATGAGTCAATAGGTCAATATTAAAAATTCGGTCACATGTTTACATGAAAAGTAAAACTTTCGCTTGGAGACAACGCAGCGTATATTTTCCCGGTTAATGCCCTCGGTGATTCATTTCCGATTATACGAAACAAGACGTGGATATTCTTTTACCATTCAGCAATTAGGCAAGTGAATGATCGATGGATTTTTCGGCCATCGAACTTTAAACTACTTTTCATAGCATTCGGCGAAATTGGAGAATCCAAACCTAACATTAAGTTGGACTTAATATCAGGTGGAATCAAATTACCGGGAAAATGTACTTCGCGTCAGTCATTAAAAAAATATATATACCACAAATGATGGGAAAACGGTATGCACGATATGCCTGTTGGAAACGCTGCTTTAAAAACGCATGCAGCGCTATGGTGGCCGCAAGTGGAGTTCAACGACTGCTTATGATTAGTTGTAATTGTTGTCCAATATACGTAAAAATCGAATAGTAGTTATGTGACCTATTTAAGTCCTTGGATGCGAACAGCTTTTAAGAAAATAAATTATCTTCAAAGAATTTCGCACCAATGCAATCGTTATGCAGGGAATAAAATACTTTTTTTAACTGTTAGAATTGAGATGATTGATCGGAACGCAAATATATTTACTGCGAAATGTTAAGACTTTAGCCAGTTTTCGGTCGTTTGTAAAATTTAATTTAATTCCGAATAACCGATAGTAAGTCGATTAGAATTTAATAAAAAATCGTTTCTCAGACCCTCTCTCTTTGTGTCCTTCGGCCTCGCTAACAGTAACAGTAAACGCAGAGGTGTTTATTTTCGCTGATTAACTCTTAAATCAATGCAGAACTCTGGAGGTCAACGAATAAATTAGTACACTATTCCTTATGTAAATGGATAACCAGCACACAAATATACAAACTTTATGTCATTAAGTCCGATATAAAAATTAATGCGTTAGTTTTAAATAAGCAAATCTGAATTAAATATAAATATGGCAAGATAATCAACTAATGATAAGCAAGCTTGCTAAGGTAATTTCGTGTTTAGGGTCGATTTATTTCCTTGCCGTACGACCGGCAAGTCATCTATATTCCTATTGTACCCATCAATAAACTAGTTTCTTTTAACTTAAAACATTACTAATATTTTTCCTACGGCTTTGATTATTAAACTTAATACCAACAATGCAGGCGAATGTGACAAAACAACAGAGGCATGTTTAAACTCGGGAACCGCTGGACGTATTTTGATGAAATTTGGTATTGGAGACTTTTACTAAAATTTGTCGATCAATTCCAATTTTGGTTAAAATCGGACGATACTTTACATGAAGACCTACATGTATTTTACAACGCACCTGTTTCAATTCGGAATCCCCAGGACGTATTTTGATGAAATTTGGTATTGGGCAGTTTTACTAACATTTGTCGATCTCAAAGAACTCATTTGAAAAGTCTTTGTACTCCGACATGGAATACACTTTTCCATACTTGTTAATAAGTAATGCATTTATATACGAATATATAAATATCAATTTTTATGAAAAATTTAATTATAAAAAATAATAGAAAATTATCGAATCTATACTTTATATGAATTCAAATTTATGGAACAAGAAAACTTTATTGAAATGTGAAATTTAGACAGGACAA
This sequence comes from Tanypteryx hageni, assembly GCA_028673005.1. Lineage (NCBI taxonomy): Eukaryota > Metazoa > Arthropoda > Insecta > Odonata > Petaluridae > Tanypteryx > Tanypteryx hageni. The sequence continues at coordinate 75,717,461 of CM054113.1, read as the reverse complement.
AGAAAGAAATAAAAATAGATTATTTATAACCAGTCCTTGAAGTGAAAGAAAAAAGAAGCCGGGATGGTTCTAAAGGTAAAACAGAGGCGGATTTAGGACGTTTCAGGTTCTAGGTGCAAATGTTTAATGGATGTAACTTAAGCAAATTTTGAAGGCAAATCCGCCTCTGAAATCAAATATGTAATAATTTTAAAAACTACTTACTTTATTCTTAACGCGTCATACACAGCTAACAAAACATTTAATTTTCAAAACAATTTCCAAAAATTCTCTTTTTCATTCTTACTGGACCTTGATGTAGGAGCAGAACAATTCTTGTAGTCTGCATCCCGGCGACCCTTTCCCAACCACCGTTTTACGTAATCCTTTGGATCAGAACTATCAATTGGAGGGCCCACCATGGATATGAACATTAAACTGGATGTTGTTTTCAATAATAAGGAGTTTGATATAGAAGATATGATAATATTCATGATATAGAACAATCGCTCACATTCAGCAGTTGAAATAATTTAGGTGTTTATAGCAGTTTTCAGTGCCTGCATGCCTTTTGAAATATTGCCACAATCACCACAGATAACGAATTCTCGAAAGCCCTGACCTGATGTACTTGCACAGATATGAAATGTTTTAGACAATTGTCGAATCTGCTTGTGTCCAAAACACGGATCTCTTTCATTAAGCCATTATGTTACGTCAAAAATTTTCAAACTATTAATTAATTCACTATATTTTTCTATATTAAAATCATTTTCTTGTTCACATGAAGACAATGTTGTAAACATTGTAGTATAAATATTTTCACTTAATTTTCGAAAAAAATCTTCTTGACTGATTTTGGGTACTTTACCGATGTCCAATTTAACTCCTTGAAATTCAAGTTTATTGACTGCATTTTGAGCTAGTTCAAAATATTCACCTGAATTATGTTTCATTGATTGGAACACATGATATTTTAAGTTAATAAGACGATGCGCCTCTGGTAGAGTAATTTGTCTATCTTGCAATTTTTTGATAGATGTTCAAGTTCTATCAAAGCATCCAACATGAGTCCCATGTTAAGAAAAAAATATGTCACTTAATTTTTTTGAAGTCCTGTATATTGTGCTTCTTCTCCTCCATTACGTTTTCATGCATTGAGGCTTCATGAAAATGTTGATGTAGAGCTGCATAATTATTCCAAACAGCCATCACGCTTGACGATACCCATCGAGTACCCAAAATAAGTCCAATTAAATTTAACTTTACACTCAATGTCAGTGCAACATTTTCAAGTTCGGTTTTGTTTTTAGGAGACGCACTATAAATAGCATATAGCTTGTCAAATAATATTTTCATAAGGCATAGTGGTAAAATATGACGTACGACGTCATTTACAGCTAGATCTAAACGATGATTGCTACAGTGCCAAACTAATATGTTCGGAAACTTATTTACAAGTAGGCGAGCTACGCCTGCATTTTTTCCAAGCATATCGCAAGCCCCATCACAACCAAAGAAAACCCAATTTCTTAATATAAAATTATCATCGAATCCATGACTTTGTAAGACATTCAAAAATGTTTCTTTAATGGTAGGAGCTTGTGTTGCTTAGTTCCATCGGGTCAAAAAATGAACTACTTAAAACAGTTGATTCTGGCATTTTTACACGCAAGCATATCGACAGAGCATATTTTTTGTATAATGAAGTAGATTCGTCAATCAATAAACCTACTTTCTGATCATTCTTTAGTATGTAATTGACAAGCTTCTTCCGCATTTCATATGCAATACGGTGGGTGGTGTCTGCGCACGCATTATCAGATTGTAAGATACGCCCCCCATTTCTAAACCGTTTGCTACTTGAAGGTCTATTAGCGCCGGTAAATCGGAAAATGAACGATTTGTTTTTGCAACATGATAAACAGTTCGAAATATACGGTACGTTGTTTCATACTGCTTCATTTGCATTTTGGAACTTAAAAATTCTATCGATTGCTTTCCAGCCAAAGAAATTATTTCGCAAGCTTTTATATGCGCAGCTGATAGCTTATGAGATAAAAGCTTCTTCCGCAATGATTGCTGCTTTTCTCCTTTTGTCTCACCATACTCTTTAACGGAACAATTCACCCACTCACTTGCTAATTTTAACCCCCGAGTCTTTGTTGGCCCCAAATTATTTACCGATTTACATGTAGAACATCCAAGACCACTTTTCGTAATTTTTAACCAATCGAATGTTTTTAATTTTTCATGCCATTGAACATTCGTCCAGTAAAACGTGAAAACGGTTTCTTCTATTTGTGAACTGAAGCATGGATCACTCAAACTAGAACATGTTTTTTTTATCGATTTCAGGCGAAGTTTTATTGTCTCCTTCTGTATCGCTATTAATTTTTCTATTTTTGCACTCAACAACCACTTATCCATTTTTAAAAAGGCCAATATCAAATTGTTAATGAAATAAAATTTAAAAACATACAGCACGTTTATTCTGTATTTTATACAGCATAATTTTTCACGTCTACCGAATACACGCAATAAGGGGAATCCCAGATGTTTCGCTGTACAGTTTTGCGTTGCTTTGTAAATAGCACGAGTGTTTGACGTGTCATACTAAAAGAGTACGCTAATGTAACTAATTTTTGATTGTGCAGACCTGGGGACTTAGCTGGCGCTTCTCTTCACCGCCTGATTTCCCCGCTCCTTGGAAGGTAGCCACAGTCACGTGCATCCCGAAGACGAAGGCCAGCAAGGATCCGACCAAATACAGGCCGATCTTCCTGCTGGACGGCCTAGGGAAGGTCTTCGAGCGCATTCTCCTGCCGCACCTTCACAAGCACCTCTCCGAGAAGAACATTCTCCCGGAGCAGCAATTCGGGTTCCGAGAGGCGCATTCCACAACGCATCAGGTGGCCGATGTCTGTAACTTCATTACAGACACGTTCAACATCTGTCGCCACGCCACTGCCGCATTCTTCGATGTCACAAAGGCATTCGACAGAATGTGGCAAGACATATTACTGCGGAAAATGTCCTTATTTGGATTCCCGACCTGGCAGTCCGGGATCATTCGGAGCTACATTCGCGAGAGGTCCTTCCGCGTCCGATGGCAGACGACCCTCTCCTCTCCACGGCCGATTGCCTCCGGCACTCTTCAGGGCAGTGTCCTCGGGCCGACCCTCTACAACACCTTCACCGGTGACGTCCCGAGGAACCTCGGCTGGAATTCCATCACCGCCTTCTACGCGGACGACGCAGCACTGCTCTGCAAATCATCCAAGATGGAGAAGGTGGCGGATTACCTGCAGCGCGCCACGGACGAGTTGCTGCGCTGGTTTTCAGCCTCCAAGCTGGAGATCAACGCAGCCAAAACTCAGACGGTCATGTTCTCCACCGCGAAGGCGCCGGAACCTGATGGCATCCTGGTCGGCTCTGACCAACTTCCCTGGAGACAGGAGGCCGTGTACCTGGGAGTGGTTCTCGACCGCAGACTGCAGTTCACCGCCCATGCCAGGAGGATGGCACACAAGGCGCTCGGCACCAAGATTGCCCTCGGTCCGCTGCTCCGCAGCCGCTGCGTATCAGCAAAGCGGAAAACGGCCCTTTACAGGGCCATCATCGTCCCTATACTCGCTTACGCCTCCCCGGCATGGAGCGGTCGCCTCTCCGCCATTGGTCGACGTCACCTGGACACGGTGGAGAAGGCCTGCCTTCGGACAATTTCGGCTAGGAGAAGGAACACACAGGCCCTCTTGGGCTGGCTGGGTCTTCCTTCTATCCAGGACCTCCTAAGGACCAGGGCGAAGGTCTTCTGGGAGGAGACCGCGAGACAACCTACGGATATTATCCGCCGAATCGCAGACGCGCGGCCCATGCCTTGGGACCGCCACAAACGGCCTAGATCCTCAACGAGAGAAGACTTGGATCTTCCCCGAAGAGGAGACGGCCGTGACAGCACCCGATAAAGGCCCTTTACAGGGCCACTAACCGGAGGACTGCAGAAGTTCCAGACCGGCCCCCACACACCAACACCTCCGCCGCTTAGGTGCCTCGTTTTGAGAGCAGTCGTGCGGCGTATCATCCCTGCGGCTTAGCAGGGAATGAAATTTCACCATAGTTGATTGTGCAGGCAGCTAGCAGACGAATTTAAGCAGCCAATGGCAGCTCAGTACAAACACCGTCACAGCATGCTCCCAAGCTGGACCGGTGAAAGGGGCGTGCCCTCCGAAAAGCGCGTGAATGCTGCCCTAAAAATCAACGGGTCTATAAAAACCTTTGAAATCGAAAACAATTGAATCTCGGCCCGATGCTCTTGTAGTTCGGGATAAATATTGATATAAATAAAAATCTTATAAATATTTTAGGGTGTGTATGTATGTTCTTTATACGATTTTACACCGTTAAAGCTATCGAATTCAAAGGTTTCATGGGCCATCCTCTGGACCAAAAGAAGAACTTGGTCTAGGTTTGCAGACCGTGGGGTCTCTTATACCCCATGGGTTCAACAAAATACTATTTCCATAAGAATGCATGGAAAATGGTGTGGAGAACCCCCAAAATGCCATGAAACTCTTCACTGATGTGGATATAAATATACCTAAATATTAACTTACGATCACGGGAAATGGCTGATTTTACGCATGAAAGTGTGATCATTGTAATTTTGTTAATTTTTTGTCATATTACATTTTAAATCGCTCGAAATTATCCTTTAAGAGCAAACTTGATTAACATTTTCCAGACGGCAACAAAGCTAAATTTCTTAATTTTTGTACTCTTCAAAGGGAGATAGCCACGTAAAGATTAATGCAAGAAAAATCCAAGCCGTGGCGTGCCGTAGAGGAAGAATAGCCAACAAAATGATTTTTAAGGAATATAAAAACATTGTTATCCTTCATCATGAACATTGAAAGATTTATTGCAACATAAATATAAAAATTTACTTACATTTTTTCGGTAACCTGGATGTTGTTTATTGTTTACGTTTTGGCTAATAGTACTGACATAATCCACATAATTTTATTGCTGTTTTAAAGGCTTCGGTGCATCTATCCATGTGAATATTAAGTAAGACGTTAATGCGTAATTATATTAATGGTAAAACTTTACAATACAATACAAAATAGTAAATGTTAATGTAAACATCGCTTGCGTAATTAAGGAATGGGGAACGTTTTATAAACTTGGAGTACCCAATAGCGAAAGGAAGTAAATTTCAGAATTTATTGTAATAGTTTTATTGTAATATGACATCAAAAGTGATATATCAATAAAAATAATAAATGATAAAAATCGTTTGCTACTTAAAAGAAATCTCTTTCCCGAGCGAAGCCGGGCCTTTCAGCTAGTAATGTAAAATTGAGACATTACAAGAAGTACCGGGTTGGATTCGAGTCCGTAAAAAGGAAACGGGATCGTTTGAAATTTATAAAAAGATAACGAGATGGCATCCCGCCTCGCTTCAAGCATTGTTTATAATAAATAAGGAATGTAACAACCAGAGCCGCGCCGGCCTATGGGCGCAAGGGGTGCATCGTAATCGGGCGGCAACATATGATGGGCGCCACTTACGGACGGGCAATAATATTTCTTAATTTTTCTCTTTTCCATCTCGTACATTTGAACGCATATACTTTAGTGATACTTGGTGTTCAAAAATCATTTATCACTTTCACTTATTAATCAGATTATTTTCTTCGTACATACCCAAAAAGAATTAACTGGCCCGAGGGTGGCAACAGTTTGCAGGCAAGCTCCTCTTTCGGAGGAAGAGCGAGTTTTTAGACCTAATAATTGTGCGATGCGACCGCCTCAGGCGCCATTCCTGAGGATGCGCCAAATTTTGAAGCAATGCATCAGGGCGTTGAAAATCAGGGGCGCTTAGAAGTTTGAGGACGGTTAATCAATTTTTAGTTTGCTTTAATACATCATAGGTAAGCTGCTTAAATTATATCTTGGTTAATTATAAAACTTTCTTCTATGGAAGTTTTTCACACATGCAAAATAAAGGACGCGGAAAAAACCGAAAAGCAAGCGATATGGATTAACTCCCTCCAAGACAAACATGAGAGCGTCATTTCGCAAAACTCGTCCTCGGAAAACATCTGGCGTCCCTCGGCATAAACCTCGAAAATGCCGCTGGTCAGGCAGTCTTTCGTCAATTAAGATTCCGCCTGGGTTTTTCCGAATCTTTTAATCCCTTTCGGGGTGAGAGGTTGTGGAAACGAGACGTCATGAGAGCTGCGCGACTGTAAAATTCTTATCTTGCCCTTATGAAGGTCGATGGCAGTAAACGGAAGAAGTGCCGCCCCAGGTTCGAGGCTCCCGCCGCCAGGGACTCCTGCCGATTCCTTTCCCTCTCTCTTTTGGGCACGTAAGACCGTGTTGTCCGGCAGTAAAATAATGCTGAATATGCATAGCGACACTTTTATCCCGGATAGTAGATTTCAGCAGTGATTTGCGAAAGATGGAAAAAATCGAGGACGAGGACGCGGCTTTACATGGAACTCAAGTTTGTTACCGAATATTATAGGTAGTGTAGTTACTTTATCTGTATACAGTTTTTATTTCAAGAAGCTTTCCTTTCTTAGATCTAATACAATTTAGCAAACGTGACTTTATCACTGATGGAACATCTATAAATATAATTCTCAAGTATCCGTATATCTGTCTTCTTTCGCGCATTTTTGGGCGCTTTTAGATACATTAAAAAGATTAAATTTTGTATGATGGTAGATCATAGGCTACAACCGACAGGAAAAGTTGAAAACTTCAGAAACTTGCATTTTGGAAAGTATTTTTAACCTCAATGATTCCATTTTATTCCCCATTAGGAGGCACTGAAATCGATTAAACGTTTCATAAAATTGCATTTTAAAATTACATTTTAAAATTGCTTTAAATTAAGTTACGAACTTGAGACTTAAATGATGTATGATGATGATAGATACTATAATTTTTAAGACAAGAATTTTTTTGCATTGTATTGTGGCAGCCCTGCTTTCTATCTATACAAAAATCTCTATTTTGTTTTTTTGTGCTGAATGACTCCTTCATACAAAATTTTGTTGTAATTGGTCAGGCCAATTCCTTCCAAATTTATAATTACTGAAAAGTATAATTTTGAGATTGTGGCACCCCTGCTGAGTCGATATGATCCAAATATGTCATTGAAGTCATTAATTTATGTGAATATTCTATGTAGTAAATTTGGTTGAAATCGGTTCAGCCAATTCATCCCTGATATATGCGAACGCACGGACGGACGGATATCACGAAGTTAATGGTGTTTTTCAGCAATGACGAAAAGCGCAAACAAGATGGAAAAGTTTCTGGAAAAAAACGAGAAATCTCAGAAAAACACTAAAAGCCAACTTGACTATAGAAATCAAAATAATTTAGAACTTGCATTTGAAGTTTATGAGAAAATTCAAAGGCATCCACGGACAGTAAAGTTCTTAACTTCTGGGAAGAAAATAACAAGATGGAAAAGTATACTCCATAAATGGAATATACAGAGATCTCAAAGGCGTTCTAAATAGAAAATACGTATGAAACCGTATCGAAAGATTGGGCGTTTCTCCAATTTTTATCTCCAAAACTGTCGTAATTATATGATCTCGGGGATAATCCTGTAGTAAATGTTGTTCTATATCCAAATACATTTTTTACTTTCTCCATATACGGAGTATAGAGAAAGTATTGTTTTCATGAAAAAATCGAATTCGAGATTTCAACGGAAATATATGTTTTGAGGTCCTCGGAACACGTTTTGACTTCTCGATGTCTGTGACCGTGATTTTTTGGGTCCTCTAACTCAAACCCTATTTATCAGATCAACACCAAATTTTATATTTGACAGTTTTGTTAAAAGAAAAAGAACTGACTAGTTTTTTGTAAAGATGGGTCAAACGGAAGTGGGTGTTTATTCTTGTCAATTATCCATTTTTGAAATATTCGCTTTAATATTTCATAAATGTAAAAAAAGTCCTGGAATAAAAGTTTCAGAAAATTTATTTTTCTACAACCTTTGTTTGAAACATTTTCCCTTATAATGCATTGTTGAAGAGATATCTAAAAAAAATGTTTTAGCTGCCACAACCACACCTACCGCCGACTATTGTAAACATTTTACGCTCCTTTTTATTTTCTTAATTGTTGGACATTCGGGGCTATATCATGTATCAGAAGGCTACGATTTCAGTTTCTTTCTGTTCATTGTAAAGTCTTTAAATTTTTCTTGCAGTTCCTTAAAATATTTATTATCATTTAACCTATTTGGAATTTGTAGAAATATTACATGTATGGAGAAAGTCATGTGGTGGCCACATCAGATTTTTAATCTATACCTCACAGATCATATGAGCAGGGGAGAGAAATATATGGATTTTTTATTATTATTCGTTCTTTGCACGAAGTGAACGCATATAGGGGAGGTCGATTCCGTCCGTCCGTCCGTCCGCATGTTAAAACTGGAAAACCGCTGGACGTATTTAGATGAAATTTGGTATTAAGGAGTTTTGCTAAAATTGGTCGACCGATTCTAATTTTGATTGAAAATGGACAATAATTACGACTACTTTGCATGAAGACCTACATGTATTTTATAACGTACCTCGCTTGCTTCTCGCTAAATTCACATCTGAGCAAAAAATATTGAGAATATTGTGAAATGTCAAAGAACGCATTTGGAAACTGTGTACTCTGACATGGAGTACACCTTTCCAATCTTGTTGTTTACTGAGAGAACCGTCTTCGCGATCGATGTAAACAAAATATACGAAGTTTTTCGCGGGATTTTCTAGAATTTCTATCTCCGAAACTACAACTCGTAAATACGTGGTCTCGTAAAACTTTTTTGTAGTAAATGTTGTTCTCTATCCTAATAAATTTTTAATCTATACTTTACAGATCATATAAGAGCTAGGGAGAGAAATGTTTGGTATTTCATTTTTGCTTGACGAATGCCATTTAACGAGATATGAGCGCAAGTTTATTAAAGTGGAAGTTCCAATAGAGGGATTCAGTTCAAAATCACAATTGGGCGATACATTTTAATAACGATCACTCATACGTAATTTAATTAAAATCCGTCTAGTGGTTTGGCAGATGAAAGTTACGACGGGCGGACGGGCGGAGCAGACGTGCCCATATGGCGTTCCGCAATTACCGCTTTGCTGGTAAAAAAAACGCCTAAAAACTAGAATGAATATTTCATTTTCCGAATTAAAAGAGAATTTTATAAGAATCATACATAATTTGATTTAAATCAAGTTATCTTCACGAAATATCTATTAAAATATGAATACTAGAACTAACAGCAATTTCGAGAGCAATTTGTATGGAAAAGCAAACACGTTATCGAGCAGTATCTGAAGGAGATGATCAATGCCAATTTTATGGATCGTTCGACAATCTAGAGGTCAATATGTTTCTAAAATGGTATAACAAGTGAAGATATAAAAATGAATTTTTATAACCAACTTTTATATAGTTAATACATTAATATGAATAAACTTTGTAATATAATTATGATAACCTTTTTGCTTGCATGGGCGTAAAAATTTGCAAATGTGTCTACCAGCTCTTGAGTGATGTGGGGGTCTCTCTATTTAAGCTTTAATCTTTTTACAGTTGTGAGAATGGTAGACAGAAGTAGAGAACTCAGTGACAAACGTAAGAATGTTTGGTATATAAGTAGTAAGAAGTTTGATAGGATCTTTTGTTCCATTAATGAAAATACTGAATTATGGATTCATATTGCTTAAAATTAACGAAAATATATTGCTAGTTCAGAGTAATTCACCTTTAGATACTAATAGGACTGAAACTTGAATATTTCATATTTTAGTCACCTAACTTAAATGACAAAAATAATAAATTGTTCTTTTCCTAACATCACATCAACCATCCATATAAAACCACTGTATAAGTATAGTTATCTGAAGAATTGCTAAGCTACAACACAACACTTTAAAAAAAAATTATTTAAAATTGTTCAAATTAACATCCTTTAAAACAGTATTACCTATCTTAAATACTGAAAAAAAGGAATATGATACTTGAATGTGAGGGCTTTTAGAACAATCTGATGTGGCCACCACATGACTTTCTCCATATCTGTAATATTTCTAAAATTTCCAAATAGGTTAGATAATAATAAATATTTCAAGAAACTGCGAGAAATTTTTTGACTTAACAAAGAACCGAAATTAACTCAAACCATAGTCTTCTAATATTGGATATAGACACAAAGCTCCAACAATTAAGAAAAGAAAAAGGAGCGTTACTAAGATGTAACTAAGCGTCAATAGTTAACAATAGTCGTCGGTAGGTGGCGTGGTGGTGGCAGCTAAATAATTTAGTTGTTATATTATTATATGGAAAAATATTTCGAACAAAGGTGTAGAAAATTAAATTTCCTACAACCTTTATTCCAGTACATTTTTACATTTATCAAACATTAAAGCAGATATTTCAAAATAACGGATAAGTGACAAGACTAAATACCCACTTCCGGTTGACCGATTTTTACCAAAAACTAATCAGTTCTTGTAACTGTTATAAAAATGTTAAATATAAAATTTCGCTTTGACCTGATTAATAGTTTTTGAGTTAGAGCACCCACATAAAAGCTATCATATACACACACACACACACAGAGAGACATCATCGAGAAAATGGTTAAAACGTTTTCAGGGGACATCAAAACGTGTATTTCCGTTGAAATGTCGAAGTCGATTTTTTTATAAGTACAATACTTTCCCCTATACTACGTATATGGAGAAAGTTAAAATGCAAGAACAACTGGTCTTAAAGGCCTATAATTAAAAAAGATTTCATCCAAAGTAAAAAATAAGCAAAGAATAAAATTATGTTTATGGCACAAACTACATAAACAAATATAGTCATCTAAAATAGTGTTCAAATGAATTTTCAATGTGAACTATTCCGAGAATATCGCATTAACGATTATTAATAGTATTGCAATACGAATGTTATTATAATGTAATAATAATAAAATGCATGTATAAGGCAATATTATAAGAGGAGCGATAAGAATTTAATAATAATAATAAAATTCATCAAAAGCTTACATGTACCTTGATTTTCCAGACGTAATTCTTAATGAAACTCATAGGGAAAACACTTTTTAGAATAATCTTAAATGAATAAAGATAAAAAGATTTAAGATAAATAAAAACTTACTATCAATAATAATTACTATAAATAAAAACCTACAATTATTAGCAGAAATAACCCTTCAAAAAACGTAGGAATGCTAGTATCAATAAAAATCCGCATTAAAATAAAGTTCTCTTACACCACCAACAATTACAATAGTTTGTTTAATCTCGTTGCTATGATTGACGCTCGTCTATCTCCCCACGCGAATTCAAATGCACATTTATCGCAGCATCAACCGACGCATTTTGTGGACGAGGTGATAAATCACTCGTCCTACGCGACGTGAGCTGAGGTCGTTCGAACAAAGCAGCTTTGTATTTTTTCTATATTAGACGGGGTCCAAAACACATATATATATATAAATTATTATTATTATTAAGTGAATTAAAACATTATGAAAATTAGCACATTTTCTTCGTACTCATCTCTCCCAGCAGTCATGATGAATACAGTCCATAAAAGGATTTTTTTGACGTCTCGCCGCGCATCGAGATCAAGCCTTAACTCCAATCCATTCACTGCTTCAATCCGAAAATGACGACAGATATTTTTAATCAAACCCAAAACAAATAGCTTGGTGACAACTGGTCGCGTAATCTCCACATTCGTACGCATTGTAAAAGATCAAAGTCGCATGGCGTGATGGCTGGTCACTACTAGTTTTATTCGGTTCATCGACATTTTCTTGATATTTGATGCACGCCCAAACCCCCATTACGATAGGCCGAATCCGATGGTGACCAAAACATTGTCGAGATAATCTCTCGAAAAAAGGTTATCTCATTAAAGAGGGGTGTTACTCCTCGTAAAAGTTGAGACAATATTAAAAGTAAAATAAAACCTCCATTTTTTTCTGAAAAATCTCCACTCCCTACGCAGCTGCTGCTTTATACTCTACCGTACCGCAGTTATTAGAAAATGAAATTTGTTGTTACTTTCTCCATGTACGAAGTATAGACAAAGCATTGTTTTCATGAAAAAAATCGATTTCGAGATTTCAACGGAAATACATGTTTTAAGGTCCCCTGAACACATTTTGACTATTTTCTCGATGATGTCCATGGTTGTCTGTCGGTCTGTATATGAAAGGATTTTACGGGAGCTCTAACTCAAATACTTACACTCATATCAATACTAAATTTTATATTTAGAAAGAGTATTATATAATGAAGAACTGATATGTTTTGGCAACACTCACAACCGAAAGTGGATGTTTACTCTAGTCATGTTTTGATTTTTGGCAAATAACACTTTCAAATCTTCATAAATGAAAATGTTGTTTATTATAAACTTCATATTCCCTATAACTTTTGTTTGAAACATTTTTGCAGAACGCATTGTTAAGGAGATTCATTTATTTGAAATATTTCCTTTAATATTTGATTCATGTAAAAAGTATTGGAATAAAGGTTGTAGGAAATTTAATTTTGTACGGCCTCTGTTCGAAACATTTTCCCATAAAATGCATTGTTTAAGAGATATTTTTAAAACTAATTTTTTAGCTGGCACCACCACACCACCTACCAACGACTATTGTAAACACTTTACGCTTACGTCTTATTAACGATCCTTTTTATTTTCTTAATTTTTCGTGGCTATATCGAATATCAGAAGGCTACGGTGTGAGATTATTTCTGTTATTTGTGAAGTCTTTGAATTTTTCTCGCAGTTCCTCAAAATATTTATTATCATTTAACCTATTTGGAATTTTTAGAAATGTATTACAGGTATGGAGAAAGTCATGCGGTCGCCAAATCAGATTTTTTTATTCTTGCGTCGAAAAGGGTTAACTGATAAACAACGAGTTAATTATCTTCACATCAATTTTTGGTATATTTTGAAATATAAAATTTTACAATCTACAACTGGATGGTACTCTAATATACCTCATGCAGTTTTTTCACGTAAATTAATTTGGGTGGCATCTACATATGTATTATCCTGCAATACACTAGAATTTCGTCAAGCTTTCCTTAGCTATTCTCACTTGTAAGTTTTGCTCTCCTATTACAATCCATGATTACTCAAGGATAAAATAAGGCACAAATACGGGGTTCGGGACCATAAAACTATTCGCTTCTCCTTTTTTCGCGATATTTATCGCTAGATATTTAATTCTCCGAAATTCGATTACGTTGCTACTTAGATTTTAAACAATTTTTAGAAAAATAAATAAATTTAAAAAATCTGATGTGGATACCACATGGCTTTCTCCATATCTGTAATATTTCTAAAAATTCCAAATAGGTTAGATTATAATAAATATTTTAAGAAACTGCGAGAAAATTTTAGACTTTACAAAGAACAGAAATAAACTCAAACCATAGCCTTCTAATATTGGATATAGCCAAAAAGCTCAAAAAATTAAGAAAAGAAAATCTGATGTGGCCACCACATGACTTCTCCATATCTGTAATATTTCTAAAAATTCCAAATAGGTTACATAATAATAAATATTTTAAGAAACTGCAAGAAAATTTTACTTTACAAAGAACAAAAATAAACCCAAACCATAGCCATCTAATATTGGATATAGCCACAAAGCTCCAACAATTAAGAAAAGAAAAAGGAGCGTTACTAAGACGTAACTAAGCGTCAATTGTTAACAATAGTCGGTAGGTGGCGTGGTGGTGGCAGCTAAAAATATAAGATATATGCATTATATGGAACAATGTTTCAAACAAAGATTGTAAAAAATTACATTTCCTACAACTTTTATTCCAGTATATTTTTACATTAATCAAATATTAAAGCAAATATCTCAAAATAACGGATAAGTGACAAGAGTAAACACCCACTTCCGGTTGACCGATTTTTACCAAAAACTAATCAGTTCTTGTGACTTTTATAAAAATGTTAAATATAAAATTTCACATAGACTTGATTAATAGTTTTTGAGTTAGAGCACCCACAAGAAGCTATCACATACACACACAGACATCATCGAGAAAATGGTCAAAACGTGTTCAGGGGACCTCAAAACGTGTATTTCCGTTGAAATCTCGAAGTCGATTTTTTCATGAATACAATTCTTTCCCCTATATGGAGAAAGTAAAAAATAATGAGATTTTGTGCAATTGTTAATGTTTTTCTCTCTCTATAAAACAATTTATGTTTTAAAGTCTTCGCGGAATTTAAAAATCGATAGGCAACAACAGCCATGCTTACATTTTCCGCTTAACATTTGCAATGAATAATTATTTTAAACAGTGTAAAATAACCAAAATTATCATGTAAAAACTGTCTGTTCGTATTTCACAGGGAAACCAAATATATTCGTGGAGCGAGCGACAACTATGGATGAAAATAACCTTGAAATCGCTGTATTTCACGATCTATCTAACGGATTTTATCTCCGTGGGCGTGTTTTCTCATATAGGTGGTAGTTTCGACCATTTCCGAAACTTCCTAAGGAATATCTTAGATTTATACCTCTTTGGTAGATTTTAGGGCATTTCATATTATAAACCCGCTTATGTTTTCGCTCTGTTTGTCCGTCTTTTGCAATTGGTTAAAATAAAATAGCAAGTAAAAGGTAAGAGACGGAAGACTGAAATTTGCATGGTGTATGTGATGTGTGATGCCATTTATTAGGCTGCCTTCAAAATTTTCAAAGTAAGATTCTGAGCAAATGGTTATAGAAAAAAAGTTTAATCTTACTCTATATGTGTGACGCTTAATACCATCTATAATATTCTAGGAGAAATGCTTTTGAAAAATCGGTGGACGGCAGGGGGTGCCTTCAAAATTTTCAAATTAAGATTCCGAGCAAATGGTTCTAGCAGACAGAAAGTTAAAATTTTTAAATTAATTATTTAATAAATTGCGTTATATCATATAATTATGTTACTAAATTTATTAATAGTTTTAAGTTTACCTATTCTGAATAAATCTCAATATATATAAAGCGCGTTTTTTCATATTGCGTCATCAAATGACTTTCCTCTAGCAATAACCAATTTATATCATTCGCTAATAACCAAACTCTTTGCTTTGAGTCATTTGTTTGGCTTATATAGCTTCCCTAAGCTGAACATTATCAAACGTGAGAGTCCTTTTCCATGCTGATCTCATGCAATCAAAGCGTGTCGATGATAATTAACACGTTTCTCGCATTTCTCGATCATTTCTCACACCATTCCGTCCACTAAAACCATTTGAGCTTCGTCGGCACCGACGAACCGACGAATACTAAGCGTATCCCCACCTAAGGCTCGGATTCGCACTCTTTTTTAACAGGCCGCATTGTATTGGATTCTCGATGTCCTACACGTGACGAGGCGAAACAAAAGCTGCGGATGAAATAACAAATTCCTTCCCGAAAGGGACCAGACCACGTAGCCAGCTCCGGATGCCGGTCGAACATCGCCAATTGGACGAGTCATCGTCCACGAATTCCATTCGAACCCTTTTAAATGACGCTAATTGGTTGGGGCGCGGTAAGCTGCCTCCTTTACGGGGGAGAGCGGAAACGTCGCTCCCCCTTCGAGCTGACCACTTAATGACGACCTTACGAATCTCCGGTCAAAAGAAATAAACTTTTCGAAAAAAAAATAATTTATTGCGTATTAAATAGAAATCGAAAGAGAGGTTTGATGGTAAATCTTCGATTTTGATATGCACGGATGTGACATCGGAGGAATGAGGAGAAATAGAAAGTTGTTGAACGGAGATAAGCCTAGAATAATTGGAGTTAAGCAGTTTGAAAGTGTCAATCAATAGGTGCTCTGAAAGAAATAAATCGCAAGCGCTTAAAAGACTTTTTGGAACTCTTAGCATTATTATTATTATTAAATTATAAATGGTTGCAAACGTATCTTCTCGACATTTTTCGATAAGCAGTTTTCCATCTTCGGAATAATCCAAAACCGTCAAAAACCATGGCCCATGGTCCACTTCCGCTCCGAAAAAGTTTCGGAATGATTGACGTATTGAGGCTTAGCGTTGCGACGTAGACAAAGATTTCTCAGTTCCTGCATCAGAAACAAGGGGCCCACAGAACCCCGAGAAAGGAAAGTTGTGGCTTTTGTTAGGCTGGTTACCGAAGGAAACATAGCCTTATGAAATGGTCCTGTCTGTGGGTGTGTGTGAATGTGTATGTGTTTGTGTGCATGTGTATTTGTGTGTGTCCTCTACTAACAACTTTTGCAACAATGGACCGATTTTCATGAAACTTGGTATGAGGCTCGTGCTGCCAGTGCCCACCTCCGGGCATATTTTATTTTGCGAGGATTGAAGTCCCGGGTTCGATTCCAGGAACATTTTTACCGTATTTGATTTACATAGGAAATCCCAAATCCACCGTGCAGAGTTGTTATCTTTAATACTTTAAAATATCTTTAAATTATGATATCGGAGCGAGATTTGTACTGTTATAAGGGGAAAGGAATATAGACTCTAATTCACATCACCGAATTTTGTTAATTGGTAGTATGTATTTTCTTGAATTTCTACTAAAACATAGCGTTTTAGCGTTTTAAATCGCATTTTATGGGATTGTCGTCATGGAGATGATTATTACCGAACTCGGCTTGAACATAGATGACTTTTCCGCTCGACTACTCTTCAGCAATGGACGGTTGATCCAGACATATCAGTGTATATACAGTAACATTTATTAAATTCGTTTAATTAAAATATACACATGCAAAATATAATGTCAAAAAGAGATTTTGACGTCGTTTATAGTATTTTAAACCTGATAATGCTCTATTAATTTGTTTTCCAATTTTTCTCTATCATTGATTAACTATGAATTACAAATGGTATTTATGATATGAGAATTCCTTGGAATGATGAACACATGGGTACTGAAACATTTCCTGTCAAAATAAGCAATCAATCCGGGACGTCAACTTTGGAAAACCAGCCTGCATTAGTCCTGGTTTGGACTTCTTGTTTTCCATAAGGCATTCAAAAGAGGCAAACTTGTAACATGTGAAGCCGCGTTACGCGTTGCACTATCATTAGGAGCCGGATAAGTGTACTGAGTACCGATTTGGTGTTATCTAACTGACGAAAAAACACAGCTGAGCAAATATTTCTTGGAAATAAAACGTGACATATTCATATTGAAATTATGAAGATATGCTAATTAAATTGTGTGCGTCGCTTTGTCATGACTGCGAAAAGAATTATCTTGCAGACAGCTTCCTTTCCGTTGACCCTAGTTTGCTCGCTCTTATTTTAAACTCCTTCATACTTCAGCAAAAGCGAAGGAATTCACCCAGCGCATAAATTTTACAAAAAACGCGAACACAAAAACAGTAGCAGAAACGTGCCTTTTTATGGCGTAGTCTTCTTATCCGCCAATGGGACCATCTACGCACTACATCTACATATTACCCTGCAAGTCACCTTGACGGTGGATGGCAGGGGGTGCCGCGCACCAAGTTCCTAACTAATTATTATTCACAGTTATCCATTGTGGTCACGTATTGTCCTAGGGAAAAAGGACTACTTATACCTCTCCGTCCTACTATCTATTTCGCGAATCTTGTCCTCATTATCCCTCCGTCCGATATACGTTGGTTGTCGAATAATATCCTTCATTTCATTTACGAATATCTCCGACCTATATTTATCTAGAAGTTTAAGTCTCGCCTGTAATCTACGATCTTTCAACTAACGAGGGTGTCTGCCGGAAATTATACTGTTATGCTATGCATTAAAAATAGTTTCACTAGACAATTGAAGGTGTAACGAAGGGGTAATGGAACAGCTTTGACATATACTCAAACACAGAAATTCCGTATGCATAATTTTTTTTCTCCTTCCTACCTTCTGGTGAGATCAAATGTTTTTCTAATTAAACTAAATTGATAATAAAATATATGCAGAAATAGTTGCGTCTTATTAAAGTACTGAACTATTCTAAGAGCTTTTTTGGGTCGGCATAATTTTACGCGAAAATCAAATTAACGTGAATTTTTGCATGCCAAAACGGCAGATATATTCGCTCCAATGTTCCTTTCGTTCCAAGTGAGCTGTTGAGCAATTCTCCGAAAGAACCTGATCGATTATAGAATCCGTGATGGATGTCAGACCTCCCATTCACATTTCGTGATCTCATTGACGTAGTATGCGAAGAACGAGTTTCCCAGGCAGCACAGATCACACAGATCATGTCAGCCGCCGAAGGTTCAGCCTTTAAAAGCCGAAGGCGGTACAAGCGTCCGACCGAAAGATAGGAAAACTTCCACTGCCTAAGGGCACACTCCCTCCTCTCGTAGCCTTCTCAACCAACTCCTCCCTTATGGGTAAGCACACATTCTCCCACTCCTCTCCCTAGCCATTACCATTAGAGATTGAGGGAGAGAGAGAGAGAGAAAGAGCCGGGTGACGTCCCTTCGTAAAGAAGAGGAAATATCCCAACCCATTCCCAAGAACACGACACGCTACTACTTGTGTCGCCCTTAGCTTCATTCAATAGACTCGTGCGATGGAATCTTCCGTCTCAATCAACCAACACGCTACAACGCACTCTCAATGAATAATGATGCTTCAAAGCTACGGACACCGGCGCATTTTGCTCATATTTTTATTTCGACTTAATTAGTATACGATCAAATTAACTAATTAAGCTATCTTTCGTTAGAGATTGCAGTCTAAACAGTCTAGAAGGATAGAATTACAACTGAAACTCTTGAAGAAATTTAATAGCACCGAATTAATAAATAGTGTGAGCGGCCTAGATGTACCCCATAGTGGAATACGAGAAAATACTTTTAAATAATAGCTAGAACAAAAGGGTAACAGTGGTTCTTTTTTCCACATGCGACAAAGCAGACTGACAAATATTTTCAGCTATAGATAATATGCAATAATATCCCATTGCATAAGACATAAATGACCGTCAGAGCATTAATATAAATGTTAAACAAGGAGGATTGACTTGGAGATTCTTTTCCAACTGAAGTACGCTTCTCACGGTTTACGTAATTCTCTTCTTCAGTTCATTCGAATGCTATCCCCTTAAGAGTATTCGCGAAGATCCTAATAAGATCGCGTTCCTGTCTTTGATCACTCAGCCCCCGCCAACAAAACGCCCTTGCAGATTATCATATGGATATAAATTTAGCCATATTATTCATCGATGCTATATTTCTAGAAATAAGCCGCGTTATAAATATTGGAAAGACCTTCCATTCTTTCTTCGTCCGCACTCACGCAGCGATAATTTATTAGTAAATCGTTTACAGTCTTTCCTTCCAGATCAGGCAGTTAAAAATCTATTTTAGCGCTCAGTTGCCTTCTTTTCTAATGGGTTGATGCGAATTCACGCCATATATAAAGTAATAATTCCAAAGCTTGCTGGGAAAATAGCTCGAGGGCTTTCTTTAGGAAGTTTTTGCTCAGAGGAAAATGAGGATGTAAAAATAAAGAGACTTATTGTAATTCCACATAAATTTATTCAAAACGACCTAGGTTTCGTTGCAATGCAACATCATCAGGCGAGGTAGCGATTTATAGTAATAGGTGGGGGAGGGTGAGTCGAGGGAGAATAAAGAAAGGAATTGTGGAGCTAACGATCACTGAAGGAAAGGAGTGAACGTATGCTCGTGGGAAGGGGAGGGGGAGAAATCGGTTGAGCTCAGTAAAGTCCAGTAAATTGGATAACGAGAAGACTATGGAGATAATTGGTAGGAATAATTAGATCAGTGGGAGGTCGAGGAGTGGAGAATGAAAAGGATACAAAATATCATTTACAACTTCACAGTTTTTTGAAGCCACACACTGTATAATTTCAAATTGTTCCAGAATATCAAACCTGGGTCCCTTTCTTTCATAATTCAGGATTTTGGGAATAAAGTCGCTGTTGTGTCCATGTTCTAATAGATGTTTGGCGAAGAGAGAAGTTGTTTTACTATTTATGAAGCAGGAATTGTTCTTTGATTCCTCCTTTGAATTTTCGTCCCGTTTGTCCTATATAAACCGCTGTACAATCTCCACAATGTAATTTGTAAATTCCACTTTTTCCAAAAGTTTTAATTTTGTCTTTAGTACGGCATAAAAGGTTTTTTAAGTTCGATCTGTTGTAAAAAGCGGCTCTAATTTTATTTTTGGGAATTAATCTATTAATTTTAAGGGATATATTACCAAGAAATGATAAGCTTCGCCATTGTGGTTTCAAATTGTCAACAGGGATGGTACCGTATATTTGTTTCATGGCTAGTTGGGATTGTTTTCTCTCGTATAATCTGTCAATTAATTTTATTGGGTAACCGTTGTTGACTGCTATTTGTTTAATAATTTGAAGTTCTTTCCTGAAGTTGAAATCTGACAAAGGAATGCTCAATAGCCTATGAAGCATGGAATGAAATACGGCAATTTTTGTGAGAAATGGTGTCTTGAATTGAAGTGAATGATTTGGTCGGTGTGCGTGTCTTTCCTGAAAATGGCGAATTTTAAATTTCTATTTATCTTTGATATGGTGATGCCTAGAAAGTTTAGGGACCAGTTGATTTCTGTTTCACATGTGAATTTTATTGCTTTATTAAAAGAATTCAAGAAATTTAGGAAGATATCCAATTCCCTCGATGACCCAGACCATACAAAAATATCATAAACATAACGAAAACAACAGAAAACGTTTTTGACAATAGGATTCTCCGAAGAGAATAGATTTCTTTCAAAATTGTCCATGTAAATGTCTGCAAGTAGTGGCGACAAAGGAGAGCCCATTACTAGGCCATCTAATTGTTTCTAAAAATTTTCATTAAACTTGAAATAGTTTTGAGAAACGTACACTTTATTTAGGGAACACATTTCACTGATTAATTGGAGCGGGAACACCTTTCTTGACGAGGGTAATTTCGGCTAACTCCAAAGCTTCTTTGGTGGGAACACTGGTGAAAAGATTACACACGTCAAATGATACTAGGGTGCACTCTGGAGTGAGAAATTTTTGCGATAAGGTACTTGCTAATTCACAATGGTTTTTGACACTGTGTTTTGGGGAGAACTTCGAATGTTGCCTGAAGATTGTATTTAATTTGTGTGCTAGGAGGTGATTCAGGGCTGAAACATTTGAAACCACCAGGCCTAATTGGGATGTTAGGTTTGTGGATCTTCGGAAGTCCGAAGAATCTGGGCACTAGGGGGATTCATTTGGACCAGCTTCAACACTTCACTGGGTTTAAACAACACTGAGAATGAAACAACGGATGCTCTGCACTCTTTCTGATAATTGGGGGGGTGGGGGAATCACTGGGTAATAAAATGTCTTGATGAAATCTTCACACTTTGCAACGTAACTGTCTTTCTTCATAATTTTATGTGAAATTGCAATAAGTTTCTTTACTTTTACATTATGAAGAAATTCCACCAAGTGACGCCTGAAACCATTAGCTATAAAAAATGAGGAGATTAATTCCCTTACACTAAAAAACACTCGTAGTATTTTTAGGTCCGCGATTACAAATCAAATTTGAAGTAAAGAAATTTTCAGGGTCAGTATAGGTATCAAGGAGGAGAAATTTGCTCGATGCTAAAAAAACGGAAATGCGTTAAGATATTTTAGACAAACAGGCCGCGACTAAAATTAATTTTTTCTGGTTCAGAAAGTTACAAAACGCGTCGTATTTTATCCTACGGTCAAAGTTACTTAAGGCTGTTCGATATGGATAAACTAAATGTTTTTCTTCCATACTGAATTGCTTCGTTTTATTTTCTTTAACGGATGCATTGTAAGAATAAATTACTCTAACGGCGCCCCTCATCGTGTTTCACGAATGTACCATTCAAGTTAATATCATTTTGATGTACCCGTACCCGTATTTGTGAGCCGGTGGTTGTTAAAAATAAGCGATAATTATTCTGGCCTTGTTTTCAAATCCTGACAGAGAAATCCTTTTTTATAGTTATTCGTGCGAAAAAATATGTATACATTTTTAATCGATCGATTTTTAAAAAACTTGGAATTATACATAGTTTTAATTTCATATTTGTTCTAAGTGTTCGCGAATACATCATTAGACTCAAAATTCTTCAAATGTATGAGATGAAACAGTTGATTCCACGCATATATACTGGTGTGCCGGAAAAATATATATGAATTGCATTAAGAACTTGTAGCTTCAACATTTATCTGTGGATTCCGCGAAATATGAAATGATTCAATAACACTAGCCCCGCACTACCCGACGAGTCTATCATAGGAAGGACATAAAAGCAATATAAAATAATCAACATGGGTTTGCGACGATGGTAAAACAATTTATCTTTTGCTGAAGAAGAAAAAATATTCACTTCTGGTTCAAGGTCATTTCCTACTAAGGGGTTCAACGATTTAATTTTCTCCTTATCACTTAAAGAATTTCCAACGTTCTCATTACTAATGAGTAGATATCGTGAATTGGATATAATTAGAAAAACGCGGGCAACGACATGTTTAT
The DNA here is from genome assembly GCA_028673005.1 of Tanypteryx hageni. Taxonomy (NCBI): domain Eukaryota; kingdom Metazoa; phylum Arthropoda; class Insecta; order Odonata; family Petaluridae; genus Tanypteryx; species Tanypteryx hageni. Next base: position 75,694,896 of record CM054113.1, on the reverse strand, counting down.
CTCCATAAAAGACGAAGACAAAACAATTGGCATTGTGACAAATTCTCCAAGAAGCTCAATTTTGTTCGAATTATCCCAGATACTAATGTAGGGAACAGATTACATTAATTCAAAAGAAGACCAGCACAAAGGATTTTTCTAAGAAAATGTATTAAATACGGCTGATTCGAAACCATCGATTTTACTCTCGCACGACTCTTTTGATATGACGTTTCCAGGAGCTGATTTCAACGGCAAAAAAATATTTTTCCTAAATGCATATGTATGCAGCTTTTGTTTTAATTAAACATTAGGCCTCGAACGTTACATTTCCCCAAAGTGGAGCATTTATCCATGGAAATATCAATTTTATTTAATCGAGTATGTACCTGTAAAAATAAGCGGACGAGTATGAGTAAGTATCGAGATGCTTGACGGAGTGAAATACGGTGGGGACTTCGAGGTTCCCGCGACCTCTACGTTGGCTGTGAATGCATGTCTCGAACTCTAGGAATTCCGACAATCAATGTGAAAATGTGCACCGCCTGGCTTTAAGCCTAATTTACACATGTTTAGTTATAATAATAACAATTAAATTCACCTTTCCATAATTCGTTCTTTTTTATAAAAAGAGCCGAATTACACTTCAAGCATAAATCCAGCTTAGCAAAGATTTTATTCCATTATAATATTTCCAATTCTTTTTTTTTTCTTTAATGCACCAATTCCTTGACAAGGCTTCTTAAGATATTTCAAAAGGTACTTTAATACTTTAAGTTTTGCAATATTAAACGTAACGTCATTGATGATGGAAGGAGTTTTAGCGCTCTATGCAAATTTTCTTGGAACCCAAACAATATTTTGACAAATAAAACATTTTAAATAATAACAATAAGATAGAATACCATTTTATTCGGAAATATATAATTTTAGGTACTGTAAATTCGAAAGTAGACTTCTTAAATCTCACAAAAAAGACAATTCACATTAACGTCTTCAATTATGCCCTGGGCCATTGCCTCATTGGCACCAGCATTGTAATATCTGACAGGTTTCGAATAGTCACATTAATTTGCTGGAATATCTCGACTATTTACTGATCTTAAGGATCAGTGTTATTCCGAAGGAACGATTTCAGCATTTCAGTCGCATTGGGTAAAAAAGGAAGTCGAAGTAAATGATTTTGAAGTGTTGAGCGAAGAACTCGGCCACTACTTCTAATTACTGAACCCACAGAGTCCTCCTTTAAAAGAAACCTTACTTCACCTAGTTTTTATGAGGTTTCACTCTTGGAAATGGCGCCTGTTTACTGGGACAAGTAGAAATATTCCCGAACAATGCCTAAAAAAAAGGTTAACGTAAATTTCCTTAATCGTGTCTCTTGATTTTAAAAAGGTCGCAATACGCCATCCAAGCAAATAGTAAAACTGATTGATGAGATCGTTCACACTGTGCATTAAATTAGTTGTAATTAATATGGCAAATTGGGGTTGCTACGTTCAAGTAAAACTTATGCCGGAAATTTCACGCGTAACGAATTCACTGCAGCAAAATTTATTACTTATGAGAATACATAAATCCCCGCTGTGATTCGTGAAGATATGTAGTTATAAAAATCCATGACATCGTTGGATACACAAAGGTTTATTTTTGATTTGGTGATATAACTAATATAACTAAAATGATTGCAAAATACAATATTGTGGAAGAATTGATTTGTTTGCTCTTTCCCCTTTTCGTCGTAAAGGTTAGTGCATTATACAAAGTTAAGCTTATACATTTGGTACAATAACTGGGTTTTACGACAAACCATCTGTTCCCTCAGAAAACCGTCTTCTTCTCCTATAAATGATGAATGAGATATTTTTTTGGAATCGCGCGGTGCAAAATATTAGAAATCATAATAAACTATTCATATTTATCAGACCATATGTGCGATTTCATAAAGGATGAAGAAAATTTTTTGTTTCACCGTAATTTTTATTTTCTGTTAGCAAAGACCATTCTGTTTTTATACACCTAGTAACTAGCGTATTACAACATAAAAAAAACCTTCCAAATAAAATGACTGTTTGATCTTTGATGTCGAATGCGCATATTTTTATTTCATTGCTTCAATTATATGGCGACATCGAGCTGCGGATAAATAATTATTTTCCTCGCAATATCTGAGTATTATCCTGGAAACAGGCAAAGATAAAAGAAATGGAAAGAAAAATGGGACGGTTATGCAAAGATCAAAAGATAGGCCATGAATAGGGAAGATTTGGTTAAGTATATCTAAAATCTAGCGGGGGGTTTTCCAAAACTAATTAATACTTTCATTGAAACCAAAACAATATCTATATGATTTATATTACAATATTACCGATGCTCCTTAATAGCGGCAGAAAATAGCTACGAGTAGTCAACAATAAACAGCACTAATATATTTAAAATAGTAAATGTACCTTTACTTTTCAAATAATTAGAACAGCCTCTAAATTCCATTCATTACCTAATGTATTCCTGGGAAAAATTAATGTTTAAAAAAAAACTAAAATTTATAAATTTGTTCCGCAGTGTTCTCAAAACTAGCGAGTGATTTAATAATTTAACTCGGCCAAACTGTGCTAACCTTCAGTCTTTAAAAAAATATTTTTTTCCCTATTTCATGACGGTTTTTCCACCTCGCGCCAGACATTAGACTGAAGGAGACTCGGTTACTTGGTCATAGCCCTTGTTTTGAAGAGATTTGACGCACTTTGTAACCTCGTCCTTCTTGAAGCGTATAAATCCGAATAGTCGATGGAAGCAATAAATGGCCCTTCAATTACAACCTTATCTACGGGACACCTTTGACCTCTTTGAGAAATAGTGGACACGGAGGAATGCGGTGCGACAACAGACGAATAGGCGCAGATACCGTCCGTCCGTCCATTCACCGTGGATTGATTGCCTGGTCTCGAGACAGAAGCCCTCCCCTCCCCCCCCCACGGCTCCCTCCCCCCAAATGCTACTTCCTGCGCACGTATGAGAAGATATCGACTGCGCAGATACACAGATTAGCGATTGACAGACGCGCAACATGGCCTGTATCTGTCCTAACTGCATCTAAAAAAAATATACGACGGCTATATCTCATTTTACAACGCAGTTCCTCATATACGCAGGGGAACATCTACGCACAAACGAGAGAGTCCGAAAGTGTTTCAGGGATAGATGACTGAATGAGAAATATGAAATGATTTCAAAATAGCTAACAACAGAATGTCTTATTTTTACTTTCTCCATACGTAACATAGGAGAAAATATTGTTTTCGTGAAAAAAATCGATTTCGAGATTTAAACGGAAATACATGTTTTGAGGTCCCCTGACCATTTTCTCGATGTCTGTGTGATAGGAAATTTGTGGACGCTCTAACTCAAAAGGTGTTCATCAGATCAACGCGAAATTTTATATTTGACATTTTTATTGGAGGGATAAAAGCTGATTAGTTTTTGGTTAAAATCGGTCAACCGGAAGTGGATGTTTATTGTTGTCGCATCCGTTTGGTTAACATATTTGCATTAATACTTGATCAATTTAAAACATTATTGGAATAAAAGTTGTAGGAAATTTAATTTTTTTACATTGTTTTAAGAGATACTTTTAAAACTATATTTTTAGCTACCCTCACCGCACCACCTGGTGGCGACTTTTGTAAAAACTTTTGTTTACGCTTGGTTACGTCTTACTAACGATCCTTTTAAGGCGTTCTTTACAATAAGTAATAAACGGCGCAATATACATTGCACAAACTTTCTCATATACTTTTGTTCAACTGTGTACGTTTATAAAAGAACAACGCTTATAAATCAAAGTTAACCATAGTTTAGCATATATTTTAATGTCACTGGTCAATATTTAGTAATTTTTTGGGACATATGGCTTAGTAAGTATTATTTGTGACATAAGGCTGTACGATTGGATGGATTTTAATCAAAATCCTTATAGCCATTTTTGAGTCAATCGAATTTTGTTTCAAAATATCCAAGAATCAAGTGCCCTTAATTGTTGCGCAATATCATTCATATCTTCAGAGTGTCTATCATGAATGATATTATCCAAAATATGAAATATCATTCGATTCAGTCTAACCGTTTAGGCTGTAGTAAGATTTTTAGTGGATCGCGGCGGATGCGTGACGTCATAGGGCTTGGGTAAGGTAGCTAAGCGTACATTGTAATGCCACTGGACGCCATATAGTGATTTCAAGAGATATGTGGCTTACGTAGTATTATTTGTGACATCAGGCTCTACAATTGGAATGATTTTAATCAAATTATCTAGTTTCATTTTTGAGTAGATAAAATTTTTCAAAAAATCGCAAAGAATAAACTACCCTTAATTTTTGCGCAATATCATTTTTATGAAAAAGAGTCTGCAAAAGATGATATATTGCGCAAATACGAAATATTATTTGATTTCATGTACGCGTTTGGGCTCTAGATCGGCGAACAGACCGACAGACAGACAGACGCCATGGCGAAAACCACTTTTATGGACTCAGAAACACCTAAAACGTGTATTTCCATCAAAATCTCGAAGTCGAATTTTTTCACGATAACAATACTCTCAATATACTACGTATATGAGAAAGTAAAAGAACGTCTTATTGTCAGGTCGTGTCCGTTCGCATGCTTCATCTCAGAAACTAATGGGCTGATGTTCATGAAATTTGGTATTTAAGACATAGAAGAAACTAAGAAAACTTTACTGGTGACAAAAAATGAACTTTTCTTTATATCTCGTGCAATATCACTTATAACAAAAAAGTCTTCAAACGACTTTGTAGAACTAGTCTAACAATAAGCCGTCAAATAGTGTTTTATTCAGTACAATTTTATCGAAGGAGTAGCCGATTTCAAGAAAATCAAAGGAGAAAGTCGTAAATCACTTTGAACTTAGAATACATTTTCCCGTGTTTTTTAATTGTTGATAACGAAAACAATATAATTAATGAGGTCAGGCTCAACTTTGTGGAATTAATCATAATGAAACGAATACTTTGTGGTTTCCACAACTTTAATATAACACGACCGGTTTCACTGCGATCGTAGCATCATCTTCAGCAGCATCTACGTAGCAGCATCTTCGTGGAAACTGCAGTAAACAATATCTGGTGTAAATACCTAATTATTTTTTTTCGTTCGTGCGCACGCATCATTTGGAAAATTAAGGGTAATGGGTAATCTACGACAAAGACATGTACGCAAATACGTTTGTTTTCTTTACGTATATACACAGCGTTTGTAAGTGAAAAGAAATGGGTAATTTACGACGAAGGAATGAACGTGAACATAAAGATTGCATTACTACTATTCGAGCGAGGTATGTTTTAAGTAATTTTCGATTGTTTTATTAATTACAACCGATTAGAAAATTAATCGGTGAATCAAAAATTCGATATTTCCTTGGCATCACTACTGGCATTTCAGTTCATAGACATTATACTAAGCCATTGATATTTATATTTTTTGGCATGATTGCACACATCGTACAGAACGCCTCTGCCTCCCATGTATGCACGCATGTTGCGTGCATCTTTCCTCTCCTGTTATTCTTAATTGTTGGAGCTTCGGGGCTATATCCAATGTCAGAAGGCTACGGTATGAGTTTCTATCTGTTCTTTGTAGGTCTTTGAATTTTTCTCGCAGCTCTTTAAAATATTTTTCATCATTTAGCCTATTTGGAAATTTTAGAAATTATACGTGTATGGAGAAAGTCATGTGTTGGCCACATCAGATTTTTTATTTTATTAGCTTACATTATACTCTTATCAGGGACGGATCTGGAAATTTTCCAGGTGAGGGGCGATCGCACCTTCTCCCTCTTGAACCCGCCACTACCGACGGCCATTTATTCTGGCAATCCCTGCTCCTGTCAGAATGTTTCTTTCCCTTTCCCCATGAACCGAAACTATTTTGCGCTAAATGCATCCATTACAGCAGTTCACCGCAAGTATTTAAATCTCACGGCGCACTTTCGGGTTCACTCGAACTTCGCGACACACCGAACCAAATTTCATGAGACATTTTTATCACCTTGAAACCAAAAAAATGAAAGAAAATTCACGTATTTCCCGCAAAGATTAATAACATCATAGCTAAAAAAATCAACATTTTAAAACCGTTTAAATACTTAGTCCGGATTATAAGATAATTGGATAATAAATATTGAAAATTCTCCATTTATGAAGTAATAAGGTTTCGCTTTCAAATAACTGAAACAGAGTAACAAATCCTACCATAAAGTATCGCTCTTTACGGGAGATTTCGTTTCCGTAGCCTTAGCATGAGAATAATAAAACTTGGTTTTTTCCCTTCCCTATAGTGCCTAATCTATCACGACACACCACGGTGCAACAGAGTGCCGCATCACACCGGTTGTGAAGCACCACAGTAGAGGGGAATGAGGACATACAAGGGGGAGGGGGCAGAGTGATCGCCCTCCCCTTGGATCCGCCACTTACTGTTATCTATTGAAGATATTTCCAGTAGAAAATTCAAGGGTAAATAAAATTCATTCATTCATTGGAACACCTTATGATGCCGAAATTCCGTATGTATTCATCCACCTTGAAAATACGCATTTGCCGCCCTTACGTGGCCTTTAGATGAATTAATCTGAATTTTTTTATATTTTATCGAGGAGAAGCTTCTTGCTTCGTCTGTGGACTCCGACGGGCAAATAAGGCGGCGGTAAATTCCGAAGGTTTAGAAAAACAATTCTGCGCTAAGCAATGCGTCCTCGTTTCGACAATATTGTTATTATCTATATCATATTATGTTTCACAAATCTTCGCCCGTAACTTTTCAAATTCAAATTAAACCAAAAGCTAAACTTTTGTGCACCCTATGACGGCCGCAAGATATAACCCAGAAAAATAGAAAATCTCATAAAAAAGGCGTTCCTTTTCTCCACTTCATTGATGCGGAAGTGAATATAGAGTTATTTTTATTTGATTTTCTTTAAGTTGTAATATTCATAAGAAATCGGATGTTAAACAGTTGTATGAGCAAAAGAATAAAGTTTAGTCGGCCTGAATGGAGGGGTGATTAGAGTTTCCGGTTACTAATGCTGGGAACGCGGGTACGAATCCTTCCGAGGGCGCGATTGTGGGTGATCGTCTTTGTTACCGTTTGTACGCTCGCTGTAAAAAGACGATAACGGCTGTTTGTGAGTAATTGAAAATAAATGACGTTTACAATGATGAAGTCTGCTCTAAATTGGCATAAAAGTTGGTTTGAATCTGAAAAAGTTATCCTCCGAGCCTAAAATGATCAAAGCAATTTCAACCCCAATATCATTCGTGTCAGGGCTAGCCTGAGGTACCGACAAGCCGGGCGGCTGAACGGGACGCTATTATCTAGGAGGCGCGCTTTCCATTGCTCGCATTGCTTTGCTTGGGGAGTACAAGCCCATGCGGTGCTTGGGGCCCCCGAAAAATGCTTAAAATACTCTAAACTAAACTAAATTGAATGATCAAGAAATTAAAGAATATACGCAAATATTTAATTAAAATATATTACAAACATATTCACCAAGGCCTTTGTGACGAACTTCCCGCTATCAACACTGTTTTGAAAGATGAGACTGAAAACTGTGTATAAACCAAGGAATTATTGGATTTAATAAGGATTTAATACGGATTAGTATCAATCTATAGCAATGTATGTGCAGCTTCGATGATTTATTTGACATTGCCAGTAACTGTATCGTCAAATGAAACATCTTTTCAAAATTAAGGTTAATAATACCCTGCCTAATCTCTTGTGCGGCCAGAAGAATATTAAAATATTTATCACCTCGATCGATAGAAAACTCAGATACATGAAATTTAATTTTCTACAACCTTTGTTCGAAACATTTCCCCATATAATGCATTGTTGAAGAGGTATTTTTAAAACTAAATTTTTTAGATGCCACAACCACAGCACCTACCAGCGACTATTGTAAACACTTTGCGCTCATTATTTTCTTAATTGTTGGAGCTTCGGGACTATATCCAATATCAGAAGGCTACGATTTTAGTTTATTTCTGTTATTTTTAAAGTCTTTAAACTTTCTCGCAGTTCCTTAAAATATTTATTATCATTTAAACTATTTGGACTTTTTAGAAATATTACAGGTATGGAGAAAGTCATGTGGTGGCCACAAAAGATTTTTTAACTTATTTTCAGAATTTAAATGTCTAAAAAAAGAGTAAAATCATGTAAGAATTATTTTATAACGATTTTTATGTACGTGGAAGCTCCAAAAATTTTACTTGCGTGGTATGTCCAAAATCGTAGTTACGCCTATAGCTTTGCATTGCTTAGACGTAGTAGATATTGGCTAGCAATAAATATCACTGAAGAGGAGGAATATCAATAGCATTCCTTCGATTTTAGTGGTATTTTTAAGAAGCAATGAATAAATTAACATTTACTCAGAGCCGTGCCGGGCATATTTGCCTCCCGGGTGCAAGCAGTTTATGCCGCCTTTCTCTATAAGCCCAATTTTTTTCGATTTTTAGGTTACAAGGTGTTATTAATTTAAGGAAGGCTATAATAAACTACTGTCTTCGCGTCTACGGTGCCCAACCCAGATTAGTTATAAATTATTGTTAATGATTAGTTACAAATATTCCGTGTTAACTGTAATTCGTTATTATGTTTTTATTGTTCACATCTCCTTCAAAAATTCATATAATTATTATTTGCATTATTTGAATGTGAAAGAAGTTATACAATTACTTATTGACATCACCATCTACTTTACGTCGCGGTAAACGTCAAAATAATAACTATAACTATAACTATAACTGCCGATTTATTTATATTTTAAAGCATCGGATGCGTTTTCGCGGTTTTTTCGATTGGATTCTGATCAAATTCTGAAATTTGGACTTTTGTTTTGTCTTAAAAATAATCAAATGCCATCTTTCAGCTACATTACTTTAAGTTTCAGTTCGTAACTTCATTTAAAGCAATTTTAAAATGTAATTTTAAAATGCAATTTTATGAAACGTTTAATCGATTTCAATGCCTCCTAATGGGGAATAAAATGGAATCATTGAGGTTAAAAATAATTTCCAAAATGCAAGTTTCTGAAGTTTTCAACTTTTCCTGTCGGTTGTAGCCTATGATCTACCATCATAAAAAATTTATCTTTTTAATACATCTAAAAGCGCCCAAAAAAGCGCGAAAGTAGACAGATATACGGATACTTGAGGATTATATTTATAGATGTTCCATCAGTGATAAAGTCACGTTTGCTAAAATGTATTAGAATTAAGAAAGGAAAGCTTCTTGAAATAAAAACTGTATACAGATAAAGTAACTACACTACCTATAATATTCGGTAACGAACTTGAGTTCCATGTAAAGCCGCGTCCTCGTCCTCGATTTTTTCCATCTTTCGCAAATCACTGCTGAAATCTATTATCCGGGATAAAAGTGTCGCTATGCATATTCAGCATTGTTTTACTGCCGGATAACACGGTCTTACGTGCCCAAAAGAGAGAGGGAAAGGGATCGGCAGGAGTCCCTGGCGGCGGGAGCCTCGAACCTGGGGCGGCACTTCTTCCGTTTACTGCCATCGACCTTCATAAGGGCAAGATAAGAATTTTACAGTCGCGCAGCTCTCATGACGTCTCGTTTCCACAACCACTCACCCCGAAAAGAATTAAAAGATTCGGAAAAACCCAGGAGGGACGAAAGACTGCCTGGCAAGCGGCGTTTTCGGGGTTTATGCCGAGGGGCGCTAGATGTTTTCAGAGGACGAGTTTTGCGAAATGACGCTCTCATGTTTGTCTTGGAGGGAGTTAATCCATATCGCTTGCTTTTCGGTTTTTCCGCGTTCTTTATTTTGCATGTTTGAAAAACTTCCATAGAAGAAAGTTTTATAATTAACCAAGATATAATTTAAGCAGCTTACCTATGATGCATTAAAGCAAACTAAAAATTGTTAAACCGTCCTTAAACTTCTAAGCGCCCCTGATTTTCGACGCCCTGATGCATTGCTTCAAAATTTGACGCACCCTCTGGAAGGGCGGAATGGGACAGTTCGGCGCGACCGATTCGATGATGGGACTATTCGGCGCCGGGACGATTCGGCGCCGTGACAATTCGGCGTCGGGACCATTCGGCGCCAGGACAATTACGCACCGGGACGATTCGGCGCCTGGAGGAAAAAGTAACAACTTTTAGTTGGGTTCAGTGGTTGGGAGTTGGAGTCGTTCTATTTCCTGCTCCCGGGTTAGGTTAAGTGATTGGGGGTTGGATCAGTTCTCTTCCCTCCCCCCGGGTTGGGTTGAGTGGTTGGAGGTTGCATTCGTTGTTTCCTCCTCCGGGTTGGGTTAAGTGGTTGGAGATTGGATTCTTTCTATTTCCTCCCACCGGTTTGGGTTGAGAAGTTGGTGGTTGGATTCTTCTTGCTGGCGCCGAAATGTCCCGTCGCCGAAATGTCCCGTCGCCGAATTGTCCCTTCGCGAATTGTCCCGTCGCCGAATCGGTCGCGCCGAACTGTCTTATACCCCTGGAATGGCGCCTGATGCGGTCGCATCGCACAATTATTAGGTCTAAAAACTCGCCTTTCCTCCGAAAGAGGAGCTTGCCTGCAAACTGTTGCCGCCCTTGGGCCAGTTAATTCTTTTTGGATGCGTACGAAGAAAATAATCTGGTTAATAAGAAAAAATGATAAATTATTTTTATATAGTATAGTATATGCGTTCAAATGGAAAAGGAAAAAATTAAGGAATGTTATTGCCCGCCCGTAAGTGGCGCCCCTTATATGTTGCCGCCCGGGTGCGATGCACCCCCTGCACCCATAGAGCGGCGCGGCTCTGTATTTACTTCTAAATGCCTTCTCAAAATTATTTGAAGGGAGCGCTGAAATGTGTTCTCGTCCGGGGGGCCAAAATACCTCGGGCAGATCCTGCTTTTTATGGAAAATTTTCTCTTCAACTGATAAATGAGAAACAAGCAGATGGAGGTGAGAATATTTGCTGCTTTTTTCACTGTGTAATATAATTATAAAATTGAAAATCTAATTAAAAACCACTAGGAACATATGGCTGAGCTATGGAATTGCCATTTTTTCAAATACTTTACCAAAATGTTTCTGTGCCATTACTTTGCTAACAATAAGATCCGAGCGGAACAGATAGTTTTTTATTTTCATGAGAATAACTATTCCAAAGCAACAGTCACACCGTTGTTAATATTATGCTCTTATAGCACAAAATTTTATAATGCAAAACATATTCATTTTCTGAAAATATGGATTATATGACCTAAACTTTGTTTTCATCTAATAATCCTCACAAAAAAACATTGAAAATACATCCCCATAATTTTGGCCCTTTTTTGAGAGTACCAACAATTGCCTTATTTGTATTAAAACTAAATATAATACTACTTAAATCTCTATGCAATTTATTCGTCACTGAGTAAAAAATGAAAAAAATAATTTAGGCCTATTAAATACAAAATCGACTTCCAGCACGCTCCTTTTCTTTATTTTCTTAAATAATCTCCTATATTCGATGAAATGGAGGAAAATTGGACGTTCATTCCTCATATACCTATTTTAAAAGCCTAAATGTAAATTCGAAGAATATGCTATATTTCGATTTCAGATTTTAGATACATATTTATAAATAAAAATTAGGATTAAAAAGAGGAAGTCTGTCAAGTAGAACCTGCTTTACTTTTTCTTTGATAGAGGGCAATACTGTACAAAGTGTATGTCCTGGCCTCTGATGAGTATATTAAGAACTTTGACAACTAAACTTTAAGATCTACTTGCGGGAAAATGTTTTCAACTATAACAATTTCGGCTTATTGTTAATTATAAAATATTTTCTTTACTCATATGAAGGTATATGTTATAGTATATAACTAATAGAAAACTAAAAATATCAAATATTAATTTAACCGAGTCAAAAAATTTGAATTTTGTGTTTTATCTAATTTAATATTAAATAATATACCTAATCTATTTGTGAAATAACGCATTTAGGTGATAGTGTCTTACTATATGTTCCGGTCTTTTCAGAGTAGTCTTTTAATTGGGAATGTCGTCTCGGATTTTGGAAGGCTGTCCGAATCGTTGATCAAACTCGCTTATTCTGTACTTTAAGAGTTATGTTTTTTATTTAACGGAATAACGTCCATAATGTTCGGTACTTTATATTTAAATAGACATAGATAAAAAAGACCAAAATTAGGTATTTCTCCGTCCATTCTTCTTCAGAATATGCCAATTCCTGGGTTGTATTATTCAAAACATGTTATGTCCTGATGTTTGTTTCTCAGAATCTACTAACTACGATATTCATTTTAAAATAAGTTCATGGAAAACTAAAGAATTACCTTAACGAATTATCAAGTTTTGAAACGAGAATACGACGAATGAACAAAATTAATTTTAAAAATATTTAGTAACAGACATCTGGCAATAATTCTACATTTAGCATCTACTGTCTAATTTATAATTAGAGCGATCAATATTTCCAGTTTATTCAGTTCAAGGAGTTATATTTGTATAATAAATGGAAGTGACAGTTACAGTTAGGCGATTCTTTTGGAGTTTTTTCAACGTCGTTCTATAGGTAATGAAAATTTTCTAATATTCCAATAAGTGAAAAGGAAGACGGATTCACTCATTAGTATACGAACATTGATACTTAATTACAATGGGTGTACCTACTCTTATACCATGATGGCTTCATATTATTCAAAACGTTTGGGCATCCTTTTCGCTTATAATTATTCATATTGATTTTTTTTTTCAAATTTAATTATATCCAAGAATATTTGTCTTGGCTTCATTCTGTGGGAACATAAACACTGAAGAAGGCCAAAGAAAATACAAGGAGTTAAATAATGCTTTAAGAAGGGAAACAGATAAAGCAAGAGAACAGTGGATAAATGAAAAATGCGAGGAGATTGTCGAATGTGAAAGAATTTGTAGAACAGACCTCATGTATAGCAAAGCAAGGGAACTATTCAAGAAAAAAGCAAGAAAGATAGGACGTAAAGGAATCATGAACAAAAGTGGTAAAATAGTATCAGAGCCAGACAATGTAAAGAATGTCTGGAAAGAATACATTGAGGTTCTGTATGACAAAGAAGGAAAGCCAAGAAATATTGAATTAAATGAAGAAGAGGATGTGGAAGAAGATCAGCTAGGACCAAGTATTCTCGAGTCTGAAGTTAAAAGAGCAATTGATGACATGAAAAGAAGGAAGGCTGTTGGGAGTGATGATATACCCGTGGACGTTCTCAAGGTTTTGGGGTCTAAAGCAGTTAAGCAACTCACAAAATTTTTTAACCAAGTATATGATACTGGCATATGGCCTGAGGATTTTTTAGATGTTGTGATGGTACCACTGGAGAAAAGAACAATGCAAAATGTTGTAAGGATTACAGAACTATTAGTTTAATTTCTCATACAGCTAAAGTTCTAACCAGAATAATAACCAAAAGAATTGAATGTAAAATAGAAAAGGAGCTGCAAGATAATCAGTTTGGTTTTAGAAGAGGAAGGGGGACTAGAGATGCTATAGGATGTATGAGGATGATGATAGAAAGAGCGCTAGAAGTCAATAAAGGTATGTATTTTTGTTTTGTAGATTGGGAGAAAGCTTTTGACCGAGTGAAATGGGATAAAATGCTGGGTATTTTAAACAAAATAGGAATAGATTGGAAAGATAAAAGACTGCTTAAAAACCTTTACTTTGATCAAAAGATTAGAGTTAGGGTTGAAGGAGAAGAAACAGAAAGTACTTCAATAGGGAGGGGAGTGAGGCAGGGTTGTCCTATTTCACCAGCGATATTTAATATTTATGCAGAAACAATAACAGAAGAAGCGTTGATGGAAGAGAAAGGATTTAAGATAGGAGGTGAAAGTATTACCACCATTAAATACGCAGATGATCAGGGCTTAATAGCAGAAGGCGAGAAAGAGCTTCAGAGGATGACAGACAGACTAGTGGAGGTTGGCCAACAATATGGAATGAAGATCAATGCTGAAAAAACGAAAGTCATGGTGGTTTCAAAGGAACATAAAGAATTAAATATAATGGTAAATGGCCAGAAATTGGAACAAGTAAGTAGTTTCAAATATCTCGGCAGTATTTTAGCACAGGATGGAAGTAGTACACAGGACATCAGAAGTAGGATTGCAATGGCAAAAGCAGCATTTAACGAGAAGAAGGAGCTTCTCACAAGCAAGAAAATAAATCTAGAAACAAGGAAGAAATTAGCAAAATGCTACATATGGAGCATAGCTCTTTATGGTGCAGAGACGTGGACGGTAAGGAGAAAGGAGGAAAAATATTTAGAAAGTTTTGAGATGTGGGTATGGAGAAGAATGATGAAAGTGAAATGGACAGAGAGGAAGAGAAACGAAGAAGTATTAGAAATGGTGGGAGAAGAAAGGACGCTAATAAAAACAATCAGGAAAAGAAAAGCAAATTGGATAGGGCACATATTGAGAAGACAGTGTTTACAAAGGACGATCTTAGAAGGAAAAATTAGTGGAAGAAGAGGAAGAGGGAGAAAAAGAATAGGAATATTAGATAATATAAAGCAGGGATATAATACTTATAGAGGTATAAAAGAGGCTTCTAGGGAGAGAGAGAAATGGAGGCAGCGATTCAGTTAAAACCTGTCTTCGGACAGAAGCATGATGATGATGATGACACATTGTGCGTTAAGGTTTCGACACAGACCATCACCTTTTCTATCATAATATTAAATGAAATTAATGTAGATGTTGTACACATTGAAGTTTCATTTGATTATCGCTAAGTACAATATTAAATTTCGATTTTATTCCAATTAAAGTTAAAATACAATCAAGTTCATTGAATCTGAAAAAGAACATTGTTTTAACTCGAGAACCGAAAGTACGATTATTTAACGTAAATGAGAGGCACGTAGCGCGGGTTATGATTGGAAAATGTGAATGACAATGACGAGTGATTGACGTAAGAATGAAATTATTTACTTATTTGCAATATTAAATTCGGTAATTTATTTAACATTGCAATGCAATAAATTGACATACTTTGAAAGGTTTTAATTTTTTGTGCATTAAAGTTGCTATTTGTAATTTACTTCTTGCTACTATCTATTAGTTTCGTAAATTACACTGAATTTTCGAAATAAATCTTGATAGCAACGGGTTTGCGGCGTGTCCACACTATAACATACGGAGAGGATTCGACACGTTTCGACCGGCATCGTCCCGCCAAAATATTCCTCCAGAGAAACCGTGACGGAACGAAAAGAAGAAGTGACGTTGACGGAAAGTAGTGTGAACAACTCCATCTAAATAAGGAGAAGGAATTTTTGACGTTTCGAAGATGGTCCGTGTCGAAACGGAGACGTTACGTATAGTGTGAATCGGCCTTAATGCTACACTATTTTACAATAAACAATTTGTTGGAAAATGACGTATAGCTGAAAATAGCAGACGTCGATTCTCAATTTATGTATATCACCTAAGAAAAACTTCTGCGAAAGGTTTCATTGCCTCATGTTACATTGTTAAGAATCAAAGCCAAAACTTAATGAAGTAGAATTTATAAAGTTCTATAAATAACTTTGCAATCTGAAACTTTTTATTACAAAACTTAAGATCCTCATGCGTCAAACATGTTTTATTATTTGATAATATTTTTAAACTCTACAGAGATATTTCTTAATTCTGTCAGTTAGTTTGTCACGTCATAAAAGACACGTGTATGAAATCTTTACTTCCTCAACGTATATGTATGTCCGTAATGTTCACTTTTAAGAAAACGAGGAAGTGCTTTTTCTAAGGGACGTATGATTTTATACTTGCGCTGAAATTTTCATCTGTTCATTGCAAACACACATCATTATCTTATAGCTTCCGCCTCAGTCGATCGAGGGCCATCTTCATCACGTGTGCTGGCATGAACGCGCATTTCAAAGCAAGGTACGTATAAAGTCTCGAGGTGTATGACCATGTAAATATAAACGAGTACTTTTTCATTGGTTGCATACAAAATGGGCTATAATGCGATCTTGGAGGTGAATGATTCGCGAATCTACAATATCCTCCCGTCACCTCAACTCCTTCTTGGATTCATATCACATGATACAGCACCAAATATGGTACTTTAAACTCTTCCTATCAATCACAAATACCGTTATAGTACTACTTCCGACTCCAAACGCCTATAAAGGAAGCTAAAATGTCATTGAAGGGAGACCCGTCTGTCCTTCGAGAATCGCACATCAGGGGAGAAGGTGAACAGCATCGTAAGCTCATCGTTACTTATGGTCTTGAAGTTAACGCGATGTACGGTAAAGACACATTGGCGAAGGTCAGGATAAATCAAAATTAGAAAACCCTTATTTTTTCATAAAATGTATTTTTCAAAATCAATTTAATGCTGTTGGTTTCACTTTCCCACACGAGGAATGCCCATGTTTGGCTAACTTAAATACGTATCAGCGGCTTAGAAAACAAAAATAGCAAAATATGTTGGTTATCATTCAGGTGTGTCGCAAAGGATACGTTAGGATTAGTATGCATGATAGAAAAATTGCCCAAAATATACACGCACTCACGAAGTAATTAACATTCTTAAATCATCGACGTAATTCTAAACCAGTTATATAGAGTAGCCTCTCGATTTGCGAACTTTCGATCATACGGAAAAGAATTTTTTATGACAAAAACCTTAAAAACAAAAGGCACTTTTGCTCCGATTCAGCAGCCTCGCAAAACCACAACAAAAATAAACGGCGCGATATACATTGAACAAACTTTCTCATATACGTATATAATCGTACGTTTGGTCTCACTACACTCTATGCCCCGAAATTAACTCTGTGTGCTTGGTAATTCACTGCCAATTATGTTGATAATGCGTAGCAACAGAACCAAAGCGACTGACACCAGCAACCTCTCATATCTAATACCTCTCACTAATAAGCGCGTGACGTTAACAAAAAAGTACAGAATTTTAGACTAAGGAATCCCCGGGTTCCCCCTCCCCCTCTGACGCGTGCGCTGTGCGTCTCGTACAGAAATAATGCCACTGGACGATATATAGTAATTTTGTTTTGAAAACAGCTCTCGATTTATGGTTTGGTTTTCAGGAACTTATGGCTTTCTTAAATTGGATGATAAATTCAAGAACAAATTCATTTGCTTGTAGCTGAGTTCAAATATTATAAAATTGTTAAACCCATACCGGTTCCATTAATTATATTTTACGATAAGGGGCTTAGTTTGCTCCCGCTCACCTTTTGCGTGTCTCGGGCGATACGTAATTATATTATACTAAAAGAACTAGCTAATGTTCATCGATTTTTATTTAATACGATACCTGATTGATAGTGAGAAATTAATGGATTGCCTGTTTTACTCAGAAAAAAGTTGGCACATCTAAGAAATTCTAAGAAATAAAATCGATAAGCAAAATTCTACGATAAAAATTAGAATCTTCATTTCTTTCCTCGGAGAAGAGTACAAAACTCGCTCCGATAATACAATTCTAAGATATTTTAATGTGCAAGAGAAAATTACCCTGCACGATGGATTTGATTTCCCATGTAAATCAAATGGGAAGGATAATTCCTGGAATCGAACCCGGGACTTCAATCTTCGCAACAAAAACTATCCTCGGGAGCTCAGTCCATGTAGTAAGAGATTTTCACCAAGTTTCATGAAAATCGATCTATTGGTTCAAAAGTTAATAGGGGGAAGGACAGACAGACAGACGGACAGACAGGCAGACACAACGACAAAGCTATAAGCCTATTCCCATTCTGGAAAGTAGGCTAAAAACTGATGAATCAGATAATAAGGTCAGGTTTTTTACTGTAGCAAAGAAAAGAAAACGAAAATTTACCGTTGTAACGAACCCGTATATGTAGATAGTTAATAAGGGGTTTTTAAAATACTGCTAAGACAAACGGACTGACGGATGTATCCAAAACTCTACAGGGTTTATGACTATCACATGCAGAATTTATCCTGAAAATTTGGTAACTCTAACTTGAACGGTGTAAAAATAGTTCATTGGACAAGGAAGTGTGACAGACGGACACAACGATTACATTAACGGTGTTTTTAAAGCCTGCTAAAAAGGTCCGAGTCCGTCAATTTTCAAAACTTTTCAAAATATATACTAGCGCACGCTTGCTAATTACGTACTTTTGCGTCTTCTTTCATATACTTTGCGAATGTAATGAGTATGCACCCGAGACCAATACGATATTTTTTATTTGTCACATTGGCAACACCGTCAATATACAATCCCCTCCTGCTCAGTATGTTCAGTATCTTCATAGCAGTTAGTGTTGATTAGGGATTGCAATACCGGTAAACCAGTTACCGGTTTATCGGTAAATGGCGCAAAAATCCTTTACTAAATTTATCGGTAATTCGGCATTTTCTACCGGTAAATTCGGTAAAAGAAGAACGTATTTAATGTATGTTTTAATAATTTGACCTGTTAATTGTCTTTATAAAATATATTTTTAAATAGATCTAAACATCTAAATAATAATAATTTATTATGTTCAATAACGAGTTAGAATAGATATTAAAATTGATTAGGCACACTTTAACATGCCTAAATAAAATATTTAAAAAACCATTGCACGTCTTACTTTTATTAATATGAACAAAAATTTATTTACACACCTTATTTATTTAGAACTATTTTATTTTTACCCTGCTGTGTTTTAACAGGTAGTAATTAAATAGCAGAATAAAAATAATATTCCCTTTTTTGAACAAACCTCGCAGCACATTGGTTCACACGCGCTGCAGTACCTTTATGATCCCACGGAATCGAATGATGAAGATTATGGAATTTTTAATAAAACCAGCAAATCCACAATAACGAAGATAATCGTGGAGCTAGTTGAACGCGTTTCTAACAAAAAGGAAACAGATAATACAATTAAGTCAACTGAAGTCATTGATTCCGATTCCGTGAATGTTACAACTTCAGTTCCTTCGACATCGGCTGCGTTGTCGATGAAGGAAAAACTTTAATTGGCGATAAAGATAAAACTGATGAAGATCTAACTAAAAAAACAAAAAAAAACACGAAAGACCTAACATATGTCGTGAAAAAGGAAATGACTTATTTTCAAGAAGAAAAATTAAGAGGAAAATATTTAAAAATGACTTTCGATTTCTTAATGACCGTTCCACCAACGAGTGTCCAATCAGAAAGAGCGTTTTCTACGGCATGGCTGATAAGCACAAAAATCAGGTCGCAGTTAGGAGACCAAAGTCTGGATAAATTATGTTTTCTGCGAGCCTATTTTAACAACCAAAGAGACAACAAATAAAAAAGAGTCAGCGGCAATACTTTTGTTTTAAAATAAAATTTTAGAGTTTATTTCATGTTTATAATCAAAGGTTTATTTACGATTTTTGTTTTTATTTTATGTTGTTTTCCTTCAAATACTTAGGAGTCGCGAGTGAGTCGCGGTGGAGAGCGGACGTGCTTCCAGAGCAACCTGTTCTGCTTTTTCTTGCGCTTTTAAGAGTGCTTCGGACTGGGACTTTGGATTGTGTTTTGTGGATCTCTGTGTATATCTTGACCTACGCCTGGCTGGACCTCTCTTAGGGCATGTCCTCGGACATGTCCCGCCCACGATCCCCGGACCGTTCTTCAACAGACTCGGCTGAGATGGACCCCGATTGGGAATCCTCCCACCCTCCACTACGGGAATTGGCATCGGACCGAAGCCGAAGCCCTGTTGACTGCGAGTCTTGGATTCGGAGTGGAAGTGAATGCCCGCCCGCTACATCTGACCCCTCTCCCACTTTACCGGATGGCAACGCGGCCTCGGAACCTGAGATAAGGACGCTTCCACGACCAACCACTACCCTTTGCTTAACCGAAGCTTCTCCCGGTCTGCCTCCGAGGGACGTATCGTCTTGCCCAAGTCATCATTTGGCAAGTCACGGCATACTCCCTCCCCCTCCACCTCCCATACCTGATTCCCTCCCCCCTGCTGCTGCTGGTACGGTTAATATTAACATTCCGGAACACCTTCTTGACAACCCGCAATTCTTGGCCTTAGTCACTTGCTCAAAACCGACCCAAGGTTCTAATGCATCCGTTGGCAATCAGGGTAATGATTTTATTACAGTACAGCCCAAACGAAAGGCTGCCTCCCCCCTTATCCTTCAGCCTAAAAAAGTCGTTGTACGTGAAACAATTCCCTTACGTAATTCCTTCGCCGCCCTTGCATCTGCCTCTGAATCTATGGATACCTCATCCCCTCTCAACCCAATTACCTCACATTCAACTACGGTTCAACCTCCGTCATCGCGTCCCAAACCTACCCCTGCTACTGAGATTTTCCGAAACCCACATACAGGCAATATTCCGCCAATATTTTTGCCTGAATCCATCAATTTTCATGTTAAAGAAGATGGAATTCTAAAAGCCTGCACGATGAAGCCTGTTACCTCTCTGCAAGGGAAACAGATTAAAATTCAGTGCTCCTGCAGCAATGATTTCCGTTCGGTTGTACAACACTTAAAATCTAATGGCATTGAATATTTCACGTACCGGCTAGCGGAGGACAAAAAGCCTGTCATTGCAATAAGAGGACTTCCAATCGACTATCCCCTTCCCAAACTTCAATATGCAGTAGAATCTAAAAATATTACAGTTCATAGCCTCCGCCAAGTTCAAACCAACCGCCCAACTCCTGACATGCTCCGCAAACGAGAGGAAGAACAGGCTCTAAATCCAGGATCTCTGCCGCAACCTTTTCCTCTTCGTCCTGTTGCCACCTTTCAACTGATTGTTGACAACGACGATGAAGCCCAACGACTGCTCAATAACCCGTACATCGGGTCCATCCGCGCAATCATAACCCCATATAAACCATCTCCAGGCCCACCCCAATGCACCAAATGTCAAAGATTTGGTCACACTTACAAAACCTGCGGGCTAAAACAGCGCTGTGTTCGATGTGGGGACTTCCACGCTGCTTCTACCTGCCCGTTGGATGTGTCACAACCTGCTATCTGTGCCAACTGCAACGGCTCCCATCCTGCTAATTTCAGAGGCTGTCCGGCTTACAAAACCTATGCCGAGAAATTGAGAGAAAGACGGCTATTATCTTCTACCCCAGTTGCTCCTTGTATTACTTCTCATTCTGCTTTCCCTTCTTTACTATCCCGCCAACCTAATCCTGCAGCCGAACAAACCTCTTCCTCCTCACAATCCACACAATCCCATTCCTACGTCCCTTCCTGCTCTCTCAATGGTGATATCCAAAAGTTTTTCATGGATTCTCTAAAAAGAGTTTTTTCCAAGTTCCTTACTCCTCCTCCCCCTGGGAAAACGAAGCTAGAGGTGATCCTGGAGGAAATCTGGCAAATTCTTCTAACGTACTTCAATGGCCCTTAATTGCAACGTCAATCAGCTGAAGATTCTGCAATGGAATTGTAACGGCATTAAAACCAAGCGTGAGGAGCTGCTGGCAATCATCGACGCGAACCATCCCGATATCGTCGCCCTCCAGGAAACCAGGCTCAAACCCCACCACTCACTCTACATTCCCAACTTTCACCAATTCAGGGTTGACCGCGCCTCTGACATTCGTGGAGGTGGAGTCCTTCTTCTGGTAAGAAAAGGCCTTCAATGCCTCCAAATCCCCAATCCTGCTACCAAATCCCTTGAGCTAGTGGGTGTTAACATACGAACCAACAGAGGTCATTTTTCTGTATGGTCCATTTACCACCCACCAGGCGCCACCTATCCCCATATGGATCGAAAACCTTTGCTCCATCTTCTCAAGCAACGTAGCATTTTGACGGGGGACTTTAATGCAAAGCACACTGCCTGGGGATGTTCGGTATCGAACCGTAGAGGACTTAGGCTTCAGCAACTGCAACACCAATATAACTTCTCAATCTTCTCTCCATTGCAGCCAACGCATATCACCGACCTATCAACTGATATCCTGGACATCATCCTTACATCTAATCTTCCCCAGCCTCCCTCCTTCACTGTACTAGATAACTCTGCATCTGATCACCTTCCAATCCTCTCCATCTATGACCTCTCACCGTCCTTATCTGATATCCAATCGTCTGCTATCAACTGGGACTACTTCAAACGCACAATCCTTTCCCACCTACCCATTCTTGTGTCCCTTCCATTGTCCTCACCTGATTCAATCGACCATGCAGTAGAAACTCTGACCCAAGCCATCCATTCCTCCTTGAAATCCGCCTCTTACCATGTCCCCATCAAATCTCCAGAAAATCTTCCCCCTGAGATAATTTCAGTTATGAGAAGACGGAATGCAGCGCGCAAAACATGGCAACAGACCAGAGACCAAGTTGACAGGAACTTCTTTAATGCCCTAA
Source organism: Tanypteryx hageni (assembly GCA_028673005.1). Taxonomy (NCBI): domain Eukaryota; kingdom Metazoa; phylum Arthropoda; class Insecta; order Odonata; family Petaluridae; genus Tanypteryx; species Tanypteryx hageni. Next base: position 75,672,506 of record CM054113.1, on the reverse strand, counting down.
GAAACCGAGTCCGTTCCTTGGTAAAAACCCATCGCCAACAATCGTGGAACAACCTCATCTGCAACTTATCCAGCGAAGACAACTCTGTCTGGAAACTTGCCCGAAGTCTGAAAGAAAAACGGACATCACCTCCTCCCCTGCATCAAAATGGAGTGACCGCCACGACTGACCAACAAAAATGCTCTCTATTTGCGGAACATCTCCAGCAATCCTTCCAAAACACCTCACCATCCCTGCATCAGGATGACGTTAATATTTTTATTGAAAACCTGCAATATTCCCCTACTTCTGATCCGTTCTCCACTTACCCTGGAGAAGTGGCTGAAATCATCAAAACCAGCAAGAAAAAATCAGCACCAGGTTCGGACAAGATCTCAAACAAAGTCCTGAAAAACCTTCCCAATGAATTCTTATCCTTTTTATCTAACCTTTTCAACTCCTGCCTCCTCTGCTCCTACTTTCCTTCAGCTTGGAAAATCGCCATGATCCGCATGATACCAAAACCACAAAAGGATCCCACCAACCCTTCTTCTTACCGTCCCATTAGTCTCCTTCCCACGCTCGCCAAAGTCTTTGAGAAGATAATCAACAACCGACTTCAACAATTTCTTCGCTCCAATCGCCTCATTATTAATGAACAAGCCGGGTTTCAATCACGCACCTCCACTTCCCACCAGATTTTACGACTCGTCGAATACATCACAGATGGGTTTAACTCTAACCAATTGACAACTGCCGCCTTTCTTGACTTAGAAAAGGCATTCGATAAAGTTTGGCCACAGGCCCTCCTCTTCAAGCTGTCTGCCTATGAACCTCCGCTTTACCTCCTCAAAATCCTGCAATCCTTCCTCAAGAACCGTAAATTCTTTGTTAATATCAACACCTCCTCATCCCTCACCTTTCCATGCCTTGCCGGAGTACCCCAAGGGTCCGTTCTCTCCCCAAATCTATTTAATGTCTTTGTCAACGACCTCCCACGCTCAGACAACACCCAACTTTACCTGTATGCGGATGACACCACCATCGCTGCCCGCCACTGGGATGCAAACTCCGCCAGCGATCAACTCCAGGACCATTTGCGCCAAATTGAGGATTGGATGACTGTATGGAAACTGAAAGTTAACCCCAGCAAATGTATAAATGTTGTCTTCTCCCGTCACCCCAAAAAAGGCGAAGGCGCCCTCCTCCAACTGTACAACTCCATTATACCTCGCAAGAATGAAGCAACGTTTTTAGGGGTCACCATGGATAAAAAATTAACATGGAATTCCCACTTGAAGAAAACACTCCAGAAAGCAACCGGAATCAAGAAAGGCCTATATAGCATACTCAGCAGAAGCTCCCCAATGTCAATGAAGACCAAATGCATCCTCTACACGTCAATGATCCGCCCGATACTGACCTATGCTTCTCCTGTATGGTCTTATTGCGGTAAAATCAAAATCAAGAAATTAACAGTCTTCCAAAATAAAATGCTACGGTTAATAACTGGCGCCAGATGGTTTCAAAGAAACGATGATCTACATAAAGACCTGAAAATCCCTCCCCTTCCCGACTTCCTACGGCGCCTAAACAATAAATATCTGCTCCAAATGCAAATATGCACGAACCCCCTCTTTTCCTCTCTCTGGGATTATGAATTGCCAGCAGCAGGCCCACATAAAAAACCAAAATTATCCCTTTCCGTTACCTAAATTAAATTACCTCCCTTTTCATTGTGCCGTGACTCAAGCACCGTGATTCTACACTTCAGGATTCCTAGCAGGCAACAGCGCGGCAGCGCTGGGAACTGCTCTTCGCGCCCTGGCAGGGGTGACATGACATCCATCCATCCATCTTAAAATACTTAGCTTTAGAGTTTATAATCAAAGGTTTATTTACGATTGTTGCTTAAAGTTTATGTTGTGTTTTTCCCCAAGCACTTTGTCTTTCGAGTTTATTTCATGTTTATTTAATCAAAGGTTTATTTACGATTTTTGTTTAAAGTTTATATTGTGTTTTCCTTCAAGTAGATACTTATCATCAGAGTTTATTTTTTCATGTTTATTTAATCAAAGGTTTATTTACGATTTTGTTTTAAGTTTACATTGTTTTCTTTAAAGTACTATTTATCTTGAAATAAATTTTTTATTTATTTATATTTATCGTTTTATTTTAAAATTTATAATTTTTTTAAAATGTCGAAAGTTTCCGATAAATTACCGGTAAACTGGTATTTATGAAAACATTTATCGAATTACCGGTAATTGAAAAAGTCGGTAAATTTGCAATCCCTAGTGTTGATGACACGAAATTTATGTTTAACAGTACTCCTTGATTACATGGTTTCAGGCACCCATACTTCTAACATAAATGTTCAAATTCATACTTAAGAGTTAATAATGAGGCATAAATGATTATTTAAAAAGAAACTGAATGATGGTGCATTCTTATCCTTAATAGGTACCTTCTTTCCATTGTTCGGTAATTTTATATTGTTTTCAAAAAACAAAAGGTAATAAGAGAGTCATTGGATTATGCGAAAAATTAAAATAACGTTAAACTAAGTGAGAGATAATTTATTTCAGCAGGCAGATTCGTGGAGCATTCGCAATAAAAAAATTCACGCGAATTAATTAACATGCCGAAGGATACTTCATAGGCGATATATCATTGCGCTACTTATTTCACTAAATTCTAGATGCCACTGAGAAAAGATACACTTTTCAAGCAACTTTATAGAATTGGTATTTCCGAAAGGTTGGGAAAGAAAATATTGCAAAATGACGAAAAAATATTGGTGTTATGTAAAGTTTTAGTAGCGATCAATAGCGATTCGGAAGAGAGATGGCATTAGTATGCACACTGAGTTCCGCAGTAAACCCCTTTATTACTATTTGTAATAATGGTTGCAAGACTGAATTATATACTCGATCCTATCTCCAATTTGTTTCAAATTAAAATGTAATGCATGCAATAAATAACTGAATAATCCGTATAAAATAAAAAAGAAAGTCTCCTCATTAAAAAATATCTAAATTACTTGTTTATAGGGTATTTTTTCAACCTTTAGCATCAAATTGAGGATTTAAAAAACTTAAAATGATTGCAGAGAAATTTAGTTTAAATGACTAACTACTTAAGCTATTTTAGAGAACTAATGATATGAATTGGACGGTCTAGGAAATACAAGAAGATCGAAACTATCGAAACAAAGCGAAAGAGAAAATATTTCCATAGTTGGTATTCCTGCAGTTGATAACATGGCTCCGTCAGACACGAATGTGGATATGGAGAAGGCCCTTTTTGAAAAATTATCCTCTGATGATGCTGACGGATTGAAGAATATATTATTACTAAATGATATTAACATTGATTGTGTTGACGAAAATGGAATGACTCCGCTACAACATGTCTGTTATAAAGGAAACAAAGATTTCGCTCAAATGTTGTTGGATAGGGTAATTGTAGGATGCGTATATGTTTGTTTATTGAAAATGTTTGTAAATTTGAGCATCACCTGGACCCCGTTGAAATTTTAAAATATAGTAAATTCTCCATTAGTTTGTGAGTGAAAATGTTGATAAAGAATCGTATATTATTTGGTAGGGTGCAGACGTCAACGCCGGGAAACACGAAAGCTCTTACACGGCACTACATTTTGCAGCTCTGTCCGGTAATGTAGAACTTTGTCACATGCTTCTTGCTGCTGGAGCTAAAAGCCACGCTACCAATAGTGTTGGGCGAACGGCAGCACAAATGGCTGCATTTGTAGGTAAGGAAATAGAAGTTAATGGAATTCATCATGCCTATTTGATGTTTTGAGTTTCTCGTTGATTTTAACTTTAATCTCTTAACGTATTTAAGTTTGTACCATAGTATATAGTTCTGTCATGTCTAATCAAAACAATTATAATCCACCCGAGTGTCTTTTCACCTAAATCATTAATTTTTAACATTAAACTGAAGACAAATAATGAAATTGATTAAAAGTTGATCCAGTGTAGTCAAACTCATCTGATTTTTTCAAGGAAACCATTCGTGTGTAGCGGTAATCAACAACTTTGTTCCAAAGTCTGCCATCGAATATTACACTCAGCCTCATGATTTGGAAACAGAACCAAAACTGCCTCATATTGTAGCCTCCCCACTACACAAGCTGATAATGCAAGTAAGCAATAATGGTGCTGTTGTAAAAAAGTTGCAGGCATTGGGTCGAGTGAATAAAAAATAAGCAAATGCTTAAGATTTCCCTCACTTTTTAAGCAAATGCTTAATTTGGGGTGAATAAAAAAATAGCATTTGCTTTTGCTAGAAAGAATAAGCATTTGCTTATTTTTAGGAATTTTATTAAGCATTTGCTTAAAATTGTGTGAATAAAACCGAGCTTTTGCTTAATGCTTTAAGCATATGCTTAAACTTTTTTAGGTGAGGTAAAGGGCTTGCTAAAATATTTCCAAGTACTCTATTTTCATGATAATTGATTATTAAATATAAATATGGTAATTTATGGTGACACGAAAGGTTAAAAAATACGAGAAAAGTTTCAACAACCAACGGTTATAAAAATTTATATCGTTTCTCTGAAGAAAATGTTAAGTACCTATATTTCAAATCTGTTACTCGGAGAATATCAAGAGAGACGTGGCGGGGTACTGTCTTCCAAACAGAAGATAGAAATATTTTTAAGGTACTTAAGTGATGTAAGATAGAAATATTTGTGGCGTCCAAAATCACTATAAAGGCAAATGACTGGATAAAATTACTATAACTAATTGAATAAAAATACACCCATGATTTGTGATATTATCGAATTCAGTTATAAAAGAAATAGTTTTAAAAAATTATTAATTAACTTTTTAAAAAATATTACCCAATATATTTATGTTTTTAGTTTGAAATTCAACTATGTAAAACTTTAAATGTAAACAAAAACAAGTGAAGGAAGAGTTGCAAAGAGCTTTCTTCCGTAAAATTTAAGCATTTGCTTAAAACTGAGTAGCAAATGCTTATAAGCAAAAGCAAACTTTTATTCACTCAATATGAAGCAAATGCTTTTAACATTTGCTGATGCTTTTAGCAAATGCTTATGCTTTTGCTTAATGCTTTAAGCATTTGCTTAGTTTTTATTCACTCGACCCATTATGTCAAAAATTAATTTACTGAAATCTGTCCAAAAATATCCTAACTAGTTGTAATTCTCGTTTATTGATGATTTCTGGGAATAATTTTCTTGTTCGACTTGTGATGTAAAATTTTGTTGCAACTATTATCAAACATATGTTTAAAATGTTCAGTAACAAATACCTCGTGTGCAGGTAAACATTCACCCAGTCCGCGTGGCTCTAACAATCCAGAAGACATCTGCTTTGCTGGATAACATTCCCCGTGCTTGCAAAGTGCTGGAGTTGATGAGTGAGAAGGAGATGAAGCGTGGACAGGAAACTAACGAGGTGCTTTCTTTCAAGTTTCACTACCTTTCCTTCATCTTGTCTGCCATTGAAAAGTCGAAGCAGCAACCTAGTGGAAAGAAGGGAGAAAAGGATGAAGGTATGTCTATTTATGATCTGTTTTTAATTGAATATTGATCAAAATATATTCCAATTTGGACAAAGGCATGGTAGCAACAAAATTAAATACAAAAAAACATGTTCATATGTGTGTATATTTTCATGCTCATGCACAACATTTGGAGCTTAACAGTTTTCAACGCTCAAGATAGGCCTTCCAAACTAACAAGATCCAATAGCTCCTGCATTGTATGTTACCATGTAATGAACTTTCTCCTATCCTTATTTCATTAGCTTTATAATCAACATAGAACTTTACTCTAGAAATTATATTCTAAAGCTAATTCTTTTCAGTTATGATCACATATAGTAGACCCTACGATTAGACAGTTTCTTTCATATAATGTTTGTCAATTGTGACCAATTGAAATTAATAACCTGAGGGCGATTCCTTCATGCATAGTTAATACAGTTTCAATTTGTCACTTTTCATATATAACCTGAAGATTCTTTAGCTCAGATTATTATTATCTATGGCTTTTCCAGTTAACAAACTCTCACATTGTAGGAGGGTCTTCTGTGCTTAAAAGTCATTGGACAGTGAATACCTGTTGTGCAAAATTCTTTTGGAGAGATGATGATGGTGATTAAAAATTATACTTAGAAAATGTTATGAAGAACATCCTCTTCATTTGTATTTAGGGTCATACATGCACATTTTTAAATTTCTTTATATGAGTAATCCTGTTCACGCTACAATTACTCATTGACCTTTATTCCTTTGCTATTAATACAAATGATCCCCACTCCAGCCTTTCTGTCTCTACTACAATTTTTATTATTATTTATCTACTATATTTAAAATTCATTATGCCTCCCTACTCGCTCCTGTACATATCTATCAATAGGTTTATTTTTATTATTTAATGTGTTGTAGTGTATTTTTGTCCTTTCTAATTTCACTGCCATCTGGCATTAGATTTTAATTTGTATTCTTCATGGAATTTTTTTACCAAGCCAGTCTACTGTCAACTCATTTCATATGATTTAGGGTACTTATTACTTGTGAAATTTTTACTGATGCTATGTTTGCACAGGTCGCTAGATTGCATTAATTTGCTTCTATCATTCTCATGCTTCCTTGCATTGTTCTAACCGCATCCACTAAATTCATTAAAATCAGGTCAAAATAATTATTTTATTCGTTAATGTATATTTGCACCATTCCATCATCTTTGAATAATTTAGTCCATTTTTATGTTTCAGGTTCGAATAAAGATCCTGTAGAGGTCTTCATCAAAAGAATCCTCCAAACCAACTCAAGCGGAGTGGCAGATTATCAGGAGAAAATGCTCAGGGAATGCATCAGGGCTTTTCCTTATCGAGAAGGTGCCCTCTTGCGCCAGATGGTTGCCTCCCTCGCTCATGAATCATCAGGTTGTGAATCAGCTCTCGCAGTCATTGCCATGGCAATAAATGGCCATCAGATGGGTCGCCAGCCTAGGTCAGGCAAGGACAAAGAGGGAGGCAAGGGAGAAGGGTTTTGTGAAACCTGTGGTGATTGGGATAAACCTTGTAAAGCCTGTTCTCGTTGCAAGGTGACGCTTTACTGTGGTAAAGAGTGCCAGCGCCTTCACTGGTTTGTCCATAAAAAGATTTGCGCACCTGCTCCAGATAGTGCTTCAGTTAGTAAAGATGAAGGAAGCAATGCTGCAAATCAGCAAACCTTATCAGATGCTGATCAACTTAAGACTGAAACCCAAAAATCTGGAAAGGATGTTGAGGCGGCAAGTAATCAAATGAAAGACTTGCAGTGTAAGTGAAGCAAAAAATTTTTAGGCCAAAGAGGTTATCTCCATGCTTAATTAAAAATGCATTTAAGAAAACAGTCATTTTGAAGAAGTTTGGCACTGTCTGCAGATGGTTATCCTGTATTCATCTCTGAATTGGGAGAGGCAGCAGCTGCTTTTTTATGTGCAAGTCAATAGCTTGTTATGTGTGGTGAAATCAATGAATTACCATTGATGAATGTAATCATATCTGCGGCGTTATTTATTGATGGATAAATGTTGTATGATCAAGGCACAAGTAATTGGATCTATTTTTAATAATACATGTATTTGTGTATTTTCTAAATAGGTTGTACAATGAAATGTTTACCAGTAGTTTTGACTTTTAGGATGTATGTTTTTAGTTATTCTCTTTTTAAAAAAGTAGTAATATTATTGTTTTAAATGGTTTTTATAATCATTTTTATACACCATTTTTGATGATCTAAAATATTTTTCGTGAATAATATTTTTTTAATTCTGTTTAATGTCAGAGTTGTGTTATTGTATTCAGCAAAAGATCAAAATTTTCTGTGACTAGTATAAATGTTATCATATTACTGTTTGTTTGTTTGATGCATGTTGTGTGTTGTATTGCATATTTTTATCAATACATAAATTGTTCAAGTATTGTTGAGTTCAGGTATTCATTCATGCTTATTTGAGATGTAGGGTGTTTGTAAAACTTTTTTCCTGTAAAATACTGAAATTTTAAAATTGCAGAAATGTGTGAACTGTTGAATGTTAATTAGTGATTAGTAGAATAAATCAGAAGTAAATCTAAATTGACTGTATATGAATGTAGTTCTCAGTAATTTTTTAAAAGTACGGCTATCCCATATGGACATTTTATTTTTGTTACATAATGTATAACTTAGGAATGAAATTGTAACTATATGTAATCAATTTTGCCAAAACCAAAAATTGTCCCCATTTTTATTACTTACTGAGCACCACAACTAAAGATAAAGATGCGACAATTCACATCTGATGATAATTTATTTTCAAGGCCAATGTATTTCTGTTATTAACATGAAAATTTGTTACAGTCACTGTTCTAATTCACATAAGAATATTATGAAGCTTTCAGACATCCTAATACAGGGGTGAGCAAATTTTCAACGTGGCAGGCCGCATTATTAACAGTTACAGCTCCTTAGGCGGTCCATAATACATGTTGCTATAATTTGATGAAATAAAGTGATATGAAGATTCTATGCAGACAAGCATAAGCTGTAATGTTGGGAGTATTTTTTAAATGAGTAAAAAGTCTGCTATGACCAGGAATCGAGCCCAGGTCTTCCACTTGCCGGGCAGATAATCTACCACTGAACTCGTAGCAAAACAATTTTTCTCGTTTCTGAAAATGCAGTTATAGAATATCCGCCCAGCAAGTGGAAGACTCCAGTTCGATTCCTGATCATAGCAGACTTCCCGTTTCAAAAATATTACCAGCATGCTGCTATGATAGCCAAGTATGAATATATTACTGCAACAAAAAATAATATTCAATGTTAATAATTAGTTAAGTTTATAAGGTCTAAATTACAATAATAGACTTTGTATGTGATTCTGTCACGTGGAGAAAATTTTTCATCATTAAGGGTAACCATATTGATGTTATCTTAATAAGATATATATGTATACCAAATTGAATTTCAATATGGAACAGCATTAAGTGTTTGGGTGAGGCAGTCGGCATAGCATGTGATTAGGGTTGCCAGATTTTGAAGATACGGGACAAACAAAATTCTCCAATAAAATACAGGACAAATACGGGACACTTAAAAAAATCCGCAACTACCTATTCTTGTGCTTTAAAACATTTATAAAACCATATGCCTATACTGTAAAATTAATCTCTGGCTTCAAACATGGAACACAACTTTGAATTGAATTTTCAGTTTACAAGTTTTTTATTTCAAAAAAAGATTTTTTTATAACCATACATGTGCACTGAATAATGTCCAGTTATACATAATTTGTATATTTTTCCACTTTTTAGTCGAACAGTTTCGGACCAGGCAACAATCTGTTCATGCTTATTGCCTCTTCAGGGTGGTACATGCAAACAGAATAATTGTTTTGAAACCAATTGGCAGATTGGTTAATTATTTTTAAAAAGAGATTATAAAATAAATACACATCTTATATTTAGAGAGTTTACATCAGCATTTTACATTATAAGATGAATTATAAAGATATCTTAAATAACACGTAGTTGATTTACATTTAGTAAAGTTTTATTGGAATTTAACATTAATTAAAAAATTAACTAATATTTATTTTTAAATTTTACAAATTAATATTTTTCTGATGATTTTGCATCTCTCTGTAAGTGTTCATTTTGAAGTACCTACATGCTGATAAAACTCGTTGCACGATATATTTAAATTTACTAAACACTGTAAAATTTATTCCACTGTAGATATGTTCGGTCTGTTCCTCTCTTGGCTCTTAAGGAGCATTGTGGAGTACTGAATGCGTACTTGCAGATAAATAGAAATAATTGTTTGTAAGATTCGATTTTATGGAGAATATCTGACCACATGGCAAAGTTTCTTATTCCAATCTTCCATATTTGACTGGAGATTTTGTTCAATGATTTTCTTCGGAATTGTCCACTGAGTACTATAATTTATTCTTAGGCCTCTTTTGTTGAGACAGTTGCAGGTTTATTCAAGTTGCTCCCATGTCGTAACTTTAATAAGTGACATCCATGCAAAAGTGTTCAAGGGCTTCAGAGGTGAAATCTATTTCATAAGATAATCATAACAGGTCTGATAGAACAATTCTACTTCTGACAAGAACTTACTTTTCATGTATTCTGAATCATTATTCCTACAAATAGTCGACTACAATTTAAGGCAAAAAAATTTGCTTCAATTTTTCTTTCACATAATCTGCGGTCTCCTGTAAAATTGTTAATACTTCAAAAATATTTTTTTCTCCTCCTTCAATTTGCATGATTTTTCTATTAAAAACACCTATCAGACTGTAAACCAAGTGAAGGTACGTTTCGCTCAATGGATCATTGAAAAATATTTCCAGGATTTTAGTAATGTTTCTTTCAGATAGAAAGTATGCTCTCAACGCATCATACAGCTTTAGAATCCTGTATACTGCATTGGATACCGAAAGCCTGCATGTTTTTGAGCGTGAGAGGATTTATTGATATTCAGTGCCAAAATTATTACAAGTCTTTAACACTCTCTATTCGCACCACAAACAAATTAACGAATTATTGTGTGACTTTTGTTTCCTCAGATGACTCTGTGGGAATATATTAACCTACTGTTGCTCCAGGTTCCAGTTACCCCATTTCTAACCTTACATTTTAAAAATTAGGATGAGCTTCTATATCCCAACTTTGGATTGAGTTGCGAATTTTTATTGTTGAGTGTTGCAAGGAGGGAAAGGGTATACTGACACGCATAATGTGAGCACATTAGCTGAGCGGGTTACTATAAAATACAAAGAAAGGCACTTGTACAATTTTTTTTAAATTCAACAACTATGGAGACGTAAATATGGGACATTTCCTATGTCCCGACAGATATTTCCGGGACAATGGGACAAGACAATGAAATACAGGACAGTCCCATATAATACAGGATGTCTGGCAACCCTACATGAGATGTATCATACAGATGCATCACATGCTATGCTACATGAATACAAACTTTTTATTTTCAAAATTAATTTTTTTTTTATATTTAATCACTGGTGCTTGTTTGCTTCATTCTTTGAGGAGACATTTATGAACTAAATTAAAATATTGCTGTTAACTCAAATAACACAACTGTAATAATTCCACTATATTAAACAATAACATGATCAGGTTTCAAAATAACTATGTCAGCATCAGGTGGTAAAGGCAATTCATTGATATTTGATTTTACATTGTGTTATTAGTTTCTATGTGAGCTTTTAATCTGCATAGCTACTTTTGGGCAAAAATATACATCTTATGTTTTATGGCTATTGGAGTTACCTTGATTAAAAATTGAATACCAGACATAAGATGAAGTAGATAATTTTGCAATGAAATTCAGTTAATTTAATTGACTTCATAGTAGTGTTGATGCGACAGACATTGTCGCAAATTGGTCAGAAGGTACTTGAAAAGACGAAAAACAAACTATCTAGAAAATAGGCATTATTTTATATTTTAAGCGCAGTTTTGGGCTTGTTCTTTAAGTTTCCGTTCCTTATTTTGCGCATTAGCTTGCAAAATTCATACAATTGTAATTTTTTGCTTGCTAGAAACATTTCACTGACATAAACAAGAAAAAGAAACTATTATTTGGGACGTACGAGCGCTTAAGGGCCGAGTTCCTATTTTCCACTTATAATGAATACTATATTACAACGAATTGCTCCAATTCCCAATTACAAAATCAGTTCAATATTTCTTACCCATTTCGTCGTTCGTGCGACAAATTTTGCTTATTAGCGCTTTAAAAACGGCCAAGATAATTCCTCGAGAATTGGCGGTCCCGGAAAAAGTTATTTATGAGAAATGTTTTGTGAGAAATTACTGTAAATTAATAATTAATTAATAATAAAAAGGCAATAATTAGATGAAAATTTCATTTCAAAACAAAATTAATTCATTTGAATGTTTGAAGTTCATAGTATCTTACAACAAACGTCTATCAATCAAAAGTTTATTTTTCTTGCCTCCCGAATAATCGAGCGATGATGCTCCAGAACTTTCAATTGAAATAATAGCGAGATCAACCAGTTTTTCTTGTGTAATCGTTGGACGCAAGTATGTTTTAATTAATTTCAACTTTGAAAAGCTACGTTCACAATTAGCTACAATGACCCGTGTAGTCAATAAAATTCTAAGCACAAGAGAAATATTTGTTATTTCAATCCATATAGATTTAAGCGTGATTTTAAGGCTTCTATTAAGAGAAGGAGAGAAAGACGGAAGGAGGGAGTAATGATTTTCATAGCAATCAATGTAAACAACATTCGTTGCGTTATTTACGAGAAGGAATAACTAAATATCTGAAATATTATTCAAACATTAAAAATCGTAATGAGTTAAAATCAATATTATTGAAATAGAAACGGTATGAAAATCTGAGGAACATGCTTGACGTTTTAATAAACAAACCGAGCATGTAAAACTTTTATGGGGTGAAGGATTGTGCGATAGGTTACGGAAGTAAGTAAGAAGAATGGAGAACTTGAGGACGGTTTTGGAAATAGGGAGAGAAAAAGAAGTTTAAAAGAATCACAAAAATAACAATGAAAGGCTATGTTGTCCATCCGTTGGTCTGACAATGAGTGTCAAGCTATTAAAACGCGACTAACTCAATCAAGGATGTAGACAGAAAATTGAAAATTGGCAGAAATAATGTATTCAATTATAAAAATGCTTTGCCGAAAGAAAATTCACGAAAACATTCCAGAGTTAGACTCCAGGGTAATATTTGCATTCATCGTAAGATAACACTTAAAAATCGACTTTTTGTCGTGCAGGCTTTTCTTCTTTTGGAAATTAAAATTTAAAAAACCTAACCTGCGATCATCCGATTTAAACTATTTTAAAGAAAAATTAATCAAGCCACCTATTCTATTCTTCTTTTTCCGAAATCGCTCATTTGTTTATCTTGAAACCGACTGCTGTGAGATACAAAATCAATATAAATAATGATTCTTAAATTAATTTATTTAAAGTTAAACATTTTAATTCCGTTTTTTATTCAGTTGAACCCGTCATTTTTGACGGACAATTGCGCTAGTTAGAATATATCGAATCCGAGTCCAACAATAGTCGTTGCTACGGAAACACTCTCGTAATGAGTAAAACTGCAAAAACGCCAGTATTTACAATCGATATGCATAATTCTAGAATTATAATCTCCATTCATTTCCTCAGAGAATAGTACAAATCCCGCCCCGATACTACAATTCTAAGATATTTGCAAGAGAAAATTACCCTGCACGATGGTTTTCAGATTTTCCATGTAAATGGGAAGGATAGTTCCTGGAATCGAACCCGGGACTTTCAATATTCGCAACAAAAACCATCCTCGGGAGCTCGGCTCTAGTAGAAGGAGATTTTCACCAAGCGTCATGAAAATCGGTCTATTGGTGCAAAAGTTAATAGGGGGGACGGGCAGAGACAGACAGACAGACACAACGACAAAACTATAAGCATATTTCCATTCTGGAAAGTAGGCTAAAAATATAGCTATTAGAGATTTTTTTATGGAGGGGGCGCATATTTGGTAGTTGCCTCGGGTGCTAAAATAGCAAGTTACAGCGTTGAATGCAGGCCACGAACCAATGTCAGTAGATTCCATTTGGTCGCAATCACATTCGGTTACATTGTTTATCGAGTCACTTATTAGTTTCCTCGCGCATCCAAATTCTCATTTAACGTCACGATCATTCAGTTCTTTCATTGACTTGAGTAAGGAAAGTATTACTGTCTTCAAACTAGGATTAGCATTTTGGATATTTTGCGCAAGTTTTTTATGGAGTATTTTATCATAAAACTACATTTTCACGTTGGCCGTTCAATATTTAAAACGGTGGTACATCTTATGACCAAAGCTAGATATTTTGGTAAGAAAAGGTCTCCCTGCACAGCTAAAACAGTTAAATTTTCCAAAAGAGAATATCAAAAGATTTTTTCGTGTATCCTGTTACGCTCGAGTATTGAGCAATGGCGAGCGAATTAATAGGCAATGGTTGGTTTATTCGTACTCAAAAGATTCAGTGCTTTGTTTTTGTTTTTAATTATTTTGTAATTCTAAATTTTCTTTAACTTCGGAGGGAAATGACGTTTGGTAACATATCTTTGGTTCTGCACTGTCACGAAAGAAGCCAAGAACATCGTAATTGTTTCTAAATACGGTTAGAATGCGAGAAAAGACTTAAAACTGATCTTACAATTGATGATGATTCGCAACGTTTAATGATAGTTGAAAAACAGCACTGATATAAGTTATAAAGCGTTTAATTGCCGTGATTAAATTTCTTGTTAGGGAGAATATGGCTTTCAAAGGTTCAACTGACACTCTTTATGCGAAAAACAATGTCAATTTTTTTTAATAAACGAATTATTAGCCGAGTTTCAGGAAGTTATAAAAAGGCACCTCAATAGAATCAAAAGTAAAGATACTCATACATCTTACCTAGGAAAATCAGTTCAAAACGAATTTATAGCCCTATTAGGAAATAAAATTAAAGACGCCGTTTTAAATTAAACAAAAAAGCTAAATATTTTTCGATTATAATAGATTGTACCCCAGATATCTCCCATTTAGAACAAATGATTTTAATCAAAAGATAAGTGAGCACACAAGAAAGGAACACTGGGTTACGTGATATAATACAAATAGAAGAACGATTTATTAGCTTTGTAAGCATTCAAAATTCCAGTGGTGCAGGAATGGCAACAATAGCTTTGAGAAAGCTTGAAGAACTAAATTTAAATTCGAAGGATATGCATGGACAGGGGTATGATAATGGACCCAATGTGAGAGGGAAAAAGTGGGGAGTTCAAACTTTGACTAGGAATCAATACCCACGAGTTTTTTGTACCTTGTAGCACCCATTCCTTAAATACAGTTCTTAATGATGCCGTCAATTATAACATGGAAGCTGTTCAGTTTTTTTAAACAATACAATACATTTATACTTTTTTCTATCCACCGCTGAAACACCAAATGCGAGCGTGGAATCTATCCATTGTCGGGAGAAACAAGTGGCGACGCTAAGTTCGTTTAATAAAGATAAAGCCATTATAATCGGGGGCGATTTCAATCTTCCGTCAATTGATTGGAGGCATAATTGCTTTTATCCCGGTGGTAGAGAGCGTGAATCTTGCGAGGATTTACTTGAAACTTTTGGTAAACATTCATTGTATCAGTTAGTGATATTTCCCACGAGATTTAATAATATATTAGATTTATTGGCTACTAATCTTCCTGAGCGTACGAATCGAGTCTGAGGGAATAAGCGGTCACGTGAAGTTTCAGATAAATATTGAGAAACAGGTTAAGGCTAAAAGAAAGTTTTATGTATTCGCCAAAGCCGATTTCACTAGATTTAGGTCTTTTCTGCAAAATAAATATACTAATCACGGCGAACAGATATTGCAGACGCGGACAAAAGTACGAACATAAGGAAAGCGTACCTCATTATCGAGGGATTTGAACTGGGTACCACTGGAGGATCGTAGATTGCACTCAAGGTTGCGGCTTCTGGAGAAATATAGATCGGAATGTCTAAAAGACGAGGTTGTAGGAATAATTGAAGCACCAACGTATATAGGTAGAAACGACCGTATACGTGAGATCGATTGTAGGACGGAGCGTTATCTAGAGGCGTTCTTTCCGAGGACAATACGAGATCACAATAGAAAATTTCAACCTGCGATAGACAATCTTTAGGTAGGTTATGGTGCATTGCACCCCCTGCCACCCACCAATTAGGTGAATTGCAGGGTAACATGTAGATGTAGATGTACTCTACCGGAGAATATATCCGCAGAAATAAGGTAATTAATTTTAATTTCTATGTATTATTAGTTATTATACGTACAATTGGTACAGGGAAGACTTTCTATAGTTTGCCCGGCTCGCACGCCCCTAAGACTGGCTTTGCCAATACGGCTATTAGAAGCTACTGAAATGTAAGATACGAAAACTCCCAAAGGAAATCAGAAGCACTATGGTTCACCAGTAGCACAATGTCCAAATTATTCGCTGAATAAGTAGGCATGCACTTCACAAATTTTTAATACACTTGAATCTGATACGACATTGCAGTGGCAAGCTCCATCATGAGCACTTAAAAATAAGGCAAGCGAATCAGGATTAAAGTTAAAGGAACAAAATAACAATACGACCAAACTCCAGAATAATTATCGAGCATGCGTTGTGACTGAAATCAAAATTAAAAAACAATCCATCCCCAACAACCATATAACATCGTTTTTCAACTACGAGCAAATATCACCACTGCCAATGCTATGACGCTTACTAATAAGTATCAACGTTATGGAATTGATAATGAAGATAAAACCAATAGCCACCAAACGATAGGGGAAACCAGACCCACATTTTGGCTACGAAGAAGCTCTCTTCAGTTTTGTTCTCTCTTAGTGCAGTGGACAACAACCGAGGACTATTCTGCGCCCGAAATGCATCTATTGTTTTTCCTGCCATTTTGTGGCTACTTTATTCATTTTCAACAATTCGATTCCGGCCATAAAATTATATCGGTATTTCATTATTAGAATAAGCGTAAATATGCTCATTTATCTATCACCACGCAAGGGTTTATTTCGCGGGTAGGGTCCCTTCATCAGGGTTCTTCGCGCCTCTCCGTCATATTGCTGTAGACGAAGTAAAATTAACACATTGATCGAGAAATCGTCATAAATATGAACTAAAGCCTTAATTCTTTGAAAACCTGTTCAACAAAATATAGAAATTTTTTTTAATATGACTCTAAAATGATAGCTTAATCGCTTCATCATAAACTTGCCTTTGTCATCACTCTGATTGAAATATTTATATTTCTACATTTTTGTAAAACTTATTTTATTCTAGGCAGGAGCGGATCCAGAAACTCTCCAAGGAGAGGGGGCGATCGCCCCAATAGCCCGCCCACCCTCTTCAATCCGCTTCTGCAAACAACTCTGTATTCTGAAAAACCCTACCCCTATCTTTCTTTCCATTGCCATACAGACTTAATCTTCGGTGTAGAAAAAAGGAATTGCTCTCAAAAGGGCAATGGGATCGTCCAAGGGGAAGGGGGTGCGATCTCTTCCCCTTGGATCCGCCACTGATTCTACGGGTGATATTTTTAACGGAAGGAAAATAATAAAAGAGAAGAAATACAAGTAGACACCACAGGCGTAAACGGAAATTTTTAAAGGAGGTGGAAGCAAAACTCATGATCGTCTTGAGGCATCCGCAGTGGCCGTGTCCCCTACATGAACTGTCCAGCTTGTAGCTATAAATATCTACTGGCCTCCTATTTTATTTATCCTTACTTTATAATATTGGGAATGATATATATTTTTTAATATTTTCTCCATACATTTGTGAAGGGAGAAATGCCACCCCCCCCCCTCCCGCGGACGGCCATGAAGTTCGCGAATTAATACATTTCAAGCAAAAGGCTGAAATTATAATAAGTAACAGGATGTCTTACACATTAACACGTTAGGAAAGAACGGTGAAAAATTGCGGCAATAAATTATAAAATCCCGAATGGAGGGGCGAGATTTTCTGCAGCCCCTCGTAACCTACAATTTCTAGGGCCCTCCTCTATTTGCATAGCATCCCCCTACCACTATATTTGAACCTGGTGGTCCCTCCTCTTTCCGGCTATTATAGACGCACGGAAAGCGAGGAGTTCGTTAGTTGCGAACCCTGAGGGTGATGGAGAGTTCATCCCTAGATGTTTGACGCAGAAGTGCGGCGACTGACTGACTGGCTGACGTCGGTACGAGTTCCACGTGTTGGACGGCGCCATACTCTTGAAGCGCATTGGGTCTACTGGCTTGGTTTTGCTTACAAGAAGGGGAGGGTAAGAAAAGGGTGGCGTGGCGGAGCCGGTAAACCCCCCAACTCATGACGAATATTGGGGGCGATGAGTGAGGGCAGCTGTTTTAAGGGAAGTAACCATGACCTGTTGAAAAGGGGAGAAGGTGAGGAAGGGAGTGGTCAGACCTATGTGGCCATAAGGCACGCCTCCTTTCTTGGGTGTGGGGGAGGGGCGCGGTTCCCAATGCCCAATTCCCACACCCTCCTCGGACATCCTCTCCCGACGCAAAAATCCGTCCGCCCGTCTCCGACTTCCTTGCTCCCGTCGTTGGCGCCTTTGCCACACAATGCGGCAGCTGGGAAACGCCGGGCAAGAGGGATATTCACCCTTCTTTCGCACGGCGTTGTTTTTGTTTTTGCCATCGAAGTAAGAGGTTTAATGAGCGTTGCGAAGGGACAGTGCGTCACCGACATAATTTCCCCGAATAGGTCCGCAGGCCCATGTGATCAAGTTGTGTGGATGGGCGGGGAAAGGTATCTCGACGAGAAATCGGCTGTTTTCCAAACATTCTCCCAATCGCCGCGCGCAAACAAGACGCGGGGACAAGATCGCTACTCTAGATAAGAATCGCGAAGGCAACGGGAAGGTCGCGAGTTGAGGTTGAGATGACGGTCACCCTCCCTGGCTTAACATGCCACCCTTGGTGACCTGAAGGACATTATGTGAACGTCTACGGGAAAAATATTTTATACGGTTGAATTTGCTGTTATTGGACGGACTTAAAAGAGACAATAAGACAGTTACTGTTATATAAATGTATTTTGCAGTTAGTTCAACAATAATCAGAGAGTGTTAACTCATAACTTGACACGATGATCAGACCAAATGAATGTACACGCAATCCTATAATCACCGGATTGGAAGATGGCCTTCATAGGAGTTGATTCTAAACCGCAACGCCAAACTAAATGATGGATACTAAAAGTATGATGTCATTCGTGGTTTTTTGGCTGTTACGTGCAACGTATTTTTCGAGGAAATTATCAATTTCCAAAAGTAGGCGAAAATTATGATCGATCAAATTACCATCCAGTAAAAATGAGAATATTAAACAGGAAACTCGTCAACAATAATTTTAATAGCGCGAGAACGACTAGGATTAACTCCAATGCTTAGACGCCACTGTTACACAAAGTTTCGAGTGCGTTGCGATGGATTTATAATAGAAACGTAAATACTTGTATAACACCGATGTCTGCAAGAAATGCATAAACCCTCGTATCCTACTATATATATATATATATATACGATCCCATTCCCCCACAAGGAAAGCATATGAGCTTATTCAAACATTACACAGCTAGGTATACATCGACGACAGCGTTTTCGAGATACAGGTAACCCTAGATTAACACAATATAACAATATATGAGTTACACGATTTCGGTTTGGTCGAAAAGATGCTACCGGTTTTGATTAACACGGTTTGAGACTTGGTTATACACGTTTTTGTTTTCACATTTTTTTCATTTCTGGCTCCAAAGAATAAGAAAAACCAAAGGAGATGCCGTTTTTATTAAACATTCAACCGATTCCACTTGGGAATACAATACAATAATAATACAATAATTCTTCTTATTTCTATCATTTAACCGATGTTTGAATTTTAAATAAACGGTGGCAAGTACATAAGCTAACAAGTGAGAGAAGAATTGCCGAGCAGATTGCATAAGGCGCTTTTTTACTTTCTCCATAAACGGAGTATAGGGGAAAGTATTGTATTCATGAAAAAAATCGACTTCGAGATTTCAACGGAAATATACGTTTTGAGGTCCCCTGAACACGTTTTGACCATTTTCTCGATGATGATGATGATCTGTGTGTGTGTGTGTGTGTGTGTGAGTGAGAGAGAGAGAGAGAAAGAGAGTGTGCGTGCGTGTGTATGTGATAGCTTTTTGTGGGTGCTCTAACTCAAAAACTATTAACCAGGTCAACGCGAAATTTTATATTTAACATTTTTATAAAAGTCACAAGAACTGTTTAGTTTTTGGTAAAAATAGGTCAACTGGAAGAGGGTGTTTACTCTTGTCACTTATCCGTTATTTTGAAATATTTGCTTTAATATTTGATAAAAGTAAAAATGTACTAGAATAAAGGTTGTAGGAAATTTAATTTTCTACAATCTTTTTTGAAACATTTTAAGAGATATCTTATATAGTTGCCACCACCACGCCACCTACCGACGACTATTGTTAACAATTGACGCTTAGCTACATCTTAGTAACGCTCCAATTTCTTTTCTTAATTGTTGAAGCTTTGTGACTATGCTTTGAGCTTATTTCTGTTCTTTGTAGTCTAAAATTTTCTCGCAGTTTCTTAAAATATTTATTATTATCTAACCTATTTGGAATTTTTAGAAATATTACAGATATGGAGAAAGTCATGTGGTGGCCACATCAGATTTTTTCCTTTTATTGAGATAATGACTTCATCATAAGATTACATCCTTGGTTGAGAACGACGTCCTCGTAATATCTAATGTATATCTATAGATGATCGTGACTGAGTGATGCTAATTCTAAGGTACTTCTAGAAGAGCTAGAGATCTGAAATTTGGCGTGCTGGTCGGTCATAGGTCACAACCAACGGCAAAATATAAAATCTCAAAAATTTTCATTTGAGGGGGTATTTTAAACCCAATGTTCCATTTCAATACCCCATAAGAAAATCATGGAATCCAACGCAGGGTACTCTAAATATGATTTTTGAAATTACTTAAAATTGAGATACGAACTCGGGATGAAAAGGTTTGTAGATGAAAGAATGAAGATTTTAATTTTTAGACGAAATTCAAATCCGTGCCGAATTAGCGTAAAAGTTTGTTTTTAATCGCAAAGAATAATATAAAATCCCAAAAACATGTATTTTTCCAAAAAATTCAAACCGATTAATTTTATTAATTTTAATCTCGATTAACACAATTTTGGATTACACGGTGTTTTAATGGAACCAAACCACCGTGTTAATCGATATCTAACTATACGTCTTGCATACTAGACCCGGATTGAAACTTGTTTGACAATTCCTTCCAAAATTTGCAACATCCTTTTTAATATGATACCACAAACTAAAATTTTTCGACTCGTAAAATTTTCTGTGCTCCCGTCTGATATTTAAAGAAATAGGATAATTTTCAATTTGCGTACCTAAATTTTTATCCACAAGTGTAAAAGATACATCCCATTTTTAGATTTTCATTCTTTAACCAAGTACATATACGTTTATGAAGTGAGGAACAAAAGGAATTCCCAAGAATTGAAGAGGATTGCGGAAAACAGGAGAACGGAGAACCAGCTTTAACTAATTGTAAGAATCAAGTCTATGGATGATGACGATGATATTACTGCGTAAACATTTTCAAGTTCGACACTTGAAAGTCACGATGTTTATCCTAGACTATTATTCTAATCTTATTTTATAAAATAGGTTAATACTACGCGGACGAATAGTGACATTAGGTAAGATAAAACTCCTTTCTTATGATCAAGCATAACTTCAGGATAACAGCCAATGCATCAGCATGTTCCTATTTTTCCATTTGTTTGCATTTTTCAATTACAACAACTAGTAAAAAACAGAATAGCGAACAAATACAGTCAAAACTTTAATCTTTTGATTTAAAGCGAAATTTTAGAAAATTTTAATAGCAGCGATCGTTTATTTAGGACAAAATAAAAGGGGTCATAAACAACAACGAAATCCATTTATATTATCTTAAAAATTTTACCAAAAGACGTAAATAATTAAGTAAAAAATCCAGTCATTACTATATTACTCGTGAGAAAGGATTTATGCACTCACAAATTTGAACCGATGAAATCGCCACAACATTTGATTGAGACGCTTTTAAAAGAAGACACACCATGGGCGAATTTTCGCGTTGTTTTCGGCTCGGGATGGCCCAGCAAAAAAATACAGGAAGAACTTTTCCCATGAAAGAGAAAGGGGGAGAGGTAGAAAGGGGTGCTCGTGGTCGAGGGGAGGAAGAAATGGCGGAAAAGATGGCGAAAGGCGGTGGAGACAACACACACAGCTACCTCTCCAGCGGCTACCGGCGAGAAGAGTAGCATAATCGACGGCGTTCATTGTGGATCACCTCATAGTGCGCCGCAGTTAATCTCAGCAGGAGGGGGGAGAGAAGGGAGAGGGGATAGGGGCAGAGATAATGCGGCGCGGTACGCTCCAAAAGGGGAAGGAGATAGGCGACAGCGGCATGAGGAAGCGGATCCAAAAACCCAGAAAGCACCCACTTTTACGCATCGAAAGATCGCAAAAGTGCCGCGCTATGGGTTAAGGGCATCTCCCGGAGAGAGAGAGACAGAAAGGGAAGCCGCATCGAGAGTGTCACACACATACACACACACGTTGTTGGTGGCTCCTCATTGGCGGCATAAAGGGAGACCATACCTACCTTTCGCCGGAGACATGAGAGGCCGCGTTAAAGGGAGAGGGGCGGTTGAGAAAGGGAAGAAGATGCACTTTCGAAGGCGGGGGGGGAGGAAGGGAGGAGTTGGCAGCAAGCCGCTGCCGCTTTAAGGAATGGGGTGGAAAAGGAGGAGGGGGGGGGAAAAAGACTCAAAGCGTTTACACCTCGGCGCCGTAGGCCGTAGGCCTACGGCGTCAGACACCGAAAACTCCTCCCACTTAGACACTCCTCTTACCGACCTGCACGGTAGCGCGGCAGTCACTATCTCTGCAGGAAAATAAACTACCTGGCTCGATCCTTAACGTAGATGAGAAATTATATGGTAGCAATTACACCCGTCTAGCCACCTCCGATACCAATTTCGATCTCTCCCACCTCGACGAGAATTTCTCGCGAAAATATGGAAAAACAAACATTGGGAGCTCTCGCCGCATCCTCTTCCACGCCCCCGCTGCATCCTCTTCCACGCCCCCGCCCCTTCCCTTAAACGGACTCATCCCCCTCTCCTCTCTCCCGTCATGTGCCGAAAAAAGGCGACCACTGAAGTGAAGGGGGGGCAAACACAGTGGACAAGAAGGCCACATTAGACGTCGTCCGAAGGATTTTCACGACAAAAGTGGAGTGCATAGCGAGTGACGGGTTTCAAAAGGTTACGCCCTGCTAAAGTACTTATTTATCCTTTTATGCTTGTGGCTATGCATCCCTCTGTGATGCCGCCCTTATGTATCGGACCACAAAGTATCACCTAAGTTTTTTGTGAGGTTTTCGGACGCTATTCACTTCGAAGCAACGCGATGAAATGGAATATAACCAACATCCGACTGCCGAAATGAACAATGTGTATCTCGTAGAAAGAATAGATGATTTGTTTCCTTCAGTGTTATTTAAAATGTTTCCTCGATGCCGAGTGCATTTTTATGACGTTTAGGTTAGAAGGATGAGACCAGCAAAGGGCAAATAAGAATATATACCCGACAGCAGGGGTGGAAATCTTCGGCCCACGGGCCCCATGCTGTCCTCGAAAGAATTTTATTCGGCCAGAAAAGGCTATGAGGAAGAGCCAATCCGTAAAATTTAGCAAGACCAACCTCATTTTTAAATCTAAATTGTGGTCACAAAACCTTGGACGTTGAAATTCCAACTCTAAAAAGTGTGTAAATTTAATTTTCACAATTACCATACGGTTGAAATAGTTCTGATGCAAACTCTCATGCGGCCAGCCGAAGCTTTCGCAACTTTTAATGTGACCTGCCTAATTCTTCGCAATTTCTAATGCGGTCGTCTATACAGAAAAGTTGGCCCGCTCCTGCCTTGTTTAAATGGCTTGTTTCTGAAAATCGGTCGCATATTATCTTTTGTTTTATTTTTAGCAACGCGACTTTGACTTTCAGGAGATTAAGTTGAGAAAATGACGATTTTCAATCATTAAAACCTTACGGCCATCTCTTTATATAATAAGCTATGTTTGTCCCTCACGCTCGACTGTGGCGACGCTCTTAAAAAAGCTTTATAAAAGCGCGAGAGAATCGAGAACTATTTACGACTGACTGTAATGCTATTTTAACAAACTTTCCGAGTAGATAGAAAATTGAAATTTGATAGAAATGTTTGATTCTTATAGTAAAATCCATTTATGAAAAAATCCTCAAAAATGACCCGGGTTCGACTCCAGTAGATAATTTCTATTTCCCATAAGATAGGTAACATGTAAAAATCGATTTTTCGACTTAACAGAATTTGTTGCAAATTAAAATTAAAAATAATTAACCTACGATCTTCGGACCTAGACCGTTTTAAAGAAAAATAAATAACGTTTCTTATTCTTATCGTCACATTTTACCTACGATACAAAACCGTTCAAGTTCTACGTTTAAATCATATTTATTTAAAAAATGTAAGCTTTTTAACGATATGCTGCCTTGCCGACCGTGTCACTGTTAAACCTCGAGATTGTATTGTCGCCTTAATCCTAATGCTTTATGCGGGAATGCGTGCTTTGTATGCTTTAATACGAGAGAGAGAGAGAGAGAGAGAGAGAGAAGAAGAAGAAGAGAGAGAGGAAGAAAGAAAGGAGAGAGAGAGAAAATTAAGTGTTCCATAAATTAAAAATAATTTTGGGCGTATAAGAATTGTATAGCGTAATGTATTTCTTTGTCATACAATTTCTATTCGCCCAAAACTATTTTGAGGCGTGTGTGTGTCACCTACCAACAACTTTTGCACCAATGGACCGATTTTCATGGAACTCTGCCAGTAAGTAATCAATCCGGGACGTCAACTTTGGGAAACCAGCCTGCATTAGTCCTGGTTTGGACTTCTTGTTACTCACTGGAACACTCAATTAGGTGAATTTTATATTTATTGTTTACTTTTTACATATAAAACTTGGTTTCGTTAATCTTTCATTTAAATATTTGCTTAATACTTACTTAATTCACGTATACCCGTCATATCTGACGGCCAATTACGCCAGAACAGTAACCATCCAAATTAATGCTGCTCTGTCTGAAATACACATCTAAAAATCATGTCTTCTCATTCCACTATTTTTAGGACAAAATACCCGTTTTTTAATGGCTTTGAGAGCATTAAATGCAAAGGATATGGAATTGAATTTCTCCGCTCTTTAAATGATCAGAAAATATTTTTTTAAATATGACAAAAATCTCGTTAGAAATATGTTTTAAAAAGTTGTTGCTTATGAGCAGTCACTCTAAAGCTAATTGTTAAATTAACTCATCACTGGGGCTGCGCTCTTGGCAATCGTTACGATTTCATTTGATTTAAATCTGAGGAGTAAGCATGGAAGTGTAGCCCACACTGGATTCGTATGAGTGGTCACAAACAAAGAGGTTTAATCAGGTCTCACAGACAAATATCAGAAGGGCAAGCTTATCTCATTGCGCGCCAGCGAAAAAAGTCGTAAAAATGTCTTCGAGTGTGTGTATACCAACACGTGCAATCGGGTAAACAAGCAAGCGTGCATAATAACTATCTTATTTCCGCTGAACTGGCGATAATGATTCATAGCGAGCAATGTTTTCGCGCCGCTTCTTATTACGTCATCGGCGGGCATATCTCACGTTTGTTTTGGACTTCTAGTTTTTAATCGCATAAACACTTGAGTTGGCCGTGACGATAGCGACTTAATGCTATGAGGAGGGGTAAAGAAAAATTATCGGATCTCAAGAGTTTTAAGAAATCAAAGCAACGCTCCAAATCTGTTTTGACTGTGAAAGTAATGTAGAGCAGGAGCGGACTCAGAATCTTCCCAAGGGGAACCGCCCCTCCCCTCTCTTGAATCCAGCACCGCCGACGATCTTTTATTCGGATAATTCCTACACATGCCAGAATATTTTTCCCTCGCCTAATGGACCTAATCTGCAGCGCAGAATGTTATTATAGTGCGCGGCCAATGGAGAGGAATGGTGACATCCAAGGGGGGAACATCTCTCTCCCAGCCGATTTAAACCGAATACAGTGGTACTTTAAAACACATTGCGTACGGCTCACGTAGATGTGCGTGTTCTCTCAGCCGACCGTTGTGAACGGCTCATGCAAATCTGCGTGTTACGGTAGAGGTAGAGCTTATGCTATGTACGAGATTTATTTTGAACTCCTATGGTTTCTGCAACGAGTAGAATTTTGTGCATCTCATCTTTGTTTTTTTTGATCGTCTACTGTTTTGTAAGCGTCTTTTTTCGTTCTCGAAAGCCGCCCATATTT
The DNA here is from genome assembly GCA_028673005.1 of Tanypteryx hageni. Lineage (NCBI taxonomy): Eukaryota > Metazoa > Arthropoda > Insecta > Odonata > Petaluridae > Tanypteryx > Tanypteryx hageni. Next base: position 75,646,449 of record CM054113.1, on the reverse strand, counting down.
TACGGCTAAAGGATGGCATGTAATTCACGTAAAATCTTGGCGAAGAGTGAGATAATTTCAGAACTATTTTCAGATGACTTATCAGATGTGCCTAGCGATAATGAAGAAGATAAGAACAGTTTTGTAAATTTCAGCGGAATTGGATAAATGTAAGTTAAATTGTCTTATTTTAGGTATTTATCTAAAATTTCGGTAGCTGACGGTGAAAATGCCCGGAGACTGGGGGGTGGTTATGCAATAAATTGTACGGTGTGCTATGTGACGATATGGAGAAATCCAGTCTAACCAAATTCAGAGAGAAAACACAAACACAGGTATCGGCAACGTATTTCCGTTGAGTGCCACTCATTATCAATATTCACTATCTGTGGCCCTACTCGCGTGCCACCCTTCAGATAATATTGTCCATAACGCGCATAAAAACGCGATTCATATATTTTAACGACATAATGCGGCATCATTACAAAAATAAATGCAAGTGAAATCAAAGTAAAATTCTATTAAATGCATATTTTTCTAATTCTTCTGGTGGCAGACTTACACGGAGACGAAAATAGACAGGCCTCCTGTAGGCCAATTTTTTGGGAGTCAAGTTTTCAATTATGGAGGGAAAAAATATTATTTTGTGTAATTTAAAGTACAGCAAACGTCATCGTACTGGATCTGTTTGCGACCTGAGCTAGGTTGGATAGTAGATGAACCAATGTAGAAAAATCAAAAAATTATCAAATATTTTCGCTGGCTTCTTGATCGACGGAAAGTAACCAAAATCGTCATCTTCATATGAAAGCACAACCACGAAGATAAAACAAGCAAGACCGATTGCACGACAGAACGATACAGAAAATTGTTTTTTGTCTAGGACTGTAAATGATTGCAAAACGAGATCTAAGTGTGCGAAGAGAGTTATGAAGAGCTTGCTGCATTGCGCCAATTTTTACCCACTATTCTGTCGAATTTTAGGATAAAAAATAGATCTAAATTTCGCCTTTATCCGAAATCGTCATTAACCGATGACGCTTGGTCAGAGCAAAAGCCTTGGTCGAGGAATTATTTCAGTAAATAACGCATATTTAAATGTAAAATTATATGTTTCTGTTTCAGCTTTGTATTTCAGCAAAGGCTACAAATATAATTTATAAAATTGTATGCATCCATACGATACATCTATTCAATAGAAAGTTTTAGATTGCGATTCTTTCTTCCTGCAAGAAATGTCCATTTTATTATGCTCTTCAGCATCTCAAAACAAATTATTTTCTTGGAAGAATATCAGTAAATTCATGATAGAGCGATCTGACCCGAGTGTCGTTTTCATCTCCTGCTTTGAGAAATTCTAAAGATCAAAATATATAATAAAATACGTCCAGATTTGAAGCTCCCGATAAATGCGGACAAACGCACAGAGAAACATGCGAAGATACCAAATACATTATATTAGCTTTTTATTTAAGAAATTCTCCTAAAAAGGTTTGGAGCGGGTAAATAATTATAATAGACCAAAAACTATAAAGGGCCATAGAGATATGTGGGGAGGTTGGAGGAGGGAGCGTAGTCATTCTGCGTTTGAGGAATGAAATTGGCGTTGCAGCTAAGAAATTGCTTTATTGGTAACTAAATAATTACCCGGGCTTTGCCTTGGGGTTTAGAGTTTCGAATTTTTCATGCACATATCACTCGCTAATATTTTCATTCAAACTCAAGGTACTATCAAGGTAAGTGACCAATATTCCCCTTTAACTAGTATGAACGAATTAAATATAGACTCAAATTTGATACCTCCCTCCTCCCCCCAAGAAATCAAAGTTCTGGCACCGGGGTGCATATCCTCAACGTCTCTTTAGTATGTGCACCAAGCTTTAAGTCTCTACGTTTCTTGGTTCAACATTGATATTGGCGGAGGATTCATCAAAATCGGTCGATTGGTTGCTGAGATATCTTTAAAAAAAAAACGAAATTTGGACCAATCGTTCAATGGGAACCCCTCGACCCCGTGGGCCGATTTAAATTATATTTGGCACTGCAACTCTCATGATCAACCTGAATCTGCATAATAGTTCTGGAGATAATCTGGAATATCTATTCGGAATGTTAGGAATTTATAAATGAAATTATGAAAAAAGGACTAACTTCTAATTATCACTCGATGGTTGAGAAAAAGTAAAACTCGTTCACGCCTTTTATTTGCGACTCGAAAATGTATCTCACCAAAACACCGATATTAGTGAATGGTTCATCAAAATTGGTCAATTCGTTGCCAAGATATATTTTTAAAAAAACGAAGTGGACCGATTTTCTCCATTTTCGGCTCGAAAATGTGTCTCGTCAAAACATTGATGTTGTAGAAGCATTCATCAAAATCGGTCATTTGGTTGCCGAGATATATATTTTTTTAACTGAAACTTGGACCGACCGTTTCATGAGGATCCTTCGGGCCCCTGTGGGCCGATTCAATTATTTTTGGCACTGCAACTGTCTTGATCAACCTGAAGCTGCTGCCAAATTTTGAAGCCCCTACTTTTATTTTATAAAAGCTTGGGAGAAAAAAAATATTGTTTTTTAATTGTTTTTTGTCGATAGAACCCTCGCACCGACCAATATAATAAAATATTCGATTTTAGCTTGTTATTTTCTCGAATTCTTATCTCAGAAACCATAAGTCGTTATTGTATGGCTTCGCAGACTTTCTGTGGTAAATGTTGTCCTCTATTCGAATACAATTTTTGTTCCATACCGCACAGATCATATAAGAGCATGGAAGAGAAAAACATGGATTTTTAATTGTCGTTTGCCGTTAGAACCGTCTTAGCGAACGATGTAAACAAAATATTTTATGCTATGCTTGTGATCTTCTCGAATTTTTATCTTCGAAACTATAAGTCGTAATTATGTGGCCTCGCGGACTCTTTATCAGAATAAACTTTTAATCTATGCCTTACAGATCATATAAGAGCTAGGGAGAGAAAAATATGGCATTTAATTGTTGCTTGACGGATGCCATTTAACGAGATACGAGTGCAAGTTTATTTCAGTGAATACATACAGGGGAAGTTATAAATGACGGATTCGGTTCAAAATCACAATCGGGCAATAAATGTTAATAAGAATCACGCATACTTAATTTAATTAAAATAGGTCCATTCGGTTCAGAAGACGAAAGTTACGACAGACGGACGAGACGTTCCACTACTACCTCTTCGCTGGAAAAGAAGGCCTAAAAAATTTAACGCTTAAACTGAGCATACATATCAAAGTAAATAAAGCTATTCTTTGATTTATAATTTACGTCGGGAGCTACGCGTATCGCTCATACAGCCTAAATGAGAAATAATAAAGATGTACGCACGAGAAGGATAGCGCTGCGACGAATACGAAACCAATACCTTCCACTCGCTCAAATTATTCAGCAAACCACGATTTTCCGATTTTCCTAGCAAACCCATTCAGGTGCGTATACGGTCTTTCCGAGGAGGCGCGCCCAATTTTGTTTACTTCCGGAAACAACGAAACGATCGGCGAACTGGATCCGAGCGATAACGCTTCCGCACAACTTTAGTCGGCGTCTCGAACACGAAGCGAAAGAGTTTTTCCTCTTTTGTCCTGCCGTCTGTTCGAGCAACGAGATCATTTGTTAAGCCAAGAGAAATTGCACTCCTTTTAGAGAAAATAATAACCTTCCTCCGGGCAATTTGGCGCGACGTAACTACAGCCCTAGACGTGTTTTTCCTCCTTCCCTCTCAATCGGAGTGGAAAAGATGTAGGTGTGGCATTTTAGAGTACAAGACGGTAGAGTAAAAGAGGACTGGAGGGGGGGGGGAGAGGAGTGAGAGGGGAGGCGCCCGGGCCGGAATTTCGCATGGGCCGTAATTCCGGCGCCGTCTTCAACCGTGGGAGAGGGAGGCGAGCCGTGATTGATGGAAGCGAGGCGACAGGTAGGCCAAAGAGGACTCCTTGGGGTCAAAGTGGGACTACTCCCGGAAGGTATCGGGGGAGAAAGAAGAATGGAGGGGTAAGACGTGGAAAACGTATGCGCGGGAGCTCCGTTTTGCGTCAACGAAAGCGAATCTTTTTTACAATGTTCTCCTAGCCTGACAAAAAAACTGCTTTTTAAAGACTGGTTAAGGAGCCTTGACAGAGATACTAAAAGGTCGTTAAATGTATCGAATCTTTGTCTACACATGCGCGAACACGAAAGACACGGATCTTTATTATCTGTCAGATATGGAAATGGACTGCTGAGTTTTCTTCATAAAAAACCGCTCTTGACAATGGAACTATTTAGAATTTTTTGTTGCAAATTTCAATAGCATGCGGCCCTTTTTGTGTCTAACTGCGACCCGGATGATAATTTTTATCTTAACTAAATCGCTCAAGATTGTATACAAATATTGTATTTTTGTGGAAACGAGATAAGATTTTATCATTGTTGTTGAAGCACAATAGAATGCGTTTTCTAAATTATTGTTTTTAATGGTAGAGTAGACGTTCAATCATTTAAATAATAAAGCCTGTTTTTCCTACTCTGGCCCTCATTAAACAACTCTAAACCTAATGCGGCTCTTTTATAACATTCAGCGCTTTAATGCGGTCCTTTTGTTTGTTTGTACGGAATTTCTGGCTAATCAACCTCTTTGATGATTATGGCCATTATTCCCTACACACCAAACACACAATGGAGGAGGGTAACCCGATGCCGGCATTAACTTACTCTTAGCGAAGAGCACCAAGAGAGCCAACTGCTTAAGGTCCCTTACGAAGGACGGAGCGCTGACTTGCGCGGTCTCCTAAAGTAGGGGACGGGACGATCCCTGGTTGAAAAATCCAGGCCTCTGCCGGGTTCGAACCAGGAATCAGCAACTACCACTAGAACCGAACCGAACCTGAACCGAAAATCCGCTCCGAACCGCTCAATTTTGCGAACCCGAACCGTGATTTTGTTTTTACTTTGAACCGAACCTAAATCGGTTTAAAACGGGTTCAAAATGAGTTCAACATCTTCCAGACGATCCATGTAAGTATATAACCAAATGGAAAGAAAATAATTCTTACTGAAGTTTGGTGTACGAGAGGGATGTTACGTCTCGAATTTTCAGATCTCTCAAAAGCAGAACATTTCTCTTCTGTTTCTAGATTTGATCTGTTGTTTGATCTCCTCACACGTCGTGAATCAATGGCGGTGATTAGTTTCGTTTTAAATTGGACCTTTGTAACAATGTTCAATGCTTGGCACAAGCTTTACATTCAATTACCTATACTTAAAAGAGAGGAGAATTTTCTAAATAATGATCTTTTGTTTGCTGCTGTATATTTAGATCCTAGATACAGATTGAATTCAGATGAAGAGAAAGTAAAGAAAGCTAAAATCCAGATTACTAAAATGCTGAATTTACCGGACAATATAGTACGACTTGCAGACAGCTTGAAATAAAATATTATTATTATTATTCACATAAACGCTACAATTGGGAGCAGGTCCCGGTGGCAGCAGTACCAGCAGTAAGTATTTCAGGCTCTGCAGCAGATGACAAGAGCAGTTTTAAGAAGAAAACCGAGAAATCTCACACAAACACTAAAAGCTATTCTGACTATTCTATTTTGCATCATGTTTCTCAGGTCACTTTAGGAGTTCCAGCAACACAGGTCAGTGTTGAGCGAGTTATATCTGCATTAACATTTATTTTCTACAAAGCATGCCAACTTATTGGAGATACACTTGAAAATGTTATGTTGGCCCGTTTGAATGAAAATTTGTTGAAAAATAAAGTGTTGTTTATTTTCTGTTATATTTTTTAAATTGATTTTTTTAATTTGTCAATTGTTGTAGATGTTGTCCAACATTTTTATGCAGTTTCTAATTTTACCAACATTTGTTATTAGTTTTGTAATTAATTTTGCTTGTTATTATAATGTATTTTTCGCTGTTGATTTTCGCTTTTTAAATGAAGTCATCTCATAATACATTAATGAATTTTATATTTAAAACGCATTTAAAAAATTTTTAACCTGTACCTGAACCCGAACCGGAACCGAACCGTTAAAAAAACTTTCATGAACAAGAAAATTTGAAACTGTCTGAACCTGTACCCGAGCCGAACCCATAAATTCTCCGGTTCGATACTCTGATTACCACAGAAAAAATAACTCGGAACCTTCACGAAAAGGTTTCGTTAAAAACACGTACGTTACGCTACGATCCTATCAAATGATGCTATGATTGTAGCGAAACCATTCGTTTTTTAAATAAAAATATAAAGTTATATTTACATTATTTTTTGGCGATTATGATGCGTAAAGTTTACAAAGTGTAGGCTGGTTTCATCGATGCGATATCAGGAATACGTTTTGAAATTTTGCCTGTAAAGCCGCGAGAAAAATAGCTCGACTGCGTGGGTAGGAAAACACAAACATAAGGATAAAAAAATTGCCACCTTTACTATAAAAATACGCAAGAAAAAATCTGGGTACAAGAATCTGCATCGTGTAGACCAGTGATGCGCAGCCTGTGGCCCGCAACTCGATTTCAGGTGGCCCGCGGGGCCTTCAAGCAATTTGCACTTTTGAATTTTATTAACCTATCGGCTTACCTAACCGTCGAATCATGAGGGAGGAAGATAATTATCGAAAGGTGAAAAAGATGGCTTTAGAATGAAAATTCAACCTACCATAAGTACTTAAATTGTCTATATATTGATAGTATGTTTTTAATATTGCTTAGCACTTCGCAAATTTATCCGTGTTTGTGTGCCCCGCGATTAAAAAAGGTTGCCCACCACTGGTGTAGACCCACTTGGCCTTAATTCGATGCATAATGTAGCTACTACTGCTAAGTTAAGTAATTAATCACATGATTCGTGAAGTAGATAGTGCGCTATACACACCTACCATTGCGTAAAAACAGACTTTCAGTTAAAGGTTTCATTTTTAATATCGGTTTGTTTTTTATCGCCTAAAACATTAGGATTGGAAATCATCTTCAACAAAATACTTCAATTTGATTCTTTTAGCTCAATTTTGTTTAGCGTAGTTTTTTCAGGAATACATGTACTGCGTTATCCAGAATTTAATGATCGAGAATTTTCCAAATTCTACTTTAGATAAGGGATTCTTAATCTATTTGCACCTACGGACCCCCTCCCCAGATCCTCAAGTATTACTCATGGACCCCGTCCAATTTTATATATAATGCGTATATTTTCAAAAGGCTACAGAATGAAAAAATGGAGAGAGAATGGAAAGCGTTTTAATGTTCTATCCATGCATATCCGTTATTTTTGACGGCAATTATACTATTATATTTCATTTTTCACCGACCCCGTGAACGTAAGGATAAAACCCCTGCGTTAGACGATAAAATTTATCAAGAACTATTTAATTAATTAATTATCTGCTCTTAAAAATTAAAATAGATCTATTATTTTAAATAGCTACATAATGAATATAGCAGTTGCCTGGCTAGTTAGGTCGGCATAGCATGAGAATCCTAATCTCAAGTTCGAGCCGCACACTTGACGGAAGCTTTTTTGTCGTTTCGAGAAGAAAATCATTTTAATATCTGCTTTTCAAACTTTCATTTTTTGTTTCTCCTTGCTTAATTTAATTCGCACAGCGTTCTAGTTTAGGGCCACGAAATACCCCTCTATTGATACTATATTCACATTTCTTTTACAGTATGATCGATTACTGTCACTTTTTCGCACATCCAAACGAGCAACAAGAAAGGTTAGTGGCAATTTTCGTTAGCGCAGGTTAAGGTGCAATGACACTTTCATGTTACACACCCTAGGCGTCTGTCAGGGTAATAACGTAAATGTAACCGAATTTACGCCTGCTAATTTATTTTTAAGTTTCATTTCATACCCATCTCTTGATCTGCCTTATTTCACCTTAATTAAATATCATAAAAATGACTAGAGGATGGACTTCCTTAAATGCAATATCACTTCAAAATTTGTGAATCGGTAATGAAACGATTATTACATAAAACATTGACTTGATATCGATATACAATTCTGGAGGAGAGAGTTCGATTCCTGTAGCGTGGACATTTGCGGTCGTTTTCTATGGCTCCGGAAAGTTCCCAGCCTCTCAATTTCACCTTCCGTAATTTCAACTTATTAAATAACATGCATACTATCGTCAGGATGGCCGAGCGGTCTAAGGCGCTGCGTTCAGGTCGCAGTCCGGTTCTCCGGGCGTGGGTTCGAATCCCACTTCTGACATAATATTTTGTCGCTTATTATGGAGCATAGATACTCGTTTTTTCTAATTAATCTCGGGAATTGCTCCGTTTTCTCCTTGCGTGAATATGGTCGCCCTACACACGTCCCAAATTAGATACGCCCTCAGGATTATGAACCTATATATTTTTAGGAATATTATCGATCTAAACCTTTATCTAACCTTTATATTATACCAACCGATACTGCTAAATAACATCCGTTACGATGGGGTCGATAAAGTAATTTCGGTCACGCAAACGGTGTCTCAATAAAAACTAGGTATTCGGCGTTCGTGATCACATCCTTCGACACGAGAGGAACACCACTCGAGTTGATGAAAATATTGACGAGCCATCAGTCGGCCCCGAATAGCAATTTCCTAAAAGCTGAGAAACGCAGACTGGTTGCTCGAAGCGCATTTGTTTATCTATTAATCGATGCCTCCGAAACCTCCCTGTCGACCTCACAATATCAGGATTAGTCTGGTGTATTTACCCCGAATCACTAGCATATCTGGCGAATTGCAAAGTACAATATAGATGATAAAAACGAAAGCATTGGTACCTATAAACTTACTCGAATGTTAAAATTTGATGTCATTACTCCCAATATTTTCCAAAAAAGGATTATCTTAAGAGATCCAAGAGCTTCATCAAGAATAAACATGAAAAAATACTGGCTTTCACATTAAATGAAATAAAGAAAATCAACTTTTTAGTGAAGCGTCAAAAAGAAATTTTTTGCGAGCTTCGCATTTTAAATCGCCCGAAATATAAACATAACTTATTCGATAATATCCTAACTAATTCGATACCTTTTCTATTTTCTCAATTGCAATTTTCTTCAAACTCCAAGATCGAATGTTTTTTTTTTATAATTTCCAATTCAACGTTCATGGCACGTTTCGTCTGTTTAACTTCATGGGCCAAATCATATTTATCCACGAGGAATATTGCTATTCAATGGAACATATTTCCTGATCGCATCATAACTTTTTCTGCGGGATTTTAATATGGTGATAAGATATATAAACTTTTTCCGAGACAACCTGTTCTTTTGCAAATTCTCCACTCGAAAAATTCTATTGATATCCGTAGATAACTTTCGATAACCACAAAAATTTAGCTTTCCATCATTCCCGAACACCTCACCGTAAAACCTGGCGAGTTCCATCCTCGCATTCCCCTTCCTCAGAGACGGTAAGACAAAAGGAAAAAAAAACTTCCTCTCCCTCCTCCACTCCAAGAATCTTTAAGAAAAAATTAACAGAAAAGAGATAATGAGCGCTCAAAAATAATTTCGAAAGAAACCCATTTTTCCTGCTTATCTACCCGCCCTCCCGTTCTCAGGCGAGCGCCGGAGAAAAGGTAAACAAGGGGACGCCTTTTTTTCTTTCCTCCTCTTCCTCCCGTCCACTCGCAAAGACAAGGGTGTGTGTAGTGTGGGTGAACGCGCCCCCAGAGGCAGTGGAAGCGAAGCCATATGGATGGACTTCCCTTTAAGATAGGAGTAGGCAAAGAGAGAGAAGGGTGGAAAGGATATAAGGAGTCCAAGAGACGCTTCGCACACCGGCGGTCTCCTCACTTCTGAAGAGAAGTTTGGCAAGCGAAGCGAGAAGAGGGTTCTGTGTGTGAAGTGAAGAATGGTCGGGTTTTTAGAAGGGCGGGGAACAGGGAGAGCGAAAGAGAGGGGAGTTTGGCGCCGGCGGCAAGAGGAGCGCGTAGGAGGTCCTTTTAGGACACCGCTTGACCATCAGTGACGCGTCACGCTGGCACGGCCTCTGCCACCGCTGTAGACGCCTATTAGTATGGTAAAGGGGGGTGAGAGTGGAGGGAAAATGGAGGCACGCCTATTTCCTGTATAAGTTCACTGCCTTCCTCTTGTCTCCCCTGTTTCTCTCACACCCCCCTCCCCCCACCTCCCCTCTCCCATTTAGTCCCATCTCCGGAAACCGCGAATGGTCTGTCTCTTCTGTCTCTCGTTCGCACGTCGGTAATGTAGGGAGGAGGAAGAGAGAGAGTCGATGATCAGGCGATATGGAAGCATCGAACGATCGCATTTAAGGCGAGAGAAAAGACTCGTTCTTCTTTACCCGCTCCCTCTCTCGACCCGAGTTTTTACGACTCCGTCGGAAAAGGGGGTACCAACTGAGCATGTTTTATACGCTGTGGATATGAGTTTACGGCTGTGTACTAATCGATTTTCAAAGGAATACTCGGAGAAATTGAGCGAGCTTCTTTTTCTTAACCATACCTTCATTCCTAAATTGTACTCAACATTTTTAAATTAAAAAAATGAAACGAGATGCTCCGAGGCCACCAAAGAGGATTGGTTAGATTCTTTATTGTATCTCCATATAACGAAAAAATAAATGTAATAATAAGCTAAGATTATGACACTAGGAAAAATCTCGTTAAAGGTAACTACGGAGAAAACCACATAAAAAACCTGCGAAAATCACGGTTAGGCCAATCTCACAAATGATTAAACATCTACATGATACCCTGCAAGTCACCTTATTGGTGGATAGCAGGGGGTTTGTCTGTTTATCTGAGCTCCTATTTGGCGAAAATATAAGGTCAAAATGCACACAAATTGGTATCGTCTGGAAGCTTAGGATCCCCAGAAGGTACGACACCTTTTATTCATATCGAGAGAGCGGATTTTCAAGAAAATGAAAAATCGCGAAAAATCTTCAAGATCTGAAAAGCCTTAGGTATAGATTATCTCAAAAAGTATTAAGTCTACGGAAAATACTGATGGCATCATCATCATCATCTTTCAGTCCTTCGCGTTTTATCCGAAAATGGTATAAGAATCTTAAAATTGTTTATGACGTGATACATATAATTCTATATGTAAGTATAATAAGTGGGCATGTGTGCTTTGCCGTGTGTCACAAGACAGCATACGTAACATTATAGCGTGTTTTAAGAAAATTTCCGAATAGGTAGAAGATTGAGATTTGGTAGGAATGGTTCAAACATGCATTACAAGTCAATGGCCAAAAATAAAGTCTCGAAAAAAGATCTGGATTCGATTCCGGCAGATAATTTCTATTTCCCATAAGATAATACGTAAAAATCCATTTGTCGACGTGCAGGCTTCTTTTATTTTGCAAATTAAAAATTATAAAAAAATATGACTCTTCAGACCCAGACTGTTTCAAAGAAAAATTGATGTAGTTTCTTATTCATAACATCGATTACCCGGTACGGGTCGAATCGGTTCACAAATGTCGTTTTAACTTGAAAATATTACGTTCTTATTGTTAGACGTAACATTTTTTATTGTTAACGAATGCCGCATTGTTGCAGAATTAGCGAAATTAACCAGTGAGCTGTTGGCTCTGGACTCCTGGAACCAGCCGCAGAACCGAGGTTGGTTATTACATCGGTGCACTCCGGCACAGGCGATTGCCATCCGCATATAAGGAAGAGGTATCGTAGCCTTCCAGAAAAAAAGTGGAAGCCTTCCTACTTGCAACGAAACTAACGCGTTTTGAAAAGGTTTGAGAGTAACTTATTTATTTGTTTATTCCTATGTATAACAATTGCTATTTTTATCTCCGAAATTATAAGTCGTAATTACATGGTCCCGACGTCTTTATTGTGCTAAATTTTGACGTCTATCCGAATAAATGTTTTAATCTATATCTCGCAGCGCTGTAACTAGCTATCTTAGCAGCCGGGGTAAACTACCATAAAAATTCTCTAATACCTAGGATTTTTAATTATTATTTATCGATAGAATTGTTGTAGCGATCGAAGTAAACAAAATATGCGATATTATGCTTGGAATTTTCTCGAATTTTTATTTTCGAAACTCGTGATTATGTGGTCTCGCGACTTTTTTGCGGTAAATGTTGCCCTCGATCCGAATATTTTTTTAATCGATCCACAAATGTCGTTTTAACCTGAAAATATTATGTTATTAGACGATCCGAATATTTTTTAATCGATCCACAAATGTCGTTTTAGCCTGAAAATATTACATTATTAGACTTGAAAATTTTTGTTGCAGAATTAGCGAAATAACGTATATTAAACTGGATTTTATGGAAAACGAGACCTATATACAGATAAGTGGAAATATTCCCTATGTTAAGAGTAGGTCTACTTAAAGGAACCTGTGTTTACACATGGACAACTTTATGTAGATACCTCTAGTGTCTACATCTACATGTTACCCTGCATTCACCTAATTGGTGGGTGGCAGGGGGTGCAATGCACCAAAACCTACCTAAAGATTGTCTATCGCAGGTTGAAATTTTCTATTGTGATCTCGTATTGTCCTCGGAAAGAACGAGCCTAGATAACGCTCCGTCATACAATCGATCTCACGTATACGGTCGTTTCTACCTATATACGTTGGTGCTTCAATTATTCCTACAACCTCGTCTTTTAGACATTCCGATCTATATTTCTCCATAAGCCGCAATCTAGAGTTCAATTTACGATCCTCCAATGGTACCCAGTTCAAATCCCTCAATAATGAGGTGACGCTTTCCTTATGTTCGTACTTTTGTTTTACGGATATAGCTGCTCTGCACTGCACTCTTTCTAATTGAATTATATGTCCCTTCTTGTATCCCATATGCATGAGGCGTATTCCACTTGTGGTCTAACCAGTGATAAGTAACATGTTTCGCGTACTTTTTCTGTAGTGTTCCGTACTATTCTACCTATGAAAGCCAGTTTCTTGTTGGCCGCGCCGATAACTCGACAAATAAACCAATAAATATGCAAATATCAGGTTTGCTTTACCTGATTATCCAACAACATTAACCCAAGTTATTGTTTAAAATGATGCCTTGATTTAAAAAATATTTTCAATAACTTAAAATAACAATTTTAATCAATGTGAACAACCAACTATATTTTTAAAAGCATAAACAGTCAATTATATTTTTTTAAACGTACACAAGCGCACGGGCTACTAATCGGTATTAATTTAATCAATACATTGCTATATAATAACAGATTGTATTAATTTGTAATGTATGTATAGTGATTATATGCATTATATGCAATTTGTTAATTGTGATAATTAATTTTATTTATTAAATAATGAAAGATTTATTCAAACAAATTGTGTCACGAAGAATGGATGATTTCATGTCAATAAACAAATTGCAAATTTTTGTCGAATTCAAATTGAACGCCACGAGCTTTCTTTAGTAAAACTAACAAAATTTCATTAGTCAATCTTGATTTGTAAGTCATAAAAATTCGGTAATGCCTGTAAAAAATTTTGGGCGGAAAAGATGGATAGGTACATATACATGAAATAAAGGATGGAGATAAATGCATGGAAACACGGATTCAGAGGTGAAACAGGTATGTAAATACATGCCGTCATACAATTACTGTATGCCAACCGATAGATAGAAATATATTCACATTATTATGATTTAAGACATTGTTTTTTCTTATACTCATAGAACAACCGTTAAAAGCTCCTTAATAATATACTTAAAAAATAGGCGAATTAGCTACAAATCCATCTATTCCGTAAGCAATAAACTCATGTCCGACCGAGGATACCGGTGAGGTGGTCACTAGGGACGTCAAAATTTTGGGGACGCCTCCTCATCCATCTGTCTGTCTTTGCAAGTACATAAATTTTGGCAAGCAATGAATTTTTTCGAATGGACCGGCATTTTTTATGCCATTTCTTTAGCTTTTTGTATTTTTTTTTCATTTTCATCGCCTGTTTTAAGTAGTAATAAATGATTTAAAACGTATTCGTAATTTTTATGAAATAAAGAGGGCGCTGAAAGGAGCCCTTGTCCGCGCGCCAAAACACTTCGGGCCGATACTGAGCCAACTTGTATAATTTCCAGTATATACATATACATTCACCTAAGCCGTCCAAAGAACGGGTAAAACGAACTTCCGGAACCGTCATCAAATTTTCCCTATCCCTAATCTTAAAACAAACCAATGATCTAAACAACATATTAAGGGTAAACCATCTAGCCAACCAAAAGTCTTACAAAATGGCTATCGAATCTTACTAAGAAAAAATCTTATATGTATAATAACCGCTGTGTCCCTGCCTGCCTGCGCCTCTGCCTGCGTCCGAAGCCTCGAGTGACGCCCCCCCGCAAATAAATCGAGAACGTTCAGCTCGATTTCGACGAATCTTTCGCCTGAATACTCGGCGCGAACTCTTGTAGGGTAGTCGTCTCTCGAAAAGGCATGGGTTCAATACCAGGATAGTTTTCGTTTTCGAATTTCATTAACATATAATCTGCTGGAATACGATGCGTAGATCTTTAGTATTTAACATTTAAAAATATCTTACGATCGAGACTTTAACGCGATATTTAAATTATTTCACGTAGAAGAAATTTAAGATTCTTATTTCTACCTTCGAGTCTGTTGTTTAATTCGTTTTTGTTCATATTTTAAGCTTATATTCGATTTTCTCCGAATTTTAAAAATTTCAAAAAGTTTCCTAATGTTGCTGGCATTGTTGATCTCGGATTTTTTGCATTGTTGGACTCGGGCTTTCAAGTGCATGAAACAAACGCATCAAGGGCATTAACCTATAGAAAATGTATATGAAAAGTTTCGCGTAAATATAAAACAAATGAAACAGGTAGCGAAGAAACTTGAAGTCAGAAACGACTCCAATGCATTGTAATAATGGGCAACAACATTTAAAATAGGAAGATATTTCACGCGTACATTGAAAATATCGTTTCGATTGTAAAAAATATTGGGCAGTTTAAAGCAAATTAATATATTGATAATGTTTGTGATTAATTTCTTTCGATAATTAAGCAAGATATTTGACGCATGGCCGGTGCATTTATAGTGATTACTTAATATTAAAAAACCGCAGGACATACGATTTTCTGTACCATCAGAAATGGTGAACAAAACAAAAAATGTTTTGTACCGATAAGTGTTAATCTAAATCATGTAGGTATGTGTTTTTGGTTATAAAAAAGGTGTGAGCTAAAAGTGGTACTGCAACGGGCCCCTAGTGTTGTTTTATACATCCTCACTTCTGAATTTCTTCGTGGCTCAACATTTTGTATTTATAGTAGAAATCATGCTTTTATTTCAAACAAACACTTTAAATTAAAACTTTCGACAAATTGTAAATCATAATTATAAATTCATAAGTATGTTTTACGGAGAATCGAATGTAAAGGTCAAGCGAAGCGATCAACTTTAATAATTTCAAAATTTTAATACTCTGCAAGTATGTACGAAACAAAACTCAACATTTATGTATGACCTAAATTATTACAACGTATTCTTTGTTTTTCCTCTGGGGTTTCCCAAAGATTTTCCCATTCAAACACGATATAAAACGTAAATACTGATAAACAGGTGGAGATTTTCAGCCCACTATTTCATCCATGCCTGCGCCACAATCCCTTAACATTTCGAAATCATTCCTGTATCGCAAAAGAGGGAGAGAAAGCATCTTAAGCGACAAATCTCTCATTAGCATTTCCTCGAAAGAGAGATAAATAACATATCGACTTGACCCAACATAGACTTTCTACGATAGATACATATATCGCTTATTTATCTTCGGCCACTCATTGTTATCGACTTAAATCTTCCCATCATTGAAAATGCTGGCGAATCTCGCTGGTTCCTTGACCCTTTTACGTTGCGCGTCATCCATCTATAGATGAAAGTCTCATACTGGACGCAAACGTTCCCTTCTCTCTCTCTCCCTTCCTTATATCACTTCGTATTATCGGCATTACCGAAGAAATCTATGATTAACGCGCCAGCACTTGCGTCCACTGACATGGGATCAAGCTATATTTACGTACATATTGCCTAAATCTAGATGTTACTCTACAATCCACCTAATTGGTAGCAGAGGATAAAATGAACGGCAAAGTCTCTAAGAAATCTCGCTTGCAGGTTTAAATATCCTATTGCGATTTTTGATCGTCCGATGAAAAAGCGAATCTCTAAATCGCTCCGTCACACATTCTCTCATCGTGGCCGTTATCTTCCGATTTACGTGGGAATTTTTATTTTTCCTAAATCCAGTCTGGACATCTGGTAACGATGCCAACTAGTACTTGTATAGAGGCTTCTGAAGTCCTATTTTTCCACCTAAATACATAGTTTAAAAGCTATTTATGCAGAATTAAGTATCCTTTTCATATTACAGTAAATTAGTAGACACAAGTACACTACAAGTAGGAGGAAGCATATATTTTGCGTAAAAGCAATTCTATACGCGATGGTCGCCAGTGTGCAAATGCATAAAACCAAATTAAACATAAAAAATGTCTTATCGAAGCATTCCATTGGTGCAAGTACAGAATGCATAAGAATAATTAGTGTGAGTGAAAAAAAAATACTGTAGCGCTTATAGGAGAAAACTAAACTATATAAGAAAATACATTGAAATAATCGTTAGAACCGACACATACCGTTTTTCTTATTATGCCATAAAACAGGCTAAGTAGAGTGGGTATAGATTCAAGTATAAAATATCTAGCTCACTTAAGGGCTGAAATAAAAATTGCAAAACTTGTTTTTCCGATAATAATAAGTTTGTGAAAGTCAGATTCGCATTTCGGCTACAAAGCAGCCGTTGTCAGCGATGATTCACTTATAGTAGATTCTGAAAAAGAACGGGCAACCAACCGTACTTGTCAACGAATAACAAATAAATATAGCCCAAGAAAGTGGCTTTACGAGATAAACTCTACATGTTTATAAAATATAACGAAGGACGCCATAATTTTTCTTCTTCGGTTTGATATGTTAGATAAATAGAGACGATTCTCTAATTCCAAAAAGAAATAGTCGAAACGTTTTTTGCCATAATTTTTGTGCGTCGGGTGTCTAATCTATAATTCATCCTTAATTTTCCAAAACCATTTCCTCTTTTTCAAAATTTAATATCCTCTGCTTAATTCGTGTTACAATTAACAACCTCTCTCCTCTCCAACCATATCTATTCCCCATTCAAAAATGAATCATCGAGCTCGGCTTATGGGTGGATTTCGATTGATAAATTAGATAATTCCGACATCCATGAGTAAGATAAGGAAAACCGGATGCGCATTTCGGCTACAAAGCAGTCGTGATCAGAGACCATTCGCTCATAGTTGATTATAAAATATGACTGGTTTTCCCAAAAGTTTGGCTATTAGAGTTACCTTATTTATCCCAATTTATCAACCATTCTACGTATATGCCACGTCGATATCTTGAAAGATTTTTAACAAACCCAAATCCTCTCCTCGAGGAGGAGAGGGGTAGTTAGCGTGACTGGTCCGGGGTTCAATTCCTGCTGAGGGCATGGTTGTATGTGATCGTACTTGTTGTTAGCTATAACACTCATTGTAAAACGCCGGCAATGGCTTTTTATGACCTACTAAAATGAATAAAGAAATATCTCATCTACATGATACCCTAAAGGTTACCTTTTTGGTGGATGGCAGGGGGTGCAGTGCACCAAAGGTCCCTAGTTTTCTTACGTTATCTTTTCCTATTATATTCTCTTATCGTCATTGGGAAAAACGATCCTCTATATATTAGCGGATGTAAAACTTTTATATTTTATATTTAATTCTATGCTCCGATTAATCCGCTTTTCTGATAGCGAGTGTAACAATTTCGACCTGATAAAAGGCAAACGGTTGGCAGAAATACTTCCAGCGATTTGTATTTCAACGAAACCGAAAATGACCTATAACGCATTGCACATGTTGTCCGATGCGACAGGGACAATTAAGAGGGGAAGGGGAGGGATGGTTGAGTCACGCGTTTACCCCGCAGGAGGCGTGCGGCACGGGTCACGCAGACACTTAAAGTGCGTCGACCCCGTTGTGAATCATTGGCTTCGAGCGAGGACCTTCCGAGAAGAGGCGTAAGGATACGGGGGGTGGGAGCCGAATGCGCGAGCGAGGACGAACCCATCGGTAAGGACATTACGGACCTCCTGCAGGGACCGGGGGAAGACCTTTGCACCGTCCCACACGGATCCGCAAACAATATCCGAAGAAAAACACTGCGAGAGTGATGGGGGGCGAGTGTGATTCATGGTTCCTTAAAACGAAAAGCTGCATGTTTGCATTTTCGAATGAGAAAAGGTGCAGTTTAGAAACCTGTATACCGTGAATCACTTCTCTGAACCACAAAAGATTGAGAAACAGAACACGTTTGGCTTCCTGGTCCGCGAAAGTAAAACGCATTGTTAAACATCCAGCGGAAGTTAGTGGCCACGGCGAGTGCAGAGTTTTTACTATGATATATTCTACAAGCGATATTCGAATCGATAAATAGTAATGCGCTTCCATTGCAAAAAAAATAATCTTTTTCTAAAACTACGATCCTGAGTTTCCTGAATATTTTATTTATTCCCCCCCCCCCCCCTACCAGTGGCGACTCCAGAAGGGGGCATTCCTCTGGATGTTCCCATTGCCCTTTATTTGATGCATTATTAAACCGCGCAAAATTCCTAGATTCTTTGCTGCTTGGGTAGAGCATGGGAAAGAATAATTTTCAGAATAAAGGGTCGTCGCAGTGGCGTAGCGAGGGGGGGGAGGGAGGGGGGCAGTTGCCCTCGGGCGCAAACTCATAGACCGAAAATTAACGTTTCTGTTTATAAACAATAATAATAATATAATATATGCCAAATTCAAATGTCCAAGAGGTTGATTAGCCAAAAATACACATACACCGAATTAAAATGCTAGTGTAGTATGCTTGGTTTTCCATCACATTTCTCACATTAAATTTGTCTGGAAAACTGTACAGGGAGCACATCTCCGTGACTTGACCCCGGGCGAAGGGAGAACCTAGCTACGCCACTGGGTCATCGGAAGTGGTGGATTCAAGAGAGAGGAGGGGCATTTGGGCGATCGCTCCCTCTACCTTGAGAAGTTTCTGGATCTGCCCCTACCCCGTGCTATATGCTTTCGGTAGCTTACGGGGCATTAGCGTCAATTTAAATGTTTGAAAAAATGTATCATGTCACGATGCAAAGCTATCAGCCATGGAGGAGTTAAGGATGAATCAGTCACTTCGGCTGTGATTTGAAACTCTTCACTTTCAGAATTAAAGTATGTTATGCATTACGTCGTGAAGAACCTTCATCTATGTTTATCTGAGCGAAATTAGCTGTCGTCATTTCGTGTTTGATAGCTCACAATCAGTATTAATTAAGCCTCCCATTCTTACTCTAGACACAGATTAAACTCGCAAAGTATAACACCGAGTCTTACCGCGTGACTCTCATTACATTATTTGGTCTCCTAATTCATCTTAGGCACCGATAAAGTACTATAACATAAATCTTAACCCTAATATCTACATCTACATGATAACCTCCAAGTCATTTTTTTGGCATTGTATTCTGAGTGATACGTGAAATACATTCCACTAAGAAACTGCGACTAGATTGAAAATAAATAATGGTTTTCCTATATTCTACATCACAGATGAATGGATTCACCTATCGTTGCATTTGGTGACTTGCATGGTGTAAACGTAAATGGAATACATCTACATCTACATTATACCCTGCAAGTCACCTTTTCGGTGGATACAAGAGGAACTGAAATTTTCCAGCACATAAATACATAATTCCTCCCAAGGAATGAAGATTTAAACTGCTGAGTTAAAATTAAAAGTTTATTTAAAACGATTACTTTATATACCTTAATTGATATGTGTCGTAATAAATTAATTCGAGAAAATCAATTTAGAATAATTAGATAGCTATCATACTTGCTTTGCTTTGTTTTACTCTGTGATCGAATTAAACAGGTGTAAAAAGTTTGAAATGGCGTGAGATATTCTAATATTACTCTGTGATCAAAGAATCATAGTAATCGTTAAATTAGCATGAACATATCGCAATAAATTAAAATTAAATATTGAAAGACGCGTAGGCTTATAAGGGAGTTCGAATGAAAGTGTTTTTTATGAAACTTCTTAATATATTCCGTGTGATTCGTAAACTTATAAATAAACAACCACTTAAGGCCACATAACCAATTATTATGTACGGCAAATTAAGCGGATTGCTTATGGAAAATATTAGAATCGTTCCAAAGATTCAGAAACAATTGTTTCTCCCTTAAATGTTAGACGCTAGCGGAAACCATAAAGCGACTAGAAACTTCTGGTCTCACACATATCCCGCGTGTCCTCTTCCACTAATTTCGCCACAAGATGGACCTATCTTTCTGTCAGGTAAAAGTGACTCATTGTGAAAAGGGTGGCGGAGCGAGAGATGATTGCCGAGCAGGTGATTCATTCGCATTCGTCGCGAAGTTAAAATAAAACTTGAAATCCTTTCACTGCAACGACTAAACCTCAGATCGAGAAATGTTTGTTTATATATATATATACATACATACACAAAACAAAAGAGAGGGGAATAATTAATTCTTGCACCTGGACCCATGCAGCGGCGGCCAAACCGATGTCCGTAGGTGAACATTCCAAAAACGCTAACGAAAACAATTCAACCATATCCTTATCCCTTCATTTTTTTGAGAAACACGAGTTTCTTTCCTTATGAAATATTTCACGCCATCCTCTTTCGGAGACACGGGTGAGAATCATATTCCGAGCAAAATTAGATAAAGCAGGAAAAGTTTCTACTCGAGCAGCTAGAGTAAGGCGATGGTTATTTTTTCCTCCTGATACCCGCATGTACACGACGCCCGACCGTGCCGCACCTGCTCGTTTCAAAATCTCCTCCCCACCCACCGCCACCATTCGACACTTCTTTTGGTTACCGAAGGAGATAACACCAGAAGCGAGATCCCACATTGCGGCGAGGGGTGTCAATCTCCAGACGGGGGTGTCAAGTGACGTGACCCCCCTTAGCATCCACAGAGTTACAATATTATTTCTTTTTAAATCCTTCATAAGGATCGGACTGCCAACGATGTCGAATTATGAACTGGGCACAGGCGGCTAAGGGCTGCCGGCAGCCCGCCGGTGAAATAAATGCGACCCTCGTAATTTTCATTTAATGCGGAGATGTGTACGAAAGAGTTGACACGGCAATGAGAAACAATGTGAAAATACAATAAACAATTCGCGTTATAACGGAAATCAAAATTGACGGAACATGTTTCTTCAATAGGCATAAAGGTCCAGTAAAAACAGATGGATATTTCGGCTACAACGCATCCCTTATAAGATAGATAGATATCAGTCTTTATTTGGGCGAGGTTGAGACAAAGCAGTCTCTTCTTCCACCTAACCCATTGTCAACAACAAACAGGAAGAAAGTAACAAAGAAAAAAAATAAAATAAAAGATTACATAAAATAAAGTACTACATACATACAATGCCAAGTTAGCATTTTTGGAAATGAAAAGAGATGGAGATTTGTTTGTTTGTGGGGAAAAATTAGGGAAAACTAAAGTACTATTTCAGTGGTTATTCGTCGACATTATACCATAATAATAGCCGAAATGCGCATCTGGTTTTCTCGAATTACCTACTTAAGACTATTGGAGAAACAGTTCTCGCAGTAGGTAATTTCTTACTGGCATACGTGCTAAATCTTGGTCTTAAATAAAATCGTTAATTCGTTTCCGCGTATCAGCATCAGACATCGGATTCTTTGAGTAAATGAACTTTTGTCCATAAAATTAAATAAAATCTCTAACGATCGGTTTCCTCCAGCTAAAATCTATCGAAATAATTATACGTATAAGTATACATTTTGGTCCGTAAATTATATACTGTATTTACTGAAAAGGAAAAAAAGGTTTCTAACCCACTTTCATATTTAGGAAACCAATGGTCTTCTTGAATTAGAATGAAAAGTAAAATTTACATCTTCCCCGGGTCAATGTTTTCGCGACGGTTCAAGCATGAAGGTAAGCGGACGTTTTCTCGTTGTTTTTTGAGAGGGAATAACATGGTAATATGAGCGAAACATATTATTCTCAAGGTGTGGTCGGAAGTAATGACAATCATAGTACAATAAAAATATAATTTTCTGACCATACATTTATCCTAGTTGAAGGTCGTCATAAATGTAGTTAATATACTATGACACATGAAATAATTGCCATTTCCCTTTTAAAAGCCTTGAGCTCGTTGCTATGGCAGTTAGAATTTTTCATTGCTGTGCCTCAGAAAAATGTTTTCTTTGCGATTAGAAACAAAGCTTTACGCTAATTCGGCGCGGATTTGAATTTTGTCTTAAAAATTTAAAACCTACATTCTTTCATTTACAAAAATGTTTCTATCACGAGTTCGTATCTTAATTCTAAGTAATCAAAAAAAAATATTTAAAATTCCCTGCATTGAATCCCATGCTTTTCTTAAAGGTTACTGAAATGGAACAATGGGATCGAAAAAGACCTCCTCAAAATGCAAATTTTTAGGATTTTAGATTTTCCCGTTGGTTGTGACCTATGACCGACCAGCATGCCAAATTTCTGATCTCTAGCCCTTCTAGCGGTACAGTAGAATTAGCGTTAGTCACGATCAGCTATATACATCAGATAGATACAAGATGAAAAAATATACTTCATAAATGGAATACACAGAAATTTCAAAGGCGTTCTTTGTGGGAAATACGTATGAAACGGTATCGAAAGATTGGGCGATTCTTGAATTTTGATCTCCCCAACTATATCTCGTAATTAGGTAGTCTCGCCAGGCCCGTCTTAAGGGGGAGGCAGGGTGGGCAGTCGCCCAGGGCACAGGGCCCCGCGCCTGCCGATTCCACTTTTGAATTTAGCTCAACTCCATGTAGAATGAATGATACAACGTTTGCGGGACGTGAAAACGTCGCTCGACATAGATGTTATGACAAGGCAGAGCGACACCGTTCAGCGACAAAGATTAATGCAGAAGTAGTTGAACACTTTGTAAGTTTTCTAGAAATCTCAAACACAGCAGAAAAGGACTTTTCGAACCTATAATAAAAGAACTGAATGATGCGGAAATCTCCTTTAAGTATTGCAGAGGACAAGTATATGATAACGGCGCGAATATGAAGGGCTATCAACAGAAAGTTCAACCACGAATTTTAAGTCTAAATTCAATAGCATTTTTCATGTCATGTGGAGTCCATGACTTAAATTTGGTTCTCTGTGATATGGCTTACTCCTGCTCGCAGGCAATATCACTTTTTGATGTTATTCAGCGTATGTATACCATATTCGCAGCCTCTCCAGCAAGATGAAATGTCTTAAAGAGGTATACAGACATCACTAAAAGTCTTGTCTAATATTAAGTGGGAGTCCAGACTCGAATGTATAAAAGCTGTACGCTTTTAATTATAAAAAATTAAAGAAGCTTTACTAGAAGTAGCAGAAATTTGTCACGATCCTAAAATGGTTTCCCATAAATTAAACAGCTTCGAATTTTTGCATTCCATTGTAATTCGGTATGACATACTGATAGCTGTAAATAAAGTCAGTAAGGTTCTACAATCTGCTCAAATTCCGTTATATATGGCAGTCAAACATATGGATGTTTTGAAATCAGCATTAAATAGGAACGTATAGAAATGAAGGATTTAATCAAACTCGAGAAGTAGCTAAAGAACTAAAAAATCAGACATCAGCCGATACAGAATTTCCTAATATGGGTAAAAGGAGACATTCTGATTTTTAAAATGAGGATGATATATTGAAAAATGCGAAGGAGTGATTTAGAACGGATTTCTTATTACGAGCCATGGATATGGCATTGAACTTTCTGTTCTGGCGATTTGATCAATACGGAGAATATGTTTCTAGATTTGGATTCATGCACAACATAATCCAACTTAAAACTTGGAATATAGCTAACTTGCAGAAAGACTTTTGCGATATACAACAAGTTTTTAATCTTCCAGGACCTTTGAAATCATTAAAAATTTGGGAATGTAATGAATGAAACCGACTCGGATTCCGAAAGCGACGTAGATGGAATAGACTTTATTGAAGAATTAAGAATTTTATCGAAAACTGTACCAGAAAATCAGTGTAATTGATATTTTAAAATTCTTGCATAAAAATTGATTGCATGAAATATACCCATACACGGAAAACTTTGTAAGATAATTCTTACAGTACCAGCGACCGTAGCGTCCACTGAAGGTCGTTTTCAAAATTACAGCAATTATCGTAGAACAAACAGACAAACACAAAATGCACAGGGACTCAACAGGAGAGATCTCGCTTCGTTCGGCCAATAATTCGTAATTATGTGCTCCCGCGGACTTATACGTGTTTAACGATGTCCACTATTCAAATAACATTTTTAATCTATATCTCACCTTCCATTGGAACCGTCTTAGCGATTGATATAAATAAAATATGTGATGTTATGCTTGTGATTTTCTCGAATATATGGAATACACAGAGATTTCAAAGGCGATCTTAACGGGAAATACGTATGAAACGCTATCGAAAGATTGGGAGTTTCTCGAATTTTTATCTCCGAAACTAGAAGTCGTAATTATTTGGTCTCGCGCACTTTCTTGTAGTAAATGTTGTTCTCTATCCGAATAAATTTTATAATCTATACCTTACAGATCATATAAGAGCTAGGGAGAGAAAAGCATGGTTTTTCATTGTTGCTTAACGAAATGCGAATATAAGAATATTAAAGTAATTATGTAAAGTGGAAGTTCTAATTGACAGATGCAGCTCAAAATCATAATTGGGCGATAAATTTTAATAACGGTCAATCGTATTTAATTAAAATCCGTCCTGGGATTTAGGAGATGAAAGTTACGACAGACGGGCGTGACATTCCGCCACTACAGCTTCGCTGGTAAGGAACGCCTAAAAATGAAAAAATGCACGGGCGGCAAAATGTAAATAAATTTTACCATAGAGGCGGAAAGAGATAACGTACATTAATCAAGCTGTGAGCAATTGAGATGACGAGGCAGCGCCCGCGGTCTATAATGGTTTGCAGCTGGAAACTGATATTATGCTTCAAATACGCATTTGGTGAGCGTTCATATGCTATGAAAATTCGGATGCGAAACTATGGATTTATCTCAGGGAAGCGATAACAGGATTCTTAAATACCGAGGTTTCCTCGCGATTTATATTCCACTCCTTGAGAAAAAAATAACCGAGTCCAATTCGAAGCAATGAAACTTCACGGACGTCCTTTTTAACCAGGAGGCAAAACCTTAAGCGGTGGAGAGATAACGAGAGGTGGCGAGAGACCGCCAACTAAACGGCCAAAAACCTTCCTATTCATTGGGTGCAAAATCCATCCTCTCATCCTTTTGACCACTGCCACCGCCTCTCTATAAGTCCCCGCCTATCGCGTTATGCCCTTTACCCCTCCCGCTCCACACACCCTCCCCATCCTCAGCATCACTTCTAAGCCAGACGAACATACACCAACAAGAAATCCCAGGACCTCCCGCAAGACCCCTTCTCCACGCCTCTTCCAGTGCACTACTTAACCCTCGCTCCTTCCACCTCATCCCCTTTCCCTCTCCCCTTCCACACAACCAATCCCCCCCTCCCCGACTGTGCCTTCCTTCCCTTCACTTGTCTTCTCCCTTTCTCCGAGGCCCATAAAGGTCCTCCCCAGGTCCCCAGTCAGAAGAGTCATTCCATGTTGGACTGTTGTGAGGGTAACGAGTAGGACAGTGCGCGCATTGCCCAGTAGACCATTCGATGTGACTTTGGCGGACATTTAAGCGTTTTGTTTATAAGGGTTAGGTTGGATAGCAAGTGGAACCGTTTTTATTCATACGGAGTGGAATCGTTTCTTCTCAGAGGAGTGGATGACATTTCCGACGTTAATTTGTTGATAGACTTTCTTGGCGATTCGGACATTGCGAGTGGCGGATTGTGTGGTTGTTCCTGAATAACGATGGAGAGAGTTAAAACGCCTGTCGGTATTCCCGCTTCCACGGAGGAGATGGTCAAATTACACCACGGAGTGCACACCATATCGCCTATCGGTGAGTTAAAATCTCTGGCATTTTCACCCGTTTTATGTCGTTTACCATTCCTAAAGAAGATTGTTACACTTTCAGCAAATGAATAAATCTAATGCCAAGGAATATTTAAATTGAAATAAAAAACATCCAATGCTTTTTTTCTATTTTCCACAATTAAATATATTATCGCTAAGAATCATTTTTAATATTTTATATATTTGAGACAAAATAACGGATGTTTGTATCTTTGCGAGTTTAATGTGTTACGCCTAAGTTGACATCGCATGCACTCTTAAAGGTTAAAGTTTATTTATAAGAGTTTCGCTGTGGATGAAAAGTTTTGGCTTGCGTAATCTAAGCATTTTCTGGAATTCTTAGCCTCATCATAGTCGGAAGTAATCAGTTACTGCTTTGGCATTTTTGTATATTGAAAGTCTTTAACTATGGAAAATATTATTTCCGAATATCTCGGATTTCAGTCATTGATGTCTCTCTGTGTTCTCATATAAAAGGAATGGCATTAAAAATTTCCTCCAACAATTTATAAGAAATGTCTAGTTAACATAATATATCCCTTATGTAAAATAAGTAGTATTGTCGCTCAGCAGAGATACATTTCTAATCAAGTATATTTTATCAATTTAACTAATTACTTAGGTAATAATTTTAATGTAATTAACATTACATTTCATCAATTGCAGAAATTTCGCTGCCGACTGATGGAGAACATTTAATACTTAAACGGGGCGATGCTTATTTAATTGTTGCTAAGAGGACGAAAACATAAATACAAATGGTTTAACGATCACAAATGCTCATAACAGAATTCCACGGATTAGTAATCCTTCGCGTGTTCCATTCAGATATTTTTCCCCCTAAGTTCACGCTATTCAATTTTTAATGAACACTGACATTATTGATAGCGTTTCGTTCTGCATAAACTTACGAGAAACAAAAATTGTAATCTCATTCGTTAAAGCGGTCGAATAAAATATTTCAATCGCACGAACTTCCAGCCTTTCATTAAATATGTGGCTGTTAATCCATACGTTTATAAAATGGTAAAAATTTGATGATTCAAAAATAGTATTCATGAGAATTGGAAACTGCCGGTTAGTTACTTCAGTAAAAGATAGTCATCGCGCGTAATTTTTACTTTCTCCATACGTAGTATAGCGGAAAGTATTGTTTTCATGAAAAAAATCGACTTCGAGATTTCAACGGAAATATACGTTTTGAGGTCCCCTGAACACGTTTTGACCATTTTATCGATGATGTGTGTATGTGATAGTTTTTTGTCAAAAACTATTAATCAGGTTAACGCGAAATTGTATATTTAACATTTTTATAAACGTCAGAAGAACTGATTAGTTTTTGGTAAAAATCGGTTAACTGGAAGTGGGTGTTTACTCTTGCTACTTATCCGTTATTTTCAAATACTTGCTTTCATATTTGATAAATGTAAAAATGTATTAGAATAAAAGTTGTAGAAAATTTAATTTTCTACAACCTTTGTTTGAAACATTTTTCCATATAATGCGTTGTTTAAGAGATATCTTATATTTTCCACGCCACCTACCGACTATTGTTAACAATTGACGCTTAGTTACGTCTTAGTAACGCTCCTTTTTCTTTTCGTAATTGTTAGAGCTTGGTGGCCATATCCAATATGAGAAGCCTATGGTTTGAATTTATTTCTGTTCTTTGTCAAGTCTAAAATTTTCTCGGTTTCTTAAAATATTTATTAATATGTAACCTATTTGGAATTTTTAGAAATATTACAGATATGGAGAAAGTCATATGGTGGCCACATCAGATTTCTGTTATACGGCTCCGTTCGCAATATCTGTAAAGAAACAATAAGTTTCAAGCAATTAACAATGTTATAGCCTTTTATATGTGTAACTACTCTGGTTTCACGTGAGAATATCGCTTATTTGTCACTTTTTAAAGTTTTCTTATTATTAAGGAACTGTCGAGCTCGCCTTATGGCTTAAATAAAATTGACACTTTTAGTTTATCCAATGGCCATAAATGGTAGGAAAAACAGATAGTAGGTTCTAATGCAGAAGCATACTTTGTCAGTTTGGCTTTTTAAATAGTTTATTCATTGTCGGATAGCGCAGAGCTACACCGTCCACCTAAAACGCGATGCGTGAAAAACCGACAAAGTATTTCAGCCGACTAGCCTGACATTTAACCGGTAATGTGATGGTTTTCTCGCGTTTTCAGTTGTATTTTTACACCCCGCCTAATCTCTCACCTGCCATCGGTTTTCAGGATACCCGGAGGTGCCCGCGCCGCAGGGGGCAAGGGGTTTGACTTGGGTACCGTCTCCGTCTGCTGAGGGGATTGTTCCTGCTACGCCCACTCTCCACTATCCCGCCCTCTCCTCTATGCTCGTGAGGCGACCGCTGCAGAACGTAAAGGTGGCATTGGAAAACGGGGATCTATGGCGCCAGTTCCATCGTATCGGGACAGAGATGATCATCACAAAGACGGGAAGGTAAGCCTCTATAAGCATATTTCTCCATAGATGCAATTGAAACGTACGAAGCCGCGGTTGATCGTTTAGTAATTTTTTATCCACCAATTAATTAATACTTTCAATTTTGCAAGTTTGCCATTTATTATGTGGTAAATTTATGTTTATCAATGGTTTAATGTTTTAGTAGGTGGAATAGTTCTCACTTGGTCCTCAGCGTATATTTTAAGATAAATAATCACCCATTTCCTTCGAAATCTTGGTATTTTAAAATGCATGGATAAAGAAAGTTGCAGATAGGATTTCCTAGTACAATGCAAATGTTATCGCACTTATTTTTGTATTCTTCGAATTGTGATCGATTTTTTATTTAACCTTGCACAACGCATCCAAGACGAACGTGGCATCTGTTCACCACATGATTCTGATAATCCGGTTGCTGCAAGAGCCTTAGTGAATGCCATGCCATAAATCTCCGACCACGGCCTGTGGCCTTTACGCCTTAGCATGTGGACAAGATATAAAATGCTCCTAATTCGTGAGAAATCCTTTTGGTCTCTACCATCAACACTCGGGTATCCCGGCGCGAATTCGAAAGAAAGGGATCAAACGTGAGACGGGGACACTTTTTTCGATGCGTTTCCCTCCTAAAACAATGGTGCAAGGAGAAACCTGCTCTGGGAGACAATGGAAAATGTCGTTTGGAACCCTTCCCCGAGAGAATAAAGAGCGATTTTTTCGGGCTCCTCTGCACGCAGTCTCGCCACAGACAGAAAGGTTCTCCGCGGGGTATCGCACTACCTCCGATTGCGGAGCCACAAAATTTTATGGTTGAATGTAGGGGATGCTATATGTTTCTGGAATTCGGGAGGATCTTTTCAAATGGGTACGTTCCCGTTGGACTATATAGCACCCTATTTTAAAAGCAATTCCTTTTGGGGCTTTGTTTTGGCGCCTTCGGATCTAAATCTGCGGTCTGCATGTGCAATGTTTTATTTCCACCCTTTTTATTAGCAAATTCAGATTCCTCATCGAATTTTCGCACGACTTTTCATGAGCGAAACAAATTGAAGTGATGTTATATGTTTTTGCTACAGAAGATCGTAGAGAATGGACAGCTAATTCTCGTCCGTGATTCGAGGGATTTGAGGAGCAGCAGTAAGCATTCTGGGACGCGAAATGTCGGTTTAATGATCATTGCAGGAATTTGGGTAGGAAAAACGGCTTCGTTTATTCGCCAGCGAATGAATAAACATTTCGTTCTTTGCGATCACAGTTAATTGTTCAATAACGCCGAAAACTCGAAACTGACTAATCGACCTAATCTAACAGATTTACCGGGTTGAGTTTATATAAGATTCCTGTAGCCATAAAATAATTTGGTGAATTTGCACATATTGTGCAAAGGTAACCGCCGTCATTGTAATCACCTGCGAGGGTGGTTGTTATAAAATTGATACACACGAATCGTTCATAAGTAATTTTTGTTTCCATCTGTTTCATTTATTATACAGCAAAGAAAATCCCAAGATGTTAACTCCCATCAGTTACTAATTCAGGCCAGAGTAATGGAACCTTCTTACGTGGTCGTTCGTATTGGAAGTTGCCACAACTTACAATTAGGCGGTTCGGATTAGAATTGAGAGATTTTGTGGAATCGTAAAATTGAATAAAATAAAATATTGACGGTTAGTTTTTCCATCAGAACTTCGCGAGCCGATTATATTTCTCCCGCGTTTTAAGTTTCACACTCCTACTCTGAGCGTGTCACCTGCGAAGCGGATGGTATGAGAGAGTGCAAAAAGTTGAAGGTATGGCAAAAAAGGTAGCGCTGCAATACGTGAGGGGTGGGTGAGTGTGGCGTGTGCATGAGGGGTTAAGAGTGGCACAGTCTCCAGCACTCAGACACGAGGCGCCGCTCTTGTTTGCGGAGTGTGTCCGGCGGAGATAGCCTTGTAGTAATTAGGCGGTCTCTCTTCCCAGGGGGGAAAGAGGGATAGAGACGACTGTGGCCACTTTTTGAGGAAGAATGGCCATGGGAAGAGATGGGCGAGTGGAAAGGAAGGAAGTGGGATGAGGGATTTTTTCTCCTCGTGGAGTGGGCTGCTTAGGGAGTTAGTGCCTGTGTGTGCGTGTGGGTGGGCGGTCTCCGAAGGTGCGAGGAAAAAAAGAGATAGTAAAGAAGGCCCTTAAACAGTGGATGAGGGATGGTCTGGTAGGCCTTTCAGCCATGGTTCATGCAGAGGATCTATTTGTAGAGTGAAGAAAAAAGGTCGCAGTTTTTGCAGTTGGAAACAAAGCCGCCATTTCACGCTCTCGTGGAGTTGGTCCGATTAGGGTGTGAGACTGCTTTTTCGTTAAAATATCCCCTTTTGCACGCATCCTGATAGTTTTTTCATTTGAGAATATTAGA
This sequence comes from Tanypteryx hageni, assembly GCA_028673005.1. Classification (NCBI taxonomy): domain Eukaryota; kingdom Metazoa; phylum Arthropoda; class Insecta; order Odonata; family Petaluridae; genus Tanypteryx; species Tanypteryx hageni. The sequence goes on along the minus strand of CM054113.1, from coordinate 75,615,446 downwards.
TGAGCCTTTTCATCCAAATAATCAACATCTTCACTTTACGGATTAGGCTAATCATTATGAAATTATTGCGAAAACGAGTAATAAATAGATTTCAGTTTATAACAATGAAGCCTGCTGCTTTAAGTATAACATAAATCCCGTTTGTTTTTTATTTCTTTTTCTTCGTCACATTTTTCCAGTTTAGTCGACATGATACTGATAGATAAAAATGAATAGTTGCATAGAGTGGATTCTTTGGCGATGGAGTCGACCCCTGCAACTCCCTATCGAGAAAGAAGAAACCAAATGTTTCTGTGCCTTGTTTCTCAACCGGGGTGTAATCAAACCCCAGAGGGTCGCGCGAGTTAGTAAGGGGTGACGCGTTATTTTATAAATTAACAGTATCATATTCTGGCTTGTATAAGTAAATAATAATAATAAATAAAACCAGGCGAATATGCGTGCCTGCTTTAAACACGTAAAATTTTTATCTCTATGTGATCGGGAAAGGCCAATTTAACTTTAATGCTGACTTGAAGGAATAGAACTGAAAACGTGGTGACGCAGAACTGAAAAAGAGGTTACGCAAACAAAAAAAAGGTTGTGAACCACTGTTCTATCGAGCTGCGTACATATATCTTTTCATTGTAAACAGAGGGCTTTCCTTCCGCATCAACTCCAACACGACCTCGCGTCTAGTCGTTGTTGTTAATCGCAAGCGAACGAACCATTTACAGCACTTACATACGTCTATGTCATTAAAGTGGGACGTGGGCTTTTTGTACGCTTTTAAATTATCATCTTGACCTATTCCACAGAAATGCAGAGAGAATCGCCGTTTTAAAAAATAGTTTGGTAGTTCATCAAAGGTTAAAAGTTTGGCTTTGTGGCGTTCGGCGTTAGTCATAGATAGGTGAATTAAATAAAGTTGAGTCAGATTTCTATCATTGCAGATTTCAGATGTGTGTTATTAACCTTTATCACACGTATGTCAAGTGTGGATAGACACTTATTCTCAACGGAAGAGAGAGAGGAGGAATATATAAATGCGTTTCTCTGGCCTGTTCACGATTCTATTTTTTCTTTAACATCTCAGTCTTGTAAGGGTAAATAACCTGATTCATCGATAAATCGGTAATTAGGATGGACGTTCACAGGATTCTTTGGCAAGTTCAAGATAGCACTTTCCGATGACTCGCAAATCTCTTAGAGCGGACAAGCATCACGACCATGTTTTTCAGTAATGGAGAATCTTTCAGATTAAGTACAGTTTCATCCTATAAGAAAGTGCCAGGAGGAAGAAGACAGAAAAATCACCTATCCGAGACATGTGAACGCAAACCGGGGTTTCATGCGAATGATTTCTCCAGAAAATATCTCACAATGAAAAAAATATAGGCTTAAATTTAATAATAAGATGCTTTTATTCCTTTCACAAAGTAACAAAAAATGAAATGAAAGAAGTTTATTAAAAATTAAATGGATGTTATTTACGCGAGAATAAAAATTAAATCCGAGCAAACTACCGGTAGACAGAAAAAATGCAAGTACTAAGTGCCAAGAGTTGAACTTAACGAGTTAATGAGGGCATGACATATGTTTTTCCATCGCTTGTTTGCGACTCGCGAATAATTTTTAAATTACATATTTGTAAATAATTTCGATTTAACGCCTCTTTCTACTTGGCGGATGATGATTTATATTTTTGTACTAGGTAAAATTTCATGTGCTATACATATAAACCAACGATCCTTATCTGTTTTACTTCAGATAAAGGAACGAGAGACATATTTTCAAAAGAATTATGGTTTTAAAAAGTTGACACCTTTCCTTTTCCTTGCACCCCCTAAATAAAATAATTCAACTTAAAGCGCTACCCTAAAATGGCGCCATTTACAGCCACTCTCATTTCGGAGAGACCACTTTAAAGCCATTGGTTTTTAGGGCTAGGATTCCAAACTTGTGCGGTTAAAGATGGGAGGTATGGGAGAGAATACTGGCGTCTTGGCACCTAGCCGATTCCGATAGCAAAGGGACACTCGGAGTATTCACCGTCTACGCCGTAGTTGCTAATGGAAACTCGTTTCTAGGCGCCATCACCCTGGCGTCTCTTTCCTCGGTCGACCGGAGATAAAAAGAACCTCCCCAAAACGTGTCGGGGGAGTGTTGTTAGTTTTGCTTGCGACCTGCGACCTCGTGATCTCGCCCCAAGGGGACTCTCGACAACTAAGGGAAGGGGGTCGGTGAAAAGTCCATCTTGTGGCGCGTGTTAATAGGGCAACTTTATGGAGGAGAGAGTGAGGGAGCAGGCGGAGGATCCGAATATAACGGGGTGCAGGGTTGCCGAAAAACAGCCGTTATCACGCCGAGTGCTACGGTCAGTCCGCGACTCGGTGGAACGAAGCGGCATTGACGCGTGTGGCTATCAAGTCCCTTGTATCCGTCATTGTCCCTGAGAGATAAAAGTGCGATGGTAGGGGGTTTCCGTGGAGAGAGGGAGGGTGTGATGGTGAAAGCAGGCCGCCGATGGGCCTCGCGGAAAACTGCTTTTGGCTCTTTAGGTCCTTTAAAATGGAGCCGGCTGTAGGAAAATAAGCGCCGATGCCGTCAAAATCATCGGCGATATGGTCACACACGCCAGGGCGCTGATTACTTTTTGTAAACTCTCGACTTTGGAGTACACAGCGAAGGGCAAACAAGAAACCGTATGCCAAACAGCGGTTCCTGGGCCACCCTAAGATATTTGGAATAACGAATGCCGACACCGTGAGACTTGGTCGTTACGAAATGTTTCGGAATTACGGATAAGGAGCAGTTCCAACTGTTACTCTTTACAGCTGCGATTCAGTGATTTTAAGCTAGCTTTATGCGTTCTATCCAGTGGCGTACAGGAAAATCTGCCTCTCCCCCCTCCGCAGCAAATATGTAATAAGGGACCCCCCGCAGCAAATAATACGCTCCCCTCCTATGGATATCTTAAATATTTTCCAAGCTGAATTATTTATCATTGTCTGTAGGTATATTAACGAAGAATTCCCCCCTCCATCACGCAAATGATACTGATATTTTGATAAGTATGAAATTATAAAAAAATATAATAGAAATTAGCCTGTTTCTTTTATTGACTTTAATCCATTTGGAGAAATGGATTCAAAGTATTATATTATGCCAAACAATCCTTTTAATGCCATAGAGACACAATAAAAATAAGACGTACATATTCGTTACTCAATGACATTGAATAATAAGCTTATTAACCCTAGAACACTAAGGCATAGTAATTTTTACGACGGCAATTTGCAACATTGTTTATAACTCGACCGTAGGTAGGTTTTCAGGCGGCACCTTTTCAGTACCTTCTTAAGTATTTCAAAGTATACATTTGGTGTATATAAGTTCATCTTTACTTCTGCCGTACACTTCAAACAGTGAAATATACGACGCCTTAGTGATACCGGCTGAGTTTACTGGAGTGTTAGTTCATCTTTTCTTTCCTCATATCTCCCAACCCGTGTCTGATTCTTGAAACAGTGAACTTGAAACAAACCTTTGTGTTGCCTTACTATTCTAAAAGGTAAGAAATTACTATTTTTAATTAATAATTGTTATTATTTATTTATTTATTTTTGCTTTCTCCATATACATACGTAGTATAGAGAAAGTAATGTTTTCACGAATAAAATCCATTTCGAGATCTCAAAGGAAATATATGTTGTAAGGTCGCGACAGCTCGTCCACAGCAAACTTCCACCTTCTCGTTGCCTGCGTTTCGCCCGACATTAGAATTCTTTACGCCGTATTTAACTGATTTTTGGTAAACATAACTTTACTTTGGGAATAATTTTGGATTACGTATAACCCAGATCCTACTGTATTCGCGATCATCCCAAAACGTTTTGGTTACCACGCGTTACGCTATCGCCGGACTGCCTTTGATGCGATTTTCCGGCGAAAGCCGAATTACTCGTAACTTTCACCAGGTCGGCCAGGACCGCCGGATAATGTTGGAAGTCGGAAAATTGATCGATTTTTCAAATTCGGGTAAAACCCGAAATTATTAATTTTCTTTCACACAAATTTTCTTTAGAGTTGGGCCAAGAATTTATATTCTGGCGTTTGTGGGCACCTCAGCACTTGAGTGAAGTCTGAGATGTGGATGATCAAATTAAATCTGAACATACTACCTATTTATTAAAGGAAACACCTCGAAACAAAGATTTGGATATTATTAGGTTTTGGGTTAATTCTGCAGTCTGATACCCTAAATTAAGTAAGTTTGCCTAACACTACTATGTATGCCCACAGCATTCATTTTCCCATTTGTGTCATTTGCAAACTCCAGAAAGGAGTAATATTACTGAAGAAACACTGGCTATGCAAATGTTATTGTATATGACCCATAAAAATAAATGATAAAACATTTAAATTTTTAAACAAGATTTTTATTTAAAAATCATTTTATCCTAATTATGCAATAATAAAACCCGATAATTACCCTAGTTTGAACTTTTTTTTAAACCTCGAGAAATCCCCAACTAATTTACACCCGATTTTAACCCGAATGCAAAGAAAAATAATAAAACTCAATATTTACCCTTCGAATGGATTTTTTTTAACCCAAAAAATTCATACCATACCAAAATTCACCATGTCTCTTCTGAGTTTTAAACAAGATTGGAAAGATGTACTCCATATTGGAGTAGAGTTTCCAAATCTGTTCTTTGAGATTTCACAATGTTCTCAATATTTTTTGCTCAGATGAGAATTCAACGAGAAGCAAGCGAGGTATGTTGTAAAATGCATGTAGATCTTCATGTGAAGTAGTCATAATTATTGTCCGATTTTAACCAAAATTGGAATCGATCAATTAATTTTAACAAAACTACCAATACCAAATTTCATCACAATACCTCCAGCAATTCCAGAGTTGAAACAAAGGAACATTGTAAACTACATGTAGGTCTTCATGTAAAGTGGTCGTAATTATTGTCCGATTTTAACCAAAATTGGAATCTGTTGACCAATTTTAGTAAAACTCCCTAATACTAAATTTCATCAAAATATTTCAAGCGGTTCCCAAGTTGAAACAAGGGAACATAGTAAGTCTTTATGTAAAGTGATCATCATTGTTGTCCAATTTTGACCAAAATTGAAATCGGTCGATATATTTTAGCAAAACTACCCAATACCAAATTTCATCATAATACATCCAGCGGTTTCTGAGTTTTAACATGCGGATGGACGGACGAATGGAATCGACCTCTCCTCTATGCATACACTTCATGCAAAGAACGCATAATAATTGAACCAAACTTGCTCGCTTAAACTAGCATATCAAGTTATAATGAAGATTCTTATAAGACATCTGTTGTAAAATCAGTCAACTTCATTAACTCTCATTAAATTTAATTTTGCTCCATTGATCATGAATTGCTTTTCCCTGTTTCAGGGAAATGGCACTACATTACAGAACTCAAAATGATATTGACAACACCAGAATTTTTTCCAGCTATATAAAATATGCCCTTTAATACTATCTCTATGTCAAGTTGACTTGATTTTCCCTCTATCAATATAATTCAAGCCATGACCAAATTTATAGTGTTGAAGACTATCAATTTAAAACCTAGATAATAGTTATCAATAAATAGTTGAAAAATCATGTATTATTTTATAAGGACTATAACCCTAGGTATTAGTCATTTTCTTCAAACTAGTATGTTGGTATAAATCAACTGATAAGAGAATTACCATAAAGGTTTTAAATCTATCCCTTAGTAAATTCAGACTCATTTTCATTTTCCTGCTGATATTAATACTAGTTTTCCAATTTCCTTCCAGACGAATGTTTCCTCCCTTGCAAATCTCTGTGAGTGGATTGAACCCTGAGTCAGAATACTACTTTCTTCTTGAACTGACTCCTGTTACCAGTGAGATACCAAGCATGAGCACTCGCTCTAGGGATGCAGTGGGTGATTGCTCAGGATCACCAAGGCCTTCCTTGGTTCATCGACTGAGATTTTCCGGGAGGGAGTGGGTTGTAGCTGGACGGGGTGAAGCCCAAGCTCCGACCAGCTCCCGAATCTATGTGCACCCAGATTCACCAGCACCTGGATCACGCTGGATGAAGGGATTTGGAAGGCGAAATGGACTGCAAGAACCATCGCAAGCTGAGCATGAACCAGATGATGAGCCACAGAAAGAACAAAAGAAAAATTCCAAGAAGAAGCACATCATTTCATTCTCAAAAGTGAAGCTGACCAACAACTCTCTGGATGGGCGTGGCCATGTAAGTTTCTATAAGAATCTCCATTTCCGTTACGAATGCCAAGAGTTATATTTGAAATGATTTAGATAACAATTCTTCACTGCCAAATTGCCTAAAAAATTAAGTTAACTGATCTATATGCATGTTCTACAGTAAAAGTAATTGTAATGGTAATAAGTCATGGCAACTTATCCTCACTAAGACAGTGTATCATTGACTAGCCTAACCTGAGCAATTCAACTACTAACAGGTTGACTGCTGTGGCAGACTCAGCTGTCTGCTAAGATACATTCCTTTGTCACTGTGGCACACACTGGTGACTGCTATATAAAATGTTTTATTATTATTAAATGATAATATTTTGAAAGTTAAACTTTTACATACACTCAAGATACTTGTTGGCCTTAGACCAAAAATTTGAAAACCCTTGGCAGTCAACCTCTTAAGAGAGAATCAAATTCAAATTATTTATGTAGAAAAAAATGACTCCAGTTACATTCAAAAGAATTGAGCTTAATGGAGGAATTGGGTGAAAAAATTGCAAAATCCTCATGAAAACATTATCTCTAATATTGAGTTATTTTTATTTAACCCTTTAACTGCTATGCACGTCTAAAGACGTAAGGTGTGAGACGTGCTCCCACTGCTATACACACCTTTAGACATAAGTATGGAGCTGTGCCTCCACTGCTATGCACGCCTAAAGACATATCTTAGATTTTCTCATAACTGCTATGCATGCTTTGAATCCTGAAGCAGTGGAGGCATCTTGCGGACTCTCCCATAACTTGATGAAGCTATGAATAGGGTTTGCTCCCAAACATGCCGCTACTTCCAAAATACAATGCACCCTTTGTTTCCCCCTTGTGGTACAGGGTAACTGATATTTTTCCATGGTCATTCAGTTGATTTCTAGTGTTTGAAGAGTGATGACCTTTAGTAATAAAAAATCTTTTAGTTAAAAGCGGGAAGCTTTAAAAAAAGTAATCAGCAGTGGGGAGCATATTAAATGTCTTAGCCTATAATATCAGCAGCACAACAAGGAAACCAACATAGCAGTTAAAGGATTAAGCAAACTTCATTTGTATTCTCTTTTGTAGCTGTACTGATTTAAATAATCTTGTTCTTCACAGGTGGTGTTGACTTCCATGCACAAATATATTCCTAGGATACATGTAGTGAAGGCTTCTGACTACATGTCATTGTCGTGGGGTCCAGAAGCAGTATTTTCTTTTCCTGAAACTGAGTTTGTGGCCGTCACAGCCTATCAGGTGAGACCCTAACTAAAAATGTATTTCAGCTGTATTGCTTTGAATATTATACAAGTGTTTTTAGTTCATTAACCCCTTAAGTGGGTGCAAAACTTTTACAAATCACTCACCAACCAGGTGAGGCATTTTTATGTGATTAAATCAGGGAAAAATTGGGAGCAAAAATTGGCCTGGACAAATACTCAGCTATCGACCAATATTGCCAAGTAAAAAATTCGACCATCTTCTTATTATGAGACATACAATGTAAGCTCACATATAGTAAGGCTCAGTGGCACAGCAAAGTTTTAGGGGGCCACAGTGCAAAATCCTTTTTGGCACGTCATATTATTATTATTACTAGCGTAATTGCCCATCAAATATGACGGGATTATCATAAAAGTATTACAGATATATATGATTTCGATATGAAAAATCAGTAAGATATGCTATGAACTGGTTTGGCTTTCATGCACAATCAAATCAGTGTTTTTACTTTCTCCATATACGTAGTATAGGGGAAAGTATCGTATTCATGAAAAAATCGACTTCAAGATTTCAACGGAAATACATGTTTTGAGGTCCCCTGAACACGTTTTGACCATTTTCTCGATGATGTCTGTGTGTGTGTTAGTATGTGATATCTTTTTGTGGGTGCTCTAACTAAAAAAACTATTAATCAGGTCAACGCGAAATTTTATAATTAACCTTTTTGTAAAAGTCACAAAAACTGATTAGTTTTTGGCAAAAATCAGTCACCCGGAAGTGGGTGTTTACTCTTGTCACTTATCCGTTATTTTGAAATATTTGCTTTAATGTTTGATAAATGTAAAAATGTACTGGAATAAAGGTTGTAGGAAATTTAATTTTCTGCAACCTTTGTTTGAAACATTTTTCAATATAATGCATTTTTTAAGAGATATCTTATATTTTTAGCTGCCACCACCACGCCACCTACTGGTGACTATTGTTAACAATTGACGCTTAGTTACGTCTTAGTTATGCTCCTTTTTCTTTTCTTAATTGTTCGAGCTTTGTGGCTATATCCAGTAGCAGAAGTCTATGGTTTGAGTTTATTTCTGTTCTTTGTAAAGTCTAAAATTTCCTCGCAGTTTCTTTAAATATTTATTATTATGTACGCTATTTGGAATTTTTAGAAAAATTACAGATATGGAGAAAGTCATGTGGTGGCCACATCAGATTTTTGAAAGTTATCTTTGTTTTCATTATACTGTTTAAGTAATTATTAGTAAAGGCCAAATGATTATCCAAATATTTGCTGAGAATAAGAAGAAAATCGAAATAATAAAATATAATGCATTAAGTAGATGAAATTTACTTGAAATATTTGATCAAATTATAAGTTATTTAAAACGTATAGAATTTAACTTAATAAATGAATTATTTTACTCTTATTAACTTGTAAAAAACAGGATAAAATGTGAACTAGCTGTCAATTTATCATCAAAGGAAAAGTCTGTAGTAATTTACTTACTATTAACTAAATACTCACATGAACTGCAATGATTTTTAACTATATTTTAAGATCACACTTTTCTTTTAACTATATTAGTTTTGAAAATTTTTCAAAAGAATCACTTTAGTTAAAGAAATTTAAATAAAAATCATATAATATTGTTTTTCAATCCTATTTGAAATTCGGTTCAAAATATTTGCTGTATTATTGTTATTATTATTATTGTTTTAAAAAATACATTGAAAATTACGTGACCTATATTTAGTTTTATGAATTCCCACCATTTGGCAATGGCGCATGATTCAATAGTATAACATTTTTTATAATCAATTATAATTTATTATTGTTATTTTTGTACTGCAGCCCCTTTTAGTCCTATACAAATGCTACATCCTCTTCCTCAGTTTCTGCTCATTCCCATTCTCTTTTCCTTCCTCCCTCTAATTACTTAATAGCACTAAAGCACTAAATTGGTGCATTTATAATGAGGCCAAGAATAGAATTCAACAATTGGGACAACAGCTGCCCAATATAAATAAAATGCATGAAAATGTGAAAAATCGTATTAAAATGTAATTTTTGAAGATTTACAAGTGAGATTTAAATTCTTCTCTTCGCATAACTAAGTTAAATACCTCATCCTTGAAATATTTTTAAATGTAAACAAAAAAGGTCTGCATGTTAAGGAATGGCTTTTTGCGTGATTTATATATGCGATGCGAATTTATAACTCCAGTTAATTATAAGATGCACTGCAAAAAACTATGAAAATCACTATAAAAATAGTTAATTACCAAAAATTTCAATAGGAAGGTAACTGAAAAGAAATTAATGAAAAACACGATTTTAATTATAAATAATTCGGGCATCTTCTCTCTCTTGTACTAAAGCATTCAAAACACAATTTCCTTATGTATATAGTATAAGGACGACAATACAATCTCAAGGTTTAACAATGACATGGTCGGCAAGACAACATATCTTTAAAAAGCTTAAAATTTTCCAATAAATGTAATTTAAACATATAACTTGAGCAATTTCGAACCGAAGGCAAAAGTCGACAATAAGAATAAGAATGTTTATTTTTCTTTAAAATGGTCCAGGTCCGAAGATCGTAGGTCAATTACTTCTAATTTAATTTTGCAAAAGAAAAAAGCCTGCAAGTGAAAAAAAAAATGGTAGTGTTCTCTTGTGGGGGTTTCTATAGAGCGTTCTGGCGAACCAATGGACGGACAGACAGACGGATGGACCAACAGAATAAGGATACTATGTATATATTTATTTTTAAAAATATCAACGTTTCTATAAGAAGGCAAATTACTATCCATCGATAAAAGCAAGACTGTGCAGCATTGTGCAGACTTTCATTCTTTTGCAAATTAAAATTAGCAGAAATTGACCATCAATTTCGGACTGGGACTGTTTCAAAGATGAATGATTCAAGTTTCTTATTCTTATCGATGAATTTTTTCATCAATTCGAAATCGCTCAAATTTAACGTTTCAATCGCACATTTTAGAAAAATTACTTTTTAACTGTGTAAATCAATTTATGTTCCCTATTTTGTCAATTGAATATAAGCGAATCCACATCAATTGATTTTTTTTCACAAAAACAATACTTTCCCATACTATGTATGGAGAAAGTAGAAAACCAACTGTTATTGTCGACTATTAAGAAAACAACCGGTTGTGCCCATCACTACACGTAATATGATTTTAACCACACCCAGTTTCAGTCACGACTACAGTGACGCCTAGTAACCACCGAAGATGAGTTTTCTGGGTTCAATTATTAAGTGAGTATGGGAAACTCAGAAAAGGCTCTAACATATTTGCCTTTCCCAGCAGAATATCTGTGTGAAACTGGATTTTCATTCTTAGCACATTCACTGCCTTCCAAATATTGATGATATTTCTTCAGGAGCCAAATTTCTAATTTTATTTTTCTTATATGAAATCACCTTAAAATAATGAAAAATAAGGGTTTTTGTCAATATTATGAGTTTATAAGAAAAATAACACACCAAACCAAAACAAGTTCATCCATCACATTAATTTTACATGTAAACATTCATTTTTTAAATAAATAAATTCTTTTGTGATTGCACATTATAGTATTATTTTTTAAGAGGGTACGCCATTTGATTGATTGGGTTCATAGGGTATGCGACTAATAAAGCTTGGGAAACACTGCTCTAGTGAATCAGGTCATTTAGAGTGTAGTTTAGAAAATGTGGTACTAAAAATTGAAAACTGTGCACTGGATGAGGTTTACTTTTTTCAAATAAATTCTTATTTAATATTTTCTGCAGAATGGAAAGATCACGAAACTCAAGATTGACCACAATCCATTTGCCAAAGGATTTAGAGAGACTGGAATGTCAAAGAGCAAGCGAAAACTGGAGCAGATGGTGTCTAAAGACAGTGATGGAGGGAATAGCACTGATGAGGAAGAGCTATCAAAAATTCCTTGTCTTGACTGCAATAATAATGGTGGCTCAGGTAATGATTCATGTTTGACCACTATAATAGTTATAGAAAGGTTACATTTGTAAAAGATTCATTCATTTTAAACTTAACATTGTGGACTTTTAAATTGATTTCAGTGAATTTTATTCATGTTTTCAGCTAATTCAAGGAGACTCCGAGCAAATTCAGCACAAAGCACTTCAGTTGAGAGTGGACCTTCAAGATCACCAAATAGCTCTCCTGAAGGATCTAATGCTGACAGTTCGCTGGCATTGGATGACTCAATGGACAAACAAACACACTCAAATATGGCTCATGAGTCTTTGCAAGGTTACTTCCCTTTCCTGTGGGCCTCGTTTGCTCAGCAAACTGGGCTTCAGATGGCAAATTATGACCACCATTACTTCCCGCATCATATGTTACCCAGACATCCTGCCGACCAAATCCCCAACTTGGCTCATAGAGGAATTTTTCCTTACCAACATCCCTCAATCTTACTTCCATCCTTGTGGAAGGTGCCATTTCTCTATCCTACAACTCCTTCCTTTGACTACCTGACAGCACATACTGCAAGCACAACACCATTCCTCTCTCATTCCCAAATCCATTTTCCACCTCCTTTACCCTGTTTGGCACCCAAACTTGCAGCATCTCAGGAAACGCCACCCTACTTGCTAGATTTGAGCTCGAAACATGCGTAGCATGTTGGATGCAAACACTGGGCTGTTTTACGCTTATTCATTATTTGCTGATATATCATTTACTTTATAAAGTTGTTGATATATAATTTACTTTATACAGCTGTAAATAGACATTACTTACAAGGTATAAAAGAAGATTTTTTGTTATGAAGTACTCAGGATGTTTTAAATGACATATTGTGGTCACTGTCTGTGATCATTGTAACAACCAAAATATTTGGTTTTTATGAAACTAGTCCTAATCTAAGGCTACAACTACAATGTGAATTTGCTCAATTTATTGTTCTTAGTATGAAGAAATTGTTGGATATTTCATAATAAAGTACGTATAAATTGTAACTATATTTTGTGATAATAAATTAAATTGTTAATTCGATAAACCTGTTTTTAATGCTGTTGGCAAAAAGTGATTCTCCAAAAGAAGAACTGATACTGCAATTCAAGCACAGCTCAAGAGTAAAGAAAGAGATTTAATGGACAATAATGCATGGAAGTGTATTGTTAACATCTCTGTATGAAGCATGAAAAGAAATGTTTAAAAATGTATGCTCAAATGAACTCCATAATTAATATCTTTGAATGCTTATGCAGAAAATATGGAGTATGCTTAACTAACTCTTTCCTTAGATTTTGCTATACACTCCTGTCCTATTAATTAAATGCTAGAAGTCTAATCCTTACCAGAATTGCTAAGTGGATTTTAACAAATTTTACAGAAAATGGCCAACTTGCAATTTATAATGGCAACATTTAGTTTTCTTCCTATATATGTAAGCAATACAAGATTTTTAACAAGTCACTGGCATATCTCTAGACAACTTATTATACATAAAATAATAAAATTAATAAAACTTCCATCATACCTTTCCAATATGCTATATTAAGCGAACCTGGGCGGCACTTACTGCGACGATGCATGTAGTATCTTGACTTGGATGAAAATTGCAAGGTGCTCACGTATGCTACAATTTACCGTTTTGCTTTACTTTAGCATTTCGATGTATGTTGTTTGAGTCGCTTTAGCACTTTTCTCTTAAATTATTAAACAATTTAAGAATAAAGAACCATGTTAACATTCAGTATTCAATATTTCGATATTACATTTCAAAAGATTTTTGTGAAAGAACCAAATTTCAAATAAAACTATAAAATAGAATTGGAGGCCGAATACGAATGAAATTCTCAGCTAGATCTTTACGAATATCGATGTAAAAGAAGCTTAAGATTAGAGAAGCCGTTACAATTTCGCGCTAAAATATGGCGCTCTTTCCGATTTAAGAACATTAATATTAAATTATAATGACTGGTTAAACAGTATTTTGATAGCACTGAATACATTAAATTATCTTTGAGTTTCATAAAAAACTATATTGATGAAGATATTTCTTTAGTAAACTTTACAATTTAAAAATTTATGAAATATACACGCAGAATATTCCATAATTCAAATCACCGCCCTACCGGCCTGGCTTCAGAACATAAAAAAGAACATCGAAAAGCGAAGTGTTGTGTGTTTGTCGAAGAATGTTTATTATCTGGCCTAGTTATTGTAAATTAGATTTAATATACTGAAGTTATTTGAGCTAAATGTGGGAAACAAATTGAATGAGCAATTTCAAGGTGAATTTCTTTCTGATGTGACACTTCTTATCTGAACAACAAGTTAATTGTATTGCAAGTGTTTTTATCGTTTACGCAGCTGTATATTCAAACAGAGATATTATCTTTTATGAAGGAAATAACAACTACAAGTCAGCGAAATGGGTTTTTGTAAGAGTAAATGTAAATGAGCTTTCTTTTAAAACATCGGAAAATTAGTATTCATTGCAGTAGATACAGGTTTGTGGAAATAACGAGTTAATTCCTTCTACCTTTTCGGTACTTTAATTTTCTCGTATGACAAATATTGATGAGATAGTAGCATACTTAGCTGTAAAACTCTTGAAAAATGAATGGAATTGGTTAGGTTTGTTTTATGAGAAATAAAACCATGCTTATTTCTTTCCTAGGGATAACAACTCTAGTAGAATGGCCTCCAGTGCTCCTGAAACCGAGGAGAAGCATGTTAATTCTAACGCTGAAAGTGAACAAAATTCGAGTGATGTTGCTGATTCTAATGGTGAGAGTAGACATAAATCGAGTGATGTTGACGAAGAAGGAGAAATATCAGATTTTCTCTTTACATTAGACAGCACTCCTACTACCAAAAACGACCTTGACGTCCCAACTTATAATCAGGTAAGAAAGTCCTAATTAGTTAGTGAGTTAATATTTTATATCAGTGAATAAAAGGAATATGTTCAAATTATCACACAAGAATGAAATTTTATTATGGTCGGACCGTTTATTTAGTTGAGTTTAATATGGGAAAATATCTCGTAGCATTTGACAACTCAATTAAAATATAATATGTTAAGCATTAAAAGAGTTCATATAAACTATTGTTGAGATATTCATTGTATTTATCTTACCAGTATGTGATAAGATTGGTTATCTCACAACTAGAATTATATGTAACCTAACATTCATATTTTAGAATTACACTGATATCCTGAAAGAAAAAGAGAAGGATGAAACTCCAAATGCTGCCAAAAGCAAAGGTTTGAATATATGCTTTAATTGTTCTGGCAGTCATGTATTATCAGATTGTCCCGAGCCTAAAGATTATGCTGCAATCAGCAAAAATCGAAGAATGTACATGGCCAAACGCAATGCTGGATCAACACCCAAAGGAAATACGTAAGTTGGTATTGCTGATAATTTTCAAATTTTTTGTCATCTTATTCTAATCACTATTGTGTGATAATTAATGATGCTGATTCTGTTATAAAAATTTTAAAAATCATAGGCTTCCCTTTGATATGCGTGTACATTTGTTTGCATTTCTTCTTGCTTTAGGCGGTACCATTTAGATGAAGAGCAACGCTTTGCTCATCTAGCACCTGGAAAATTAAGTCAGTCATTGTATGAAGCTTTGGGTCTGGATGAAGATGAGTTGCCATTACACATTTACAAGATGCGTCAGTATGGCTATCCTCCTGGTTGGCTTGAGCATGCAAGAGTATCATATTCTGGAATTTCCCTTTTTGGTTCTGCCGGAGAGGGTAAGAAACATTCAGATGTCTGTAACAAAGAGCACCTTTATAAAGTGTTTTATTTCAAGTCATAAAGCAAACAAATTGTTTCTCATCCACTATCATGTCTTAAAAAGTTAAGGGCTTTGGAAATAAGTTGGTGATATATAAAATTTGTCAATATTTAATTGCTTTATAATTTTCTGACTTGATTATAATTTAATATTTACCTGATATAAATAAAAAATCCCATACTCTAAGAGCTTTCCCAGTTTTGGCATAATAAAACTTTCTGCTTCACTTCAGAATTAGGAAAAATTTTAAATTTTGTTCAGAATATTGAAGAAATGATTCTTAAATTAAAAATAATCAGAGCAATTTTAGTACTTAAATATTCAACCAACTTTTTATCATCATGTTGAAGTTTGCTAATACTCTTTAATAGAGTAATTCTTATTTAGAGAAACTGATAGTAATGTAGAATATATAGCTAATTTAAGGGCAATAATGTTATTACTGAGAATAAGTGTTTAAGGTCACTTCATTTCTCAATGCCATGTTTCATTTTATATCATTTATCTTTTTCACAATAAGCAAGTTGTTTTGTTTTTTTTTAATTGTCTTACAATTAGTCATTTTATAGATGAATATAATTTATCTCTCTTTATTATCTGGTATACTTCTTTTAACTCCTATAATTTATCAGTTATATAAGAAAAGTATCTGACCAGGACTGAAGTTTCAAACTGAATTTCTAGAATTTGGGAAATTCCACCTTTGCCCTAAAATTTTCATATAAACACCACACTGTATATAATTGTAATCATTAAACATGTATTTTGTCAAATTTTCCATTATATTTAATTTCCACAAACAGTATTTATATTTTCTTGAGTATATAAAGTAAGGTTTAAGTACTGGAGCATGCATATGAATGCAAATATGGAATTCTGAAAATGCAATTCTTGCAAGTATTAACAATAGTTATTAATGGTTATTTAGAGTGCATTTTTATTTTTATATTATTATTTTATCATATCAATGTAGTGACCAGATGTATTAGTATATCTGGTAAAATGGCAATTTATTGCATACATATTCTGTGGCTTCAGTCTGTGGAAAGAAATGTTTCAAATACATAATTTTGGTCTAACTAAAGTACACTAGATATCATGAAGTTTAAAAAGGTTATATAATAAATAATTTGTCATGCAGCAAAGCTGTACTTATTTTGGTATAATTTAAAATGTGATCTCAGAAATTCATTCTTTGAGCAAATATTCCACAGCTACTTGTAGCTGTTCCTAAGTCAGCTGAGGACTAAATAGAAATGAAGTTCTTAATTGGAGTTACATTTGCAATTGATGATACTTATTCTTATAAGTTGTGTTACTTTGAATCACTACTGTAAAACAACATTTGTATAAGATTTTATTTTCCAATAATTTTTCTAAGCTATTTTGAAGTGCTTATTTTCCAGTGTCCATAAAAAAAGTTATTTTATATTTTATGCATTAATAACCTGCCAGCTTAATGTGTACGAATTTCTTTCCAGCGGTTGCACACCCTGAGGATGAAGAGGGTGAAATAGTTACAGACGGCTCCAGAGACAAATTTGATTCTAAAAAAATTATTGAATTCCCTGGATTTAATGTCCCCTGTGAACCAGGAACCCAAGATGTAAGCATTTTATATTTATATAAGCAGGTCTATCCATTCTTCGCCCGTTTTATGGATTTCACAGTTTTTAATTTTTTTAATTCAAAACCAGCATTGTCTTTTAATGCTCATTAGCTTAGTCAAATCATCACTGATCAAATTGAGAGTTTAATTGAAATTGGACGAGCTGCTCTCAAGTTATAAGCTGACTCAAATAAATATATTCACTTACTATAATATCTACACATATAATGCAACAGATGCAAAAATTAATTACTTCGTATCTGTTAATGCACTGTCTAATAAAATTATTGACGAATTGTGCATATTAACATTAAACAAATGAGGGAAGATTTTCAGAGCAAATTAAATATGGCGCTTTTTTGTTTTGGGATTATGACGTCATCATAAGATTATATCTTTGGTTGAGATCAACCGCCACGTCATATAATCCAATGGTGCCCAATCTTTTTACATAGCAGGCCACATCAGTGGTTGTGAATCCTTCAGCGGGCCGCATTGGAAGTTACTAATTCTTCGGCGGGCCAGATTAGAGTATATAAGTGAAAATCAATTCTAAATAACGTTTTTATGGTTAAGATTCAATATTAAATGTTTTATTATAAAAATTTTCATAAAAATGTGTGTTAAATTTTTCGAAATGCATTTTTACCGTAGCCTTGCGGGCCACACAAAAACCATTCATAGACCACATCCAGCCCTTTAAAAGCATTATATCAATGCTATATAATAATATGTTTCTCATTTAAAAGGAGTGGATTCATTTCAGTCAGTTTTATTTCCCATTAAAAATTGGAAAAATTTCCCTCTTATTTGGATTAAAAACAATTGTTTGCTCTCATTCCAGATGGATTTGAATTCTGTTTTCAAAAATATAAACCTCTGTCTTTCAGCTACAGAACTGTTATGTTCTGAGCTCCTATATTAATTTTTGGTAATTAAAAAAATTGCAGATTTATAGTTCCCTTCACTGATATCATGCTTTACTTATGGGGATAGAACTGAAACTAAGGGGTTGGAGAAAGACATTGATTACTTCTCAGCAACTCATCCTAGATCCATCAAATTTGTACCATATGTAGCTCTCATATATGTCACCCTATCCTGAAAATTTGGCATCTCCAAGTTCCAGGATTCCAGAGATATTGCCTGAAGAAACGGACAGACACAGACAAACTGAATACATACGCAATTTTTTTCAAAAAGCGCTAAAAATAAAACAACTATTGTTCAAAGGATTTTTTAATTTTATGACAATTTATATTTTATGACAATTTATATTTTGTACACATTTTGCTGTGGTCCTATACTTATTATATCGAATATAATATATTTTAAAATATCTCTTGCTTGGTGTTCATTTTAAGATTTGAACCTACTGTATCCAGATGTATGTTGCAAACTTGTCTATCTTGGCATCACGGAGATTCTCCCAATTTTTATTACTTTCAAAAGTTCCCAGCCAAACCATTAAGTAAAATCTCCAACATCAAAAGTACTCTCACACTCTTGGAACCCAGAGGTTGCCGGATTTCCCAGTTTTATTAAATGACCATTTTTCCTCAAAATTGGCACTTATGCATCGGGTCGAATTTCCCATTAGATGAAATACACACATGCCTATTGGCACTGGCATCACAAGGTCATGGTTATTTTTGTTCATGTATCAAAAATAATTTATATAATAGTTAAACAATTATTTGCAAAAAATAAAAGACAAAATTATTGACTCATGTTAAACTGCTGTATTTCTTCTTTTTTTCAAAAATGCAAGGCTTAGAGAGCAACAGAGACTGAAAACTTTGTTTTTCTGGTAATCTTCTCAGATTATTAGCACAATGATTTCAGATGTTAAAATAATAGCCAGTTTTCTGAGCCTTGGATTTAAGGGAATCCACCTATATTACATATTAAATTACACCATATACTATGTACAGTAGATCTCCGGTTTAACGTTACCTCATTCAATGTTGTTTTGCCTATACATCATTCCTTAAACATCCCATTATAATTTTAACGTTACTGGAAATTTTCATTAACGTCATTCAGCACAGTGCCAAAAATGGCTGGTACTCACAAGTGCACCTCCATCATTCACTGCCCTCGGTCAATGTCGGTTTGCCATTTTGGTTGGGAAAAGTGTTCTGGGCTTCTTTATTTGTGCTTTAGTTTTACAATAATTTTGAAGTGATTAATTGTAAATATGGGTTCTCAAATGGTAGTTGTGGTTCTGACATTATGTCAGCTGTGAAAAAACTGGGTAATACAATTAGTTAGGAACAAAAACTTGATATTATTAAGTGTTATGATTGTAGTGAATCAAGTGCAGATATTGCCATAGCTTTAGGGTGATGGGCTACAATGGTAAGAACAAATCTCAAGGATTCTGATAAAATCAAAGAATTTGGAAAAGTTGCAACTCCTTTTAGTGCAGCGTGTCTTTTGCATAACAGAAACACTGCTATGTTTGAGATGGAACATTTGCTTACTGAATGGTATGAAAACAAAATGCAACAGAGGTAGCCAGTATACTTTGAAAGGCTTCAGAGAAAGGCTATAGCTCCTAATATGAACGTTAGCTTTTTATGCATTTTTTATTATTATTATTATTGCTAGGATGTGTATACAGTAAACTCTCGACATTGGTCAGGGATACATTCCTGGAAATCGCCCTAATATCAAAATCGCTAATTTTAAGACCAAAGCATGGGGCGGATTCAGACTTCATCCAAGGGGGGGTAATGTAGGAATGAAAAAGCATTTGATACATTTTTGTTTAAAATATATTTTAATCGGAAAAAGCAAATATGGAACTTATTAGTAAAAAGCGAACACATTAAGACTGCACAGGCAATACATCGATTAATACTGAAAAAAGAATTAAATAGAATTTTATTCAACAAAATTAATACCACTTAACAATGTCTTTATGATTTTAAATTAAAGATTATACATATACATAACATATTTTACGAGGTTATATATTTATATTGTATTAATGGCAAATGAATGCAGTTAGTAAGTATAAATATGCAATTAATTAGACATATTTAACATTATAAAATCAGCATCTCAACATGAAGAAATGGAGTTAAATGGTAATTTTTTCGAGTTTTCGGAAATTCTAGGGGGGGGGGGGGTAATTATCCCCTTTACCCCCCTTGAATCCGCCCATGGACCAAAGCCTTATGAAAAAAGGGGGTTATGTGGACCTTTCACATGGAAATCAAGGCGAATGTTCATGATCAATCAGAATTAACTTGTAATTATGTAATAACCATGTTTATTATAAGAAAAATAAATATAAACTATGGATGTTTTATATGAAAGATAATTTAATAATAAGATGCAAAAAAAACATTTAACTCACCAACGAAGACGATATTGAGAAGATAATGATGGGGCGGGTATACAGACAGACAGACAAATGACTTTATTAGGGCGAAATTGAGACTATGTAGTCCCTTCTTACATTTAACCCTTAACAGGAGGGTGGATTAGAGAGATGTAGGGTCCTCGTGAAAATCTTTCCGGGAAGGGGTCTTACAGAAGTCTGCAGAGGAAGAAGGTGAAGTTGCGATGTTCTTAAAAACTAGTTATGGACGTTTGCTTTGTCTTTCGTTGCAAATCCCTGTAGTTCTCCTTGTAAGTCACTGTAAGAGCCTCCAATCCTCTTTAAAATTTTAGACTATGCTCCATCGAAGGATCAATTTCAAAAACCTTGTCAACCAGAGCCTTAGACATGTCCAAAATCTCCGCCAGTGCCTTAAGCGACAGCTGAGGCTTCTGAATCACATCACTCTCTTCATCCTTGCTGCTTTCATTTGAGCATATGCGTTCCGCATGATCCTCCTTGGTCGATTCTTCTTCATGGGAGTTGAAGAGTTCCTCCACCTCGCTTTCTATGAGATCGTCGAAACTCTTTCCTCACACATCATGTGCCAAACTCACAATCCTCCGCAGCTCTTCTTCCACCGACAAGATGATGCCTTTCAAGTCTTTCACCGCATCAGGCAACAGCTTCCTCCGGCAAGCATTCCAGGTCGATGGATTGATATCATCGAGAGATTCCTTTATAATTGTTATACAGTTAGTGATGTTATACTTTTTCCAACAATCACTGACTGACATTGAGGAAACGCTCTCCATCTGGTTGAGAATTCTCGCAAATGTGCGGTGGGTGTAATGCAACTTAAATGTTGCAATGAGACCTTGATCTATCGGTTGGAAAAGAGAGGTGGTATTATTTGGTAGAAAGACAACCTCCACATTCGGATGGCCAAACTACAGACTTTCAGAATGGCCAGGTGCATTGTCTAAGATCAGGACCTTGAAGGCTAGGTTTTTGGCCGCAAGGTACTTTTTCACATCATACACAAAGCACTTATGAAAACATTCCTAAAACAGCTCAGCAGTCATCCAGACCCTCCTGTTAGCACTCAAGGACACTGTGAGATGATCCATGTTTTTTCCTTGGAGGGCCTTGGGGTTCATAGGTTTGTATATCACCATCGGCTTCATCATGAATTCACCTGCTGCATTTCCACATACGAGAAGAGTTAGCCGGTCCTTATTCGCCTTAAATCCCAATGCTGACCTTTCCTCCTTGGACAAGAAAGTGCGAGAGGGCATTCTCTTCCAAAAAAGTGCTGCTTCATCAGCATTGAAGATCTGATGCATGCTATATCCCTTCTTCTCAATGAGTAGTTTAAGTTGAGGTGGGTGATTTTCTGTGGCAACATGGTCAGCCGACGCAGCTGCTCCCACTAGTTTCACATTGTGGAGGTTAAAGCATCTTTTAAAATTTTCAAACCAACCTTTACTGGCTTGAAAGCTGTGAGCAGCTGCATTGGCACTGCTACCTTCACCCCTGGAGGTTTCATTGAAATGATAGTAGAGATGCTTGGCCTTTTCCCTTAACACAGGACTGCTCAAAGGCACGTTTCTCTGAGTTTGTTCTTCAATCCATATACCGAGTGCTTTCTCCGTTTTCTCGAGTGATGCATCACGGGCATGAAAAGATGCTTTAGCACTTTCAGACACACTTGCTGCAATGCTTGACCGAATATTTTTCTCATTTTTCCGTATGTACCGCATCGTAGACTGATTTACACTATAATGGCACAGGTCCACATTTGCCATCCTGGGTAATTTAATGACAGCTTAAGACCACACGTGGAAGCAAATAAAACCAAAGGGGAGGCGAGAAGAAAGTTTAGTGGGTTTGGGAAAAAAGGGCAAGAAATAGAAAGACTGTACGCGGTCCTTAAGTGACAGGGAAGAAGGATATTTGGGTATGAAATATTCCTTGACGACGCAGAAAAGACAGTGAAACGGCCAGACGTCATCTTTACTTTCTGTGGCAGGTTCCATTTTCAATCATTTTTATCGGTTAACGGATGATAAATTTTCAAAGTTCATCGCTGATCATTTATTTAAAAAATGATCAATTTGGTATTCCCAAGAAACAAAAAAAAATAATACCAATGTTCACTACACATTCGTGTAAATATATAGACCAGGGGTTCTTAACCTTTTTCGTGCCATGGACCCCTTTGATTGTCCGGTGATGGTTACCCCCTTCTTAGAAAAAATGTACATAAGCGCATAATTAAACATTTTACGTACAAATAATACATTTTATTACAAAGTAAAATCGTTAAGCTTACATATAGCCATAGTAAATTATAAAAACAATCTGTAAAAACAATTTATTTCTTTAAATGCAAAAATCTATGATAATTCTCCAAATAAAATTAAATATTTAAAAATCATATAAATTAATTATTAATTCCATTTATAAGGACCTTTTAGTGAGAAGGCTGTTGCTGTTTGTCTTTAATAAGAAGATCAAATTGCGGAGATATCTTTGACAAGGCATGTCATCCAAACGATTTCGATTTTTTGTCTTGATTGTTATAAATCCTGACTCACAAAGATATGTGGTTGCAAATGGAATTAGAGCCTTCATAGCTCGCTTTACCAGACAAGGGTAGGCCTTTGTCAAGGAACACCAAAACTCTCCAATACTTTTTGAGTTAAATTCAAGTCGCAACAAGTTCTTTGTCCTTAGGTCAATAAGGTCATCTTTTGCGAGGTCTGTATCATCAATACAGTTTAGCTCTGCAAGGAAGGGATTGTGGATCCACGGTTCAATTTTAATGTTGTCTAAGCAGAAGTAACCTTTGAAAGAGTTCGTCAGTATTTCCAGGTGTCCGCACATTTCTGCCTTCAAAGAAATTGACTGAGGTTTTTCTCTCTCAACTCCATCTTAAAAAAGCACTTCCTCCAGCATTGCAAAGTTGGCGTACAAAATCTTTTTAGTGAATAATTTCACTAAAAATTTTAGTGAAAATAAAATTCGAATTTTTAGGTTATGTACACGGACCACTAGAATCCAATCACAGACCCCTAAAGGGTCTATGGACCCCAGGTTAAGAACCCCTGATACAGACAAACTCATGAAGTACACCTCTGCGGCATAACTATGTAGAGACAAGTATAATGCCTGAAATGTAACATAGGCTTGCAAAGTAACTATCCGCAAAAATCGAAACTGCGAATTTTAAATAGGTACACAAAGACCAAAACCGCGAATATCAATTCTGCGAATATCGAGGGTTTACTGTATTATGTTTTAATTGATGCATTTATGCTCAGATATGAATTATAGCTCTAGGGAATACTCTTACTTAATTAAAATAGCTATTTTAATGTTGCATTTTTCATGAACAAATTAACGATGTTAACCATGAATCTCCTGTACTACAGTGGTTTGAATAATTAAACCATGTTCTTGTATCCAAAACATTTTACCTGTGATAGTGTAACAGTAGTAAGTATGGGTATAGAATTTGAATAAATGGATAGGGCCATATTATAATTATATATATATATATATATATATATATATATATATATATATATATATATATATATATACACCTAGTCCCTGACTAGCACGATAGATGCATTCTTAAAAGATTTTGTGTAAGGTGAAATCATGTTAGTCGGACATGAATTTCTCATAAGAAATAATATAAATAGGGGGATGCATTCCAGCATTTGAACCTGATTGACATTTTTAATTTTATTCCTTTATTATGACTATACTTTAATGCTTTGTGTTTTTTATTTGTTTATCTATATTTCATACGTAACTCATTTTTACAGAAAAGAAACGATGATAACACGGATGGTTCGTAGCTTTGCTTTGTTAAGATCTGTAGCACAAACAATATCACGTGTTTGTTCATTGTTCTCATAGTGCTTAACCGATTAGGGACGGAGCACCACCACGGTGGTGTTAGGGTACCGTCCTCTTCTGCCCTCTAGTGTGGGGTGTGTTTATTACCTGTAGTTCCTTCTTTTTGCTAGCAGCTTACGGACAGTTTTAAGTTTCATCCTGTGAAGTTGCACGTGTTTTTCTTAAGCGGTTACAATTTTACGTGTTTTTAAACTAAGCCCTTTTTTAATTTGACAATGGCGACCAAGAGAAAATGGTGTGACGATCACAAACTGAATTTATTGTTTTCTATACCAGATGATGGAGTAAAAAGTGATATATCCTCTATCGATAATGATATTCAAGACGAAGAAATTCCTGAACCGTTTAAAAATATTTCACCTATAACTTTAGACGATGAATCCGATGGTGAAATTGAAGAGACAGTTGAACAGGCTAACAGAAGCAGATTGACTTGGTCCAGAAGAGGTTTGATAAATTTAGGCACTAGTCTCTCTCAGTTTACACCTGGTCCTAATACTTACTTACCAGAAAATTCTTCACCTTTAGATTATTTTATGTTATTTTTTACAGGCGATATGTTGGACCATTGCGTCAAGCTGACTAATTTGTATGCCTCGCAAAAAAAGTCAACTGCGGGCGGAGGTGGAAATATTTGGGAAGATCTTACATTAGATGAGTTGAAAGCTTAGTTAGGTGTTATTTTTACAATGGGATTTCATGATCTTCCAAGTCTGAAAGACTATTGGTCCACAGATAGGGCATTGAATATACCAGGTGTATCAGAAATCATGGCAAGGGATCGATTTTTGTCAATTTTGCGGAATTTTCACGTAAATGTTAATTCACGGCAGCCTCTACAAGATAGCATAGATTTTGATAAACTCTACAAAATTAGACCTATTCTGGATAGTTTAAATAGCAATTATAACAAATATTACAACCTTTCTGAGTATCAGGCAATAGATGAAGCGATGGTGAAATTTACTGGTCGCTCTTCAATGAAACAGTATATGCCAATGAAACCCATCAAAAGGGGATTCAGGTGGTGGGGAAGAGCAGATAGAACATCGGGATTTGTTTTTCATTTAGAATTATATACAGGGAAAGGGACAATTCAAAAGAATAATTTGGGTTTGGGTGGAAATGTCGTGATGCAACTTGCAGAGCCTCTCTTTGGGTCATGCTGCACCCTTATTTGCGATAGATTTTTTACGTCGCCAGATCTATTTATGGAACTCTCCAAAAAAGGTTTGAGAGCCATAGGAACTGCAAACACCAACCGTGTCAATTATCCCAAAGAATTGGTAGCAAACACAAAGGACTGGAAGCAAACACAAAGGACTGGAAGCAAAGTAACCAAGGGGACTGTGAGTGGCTCTCCTCCGCCCCACTCGTTTCCTTAGGCTGGCAAGACAAAAGGTCTATATTCTTTTTGTCATCATGTTACGATTCACCCACATACCCAATGCAGTCTGTGAAAAGAAAGGAGAAGGATGGGTCGAAGGTGTGCTGTCCTGAGATTGTAAGGTTATACAATCAATTCATGGGAGGATTAGATCGAAACGATCAATTATGTAGCTACTACAGTTTGCACATTCCTTCAAAAAAGTGGTGGCATAGACTGATGTTTGATTTAATAAATAGAACGGTAGTAAATTCTTATATCTACTACAAACAAGCTACCAATAAGCCAACTTTTCCCCTTAAAAAGTTCTATTTGAATATAATCGGAGACCTCATTGGAGGCTACAGTAGCAGAAAGGCGCGTGGATGTAGAGCTACAGTTCCTCCTTCACATAATTTTGGAGAGTGCCACTATCCAGATCAAGTGAAAAGAAATGAGATGAATTAACTTTTGCATAAAGAATGTGTGGTATGCCGGGGAAAAGGAATTAGGAAGAGGACAATTTTTGTATGTTCTGTTAGTGAAAAAGGGCTGTGCATTGACACTTGCTTCAGAGATTTCCATCAGAATCTCCAATAATTAAGGAATAAAAAGCCTTGGTAAGTACTTTAATAGTTAATATAGACTCTTAGTATGGGCCAGTGAAAGTTTCAAGAAGATTAGAGTTAACATTCTTTTTCTATCGTACTTTTCCCAAAAAGGTAACAAATTGGCTATTTTCTGGCATTTAATTCCGTCCCTAATGGGTTAAGTAAATCTAGTTTTTGCTCTAGCGATATAACTTTTCTTGGTTTCTTACTCCCATCACCATTAAAATGTGAACGAACGAACCATCAACTCCAGCATATTTTTCAATGTAGATGACCGCCATTTTGAATCAGCTGTTCACCGTTTTTAGCAGACGTTATTTAGAGGATTTGTAAAATGATAATTTTAAACAACAAATAGCTAAAAATTAAACATTTTTGTTTTAATACATGAAATAATTTTTCAAAAGATAACATACGGTCTATAGAAAATTACAAAAATGGTCAAAGGAAATTTTTATAACATTCAAGAATGGTATTTTTCTACATTGAAGTTTAAAAGCCATTAAATTCCTCGCCTTCTGCATCAAACTCATATAAATTGTCAAATTCATCCTCTGGATCAGATGTTATGATAATGGGTTCATTGTCATCTGCAATTAATGAAGAGCAGGGCTAAAGTTTCTTTCCATTTTTGCTTTCTAGACCTTTTTCCTGATCATAGAGAAGTCGTAGAGAAATCATGTTAAACTGAACGAGCAGTCGTGTTAGTCGAAAACCAGCCCTACATTAAAAATTGTGTTAAACCAAAACTGTGTTGGTAAAATTCATGTTAGTTGGGGACTGGTTGTGGGTGTCTATACAGTGGTACTTATATACAGGCGATCCTCAGTTAATGACGCCCTCGGTTAATGATGATTCAATGTTATGACCAAACCAAGACCAATTATTTTTCAAAATCGCCTTATGACATCACAGTCATTACTTACGACCAATAAAAATGTATTACAATACATAGCAAAGATCGATCATTAAATTAAGATTAAGAATACAAAAAGAATTATTTATCGAAATCTAAAAATTATGTACGAACGTTAAATAAGGCAGTCAGAAATGACAAAAAATTGTAATTTTAACTTGACGCTTCTCTAATGAAGCTATTATTATATTACATTTCTAGAGAATAAACAATGACGAACGACGGATATTTAAGAAACAATTATTATTCAATGAAAACTGAAAGAAACAAAAGAAGTACAATTTACTAGATATAAATGATAAAACACTTGCTAAAATAAATTATGTAAAATAACCCGAGAAAATCTCAGAACTTAACTTACAATTTGCGCTGATCGAAGGTTTTAAGCACAACTGAAATAAATTTATTTTCGTTAACATAAGAAAATAGTAAACATCTACTAATTGATAAGTGGAATTTTAACAATGTTCTTTCGCTTGTCAATGTTTATTTCACATTTCTCTTAAACATGATAAAATTTTGGTTCGAAAAGTAACCTATGACCTTCCTCGAGATGAAAAGTTATGTCCTGCCAAGTTTTGTTGCATTTTCTCAAACGGTGTCGAAATGTATAAAGAAAATTTTAATGTTTTTAGGTTGTCTTATAAAAGTACATTGTTTGTTGGTTAATTTAGGTTAATTCTTTATTTCAATAACAACATTTAGGTGGAATAGCTCTCTTTACATTTTATTTTACTGTACTGAACTGTTTTTTTGATGAAGTAGATACTATAAGGATCAGACGTGAGTTAAACCATACATAACTATTTGGTGTTTAATTATATTGTTTTAGGCTAATGTAGGTACAGTCTTAATTTGATTAAAACATTGGGGTGAAAAGCATCTCTCTATTTTATTTTACTATACTATTTTTGGTATTTAGTAGGCACTGTAAGGACCAAATGTGTGTGTTAAACCATATGTAACGACTGCTAGGGATGTAAAATTCGGTTAACAACCATTCTCCCTCCCTTCCATCAAACCTCCCACTTTCCCTCATTCTCTCCCTCCCCCTTTCCCTCTTCTCTCTCTCTCCTTTCTTCTTTTTTTCACTTTTTCTCTGTACTCCCGTCTTCCTCCGTTTTCCCGATACGGTCCTTTATAATTTTATGAGTATGGCAACGATGCTGTTTGTTCTTGGCAACGAAATATGTTATTCACAAATAACTGAAAATTTTCATCTACAAAACAATTTCATGTGTCAATTCGAATACTATTTGAAAATCTACAGTAGCTAAATAAATTAGCATTTTTTTGCATGTACAATGGTTCAAGTTTCTAATTTATAGAACAGTTATAATTAATTTTAAAAAGTAAACAAATGCAGAGTGTAAACTTTCCTGCCATCGAACCCGTCTACTTCTGTTATGTAGATAACTGCATATTTGTCACATGCAGAACCTCACACCATGTATTATAATAAAAGTTACATCGAAATCAGACTGACCTATTGCGATTTATTTATCCCGTGATCTATCGCGTACATGCCGAGTTTGAACACCAAATTGCATCTGAAAGTCCTAAGGAATAGTTTCTGTAACACACATTAGTGCGGTTATAATATAGAGAGATAGAGGGTAAATGGATGACAACAAGTTGTTGAGGTAAGGAAAATAGAATCCATATCAGCATGTACCTCAAGCTCTCCAACTGTTTTCAGTATCTCCACTTCGACAGCTGCCATTCTCTCTACACCAAAACCTCAATTCCCTATGCCCTAGCCTGCTTAGGGCAAAGAATCTGCTCAGACAGAAAGTCACTCTCTGAGTATTCCTTTACTCTTGAACATGCATTCCTTAAGCGCAGATACCTGCTGGATCTGATCTGGGACCAAATCCGGTGAGCACTCGTACCCACCACCCCTAACTCTCACCCCAATATCCATGCAATCACCAATTCTACCCTCCAACTCATCCTAACTACCCTTTTTTTACCCCGGCATCCACGATATTCTAAGAAATATCCTAAAAGCCACCCACCCTATCCTCATATCCTCCTCCTTCCGCTGACCCCCTAATCTGGCTAACATTCTATGGAAAAAGGAACCCACAGCACCCACTCCCCTGCACCCTGCCAGATCTCACCCCTGCGGTCAGGGCTGGATTAAGGCTTTGGGGGGCCCGGAGCACTTAAGACAAGGGGGCCCTTGTAGTATTATCGACATGGCAAATACATACACTGAAGAGCATAGTCATAAATTTCTTTTGTGTGATATTTCTAGATGGTAAATATTATTAAAAAGGCAGTCTGACCAAATCTATAACTACTTGAATCAATCAAATTCTATTAAAAACAAGAAATTTAAAAAAATGTACTTTTCTTAGGTATCTCCAATAGCCACAACAAGGTTAAAAAGCCATATGCGCATTTCGGCTACAAAGCAACCATCTTCAGCAGTAATTCACCGAAAATAGATTCTAAGAGAATTCTTTTTACATGTAGACATCTTAAAAACTATAAAGATATGTAGTATTATGTATTTAATACATATATTGAGTTCCGAACTACTACTACAAAAATACAGAAATGTCTTTCACTTAAGTTTTCAAGCAAAATGGGTTACATTGTCTTAGGAGCACATCTCGGTACATATTTTAAAATTTAGTTATGTATATATCTAACAAATGTCATGTTTTCTTATTTTAACATGGGCAAAGTTTTTAATGAAGGTTTCGAAGCAGATTTTGTGGATCAGTTCACTCGCAGTACTCAGCAGTGTTAATGCCTTTAGCCGCTCATGCCACATTGTTGATTGCAGTTTATTCTTTATAAGTGCTAATTTACTGAATGAATGCTTTCCTGAGCAGTTTGCGACCATTAAATAACGAAATTCTCAGAGAAACAGACACATTAGGAAAACCATCCTCGATTTTTTGTTTGTACAAAAGCTTAGCTTGTAATGAATGTGTGCAACAACCTCTTCCTTTGACAAACTGTGATGCATAGAACTATTTGCATTGAAAAGTGTTAAGTACGTAGAATATAAGGCTTTACTTACAAAAAAGATAATTTTCTAGTATTCAGATGGTGGAAGTAGATTTAATCACTTAATTAGCTAACTGAATATCTACGATGAGCAAACAACTGTGTTATAACCGCCCAACTTATTAAGACACCAGTTTTCAAATGTTGTAAGTAGATCACTTTGGTCAATGTAACTATTTACATTGCTGTGCATATTGTTTGAAATTGCTAGAACAATAATAATGCAACAAATGATATATATTCTTTCATCGATTTTAAAGCTTAACAATGGGGGTCGCATTGGCTACGCCCGGAAAGAATACGAAAAAACCATAAAATTTGGAAAAAGAATGCGTATTTCTGAGAATTTCGACTGTATAACATCTAAACATTGCAAAAATATAATAGGTTACAGTTTTGTCTCTCAGATAAAGAAAATCGGTTCATATGTACATATTTACATGAATGAAGGAAGAAAATCTTGCTCATTGAAAAATCAAAAATTATTTGTAAACTTATGGAAAAATATAATCGTCTCCTGGAAATGAACCCAGGACTTTTTCCGGGATGTTTAATTTTTCTACCTCATTTAACAGTTTTGAAATTTTCACCTCTTAATTTCATTGAGAAATGACCAAAAGTACAGTGACAGACAGATGGACACTTGAGAATTTATATATACTGATACAGTTTACACCTAGATATGATTTATTTAAACACATGTAATTTTATCCATGGGGACCAGAGGGACCCCGTTGAAATGGGGGCCCCGGTCATGTGCCTCCTGTGAGCCCATCTTAATCCAGTAGACCCTGGTGCCTCACATGCCCAATAAACCCTCTCAAGCCCTACCACTAACATCACCTACCCCATAACTTCTCCTACCAACTGCATCACCCACAATATTATTTACCTCCTGAGATGGGCCCAATGTCCCCCTTTTTATGTTGGCCTCACCAGCAATCCCCTCAACATCTGCATGAACAGCCACCGCAGCAGCATCATTCTTAAATGACTGCTGCCCATGGCCATTCATGTGCTCAAACACAATTTGAAATTCAATCCTACCATTTTTCTCTGCAATGCCAGTAGCTTATCCATAGAAGTCAGGATGTTTTCATTCTGCCCTTGCATGTTGGTGTTCAGACTATTCAGATACCTAAATATGTCTTCCAAATATGCTAATTTGGCGCACCAAAGTTCACGGCTAAGATATTCACAAAAATCACTGTTCCCCGTTTAAAAAAATAGTAACATCTTTCCTTTAAGTTCATATACAGGAGCAAACACTTCCCCTTGACAGCCATCTTATTTCTGTGTGTAAAACTAAATATTTTTACTGTGAATCCATAGCATTACAAAGCTGTTTGAAGAGGCGGGTCTTTAGAGGTCTTGATTTCACAAAATTAACCATTCCGACAACTTGGTCTAATACGGACTTCAAGTCAACTCCTAATGTCTTTCCAACAAGGACTTCCCTAAGCAAAAAACAATGGGTACCAAGTTATTGTAGTTAGATTCTGCTGTTTTACAAGTGAGACGAAGCCTTTGACAGATCCCAACATGGATGGAGCACTGTAGGTACAAATTCTTGCACATGACTTCCATGAAATTTCCAAACATTCTAAGTAGGAAGTCAAAGTATCAAATACATCTTGACTTCTTGTGTGTTCTGGGAGTTCTCTCCAGCACAAAAATTGACTAATTATTTCATTTTCATGAATGAAGTGAACAAATGCTGATAGTTGTGCTTTGCCGCTAATATCGGTTGACTTGTCAACTTGCAAAGTCTGGCATTTTAAGCTTAGTGGAAACCTTTTTCTCTATGTTAGATGACATATCTTTTAACCTTCTTCGAATTGTATCATTAGAAATCAGAATTTTGACAATTTCTTGTTCTGCTTCATCGCCGAGCATTGTCCTAACTATCGCATGGCACGCAGGTAAAATAAGTGACTCAGATATAGTCTGGGGTTTCATTTTTTGAGATATGATTTCTGCTACCTGATAAGAAGCAACTTGAACTCTATCAGACACTTTAATGTTTTTTTCAAATTAACGCACTTGTTTAGAATGCAGTTCCATCAACCTTTTGAAATAGTTCAAATCTTTTCCTTCAAGGTGTGCCTGTCTTGTGGTGAAATGTCGCTTCAATTTACTGGGAACCATGGCTTCATTCGATAATTTCTCACCGCACACAACACACATAGGAACAGGACAATCTTTAACTCCACACCAACAAAAACCATGAATCAAATAACTGTCCATATACTTGTGAGAAACCTTAAAAATCTTACTTGGTTTGGTCCTGCTCGTACTGGGTTTTTCCTTAATATGTTCTTCATATTTTTCACTATTACGTTTTCATGTAATAAATCTGTCTATTTTTAGGGGCCCAACCTTTATAATTTTTAGCAACGATAATTGGACAAATCCACAAATATCACAGTTTCCTACCAACGGTATTACACAAAACACTTGATAAAAAATTATTTTATACAATAAACTCACAAAACATACATTCACAGATATCAAATTTTAGTATAAGCCAGCCATGAAGCTAGGCTAGTACTGATTTGATAAAGGAATGCGCCAGAGTCGCGGACAGCCGGTAAGGTCACCGCAGGCAGAGCATGCTTACGTCATCATAGAGACTTAGAGAACAACAAGAACCAATCAGTTGTCTATGACTCATGCACAAAGGATTCGGTTACTATGACAATGATGACAACATTATTGTCAGGCTTACTGTTTATGCCCCTTCCAAAGCAGTGATACTTTTGGACTGGATTCAACTAGTCTTAAAACTGTTTTAGTTTCTTTGTTAAAACTGTATATAATCAGTGAGAGATGTGCAGATCTGCAATCTTCTCTTCAAATTCTTGTGGCACACATGGGAAATGTTTGCGGCACACCGGTTGAGAACCACTGATCTAAAACATAAATAATTGTTTTGAAACTTGAATAGCTAAATGTAATTAAAGCAGTCAGAGTGCGCCGCACGTATAGATACCCTTTACTGATAGTACCTACTTACTTTAACTTAAGTGCAAGATGATATTTTAATTTAATGGGATAAATAATAAAGGGAATGCATATGTAAAAACGATCAAATAGTTCTTTTTCTTCTGCAACTCTTTTTGCCTCGTACATAATGATTTTCATCGATACAGCAATACCAAACTTCCTCTGTTCTACTATCCATCACTTCCTCTAGTTGTGGTCATTTAAGATCAACCTTATGAAGACTATGTTTCTCTTATCCCATCAGCTTCAGTTTTTCCTCGTTTTCTACATTCACAGATAATTTTTACTTTCTCATATACGTAGTATGTTGAGAAAGTATTCTAATCTTGAAAAAATTCAACTTCGAGATTTTGATGGAAATACACGTTTTAGGTGTTCCTGATTCCATAAAAGTGGTTTTTGCCATGCCTTCTGTCGGTCTGTTTGCTGTTCTAGAGCCCAAACACAAATAAAATCGAATGATATCTCGTATTTGTGCTATATTTTGTAGACCCTTTTTTCATAAAGTTGATATTACACAAAAATGAGGGTTGTTTATTCTTGGCGATTTTTAGATATATTTTATTTACTCAGAAATGGCTCCAGAGAATTTGATCAAAATCAATCCAATTGTAGAGCCTGATGTCACAAATTATAGTACATAAGCCATATATCCCTTAAAATCACTATATGATGTCCAGGGATATTACAATGTATGCTAAGCTACCTTACCTAAGCCCTATGACGTCACACCTCTGCTGCGATCCACTCAAAATCATATTACAGCCTAAACGGTTAAACTAAATCGATTGATATATCATATTTGTGGATAATATCATTCATAATAGACACTCCGATTGGATGAATGATATTGCGCAACTATTAGGGGTACTTGATTCTAGGATATTTTGAAACAAATTCAATTTACTCAAAAATGGCTATAGGGATTTTGATTAAAATCCATCCAATCGTACAGCCTGATGTCACAAATAATACTAACTATGCCATTTGTTCCAAAAAATTACTAAATATTGACCAGTGGCATTAAAATATATGCTAAACTATGGTTAACTTTGATTTATATGGGCTTTTCTTTTATAAGCATACACAGTTGACCAAACATATATACATATATGAGAAAGTTTGTGCAATGTATATTGTGCCATTTATTTTTTGGTGAACCGAAATGATATGCTGCTGCTCAGTATCCGTGGGTTTTTGCATATTGAATAATGTGAAGCTTATAGGTAATAGTGTAGGAATATGTTTTCATTCTTGTAGCCATTGCGATCTCAATATATGTAACATTATTTATCCTAGATATGTATAAAAATATTCATGACACCTACACGAATTCTACTGTTCCGTGGGATTAATCCTGCTATTCAACAGGCTCATTAGGAACTAAAACATCACAAATGCAACGAAATTGTAGTCACTGTGAGCGGACATGTATTAAAGCGCAATAATGAAAATGCATCCTCTGAAGTCATGTTGCATAAGGTATTACTGTATATATTAACAAAATTTTCACTATTAATTATTAATAATGTATATTTTAATGTTTTTGTGATGAATGACTGCCTATTTTTCCATTTTGGGGATGAGCGTGTTCGTTAATGTCAGTATTGAGAGCAGTAATAATCTTACCTTTGGTGTATAAGATGCAGACTGATTTTGGGGGTCAATTTTTCTGGAAAAAAGTGCATCATTTGCTACTTCCTTTGTTTCTGAGACTATCTTCCCATCCGTATTCATAATTCCCATACCATGAATTCCATTAGATTTCTTATCTTCTAACTCGAGTGCTCTAGCGTACATCATATCGTACGGTCCTGACTTCTCCATTTGTTCTATTTCATCACATTTTCCTTTTATCCAGTTTTATCTAGCTTTATCTGTTACCCTTCTCAACTCATTGCTTATACATCTATAGTTGGCTCTACCTTCTTCAGTGTTAACGTTTTTCCATTTTCGTCTCTCATTCATTTTCTCCAACATTTCCTTCGTGATCCATGGTTTTCTGATTTTCTTCTCTTGTTTTCCAATTTCAGTATCCAAGGTATCCTTGATACTGGTTTTAATTTCATCCCATTCTATATCAACGGTCTTCGGTTTGTTTTCCAACTTTCTTAGGTTATCTTCCATCTTCATGCTGACTAAATCCTGCCTTTCTTTCGGTTTTTCTAGGTCCCAGGTCTGTCTTTCTCTTCTCGGTTTTCTTATTTGTTTGAGCTTTGTACTCACGTCAAGTATTAGAAGGCTGTGATCTGAATCAATGTCCGCTCCTTGAAATGCCTTGGCGTTCTTTATGCTGTTCCTGAATCTTTGTTTTACAAGGATGTAATCTATTTGGCATCTCATTCTATCTCCTGGGCTTTTCCATGTGTATTATCTTCGTTTATGGTTTTTGAACCATGTATTAGTCACTACAAGGTCATTATTGATGCAGAATTCTACGAGTTTCTCCCCTCCTCGATTTCTCTTCCCAAGTCCGTATTGCCCGACAACATTTTCTTCCCGTCCTTCTCTGACTATGCTGTTCCAATCTCCCATTATTAGGCAGTTTACCTTTCCTCTTCCGTCTTCTTCATAAATTTCATTAATTTGCTCATAAATCTCATCCATATCTTCATGAGCTGATGTTGGCATATATACCTGGATTATCAGCATGTCCACTGGGACTGCTCTTAGCTTTATTGCCATCAGTCTATCGTTCGTTGCTATTATCTTTGTCACGCTTTTCCTCATATCTTTCCTAAGTACCAGAGCTACTCCCCTTTCCCCACTATTTCCTCCAGAATAAACTACCATGAATTCATCTGAGTCGAACTGTCCTTCTCCCTCCCATCTAGTTTCGCTTAGTCCTATAATGTCAACTCTATTTCTTCTCATTTCTTCTTTTAAGTTCTCTAGCTTTCCTGCTTTTCTCATAGTTCTTACGTTCCAAGTCCCTATTCGTAAATTACTTTCGACAAATGTTTTCCTCAAGGCAGTCCTCGCCCGGAGATCGGATTGGGGGACTATTTTACCTCCAGATTGTTTTACCTCGAGAGAACTCATATTGTCCAACCATATAATCATTACTAGGGATTGTAATGTGGTAGTTTCCCTCTTGCTTTCCATATCGCAGTACTGTAGCCGTTCAAATCGTCCTGATCACGCCTACAGCTGTATTGGATATAGACCCAACCAACATCATTTGTTTTTGGCTCTATACCATACTGACAGTACTGCTGCCTACTGCCAGGCACTGATGATAGTTTTTTTTAATAAAACCTCCATTCGAGTGGTTTGAACCCCCGAACTTTGCAATAGAAAGCCGACACGCTAACCACTACACCATTATATATATATATATATATATATATATATATATATATATCATTATATATAGACGTTCCTTACAGAGGAGGATATAACATATAGGAGGATACTAATGTTTAGGCACTTCCAGATGAGCTGTAGATTCGAAATTTTTTTAGGTAGGATTTTGCGCAAAACCGACTGGAAAAAACGAAAATCTTGAAAAAGTGCAACAATGCGTCCGCTAATAATTCGCAATTGTTTAAACAAATTTTCATGGTTTTAGTATTTCCAAATGTGCTACGGAGCTGAAATTTTTTTTCGAGGTAGGATTTGTAAAAAAAATTAAATAGGGATTTTGATTTTGATATTTTAATTTGTTTGACAGTTAAAAATTCTTAAAGTTGAAACAAATAGGTAAATGTTTGTACACTAAGCGACGAGTTAGGGAGCTGAAATTTTAAAATTATTTAGAGTTTAGTCTATATAAACGAATAAAAATTTCAATGTATCCATGAAATTGTTATTGCGGCCGTTAAAAATTATTTAAATTTAAACAATTAGATAAATGTTATTTCATTTCTAATTGTGCTATAAATTTAAAATTTGGCAGAAATGTGTGGCATTATTAATCCAATGTGGGAAAAGCATAATATTCCTAAAATTGCAAAAATTAGTGATTGTTTTACTGCATTATTGTTCATTAATCAAAAAATGAAAACCGGTCCAGAGGAGAAATCTTTAGAATTAAACAAATATTTCACATGATGAAATAGCTCTGAAAAAAAATTTTTTTCAAGGTGAGATGAAATGCTTGCAGTATGGAAGCACCTTCTACTAGTGTGTGTGTATATATATATATGGATGGCAACAAGGTGTTGGGATGAGGAAACCCAGTGAACACTCACCAATCGGACGACTTCAGGTTGGCGAGGCCCCGGGGATGTCGAAGCGACACACGTAAAAGAACACTAAAACACAGAAACATCACAAACATAGAAGCTTTCGGAGTTATTCCTTCATCAGCTACAGAGAGAGAACTCAACACCTTGTTGTCACATCCATATATCCATTTTACCTTACCTTTTCCGTAAGCTGTTATATATATATATATATATATATATATATATATATAATATATATATATATACACATATATATATATATATATAACAATAATAAAAGACTACTCCCTCTGTCATGCTATAAAAATGCGAATAACTCAATAATGGAACGAGATTCATTTTTTATATTTGGCAGGAATGATCAATTCACATATTGTAAGATGATGACGAAAAGATATCTCGAAAAATGTCCTAGGTTCAACTCCAAGGTATGCATTTCCATTTCCCATATGATAACATG
The DNA here is from genome assembly GCA_028673005.1 of Tanypteryx hageni. Classification (NCBI taxonomy): domain Eukaryota; kingdom Metazoa; phylum Arthropoda; class Insecta; order Odonata; family Petaluridae; genus Tanypteryx; species Tanypteryx hageni. The sequence continues at coordinate 75,577,706 of CM054113.1, read as the reverse complement.
TAAAAATCGACTTTTTGACTTGCAGGCTTTTATTCTTTTTGAGATCTAAATTAGAAAGAATTCACCTATGATCTTCCACTCTAGCCCATTTTAAAGAAAAAACTATGAAGTTTCTTATTCTTTTCATCTATTCCCACCTTCAGTTTGAAATTCCTCATGTTAAACGTTTAATTCACATATTTTGTGGAAATCTTGCCATTTTAACAGGGTGTTGCCATGCCAACCCATTACATTGTTAAACCTCGAAATTCTATTGTTATTTCAATCCTTATGGGTGAATCCGTGCTTTGAATGGTCTTACAATTAGTACGGGAGAGAGAAATTCTTTTCATAGCAACCAATGTAAACAATATTCATTGTGTTATTTATGAGTGCATTTGAATGTAGAATATTAATCATTCACATATTAAAATTAGGTACTTAGAATCATCGTAGGTGTTTGATACTTGAAACAATGAACGCCTAAAAGAACAAAAGTTTGTTTTCTTGTCATCCAAAGAAAGTCAAGGCATATTTGTTCATTTTTTATTTCACAAAAACCTTTCCTGTTGAATTTCAACGGGCATCTCCCTAGTATATATATATATAATCTAATTTATTACATTAAAATGGCACATTCTTACAACTGATTCATTGTAAAATTACTGATACAGTAAAACTCTGATTATCCATGTTAATTGGGACTTGGGTATTCCGTATGTTTAGGTAAAATTTGGTATGTTTATTCAATACCATACAAATTTATTAATGTAAAAACAGGCCTCATTCCATAAATGAAAAACTGTAATTAGGGTGGAATAAATTAACAGAAAACCAAAATTTGTTTTGGCTGTGACCATTCTCACTAACCAACAAATAATCGTTAACAAAGCATTCACTCGCGCATAGAGTTAACTTAATATCTCTGAATTTAAGATGACCCTTGATTTATAAATAAAATAGAAGGGAGAACTTCATTTAGAATAAAAATGGTAGGTAAATTGGTTTATGTTATATGTTTCGACAAAGAACTCGGTCAACTTTCTCTTGTTCACTGAAACGGCTTTTACTTGATTGGTCTGATAAATCGGCAGTTGTTTAATAAATCACTTAAGTCTGTGTCTTCCTCATTTTTCATATAAGTAGGAAAATTCAAATTCGCTTCAGAACACCCAGTTAATCCGCTATGGTTAATCCACACACATATAATCGAGGTTCTACCATACATCTTTCACAAAATATCACATAGCATCATATAATGTCACAATTCGTAAATGTTTCTGGTTGATTCTGTTATTGTTATATTGGAAAGATTTGGTAGCTGTCAGTGTATGTTGAAGTAGGTTTGCTTGGCTAAGATATGTCAGTGCCTTGTCAACAATATTCACATTTGGCCGTGTATTACTGCTAAACTCATATACTTAATGTTATTTTTATAAATTCTAACTATATTAATGTAACTGAAAGCTTATTAAAATTTATATTATAATGAGATAATTAGAGTTATGCATAGAACACCTTCATTCTTGATAAACATGTATGATGGTGTTCTAATTTTAGTCTAGATTTGTGTTGTATGCAAGTGCTGTCCAAATGGAGAGAGACAGATGATAGTGGGTGCAAAAGTTTGTTAAATAAATGGATTTGAAAATATTGGTTACCATGAATCCTGAAAATGCTAACACATGATTCTACTAAGCTTAGTTGTAGTTTGTTAAATTTTTAAAAATTGCATCATTGTATCTGTACAACCTGGTCATTTAGGTCTACTTTTAATGCTTTTATTTAATAGTAATGATATTTGTATGCAGTTTTTTCTAAGTTAATTTGTTAACAGAAGAATCTATAGGTTTTTATATTTGTTAAATGTAATGTTGACAAATTCTTTTTAATGTTGGTGGGGAGCAATAGCAAAAGGGAAGCAAGTACCATAATGGAACATGGTAGTATTTAAGAGAGGAGGAGGCAAGTACTAGAAAATGCAGATAGGGAGATGACAACAGGGAAACTAGAATATTATGAAAATGTGTGCCATAGAAAGCATGGAAAAATTATAGGAAAAGTAAACTAAAAAATAAATAAAGTGCTTAAAGGAAATGGGAGGGGACTAAGTAACTGAAATTTTAGACAAAAGAGATAAAATTTTCTTTTAACCAAAGAAATATGGAAAGAATGCATGATGTGAGATACAAAGTAATTGAGATGGAAAATAAAAACATTTAGACCTGAGAATGTTTGATTGGACTAAAAAATTTATTCAAAAATGTCTGAAGGAATGTGCAACTTAAATGATTTCAAGACTTTTTACAGCTAGACACTATAGTGAATGGGCATATAACTGGAGATCAGTTCATATTTCACGGAGAAAGGGAGACAAAAAGCACTGTGGAAGTGATGACGGCAAATAAATGTTAATCAAGACGTTTTTATATTCTTTGTGAATATTGAAAAGGTCTTTGACTTACATTAGTTTTAAGATCTAGGTTGATGGATGTACCAAGAAAAATATAACATATAGCATATTTAATTAATAATTTTTATCTGATCAATTAAAAGAATAAAGGTGAGAATCTGAACATTTAATGCTAAGAGCGGGAGTGTAATGAGGCTGCTCTCTTTCTCAAGCACTATGAAATATTTAGGCAATAATGGTGAAGAAGGCATGGAAAGCTGTAGGGGTGAAAATGGGGCATACCGTATATGCTGGCGTATAAGTTGACCTTTGAAGCTCGAGAAAAATTCCAAAAACTTAATGTCAACTTATACGCCGAATATAAAATGTGTCCCCTAAATAACAGATTAAAAACATTGATATTTATGAAAACATTTGATCTTACATATAGGTGATCACTATTTTGAATCAGCTGCTCCATTGTTTACATATTGTCATTTATTTGGGAAGATTTAAGATAATTATTTTTAATAGTTAATAAAAATTAAAATTAACTTTTGTTTTTATTACTGAATCTCAAAAATATAAACCATCTATTTGCAATTACAGGAATGAAGGATAAGTAGAAGTACATTCTGCCAATAGATGGCAATATGGTATATGACTGATCTTTCTTAAATTAAACAGATGATTTAATAACTCAAAAATCGATACTGCATTTTTTGGAAAAGGTTACATTTAGGTTTTAAAAACCAGAAAATTCCTCGTATTCTTCATTCTAAGGTTTTTTAGCAAAAAGTGGGAGGTCGATTTATACGGCGAATATGTCTAGTCAGGCATTTAGAACCTGAAAAATTGAGATCGACTTATATGCTGGCATATATAGTAATTTAGTCAGTAGCTAATGGAAAATTTGTAACTCAGAAAATGACCTATAGATAACAGTAAGTTCTTCAACTGACAAGGCAAGTTATTCATAGAAAAATAAATAGGAAAAAAGATAAGCTATGATATATTCTAGAAATGGAAAAACCAATATTGTATGTATGGTAAAATTGACAGGGGAGGACCAGAATAGATGTAAATGCACTTATTTAGGTAATATTTTGTTACATTGTGGAATACCAAGGAGATTAATACAAGAATAAGAATAGCAAAGAATCCATTCATGCTAAATTAATGACAGGGTTTAAATAACATAATTGAAATTAAATTAGAGAATTTTTTTCTCTTGTATCATAACATGGCTACAGGCATATTCCCAAACTTATTTAAATTAATCCTGGCTCCAAAGTTCTGGGGCTGACACCTATATCTGAAGCAAATTTGTTGTGACGTGCACATAGGTAACATTCAGATTGTTAACTCTTAGGCAGTTTACCATTGCATTTTATTATTTCCATTAACGTTTTAACTAGACAAGAAAAATAATTAGACAACTGAAATATATGATAAATAATTTTGAAGTGGCTTGACATTTATCCTTTTATTCACATCTACTGAGTCTTTGCAATGTATAGTGTGTCTTTCACACAAAAAATTGCCCCCACATGTACTAAATGAATGATACAGCACTGATGGAGATAAATTTTTAAAAACAATAGCAAAAAAATGAGAACAAGAGAAGAGATAATGTCAGATAACTTGCAGACTAGTTGATGTATTTGTTGGAGTTTTTTGCTCAATATTCATTCTAACTCGTCTGTATAAGAGAATTATTTTGAAGTCTTTTGCATATTTAAAATGTAGCATTTGCAAATGTTTCAAATTTTAATCACTAAATTCCTCCTTAACTGAAAATCTGTTACCTCAAATTATATTTTAAAATTATGAAATTCTCTGTGACCTCAATAACCTACCTTTTACCAAATTTCAATTCTAATGTGAAATGTGATCCCATAATTCTAGATTGTAAAAAAAAGTAATTTTAGAAAAGTAAAGCATCAATTTCACATTTTTCAATACTGTTGTTTGTTTCATTCCTAATATTAGAAAATATGGCATTATCCTTTATAGTGTTAATAATTTTAACAATAATAAAATATATATTAAATGCATCAAGTATTAATTTGGAATTGTGCAAAAAGAATTTAGTATACATTTGGATTGATATGAAGATGTGTTCATGTTAGTCCTGATGTATCAAAGGATTGTCACAGTTTTAGAAATTGTATTGTCCAAGTTGACTTTTAAGTTGTGATTTATATAGATATATCTGTGAATGTTGTTTTTCCCACCCATGCTAAAAAAACAATGAGGACATTTGTTTTTATAAAATGTACAATGAAGCATTAGAATTGTGATTTGTATATGCATTGTCACTTAGTTCAGTGGTTGAAGTAAGACATTGGTATCAAATATTCTTAATGGAATTTTTAGTATAATTTCATTGATTGTGTGTGAATAATGTCATGGCCAAGGTACCAAAGAAGAACGACAATACAAATATTCCATAATGTGGCTTTTTATTCTAATACTATTCTAAATATTTGTGCTGGTTCTTTTTCCATAAAGTCGTTAAGATTAACAAGATATCATAATCTAATTGAATAGAGAATAATCTGGCACATGCTTTCATGCATGTAAAAATTTAAAAAACTTCTTGTTTCACATACTAAAACTTAAATTAAGTTTTGTATTTGTTTGCCTATACATTTTGATCATAAAAAATAATGCGATATCAAACATTTTCCAATATGTGGCTTTTTCCTGTTTTTAGCGACTGTGAATATTTTATTTTAATTATCGCTTTGTTGTTACTAAAAAAAATTAGTATGTAGAGAATGGAAGTTCAGCAAGATAGCATAAACTATAAGCAGATAAATTTTAAATTTTATTAAAGCATACTTGATGTCTTTCAACTGCAAAAGGAATGCAGTAATAGCTTTTAGAGATCTTTTATAAGGTGCTTTAATTTGTTTTATATGCAATAACTAATGCATTCAGTGTCCAACCCTATGCAGTACTTTGGAAGGCAAATTTACAATGTGGGTTCAATTGGTCACTTTGGCCTCAGAACCTCCTCCCCTGAATTTATTTCTCAAATTCAATTATAGCAACTACCAATACACAGTTATCACTATGCATGAGTATTCACCGCCCTTCCTGATGTCATTCTCACTTCTCAATCCCCTCCCCTTTCTTCCTACCTTGATACATGCCCATCCATCCTCGAACATTAGGAAGGGTAATAACTTTTATAGTAGATAGATTCCAATTAATATCATATTTAAATATTTATATTATTGATATGAGTGTAAACATAAATGCACAAGCTAACCTGACACTAATCTCCCCAAATTGCACTTACATTTGTTAAAAATCCGGCCTCCATAACAGTAGAGGTAGATCATTTGCTCTATTTCCAAATAATTGCAGGTTCAAATTTCGCTCATGTTGAGGTATTTGTCTTGTTTTCTGTCATCTTTGCTAAATTCCCAATTCGCCAAACTTTCTGAAAATATTTGTGAAAATTAAATGTCGGGATTGGTTGTTTCTTGTCTTTATTAATAAGTATAATCAATATTTTAATGTTGGTTTTAATTGCTGTTGTTTACATCTTGGTAATGCATAAAGCTGTAAAATTTTATACCAATTGGGAAATTAAGTTTATTGTTCATTAAAATGAATATAAATATTTTTCTCATTACTTCACCTAAATTTTGTCTTGAATGAATCACATAAAAGAAAGATGTTGTCATTAAGCACCTGAGATGGACTGAAAATGATAGTGCTTGAATAAGAGTATGCAATGTGTAGAAGGAACTCAACTTGCAATACCTATTTTTTCTGTGATTTAATTAATTTTCTGATTAATTTCTTGGTCTTTTAACCTTGTATGTTACTTTTCCACACCTCTAGATCCATGCCAAATACAACTTACCTCCAATTAGTTGGGAACAGAGTAAAGAGGTAATGCTTTCTCAACTTTCACATACAAAATCTTACAAGAGAATGCGAAAGTTTGGACCTCCATCTTCTAGATCTCCATGCTTAGCTGGGTCTTCATCGAGTGCATCCTCAAGTCCTGCTCCATTGGGAATGATGGCAGACATGGAGGTTGAGGATGTTTCAGGTAAGCATTAAGATCCTACATCTTTTCAGCAATACAGTGATGTTATTTTTCAATAAACTGTAGCACGATAGAAGATATAAATGTAAACTAAATATGCAGAAAGGCATGTACTTAAATATAAAACCAAAGAAGAGAAGAGAAAAATTCTTACCTTGACCCAAATCCAGGACTTTTACTTGCCAGGGTTACCCATTAGTTATCGAAGCAAATGTATTTCTCTCCTCAAGATTATCTGTTTGAGAGCAGTGAGAAACTTTTCATCCAATAGATACTGTCAATGACACAGCTTAAGTTAGTGGTTTCCAAACTTTATGAAGATGCACCCCCATATAAGAAAAATGTCCTTGCATCCTCCTCTATATCATGTTCAATCACAATTCGTAAAAATATCTACTGGACCCAAAGTTGTCATTAATATAACCATCTCAAGAAAAACATGGATGAGAATGACAGGTCCTAGCCACTTGAATACTAGAATAGAGGGGTGCATAATGAATAACTAATGACTAGAATGGTTAAACATAGTTAAAAGTGTCAAATATTTTGTGCCTTCTTCCACACCACCAGTTTGGAAACCACTGGCTTTAGGAATCCATTACTTTATCTCATTGCTGTTCCAGTTGGTCAAATAAGACCAAATATCTCAGCTAACAGATAAAGTAGTGCATTTCTTAGTATATGTTTCTGTGAAAACATCTAACATAAGTGGAAGTTTACTATAGAATAAGTATTAAAAATATCAAAATAACTTTTATGTTAACACCCAAAAAAGAAAAAAAATATTTCCAGTAGGAAGTTCTTTAATTTTGTGGTTACATAAATTTTCTAATCATACGAGTTTCAATTTTGGAGCTCACTAGCAATAAAAAGTTAATATAAAAGTTTTATTGCTCACTTGAAACAAATCATAGAAATGAAGCCACAAAACTTAAGTATTTACTTTTGATCACTAGTGAATCCCAAAATTAAAATTATAAAATTAGCAAAACCCCATGATCAAGTGCCTTGGACTGGATTTTTATTTTTTTCCATTAACATAAAAATAATTTAATTTTTAGTGTGTAATTTTTTATTAAATAATAAATATTTTTCCAAGATTAAGAGTTCAAATGAAGTGTGTCAATTTCTGCATTACTGACAGACTTGAAAACATCCATAAGAATGTATATATGTACATATAGTGCATGTGTGTATATGAGTGGAGTTTACTTGAGTTATTAAAAGCAGCCTAACCTCACCATGCTGAAACATGAGAAAATTAGCCTGTATTGATGTTTCACTTGTGTAGACATGATTCCCTCTCAATTTTCCTCTTCTCCTTATTTAATTTCTATTGTGACAGTTTCCTTATTACTGCATTCTAGTGAAAGTTACATTATTAACTTTCCATGTTTTTGAGCCAAATGCAAAACCTTTTTTCTTTTGAAAACTCACTCAATAAATAATAATGGTTTAAACCATTTATAAAAATGGTTCGTATTAACTTACTTGGGATCATTTTACCTTAGGTGAGCCTACCATTCTTCCATTAACGGAAGATGATGGGTGTCGCTTTATCCCTCCTTTGCCAAGAGAAACACCACCAAAGCCTCCACCGCCACCTGAAGAGGAGCCAGAGAGACCTCCAGGAGATGACTCGGAAGCTGAGGGACAGGTAATTAACCTATAAGGGAAGAGTCATATACTGTTTACATGAAAAAATATAAATACTGCAACTAGTGATGTAATTTAAAATATTGCTGTTGCATGACATATAAGAGAAGTAAAAAACAGGGATGCTTATGATCTCCCATATTTGCTTCAAGGTTCTTCATTCCTTATTAGAATGGAATGAATTTGTCTTAAATTTCAAACAACTTTTCATAGCAAATTTTGTCTGCATGCTAAAATGGACATTTTATGATCATCAGTAATGATTTTATATGATCTCTTTTATTTACCATACTTCTTAACTATGAAAATTTAAACTTCATGGTTACAAAACAAGGGATTTATTCGGCAAACATTTAAATCGTATAATTTTAATTGTACCATGAATACTGAAATAGCTTGCAAAATTTTAATCTATTCAAAGCGACTCATCAGAATTGCAGTTAATTTTATATAAAAACAATCACCATATTGTTGGTGGAAAAATTCAAACAATATATTTTAAATATGCTCACTAAGATCACAGGATTTTGTAGCATTCAAGGTGATCTATATAACAAAACAACTCTTGAATTACTTATACAAAAACTGATACCTATAAAATTCTCTCTTCTTTTCACTAAGGGTGCAAGCAGCCAATCATCCTCTCGAGCGCAATCACCGTCCCTGTCCGATCTTGAGGCCCAAAAGAGTCAGCTACTTGCTGCATTGGAAGATGGTGGCAGTTCGAGTGGAGATGCTTCAAGACTCAGTAAGCTGACCCAAGAACAGTCGAGCCAAGAACCGCAATCACCTTTGCTTTCACCTGTTCACACTCCAAGAAATTCTATGACTCCAGCCACGCCTGGCAGCATTAAATCTGTGACATTGGGAACTCCTTCCTTGGTTGGCGCATCTCCTTACACATCTCTGCCATCTCCTGCCGCATTCTCCCGAGATATATGTGATGTGATTAACTTTGAAAACCTCCCCGACTCAACAGGCAAATACGAGAAAATGAGTGGGCTGATCAAGAAAGTGAGACAGGTCGTGACAAAGCTACACCAAGATGAATATCCATCAGGATTGCATGAAACGCCTTGACAGATGTCAGAATGTTTATTTTTTATTTTATTTGAGAATGATGTTGCACGTGAGAACTCAGTGACAGTGAGCTTCTGCATGGCTGTTTGATTCTTAAGTGTACTTGACACTTTTTTATTTAAATGAAATTTTTGAAAAAATTATGGTGGTCATGGCTTTAAAAAATAAACCATGTTGATGTAAGTTTTCGATAATTTCAAATCAACAGTTTGTGTTAAGCAGTTGGTGTAAAAAACTATGGGAAAAGAAAGACTATCCAAAATTCTTGAAAAAGTTTGATAGTCAAGTAGTACATACTGTGGACTCGAAGACATGTTTCTGATGTGTACATACAATTCAAAACCTGTCTTTATGCTGGCATCTATTCTTCAAAGACAGCAGAAAATCATCAGCTGATACAGTTACGAGAGAGAAGTAATTTGGGATAACCATGGGAGCTGTATCTAGCATAGTCAAAAAAGGTGTTTTTACACAGGAAAAAAGAGCCGATTGTAGATGGAATTCCTTTATGAAGTTCTTGGGTATTAATGTGAGTGAAAATCTGTCTTAATGTAAATAGAAGCAGTATTGTGCTACATAATTATTGATATTATAAAAAATTTACTATCCTTAAAGGATAGTGTACAAGTACAACTGTAAATGAAATGTGTCATCCTGGCTGCTTAAAAGCAATAACAGTACAAATATTTTGCAGATTAACTACTTATATGAAATTTTCAAAAGCCAGACTTAAGAACAAAATTAGTGTGGTTGACTCTGTATTTTGATGTAATTTTGACCAAGGTAAACTTATAAAACTGCTCCTAAGTATAACTACCTTTTTATAGATGTAACTTTTTCAAAATGATACAAAGCACTGCATGACTTATAGCAAATCAAATTATTATTATTTTGAGTTAATGCATTGATACTTTTAACATTTAAATGTAGCAGTCAAGTTATTTTGTAATATTGTTTTTAAATTTAAATTTGACAAAATAGCCAAGTAAAACAGACAGTTACACATGGCTATATCAAGTAATATCAAATGTACATAGAAAGTGTCAAAATTAGTACCTTAAGACTAGCTGAAGAGTGATGAATTGTCAATGGAATGTAAATCTGTTGTTTTACCTGATTGACTTGTTTAAACCACTAAATGTAATTAATAGTTGACACAGCACAAGCTGGCTAATGATTTTATAAAATCTCTTATGTTCTTTGTCAAGTGAAAGGCTAACTGTGGTTTGAAACATTTTTGTAATTGAGGGCACCAAAATTAAAATATATTTTAAGTACAAGCTTTTTTATTCAAGCATGGAATTAGAACTAAATAAAATGTCCTTTTTGCCTTGGCATCATTGAAACAAAAATCCTGAATTACATTAATCAAAGAAATCTGATGAGTCCAGCATATGACTCTCCATACAGAGTAATGAATACAATTGTAATAGTGCTTATAAGTTGCTCTTGATAACAGCATCCTCAAGAATAACTATTGGCAATTACACTCTTAAATAATTTTTACACAATAATTTTCATAATAAAAATACTTGAAATCACTTTTCATATTCAAGAACAAACAATTTAAAAAATATACTTGCCTCAGGTATCTCCAATAGCCAAAACAAAGTTTAAAAAAATCATATTCACATTTTGGCTACAAAGCAGCCATCTTCAGTGATAATTCACTGAAGATGGTTGCTTTGTAGCCAAAATGCATATATGGTTTTTTAACCTTGTTGTGGCTATTGGAGATACCTGAGACAAGTATATTTTTTAAATTGCTTGATCTTGAATTTTTTTCAGCCATAACATGAGCTCAATAGTTTCCTGTTGAACTTTTCAGATTGAAAAAAAAAATAGCAAAATTGTTATTTGTTGCTACGGATAACAAAATATTGATTAAATTGACAGCTTTGGTGTTGCTATCAACAATTCAAAAATTTTATCATAGCAATGGAAACAAAACTCAGCTAGTGGCATTCAATGTACTGAACATAAATTCTGATAAATAATCGAAATATCTCTGAAACCATGCATTCCATGAAAAAATGTTTCAAACAAAACTTGTAGAAAATTAGTCTACAACTTTGATGATAACAAATATTTACATTAATGGATCCCTAAAAAAGATATTTGACAAAAACAAAAATGGTGCGAGTAAACCTCCACTTCCAGGTGACCAATTTAAGCCAAAATCTTATCAGGCCTCGAAGTTTTAATAAAAATATTTAACAGTTTTGCACTGATCTGATTATTAGTTTTTGAGCTAGAGTGCCCATAAAATTCCTATCACAGACACATCATCGAGAAAATAGGAAAAATGTATTTAGGGGAACTTAAAAGGTATTCTCGTTGAAATCTCGAATTTGATTTTTTCACAAAAACAATACTTGCTCTTTACAACATATGGAGAAAGTAATAAACTAGTTGCTCCAAAATAATTTACATCAATAGCCAACACTGAAAAAAACTGAATCAAAGAATTTAATCAAAAAATGTAATGCTATAATTTAAGCTACAAAAAATAATTGCTGTGGAAAGGTAGATGACAAGATAATGAATGCACTTGCACAACCGAATTCCGTTTTCATTTGACTATCATTGAATAATTTAAATCACCTCTTTAAGAGGATATAAATGTTTTGATTGGCACTTTTAGATTTAGAAGTAAATTCACTCTTAAAACCACAAATGTTAGATAGTAGAGAAAAAAATGAATTTTTGATCTAGAAAAAGTAAAAGCTCACTTGAAGAAAATCAATATAACACAAAGTTTTACTAAAATAAATTATGCTACAAAAGACGAGTGCCTTTAGTCATTACACTTGTCTAAGAATCATTAAGACTATAAAACTATGCACCAACATTTTGTGGAAATATAATTTTAGCTGTGATAGGAAAATTAACCCCTCAAGTGTGCACAACAACATATGTCGCCCTGTGGAGCAACCACTTTTAGTTCCTTTATCCTTTGTTGAGTTTCTGCCAAAAATCCCATTATATCTAGGCTCATTGGATTAGTGAACCTTCCCAAACTAATATATTCTCTCTGCTTTGATTAAAATAACACAAGTTGCATTCTGTGGCATTTGAATCACTAAGGAAATCATTTTTTTAAATCACGCTTGAGGGTTAATAAAAAAATTTATTTAATGTTATATATGGAAATATTACTTTGTATATATCTTCAATGAAGTTTTATTTAAAATTAAGAAAACATTTTTTGTATGGGAAGTAATGAAAACCTTTTTCAGGTAAATGAAATTTGCCACAGTAAAATAAAAGTTAAACTTAAGTTACAAAAACCAATCTCATCTGTAAAACAATGTTAATGAGGCCATCTAATTCCTATGTATTTTAAATTATTCATCAGCTAGAAATGTATAGTCTCCACTGCATAACAATATCAGAAATGCTCCAGTGTGTCACACTATCTCAACTACTCTGGCTTGTGCTCTTCACTTGGAAATATAATATCCTTGTTAATACAAGTTATTATAAAAGTTATGCATTATTTATCAAAATTGCATTTATAAGAGGAGATTAGTGGAACAATCTTTAAAAGAAATAATAAGAAACAGTTGAGTATTTCGCCTTTTATTTTCTTAAGAGTAAGAACAAGCCTTTAATAAACAATTTAAACATTACGAAATAAGACTAACATAATTTTCACTCACAGAATTTTCTGAATACAAGTACTGTAAATATATATATTTTTTATACAAAATTGAAGTAAATATTAAGCTCTTTACTTTGATGACCAAATGATACAATTTTTGAACCCATAGTTACAACAATACTTAATCAAGGAATAGTGACAGTTCAGAATACAGCAAGTGATTTTTTTCAATCTCTAAATTTTTAAAAGAATACTGGCCGAGGTTTTAATTTCCTGGGAGAATACTCGGAGAACTGATTGGTCAATTTTCTTTGTAAGACAAAAATAGGTTGATATGGTCGATTCGTTTCACAAACAAGCTTAAAAGATGTAACGACAGAATTTAACTTTGTATACCTCTTAACGTGTCTACAATCTCAAATATTCAATTTAGGATGGATTAAATTGCATAAAAACACAAGACCATGAAGCACATTACAACAAAACTTTCTTCCATCAAAACAATGATATTCAAACTGCTTCACAGTCATTTTTTTAATTCAACAAAAATAGTGCTGCTGTTAATGATCACTTATGTAACTGGCTTATGGGGTGACATACAGAATCTTACTTTGGCTACTGAACCATCAGAAGAACTACCACAAGCATTTGATACTCATCAGTTTCATTTACACGTATTTATTTCTTCACACTCTGTCCTAGCTGTTATAATAAACCTATTCAATTGTTAGCAACAATTTTAATGGAAGAAATTAATTAATACTACTGTTGAGCTGAGTAAATCGTTTCCACACTATTTAGTACTCGAGAAAATTTTTAATGAAGCAATGACACAAATTTAATCAGTGGGTCTGAAGTTGGCAGCAGTGTGTACCATTGTAGTAATCACATTTATCAATGCTTAATACACAATGCACACTTTTCTTCATTCAAAAAAATTTATTTTCTTTAATTGTATTGCTTTTAATGATCGTGAAACTTAACAGACAGAACTTCTTGGTAAATGATGTTGCTTTATTAGGTATAGCAACAAGCAACCAAAAATTAAATAATAATGCATCAATTCTTGAGCATTAGAATTAAGAAAATAAATATCGTGTTTGAAAATCTGCATGCTCGTATTTTTTCCTGAAGTATTTATTCTGACATAAAGCTTGTTTTATGTGATCATAAAATTAACCAATTATAATTTTATGTAAATAAATTATTTAAATCCCAAATAAATAAATAATGTCAACATCTGTGAAACAAAATAACTAAAATATACAAGCCAAATTATGAATGCTTAGCTGAAGCAAAAAAGAATATAACCCAATCTGCAAATGAATCTAAAAATGATAGAAAATATTCATGTTACCTCTCTTGCAAAAGTAATTATGCTCTAATACTATGAATAGGATAGAGGTTTGTTTAATCACCAACTAGCACACACACAAATGTAGCAAATGCATTTTGAATATGTATTTATTTGCAACAAATTTAGTGATGTAAAATTACTATTTGGCACCAATAGTTACAATAGCACAAAAATTGCAAGTTACATAAGTTATTATAAAGAAGTATGTGATAAAATGGTTGCCAAATATTTCTATGATATTCACACAATATAATAAAAGAGTATTTTTACAAGCTTTATATTACTATATATTGACAGGAAAATATATATAAATTTTATAAACAATGGAAAGACATTTAACATACTATCAACTGCGTTAATATCCCATTAGATGGATGAAATCCTCTCTCTTTAGAGAATCAGCATTTTATAGTATTAATTTACAGACATTTACTCAAAATGACTGTATAAAATATCACTGAATGACTTAAAACTCATTAAGACCTTGGTATATATGTCTGGGAGCTTATGCACATTTTATAACTATATATATATATATATATATATATATATATATATATATATATATATATATATATTGTTATTATTTAAATGAACAATAGATATGTACATAATCATTTCAACCAAAATAGTTTATATATTTATTTGCACATAAACTTCGGCATAAAATCAATATTATGTCACACTTAACTCCATTCAACTTGTTTTAATTTTTTTCTGCTTTGTCCTGTACTCTTAAAAGTTTATGTACATAAGTACACCAAGTATTGACAACTGCAAAAAACCATTTCACCAAAAATTATTGCCTGGAAATATGAGTATAATGTAAATACTGTTTATGAAAACAAAGGAATGTCCCATCTATGTGACTGGTACATAAGAATTAAAACTTCATAGGCAAAAAATCTAACAAGATCGTTGCATTTTCCCAGTGCTACATTTTTTCTTCTTTATTAAAGCATAATTATAAAACAGAGCAGAAAGAACACTAAAAAGCTTGTATTAGGTATTACCTCATGCACAAGTTGATGGAAGTAAAAAGTAAATTATATTTAATGAAAATAATTAAAATAATAACATCTGCAAAAAATCATGGCATTATAATTGTGCAAACAGGGGAGGGAGGGCAAGGTTAGGTCAAGTAGATGATGGGTGCTCCCAATTTGAGTTCCAAATAAAGTTTCTCCTCAAAATTACATAATATCCAAATTCAGAGAATTATACTCCCGACAAGATGACATGCAAGTTTGAAATATCTGCTCTCTTCCTCCCCGTACACTCTCATTAGAGCAATGAAAAAGACTGAGTCAATTAAACCCAAAGTCTAGTCAACAGCCATTGAGAATCGACCCAGTATAATGCCATTTAAATGCTCCGGCCTTGTCAATAGGTAGGCGGTGCTGGTGGTGCTGGAGGCTCTCTTCGCGGTTCCTTTTTGACAAGAAAGAAAATACAACAAACAAAGTCACGAGAATGTCGGTACATGATTCTGAGAGAAATTATGTAACACGAATAGAGATAAAAATTTCCTTCAGTAAATTGAGTTTGAGAAATATAGACAAAATTCATGAGGAATGTACCTTAATAATAACAGGCAGAAATAAAGGTATTTTAAGATTTTTGAATAGCATGGTACAACTTCTTTTTATGATACATATTTTAGGACTAATGTTCTCCACAGAACAAAAGCAATATAATTTTCCATGTATCTGCACAATTTTCCCTTTTAAATTAAACGCTGTTTGCCCAATCTTTATGAAACAGTAACAGCCATTTCATTTATTTTTTATAAGAGCTTAATAATAATTTATCAGCAAGCTACTCAATGTCAAAAACCAAAATTACATGCTAACACAAGACGAAAATTCAAAAGTAATAAAAAGAAATTCCTCAAATGCTCTACAGCCATTTATCTAGAAAATACCTAAAACAATCTATAGTTATGGTGAATTGAAAAAATTGTTCATTTTAATGTATTTTAACTACAGTACTAAATTTTACATTTCTATAAATCGAATAAATAAATAAATAAAATATGTTTTGAGCTGATAATATAATCTTATCAAATAAATGAACATCTACAAACAAATTATTACTCAATAAAATTTATCAAATATTAAAACTAAAACGTCATCTAGCTATTTAATTATAGTATAAAATTTGTAAGTTGAAGTCTAAATGAACAAAAGTTTGAATTGACTCTATTTTGTAGTAGCTTCTTAAAAATCTACTATTTCAGTATTTCTCAACTAGGGGTCTGCAAGTCAAGTAGGATATGCTTATTTTTATCTATAACTAGTTTGATCCAGCTCAAAGCTCTGATTAACATTTGAAAGTGAAAAAACAAGGCAATGTATAAAAAATGTATGAACATTTCATGAGGGAGTCTGGAGAAATTGTGAGATTGGTAGGGGGTCCGTGGCTCCAGAAAGGTTGAGAAACACTGGCCTATTTCATTAAAATATAAGAGTTTAGGATATTTAAAATTTCACTTCTGCATATAACACATTCTCCAGCAAGACAAATCAGTAAGCCAGAAGCTACGGATTTGCATTAAATACAATATTTCCCTCTCAATAGATGATATGTACTTATCAACTTCGCAAGGAACCCATTTTCTTTATTGAGTTAGAACAATGAATTAAAACATTTTATCTTATCTCAAATAAAAAAGGAAATATTGATATAAAGTGGTATTGGTATAGATGAGAAAACAGAAAATTGCAAATTTGAAGAATATCTTTTCTATGCACACCCCATTGACCCTTTGCACGTGGATTTTTCCTTTTCACTATAATTCACTATTATTATTCACCCATTTTCTTTATTGAGTTAGAACAATGAATTAAAACATTTTATCTTATCTCAAATAAAAAAGGAAATATTGATATAAAGTGGTATTGGTATAGATGAGAAAACAGAAAATTGCAAATTTGAAGAATATCTTTTCTATGCACACCCCATTGACCCTTTGCACGTGGATTTTTCCTTTTCACTATTATTCACCTACTTATCTTTAGGATCGAGTGAAAACTCAACTTGTTTATCGTTAGGATGCACCTGAGGTGTAAGCAACTGCAATCGCAAGCATGTCACCAAAATATTTACAAATCCCATGCCTATCTCTCTCAAAAACACATATCGAGTTACACTCGACTTGCAAGCTGCTGTTGAGTCACACTCGACTTGTGAATGCAAAAGGTTAATTGGCTTCCAAAAATCATTTTATCTATCTAAATTGCATTCATATAAAGTAATATTTAAAACCTTGTATAGTTTACTTAAGTCAAATGCAGAACAAATTTAATGATATTTGTTTGTTTTTTTTAAATTTGCTTTTCCAAAAATTGGGGTGCGGGTCTTATTTGGGGGCAGGTGGTACTTGGATAAATACAGTGTATGTGTATATATATATATATATATGTACAACAAATAATACACATCAATCTCATATGGATTTGAAAGAATATTATAATGTTTAGTAACTTGTCAATTAATACATGCTGCTTTAACTGATGGCTGTGCTTAGTACACACATACATTAGCAATCATAAGGTGACTATATTCTGAGGAAGAAAACCAGGACATGATATGTTCTGAGAAAGAAATGCATAATATACCGAAAATGAAAAACTATGACAAACTTTGACAGCATTTTAACTACTTGCTTGGATTGACTAAATGTTACATTTTTAACATCATGAAATTGAATAGAGTTACGATTTGCTTTGCGACCAACATGGATTTTAACCCTTTCTGCTTGTTTGTTGGGGTAGCCACGACAATTTTCCCATTCTACTCGTATGTGGGGAAGCCCTGACAATTGTATCTCTTTCTATTCTCTCATTTTTTCTCACTGGAAATCTCAATGTGGTTGATTCTCACCCATTCTCTAATACATATCTTAATAACCCTTCTTTACCATAAAATTAGTTAAATAGCAAGTTAGAATGATATTATAAAAAACAGTGTAATAATTATCCCGTTCCACTCGTATGTCAGGGAAGCCCTGACAATGTATCTCATTTTTTCTCACTGGAAATTGTCACCCATTCTCTAATACATATTATATCTTTGTAAGCCTTCTTTACCATAAAATAGCAAGTTAATATTATAAAAATACAGAGTAGTCGGACTCACAATTTCGCACGGAAGAACGCCTGAAAGTTTGACTTGTGATAAAAAGTACTTATAATAACAATGATATAGTGTATTGATAATTTTTACAATATTTTAGACAATACTAAACATTCAATACAATTTTATTAAAAAACTTGAAAAATGTTGAAATTTAATTATGACCTGTGGGGGAAGAAGCACAAAATACATTCGAGCAGAAAGGGTTAACATTTCAATTTTTGTTTTATTAATTGTCCATATATTATCTGGAAGCTACTACATCTATTAGTGCATTGGTTCTCAATAGGCAAAAGGTGCATTCCACCATCATAACCAGATTTTTGTGAAAAATATTGTTTTCTTTAAAGTATGTCACACCTCCACCCACTTGTTGTAAATGTTAGTGGAGTTTTCATTCTTCGCCATTATAAAATTTCTTCTACTACAATCCCTCATCAAATATGTCTTCATCTTATAATAAAATAAATGGCAAAAAACTTAAATAATCTCCACATACCTGTATAGTTTCATTTTTTTACCCCAATTTAGTAAAAGCCATTGAAAATTCTCAAAATTTTCAAATAGGTCACCCCATTCTTTTAAGTAATCTACACTTGTAAAATAAGAAGTATCAACAGAATTTTGCAAGTTCAACACAATAACCCCTGCCAAACTCTCCGACATTTCCAGTAGTTTACTTTCAGTATATGGCAAAAAGCTCTGCTTAGGTCTTCTAACCCTAACACATTTTTGTAATTGACTAGCACGTTTATTCAAAACCAGTACTTCTAGATGTCCTGGTTGGTTTTGAAAATGGACTAGTATAAATATTTTGAAGAGTATTGTCCTAGTAAAAAACAGTATGGATGGTCACCTTAAATAATCAATACATTTAAATAAAACATACCTGTCCATTATCTGGTGACTTATAGTTTGATTGTCCATGGAGAGATCTAGGACGAAGGAAGATCAAGGCGAAAGCCAATATCAGCCAACACACAGCCACGAAAATGAAATTACTGTCGCTACCATCAGCTAAACTCTCACCACGGGGTACGCTTGGCACTATATGAAATAATAAACACAACAAGAACCATAGTATACAAAATACTTAATACCAAATATAATATGATACATTTCGCAAAGGTCATGTTGATAAACTCACTTTCATCAAAACATTCCGTGTCTGTACAGTATGTCTGAGTCTGACGAAGCTAAAAAGCAAACGGGATATATTAACATATGGTCGCTTTGATAGAAAATAAATATAACGATTGTGCGGATGAAAATGTGTAACGGGATTCCGTTAAGAAATTAGTTAAATTATTTTAGTGCATACACAAAAAATGAAAATGTTCAAAATTTTCTGTAAATATGGCATTGTAGAGCAGTAAAAATCACCATTTCATCGACATATAGCAAAATTTGCATTGGCATATACAGAACTGCCTCAAAAAGTCCTATTGAATTACAATAGGAAATAGATAGTACGCGTTTAAATATCAAAAAAGAAGAAATACCGCTATTAATTGAAACTCTCTCATTATCATTTCATTTTAGTATCACTATATAATAACGTGTATTTAATAATTAAATTTACGACGTCTATAGACTTATGTTTACAAGTGACATACTACCTTGTGTTTTTACTCACAATTGAGAGGAGTCGTCGCATTGCCATGTCATGGCTCGACAAACACTCACACGGATCAAATCCTTCATCTCCCATTTTGATTTACGACGTTGTTGCGTTTGTAACACCAACAATAGTTATCTAATTCCCTGCAGCATGGAAGATTACGTTTACTGAGTAATAATCGTATATATAACTGAAGCTACCAAATTTTCTATAGACGTTGGCATATGCAATAACAGTACACAGTCGGAAGTGTCACCACCTCAAAGCCAATTTAAATTTTTACTGACCTGCCTTCTGCTCCTTAAACCGATAAGAATTCCACACAACCTCTTTGCATGGGTATAATAGTTAGAATACAAAGTTGCATCGAAAACGATGTTGTTACTTCACAGCTGAGCTTCTTGTCTCTTCCTCATTGGTGGATCGCTTCGATAGGTATAGCCAATCCAATCTCTGTTTCATGACAACACGCAATCTATAATCAAATGCATTATAAACATAAACAATAACTCGCGGTATTAATAAGGCAAGGGAAATTTATGATTGGCGGTCACCACCCAATAAAATAAACGAAACAAAGACATTCTTCACTTTGTAAATTAATTTATCTTATACCAAAATTTTATTATGAAAAGGAAAACAATTGGCTAATAGCTATCGTAAAGAAACAATGGCAAAAATATTATCTTCATTTTACAAAAATGCATCGTTGATTTACAAAATAAATTATTAAAGCATACTAACAATGACGTGACGTGGCATTTCGAGTGAAAATTATGATCGACCTTTCGTGCAACTAGTTAGAGCGCTGCATTCAAAACGCGACGTAACAGCCATCACAGTACCATATTGTTCAAAATATCGTGCTAAAGGAATTCTTTTTTCCATAAAGGTCCAGTTTTATATTTCAACCGAGCCTTTCACGATATTTTTCTAAAATCAAAAACTGCATTTTAAGAATTTTGTCTCAGCTGTGGAATCACTTTAAGAGTAACAATAAATTCTTGAAGCATACTACCAAAGAAAATATAATGTATGAAATTGTTAATATCTTTTTATAATTGCCTAATTTGTTAGGTGACTGTAAATATTTTTATAATAGAGCAGTGCATTTTATTTTAATATAGGCAACGAAATATTTGTTTTTTATGAAATTAAAATAGAAATATACATAATTGGTAACCGAGAATTTTTTTAAAAGTCCAAGCTTAGTAAATCACCACTAAAGACATTATTTCTAGTTGAATTTTGCATCTAGATCAGGGGTGGGCAAACTGCGGCCCGTGAGGGCATTTTATGTGGCCCGCGATGCCATTATGAAAGCGAACCGTAATATAAAATAAAGATAATTTCATATTTGTAGTTTAAATTAATGCCGGAAAACCTTCTCCAGTGATGTTATGGGGATAACATATTATTTATTATTGATTTTCACTAACAGGACCCCTCTTATTACCTCACATTACTTACATTGTGAACCCTAAAGTGGCCCGCCGAAGCATTTTTATGTTTATGCGGCCCGCTTAAGAAGCTACATCTGTTAACGCGGCCCGCCACGTAAAAAGTTTGCCTACCCCTGATCTAGATTGACGAATCGTCTTCAAGCTGCAGGAGTTATCAATTGAATTCTCCACATCGTTTAAAATGAAGGTTTGGGGCGGAGCCCCATATAAAAATTGTTTTAAGAAATTATAAAAATGTATCATCAAAAACAACGAAAACTCTTTATTCATTTGTCCACTCGATTTCAGAAACTATTTCCAAAAAATTTACAAAAGGGTTTTGAATTTCAATTTTTTTCGGAACATAACTTGCCCATATTAAACCAAGATCCGCAGCTGATACTTTTTGTTGTTTTACACTTCTTATTGGTAATCATTCCGTCTACTATTTTCTCTATTTTATGGTTACATTGCCATTTGTAACCGTCTCTCGGTTGTTTGTGCCTTGTAAAAGTCATTGCAGATTTAATCAGTTTAATCTCTTGTAAAAATTTTAGACTAATTTCCTCATTGGCAAATATGTATAAAATAAAGGTACGTGATATTTCTCCTTTTTTCCCAGTAACGTTTTTTCCGGACTATGTTTGTGGTCATTCCATAGTTTCCATTAATTTCTCTATATATTTTTCTATTATCTTGTCCATCATTACAGGGTTCGTATAAACTACGTGATGGTTTTTGGTTATATCAATTTCGATAACCTTCTTTACATTTACTCAATAATGTTTTATAGAAAAATAGTTTATTGCCCGTCATATGACGGGTGTATAATAATATTCCCTCCCTCCCTCCCTCTGTCTTCTCCCACCTCCCCCCTTTCTCATTCCCTCCTGTCCCAATCCATAGCCCTCCCTCATTTTCTCCGCCCCCCTCTTTATCTCGTTCCTTCCGTCCTTTACTAATTCTATTCCTCCCTTACTCTCTATGAACCTTCCATTCTAAATCCCTTCCTTCCTATCTCCCTCCTCACATCCCTCTCTCTCTTTCTATACATCTATATAGTCGTTTAGATAATCAAAAGAATCCAAACTAAATCCCAGTCTTATTAGAATTACGTAATTTCGCGAAAAATCCGACTAATTTAAGGCAATCTATGCACCCGTATGTATTACACGTACGAGTATGCTGGTTGAGACAACAATTGATTCTCGAAGTTTAACAATGACGTGGTCGGCAAGACAACATCCCGTTCAAAAGTTGGTATTTTCCCTAAATATATGATTTAAATGTTTAATATGAGAGATTTAGAACCGTAGGCGGAAAAATGTGAATAGAATAAGAAACGTCATTAATATTCCTAAAACATAGTTCATATTCGAAGATCGTATGCCAATTCTTTCTAATTTTAATTTCCAAAAGAATAAAAGCACTTTAAAATGTCGCTTTTTACGTGTTGTTTTACGGGAAATGGAAATCGCCCCCCTGGAATAGAACCAGGGTCTTTCTTCTTCTTTTTTCGTCATTTAATTTTTATATCTGTATAAAATATTACTGCGAAATTTCAACCTCTCATCTAATCGGTAAGTTTGTTAAAAACGCGTTAAAACGTGCCATTGATGACGTCAGCGTTGAAACGGTCAATCAAACAGACACTTGGCTTTTATATAAGGTAATAGTTTATACATAGCACCAGTAAATACAACATAAATACCAGCCTTTATTTTAAAACAAGAACTCCAAACCAGGAATAATGCAGGCTGGTTTCTCAAAGTTGACGTCCCGAAGTGGTTACTTATATTGACAAGAAATGTATCAGAATGTGTTAGTCATTCCAAGGAATGCTCATACCATAAATACCATTTGTAATTCATAGTGATAGAGAAAAATTGAAAAACAGATTAATAGAGCATTATCAGGTTTAAAATACTAAAAATAATGCCACAATCTCTTTCTGAAATTATATTTTGAATGAATTTTTTAAATAAACGAATTTAATAAATGTTACTGTTTTTACCCTAATATGTATGGATCAACTGTCCATTGCTGAAGGGTAGTCGAGTGTAAAAGAAAATAACCCATTTGTTCACTCGTCTATGCTCAAGCCGAGTTCGGTAATAGTCGTCTCCATGGCAAAAATCTGATAAAATGCGATTTAAAACGCAAAAACGCTATGTTTTAGTAGAAATTCAAGAAAATACGACAAATTATCAAGATTCTGTGATAAGAATTAGAATTTACGTTCTTTTCCCCTTAGAACAGTACAAACCTCGCTTTGGTATCACAATTTTTAGATATTTTAAAGTATTAAATAAAACATCTCTGCACGATGGATTTGAGACTTGCTATGTAAAACAAATAGGGAAAAAACGTTCCTGGAAATGAACCCGGGACTTCAGTCTTCGCCAAATAAAATATAGCCCGGAGGTGGACCCTGGCAGCACGAGCCATGTACCAAATTTTATGAAAATCCATTGATGCAAAAGTTGTTACACTCACACATCACAAAAGTTGTTACACTCACACATCGCAATTTCCATTTCTATACTGAACAGAAAACGTAGATAGAAGACACTACTGCAGTCCAGAATTTTCAAGGAGAAATTCTTTCACATGCATCGAATTTCTCATGAATTCTCATTATCTCTTACACTAACGCGAGTTTCCCGTTTAAATCTACGTTATTTATATATTCGATGGGAATCATGCGTTTTGCCAATAATCAAGCATTAACAACTTTTAAGCTGCAAAAAATCCATTTAAATGTTATGGATAGATATACTTGAAACAAATTAAATAGGTTGCGTTCCATCCTTTCGCCTTTGACGATTACTAAACGTTATTTTTTGCTGGAATATTGTTTTGATAGCAGAGTGAGTTACTTGAAGTTAAACGACCGGATGTATCATAATTCAACATTCTTTCTCAATGAATATACAACAACAAAACCTTGCTTGTGCACCTCTGCGAATCATTTGTATACATTCACTGTAGATATTTTCCTTAGCTTATTTGCTTACTTTTTCAACAATCATCACAGCTGCGCGATGTTTGTCGTTGCCAATACTATAATATTTGCTGAGGTACGATATGAGACAATATGGCGCAACGTTTTTCTTGGAAACGAATTTATCGAGTTATCTTCTATACACAAAAATAATCTAAGTTAACACCTGACAATTTTCACGCATGAAAGTCGGCGTTGAAAAGAACTGCTTCCACATTCATGGTCAACTTCGACGATAAACACGGAACTCGAACTTCCGCTCAATTATGTGAAAAGTGATAGCAACCATTAACTCGTAAGTTATTTTAAGGAAAAGGAACAGCCGCTCGTTCCTTAAAAGTACAAGACATTACCTTGTTCTATATTTCAAATATTACAGAAATTGCGGAAGTTGAGAGACGAACACACGTTCATGCACGTTTCACGTAAAATACACGCGGTACTCGGAACTAGGTTTATAGTGCATAGCTTATTACGTTCGTTTTACGACTCGGCAATGCATGAAATAACACTTGCGATGACTAAAAAAGTTACGTATTTTTCGCTGGTGTTTCATCTCGTAGGTCAGTTAAGGATGTGTACATCAAAATACCTTCCATATCTAAAAATGCCTATTCAGCAAGCGCACTTAGCAGCTGTGATACAATTTATAGCACGTTTTCGTAACAGATTAGGTTGTAAAGAAAGTCAATCGAATCGAGAGCAGGAGTTTTCAAAGTATAACTTCCGAATCATTTGCAACACCATGAGGCATTAACTGGTAAATTGATTTTATGGCCTTGCATGACTCATGTTAACATTTTTTAAAAGGAAAGCTTGTCAGTATATTATAAAATTGCATCAGAATGATGCTTTCTATGGGAACTAGACAGCGGCGTTTTATACCGTAGGCAAAAAAGACATTTGCCTAGAGCCCCCATTCCAGGGGGGTCCCCAAATTATTATTTTTAAAAATTTTGTTTAAATTTTCAAAGGGATTAAAATATAATTATTAATTATAAGTATGCAATGTAAACCCAACAAATTATTCCATACTATTCCGCCTTTGTTATTACCTATTTTTTAATATGGTCATGTTGCCGATAATGTGATATTTTTCTCATCATGGGAATGCAAAACGTGGACATTGCGCAGTCTAATTTTGTTATAAAAGTTTTGTTTTTGTTTGTGTAAAAAATCCTCCATCTATTTATTAATTAACTCAATTAAAAAACGTAGGTATTATATTAATTATTTATTTGTATTGTAATTTTTACATTAATGAGCATGAAAGTTAATAATTTATTTAAAGTTAATATAAAAGAAAATAAAATCCGATTTTATTACAAATTAAGAAAACTAGTCATATTACAATCTGCTATTGACTACAAATCAATAAAATTAAATTTCCCTTTATTCAGTAAGATTATGAAAAGAACGTACGAGTCTGGTGCACAGAAAAGAAAAAATAAAATAAAATTAGAGAGGCAGAAAACAACAAAATTCGTTGCAGCATTTTTTCTCGAAAAAAAACACCAAAAGACTACGCTGTTGATTAAGCCGTCACTACACCAAAAGACAACGCAGTTGATGATGCGACCCCGACCACTACACCAGAAGACTATGCTAAAGATGCCTAAAACAATGCCAAACGATTTATGTATTCGTGACAAATCAAAAAATGTAGGCGATATAAAAAATTCGAAATCGAATTTTATTGCAGGTGGCCAAAGGATCTCCAGAAGACTAAATGAATCTCATTTCTATTTAATTAGGGCTAATGGAACTAAGGAAAGAAGAGAATGGCTAATATTTTCCGAAACGACGAAATCAGCATATTGTTTTATCTGTAAATTATTTTCAACAAAATCTAACATCCTAATTTCAGGATGTTGGGACTGGAAAAATATTGGCGAAATCTTAAAGAGACACGAGAACCCGAAAGAACATAAATATTATGTGTGTGTTTATGTACGGCGTACTAATACCAGTGGAAGAGTTGATTGTGAAACGGTAAAAGAATATACAAAGCAAACTATTTATTGGCGTGAGCTTTTGATAAGAGTGGTTGCTACGGTGAAGGTTATTAGGATTGGGGTTTAGAGGACATGACAGTTCCAAAAAAGGAAATTTTATGAGTTGCATTGAGTATTTAGCAGAATTTGATAGTTTCCTAAAGACCCATCTGGAAGACTATAATAATGGCAAAGGAAACGTAAACTTTCTTTCAATACTACATGCGATGAGTTCATTGGGTTAATGGCCACACATGTAAGAAACACAATTATTAATGATTTAAAGGAAGCTAAATATTTTGCAATCATTTCTCGGATTTCATACACATAAAAAACACGATACAAGTTATTTGGAAAATATTATAGTATCGACGTTAGCTGAGTTATCTCTAGATATTAAAAACTGCCGAGGCCAAACTTACGATAATGCGTCAAATATGTCGCGTTTATACAATGGATTAGTCAAAAATAATAAAACACAGTAAAAATGCAGTTTTTATACCATGTGCAGCTCATTCGTTAAACCTAATTGGAAATTCAGCTGCAGAATCTTGATCCAAGGCCATTTTTTTTCATTCAAAATTTATTCGTCTTCTTTTCGTCGTCGTTTTCTAATTAAGACAAACACAAAATCAAATTTTACATTAAAACGAATCAGTGATACCAGATGGTCTGCAAGGGCGGATGCAATATGGTTATACATTTTGTAAAATTGAATATATTGTATCTGACAAAATTGTGACTTTTTAAATTATAGATGTTGTAGCTATTGACTTTCTATCTGCATTCTGTGCGACCTTTTACTTACAGGCTTTTACTCTTTTGCAAATTAAAATTAGAAAGAATTGACCTTCGATCTTTGAACCGTTTTAAAGAAAAATAAATAACGTTTCTTATTCTTATCGTTACATTTTGTCTACGAATCGAAATCGCTTAAATTTTATTTATTGGAAAAATTTAAGCATTTTAACGATATGTTGCCTTGCCGACCGTGTCATTTTTAAACCTCGAGATTTTATTGTCGTATCAATCCTTATACTATATGCATAAGGAAAGCGTGCTTTGGATGCTTTAATAGAAGGGAGGAAGAAAAAAGGAGAGACAGGAGAGATAGATAGATACGCGTCTTTATTTGGGCGAGATTGAGAGAGAAGAGAGAAATGGAGGGAGACAGATAAGGATGGGGAGGGAGAGAAACATAGATAATGTTCCTTATTAGGGCGAGATTGAGACTAGAAAGTCAATTATTCCGGAGGAGAGGAAGGGAGAGATAGAGGAAGAAAGAGATAGAGAAAAAAGAGAGAGGGAGGGAGGGAGACAGCGAAGAAGGGAGAGATAGATAGATAATGGTCTTTATTAGGGCGATATGGAGACTAGAAAGTCAATTATTCCGGAGGAGAGGAAGGGAGAGATAGAGGAAGAAAGAGATAGAGAAAAAAGAGAGAGGGAGGGAGGGAGACAGCGAAGAAGGGAGAGATAGATAGATAATGGTCTTTATTAGGGCGATATGGAGACTAGAAAGTCTATTTTTCCAGATAAGGATAAAGGGTGGGAGAATGGGAGGGAGGGGGATGGGAGAAAGAAAGGAGGAAGGATGGGAAGTGCTTTAAATATAATACTTAATCCACGCATACGTCATATTTGATGGGCAATTACGCTAGTTTATCATATAAAAAGACTTGTTATAGTTAATGGGTTCAGGCCTCACTTGGTGGAATTTTTCATATTGTAGAAATAAAGAGACTTATTTGGCAATCACACTTATACTTTTGTTATATAAGACCTAGATTTCGTTGCAATGCAACATCATCAGGTGAACTAAACTCAAAGCCGGTAGCAATTTATAGCAATAGGTACAATGGGTGGGTGGGGGAGGGTGAATTGGGGGAGGATAATGAAACGTATGTTCGTGGGAAGGCGAGGGGGGAAATCGGTTGAGGTAAGTGAAGTCCAGTAAGTTGGGTAATGAGAAGACAATGGGGATAATTGGGAGCAATAATTAGATTAATGGGAAGTCGTGAAGTGGAGAATGAAAAGGATGCAAAATACCATTTACGACTTCAGTTTTTGAGGTCACACGCTGAATAATTTCCAATTGTTTCAGAATATTAAACCTGGATCCCTTGCTTTCATAATGCAGGATTTTGGGACTTGAACTTTCTAATACAAATGCTAAATATGAAATTTTATGCTGATCGGATAATTAGTTTCCGAGTTCGAACGCCTACAAAATTCCGGTCACAGACATCATCGAGAAAATAATCAAAACGTGTTCAGGGGACCTTAAACATGTATTTCCGTTGAAATCTCGAAATGGAGAAAGTAAAAAAAGTATTTTGGTTCACCAATGCATTTAGGACGGGCCTCTTGTTTTTACCAAATTTCTCCATTAAAACTTCATAATTTATAATAACATTAAATTTAATCATCGTAGAAAATGTTATTCTCTACGTTTGTTTTCAGTTTTTTTTTCTAGAATGCAGTTTAAGAGATACAGGTATGCCCCGATTTACGTCGATTCGAAGTTACGTCGTCAGAGGTTTAAGGTTCTTGAAAATTTTCGTTGCCAACATCCACAAGCAATTATTTGATTAAAATACTAATTAAAAAGGCCACAAAGCAATCTAAATATCGACTTTACGCAATATAACATCTAAATAAACAACGATCTTAACTTTATTGAATAACTTCAAACTCGGGTCACTGGTGATCTTTTAATATCTTGAATTTGAAGGGTTTTGTGACGAAGGAACCTAGTGATCGAAAAAATTGGCGAATTCGGACGCGAAACGCTCGACCGCGGAGTCACACGACGTTCGACTCTTAGCTTCCACCGCTAGAATTTATCATGATTATGGTGAATGTCATTTTAAGTGAATGCATGACGCCCTGTCGTAATAAATTTCACGCTGAATCCGATTATGCATATTATAATTTTCTAAAAGTCGGGAAAATTATTTAATACTCGTTGTACCCGCAAAAACGTAATTTACAAAGCTGCTATATTTTGTTTATTTTTACAAGGATTTTTACTAACCCCAATTTGTATGGCTATTAATTTAACTGTGCGAAACTAGCTAATCAAAATTTTAGCCGCCGGAGTCAATTTTTTCTTTATCTCAACGTTTCTTTCGTCAATATAATATTACTGTTGTGCGCGGGTTATATAGCTTGGGCTGCAATCACCTTGGTTTTGAAAGAGCGTCATCTCGAAGACTCACCATGTCTTCCGTAGCATTCAGAATTCGATTCATTTCTTTTCCCCCAGTCTAAACATTTTTGGATAGCTGGCTCCAGCTGCTTACATTATTCTCCGCCCATTTCTCAACTGCTTTATTTCCACCATTGAGACGTCATATGATTAGGAAATGGTGTTTATTTTACGCATGGATTTCGGTTCTTTAGCGCCCCTGCTGTTATGCATCAAAAATTTGTAATAGCAAATTTCAATAAATCAAGCAGTGCTTCATATTTTTTCCGATTTTTTTTAATGGTTGTACTTTATAGGTACAACAAATATTTTTTAAAGAGGGCAGAGTCCGGTGTGGTCGCATCGCCCCTGAATAGGACATACGTTTCCTGATAACAGAACAACGCTTGCGCTATGAGAATTGCCTTGTGCGGCCAGGCGTCTATGTCCGAAATTTGGATTAGAAATGCAGCAGCGATCCTATTGCGGATGACCTATGCAGCCAGTACAGTTGTTTATACGGGCTGGGAATTCTCGCCCACGTGGCCATGTTTCCATTGGATCCATTAACAGCGTTTTTTCGTTCGAACTCGCTCATTTTCTCGACTATCTAGCGCCAACATTGAGGGGTTACTGCAATTGGTTGTGCCGGTCATAACTCCTGCACGCGCCCCCCTCAAACCATTGATTTTTATAGAAAAAACTGCTTCGATTTACGTCGTACTTTTCAGGAACACATCCCCGACGTATATCGGGGTATAGCTGTATTTTAAAAAATGTATTTTTTAGCTGCCACCAACACTATCTGGAGGCAACTTTTGTAAAAAATTTACGCTTAGTTAGCCTCCTTTTAATTTTCTTAATTGTTCGAGCATCTTGACTATAGCCAATATCAGAAGGCTACAATATGGGCTCTTTGAATTTTTCTCGCAGTTCCTTAATTTATTATCATTTCACCTATTTGGAATTTTTATAAAAATTACAGGCATGGAGTCATTTGGTGACCACGTCAGATTTTTTGATTTCACAACTACATTAAGTCCCCACTATACATCAAAGGTGCGTTCTTAAAAACTGCAATGTATTATCATTATAAATAGCTGCTTCTTACATATATAAGAGATACTAGGGGCCCGTTGAAGTATTTCCTGCCAACATTTCGGGAACCTTACTTGAAGTGACCCTATCCGATAGGGCCTATGACAAAGAATCGTGACACAGTGTTTTTCGTGGAACCACTTTTATTACCCCTCTCAAAATGATCATATAGCTCACCATTTTCACAACCAAAACACATGATTTAGACTAATACTGACCCCAGCACACATTTTTTTTGCTTTGTTCACTGTTTTTGATGGTACAGCAAATAGTATGTCGTGGTTTGTTTAATCATAAGTAATCACTATACACATGCATTGGCCACATGTCAAATATCTTAATTATCGAAATAAATTAACCACAAGCATTATCAATATAGCAATTTCCTTTAAACTGCTCAATAAAATTTGAAACGAAACAATAGTTTCAATGTGCACGTAAAATATTTTGCTATTCGAAATATTAAGTTGTCCATTATTACAGTGCAATGGAGATGTTTCTTCGCTGTGTGTTTCATTGGTTTTATATTTACATTTATTTATATTTAACTCTTCACATAAATTTTCTATCGGTTTTTGTCCTACATGCATTTGAAAACCAGAGAAAATCGAATATAAACTTAAAATATGAGCAAATACGAATTAAACAACAGAATCGATGGTAAGAATACGAATTTTTATTTCTTTCTACGTTAAATAGTGTAAATCTTGAGTAAAAAACTAGATCGTAAGATATTTTTAAATGTTATAGAATAAAGATCTACACATCGTATTCTAACCGAGTCTTAATAAAATGCAAAAACGAAAACTATCCTGGTATTGAACCCATGCCTTTTTGGGGGATGACTACCCACTTAAAACCTGCAAGAGTTCGCGCTGAGTGTTCAGGCGAAAGATTCATCGAAATCGAACCGACCCTTCTCGATTTATTTGCTTTCATGCCGGGAGGTGACATCACTCGAGGCTTCAGATGCAGGCAGAGACAGCGGTTATAATATATTAGATATATGTAGGATATATATATATATATTATACTAGTAGTTGGTGCTTGCATTCTGCAAGCATATCATCTCAACATAAAAAAACATACATTTTTCATATTTCATCATTACAAATATTTTTTTAATTCTAAATATTTCACCTCCCGAGCGATATTCGTTTTTCCCTTATGTAAAAATAATACATTAAAACAATCCCAAATCTTTGCAATTTTAAGAATTTTATAGTTTCTCCATTATGGGGTACTAATGCTACACATTTATTTTAAAGTTGTAGTACTTCTAGAAGTGAATAATATTTTTCCATTTGTTTAAATTTTAACATTTTTAACGGCCGCCGCAATATGTTTATGGGGAGATTAAAATGTTTATTTGTGCATATGCACTACTCTGTACATAAGATAAAAATTTCAGCTTCCTAGCTCATCCCGTAGTACCTAAACAGTTATCTATTTGTTTAAACTTAAAGAATTTTTAACTGCCAAACAAATTAAAATATCAAAATTAGTATAATCCCCATTTCGTTTTTTTACGAATTCTACTTATTAAAAAAATTTCAACTCCGTAGCACATTCGGAAATACATAAACCTTGAAAATTTGTTTCAACAATTGCGAATTTTTAGAGGCCGCATTGATGCACTTTTTCATGATTTTCGTTTTTTCTAGTTGGTTTTGCACAAAATCCTACCTAAGAAAAAAATTTCGAATCTCAAGCTCATCTGGAAGTGCCTAAACATTAGTATCCTCCTATGTTATATCCTCCTCCTCTGTAAGAAACGTCTATATATAATGATACTAGTAGAAGGTGCTTGCATACTGCAAGCATTTCATCTAACCTTGAAAAAACATTAATTTTTCAGACAGATATTTCATCATTACAAATATTCTATTAATTCTAAAGATTTCACCTCCACAGCGATTTTCGTTTTTCCCACATGTAAAAATAATAGTTTAAAACAATCCCCAAATGTTGCAATATTATACATTTTACACTTTCTCCATTATGGGGTACTAATGCTACACCTTTCAGCCAAATTTTAAAGTTGTAGCACATCTAGAAATAAAATATTTTTCTAATTGTTTAAAATTTTAACATTTTTAACGGTTGATGCAATATATATATGGAGAGATTGAAATGTTTATTTGTGCAAATACACTGTTCTGTAAATAATTTGAAAATTGCAGCTTCCTAGCTCATCCCGTAATACCTAAAAAATTATTAAACTTTAATGTTCAAATGGGGTTATAAAATCCCCTAAAATTCACAATTTTAAAATTTTCGATTTTTATAGTTGGTTATGAGAAAAGTTCTATAATCTTGAAAATTTCAGCTTCCTAAACTTATTAGATTGGTCTAAACACTGGATTCCGTTTTCCCATGCTAACTTATGGGAGATATTCCGGGGTCTCTGGAGTCGAACTCAAGACACTGTAAGCAAAAGTGACAATAATTCCTAATAGATATTGCGGCCATCTAGCAACACTGAAAATTTCATTCATCTAGCTTACGGGCAAGTGCCCATAATTAATTTACAAAAATGGCGCAATGATTTTCTTATGGGAAAAAACGCAACTTTCGGAATTTCTGGAGTCGAACTCATGTCACTTAGGTAAGAAGTCTCATTTTATCTGAAGGTTTCTCCATCATATCTACAAAAACCATAACTTTCAGAACTCTAGCTCTTGTAGTTTGGGCTGGACATTAGTATCCTCCTGTTATACGTTATATCCTCCTCTGTAAGGAATGTCTATATATGATAATGATATAGAATACGAGTTGTCGGTGCTTGCACACTGCAAGCACTAAAAAATCATATACCATGATCTAAACTCGTAAATGAAACAATGCGATCTCCAGGGCAACAGCACTTCAGCCACGTGGAGCCTATATGTATTACATAATAAACTAGCAGTTGCCCGTAGATAAATCAACTGGTTGGTTGTCATGGTAGTTCGCCTTCTGTCACATTACCATGAAGGTCAGCAACTGCAAGGTTTATTTCCTTTTACTAATGTATGCTTGGAGTGCCACATTATTTCCTATAGCGTATAATGTCAGCTAGCAATGCCACCTTAACATCAACGACGACAATTACGTCAAGTAGAGCTTAGCCAGTCAAAAAAAAACTCATTTCGCCAATGGTTTGAGCAATAGCAATTTTATAATTTTCCTGCCTAATTTGTAGGTCGAGACGTTTAATTTGACACATCACACGTTAAGGCGTTATTTTTTGCTATTAATATATAGATATAATTCATTATCATACTTATTATTTCCCGATCATTTCAATTTGAAAATGTTTATAACAAAAAAATGAGTTTGGAAACAAAATTAAAAAGAAAATATACTGTTTACATTTGGAACAAAATAAAAAGGAAATGTTAATGTGACATGTGCATTAAAAACAGTTATAATTCATTATCATACTATGTCCCAATAATTTCATTTTGAAAATGTTTATAACAAATTAATTTCAGCTGTATCTTGACACAAATCTTGATAGTAAGCCTTCTTGTTTACACATTACCAAGAAACTGAGCGACTTCTACTATTGTCAGCTAGGGCCATGTTATTTCCTACATTGCCATCTTAACATCAACCATTACAACTACATAGAGAAGAGCTTAGCCGGTCAAGAAAAATCTCAATTTCTTGCAAATGGTATGACCGATTTCTATTTTATCATTTTTCTGCAAATCTGCAGGTCAAGACGTTTAATTTGATGTACACACGTTAAGGTAGCTCTTACCTTCGCTTTAAAAACCTCATTTTATTACATTATTAATATATACATTCCATGAGTAATAGTAGTATATTTATAATTTTCTGTGAAATTAAGGCAACTATCCGTAATTTCCAAATTCTCTGGCAACTCGTGTCCAAGTTTTCATATTTCAAGTTTCGTGACTCAGATCACCCTGCATGAGCAGTAAGAATAATCATGAAGACAATACCCTACACATTAAATTTATGGAAAAATTACGATATTTTCTGTTAAGATTATGGCATCATCATCCATGCATTTAGCACATAATTGGGATAAAAATATCGAGAAATAGGTATGACAATTAATTTAACAATTGAAATGAGTTAAAAATTCCCGGAAAACTACGAAACACAACATTAAAATACTTTTCACGTTCTACTGTCACTGCTATCAGGGTTGCTTCTCCTATTGTGATCCCTTATAGCCCTGGAGAAAAACAAACCTATTCGCTCCTTCCTACACAAATTTAATCGTCATGTCTGTGCTTTCAGCAGTACATGAGATTTACAATTACCTATGATACCCTCAATCACAGTGCGTGATGCAATTAGTGTTTTGGATACAGTAAAAGCTTACATATTATCGGAAGAAAATATTGATGATGTTTTCATAATATGCATGATATTGAAAATTAGAGTTATATGCTTACAGGAATAAACTTGATGATAATTCGATTAAAGGAAAATTAAAAAATATATTTCCATAACTCAAATTTCCTATAACTCGAATAATTTTTGCTTTCCCGTGAGATACGAGTTACAGAAGTTCCACTGTATGTACACAAATATTTAAAATATATTTCCATAACTTGAGTTTTCTAATACTCGAATAATTTTTACTTTTCCTTGAGATTCGAGTTATGGAAGTTTAACTGTAATTCGTTATGACGGCATTAATTTCCATTAAAAGCATTAAATCACTGCAATTGTAACGCATAATATCAGATCCCTTTAAAAGCATTGAGGCCATTGCCATAGTATTTAAAGATTTCCATTGTTGAAAAGAAGAAAACTTCACACTTTTTCCAAATTAAAAGCAAATATTTACACTTATTTGGTATGTATTTGAATTCTGCCTTAAAAAATTAAGAACTCTGTTCTTTCAGATGGACAACTGTTCTTTTCCTGAATTCGTATCAATTTTAAGTAATTTAAAAATGCATTTTTAGAAAGCCTTGCACTAAATCCCATGCTTTTCTTATGGGGTATTTAAATGGAACATTGGAGTTAAAAAGACCCCTTAAATATGAACATTTTTGATTTTTCTAGTTGGTTGTGCCACTCGACCTACCTACATGTCAAATTTCTGATTTCTAGCCCTTCTAGAAGTACCTAAAACTTTTATGTCAGCGAGTGAGTGAGGCACAAGCAGCTTAATTATTATAGATAAAACCTAAGGTACATACTTATAGAAGTGCTACAGAGCTGAAATTTGGAATTGGGTACAACCTCTGGAAAAAATTAAAAATTCCAGAAAGTTATATTTAAGGGGCATTTTTACCCCAATGGGCAATTTTAAACACCCATAAGAAAACCATTGAAAACAGCACAGGACTTCATAAAATTGTTTTTTTAAATTAGTTACAATTAAGATATGAAATGGGGATAAAAACCGTTCTCTGGATGAAAGAATGAATGATATTTTACTTGAAGACAAAATTCAAATCCATGCTGAATTTGCATAAAAATTCGAATTTAATCATAAAATTATGAAAAGTTTTTCACTTTTAACAATGAAAAATATTAACTACCGTAGCAACGACCCCAATGCCTTTCAATAGGAATTGATTATCCATATTTCAAGAGCATTGATATAATGCTTAGACTGCATTATAATCAATTTGATTTCAGCTAACGACGTATACATATGACGACGTGATAATGTTATATTAATTTTTTTAACTTGATACATAATAAAAGGCACAGATGATGTCCCCATAATCTTAACACACAAAATATCCTTATTTTTACATAAATTTTAGTGTAACATATAGGCTATTGTGATAATGACGATTATAGTTATTGCTGAAATGGCGATCTGAACCATGAAACTTGAAATTCGAAAACTTGGACGCGAGCTGATTGTCAGGGAATTAAGAAATTGCAGATAAATGCCTTAATTTAGCAGAAAATGAAAACTATTATCTCTGCGTAGTTCAAATGCTGTTATGTTAGTTTATTTACAAGTTTAGATCTTGGTGTATGGGTATTTTTTAAGTGCTTGCAGTATGCAAGCACCGAAAATTCATAACAAAATGATGTACAGCAAAAGTTATTTTCCCATAGGCATAATGATAAAAGAAGGATTTACAGTCCTGGCAAACATTTTGTGACCCATTTGTACCA
The DNA here is from genome assembly GCA_028673005.1 of Tanypteryx hageni. Classification (NCBI taxonomy): domain Eukaryota; kingdom Metazoa; phylum Arthropoda; class Insecta; order Odonata; family Petaluridae; genus Tanypteryx; species Tanypteryx hageni. Next base: position 75,540,969 of record CM054113.1, on the reverse strand, counting down.
TTTGGGCTCCAAATAATACAGTACATACGACATATATTAAAAACATGCTAACATGAATGCAATTAATACATACATGTGTGGGAATAATTGCCGAGCAAATTACGAGATGCTTCATTTCGTGTTCTAGAATGATGGTATTATTATAAGATTACATCTTTGGTTGAGACCAACAACCTCATAATATAGCCTATAAATTCCCTTTACAGAATTATATCAATGCTATGTAATAATATTTTTTCCCATTTAAAAGCAGTGGATTCATTGCCATGGAAGTTTATATTTCGAATTGTTAAAAACCAGAAAATTTTCCTTCTATTTTGTGCTTTTTTCTAAAAAAACCACTTATGTATTTGGTTTGTCTGGCCATTCATCTGTACAGGCAATATCTCTGGAATCCTGTAACTTGGCAAAGCCAAATTTTCAGGGTAGGGCGGCCTATATGAAGGCTAGAATAATTGTTTTTAATCAAAAAGAGAAAATTTTCCAGTTTTTAACAATGGAAAATATCAACTGCCACGGCAACATCTTTTGGCTTCTCCAGGATGCAGGATTCCAGAGATATTGTCCATACAAATGGACAAACAAACTGAACAGGTATTTTAAAAAATCACTAAAAACAATTCTCAAACAAACTACTGCATAACACTGCAACCACTTACCGAGTCATTCTGCATTGAATGAATACAAAATATAGGTATATGCTTATATAAATACTTTATTTGTAAAATACACTTGACCTTTCTTCTAAGTAAGCTAATTTGTATTCTAGCATTGCCATTTCAGATTTTTGACTACACAAAGAGACAAGAGGAACACAATGGTATTATGGCCATTTTTCCTGCATCAACTAATGCAGTTTTCATCACAATTACTCACAGAAAAGATCTTCATAAAAAAATCTCAAAACTGTAGCTGTTAAAAACACTGTACACTTAAAATTTAACTAACAATAAACAAACATTCTCAAGAATGGCTCATTAAAAAAAATCAGATAGCTTAAAAAAATGTCACTCAAAAAATCTTCCATTCATTAAAGATTTCATTTTAAACAAAAAAAAACTTCAGTTTAATACAGGGCGCATAAGTTTTTAATTTCATTATACTGCAGTAACCTCAGTCTTTTTTTCATGTGCAGCTGACACATCACAAGAAGCTTTACCTTTGACCCAAAAGTGCTGCAATACTTGAGAAAGAGGTAGGCGTGCCGAAGGATCTTTGACAAGCAACTAGAATTAAAGAAATGCATAGAACAATTAGGTTCAAAATCAATAAAACTAATATTTCAATCTTATTAAGGATAAAACTGTTACAGTTGTTTAAAAGTAAATGGTAGTGATTTTAAAAAGATGTATAGTAGAGCCCCATTATCACATAGAAGTGTGAGGAGAAAAACACCTGGATTAGAGAAATGCTGTCGTCCAGCAAATGTTTTTGTGCGAGGTCCTGGAACTACCGTATATATTCGCCTATAAGCCGAAAGACTTTGGAAAAATAAATGCCTAGAAGAGAGTGGGTTGACTTATCTGTGGGTTAACCCTCTTAGTGCCACGGGCCGATATATCGGCTCTGGTGTAAACCAAAATATGCAATAACTACAATGTTATAAAAAAATTTAATATTTCATTTAAATAAAAATTATGTAATTATGAAAAATGTACTATTTTTTACAATTCCTGAAAAAATTAGCTTATTATTTTAAGAAATAATTTCTTTGTGGTAGTATTCCTAAGGTAATACAAAATTCACAAATTGCCTGTGGCACTTCTGGCTGTACCCACCGAAATTTGCATGGCACTAAAAAGGTTAAGGTCTAGTGTTAAAAATTTTAATTGCTTACCTCATTTTCTAATATGGCCATGCAAATGACAGTACTCCAAATTATGCACCTAACCAAATAATAACTGTGCTGCTGTGCACACATTTATTATCAATGAGAAGAAAGTGATGGAATGGTGGAAAAGTAAAGCAGCATTAGAAGAGATGCCAAGAACCAAGAAAGCAAGTCGCACTATTGTTAAATCATTCTCTGAATTAGAGAAAGCATTCAACGACTGGGTTATTGAAAGTCAGCAAAATGGTTACAATGTCACAAGAACTGAGATTTATTTGTATTATCTGGAAATGTCAAAAGACAATAAATACAAGTCAGAAAAATCATTTAAGTTTGTAGCATCAGCTGGTTGGTGTATCCATTTCATGGACAGACATGGTCTCTGTCTCCAGCAGCTAAAGAAGACAGCACAAAAGCTATCAAAATACCTGGTAGAAATAACTAAATCGTTTCAGAGGTTTATCCCTCTTACTGCTAGCCAATTTCGAGAGGTATGTTTGGAAAATGCGACGCCATTTTTAGCAGTTTTTAAGTAAAAAAATTCTAGTGATTTTAATTTAAATTTCCCAAACGTAACTTTTTAAAAATCATTCCTAATATTTCTTATAAGGTGAAATAAAAATATTTTGGGTTGATTCCAGGTTTAGTAAAAGAAATAAAAATTACATTTGTTGACATTATAAATAAAAATTTAAAAAAAACTTGATTTAAACAATATTTTACACACATACACAATAAGCACGTATGATTATGTTGTTTATATTCGTTAGAACAATTAATTTTCTAGCTGGAACTATATTTTTGAGTTAATAGCTACATTTATTAAGGCTTTATTTGTTATTTTTATAAATCACTGCACGTAACTCTTCCCCTGCTCAGCCCATACACTTATGTTCCGGGAAGCATATTCCATGAAGGCCTTTCTCACACTTTGCACACACTGTACGGGCCCTTTTTGTTTTGCCTTTGTTATTTTTTCCTCTTCTACTACACACACAGCAGTCCTTCTCCTTCCTCTGAGGTAATTCTTTCAGCAGTTTATTGCCCTCTATTACTGATTCCTCTGATGTCCCAGGTCTGTTGTTTTTCTCTTGAAACCACTCCTTTGCAAGTTCTTCAATAATGCTTATATTGAATGATAAACGAGATACTGGCTTTTTCATTGAGGGGAGATTTTCTTTGTAAGTGACATAGCTATTGAGTACCATACGGGAAAAAATATTGAAGCAGATTTTTTTCCAATATTTTACAGTGCGTCGTTCGTCAAGGTAAGTGTATAACATCATATCCGATGTATCTATTCCCCCCATGAATTTATTATATGAAGTTATAATAGAAGGCTATTCCACTTCCTTCACCTGACCGCGACAAATACGGGTACGCCTACAGCTTTGCATTTGGTAGATAATAGTAGAACAGGGAAGCGTTGAGATTTATTTTCCCTAACTGCAGCAGCAAGTATAGAGCTGCGATGAAAATACTTCTGCTCTCCTACTCCAAATTTTTTTAAAAATTCTTCGGGAAGAAATTTTCTGTTTCTTCGAATTGTTCCTGTAGCATATGTTCCTAGTTCATACAATCTTTTCGCCAGAGGTACTGACATGAAAAAATTATCCATAAAAATGTGATAACCCTTAGAGAGATAGCTCCCCATACTAAGTAATTTCATAACAACAATATAAGCCAGGCCATGTTTTTGAATTTCGGCTTTGTCCTGATTATCTTTAGCCCCTTTGTATACAAAAAATCCCAGACAATAGTGTACCACGGAATCGCACAACATCCAAAATTTTATGCCCCAGCGATGGTGACGCTTGTTGGGTATATACTGTAATAGCTGTGTACGATTCTTAGTGCCAACCAAACTCTCATCAACACTCAATTGCTCATGTGGTATGTAGTGCTGCCTGAATAGTATATTAGCATGGTCTATGAGAGGTTGTATCTTAGCACATGGATCGTAACCGGGTTCTCCTGGTCTGGGAAGCCCTTTTGTGTCGGCCAAGTGGAAGAATTTTAGTATTAGGTAAAAACGGTCTCTTGAGAACATGTCATGGAACCAACCTATGTACTGAGATTTTTTGATATACCAATACGATTCAATTGTTGGGCGTTTATGAATGCCCATATTCAATATATACGCAATGAAGCCTTTTAGTTAAGGTAAATCAACTTTTTTCCAATCTCTTGCGCGAGATTTTGGCGACAGATTTTTATTTGCCATAAGAAATTTTTTAGCATATCTATTTGTTTCCCTTACTATTGAATTAAGAAGTGTGTTGGTAAAAAACAAGTAGAAATAACTTATTGGCAGGGAATCATGGTGTGGGGCGTGTTTTGGTCCTTGGGCTTCTTGGTACTCACAAGATGGCTGAGGAGGGTTATCAGAGTTCTCAAACACCTCTTCCCATTCACTATCTTCAATATCAACTATTTCCTCATCTCTCTCCAAATCCTGAGAGTCACCACTCTCTGAGGAAGAAATAATTTGCGGACGGGAAGATGTTGTCCGGACGAAATTGCTAAATGACTCATCACTGCTTGAGGATAAAATACATTCCTCACTTGTGTCAGATTGTAATTCACTGTTACTAAAATCAAACTCAAATATAACATCTTCGATGTCTTCGTTTTTCAAATGCTTAGACATAACAGATGGATTTCAAGGCAATAAAATATGATAATCACAAAATTAAATGACGTTAGGCACAGCTTAAAAACATACACACATGTGAACGCTCCACGATACAGCACGCTACTGATGGCTGTGCGAGATGAAAGTAAAAATAAGAAAATAAAATGTCCAGCTCATGAATCAGCATGAAGTTTGATATGACTTAGAGGCATAAATATCACAGATAAAAGAGGCATTGTGCTTCACCACACATCGCCTTCACTAAGAGGTTTATCGCTGCATAGAAAAACACAGCCGATGAATCGGCCCACTGCAGTTTTCGTGTACGCTGAGTGGGCCGATAGATCGGCCGGTCCGCAGTAAGAGGGTTATTATCAAAATTTGAAGTTTACAGACGGACTATGTAAGTAGGAAATATGGACAAGACAGTGATGACATTCAATTTTCCTAGCAACAGAACTGTCAATGCTGTGCTTTCTGTATTGTCATCTTGCATTACAAGGGTCGACTTATATAATGTTTTCATGGATGTCCAACTGCAAAACACTGAAATATATCAACAAGCATGTGACAACACCTCTCAGAACACCTGCGATACAAATACCTCAGCATCTGAGGGACATGTGATGGATTTTCAAAACTTACAACCAACAGTCACTATCAAAAAAGTAAAAAGAAAACTGCAAAGGGACAACAAAGTGGACAAAGCCTAAATTCATGAAATCAGCCCAGGAAAGTGTTGCAAAAGAAGACAATTTTACATTGTATGGGGAATACATTACTAGTCGGTTATGAAGTGCTCATCAGCCGTATAAAACTAGAGCTATTACTAAACATCAAATTGCCAATATCCCATTCAATTTAGAAATGGGATTCATTCAAGAGCAACTTACCCCACAATCACACAATAGCTATTTTACCTCCCCCACAAACTCTCAAGCATCTACATATTCATTCCAACCATCTCCAATGTTTCACAGGCCACAAAATCCTGCACCTGCCCCCCACTTCAACGCCGCCGCCTTCTCCATATGAACATTCTTCTTCCTAAGTGTATTCTCCTATAACTTCTCCAGTTTCAGTTAAATCACAAAATGATCCAACCACAAACCGACATTCTGAATCCTATCCGACCCAGCAATTATGAGACCTCCTATTGCCCCTCGCTCCTCTTTCATCAGACCACTCAATGTCATGATATCAAGCAAAATAAATATTAATGTCAATCAACATCTGATGTCAAGCAAGAATATTGTACCTAATTAAAAAAATTATATTTCTATTCTACTTAATTATTCTTTGTATTCTTGGTGCTTGTATTACCTTGTTGTATTCCTTGAGAACCCATATAATAGCCTCACAGACCATTGGTACAATTGCTGAAATTGCCTGTTTTGATATTTTAAATAAGTACATGATGCTAGCAAAGGAATCTCCTGTTGGTAAAAAATCTCAGTGTAACTGCTAGCCAGATGGATAGCGGTATCGCAGCACGACAGTTCATGCTCAGCTCCTGAATTAACGGTTCAACCAAGAGTAAAAGATGTTCAAAATCTGATGCTGACATTCTTAAAAAGTTATAAAACACATCACTGCCCTCCTTTAGTAGTTCGGTCATCAGACCAACACCATACACACTGTTCAGAAATTGTTTTTTCCACCAATGACTTTTTTCTTTCTTTATGTTTTTTCTATTATGTTTTTAAAGGTGTTGAAAGTTGCTGAATTGAAAGAAAGTTGTCCAGTGAACCACCAGTAAACATTGCTGCATGAATAATTTGCATAGCTTTATTTTTTTTGTATCAGAATAATGTAGTACATATAAGAGGGTTCTAACATATAAATCTGCAACAATTAAACAAAATGCAAAGATGATGGGAGGAGAACTGCTAACCTTGTCAAATATGCTATAAATATTAGGCAGAAGCGCAAAATATATTATATTTTAATGCTTTTGAAAAATTCAACTAATGTATTTCATCCACTCATCCATAGAAGAAATTACTTACCTTTGAAATAAGATCACGGGCACCTTCTGACACATGAGGTGGGAATGTATATTTTACTCTCCTAATATTTAAATACGTATCCTCATATGAACTTGCTTCAAAAGGAGGCTTGCCAACTAAACATTCATAGCAGAGTACACCAAGACTCCACAGATCCACTTGTTTGTCGTGGGTTTGACCTTCTACCATTTCGGGGGGTAAATAATCCAAAGTTCCACATAATGTCTCTCTTCTAAAAACCAGACAAAATAAAAATATTACAGTACTTATGCAAATTACATCAAGAAAGACAATTTGATTTTGATAAAAAAGGGCAGGCATACATAAAATACAGCATAACCTTGATAAACAAACCTTTGATCATCCAACTATTGGTTGAATTTTGGGCAGATAAAACAAATAATATAAAAAAATAATAAACAAAAATATTATATCAAAGAAGTAGTGAAATTCAAGTTACTTTTATGACCAATAAAAAATTTACCTAAAGTGAATAAATGGATAAAAGTACAAAAACAAAAAATTAGTAGTATTTCACTTCAAATTGAAATATTAAGAAATTAACTTGCATTTCAGAAATTATGAAAAGTATATAAAATATCCAGCAAGGAAATGTTCACGAGAAATAGGTATATAATTAGTCAGCATGACAACTAAGCAGAAATAGTTATTCTAGTATATTTTGCAAAGCACATTTGCTTTTTGGTAGGACGTTTTATGGCCTAACCACAATACAAGTATTAAACTTACATACAGCAGATAGTAGATTAAAAACGCTGCTGGTACTTGTAATATTGAGAAGTAATTTCCTACAAAAAAAGCCATAGATTTCATGACAGGTCAAGATTCAATCATTCTGCCAGTATCTATTATAAAGTGGAACTTGGTTAGTACGTTCCTCGTTAGCACATTTTCCTCTTTAGTACATCGATTTTTCAAGGTCCCAATTCCATTCCATTTAAATACCTGTTAAAAATATTTGGTTAGTACATCTTAAAACAATGCCGTTTCCTGGTTAGTACATTCGATGAATCGTCGCAAAAAATGCACCACTCCATAACTTGCCTCTTAAGTAAAGGCGAAACAAAAATATAGATGCAAGTTTTAAATCATTAAAAATGGAATAGGTCCCTCAGTTTTATGATCATATAACAAATATGTTGGTCCTCATTGGGCTCATCCAGACACAATCGGCATTTTCGTGATGTTATGTAAGAACAAATCACGGCCAATTAGCCGTAGCGCTGTAGACGACGTTCGATTTCGCATGTTCTCAAAGCAATGATATCGTCATCTGCCGGACCATGTCAATACATAAACAGCAGTTGGCAGAAAATGAAGATGGCGATGATGAAGAGGAACCAGAGCCATAATCTGTTCCCAGTTGGTCAAAAACAGTTGAGGCTATGGACCTAGTATGCCGATACGTGACTAGTTTTGTGGTAGGAGGCAATGTTATCAATCTAATTTACCACGTTGGACTCAAAAGTTTATGGATTGGGGATTAAAAATAAAAAACAGTACTGTGGACAAGTTTTTTAAAAGTAAATTTAAAATATTTTCATGCAAGTTCAACCATGGATGGTTCACCATTTAACTAGCCTTTGATTCGATATATCGTTTGGTAGTCTATAGCACAGCATAGATACCTATGGAATTCTTTCTATGGACAAACATTGATTCAAGTACACCACCTTTTTGAACTTTGCAAATAATTGGTTCTGGAAAACTGACACGAAATGAAAATTCGTGAAGTGCAAGTCCTATTTTCACATAAGACACAATGTAATAATGGAAGTACGGTTCCAGTCAACCTAAAAAAAAGTCACTTTTTTATCATAAATAATGCAATTTAATCGGCGTGAAACAGAAGTAATGGTCGTAAAAAGTTTTGTCGCGAAGTGGAAATTGGTGAACTGTAAGCACGCAAAAAGGTGATGTAGTCTATGTGAATGTATGTAAATTGCTTCACGTTTTTCTTGTTAACACATTCATTTGTCCTGTCCCCTGCAAAAACATACTAACCAGGTTTTACTGTATTAAAAATGCTGTGTCCGTGTGTATGAAGCCTAATATGGGGTTGAATGGGAGAATAAGACAAACACTTATAACTCAAAAACTATCCATTTTTTCTATCAAACTTTCAGGTATTAAATGAAAAATTTTAACCACCTTATACAAAAAAATTATAAGTAAATACTGGTGATAGTACACACACACAGACACACCTACCCAGTTTATGGAAAATTAATTATCTCCAGTATTATGCATGAGAGTTAGCGGGAAAATGATGCCGCAGCAAGGACTCACGCAAGCACAAACACGCACACACAGAAAACCAGACAACTACACCAATATTTATTTATAACCCTAAATGCACATTTTGACATCAACGATGTCATTGTCAGTAGGAAAATTAGGGAAACCGTAAACTCATAAACTGAGTAGGTGTGTGTACTATCACCAGTATTTACTTATTTGTTTTTGTATATAATGAGGCCAAAAGAATAAAATTTAAAGAATCAACTTCCTGTAGAATGGAAAGCGTAGATGACAAGCTCTATAATCGAGGATTTTTTTAACAAATTAAATAAAAAAATGGAAAAAGAAAAGAGGAATATTCTACTTTTCCTGGATAACGCAACCTGCCACCCAAGAAATCAACTCAAATATTCGATTAGCCTTTCTGCCACCTTACACAACATCAGTTCAGTTCTATAGCCATTGGACAATGGTATAATAGTGAGAGAGATGAGATAGTGAGGAAGAGAGAGATAAAGAGAGAGGGAGGGAGAGATAGACAAAGGTCTTTATTAGGGTGAGATTGAGACTAGGAAGTCTATTTTTCCAGAGGAGAGGAAGGGAGAGATAGAGGAAGAAAGAGATAGAGAAAAAAGAGAGAGGGAGGGAGGGAGACAGCGAAGAAGGGAGAGAAAGAAGGGAGAATAAGAGAGAGAAAGAAGGAAGAATGGGAGGTGCCTTAAATTTAATACTTAATCCACGCATACCCATCATATTTGATGGGCAATTACGCTAGTTTATCACATAAAAAGACTTGTTATAGTTAATGGTTTCAGGCATCACTTGGTGAAATTTCTTCATATTGTAGAAATAAAGAGACTTATTTGGTAATCCCACTTATACTTTTATTATATACGACCTAGGTTTCGTTGCAATGCAACATCAGGTGAAGTCAACTCAAAGCCGGTAGCAATTTATAGTAATAGGTACAATGGGTGGGTGGGGGAGGATGAATTGGGGGAGAATAATGAAACGTATAAGAACAGCCATTAACTAATTCAAAAACAGATTTTATGATAATAGCAAAAAATTTACTTTACCTTGAAGATGGGGCATGAACTGACCATCCAAAGTCAGCAATTTTTAGTTCACCCTTAGGACCAAGCAAAAGATTTTCTGGCTTAATATCACGATGAATGACTTTTTTCTTGTGACAATATAGCAAGGCGCTTGCCAGCTGTGCCATATACATGGATGTTCTGTTCAAAGAAACATTTATTTGACTTAAGTAAATCAAAGTTGACTACAGTATTTAGCACAATACAATCTGAATTTAAGTTGCATCCTAAAATTTTTACATTTTAAAATTACAATAGCATTAAAAGATTTCATTAACTAGAAGCATTTGCAAATTCATAAATATAATATAGGGTTAAAAATAATAGTTAAAAATTGATAGAAATAAAAATGCAAAACTAATAAACAAGTATTTTTCATTACCTAGGAAAATATTACAAACTACTGTTCTTACTGCTATACTTAGATTAATGTAATAGGACCTAAATTTAAGCAGAGGGTCAACGTTTTTACATCATATTCAGAACAAGTTTTGGCTCGTATTCCTGCAATTTTCAAACTTCAAAATGTGTAACTTTTCTAGTTGCCATCATTTTTTTTACCTTTCATCATCAAATCGTTGATTTGGTTGAGATTTTAGTAGCTTAAAAAGCTCTCCCTTGGGTGCAAATTCCAAAATGATATAAACCCTGCTTTCATCATGAAAATATCCATACATTCGGATAATATTTGGATGCCTGAAAAGTACACAATTAATAGATTGTAGACAGATTAAATGTAAAAGTATTATATCGGTGAAATTCATAGTAATACAGGGTGATCATTTTAAATTAGAACCCAAAGAAAATTTAATAACTTCGTGTAAAAGATTGTTAGAGATGAAACTTAGAGAAGTAAAAATCTTTATTGTCTGCATGATGTCGCCATTTGTCGACAGCGACACTACGAATGTGTATGCACAGTGCAAGCAATAAACAAACATGGTGTTCAACGTAGAGGAGCGAATGTTTATGGTGGAACGTTACCTCAAATCAGAGTCGTTTAAAACTACTCGGTGATTTCTGTCAGCAATTTCGATGTTGTACGGCACCAACAAAATCTATGATATTGTAACGGAACGGACACCCCCCGATTACATAACCGCGCGCAACAAGAGTTGTGCGTTAGTTCGTGTGTTCGCCTGCAAGTACGCGTTGCGACGTGCGAGTCAGCTGACCAAAAAGAGAAAGTTCAAGGTTAAAAACCGAGAAAAAGAGCGAAAGAAGATAAGCTGGGTAGAGGTTGACGAAGGGTAGTCTGGCAAACGTGATGAGAGAGAAGGGAGCTCGGAGAAAACCTAACGAGAGTTGGCCAGGAAGAAAGGGAGAAGTCACGAGACCCAGGAAGAATTCTCTGTTGCAAAAAACCATAGATCGGGTGTGAAAAGGAAGATTTCCGCCACTACCAGTGAGTGACACCGGTAAAACAACTAATTGAGTGATAAGTACGATTATTAATGGTAGCAATACGTGGGAAGTGATGGCCCAACTTAATAACTTAGGCAAGAATGAACTGAAAGCCATTAAACCCACAGTGATTAGTGTTTTACGTGATTTCAATTCTTTGGGCTTGAGTAATGCCATTTGAATTTTCTTTGGTTAATATAATCATTCGTGATTAGTGTTTTATGTGATTTCAATTACTTGTGCTTGAATGATACCATTTGAATTTTCCATGTTTGATATAACCATTCATGACTAGTGTTTAATGTGATTTCCATCCTTTGTGCTTGAATGATGACCTATGAATTTTCTTTGTTATTCGTGATTAGTGTTTTATGTGATTTAAATTCTTTGGGCTTGAATAATGCAATTTGAAATTTCTTTGGTTAATATAATCATTCATGGGAATAACTTGAAACAGAAAAAATTCTGCTATGACCGGGAATCGAACCCGGGTCTTCCACTTGCCGGGCGGATATTCTGCCACTGAACTACCTTAGCAGATAATCTTTCCTGTTTCTGAACGCGGGTGTTTTTCTTAGTTGGGTCCGGGCTAGCGAAGCTAGTATCAACCAGCCCCAACGGACGTCCTCCAAGAGAACGTCAAAGAAAACCCCTCCCTCTCAATTGGTGAGATTGCCAAAGCCAGAAATTGATGGAATAATAGAAACTATGCAGAAAGGCATAAGCTGCAATTTTTGGGAATAACTTTGAAACAGAAAAAATTCTGCTATGACCGGGAATCGAACCCGGGTCTTCCACTGGCCGGGCAGATATTCTGCCACTGAACTACCTTAGCAGATAATCTTTCCTGTTTCTGAACGCGGGTGTTTTTCTTAGTTGGGTCCGGGCTAGCGAAGCTAGTATCAACCAGCCCCAACAGACGTCCTCCAAAAGAACGTCAAAGAAAACCCCTCCCTCTCAATTGGTGAGATTGCCAAAGCCAGAAATTGATGGAATAATAGAAACTATGCAGAAAGGCATGAGCTGTAATTTTTGGGAATAACTTTGAAACAGAAAAAAATTCTGCTATGACCGGGAATCGAACCCAGGTCTAGCTGTCCAACTGTAAATCTTAAAGACATTAACTTTCAGAGTTGGAGACAATTAGAAATAAAAAGTCTCTTAACACACGCAAGAAGGGACTCAACCTCATGCAGTGGTCACGTCTTGCAATGGGTCCTGATATAGCATTAAAAGACCTTCGAGGGTTGGACCTTCACCCTGGGTGTTACTTCGGAAGAAAAGGCATTTGCTTAGAGAAAACCTTTATTGCAGTTTCACTCGGATTTTTTGCCCAAAATCTGACCATAAATGCAGGATACGCCTGCCTAAAACTGGTAGGTCATAATGGATGCAAATAAAATTGGTATACAAGTTACAAGACAGGCTTATTTTGCTCACCCTGAAATCTCCATGACCCATAATATTTCCGTAAAATTAATCGCTATTAATTAATGAATACCTTAACTATTTTAATGATTTTCAATACACTCTCTCTTTAGAATGTTCCAAAAATGTCCCTGAAATTCATAAGCATGAATAAATTCAAGTAGAAGTAATCATGTGGACAAACAATCAGAATGCCAGAAGGACAGAGGAAGAGAAATATAAGCCTCATAAATCCTATGATCCCCCTTATAATAAAAGGCTATGTTGGTCCGTTGGTTCATGTCACGCTCTTAAAATGTGAATAACTCAATCAAATGCTTGTGTGTTTTAGCATGCTTTTGAAGGCTTTTAATATGAGAAGGAGAGAGACAGAAGAAGCAGGAAATTATTTTCAACATTCATTACGTTATTTATGAGAAGGAATACCTAAAAAGTTAAAATACTATTCAAACATTTAAAATCGTAATAATGAGCTAAATTTAATATTAATGAAAAAGAAATGATATTATAATTTGAGGAACATGCTGGATGTTTTAATAACCAAACCGAACATATAAAAAAATTATAGAGTGAAGGATTGGGTGATAGGTTACGGGAGTTTGGTAGAATGACAGACCTGAGGACGGTTTGGGAAGTAGGGAGAGAAAGGGAAGTTTAAAAGTATCACAAAATAATAATAAAAGGCTGTTGTCCGTCCGCTGGTCTGAATGTCAAGATATTAAAACATGAATAACTCGATCAAGGATGTAGATAGAAAATTGAAATTTGGCAGAAAAATTTATAACAAGCTAATCAGAATTTGTTTATGTCCATTCTTGGCGCTATTTTGAGGCAGCGGTTCTCAACCGGTGTACCATGAACATTCCCCAAGTGTGCTGCGAGACTTTGAAGAGAAGGTTGCAAATCTGCCCGTCTTCCAACGATTATATACATAGTGTTAACAAAGAAACTAACACAGTATTATGACTATCTGAATCCAGTCAAAAAGTATCACTGCTCTTTGGAAGGCACATAAACAGTAAGCCTGGCAACAATGTTTTCAGCATAGTCATAGTAACCGAATGCCTTGTGCATGAGTCATAGAGAACTGATTGGTTTTCACTGTACCGTGTTTTTTGGATAGGGAAACCATTGTTGGAAAGACATTAAGAGTTGACTTGAAGTCCGTATTAGACCAAGTTGTCGGAATGGTTAATTTTGTGAAATCAAGACCTCTAGAGACCCGCCTCTTCAAACAGCTTTGTAATGCATTTCCTTGGTTTTTCAGAACTATAAATCAGAACAGGCTTCAACTTTTTGTCACCGTTTGCATTCCCCACATCACTGTCGCATGATCTTTTGCTGCCTTAAATTCTGGCGCCATTCGTTCTTCTCATGAGATGTACGTTCTTGTGGTCTTAAGCCGCATCCACACTGGTATGACAAGTGCGAACATTTGTCATAAGTGACATGTCTCTGAACAAAAGTTGCAGTTTGTTCATGTCATAGTATGTTGCATTGAGTTCATGTCTGAAAGAGACAACGTTTTATCTTGTTGCATGTTTCCATTTGGAGCGGTAAAGATCCAAGGAAAACATGAAACACGAGTGGACATGGAGCGACAAAAACAGAATGTTTCTTCAGTGTGGACAGTTTGTTTTGCAGTCAGTTGTCTTTGTTGCCTTTTGCTTGATGTGAATAGTTGTGCCGTGTGCTGCTGCATTGTTTGTTTACTTTTACTAAAATGACTTTGCGGACGAATTATTTAACTTTTGGAAGTGCATAAAGAAAAAGTGTTTATGGGATGCGATAAATGCGAAACTCAAATGTTTCTGCTTGTGTGGACACCTTGTTTCATGAAACATGTCCCTATGTGTTACTTACAAAATATTACCAAAAACATGTCGCTTCTGCATGGACAGTAAGTTTCATGTTGTCGTAACTGGTTTCAATGTCACAGAAACATCTGCCCACATCTACGGACACAAATGTCTGCACTTGTCACACCAGTGAGGACGCGGATTTACTCCCATCACCACACTTCTGGTCCTCACCACTCATGATTTCACTTCGAGTGTGAAATGTAAATTTACACGAATTATGTAACTCACAAGATCATTGGAGTTCCAAGATAAACGTTTTACAAGCATAACGGCTGACAAAGACTGGCTGAGAAGAGTCAACCTGGCTTATGGGATGCTGGAAGGTGGGGGAAGCTGCACGAGTATGTGCAGTGCATGATATCGTTTGCCAGTGAGGGTTTGGCAACACTGCATAATTTCCACTCCAGCAGAAAGCGGAGCTCCTCCCCCCTCCTCTCACATTGTCATCGTGTTTCCCTCTCACCGTATCTAGCTCTTGCTTCCCAATTGTTTTATCTCTCTCTCAACTAAGCATCCTGCAAGAGCGGGCCAAACGTCTAAACTTAAATTTTGACATTTGAGAAGGAGAAAAAAATCCTGTACTTGACCGGGAATTGAACCCGGGTCTCCCCATTTGCCGGATAGGTGCTTTAACCAACTAAGCTATCAAGCCAGCATGATTCTCCATTCTCGGATTGGGGTATTTACGGTGAAGAAGGGCTGAGTAGTAAACCTCCAACATTAAACGTCATCACTGAGGCATCGCGGAAAAAACCTCTAACTCAAGAAAGTGAGTTGGCTTCAATTTAACAAGAAACAAAGGTGTTGAGATGACTTGTTATGCATGCTCGCATAAGTCATCTCAAGACCTCTGTTTCTTGTTATATCTAAACTTGTTTCCGTTTCCACTTTCTAGTCCTTTTCACAATCGTAGAGAAGTCATGGAGAAATCGTGTTAAACCAAATTCGTGTTAGATGGAGACTGGATGTATTCAGTTTAATTTGTATAACTATAATTATGCAGCAAAAACTTTCCTCTTTGGTAAAAAATAAAATACTAAAAGGCCTGCAAAAAACGCATTAAAAATTAATTTTTCAAAAATGCTGTATGAATATCTAGGAATAATAACAATACCTTAGGTGACTTTGAATTTCAATTTCCCGTCTCAGTTGATGTTCTACACGGCCAGCCAATATTTGAGACTTGAAAAGAACTTTTAATGCAACAATATACTTGGACACTTTCTCTCTCGCAAGGTATACATTACCAAACTTTCCTTTACCCAAAGGTCGTCCAATTTCAAAATCAGATAATACCCATTTTTTCCTGCAAAAACAAAATTAAAATTTACTAAGCACAGAACAGTTAACAGATACTATATACTACTTATGCATCAAATCTTAAAACTAAATAAAAATATTACTTTAAAGTACAATAGGTATAAAATTAATGAAAAATAATGTGAGCATAAATAATTCAAAAGAGGATCATTCAAACGGATTGAAAAAAAAATGCAAAAATATTCAACAGATTATCCAGAACAGTAGCTCTCAACACTTTTGGTATTACATCTCACCAACCATTTTGTCAAAAAACCTAGGTCCCACCATGATAAAAATACCCCACCTTTTCGAAGATGATATTTATGTTAAATGCACTTTATTATTATATTAACCATTAATAGAAATTTTTAAGGAAACACAATATTGCAATAATGGACCCTTTATAGATAAAAGGTTAATACAGGCAGTCCTCAATTTGTGTGTTCCTGAATACTATCGTTTATATAAAAATAGCATAAATCAAATCCTATTTTCCCATACAAAATTCCATGTACAAAATCGAATTAAATTTAATCCCGCTCATATAAATTGATTTATGTTCCATTATGTCGATCGTGTATAAGCGAATCCATGTAAATCAAGTTCACATATAATGAGGACATGCTGTAATTGTTTTTAAAGCTTAGCATCCTATGCAGATGACCTTTACATCCCACACGTTGAGAAACACTGATCTAGTTTACTCCTGTAGCCAAAAAAAGTAAACAATATGGGCGTTTTATCAACTAAGTTGGCATCTAGATAACCACTGTTTTTAGAATCACTAGCCGATTAAAAGGAACCTTCTCTATTTTAATTAATAGCTATAAAAAAAGGACATGCCTGAATTCCAATCTGTAAGATGAGCTTAATTTTTTATAAACATCGATGAAGGTTTTGCTAAAATTTATCAAAAATGACAAATCACTTCCTAGTCTCAATCTCACAATAATAAAGACCATTTATCTCTCCCTTTTTATGTCTCTCTCTCCCTCCTTGTCTTCCTCCCTCTCTATCCTTTCCTCCTCTCTCTCTTTTCTTTATTCCTCTCTCATGTATTAAAACATTTAAAGCACGCTTTCCTTACGCATATAGTATAACAGTTGAGACAACAATACAATCGCAAGGTTTAATAATGACACAGTCGGCTAGGCGGCATATTAAAAAGCTTAAATTTTTCCCAATAAATATGATTTAAACACAGACTTTGTCGAGAGATGAATTGATGTACGATGAGTTTGTCGTGCAATGAATTGATGTACGACGAAATGACTGCAACAAGTTGCCATAGAACCGTAGGAACTACGGTTACATTTAATCAATGTTTTTTTAAACAAATGAAACATAAGATAAAATAATTGTATTTTTCATTGCTAACTTATGATCCGGAATTCAATTAATAATCTTAATTTTAATAATACATTTTAAAAATTCTTTTTTATTTCAGAAACAATTTGTAACAAATCATTTCAATTAATGAATGAACTAGTATATTTATACTGAATACGTGTGTTCGAAATATACATCAAATATGGTCAGTGCAAAATTTGGCCATAAAATGTTTTTTTCTGCTTTGAGAGTCTGCTAAAAGGGCGGGGTCTTAGGTTTGGGGTCATCTTGGATTCGGTTAAATATGGTATTAAGATTACAACATCCTCAGAAAGATAAAATTCAGCATTCCAAGAATGAGTTCTAATGTTAAGCTACGTGTTCTCTGAAAGAAGGATAAAATGGATGGATACAGCAAAAACGAGCAAATATTAAGATTAAGGGAGTGATTATACAGCTGATAAAAAATACACAAATCAGATCTGATATTTTTTAACGAGGGATTTAATGATTAAAGGTGTGAATGAGGAATAAATTAGAGGAAAGATAGAAGTGGAAGGATAAAGTAATGGTCAATAGATGATTTGAGGAAGAATGAGTTATTAAGAAAGGAAGGTTGTGATGACAGGAAAATTTGCATTTCGCGACAAGATGTTTTATGGCCATTACTTGTTTTGTGCTGATTATTTGCATTTCGTGTCTTCCGTTTGAGATGCCAAAAAGCGGAATTTCCTCTACTTTTTTGTTTTTAAGTTCAGTTTAAACTTTAGCACCCTAGAAAAGGGATTATTATTATTATATTCATAATGCTCATTATTAGCAGTTTTCAGAGTAAACAAATATGATAACTCTTGACTTAATTATTTTGTAGCTCAGTTCACCGCCAACACCGCTATTTTCGAGGTGAAACTTTAGTTTAAAATTTAAAGAAATGTAAGGCTTTCATATACTATTGTTTGTATTTTGAACGTAATTTAGAGAAATGTTATTTTGTTTTGGTAGGTTTTAATTTTTTATTACGAATTTCTAATGTACCCAAATCTAATAATTGTTATCATCTTGTAACATAAGATTTTCTGCCGCATACCTATATTGAAGGCGATTAATAAAAGAAATGTTACCACTTTAATGCTTCGTTTTTATTTTTTTTGGACATATTTTGAACATTTAAAAGAAATGTTATTACTTTCATAGGCTAGGTTTTGATTCTGTTATGCATTTTGAACATTATTAATAAAAGAAATGTTACCACTTTTTAATGCATTTTTTCTGCGGCTTGGAAATGCTTGTTGCAGAATACATCTGTGCATCACGTACTCAACAATTCATTTCAGTAGTTCATCAATTTAAATTAAAGGATTTCCTTGGAATGAACAAAACAAGTTAAAAAATCGCATGCAAAAATGTACTGCAGGTAAATTGGTCAAGTGACGAAAGAAGTGTAATCGCTTTGTAATGCTGGGTTTCCATTTGCTATTATGGGTTTTGAAGATAATTAAAAGAATGTTTTTCACTATATGATGCTAGGTTTTCATTTGCTGTTACGTTGCTGTAACGTTTTAATTTATTTTCTGTTAAACTGCATTATTTATGATAAAAAGTGAATTTTTTTAGGTTGACTGGGAACCATACTCCCATAATAACATTGTGTCTTATGGAAAAATAGGACTTGCGCTTTGCGAATTTACATTTCGCGTCAATTTTCCGGAAACAATTATTCGCCAAGTTCAACCAGTATGCAAGGCCGGATTAAGATAACCAGGAGCCCTAGCACACAATTTTTCGTAGACCACCCCCTACAATCACACATACTGTCCGGGGCCTCCATGGGGCCCTGGTGCAACTACATTATTGCATCCTGGTTAACCCGGCATTGTCAATATGGCTTACAAAATGCCAAAGTTGAGAACCTTCATAACTAGTTTCTTATTCAGAATTTTCTATGTTCATTAAAGATACATTTTTAAAGCTTATTCTTGCAGATTTAACTTAAAAAGCTGTTGACACTCAAACCCAATGCTTTTCTGACCAGGTAAACCTGATAAAGAACATCAAGAAAGGAAAAGTTTGAAGATGGAGCTTTACAAAGAATAAAATGAAAAAATTAAGCCATTTTCATCATAAAATAAAAAAGAAAAACAAACCTTTGATAAAATAAAAGCATTGCATTATTTGACAGTCATTTCTGCATTTGTGATTTCTGTAAATATTTTGGATGGCTATTATGCAGCAGCACCTGCTGCCAAATTATCCAAAGAATTTTAGTACTGTATTAGCCCGAATATAATGTGACCGGAATATAGTACGACTCGCAAGTATTTTGAAAGGAATTTTAGAAAAAGACAAAAAACATTTCATTTTCTCTATTTTACACATTTCAATTATCTGAAAACTCATGAATTATGTACTATAGTCCATTCCAGCATTTCGTGCAGGCAAGGTGTGTCTACAGTTAGACCCTTGGGGTGTAGGAAGAAAATACCAGCTAATAAGAGGTCATAAATTTCCCTCTCCGCTCAAAATTTCTTGACGAGCACTGTTGACACGATTGCTCACACTTTCCAATGGTATTTCAGCAATGGCAGAAAGCATGAACGTGCTTCATCTTATCTATTGGAGCATAGAACTTCACTCGTCAGCATCTACCGATGAACCGAGCGAAATTGGAAACTTGGCAACATAGCATCGTAGTAGAAACAGATTATAAAGGGGGATAATATGACGTCATGTTTAGACGGTCCTCATTTTCTAACGTTGAGTGTCGTGACCCTGCGTGAAGTTGTGCCGGTACTGTGGTTGCTGCAATTTGACCTTGATCTATTTTCAAGTCTCCTCAGACCCCTACCGAGTATATTTGTACAATGTAGCATTGCAACACGAATGCCCAATTCAGTTACAATGTAACAATTATAAACAGACACGCTGAAACATGCATCATGAAATGCACCAATACGCAGTTATTTTTTTAAAGCTTGAATATAGTGTGAATGCAACTTTTAAAGGTACATATTGAAGAAAAAAAACACCGCACTTCGTATATTCAGGTCAATACAGTAAGCTACTGTTTTAAAAAGATCATCAAAGAAATCCCAAATTGAATGCATTTTCAATGAGCACATTACATAATAACTAATAGAAACCACACACAAACTGAGTTAAAAAGGAAATTGTTTTTTCCATCATGTTTTAAAATGTCCAATTCCATTCTTTTATTTTTATTTAATTTAAAAATATGCACATAAGTCACGTTAAGCCAAAACAAGATATTTATCCTGGAAAGAGTCAAACCTGAACCTTACCCTTCACTGGTTGTAGGCTGCAAGCCCATTCTCCGATCCGACTTCTCTTGTTCAGTCTCAGCTTTCTGATTTTCTTGTACTGTCGTATCTGGTTGTGTTTGCATATTACTAGCTTTGGAATTATGAGAAGTATTTTCCTGATGTACTTCCTTAGCTTTACCATGATTGACTTGACTAGTGGATGTGACCCTGTTCAAATACCAATTGAATGAACTAATGAACATGGAATATTTAATACAAGGAATTTAAATAGAAAGTCACTAACGTCGTTGACTGTGTGATACAATGAGTCCTGGATACTTTTGTTGCCATTTCTTTTGCATTTACTGGTCGGCTTGAGGTAGATATTGCATTTCTTGTTGGGTTACTGCCACATCGTTTGGTATCAACAGGAATATTTTCCTTGCCCATGGGCATTATGGACGTTCAATTTGAAAACTGGAAAGATAATTTGGATTATGAAATTATGCACACAAACTTGGTTGTTCATATACAAAGGCATTATGACCTAAAGGTAATTGGATCATCTTTATCTTAAAGTAAGCAATAATCTAATGAAATGTCGCTAAATGATAATGAAAACTTGATAATCAAGACAATATCATTTCAATACTTCACTACAAAAAAATTCGCTCCTCAAAGGTCAGTTGCAAATAAGCAACAGAATTGGCTTAACTTAAAGAGTTTGAGGTGGTAATGAAAATTAAGCATTAAAATCTTATTTTCGTGAAAGTGAGAAAGAGAAGGACAGTGTGTAAAGCAGCCATCTTCCCTGTGATGACATTTCGATCAAACGTTTGAGTTGATCAAGAAATTTAGTAAATTAAACTGAGGAATTTAAATAGATGAGCATTTAATTACTGTAATGACAAGCATTGCCAAAAGTCCTTCACAAATCTGAGTTTATTTTGTTAGTATCTGTTAAGACTCAGGCGTGTGGTGTATAAATATCACTTCTGTTCTAGCAAGTGAAGTTCTTTATATTTTCTACAAGTCCCTGGTTGATATTAAAAGCCTCAACTGAATTGTATATTTAAAACTTCATGTTTAATACTTGGTGCAATAATATCTCATAGGATATTGGTGCTTTATATTGAGAAGTGACATTCTGAATGTTTGTTATTTCGAGGGAATTAACTGAAATGATCAGAGAAATGTAAGTCAATTAAATTCCGCTCCATTTATTGTCAAGGACAAGGCTACGCAAGTATGACTGTAGTTAGAACGCAACTTCTAGAAGAAATAATAGCTAATTCCAGTATTTTTTGTTGCGTCGACGAGGTGATTCAAGAAAATATTAATTTACTAAGAATGAAAATATAACGTATGAAAATAAGGTAAATTCTTTAGCTTCGAAGGGGTTCACATAAATAAAAGTTTTCACATAAGCTAGCGTATATCTGTAAATATAAACAATAATAATATAGACTACTGGAACACTTAAACTAATTCCCGCATGGATTTTATCCTGTATTGAATTCAAACCATAACTAATAATTTTTAAAGTAATACAATACAATTTGAAACTCACCAAAATAATAATCTTTAGCGTAATGCTATCTCTGTAGGAATGCGCGATATTTAGGTAAAATAGACATATATCAGCTAAAAAAATAAAAACTTTCACAACCTTGCAGAACTATAAATGCACGTTTCAAACTCCAACGTTTTTAAAATCCCGATGACTGACATAGCATTCTATTGGCTGAACGAAGAGGAAGGTTTAAATCTCATTGGCTGAGATTCTCAACTACATCACTACATAATAAGTATTGAAAAGATTATAAACGTCGACATTTTGTTTCCACTTTACTTAAGTAAGATAAATATATAGATGAAAAAGAATTTATATGTTAGATAAATATTTTTTTGCTGGATTTTAGTTTTTCCATCATATATAAAATCAATTTTTTATTCCACCGCTATGCAATTTTAGTGTAATATTTTGGATTTAAAATGGCTCATTACTAAATCATAAGGTAATACGTTCTCTATATCATAAAACCGTTAAGATTTTCGATATTCATTTTATTCATTTTGAAATGGAAGAAGTGGGTATTTTAATTTTGAATTGAACTTGAAAACTTAAATCTTCGGTCAGCCTTTATAATCTGTATTATGTAAAATACATCAAGTGAAAAAAATTGTTTTAGATATTTACTCGAAAAAGCATACAGAATGGATGTTATTCACACTCCCATGAGCCAAATGCAATTAAGTTCGGAACTCAGAAATGTAATTTTGGAAAGGAACTTGTTAACTACGAAAACTAGAATGAAAGGTAAGTTATATTAGATTTGGAGTACGAAGTTTTCTTATGGGTCATTTGTTACTTTGTAGGATAGATTTTTGTATTGCCATGGGGTTTTCAGGTGTACGGCTTTTGGAATGTCTATCCTATCAAAAATTACATTAACCCTTAACTGGTGAGGTGACTTTTTTGTTTGTGATATACAAAACCACATATATATCTGTATCAATTATAAACTACCAAATTTTGTTATTCTGAATATTATTTTTTTCTAATTAAAGAAAATGAATTACTTAAAAACAAATGTATTTAATTTATTTTCAGGTAAATATTTATTTATACTTGACCCACACGGTGTATTCTAAGCGAGTAAAAAACGCTTAATTTCTTACATAATTAAAAAATTTAAATAACTTTGCACTATTCTGTATTTAGGAGTTGTTTTCAAATGAATATTAAAGAAATTACAAAATGAAAAACATTGTGTCAAAACCTGCAAATATCAAAGTTTGTCACTTTCTGCATGCTCATTGCACACATTTTTGGAACATTGAAGGCATTGGTTTTTTTACAAAGTACACAATTACGTTGTTTTCCTGTATTTCTTGTAAGGGAACAAATAACAGAGCTTCGGTTTTTATAGTTTTTCTTAAACTTCAAAAGGTGAAAGTTTTCGGCACTCCCCAAAATTCCTCTGATACAAAAATGGAACTCTCGTGGAATTCTCAGGTTTTTAACTCTTCTTTCCATTTGTGGCACTACTAGTTTAGCTAAGTCCTTCACAAATTTAATTCTTTGCATATCCGGATTATTAGGGTAAAATTGGTAGAGGATGTATGAGTTGACCATTGCCATGTCTATGATTTGGAAAAAAACTGCCATGGTCCATTATCTTGTGTGACGACTTGATGAAACTTATGCATACTTTTCATCAAGAGAATCAACGCATCCTTTAGTGGAGTTGTAAAAATCTATTATTTTTGGTTTACCAGAGTCTTGGACATTACCTTTAGAATGGTGTGTCATTGACACTAACAAAACTGCATTATGTTTCTTAGGTACATATGAAATTAGTGGTTTGTCACTAGTGAATCCATACATGGCCGATCCTACCTCCATTCCTTTGTTTGGTTGAATCGCTTTGGGGATCTGAGGTTTATTTTTCTTTATGGTACCAACATATGCAAGACTTTTTTAGCATATCTAAAAGTTCTATCGATGAAAACCAATTTTTGGAAGTTATATTCCAATTCATATATTCTATAGATGGAGTTAGGCGGTTTATGTCCTGTGTAGACTTGCTCTTTTTTTTCTTCATGACTAAGCCCTAAACCATAAGAATTCTTTTCACAGTACAAGTATGCATTGTAGATATAGTTCGTTCGTGCATCTGTCATACACATCAACTTTAGGTCATATTTTGCTGGCTTTTTTAGCATATACATTTTAAATTGACAATGGCCTCTGAAGGTAAACAACATTTCGTCAATGCAAACTGATGTACCTAAAGAATACGATTTCTCTGAATTGGAAAGAAATAGGCGTAGGATTTTTGATACTGCTGCCCCTGGGTCTGCTTCACAACATTGCACTCTCATCAGGATTGTTTAAACGTTGGCAAGTGGGCAGGACTAATTTAATTCCATGGTGTCAATATCCTGCAGATCGGTGTGGTCAGATTCACTATATTTGACTCTTACTTTTTTAACCCTCCAGACTTTTCCTTTGTTTTTAAAAGAAAAACATATGAAAAAATAAGTCGTGGGCCTCGGACGCCTCCCCCTTGGTAGTCCACGGTAGTGAAAATCACTTTGTAGTTCTAGGGTTAAATTAACATTTGTCCATGTTAGAATGTCTGCAATTATTTTATCGTCAATTAATGTTCCAAGCATTTATGGGTTCCGTTTTGTCTCCAGCGCGAGTAAACTTTCACAAAGCTGGTAGCCTAGTCAGAATATTCTCACAAGGTGTGCACACAAACTTATTTGGTTCAACATACGACCACTTGTACCTGTTCCTTCTGTAGAAGTAGTTAGTTGTCCAGCTCTTATCTTCTTCTTCTTCGATATTATCATATTCATCTGTGTCAGTCGAGTGGTCTGAATAAATAGCCAGTCCACAAACCTTGAATCATCCACAGACATTTTAGTATCCTTAGAAAACAACCTTGATAAATAAATAAATTATACAATGCAAACCTACACAACAAAAAAAAGATATACAAAATGGTGGTGAAATATATAATACAAAAATGTTCTGAAAACAGTGAGATGTGGTCTGACAGACCACGTTAAGAATTCGCCAAGCTCTAACAATGCAAGTAAGCAACTGACTGCAAGGGCTATTTATACTACCAAGATCACTACCTCCCCAATTAAAGATAGACATATTGCCAATGCTCTCTGATTACTTGTTACAAAGTAACACCTGAGAAAATTCTCAGCATGATCTCACAGACCACACCTCACCAGTTAAGGATTAAGCATGCATTACAAATGAATTGTCAGTCCTCGCTTCATTTCTCTGATCTTGTGTACAGTGGAGAGATCTGTTAACAACCCTAACTACGAACAATTTATGGATGAATTTATGTTTGGATTTAATATACATTACTTTATATGGTAGTTTATTTAATCCATTTCCTAGTTTTATCTGCATTAGAGGATATAACACTTGAGACTAAAGAGAACAAGGAGAGTAATCTTCGTTCTAAAGCCGTAAATGAAATATTAACATCTGAAGCAACATATTTGTATCATTTGGAACTAATGATGAAGGTAATATATTTCTTTATTTTGGAATATTATATATATTTTATCAAAAGATTTGCAGTATTGTGAATCTGCTTATATATATTTTATACACGCTCTGTCATTCAAATTATGAATAGGTCCATTTCTTGATGGTTTTTTCAGTATTTTATGGAACCTATAAGGCAGAACAAGTATATTTCTGATGAAGATTACACAGTTATTTTTGGAAATATTGAAACAATTTATCATGTCAATGGAGAGCTTTTGAATGAATTAAAGTACAATCAAGAAAACATCGCGGCAGCATTCCTCAAATTGGCTCCTTTCTTAAAACTTTATTCTGTATTTGCTTACGACTATCAGAGAGGTCTGAATCTTCTAGATGTAAGTATTCAGTACCGAAGGAACTCATTACTTCCTCAATTTTCTTTCATCAAGCACATCAATTAATATGGTTAACGTTAGTCATTGCAGAAAAAGTTCTCTAAGCTAGATGAGTTTATAAAAAAACAAGAAAGTCGCCCAGAAGTTTCTACTAAACTAGTGTCATTACTTATAACGCCAATCCAGCGCATTCCAAGGTATTGTCTTCTGTTGAAAGAAGTAATCTCGCATACTCCCCCATCTCACCCAGACTTTGGTGTCTTACAAGGTACAATTAAAAATATCTTATTTTTCCTTTGTACAAGATTTACTGTGGGAGTGATGATATTTTTTTCAAACTTTTCTTTGTAGATTCATATCAACAAGTTCAGTCATCTGCTCGCCATATTAACTCCTTGATGCAAGAGCAAGAAAACATGGAGAAAATGGTAGAAATACAAAAATGCTTCTCTAAAGGAAATCCTCAAATAGTTGCTCCAGGACGAAAATTTATCAAAGCGGGAAAGCTTATGAAAGTGAGTTCACACTGACCAGTTATATCATGTACATCACAATACACTCTATTTACAATATAAGTAATCTGCAAAGAAGATGCTCAAATTGCAGTTTGGGGGGCTTGTCCAGGGCTGGATTAAGGCTTTTGAGGCACAAAATAGGAGGGCCCTTGTGGTTATCTTCACATTGACTAATATTATTAAAAATACATTATAACCAAGTATAAAACTATTTTAATCATTAAAATTTGTTTGGTGACATTTTTCCCATAAAATATTTCTGCTATTCTGCCTAATATATGCGTGTTAAATTAGGTTTGGAAGAAAAATTTTTATCAATAAATATCGTAAATACAAAATACAATAAATTACAAAACTTCAGATATATGTCTATTGCATTCATTTTTAAGATGTATTGATGGGATGTGTTGTGTCAGCATCATATATCTATACATATTTCAAGATGGTAGGCTACTTTGAAGATTCTATAAGAGTTCATGTGGTTTCAAAGCAGATTCCATTAATTCATTCTCAGTGCTCGGCAGTGTTAAGTCTTTTAGTCTTTCATCTCTCATTGTGTATCTCACATCTAAGAAATTAATAAGGTATTTGAGAAAATCTACAGTCACTTTAAGATCAATGGTTGCAGATTGCTGTGATTTGCTTGTCATATTGAATCTAAAAAGAATTGTATTTTATAAATGACACAGGAATGCTGTTTTCACCAAATCCATTGCTTGAAACAATGAGTCAACCTCATCTCTTGTAGTTTTGGTTTGTTTTTAACCTACTTTCCAAAAAATGGAAAGTAGTCTCATGAGATCGCCTTGTTGTGTGTGTTTATGTGTCCCTAACATCTTCTTCATGAATGAATCGATTTAAACTAAATTTGGTAGGTGGGTTAGTCCTTTCTAGAACTACTTGTTTATCATGAACGGATTTATCCAATGCATCTTGAATGTTATTACATTCTTTTGTATAAGGTTGCAGTTGCGTCTGCATGAAAAGACCATTTAGTTTCTGAAAGAAAATTCACTGTAAGCCCTTTCTTCTCCTGCAGACTTTTTATTAGAGCAGACCAAAGATGGGTGGATGCAAAAAAATTGTAAAGATTTGCCATGAAACCATAAAAGCAGACAGCTTCTACACAGTAATCAACTGCATTTGATCCAACGAGGCTCAAGGAATGAACTTTGCATGGTACAAATGAGGCCATTCCTTTATTATTGCTTGTATTTCACTATATTTCCCTGCCATTAATTCATATGAAGATTAAATATACTATATTTAGTAAAATCCGTTAGGTCAGTTCTCTAGAAATACGTGTACAAGAAATATTATTTAACTTTTTACTGTGGTAGCCCTGCTCTTTAGCTCCACTTAAACATCTTGATTTCATTACGGTATGTTGTACAAACCTTATATACAAAATTTAATTGAAATCTGTTCTGCCAATTCCTTCAAAATCCTTAATTACTGAAAGAGTTTAATTTGTAATTGTGGCACCCCTGTTTGGCTGATTCGGTTTAAATATGCTAATATGGTTTTATATATATGTGTCTATTATAGGTATTAAATTTGGTTAAAATTGATCTGGACAGTTTAACACAAATACTTGTGCATGTTTATGCTTTCAAGCCCCTGATGGCATTTTGATATTTGGCCTTAAATGCACAAACCTTTATATAAATATGCTATACAAAAATACCCTGCCACATTTGAGCACTAGCACTGTTCATACAGTTTACATTCAATTATGGCAGAGTGGTTAGAGCGTTGGCCTTCCACGCAGCGATCCCAGTTTTGAATCTGGCAGAGGTCAGATTTTTCAACCTGGGATCATCCTGTCCCCTACTTTTGTGGATTGAGTAGAGTGCTCCATCCTTTGGAAGAGACGTTCAGCAGTTGGCCCCCTTGGTGCTCTTTGTTAAGATTAGGCTAATGCAGGCACTGGGTTTCCCTCCTCCCTCCTGAGTGTGTCTGATATGTAAGGAGTTATGGCTATAATAATCCAAGAAATTGATTATCCAAAAATACACACAAACAAACAAAAACAAAACTGCTGCAACCAATGAACCAATATGTTATTTAGGCTGTGAAGCTACATCACCATAAAAGTCTTATAGCATGCTGTAGCTGTGGAAGACAGTATCATAGCAACATTGAAAAACTTAATTGATGCTGTGATCTCTTTAGTGGAAGCCTGTAAATCATAGAACCTAAGTCTTATTAAAGCACCATGGAAAAAATAATTCTTACTAAAATGTCATGGAAAAAACTATGCCCTACACAAAATGATTTCATGGGCATCACATCAATTGATAAATCAGTTGACTGCGATGAAGTCTTGCTGCCACTAACTGAACAAAATTTGTTTGGGAACTAATTTGGAAGGAAAAGAGGTAGAGGAATGAGCCACTGGATGAAATAAAATTGTTTTGAAATGTTGACTGATAGTGTAATTGTTATCATTGTTCCGCAAGAAAATGAAGATGATGAGTAGGAGATAGATGAGAAAGACATAATTGTAACTGGCTTCTGCATTGAAAACTTGATAAAATGCAAAGAGGCCATGTCAAGTTTCAACGCTTGCCTAAAATGTGATGCCAGCTCATTACATCCTTTAATTCATCAAACTCGTTAGCAGACATTTAAGAGTCAAATGATAGGGGCAAAACAAAAAATTGCATGAGTACTTTATTAAGTTGTAATTTTATGCATGTTCACAGTGCATGCAATATGTATTATGCACCTACATAACATTATAATAAAAATACTTGGTAATAAAAAAATGTAATTTTTAAAAAATCTACCAATCTGAACAAATTGATAACTGAGCACCCCTTTGCAATAATTAGTTCAGATTGCTAAGGTTTCACTGTATATGCTGTATTTTATTGCTTCAGTGAATATTTGAAGCCCGATTAACATTTGTGTTTATATTTTTTGCAGGTTTCTCGCAAAGGCAGAAAAGTTCAGCCGAGATACTTCATACTTTTGAGTGATATGCTTCTTTATTGCAAGCTTTTATCTTCCGACCCAACCAGCCACAATTCTCTCTCTTGTGTTTGTGTTCTGCCCCTTAAGAAATGTGAAGTACAGTGGGTGATGGGTAAAGCTATATTTAAGGTGAGGATTTTTAGTTAAAATATTATTCTTTGAATTATCTGTCACATGTAAAGATCATAAGAATATGATTGGTTACCTAGAATAATAATCTTTTCCAATTTTCTATACAGAGTCCAGCAAAAGAAGTATAGGATATTTTTATTGCTATACTTGCAAAAATATTAATAAAAACACTTTGTTTTGCTATAAAACATATTGAAATCTTAACTTTATTATAACATTAAGTATGAAAAATAATGTCTGGTCAGGATGCACTTTGACCTGCTACACATTGATGTGCTCTTAGATTAACACTTTTTGTCAAAGAATCTAAAGTTTTGTGTGATATGGCATTGATTTTTACCTTTATGTTATCTTTTAAATCATTTAATGGCCATGGCTTGGAAATGTATACTTTCTCCTTTAAGTAACCCCACAGAAAGAAATCTGGAGATCGTGATGGCCAGTTTACGTCTCCATCATGAGAAATTAACCTGTCTGGGAACACTTAACGCAACATGTCCATTGTGGCTCTTACCCAATTACAAGTGCCTTTATCTTGTTGAAACCACAACTCAGATTAGTTTCCTGCAATTGTTGTATGAGGAAATTTTGGATCATGTACCAGTGTCTTTCACCATTTACTGTTTCAGGTGCACCTTGATCAGTCTTGAAAAAGTATGGAGCAATTATTCTGTTTGCCATCATTTCACACCACACAGTAACACGTTATGGGTACAATCTTCTATGATACACAGTTTGTTGATTTTCTGTGGCCCACAATTGACAATTTTGTTTATTTACAATACCATTTAAATCAAAGTGAGCTTTGTCACTCATCATCAAGTGGGAAATTTGGCCTTCATCCTGAAAAAGTTCCAATAGCCTTCTTGAAAATGTCAAGCAAGCAACATTATAATTTGGAAGGAGTTCTTGCACAAGCTGCACTTTGTATGGATAGCACTCTAGATCTTTTCCATAATGTACCTCAGAGACCTTTCAGCAATTTGAAGTTCAGTTGAACGTCTCTTGGATGATTTTTGTGGACTTCTCAAAACACTATCGCGCACATGCTCAATATTTTCTTCTGTTTTTGCAGACTGTGGTCTATCATTTACTGTTACAACTTCTCATAATCTTGAAACACAACAGCAGATGACATGTTCAAAAGGAGCAGTATTAATGCCAACTTCTTGACAGTATGCTCTTTGAGATGCAACAATCAAGCAATTGATTTTGAAAAAAGTTCCACAATAAGAGAACGCTGTTGGCTTGTCCATCTCTCCATTCTGAAATTTTGCACATCAAATTTTAATCTGAGAGAAAAAGAAGATTTGGCCTTGTTCTTAATAGCCAGGTGAAGGTCAAGACAGCAACTCTTGTCACATCCATTTTTTATTTTCTCCATACGTATAGGAGAAAGTATTGTTTTCATGAAAAAAATCGATTTTGAGATTTGGCTGCCCAGTTAAATTTTAATGCGAAATACGAAAAAAGATTTGTAAAAGGAGGAGGAATGAAAGAAAAAAAGCTACCCACGAGAGAATTGAACCATGTTTGGATGCACTCACTATATGCTCATTGCAAACAATTAAGTGTGCATTAAGAAATGTATTCCAGTTGACAAGAAATTGCAATATTTAATCATGATTTTCGGAAAAACTATCAGCCGTATATGCCCAAAAGGGGGGTTTGCAGTGATCCTGGAATCCAGAGCTATACACCTACCAAGTTTCATATAAATCCGTGATCCCACTACCTTGTCCTCTCCTTGTTAGTAATGCTTCTTTTTATGCTTAATTGTTGGAGCTTTGTGGTTATATCCAATATCAGAAGGCTATGGTATGAGCTTATGTCAGTTCTTTTGTATGATCTTTGAATTTTTCTCGCAGTTCCTTAAAATATTTATTATCATTGAACCTATTTGGAATTTTTAGAAGTATTACAGGCATGGAGAAAGTCATGTGGGGGCCACATCAATTTTTTCCCCAGGATTTACACTGATAAAATTTGTAGGCATGGTTTTTATTTTTCATGTTTTCTTTGTTATACATGCTATCATTCACCTGGAAAATGTTTGATATTTTTTAATTTGTATTTGCTTAAGAAACATATAACACTAAATAATGTTGCACAAAATCTTACAAATTCTACTATATAAAATAATCACAAAACCATGTGATGATGCTTCTGCAAGTTGAAACCATGGTTATGTAGTTACATTTATTTTATGCATCAAAAATTTTTGGAGATGCAGGTTCCACAAAGATTTTAATTGCTTTATCTTTAACCAGGTGTCATGCCTTAATGAGAGCTTTGTGCTATATTCATCTTGTAATGAGGAGAGTGAATCATGGGTAACTGCACTAAAAGAGGCAATCAAAATATTCCGAGAGCATCGCCAAACGCTCAGGAAAGGGAGTAGCTCTAAAAGGCCATTGAGAGGATCTGAAATAAAAAACTTGT
The DNA here is from genome assembly GCA_028673005.1 of Tanypteryx hageni. Lineage (NCBI taxonomy): Eukaryota > Metazoa > Arthropoda > Insecta > Odonata > Petaluridae > Tanypteryx > Tanypteryx hageni. The sequence goes on along the minus strand of CM054113.1, from coordinate 75,509,055 downwards.
GGCAGAATAGTCCTCAGTTGGATATTGGAAGAAAGAGAATCCACCCTGGGGTAAGAGTGTCTTATCAATGGAACTTAATTTGTATATATTGTTTGCTAACTGTTAAAAGTAGGAACATTTAAATACCAGACTATGGTACAATGTGAGAGCAATATTCCTGGGGATTTGAATTCCAGTCAAGTACTCCCTGAAAAACCACAAAAAAGGTTCTAGGATATCTTTCAAACCCTTGGTAATAGAAAATAATTACTAAAGCTCAGCACACCTCGAGTATACTCATCATTCCATGTTTAGGGGTTAAACAAAATGACAATGTGTTGAAATGCTTCTGCATTGAACTTGTAATAGTCTTCGACCAGCATACCTTTAAAAAGTATATTTGGAAGGTATACTTAAATGTTATTTACAGAATTCATGGCAACATTTTTCTTTGCTATATTGAAGGATATCAAATGTAGTAAAAGAAATTTTAAATGGTGTATTACACCTTTTCCTGGGCTAAATTGACAACATTTCATCATATATTTGGCAGCAGTTCATTTAATTTTGACACCGTTAACTTTAGATTGTTATCGATCGCAGTTCAGTAACTTTTGGGAACATTTCTTTTGTAGTCAGGCATTTAAATAGAGGCACAATAATGTAAAATTTCTTTAATATTTGCAAAATTTACGACAATAATGTCTCATTTTATTTTAGCATCCTTAAATATCCCCTAATGGACCTCAGATAAAATACAGTCATCTAATGGTGACACAAAAAGAGTAATTGATGCTTATATCTTGGGGAAATGCACAAAAATGATTTCTGAAATTATGGGAGTTAAAAAAACAATTGTTCATGAAATATAAATAAAATATATAAATAAAAATACTTAACAAAAGAGTCAGTTGAAAAATCTCATAGAGGTGGACAGAGACAAAAAAATTGAATGTAGAACAGCGATGCTTGTTAAACAAAGTAATCAATTAGACTATTAGTGCATCTTATCCCAGAGAGAAAGAATGATCAAGCATCTATTGAAGCCAGATGTCACTATGCTCATCAGGTTATAGAATTCCTATCTCAAGTTTTTGAGAAGAAAATGATATCGAGAGCAACTTGGAACTGATATTGCAATCATATTCATTACCCTGTATGGAGAAAGTAATTTGTTGGGCATATCAAATTTTTGCTCAGAAATTGAGGCTAATTTCTATTTTTCTATTAAAAACATAATAGCTACTAGAGAGCCTGTGACGCTTCGCTGTCATATTGTTGATTTTGATTTTTAAAAAGAATTAATTTGATCAGACACATTTATTTGTCGAAAGATGTAAACTTCTTTCTTCGTAAATAGAACAGAAGATTCTATTTATTATAAACCCGTATTAGGATTAAGGATAAGTATAATTTAATTTTTAATTTTCCAAGTGATGTGATAAACAAAAATAACTGACCTTGCAAAGTTCCTTTAAACTTCTTTCTTCGTAAATATTACAGAATAAACAGGCTCAACATAAAGACATAAATCAACATAAATGTAAACAAACAAATTGACGTAATATCATCAAGGGGGCTCTATTTTAATCTTATACTGTTTTAAATGTCGAAACTGATTCCAATGCTTTTCTTATGGAGTGCAGGGGTGTCGGAAAACCCCCTTTAAAAAATAAAGTATTTAACGTTTCCGGTTGAATTTAGTACAGTTAAAGAACAGGAGATTTCTGCATCTTTACAAATTATAGATGACAAAAATAGCCCAAACAGCGGCAGAGATAAAAGCTTCCCAATAGACTATAATCAACCTACCAAAAAGTTCGCCTACGACTACAGTAATATAATATAAGATGTTGAAAAGATGGTGATTGATATTCCATATGAAAGGGTTTGCTGTTTACCAACAAAACCTTAAGATTTAAATGTATTATCTTACAGTTTTAAGATGCAGATAGATCAGAATATATCAGCATATACTAAAAAATCTGAGGAGTTATTAATTCAGGATGATATAAAATACAATGAGAATATTAACGGCTGTGTATGTGCTTCATTCCAGATGTGATTTTTGTCATATTCCATTCTTTTCATTCTTCTTTATCATTAATTACAGAGTAACAAAAATAGTGAATTACCTAATCAGTATGGTGGAGATTCCAGTGAACTTCATCAAATGAGTCATAGCGTGGATGAACCCAGTGCACCAAGTCCTTGTAAAATAAGAAAGACAGCCAAAGAAAAAACGTCTGCATTACAGGTATCTTACTTATTTTTTACTAGCATAATTGCCTTTAAATATGACGAGTATGCGTGAATTAAGTATTATATACCTTCCTGAGGTATATGGTTTTGGTACAGGTGGTACTATATTATCCTCTGCTATCGAAGCACAAGCTGGGCTAGTAGGAATGGGTCTAAGAAGGTCAATAATTCCTTTCATGCAATTTTCCGCATCTGAAGCACCAGCTGATTGTACATTAATATCCTGCACTGTATCACATTTACTGCTATGAGAAGTCACAAAAAAGTTATCTAATCTAGGAATTTTTTTCATGCTTTCAATTTTCTCTAATCTTTGTTTTTGTGCACCTGGTTTATGCTTTGAAGACATTTTTGGGTTATTAATGTGTTTTAATTTATTAATTAAAAATATATCGTTTGAAAATCGTATTCTGTATTTCATGTGGTTAACTAAGTGATACCACTTCCATAAGCTGTGCTTGCTTCAGTTTGATAGTTTATAGTTTCTCAAGGTGAGCACTAGACAAACACGAAACAAATTAAACTGGAGTCTCCAACTTATCACTCGCAAGAAATTCCTGTTATTTCTCAATTCCAATTCTGTTCCTAGAAAAACTGGCACCACTGCAAACTTCGCAGACGCATACAGAAAGAAATTATCAATTACTTACTAAAATCTGATGAATATTATTTATTATAATATTTTAACATCCTCGAATATAACGTTTTTCTTTAATTTTAAGTATTTAATAATAATGCAAAACCTCCATTTCAGAATTTTGTATAGTTTACTCTTAAATGATAAATAATCAATTTTATTACAAAATTTTGACCTAATTCAGTAAAAATCAGATTGTTTTTAATTGTTGTAGCAAAAATAAAATGAACTTTACCATAACTCCGAAGATGTTTTCCGTGGTTTCGTCACTGTTGCACTCACAAACAAAACACACTAGGATTACTAATTATGTAAAAAATTAGTAATACAGAACTTATAAACTCTGCTGTTAAATTCTTCTGGATATAAACACAAAAGTATAATATTTGAACAACTCGATGCTGAATTCACAAAACACTTGACGCAAGGTGTAGCTATCACTATCGGTATAGCTTCCAGCTTCCTTGAGTCAAGTAAAACTAATACTTTGTAACTGTTCACCCTTTCCAAATGAGGACAGGAACAATTCTAAGAAAAAGAATTCTAGGAAGGCACTCGGTGCATCTTTTCACCCTAGTGGCCTCTCCATCTGGAATCTAGACGTATGTGGGCCCAGGATCATCATGTTCCATTCTTCACGCGGAAACAATAGAGGCCCTTCTGTAACATTCTTCTTGCTCATTGCGGGAAGTCTTCCGGTTACCATCCCATCGGGATATTGAACAAGAGAAACTTGGAGACCTCGCGAAAATTTTAGGACGAGTTAATAACCATATGGGGTAGCAAAGGAAGCAATGGCTACACGAAAGCGAAAAGGGTCCATGAGACAAGAGACAAATGGGAACTGAAGATGGGATTGACAAAAGGGTCTTTACTGCCGTGGTAAATTGAGTACATATGTATCCGGACCCGTCGTGTGTCAGCAAGGCCATTGGTCAAGCAACGTCAATGCCCCCTTTCTTCCTCTTTTTCCTTGAAGTTATAAATGAACTTCTAGATACTCTTATTTTTCCCTAGAGAAATAGGCATTGTTATATTCGCCTCCTCGGAGGTCCTTTGCATTTCATTTTGTGAGAAAAGCCAAGTGAATGCCTATAATCACATCCTATCATTGAGGTGGTCCCGCAATTCGCGATTTCAAGTTTTGCACTTCTTGGTGGCCCTTTGAAATCAGAAACTTTATCGACCACTCATCTAAAGAAACCTTGTTCAGTTCAGTGGTCACATTTGTTTTGATGTCTTCAACATCCTCAGATCTTCTCCCCTTGAGAGCAGTTATGTCCTGTATTTATGGAAGAAATACTAAGGCACCTCGCATGAAAAATATTATTTGCATCGATGTAATTTGCAAAGAATCTACAAGATGGCAGTTGTCATTTTACTAGTAGCATAGAAATAGCACTTACAATTAGATATTGCTTGATGCGGTGCTGGTTGCATAAACTTTTAAAAATCTTAACCGCATGCCCAATACAAATGATCAGGATAAATATATACAGTGGAACTTCCATAACTCGAACGTCTGTAACTCAAATTTTCCATAACCCGAAGTGAATTAATTTTACTGGACAAAATCCCCTCGAAAAAAACGTATTTCCATAAGTCGAATTTTCTACATCTTGTTTGACTTATGGAAGTTCCATTGTATATACCGTATTTACCCAAATCCAAGACGAGGTTTATTTTCCAAATTTTGGCTTATGAAAATCGAGGGTCATCTTAAATTCGAGTACAAAGTGGTATATGTCAATTCGTCACACAGCAAACTTGTCGTGCATTACTACATCGCACTACAAACTCATTGCGTGCCAATTCATCACTCAACAAATTTGTCACGAAACAAATTGGAAGGCGAGATACTATTGCTAGTATACAGCAGGGAGGGATAAATTGATGCATGATGACTTTGTTGCGTAAAGTATTGATGCACGATGAATTTTTCGTGTGGTGAATTGATGCGCGACCAACTAACCACAGCAAATTGACGCATGATGAACTAACCGGGACGAGTTGTCGTAGAACTAGGAAGTATGGTTACGTGTTTTATCGATGATTTTTAAACAAATGAGACTTGAGATAAAATAATTGTATTTCTTGAAATTTTTCATCACAAACCTACGATCCAGATTTCAATTAATACAGTATTAATTTTAAAAAATATAGTTTTAAAATTGTTTTTTTCTTAAACAAAAATTTGTAACAAACTATTTAAATTAAGTATACCTATACTGAAAACCTGTGTTCGAAATATACACCAAATACATTGTGAGGAATTATGTCAAAATCTTTTTTTTGGTTTTGACAGTCTGCTAAAAAGGGAGGGTTGTCTTAGATTCGGGTAAAGATTATATATATATATATATATATATATATATATATATATATATATATATATATATATATATGGATGTTGACATCCATATATTCATTTTACCTTTCCTTTTCCGTAAGTTGTTATATATATATATATATATATATATATATATATATATATATATATATATATATATATATATATATATATATATCCGTGTAAGAACAAACTCCTATTCAAGCTTTATTGTTTAAGTAAACATACTTCTCATTTCTTATATATTTTTATTTTCAGGATACTGCTAATTTGTCAAATAAACCTCCTGACAGTTTATTTCCAATGAGATTAGAGTTCAGCAACTCACCTCATTCTTCAAGAAATTCTGGAATTAGATCAAAAGAAAATAGTAATGGAGTAAGTTCAACCTGCCATAATTTGAAATTTGTATCTATTTATTCAAGCTTAATAATTTTGCTTTAAAATATTGTGTAAAATCAAAAGTATTTTTTGCATGTCATGTTCCTTTAAAACAGTGGTTCTCAAACTTTTTTGAGCCGTGGCACACTTTCAAAGATAAAGGGGTTTCACAGCACCCCAGTCTTGTGACAAGCTTTACATATTTTTAGATATGGATATTACAACCTTAGGACATCCATTTGTTGATGCTACTACATAACCAATTTATTAGAAGAAAAATTATTGCCCTAATTACCCAACAACACATGCAAATCATTGATTTATTTACTAAACAAAGTTTTTTGCCACACCCCTAAATATCTACTGCGGCACCCATTTTGAGAACCACTGCTTTAAAAAAGGAATTTATTACAGAGTTTGACTCTAGGAATAAATATTTTTCTTAGTGCCAGCTCCTTTGCTTTAAATATTAATTTAATCTCGTCAAAAGTTTATATTTTTGCACAAAAATTGTAATAAAAGTTTATTTTGTATGCAAGGTTTTAAGTTTAATTGTAAAGTTTGTAATGGAGTTACTGAAAAACTGAATATTATTTTGTTTTATACAGGAAGCTAAGGTGGCAACTTGTATCACACCTTCCCAGTTAAGATCTCGTAATGGCCACAGGGAGTTAAGAACTATGAATGGAAGAACGAATCTCAATAATGAGTTTAATTCTGAAGAAGTTGATGAGAGAGTGCCTGAAAGTGGAAACGATAATTTGTGGAGCAAGTGCTTTAGACATAACAATAGTGTTGTTGATGAAAGTCATGATCGAGTTAGAAGGAATTCTTGGCATAATCGTTACTACAAAGTGGTTCGTTCATTTTCAGTTAATTTGCATCAATCCTTTAGGAAAGGCATAGAAAGACTATCTCGACATCCTCAAAATTCAAATTAAGACTGTTGCATAAGATTTAATACCTTATATTTTTGTATAGAATTTTTAATAATGCTCAGATGCTTTTTTTGTATCAGCTTATGCTTGACTTGTATATTTAATCCTTTCTTCTATAAGGATTACTAAAAGTTTTATCAATGTATTAGCCAGTGATGAATAAATTGTATGGTGGCAGGGATTTTATTTACAGACAATTTGATGTTTTCAAATGTCTTGAATGAATACTAACTGTATTTGTAAGTATAAAATTTTACCATCTTAAAATTGAATTTTTACAATAAATTAATATATTATTTTTAACTTAGAGAGATATTTGCATAAGTCAAAAATATTTTTGTGCTATAATAGTATTTTAAATTTAAATGGATCTTAAATAAAAGTACCGATTTGGGAGTAAAAATTAAGCCATTACGGACCACAATGCTTAAAATATGGAAGAACATGTTTCTTGTCAAGGTTAATCATCAATGAAATAAATGTTCCTATTTTTTATCAAAATTTTATGCAGGATCATATAAACAGAAGGAATCTTTTGGAATGATGAGCTTGCATGACATGTTTCTACATTGTCTTAGTAATGAATAAATTATATCTTACCTGATAAGCAAATCTGTTATCCTACTCCAGTAATAAGGCCAACTCAGACCAGGAGCTAACAATGTCTGCAATGAATTGCATGGCTAAAAAGTTCCATGCTGATTTTCAATGCAATTACCATAGCAAATATCTCCATCTCCTTCAAACTTCACAGAATGAAATATGATGCATCTTATTGCAGGAAGAAAACTATCGTATATCATAGCAGATAAAATGCAAGGAGTGGAAATCCCTGTAAGTGAAAGGGTAAGCAGACATGTCAACAAGGATTTTTGTCCACGAACGTCTCATTCTAAGTGCAAGAATGCATTATTTTATTTATTATTTGTTTTGAATTACTGTGTGATTTAAAACAAATTAGGTATTTGTTATTTACACGATAAATATGGTCATTTGATATTGATGCAGTTGGTGCTCTACCATTCCTACATGACTTCATATTCCTAGGTTGGGTTGTTTTCGGGTAAGATTCATTACCACAATACTGTTGCTTAAAAAAAATTTAGATGAAATGTTTTAAATGAGTCCCACCCAAAAATGACAGATTCAACCCAAGAATTCCAAATCACACAACATCTGGAAAACACCAGCTGTGACAATAGCCTCATTCTTAATTTCTTTTTAATTATTGAGGTTTTTAGAACTTATTTTTCATTAATAATTTAACCCCTCAATGCCATCCAACATGTCATTACATTGAGCAAAAACTTCACCTGCCGCCGTCCAACATGTTAGTACATCGAGTGTCATTGCTAGCTTTATTTTCTTTGCCACACTGGAAATTAAACCTTGGTATATTTCAAAAGGGGAAGTTTGGGCCTTAATAACTTTATTTCATTCATCAATTTTTATTGTATTTCTTATTTTTTTAAAGAGTTCAAATTTTGCAAATACATTTTTTTATAGCCACACGATTCCTTGCGAATATACATACAATGTCATATCTCGGCTTCCATTGAATAAAAAGGGACAATTTTTAAATGTGACTTCTGTAGGGATTCCAAATAATGACAAAGTAACTCAAAAATAATTCAAAATTATGAAGTCTTTTAAAAAAATAACATTCGTAACATATATCTAAAATTTTCAGTCGAAACATGAAAAAGTTGACCTGTGGGAATCTTTTTCCCTAATTGGTACATGCAGCTGAAGAAATGTTCAGAATAGTTTAAATTTATCTTTGAAGAAGATTGCATGCAAATAACTTCTATAGTTTTCACGATATTGATTATTATAAGAAAGAGCGAGCACGTACTGCATAGGTAATGGATCGGTGTGCAAATTGCTTCTCTCCAGCAAAGATGCTCGACTTATTTCAAGTTAGCATAAAAGTTATAGTTTAAAAATATAATGTTTTGCATAAATCCTCAAAAAACTTCATAAAAACCCAATAAAAAGTTGAAAAATTATGATTTTTTATAATTTTTGCAATTTTCCCGCCTACATTGCCCAAGTGAGTGAGATTTTTATAAACATCCTCTGTGCTTGAGGGGTTAAGCAAGCAATAAAATAGTAACTTCTTCCACTTGTTGGTTTGTTTTAAGTTGCTGAATATTTTTTAACAAATCCAAAAACATTTTAAAAGTATTTTACTGTAAATATTAAAAAAATAAGTAAAACAATTCCTTTCCATTTATTGATGTGTTTTGAAAAGCTTAGTGTTGTAAAACAAAAAATAAATATTACAATATTGCATTCCATTTGTTGATATTTTCAAATAATCATGTATTTTGACACAGACAAAAAGTCTTTCAAATTTGTTCATGACTAAAATATACATACATAAAGTGGAAATTATGTAGTTATGCTCTAAAAAGTTATTTAATTTTGCTGAGATAATTTGAACAAATTCCAATGTAGCTAAAAAAAATTTTAAAAGGGTATATTTTAAAAACTGCTACTAATTTATTTCATTAATTTGCTTTTCTAAATCATTCTGCATTTGTGTCTTCATAGTTAGTTCATTGGCTTATAAATTGAGATATTAAAAAATAACTAAAATTTTATAGTCTTGAAAATCATCTAGTAATTTATAGACCTTTCTTAAGTTGCTATCATGAATCATTCTGGGAGTTTCTAAAAATATTCTGAGGCCATATTCTTGTAATGTTCTAGAAATTTCTGGAATTGTATATTACATTTTAATGTGCATAAGGTTTATTTTAAATAATTTTGCTTGGTCAATGAAACAAAAAATTTGTATTCCCATGTATTCCTAGATGTAAAGCTCCAAGTTATTTGACTGAAAATTGGGCTCTTTTATGTTTGTTAACTTTGAATTCTTCATCATAAAGTTCCAAAAGAAACTACTTGTATGCAAAAATTATATTCAAAACACTACCCAAAGCTTATAGATAAAGCAAGAAATATAACGCAAAAAATGATAATTGCCAAATAGCAAAGTTATTGTCTTAATTATGACAGTTGTGCAACTTTAATGTCAATAGTCCTTGGATTGGTGAGTTCAAAATATTTTGCAATAAAGAAAGATTTCAAAGATAATCCTATAAACACATCATATACTGTGCCCATATCTTTTATTTGCCAATACTGTGGAAGTACTGAAGTTGATTTCTCATGTTTTATCCTGAAGACCTAACAAGAGATCATTTTGAAGTAGGCATAATCCTTTATTTATAATTACTCAATGTCTGTCTGTCCATCTGCCCCCCCCTTTTATCTCTTGAACAGTTTGTCATAGAAAAATTCTGTAAACGATATTTTGTTTCTGTCAACTAGGAGATCCTGGGAAAACTATTTTCGTTTATGAAAGTGTCCCAGATTTGACTCCAGGAGGCAATTATATTTTCCCATATGTTTACATAGGAGTTTTGATTTTTCAAGGTGGAAGGTTAATGTTCTTCATTCATTAAAATTCATAAATATGGACCGCATTTCTCCGATTTGGCTTTATTCGACAGCTAACACTATAAAATAACTTATTCTTGCGATGTTTAGATGTTACATGGAAGACTTTGTCAGAAACATATGTTTCTTTTCGAAATTTTATGGTTTTTTTGTACTCTTTCCGGGTGTTGCCAAGGCGATCAATCAATCAGCGTCTATAAGCCTTCAAATAGACAGAAGAATACCATTATTCGCTTTGCGCTGTTTATGAAGCATCAAAATTATAGTTGTAGTAACATCAAACTTAATAGATTGCAACGTTAGTAATTAAAGATTATTATTATTCAGTAAACTGCATGTGGGCTGTGGGTATTTTTAATGATTGATTAAAAGAAAAAAATCTTTATTTAAATACTGGAATGTGACCTTTTTTGTAAGGGAGAAGCAATTAAAATTGAACATATGTATTATAAAAACAAACATGAAATTCAAAATGTCAGTTGTCTAATTTTATACGAAGAAATGGGCTATTATTACTTAAACATGCAGATTTCTGACTGGCTTTGTAAAAGTTTTTGCGGGTACCACTAGTATTAACATTTTAAGCAGCACTCAGAACGAGCCAGAATACTATTCTGGTTTGTCACATGCATCTGTAATAATGTTTTCAGTCATTTATTAATACCATTCCAGAAAGTTAGCTTGATCGTAAATGAACTATATATTATTCAATACTAGCTGCACCAGCGCAAAGAGTGCACAGAATATCGCCATCTATAAGCACTCACTGGAAACTGTTTGAGCAGAGCAGACATGCAAAGATCCTTTATTATGATTTTCAGCTATTTCGGTATGAAAATTTTGTCCACTGCCTTCAGTTCCTCTATAACAAGCAGTCCACATCGTAGTATTTTCCATTTCAAGCACTGGTTTTGAGTTAACTATACGTGCGTTTTCTTACCAAGAACATTTTATTTTTAAAAGGTAATCATGATAATAGCACAAACATCCATAAATGGAATTGAATTTAAAAAAGAATCAAGACGTGTTTCGTTTTCCCCAATATTTTTAAGTAAATAAAAAGAATAAACATTGTTTAATAACTTTATTGTTGATATTTTCTGGAACTTTGGAACCATAATTTGTCAACATGATGATGTTCTTTTCTTTTCCAAAGTCAGCTTTTCTCCAAGAAAATATTTTATTGAGAATTACCTTAAGGTAACTTCTGAGTAAAGGGTCACATCAAACTTCAATATTGCAACTATACAATAGTAGATACAATTCCACCCATTAAATTAGCTTCACTGTTAGGCATTGAACAATACAGTATCCAACATTCACATAAGGTGCACATTTTATAACATTCAACTCACATTAAACCTAACAGCTTTCACATAATTTGCTTCACATTCACACATAAGTTATAATGGAGAGTTGCACAAACAATAAAACTGTCTGCGCTCATGCTCTATTAACATAAGACACGTTTTGTGGCAAAAAACACTATTTTGTGACAGTGAATTTTGAGCTTGATGCACTTGACTACAACAAGATGCTATACTGACTTACAAGAGGCCATTTAATAAATGGTTTGAATAAATAATAAAATTTTAAAGTATATTTGCTCATCTTCAAAATATGCTCATATAGCAAAAAATTGCCTGATAAAAACTCAAACATAAGGACGAGTAGTTTAATACTTAATTCAAATATTACAATCACAAAATATTATAATAACAGCATTCAACAATAATTAATGCTTGTACAATCTAAAATTGAAAAAATAAAACAATATACTTTAACATATAGATTTTTCATACAAAAAATAAAGAAACACTCCTTCAAATAAAGGGTTATAATGACTGAGTTAAGATATCACTACTGGATATAAAAACTTAAGCTGCTGCCATGAAGGAAAATATAGCATTAAATTCATGAACTGAAGTTTGTCTAATAAAAAAATTAGGAGGGAAATGTTTGGAAATCTAAAGAGAAACCATAATGTGATAGGCATAGGATCGCCTTTGAGATCTTTGAATATAATCGCAGATGTGAGATTTGCTCTTAATATCATCTCCGAGCACCTATTGTAACGATGGTAAAAAGCAAACTAAGCACCAATTTAGCAGTAATAGAAAATCAATACAAGATCAAATTTCATTTCAACAAATCAACTCTTTTAACAAATATATCATGCATGTTGTGGCATGGTGTATAAATGACCAGCACATTAAGATAAATATAAATACACTAAAATGTATTCCCATAAAAACAAAAATTGAACTAATGCTCATTAGAATAAATATAAAAGCAATTCGAGTTCAATCCTTCAAAATATTTTCATATGCATTTGATACGCTAAAAACCAAACATTTCCATTAACATGCCTTTGTTTTGATTTTTAACTATTCACCCAACAATACCAAAAGAATTCATTTGGTTATTTTATATCTTTATAAGTGCATGAGACTAAAAACTTGTGAAAATATGCATAATAACTTAATGAGGTGGAAGAAACTATAATATCTATGTGCAATGGAAATATATTTTTGGGCCTGCATAACTAGGCTGATTAATATATTTTTTGTTGCAAAGGAAATTGCTCTTTTATCAGTCTTAGTAAAATAAGCAAAACTCTTAATAGCTATAAATCTTTTTACTTTTCCCACCAACGCTTACCAGAGAGTAACATTTCCACCGCTATAGTGTAGTATCTAAGTCGACTTCAATGTAATTTATCTTACACTGCTAATTTTACATATCACTATATTGAACAGAACTCATAGAATACAAAATACAACTTTAGAGAAGTGTTACTGTTGATTAAACATTTCTATAGTTCAATAATTTTTTACTTCTAACAAATAAGGTCATAGCTATGCCACCACGCTAGAACACTGAAAATTATAGCATCTTTTTTTTCTTGCCTTAACGTAGTCATTCAAAAGACATTGTTCAGAGCAGTGTAATGGTAATAATAGCAATAATAAAATCATATCAATTATAATTTGGAGCGTTCTCATGCATTCCACTACAAATTCCCTGAAACTCACTAAATACAGGCTCTCTGGTAGTCCAAATTGCCAGTTCGAGTACTTGCTTTCATCCTTGAAATGCATCCCTAAATTTATCAATGGCAGTAATTTTTGTTAAGGCATTTTAAGCAATATACATTACAATTCATAAACTTCTGCCTACCTCAATATGGATGTATTGGAAAATACATTCCAAATCCATGACAAATCACAACAGTGCTTTTAATTAAGATAGAACAATAAAACCATATATTAGGCTTATTTATTGTATCATTTTTTCAATTATTTGCATTATCTCTAAATAAACTAAATAAATGTCAGACATTTGTTGAAAGTGCTTTTGTGGACTTCATTCACTTGAACTAGCAGTAAATCTAGTTTTTTCTGTATGATAGATTTAACCTATCTAGTTCATAGGAAGGTACATGCATGCCAACGCATATTACAGCATGCATATACATTGCATACAGACATGTCATTTCAAGAAAACTTGAATACATGCCCAGTGGCACAAATTCGAATATAAAATAAAGTGTGCTGTAACTCCTTTCTCAATGCCCTGATAAAATATACAAGCAGTCTGTTGTCTTCTTCGATCAATCACATTTTGAAGCTAGCACTTCCGATTATTATTAGCCCCTGAGTGTCGCTGCATACGATCAGATCGACGCTGAAGTTTATTCCTTGAGTTGATTTCACGAGCCTTATTGCTGCGATCCATATGATTACGCTTGAGCAGTTGAAATCCCCGCTTCTGCTGTATCTGTAACCAATTAAAATGTATTAATATTTCATTTCAGATAAATTCTTATGAGGGTTATTTATGACTTGGGCATTAGAATATTGTTATCAAGAACAAAAATAAATTGGTGTACTTCCCTCCTCCATTAATGAAATGGTATCCATTATTCATACTGAAAAGACCCAATGAAAAATTACTCTACCTATCACCATGGCATGGCACTTCCCTGAAGTTATTAACTTAAAATATAAAAGATATAAAAATTGTATCCTCAACTTTCAGCCAAAGAAAGACGCTTCAATTGCTCGATTAAATATGTCTAATGTAATCCCCAATTACAGAATACATGAGTAAGTCCAACAGGAAGGTAATAACAAATGATCTTGACTTCATTTTATTTACTTTGCAACACAATTTTTGCCATCAGTATTTGCAACACAAGGTTATTCGAAATTTTGAAAAAAAAATTTAATCCATTTGATTGTGAACTAATGACACAATGCAGAACTGAAATTTAGACAACTTTCAACAACCAAATGACTTGCACCATACTCATAAACTGCAGATGACAATAGGTTTCTTCATGAAAGATTGCAAAATGAATAACAACTCAAACTTAAGATCTTTTGTCAAATACCTACCTTTTGAGCAGAACGCAGTTGAAGCAGGCATTTTTCTTGAGTTACAATATGGGAAGATGCAGGAGTTGTAGTCCCCCGCCGAGATACAGTCATTCCTCTGTTATCCACAGCCAACTCTGCTCCCCTATTGGACAGAGCTTCGTCAGTGGGTTGCACTACGAGGACCAAGTTCCCACTCACTACTAACTCCTCACTCTCCTCGTTACCAAATTCCGCCACACTTTCACACCTAACAATTTCGATCGGTGAAGCCTGATCACCAGGAATGGTTAAACCACCATCTAAGGAAGGTCGGGTAGGTCGTTGCTGATACACAGACATACTTGGATGCTCTATGAGCAGGTTTTCCAAAGAGGAGGTTTCCATATGAACAGGTCCTGTGGACGTGAAGCAAGGAGGTGGCGTGAGGAACCAAGATTCCTCAAACGACAGGCTTGAGGGGAGGGAGGAAGAGGACGGGGTACGATGAAGGCCAACTCTCTCACATGGATCGTGGCAACCATGAGGAGGCAGCGAATGCAATGCCTCATGAGAGTGTTTGGGTAAAGGGGGAACACGCATTGACAGATTTTCTGAGCTTGTATCTTTTTCTTTATCCTCTGAAAACAAATTAATACAGATTGTGAGGTAGCATTGTAATGGAATAATTCACATAACAAGAGGTAACACAACTTACCTGATTTGTTTACGAGGACCCAATCATCTTCAGTGTCTACAGAATTAATTTCACAAACTGAAGCTTCAGCTAAAGCTGGACCAACTTCAGCATTGAGGGAGAGTATATCGTCTTGTGTCTGATTGCTGCTCACTCCTCTTAGGTAATTGGCGATATTGCTGAACATATTTACCTGAAATATACAGAGTTAAACTTAGTACTTCCAAGGATTTCTAGCATTTTAAACTTTGTCATTGTAAGCCTAGTTGATCTTAAGAAGTAGCCAGTAGTGGACCCAAGCGGGGAAGAGGGCGATCCCCCCCCCCTGGATGACCCCATTGCCCTCCACTGGGTGCATTCTTAAATTCATTCCATGCAAAATTCCTTGATTCTATGCCGCAAGGGAAAGAAAGATTCCGATGGGAATTTTCAAAATATAGGGTTGTCAGCAGAAGCAGATTCAATAAGGGGAGGGACGGTTGACCTCCCCTCGGGAAGTTTCTGGATCCACCCTTAGGAGTACAATTGGATGGACTATTCTCGATTCTCAAGCCATATAATAGGCAGTTGTTTGGTCATAATCTTGTCTTGCAATATTTTGTTATTTAAAAGTTCAACTCTATAGCTGACATAATGATAAAGCATCAAATAATTGAAATTTTACATGAAATTGTATCTCACAAGCACGACGAATTTCTTAATAGTTTTGACATTGACATAAGAAAATAGGTGTGACATTTTCACGTTTATTTCATCAATAATTTAGTTTGAGAATTTGTGCTATTCATATTTCGTTAAAATTATTATGCTATCACTTATAATTGTGATTTCTGAGGTTCGATTATGTACCGCAGAGAAGAAGTACGACACCCGAGGCAAGATCGAAAAGCTCCGCCGTAAAGCACTCGTAATTATAAAAACAATAATTTAAAATGTGTTCCAAATAATAAATGTATTGCATATGTTATCCTACACACATTAAGTAGATACGACAACAATATTTTTCTAAATATTTATAACAAAATATATACTCGCGACTTATCCGTAGCCGCCCCTTCTTTGCTCTGGTACTGTCTGGATAAATTAGCCATAGGTTTTAAATGACAATTCCAATTCTTGATGCAAAGCTATCGCTATTACAAATTAATTTATAGGACGCGACTTCCTACGCTTAAAATTTGAAGTTTCTGCAAAAAAATTTTGCCGTCATCGTCTGCGTCATTTTTTGCGCGGAATTCATTTTAAGGTCATTCCCTCTTGCAGATAAGGAAGCGGAATTCTTGGAGTCCACTTTTTCGGTCCTACATAAACACGACTTTTCCTAAGAAGTAGTACGCCTCAAGTCTAAAAAAATGTGAAGATATTATCCGATTGTTTCCTCTTCACCAAAAACCTACTTCTTGGCGAAGCAGTAACAAATAGGGTGTTTTTCAAATAAAGACACCAGTCAATGAGATTATTTTACATTACTTCATCAGTTATGTTACTAGTTATTTCTTAAGCCCCAAAATAGAACTACTGCCAAATTAGACGATATTTTTGCCTATACGGATAAGCATTCGATTAACCTTAAAATCCCGACTTTAGCCGTGGCTTAGCGCGTTTCTCGAATTTTCTTTAGCTCACTGTCAATTCTAGGCGTGATTTATCGTATTGGGACTCGTAGATTACGCAGATTCTGCTAATCCAGGGCTCGATTCTCAATGGGTCTAGTGCAAATATTGTTTCGAAAATATCTTTTTTTGATTACCACACATTCTGTCGCAAGATAACTTAAGTGAGCCAAGTGGAAATGCTCCAAAGACTAGAATAGGTACTTTACAGATTAAACCACACAAAAGAACGACGTTGTAATAAGAACATTCAACTCGTAGTCACGAAATAAATGGAGATCGTGTTGTCGATAAAAAAACTCTTATGCGATTACTGTAAAATCACGTAGTTAAATTTTAAAAATTCGTTGCGATCAGATAATCTGGTCAAGTTATGAATTCGTAGTGACGATATTTCCATTAATCACAATAAAATCATGAAAATGATCGGTAAGTATGGAGGAGTGACACAAAAAACTGTAGAAAGCCGAAAATATGTTGAATTGACCTTTTCTGAAACCTAATCGTTCATTACCAATCTGCGAAAGTTTACCTTGCGTTCTGCCCTGTTTGTGAAATGGATAAACATCGGGTTTTTAATTATGCGACAGAATATAACGAGGGAAAAATCGTAATGTTTAATGCGAGTCTATTGGCGAAACCAAACCTTTTGTAAAAGACTATATTTGAATAGTAGTAACTCGAGATCTCGCAACTTCACTAACTGGCGCCCATAAGTCTGCCGTAGCGCATACTCTTTACGTCATGTACGCCTACGCTGGTTAAGCTTACCATGCAATAGCAAAGAAAGGGGGAGGGAGGACCTTCAACCACCCTTCCACACAGCTCTGCAAAAAACACTTCCAGCAGAGGAAACGGTCGGTTGGTTATAGTTGGGTGGTAACAGGATACTCGAGGTTTTTAAACCGCAATGGTGGAACAACGAATAAATAATTACGTGTTTTAAATACGATTTAACACTCCGGTAAGTCAAAATTGGAAATTATGCCGAGCGTTTTCGGAACGGTATCTTCATAAACCAATAAATTTAGAGTAAACGACCGCTTCAGAAAAATAGGTCTTTACTTCTGTGTCATCCATTATGGTAAAGCTTTTTCCTATGTCAACCCTCTCACGAGGAGAAAGCGTGATGGAAAACTTGAAGAGTTCGTGCGGTCATGACCTCATTGGATGCACGCAACTGTTTTACCACTGGATATTTATGCATAAAATGAATGTCCGTCGGAAGAAAATTAATGCTATTGTCTTCAAATGCTTCTCAAGCGCAACCTTCTTTAGAGTAAATGCAACAGCATAAAAAAGTAAATAACTTAATATAAAGTACTTATTTAATAACTTGTGAATTTCATAAAGTGGTCATCCATGTAAATAAAGAAGGATACACGAACGAAGTTGAGATGAAAGCTAGCAAACAAAAACACTTTGCTTGAACTCCTCAAATCGGCAAATGACCCAGAAAAACAACTCATTTATGGCATCTTAATCTCATTTAAAGGAATACACGCATTGAAAATATACTTTGAACTTCGATGTGAATGGGTCTTCTGAGCGGATTTTTCAAAGCCAGTACGATATGGTACCAATTTCTCTTCATGTATTCATCAACAATTACTTTAATTTCTCAGTTTAAATGCAAGAATGTCTCACTGCGTTCCAAATAGAGTGAGAAAACTCAGGTGAACTACGTTAAAGTCCAACTAACGCCTAATTTAAAGCAAACAGATAAAGTAATATTCTCTCCAAGCAGCGCAAGTTATGGCAAAATAACCTATTGTTAAAAACTTAATGGCTTTAAGTGCCATGCAAATGAAAAAGAGCTCTTCGCAAAGAGGCGCATTATTAAAACTCGAAATCAAAAGCATTTGTCATGGCTCAAAACAATAACATTCACCAGATGTTCGCTGGGAATATCATATTGTTCGCGAAGAAATATACCAGCGATCAAGAAGTAAACTTTGGAACGGGAAAAAGGATGGAAGACCTTTTACCCAGGTTTAAACACGCCTGGACTTAAATGGAACACTGACGCAAGAAGTAACCCGTGCGTCATTTGTGCGTTTGAGCTTGTCAGAAGCACAAATTACTTTCTGGTTTCGCCCCTCCCCCTAATGCAGCCATTCATTGTATCTACAACGGACGAGATGATTATCAAACAAGGAACACGCGTATCAGGATTTCGACCTAGCTGGTAAACAATTGCTTCAATAACTTAAAATCGAAGAAGCATCTACAACCTTCTTTTACAATAAGCGCGTATTTATGTGAATATTTTAAATACACTGCTAGGAGATAACAATTATTGTTATAAAATCGAAAACTATATGAGACAGCATAGTTTAAAAGGTGAAATAAAATGCTTTACGTCTTCGAGCGTAACGCAAGAACATTAATAGTGGTTGCCGCTGCCCTTGGCACTTTTTTTAATCTTTCTTATGCTTTCACAATTGCCCTCAGGTGTGAGAAGATGGAAGAATGGAGAAAAATGATATATATTTGAGTTTTTTTCATAACAAGAAATGAATGTATACCAATTCAACTTTATCATTAACGCTAGTGGTTTCTGCAACCCAAGTAAAAAACCATCGGGCTGAAAAGCTGGGATGAAGCTATTTCGGAGTTTGGCTTCTAAACATCGAGTCCTACGGCTGAAGGTCACCTGGAGAATAGATTCTCAACATGTTGCAGCTTGCCAAAATGTTGGGATCAGTGCTAAATTTATCTGAAGACCTTTTAATGAGGTTGCGCAACTTAGATATACGAAATTATGTTTACAATGATAAGAAACATTGAAAATATTCTAAAATTACCGCAAATACAAAACGAAAACGGCCAATTTATTTTAACCACAAAACAAAAATTCTAATGCAATAAATAACATGCGAGGGTGACATGGCGTTCCTGCCAATAAATTATAAAATTTCTGATTTTTTAAATTAGATACAGCGACTAATGAGAGCCATATCAATAAATGAATAAAAACCCTATGGAACCTACCTTTGACGATTTACTTCAGACGAATGGAAGTCTGCTCTATGTAAATCTTCCGCTATATTTCACGAAAAAATTAGTATAACGCAAGTAAAGCTGACCTGAATGGTTCGCAATGAATCACAGTATATTTCTTTAATAGCGATTAGTCAACACAATTTCGGACATGTAATATTTCACAATTAAAAAAACTGATCTGATTAGCTGAAAATACCTTGAGGATAGATTCGCATCACTTACAATTATTTTCAAAATGTATGGAAGTTATAACGCAAACTAACTCTTTGACAAAGGCAACCTTGGCAATCAGCTGTTGGGTCTGAACGTCACTTCAATAACAAACAGCGACCAGCTGACTGAGAATCGCAATGTTTACCATAGGTCCAGTTAAAGAAAACAGAAATGTACATATAGCTGACACCTGCACCAATAACAAAAATATTCCTACCTTTGTTGAACAGTTATCTTGCACCCAGCAACAACGGAGCTGCCCAGTTAATCGTTCCCCAAACAATAACAACCTACGCTCTCAAGCAGCAACGGTTGAAGATGGCAGCTGATTGTCAGCCATTGGGCGTGATGTCACCCTACGTAAATCGCGATTGGCTGTTTTTAACCAATGAAAGTGGAACAGCATATCATTTTTTTTTATTAATTTCGAAACAAGATAATGTTGTTAATCATGATCAAACACGAAATTAGTGCTTCATTTTAAGAATTTTTTGCGAAGTTGTATAAAAACAAACCTCGATTATTATCCAATCTGATGAAATGAAACAAAGAAAAGATAAGGAATGTAGTATAACTCTGATCATCAGTATTTCTCATGTGAATTCAGTACTTGGTAAGAGCATAAAAGCATACATATGTAATAATATAATTTTTAAATAAATTAAGAGGAAAAGGAATGATTATGTACCATACATTTTCAGATTAAAGCTCACGATGGCGTTGAGTTCGAGGATCTTGTTTAATTTCCCTAAGACCACAAGTAATCTTCACAGAAAAATTTCAGGAAATATTCATCAAAAAACTGTATTTGGAAAATATGTTAAATATGGTGTTTTTGCAACAACTATTGGCGGAATGTTTTCATACTACTCCATGATGACTGACAAAGAGAAGAGGTTATTAAAAGTTACTGTAGGGGGAGTTGGACGATTCCTGAGGTAAATAGAGATTCCTAGCTCAAGGAATAAAAAATATTAAGGATTTAAATCACATAGGAATACCAAACAAGAGTACTAGAAATCATTCATTTTGAATCAAAAGATGTACGCATTCGTATCCAATGAATCGATAACTGGTGAATATTTCATTAATTTACATTTGATTACTTCTGCTTGTTTTTTATTCGAATTTTTCTTGGCGTCAAAGGAACCATAAAGTTCATTCAAATGAATTAAAGTCGTTTGTATCTTTCTAAATTGTGATAATACACATCTAATTTGAACAATCTCATGAATCAATGCAGATCACTTCGGATAGGCAGTGTCATTTCAATTGATTATTGGTGGTCATTGCGAGGCATCGAAGAGTCCTCATTGGAATATGATCAAGTCATCTCCCAGGTTCACCAAAGAGCAGCTAATAGAATATTGGAAGGATGTCTTCAAAATGGTGGCTTATATATTAAACTTGGTCAAGGTCTTGTGTCATTGAATCATATTCTTCCAAAGGAATACCTTGTGACATTAAAGGTATAAGAAAACTAACAATAATCATTTATTACTTACCTGAGTTTAAGTTTAAAATGACCCGAAAATTCTTAGTTTTTGCTACATATTTAAGAGCTTTCCATTTGCAGTGTTTGCAAGATAAATGTTTAACTCGTGGAAAAGAGGAAGTGGCAAAATTATTCAAAGAAGATTTTGGAGTTTTGCACACCCAATTATTTGAGAGCTTTGATGAAGAACCAGTTGCAGCAGCTAGTCTTGCACAAGTATACATACTTTAGATTATTTCTTTCTGCAACGTTTTTACACTAAGTGAGAGTTAAGGTATAAAATAATCTATTCTTAATTCAGGTTTATCGTGCCAAAACAAATGATGGCAATGAGGTTGCAGTTAAAGTTCAGTATATTGATCTTCAAGATCGCTTCCAAGGAGATATTGCCACCATAGAGTTACTTCTGAAGTTAATTGGTTGGATGCATCCAAAATTTAATTTTGAGTGGGTCCTAAAGGTAAGAATTGCAGAATTTTACATTCATTGCATGTTTTTGAATAATATTCAGCAAATGTGCTCTCAGTTTGTACTCACTATAAAGTTGTAGTTACTTATTCTCATTTGCTCTTAAACATCACTTCCTTGGACTTTTACAAAGAGCATTTTAAATAGTAATAAAGACAGTCACAGATATCTATGCCCACAGGAGGATTCAAACCTATGACCATTGTATTGGGATGCAGACACATTACCCACACCTCTGCCGAACTTGTGACACACAAGGTGTTCCAATTTACCACATGATACTATTTAAGTGAATTGAAAATATTCTTGCTTTATGTAAAATGATTTGTGCTCAGATGAGTGATTCTTTTCTCATTGACTGGAAGGTAAGGAGATGTAACAATGCAAAATACGGTTCTTAAACTTTGGAGTTAAATACCCTCAGTTTTCCTTACAAAATATCTCAGCTGTATCACAAAACGTGAGGCTCGGGTTAAATCCAAGCCATACATCAGCTCAATTATGCAAAAATTATTATAATTTCATAATTCCCTGTGTCAGATGCTGATGTAGTAGAAACTTGTTTATCTAAGCAAGGGGATCCAACTAAAACACTTAAAATTATAATGATGATAAAAGGAACTTTTATAGGTATATCAATCAAAACTAGTGTTCCCCTGTTATACCAGGAGTTTTTGGAGAGGCACAACCTGCATTTAAGAGCTGCAATTTAACAGAGGGCACAATCACATTGACCCAATATACTTTTTAATTTTTTTGCTATCAGTGACAATTTAAAAAAATGCTGACATCAGTATTTAGTCAGTGGAGCAGAATTTTCTTAGTTCAATGTATAATCTAGGGATGAATAACGACCTGCAGTATGCCTGTCATTGTGACTGGATTATTATTGGTGAGCGCTATATTTTCATTAAAAATAGGTATTAATAATCATCATGAATGCTTATTAACCTTTATCATGTGAAAGGGAACTTAAGTTCCAAATAAAAATTAGGGTTGAAGGGATGAAAAGAAACTTGAGTTCCCACGAGTTTCGTCCTCTCATATATTGTCCTAAAAGTCCTCAGACTCAGGTTTCAAGTCCATCACTACTTCTAACTTTGCTCAAGAGTTCTCTTTGTGGAATGAGTCATAGTTTCAGTACATGCTTACTGTGGAGAATAAATCATCGTGGGAATTCTCTCACTTTTTTTCCCACCCAGCTGGATTTCCTTGCCTCTGCCCTTATCATTCACTTTTTTAACTGATTCTGGAGAGGATAGAAGCACTGTGTTTGAACTGGGATACAAAGTTTCAGTCTATTTGTGGAGACGGGGGACCACCAAATCGGCATGTAAACGAGTATAAATCATTATCCTTATTTAATTTTTCTAGAATAACAACATATATTATTATTTGTTCTTTTGATGAAAAACGTTAAATGAGAATTGCACATACAATTTAAATCATCATTTTGTGTTTTAAAGATGCTTTTAATTTCAAATTTTTATCTATGATATGATGAGAGATAATGAAAAATATCCAAAAGGCTGAAGAGTTTTATTTAAATGTCCTTGAAAAACTCCACTCACCAGCACCTACAAATTGGATTTAAATGCTGTACGATAAAGGTTAAGGGTGCCCATGAATAATTAATAGTTTTTTCTTCTCTTTAGGATTTAAAGGTTATTTTGTCTAATGCTTGATTTAAAACTTGACTGTATCTTGGAGTATCTTTATACAGTCTGACAAAATTTTAATTAATGGTGTATTTTCTTACTTTCCTTTCTAGTTTATTATTTCTGCTGTAAATTTTAACTCTTATTATCGAAATTATTTTCTAATATGGAAGAGGCAGTTGTTTGTTGCTAAATTTAAGAGTATATAATATAGATGTATGTTCATCTCATGCAAAACATTCTATCAATTCTGAATTGATATATCTTTGGTAACATTTGGATTCTATATGATGTTCCATATTGTTCCACCCAGTGTATTTTGATATGACTTTTTTCTTTTCATTTTCAGGATCTAAAAGACAATCTAGAAGAAGAATTAGATTTTGTAAATGAGGGTAAAAATTCAGAAATCTGTGCCAAGCATTTAGCTCACTTCCCATTTATATATGTACCAAAGGTACTCTGGGAGAAAACAACTAAGGCAAGTAACCAAACTTAAGTAATCCACAAACACTAACTTAATTATATGTACCAGTTTTTTATTATGGGGTTAAAGAAGATTGTTGAAGCTCATTGAAGATATTATGCTGTTAGTTTCTTTATTTTCTAATCATCATCATATGTAGTCTGTCCGTAGACAGGTCTGTGATTATTCTTGGTTAAACCTGGTTCTCCATATACTCCTATTTTCCGCTGTCCTCTTTATATCTTGATAACTCTCTTTCCCTTTCAAATCGTCTATCAGCTGAAACCTTTTCCTACCTCTTTCTCTTTTCCCATCTAGTTTTCCTTCTAACATGTCTTTAATCATACTCTCTCTCCTCAGGTAATGTCCAACCCAGTTAGCCTTCCTCTTTCTGATAGTCTGTATAATCATTCGCTTCTCTCCTATTCTTCGTAGCACTTCATCGTTTTTCATCCTATCTGTCCATTTTATCTTCAGCATTCTCCTCCAAGTCCACATTTCAAAGCTTTCCATGTATTTGATGTCATTTTTCCTTAGCGTCCATGTTTCTGCCCCATACAATGCTATACTCCATACGTAGCATTTTATCAACTTCTTGCGGATATCTTCCCTTATATTCCCTGTAAGTAGTTGTTTCTTTCTCCTGAAAGCCGCTTTTGCTTTTCCTATTCTAGTTTTGATCTCATCCGTACATTTTGCCTCTCGTGTTATGATACTTCCAAGGTATTTATATTCTGAAACTTGTTCTAAAGGCTTTCCCCCAATAGTTATGTTCAGATTCTCTTCTTTACCCGATATTCGATTGACCTTGGATTTTTCTGTATTTATTTCCATACCGTATTTTCTACCTGTTATCACTAGTCTATTTATCATTTTTTGTAGCTCCTCTTCCTTTCTTGCTAGAAGTACTTGATCATCTGCGTATTTTACTGTTCTTATAATCCTTCCTCCAATTTTGAAATCCCCTGTGCCCTCTAAAGCTTCTTGCATTAGACTTTCTCCATATATATTGAATAGGGTTGGCGATAGGCAGCAGCCTTGTCTTACTCCTCTACCGATATTTATTCCGCAGGTGTCCACATTCTCAAACCTGACCTTTACAACTTGATTCTCATATAGATTCCTAATCAATCTCCTGTCTTTCCAGTCTACACCTATATCCTTTAATATCTTCATCAACTTTACCCAATTTACTCTATCAAAGGCCTTCTGCCAGTCTACGAAACATGCGCAGATATCTTGACTGTATTCTATTGCCCTTTCTGATATGATTCTAACTACTCCTATAGCATCTCTAGTTCCTCGTCCTTTTCTGAAACCGAATTGATCTTCCCCTATTATTTCTTCTGCCTTTTTCTCCAGCCTTTTATTAAAAATCCTCGTGATGATCTTCAATGTGTGTGACAGAAGGCTTACCGTTCTGTTATCTTTACACTGCATTGCCTTTGGCTTCTTCTTTAGATGGATCATTGTTACTTCTAGGAAATCCTGAGGCCACTCTCCCGTGTCGTAAATCTTATTAATTAATTTCGTGTTCGCTTTTAGTCCTTCTGATCCTATGACTTTAAGTATCTCAGCCGGTATGCCATCGCTGCCCGTGGCTTTCCCCTTCTTTAGTTCCACTATCGCCTTTTCTACTAAGCTCTCCATAATACTTGGTCCTAAGTTGTCTTCTTCAATGTTTTCCCCATTTTCCAGTTCTATTTTTGCCGCTCCTGCCTGTTTGCTGTATAATTCCTTAATGTATTCTTCCCATACCTGTGCTACATCCTTTGTTTCTGAGACTATCTTCCCATCCGTATTCATAATTCCTTTACCACAAATTCCATTAGACTTCTTATCTTCTAATTCCAGTACCCTAGCATACATCATATCGTACCGTCCTAACTTCTCCATTTGTTCTATTTCATCACATTTTCCTTTTATCCAATTTTCTCTAGGTTTATCTGTTACCCTTCTCAACTCATTGTTTATACGCCTATAGTTGGCTTATTTTCTAATGTAACCATCTAAATTTGCGGCTTTAAATTTGCAATAATAATTGTGTAGAATTATACAAATTTGATCAACTCATGACCTGATTTATATTTCAATATGTTTCTATTTTCAATGATGAAAGTCAAATAACTCAAAATAAAATTGTTATATGTGGCATATTAATCATTTTTTCCTTTGAACCTTTTTTATTTTCTTGATTAGTCCTATACAATTATGATGATTCACATTTGATGCATGTCCTCATACATGTCTTAGTATTGATTAAAATGCCTACTCTTTCTCTAAATTACTGTTTTCTCATAATAGGATATTAAATAGGTTAAGTTTGTGCTTCAGCTTTTTCTGTTTTCCTATGCAATTCTAATCTTTTCATTTATAAATTTTATCAAAAATTAACTTCTCTTGGCATAAATTTTGAACAAAAATATTCTTAGAAGGAATTAAGTTTATTTATTATAGTTAACATAAAAAAGTCTTAGATTAATGGTACATTTAAGTGAATGAATCTAAAAAATATATCTTGACAAGAGTTAAGTATTTTATAAGAGAATATCATATATTAAATATTAATTACAAATAGTGGATTTATCACTTCATCATTTAGCGAGTGCCATTTAGCCAATTAGGGTGCAAAATACTTACAGCAAAAATAATAATGTAATCCTATCACTACTTTTGGGCTGATTGCTTGATTATAAAACCTCATATGACTGATCTACCAGATTGAATTTAAAATTCAGTCATTCTACAAAGTATTATATTTTGTTCTAATGATTGTTTTTGCATGATTTCAGCTTCCATTTGGTAGGAATTGAGCAGGGCCGGCACTAATGATTTTGGCACCCAGTTCAAAAAAAATTGGTGCCCGTATCAGTATTTCACACACGCTTGAGGTGTAAATTCCATAAAAATTTGGCACCCTTGATTAAATGGCACCCTGTGCTGGAGCACTGCTTGCACACTGCTTGCACACTCCTTGCACCGGCCCTGGAATTGAGTGTCACATTCCATGTAGTGTCTGAGTTTAAAATTGGCTACCTTGGGTCTTTAAGTTGATCAGATGGAGCTGATAATAATAATAGTTTATTTATCCTACATCATATACTGTATTTTTCGGTGTACAAGATGCTCCCTTATATAAGACGCACCCTTAAAATGGCATCATTTTTCAGGTTTTAAAAATATTTTTCCATAAAGCGGATGTTCATTATAAATATATTGCATAAAAGACAACACAAGTTTAAAAATCTGATGTGGCCACCACGACTTTCTCCATATGTATAATATTTCTAAAAATCTGATGTGGCCACCAAATGACCTGCTCCATATCTGTAATATTTCTAAAAATTTCAAATAGGTTACATTATAATAAATATTTTAAGAAACTGCAAGAAAATTTTAGACTTTACAAAGAACATAAATAAACTCAAACCATAGCCTTCTGATATTGGATATAGCCACAAAGCTTTGAAAATTAAGAAACTATAAAGGAGCATTACTAAGATATAACTAAGCATAAATTATTAACAATAGTCATCGGTAGGTGGTGTGGTGATGGCAGCTAAAAATATAAGATTTCTCTTAAACAATGCATTATAGGGAAAAATGTTTTAAACAGAGGTTGTAGAAAATTAAATTTCCTACAACTTTTATTCCAATACATTTTTACATTTATCAAATATTAAAGTAAATATCTCAAAACAATGGATGTGACAAGAGTAAACACCCACTTCCAGTTGACTGATTATTACCAAAAACTAATCGGTTCTTGTGACTTTTATAAAAATGTTAAATGTATAATTTCATGTTGACCTGATTAATAGTTTTTAAGTTAGAGCAAAAAAGCTATCACACACACACACACACAGACATCATTGAGAAAATGGTCAAAACATGTTCAAGGGACCTCAAAACGTGTATTTCAATTGAAATCTCGAAGTCGAATTTTTTCATGAAAACAATACTTTCTCCTATAGTACATATGGAGAAAGTCAAAATTCCAAATAGGTTAAATGATTGATGGAATGAAGCGATCTAAAGATCCTATGCAGACAGGCATAAGCTGTAATGTTGGGAATAATTTTGAAACGAGAAAAAAGTCTGCTATGACCGGGAATCGAACCCGGGTTTTCCACTTGCCGTAGCCTTCTGATATTGGATATAGCCAGGAAGCTCCAACAATTAAGAAAATAAAAAGGAGCGTTACTAAGACATAACTAAGCGTAAAGTGTTTGCAATAGTCACCGGTAGGTGGTACAGTTGTGGCAGGTAAAATATTTTTCTCCATATACGAAGTATAGAGAAAGTATTGTTTTCATGAAAAAAATTGATTTCAAGATTTCAACGGAAATACACGTTTTGACCATTTTCTCGATGATGTGTGTGTATGTGATAGCTTTTTGTGGGTGCTCTAACTCAAAAACTATTAATCAGATCAACGTGAAATTTTATGTTTAACATTTTTATAAAAGTCAGAAGAACTGATTAGTTTTTGGTAAAAATCGGTCAACCGGAAGTGGGTGTTTACTCTTGTCACATCCATTGTTTTGAGATATTTCGTTTAATATTTGATAAATGTAAAAATGTACTAGTATAAAAGTTGTAGGAAATTTAATTTTCTACAACCTCTGTTTAAAAATTTTTTCCATATAATGCATTGTTTACGAGATATCTTATATTTTTAGCTGCCACCACCATGCCATCTACTGACAACTATTGTTAACAATTGATGCTTAGTTACGTCTTAGTAACGCTCATTTTTCTTTTCATAATTGTTGGAGCTTTGCGGCTATATCCAGTATCAGAAGGCTATGGTTTGAGTTTATTTCTGTTCTTTGTAAAGTGTAAAATTTTCTCGCAGTTTCTTAAAAGATTTATTACTAGTAGAAGGTGCTTGCATACTGCAAGCATTTGTTCTCACCTTGAAAAAACATTAATTTTTCAGAGAGATATTTTATCATTAAATATATTTTATTAATTCTAAAGATTTCACCTATGCAGCAATTTTTGTTTTTCCCACATGTAAAAATAATAGTTTAAAACAATCCCCAAATGTTGCAATTTTAAACATTTTACACTTTCTCCATTATGGGGTACTAATGCTACACATTTGAGCCAAATTTTAAAGTTGTAGCACTTCTAGAAGTAGAATAATATTTTTCTAATTGTTTAAAATTTAAACATTTTTAACGGCCGCCGCAATATATATATATATAGAGAGATTGAAATGTTTATTTGTGCAAATGCAGTGTTCCGTAAATAATTTGAAAATTGCAGCTTCCTAGCTCATACCGTGGTACCTGAAAAATTATTTAACTTTAATGTTCAAATGGGGTTAAAACAATCCCAAAATTTACCAATTTAAAAAATTTCCATTTTTATAGTTGGTTATGAAAAAAGTTCTATAATATTGCAAAATTTCAGCTTCCTAAACTTATTAGATTGGTCTACACACTGGATTACGTTTTTCTATGCTAACTTATGGGAGATATTCCGGGGTCTCTGGAGTCGAACCCAAGACACTGTAACCAAAAGTGACAATAATTCCTAATAGATATTGCGGCCATCTAGCAACACTGAATATTTCATTTTTCTAGCTTACCGGCAAGTGCCCATAATTAATTTACAAAAATGGCGCAATGCTTTTCTTATGGGAAAAAACGCAACTTTCGGAATTTCTGGAGTCGAACTCATGTCACTTAGGTAAAAAGTCTCATTTTATCTGAAAGTTTCTCCATCATATCTACAAAAACTAAAACTTTCAGCTCTCTAGCCCTTGCAGTTTGGGCTGGACATTAGTATCCTCCTTTATGTTATATATATATCTATATGAATATACTAGTAGTTGGTGCAAAACCTACTAGAAAAAACGAAAATCTTGAAAAAGTGCAACAATGCGGCCGTTAAAAATTCGCAATTGTTTAAACAAATTTTCAAGGTTTATGTATTTCCGAATGTGCCACGGAGTTGAAATTTTTTTAATAAGTAGAATTCTTAAAAAAACGAAATAGGGATTATACAAATTTTGATATTTTAATTTGTTTGGCAGTTAAAAATTCTTAAAGTTTAAACAAATATATAACTGTTTAAATACTACGGTATGAGCTAGGAAGCTGAAATTTTCAAATTATTTACAGAGTAGTGAATTTGCACAAATAAACGTTTCAATTTTACCATATATGAATTGCGGCGGCCGTTAAAAATTATTTAAATTTGAACAATTAGAAAAATATTATTTTATTTCTAGAAGTGCTACAACTTAAAAATTTGGCTAAAATGTGTAGCATTAGTACCCCATAATGGAGAAAGTGTAAAATTTTTAAAATTGCAACATTTGGGGAGTTTTAAGCTATTATTTTTACATGTGGGAAAAAACGATAATCGCTGCGGAGTTGAAATCTTTAGAATTAAAAGAATATTTGTAATGAAGAAATGTCTGTCTGAAAAATGAATGTTTTTTCAAGGTGAGATGAAATGCTTGCAGTATGCAAGCACCAACTACTAGTCATTATATATAGACGTTCCTTACAGAGGAGGAGGATATAACATACCAGTATGTTATATCCTCCTCTGTAAGGAACGTCTATATAGAATGATAACATATAGGAGGATACTAAAGTTTAGGCACTTCCAGATGTGCTGGAGATTTGAAATTTTTTTCATAGATAGGATTTTGTGCAAAACCGACTAGAAAAAACGAAAATCTTTAAAAAGTGCAACAATGCGGCCGCTAAAAATTCGCAATTGTTTAAACAAATTTTCATGGATTATGTATTTCCGCAAGTGCTACGGAGTTGAAATTTTTTTTATAAGTAGAATTCATAAAAAAACGAAATCGGGATTTTACAGATTTTGATATTTTAATTTGTTTGGTAGTTAAAAATTCTTAAAGTTTAAACAAATGGATAACTGTTTAGGTACTACGGGATAAGCTAGGAAGCTGAAATTTTCAAATTATTTACAGAGTAGTGAATTTGCACAAATAAACATTTCAATTTTACCATATTTGAATTGTGGCGGCCGTTAAAAATTATTTAATTTTAAACAATTAGAAAAATGTTATTTTACTTCTAGAAATGCTACAACTTAAAAATTTGGCTAAAATGTGTAGCATTAGAACCTTATAATGAAGAAAGTGTAAAATTTTTAAAATTGCGACATTTGGAGATTGTTTTAAACTATTATTCTTACATGTGGGAAAAACGAAAATCGCTGCAGAAATGAAATATTTAGAATTAAAAGACTATTTGTAATGTTGAAATTTCTGTCTGAAAAATGAATGTTCTTTTAATGTGAGATGAAATGCTTGCAGTATGCAAGCACCAACTACTAGTATGTTATATATATGTTATATCCTCCTCTGTAAGAGTCGTCGATATAGAATGATAATGTAACCTATTTGGAATTTTTAGAAATATTACAGATATGGAGCAAGTCATGTGGTGGCCACATCTGATTTTTTTGAAATATTTGCTTTAATATTTGATGAATGTAAAAAGTATTGGAATAAAAGTTGTAGAAAATTTAATTTTCTACAATGTTTGTTCGAAAAAGTTTCCCATATTATGCATTGTTGAAGAGATATTAAATAACTAAATATTTTAGCTACCACAACCACACCACCTAACGGCGATTATTGTAAACACTTGACGCTCCTTTTTATCTTCTTAATTGTTGGAGCTTTGGGTCTATATCCAATATCAGATGGCTACAGTTTGAGTTTATTTCTGTTCTTTGTAAAGTCTTTAAATTTTTCTCACAGTTTCTTAAAATATTTATTATCATTTAACCTACTTGGAATTATCAGAAATATTACAGGTATAGTGAAAGAGGTTGCCACATCAGATTTTTTTTATATTTGCTTCAATATTTGATAAATGTAAAAAAGTACAGGTATGCCTCATTTAGCGCATTTTTGATATAGCGCAGTTGGCATTTCGTAACATATTTTAATTTTTGAAAATTTTTAAAATAATTCTCCTAAATGCTTCAGTCCTTTATTATGGTTCCAGTATTTTTCTCACTTACCTTCATTTGTACTTCACTCTCTGTTCAGAGATAGTCATTCCACTCTAATTAAAGACAAGTTGTTGTTATTTATACGTTTATTATCTATATTTCTATTTCACTGGTTCACTTTTATAGTTTTTTTTTACATTGGTTTGCCGCAATTCTAGTCTTTTGCAGTAATGCTAACATCAGAAGTTTTCAAGTTCTAAACATTACCGTTGAGATGTGCAGGGTTGGGTTCGCTTTGGATGGGTTTTTGCTTAAGATTGGATTAGATTAGGTTCATGACAACTTTAACCTTAACTATCGTTAGTCATTTGTTATTCTATTATGCTGTTGGTACCTATGCTATAGTTATGTGTCTGAAGCTGTGGTGGCGCCACTGAATCGTAATATCACATGTATTCCGTTTTTATTTACTTTTCCGCTGGCCAATCATCATCAAAGATCTTCGTAATCATGAAGAATTTTAGGAACAAGTCAAGGTAATACACTATATTGATGTTTTACCAAGTATTTACCAGAAATACTTATCATATTTTGTATATCTCATTTATTTTTTAATGCATTTTTTCATCGCAAATATTATTAGAAAATTGTGATTTTCCATCATAAAGAATTAGTTTTTTGAAGCTTTTGTACACCAATAAGTTCATAATAAATAATTATTTAAAAATAATTGTCACATAACGTATTAAATCCTTTAATACCCACACACAGGTAATGCCCACACCCCCGTTTTTAGAGCTAAAAATCTGGAAAAAACTGTAATTCATGTCATGTACGCACTTCCAAAATTTTGATATTTTACAGCAATATCAGTTGAATAATCTATCTGAAGCCGAATTTGATGATATAAGTATGGCAACAAGCAAATATTTAAGAAATGACTTCAAAAAATGATTTTTAAATACTTTTTTAAGGTACATAAACATAATAATAATAAATTTATTGGTCCAGGGATCATACATTCAGATGATATAGGGCAAGTCAGGTGTACAGTGAGATAACACTAAAAGTGAAGTACAAGAATTTACAAAAAAAATAAAATTGGCTATCATACATAATTTCAATGACCTATCATTTAAATATAATAATAATACATTTATTATTCTGTTGAGGACATAGATAATGACATGGAAATCTTCATTTAAAATATTAATTACAGTATTCAAGAAAATGAATTTTCACAGCACACAGACATTTTCATAGAAATACTAACAAATATCAAAACTATGTACACAAAACACAAAATTCATTTAAAAAATTCTGCTGTATCAGCTAATCAGCTATAAATTCATCTACACAGTAATAGCATTTCACCAGTAATAGATTTTTCACCTTATTTTTGAAGGTGTTTGGAGAGGAAAGTGATTTGATGTCAGCGGGTAGATGATTAAAAATTAGGGATGCAGAGTGGTGGGGGCCTTTTTGACATGAGGAGTAGGAGTAGCCATTAATATGAACATTATCCCTTGAGCGAGTACCATCGTTGTGGTATTCATTATTTGTTAGGAATTGGTTTTGGTTATTTTTTGCAAAAGTAGCGCATTGTAATATGTACACCGGGAGAAGGGTAAGTATATTGAGTGAGCAGAATAGAGGCCTACCAGGAGTGCGGTATGAAACTTTAAGTATTGCCTTGATGGCTTGTTTTTGTGTACTACAGTACTCCGTTTTCTTGACTTTAAATTAATATATAAAAATGACCTATCATTATATAAGTTGCAAGATAAAAATAGTAAAATTTCTGAAGAGTAAAAATCAGCTGGGTTAAGTGCTATGTTAAAAGCTGTTCTTTTAGCACAAGTTCTGATAGCACACAGATGTCTCGGAATGCCTCTCATGCGCTAAGCGATGCATGCCGTACTGGAATAAAAGTTGTAGAAAATTTAATTTTCTATAACCTTTGTGCGAAAAATTTTCCCATATAATTAGGCTGACCAGATTCTGGGAAAGTAAAACCGGAACATAACAGGAACAATATAAGATCTTTAGTTTTTTTGTCGCTTACATACCAAATAGATAAATTCTGTGTAGCTTGGCTATGATTTTCTTGACAAAGTAGCCCATAATTATTTCAAATTCTAACGTGCAGAAAATTATTACAGAATTGGTCAGAAAAATGATGGGAAAAAATATTTTCGAGACATATTTACCATATTTTTCAGGCTATAAATTGCAACCTAAATTTTTAGAAAATTTTCCAGAAGAAAAGGTATTTTGGTTCACCAAAGCATTTTGGAAAGGCCACGTCACGTATCATTTCTAGCCGTGGTTAAATCTGTATCTGGCAACATTCAAGAAATTATTATGGCATGATAACAATTAAATATATCATTTTAGAGAAGCTTAATTCATTAAAGTAAATAGTGATCATCAAAAACATAAATAATTGCTTCGAAACTCATATAGCTAAATGTGACCTGCGTGCACTTGGTTGTCGAAATGCGCTGCACACCTCACACCTATAGGCATCCCTTAAGGATTGTATTTATTTAAACTTATTTGAAAGATGATATTTTAATTCCTAATAATTGGACTGCATGTGTAATAACATATAACTGATGGAATATAATTTATTTATTCCATATTCATGAAATAGAAAAAAAAAACAATTTCTAACCG
Source organism: Tanypteryx hageni (assembly GCA_028673005.1). Lineage (NCBI taxonomy): Eukaryota > Metazoa > Arthropoda > Insecta > Odonata > Petaluridae > Tanypteryx > Tanypteryx hageni. Next base: position 75,474,431 of record CM054113.1, on the reverse strand, counting down.
GGACAAATACTAAACTGGATGGGATGCCAGGACAACATCTAAAATCTGGGACTGTCTCGGCTAAACCGAGACATATGGTCACCCTACATTTAATGCATTGTTTAAGAGATATTTGAAAAACTAATTTTTTAGCTGCCACCAACAGCCACCTACCAACGGCTATTGTAAACTCTTTATGCTTACGTCTTATTAATGCTCCTTTTTATTTTAGAAATATTACAGGTATGTAGAAAGTCATGTGGTGGCCACATCAGATTTTTTAAGATACCTTTTCAACAATGCATCTTATTGGAAAATGTTTCCAACAAAGGTTGTAGAAAATTCAAGTCCCTACAACTTTTATTCAAATACTTTTTTACATTACTCAAATATTAAAGCAAATATAAAAAAAACCGATGTGACAAGAGTAAACATTCACTTCCAGTTGACTGATTTTTAACAAAAACTTATCAACTATTGTAATTTTAACAAAAATGTCACAAAATTTTGCATTGAGCTGATTAATAGTTTTTGAGTTAGAGTACCCACAAAATATCTATGACATACACAGACATCATCGAGAAAATGGTCAAAACGTGTTCAGGGAACCTCAAAATGTGTATTTCCGTTGAAATCTCAAAATCGATTTTTTTCATGAAAACAATTTCCCCTATACTACGTATGGAAGAAGTAAAAATGAGGGGCTAAACAGTAAACTGAACTAAGTTAAAGCATAAAAAGGTGCAAATGATCACCCCCCAAAACATAAAGCTTGAAACAAATGAGGGGAACTAACTATTTCTCAATGGAGGGATACCTAAGAAATGCCAACTTTTCCCAATATATTCGATAAGCTGAGATCGATTTAGGTAATTTTGTAGGTTTATTTTTGCAATTCCATATGGGAATTCCATATGGGCATCCATTTCTTTCCTAATCTGACTCAACTGATGTACGTCACGGTATCTTTTGTTGTCCTTTTCTTGATTATGCCATATTTTTTATATTTTAGGTTGAAATAGTTCACAATTCACGCGGAAGCTGTCATAATCATTACAACATGTTACAGCAGGTGTCATCTTGTGCTGACTTTATTAATCATTATATCATGTTATCATAATTATAAATTCTAATTTTTTTAGAAAAACATGGCTATCCTTATCATATATTTTTTATATAATCACGAAGTAATTTGTATCTGTTTTTCTAGAATTGTTTTTTGTTAGTATAAATTAGATTTCTTCAAGTATATATTCATGTAATTGGAAAAGAAACGAGATCTTTGCGCTGTACCAGCTTCAAAATATTTCATACTTTGAAGGACTTTTAGCAATTTTAAATCTAAAAACAATGAACAAATGTATTAAATAATTTCAAATCTTAATTTCAATAAAATGATATGTTTATGTAACTTTTATGTAAATAGAAAATAACAATAACATCGAAATAATATGTTTAAATTTAAGTAGAAAGACTACTGAATATGGAAAATCTTTTTCTGTACCAAAGGCAGCCTTAGAAGGATTATATAAATACCAAATTTAATTGAAATACCTCTCTGGCATTTGAACCTCTGTTATACACCATAAATATATGGTATACTATAATATAGGATAAGTCAATGTAGTAAAAATATCACCAACTAATTACATTGGTAATTACAATACATTTCATGATTATACAATAGTATCATGTGCACATGAAAACAATTAAAATTAGGGTACTGTTTCCATAACCAGTTGGAAGGTAAACAAAGCGACAGTAGTGCTGTCGATGGCGAGAAAGTGACGAGAAATGGAACTACCATGAGCAAAGGCAAAAAAGCAAAACTTAAATGTATATACATAACATATATGTAAATATAAGAAGGAAAATATGACAGAAAATGAACGCAACACAGCCCTAGGGAGGGCCACAGTGAACATGGGAAAGAACCAATATCACTTAACCAAACTTACCCAACCCATGGGGCTGAGTAGGAATTTACCGCATACTGGTAGCATTTTGCATTTTAGTACCATTTCTCATCGCTTTCTCGCCATCAACAACATTACCTTCGCTTCATTTACCTTCCACCTGGTTATGAAAACATTACCAAAATTAGTTTACATCTCCTCAAGGAATATAAATATTTATGTATAAGAAATTTCCTTAATTCACTGTTAACCCTTAGTTACTCGCGTGAAAAAAGTTCCTTAATTACTCGCGTGGGGTCTTTTAAGACCCCAAAATGTATTTTGAATTTTAACAAAAACTGTTGGGCTATTTTCATTATAATTTTAATTAAAACATTTATGAATTATAATTATATGGTTTAGAAAGAATTTTAATGAGATAAATAATTAAAAAAACAGTTTCTTGTTAAACAAATTTATTTTCAATTTTCTTCATCACCACTATTCTCACATTCATAATATTTCAATATTGTATGCTCTTTGCATATAAAACCATGGCAATTAGCACATTTATTTTTCACTTTAATGTCCTTGGTTCTAGGGCAAATTTTACATCTTCCCCGTGAAGGTCCTGCAGGGAAAGATGGACCTGCGTCTTCTGGTCCATGTTGTGTCCGAATGCACTTTCAGGGACTTTTTGGAATGAACTGGCTTTGAGACCTTGACAGCTGATGTCCCTCCGTTAATTCCTTAGCAAGTGACTTCAAAAAATTTTGCCTCGTCATTTTACTTGGAACATTCATATTAAAAATTATAAATGCATTGATGGCAGAAACATTCAGAAAATGAAAGAAAACCACTAAAGGCCATCTTTTTGTTCTTCTAGCACAGTTATAAATACTACAAAGCTGATCCCATGTGTCAACACCCCCTTTTCTTTTGTTTTACATTGTTACTATTTCTGGTTTTTTTAGATCTTGTGTGGATTCGTCTATTTTATTATCATGATGCATCATTGAGATGAGGATCACAGATTTATTTCTAATGAAAACATACAACACTAGCATAATATCTTCAGTGTAACCGAAAATACTGCTCCTAACCTGCCTATCTCTCTTTGGAAGGAACTCCGCCGGTATTTCTTTTTTATTTTTCCACAGGGTGCTGACAATCATCAACTTATACTCCGACAGAAGGGACTGGGCAAGAGGGATGCTTGTGTACCAATTATCAGTGGTAACATTTAGATTACTTCCTTTTATAGGCATTACTAAGCGTTTCACTACCTCATCAGGTTTATTTCCTAATGTGTATAGTTCTACTGGCTGAACTCCCGCATATATTTCAAATTTCAACAAATAAAAAGTTTTTGAGTCCACTAAAGCAAAAACCTTTATCCCGTATCTTTTCGGTTTTTTCGGCATATATCGGCAAAAAGGGCATCTACCTTTGATTGGAATCAACTGCTCATCAATTGCTACATATTCCGATGGAATATACACCTTTTCAAAGTTTTCAGACAGTTTTTGAATGAATTCCCTAACCGGAGCAAGCTTATTGCTTACTCTTCGCACTTTTCGGGTTGTAATATCGTCAAATCGTAGGCACCTCATCAAAAAAAGAAATCTATTGTAAGACATAGTCAAAGGAAACACATCGATTCCTGTGCCATCACTTGCCCATAAATCACAGAAGTTGAGATGGCCGGACTTCAATACACCTGACATTAGTAACAGCCCTAGGAAAGCAAGCATTTCTTCTTTTGAAACCTTTTTTAGCATCCCGATCTCTCTCAAAATGTTCCTGCACTTTTTCAATATAAATATGTATTAGTTTGTGTTACAAGAATCTCCGTTATATGTGAATCAAAAAATAACGAGAACACTGCTGAAGGAGTCTTAGCACTTTTTGCTAAACCAACAACACCTGGACATTGAAGAACTATATTGCTTCTTCTTGTTCTTATGTTTTTCGGAGGATGTGCTTTTTTCCATTTCATTGCCTGGTTTTTGCTAATAAAAAATTCACTTCCTAACTCCTCATCTTCACTTTCGTCATTCGAGCTGATGTCCTGCTCTGTCTCAGAGTTGTGCTCACTACACTCTTCATAATCTTCTTCATCTTCTTGCTTCTTCTTGAAATGTTTCCAGCGTTGTAAAAGGAGAAGCCGCCTTTTATTACTCTTTTTGTACTCGGGTGCTATAATTCCGCTTCAACTCACCAGAATTTCGAAATCTGAAAAATAAGTTCAAATATCTTTCCAAAAGCACTCGCCTGAGTTGGCCACAAAATAGAAAAGATATAATGGCAATAAAAAAAAGGTGAACACGTGTTCGTTTCTGCAGGTAGCAAATAGCGAGGGGTGAAGACCGCTTTGGGCGGTCGAAGGGACGGCATGTGCAGTTGCTGAAGGATAAGTTTATTGCAGCGAAGGGAAGGTTCTGGGACCACATGTGAAGAAAAAAGGTGAGGATAAGACATCCCAAGAAATATAAAGAGAAAAATAACTACCACGGTTATTCAGAATTTTTATTTTGATGTCAGAGGTAATAGTTGTATTGCGTTATGCTTGCAGCGGAACAAAACTTATCGAGGAAATAAGTATCAGTGAGACAGATAAATGTGCGAAAAAACAACATACTCTGTCTATAAGAAAACTGGAAAGACGATTCCCGTAAAAATAAACATAAATAATGCCTTTTAACTTTCGTTAAATTTGTTAAAGTTTATATTATGCATAGCATTCTGTACTAAAAACTGACTAATCGAAACTGAACAAAAACGCTAAATTGTATATTATAAGTTAAATAATGAAGGTATTGCAAGTTTCAAATGAATAGGAGTCATAGTTCTTATGATATGGATGAAAAAATAATGCTTGGGGTCTTTTAGGACCCCACGCGAGTAATTAAGGGTTAAAAAGTTCACCACTTTGTGGTTTAATTTTAGGAGATAATTTATTGTACAAGATTGCACCACTATGAAAAGGGCTGTCATTTAATGATTTACTATTAATAACTATCCTATGGTAATTATCAGTCTTGTGAAGTAACTATTGTATTTCTCGGCATATAAGACACTTTTTCCAGAAAAATGACCCCCAAAATCAGCCTGCGTCTTATATGCCAAAGGTAAGATTATTACTGTCTTAAATATTGACACTAACGAGCACACTCATCCCCAAAATGGAATGACTGGTAGTCATTCATAGCAACAACATTAAAATAAACATTATTAATAATTAATAGTGAAAAATTTGTTTATATATGCAGTAATACCTTATACAATGTGAATTCTGAGAACGCATTTTCATTATTATGCTTTAATACATGTCCGCTCACAGTTATTACAATTTTGGCTCGTTTGCGATGTTTTAGTTCCTAATGAACCCATTAAATACCACAATTAATGCCATGGAACAGTAGAATTCGTGTAGATGTCATAAATATTTTATATGTACAGGTATCCCTCGTATTACGCGATTAATTGGTTCTGAGAAATCACCTCGTAAAGTGAATTGATAATTATAATAAAAATAGGGATACGTTCCTTATACAATGTATGCATATAAAATTACTAATTGCTCCAATTCCACCGGTTGTGTAATTACATTGTATGCAATTTTAATTTTGATTTTTTTGAAATCATGTTATGGCAAAAATGCATAAAGTGAGATCGTGTATAACGAGGGATACCTGTGTCTTGATAGGATAAATAATGTTGTGTGTATTGAGATCGCAATGGCTACAAAAGTCAAAAGATATGCCTATGCTATTATAGTAGTACCGCGTAGATAACGACCTGCGCGGAAATTTCCGCGCACCCCCCCACTTCCGCTTACTCTCTCCCTCGTGAACGCTTCACTTCCTCGCGGTTGCCAGCTCTTGCTACTTGTTATATTTTCCTGTGCTCTCTCGTTTTTTTTTACGTGTTTGACTTTTGCTTATCTCTTGGACATTCTTTTTGGACTTCGATTTTGATTTTTGCTTTGGTGGGATTGCTTGCGTGGAATGGCCAGTACATCAAAATCGTCATCAGTCCTAGGCAGGCCTCTCAGGAGCCAAGCTCGTGAAATGGTTTATAAAGTAAACTGTTATTTAAAAGATTTGAAAATAGAGAACAATTTGGATATGAATGTGGCGTTATCGACAGCCGAGGCTACAGGAGTTGGTGTGACTACTGTGAAGAAAATTGTAAGAGAGGGGAAAATGTCGGCAGAAAAAGGGGAGTTATCTTTCGCCACCCCTAAGGGCAAAAAATCTGAACGCAAGAAGAGAATCGATCTTGATGATTTTGGAAAATGTTGCGTGCGAAGAATAATCCACGAATTCTATGCGGTGCGTAAAATGCTACCGACGGTGAAAAATTTACTCGCATCGCTGGAAGAAGATGGTATACTTAGTTGCAAGCGAACATATTTACTAAAGGTAATTCATCAACTGGGTTTCAACTGGAAAACCTGTCAATCAAAACGAAAGGTTTTGATTGAACGTCCAGAGATCGTGGCATGGAGAGAAAGGTACCTAAGACAAATAAGGAGATGCAGAGGAAATAAAAAAATATCGTTTATTTGGACGAGACTTACTTGCACGAGAGCCATGTGAGTGCTAAGTGTTGGCAGTCGTACTCAGAAATAGGTGTTCTTGGACCCCTCGGGAAGGGACGACGGCTGATCATTGCACATGCAGGAGGTGAGGCGGGATTTGTTCCTAACGGTCTGCTTATCTTCAAGTCTCAGCAAAAGACCGGAGATTACCACGATGATATGAACTCAAAGAATTTTTTGAAGTGGTTGGAGGAGAAAATAATTCCAAACCTTCCGCCACAGAGTGTTGTGGTCATGGATAATGCTGCATACCATTGTGTGCAAGAGAACAAGCGCCCGAATTCAGCTTCATTAAAGGCTGTAGTGCAGAAATGGCTGGAAACTAATGGGATTAGTTTTTCTCCCGGCATGAGCAAGGCGGAACTGTTGCTGCTGGTTAAATCTTCCAATGTGGAAATAAATTATGTCGTGGACAAAATTTTGCGGGAGGCTGGACACGAAGTAATTCGTTTGCCTCCTTACCATCCCGATATTAATCCGATTGAGATGGTGTGGGGTGACCTTAAAAGACAGGTAATAAAATTATATAGACTGCTACTTTATTGTAAAATGTTGCCAATTTGTGTAACTTTGTGGGCTGTTTATTTAGGTATCTCACGACTTGGGGGCTTGCACGCTGGAGAAGAAGAAAGAAATCTTTCTAAAATGTTGTGAAGAATTCACCACAGAGAAGTGGATTAAAGTGTGTGAGCACGTTAAGAAGACAGAAGAAGAGTACTGGAGACGGGATGCCATAATGGATGAGGAAATAGACAAAGTAATTATTGAACTCAGTGGAAGTGAGGGAGATTCTGGAAGCGAGAGTGACATGGACATGTTGACGTCATCGGACGAGACTGATTAAAAGATCTTTTTTAAATACTGTTCCGTTTATTATTAAATGTTGTGATCAATCTCTATTGAACTGGTTTCATTTATTTCATGTCCAACTTCTATTTCCAAAGCTACTCTATAGAGTTTAATACTTTGTATTTCTGATAATTCTGAGTAAAGTGGTTAGTTATAAAATATTACGTTAATATGCTCTGCACATAAGACCGATATAAAAGGAAACGATTCCGTCATTACTTTCCCAAAGGATTATTTAATTAATTTTCCATCTTTCGTTAAGTGTTTAAGTGAGAAATTATGCCAAAAACGACAAAAATCTGGATTTTGCACGAATTGGCAACACCGAGAATTAGCAGCATAGGGAACACGGACAACGTGAAACGGGAAGGGGAAGGTGTGGAGGAGGGGTAAGAAGCCTTAGCTCCACCCACTGGTCGCCAAGAAGGTCGTTATCTACGCGGTACTACTATAGTTATATGCTTCAGCCGATTCAATACTTAAAAAAACACGGAAACCAAGTAGCAGCATGTCATTTCGGTCCACCTTCCACAGAAAAAAATAATTCGTGAATGGAGAAAACAAAAAACCGAAGCTGATGGGAAAGGAGAAACATAGTCTTCATAAGGTTGGTCTTAAATGGCCACAACTAAAGGAGGAAGTGATGGATAGTAGAACAGAGGAAGTTTGGTATTGCTGTATCAATCAAAATCGTTATGTACGAGGCAAAAAGAGTTGGAGAAGAAAAAGGACTAGTTGAGTGTACATATCATTATTACTTATGCATTCCATTTATTATGTATCCCATTATATTAAAATATCATCTTTAAATTAAGTTTAAGTAATTGCTATCAGTAAAGGAGAATTATACGTGTGATGTGTTCAGCGCACTCTGGCAGCTTTAATTAATACGACTGCCGGGTTCATGCAGGGCACATTTTGCTATACAAGTCTCAAAGCAATTAAGTTTTAGATCATCCCTATTTATTTTACGAATAAAGTTTATCTAAAAAATTATATTTAACTTATCATGCCAGAATATTTTATGTAAATGTTGCCGGATTATGACTGGATTATTTGGTGAACCAAAATACTTTTTCCTGAAAAATCTTCTAAAAACTGGAAGGTGTCTTATACCCCGGTGCATCTTATATGCCATGAAATATGATATTTACTTAATTTTTGTTATGATTATATTTTGGATATTTTCTAAAATTCAAAATAACTTGATATCAACACAAAAAATAGATGTTAATGTTTCATTGTCAGCAAACCAATTTTTGCAGGACTCCCTTCAATTCAATTTAAATGTAAAATGAATAACCTTTTTTGCAGTAAGAAGAGTCTTGTTTGATAATTCAGATGATATCCCTCATATTTCAACACCATATAATAAAAATGGATGGATTACTCCATAGTAAATTGTTTTTAATATATGTGTTTACCAAAGAGGCCATTCTGTTAATGAGGTAAATAACAGAGTTAATCTTACTGCAAACATAATTTTTGTTTTGGCTCCATGATAAGCTTGTATCAATAATGAGCCCTAATAATTTAAAACCTTCCACAGTAGCTAATGCTATTGATTCTGACATCACAAAAACATCATCAGCATACCTTTGATTAAGTGAAAATTGCATTACATATGTTTTCCCTTCATTTACAATTAAGTTATTATTCCAAAAATACCTCACAATTGTATGAAGATTGACATTAAAATTGGAATTCAACTCAAGTCTGTCTCTAACCATGGGCGGATTCAGACCTCATTCAAGGGGGGGGGGGGGGGTAATGTAGGAATGAAAAAGCATTTGATACATTTTTGTTTAAAATATATTTTAATCAGAAAAAGCAAACATAGAACTTATTAGTAAAAAGCGAACACATTAAGACTGCACAGGCAATACATCGATTAATACTAAAAAAGAATTAAATAGAATTTTATTCAACAAAATTAATACCACTTAACAATGTCTTTATGATTTTAAATTAAAGATTATACATAACATATATTACGAGGTTATATATTTATTTTGTATTAATGGCGAATGAATGCAGCTAGTAAGTATAAATATGCAATTAATTAGACATATTTTACATTATTATTTTTACATTGAATGGTAATTTTTTCGAGTGTTCAGAGATTCTAGGGGGGTAATTACCCCCTTTACCCCCCCCCCCCCTTGAATCCGCCCATGTCTCTAACCCAAGTTATGACAGATGAATCATCAGCATAAGATATAACTACAATTCTCAGGGATTACTGAATCATTTGTATAAATTATAAATAATATTGGTCCAAAAATAGATCCTTGTGGTACCCCATTAATTACAGATACATGCAGTCCCTGACTTGCATATTTAATTCGTTCCGTAAAACCTAACTTAAGTCTAAAATTACGTAAGTCGGAAATTACTCTTACACATATGTTCATGTACGCTTAACAAGTTAGAAAAATGCACGCTTGCATAACATAATTTAGGCGCATTTGGATATTTATTATAATTCATTTTTATAATTACCTCATTTAGCCGAATCTAAGATGACCCCCTTTTTTCCGGACTGTTAAAACAGAAAAAAGATTTTATGACCTAATTACATATGATTATTGCAAAAATTAAAAATTCCACAAAACTAGTAAAATTTTTTATTGGGTTCCATAATTTTCTTGAATATCATAGGTATTTATATTACATCAGTCATCCTCACCCTCTATGCTCTCTTCATCATTGTCCTCACTCTATCTTCATCACTTCAACATTTGTCCGTAGACTCCCGCAAAACATCATTTTCACCTCCATCCATGGCATTAGATAAGCAGCACTTCTTAAATACTTCTGTATTTATCCATTGCCATGATGCCTTGATCCAATGGTACAGCATTGAAATAGTAGGTTTTTTGTTTCCTTTTGGTGTTATAGGGTGATCTCTACTCAATTATTACTCAGAATATAAACCCTTTAAATGGCTTGTTGACAGAAACATCAAGAACTGGAAGTTGTGATGTCATTCCTCCAGGTATTATTACAAGGTCAGTATTCATTGCCTTAATTCAGTCTTTAACTTCAGAAGTTGTGTGTCCTTTGAATGCATCTGGTACAAGCATCCCTCTTTTTTCAATAGTGCTTCTGGTCTTCTATTCCAGATAACGTGTAACCAATCTCTCATAAGTTCTTTTGACATCCATCCATTTTCATGACATTTAACTATTATTCCAGTAGGTATTTGATCCATGGGCATTGTTTTTCGTTTTAGGATAACATAAGGTGCTAATTAGGATCCATCTGCTAAAACAGTCAACATTACTGTAACACCCATTTTTTCGTTATTTGTTTTTATTATCTCAGATTTTGCGCCTTTTTCATTGACAGTATAATGGCACGTCGAAGAATTCTGGAGTTTCATCAGCATTACCCTACCTCTTTATAATCATCCATTTTGAGGTTGAGTGTGACGCATTTAAAAGGAATGCAAGACAAAATCGCAAAGAATTTATGGCGTAAAACTGGTTAATGGGGAAATCCCGGTTAATTATGCCGTCATTTGTTTTGACATTTGCAAAATGATATTCGCCAATAGACAAGGAAAGTTTAGTTCACTTGAGGGAATTGTTCGTGCAATACTTGTTCACTGAACGTCATATTTCCAAAAATAAAATTCAGTACTCTAGTACGTTAAATAACACGTCATTTGTACATATTCGGCGTATATTTCGAGCAGTGGCGGCTCGTAGCTAAAAATAGTGGGGGTGCTGCTCCAGAAAATTTTTAGCCTTTGTTTTAAAATTGTGTAAAAGGAAAAAAACATGTATAAAAAGAAAATTTATTCAGGAACTTGATAAAATCTTAACAAAAAAAACCAAACATTTTTTACTTACTTTAACTTAAATTGTTACAGTTCAAGCTTGATCTATTCATTTAAAAATGAAATCCATTCTTCTTGTTTAAATTTGCGCAAAAAGTTCAATAATTTTCTCCTTGATCTCTGGATGACAATCGAGGAAATTTTTCTCCATTGAAAGTACTGCAAGCGCATTTAGTCTTTCCGAATTCATAGTGCTTCTTAAAAAAGTTTTTATTCTTTTCAATGTTGAAAAGCAGCGCTCTGCCTCTGATGTAGTCATGGGAATTGTCAAGAGGATTTTTATCAGTTTCGTAATTTCACTAAAAAAATCATCTAGATTATTTTCCACAAAAGTAAATGCAGTCTATTATTTTGGACAAAATTTCACGGTTCTTTTTAACTTTTATATTATGCTCATTGATTAAAAGTCTGTATACCTCACTAAGTTTCTCCTTAATACTTACGGTTCCTAAAAGTGACAGTGAAACAACATTATCAACGTGCTTCTTTGACTTCTCATGCTTTTCAGTTTTTTCTTTCATTTTGTTTATATTTCTAAAACCATCTTTTGTCCACGGTACATCACCTCCAAACAGCAAACACGGGAAGCAAAACAGTGCATTTTTTACTTCACAGCCGCAAAGCCAACTTTTCCGTTGGTACCATTCAGAATTAAAGCTACGAATATATTTCTTGTTGTTGCTTTTGCCTGGCTGAGATATTAGAATATCAGGTGTTGAACGACCTCTTTTCTTAACTGTAACTTTCTCATGGAGAGATAGCTGTGAAAACTTAAGCTGTTGAAGTTCACTTACAGTCACAGAACTTATTTCTTGGGGATGCAAGGCCATGGTTAAAGTTTTCTGTTAAATAAAAGAACCGAAAAAAAATGAATCAAATAGAATAGCTGGAAGCAGAATAATAATCTAATTCTACACTTTATCACATTCAAGAATATGGTACACGGTTTTTAAGCACAACACACGCTGAGTAAAAAAAAACTTCCTTCCACCATCACGCCAGAGCCGTCACTGCGAGAGCAACAGTGCTCTCTCTACCTGGCAGTCCCGCCTTCCTCCCCGCCCCCCCCTCCTATGTGCGCATGTGCACAACAGTCAAACACCACGTCGCTGGCACTGTGAAGCGCACAGTTCCATACAAAGATTTTTGTATCTTTTTCATAAACTGGGGGATGGCTACTGAAGTACGGACATTAAGCTTAAGGAATATATATTGTACTACAAAAATAAAGAAAGAATTAAAGAAAAAAGGACTCATTATATTAAATGTTATCGATAATATCAAGTGGAAATAGGGGGTGCTGCAGTTCCGCAGTGCCTATACACGAGCCGCCACTGATTTCGAGCACACACATTCAATATAGGTATAGTTCGTTCTTTCATTGAAAAGGTTTGTTATTTAAATGGAATGTAAGACAAAATCACAGAGAATTTATGGCGTAAAACTGTTGAATGGGTAAATTCCGATGAACTACGCCATCATTTGTTTTGACATCTGCGGAATGATATTCGTCAGTAGACCAGGAAAGGTAAGTTCCCTTTAGGGAATCGTTCGCGCATTACTTGTTCACTGAACGTCATATTTCCAAAAATAAAATTCAATAGATCTCTATTTCGTTAAATAACACGTAATTTGTGCGTATTCGGCGTATATTTTAAACAGACGTATTCAGTATAGGCGTAGTTCGTTCATTCATTGAAAAGGTTTATTATAAATTTTTGTTTGAGAAAAAAAATAACTAAAAAAATTTATTAAAAAAAATAATACTGTATTCATTTAAATCTGGTTCGTAAGTTTTAAATGAATAATTTCAGTAGATATAATTATTTTATCTTAGGTTTCATATGTTCAAGAAAACGTTGATTAAATGCGTAATCCTACTTTATACCCGAATTTAAGACGACCCCAGATTTTCGCAAGCTGAAATTCGGAAAAACTTCGTCTTGGTTTCTAGTAAATACGGTATTATGCACTTGTAATTTGATGAAAATTATGTATTAAAAATTTCGATAAATCTTAAATATAATTTCAGATATAGGAGTTGTGCAACATAAAAGAAAAACAAAATTAAGATTTTAAGGATAGATATAGAAAGCAGGGCTGCCACAATAAAAGTAATAATAATTTTCTTTTTACAAGTGTTAGTGTTTAACTGTCCACTAACTAAAGGAAAAGAAAAGGTAGTGATGAGGGTGGCAACAAGGTGTTGAGGGAATCCCAGCGGACACTTACCAAGTTGAGGACCAAGCTGGCAGGCTTCTGGGGGCGTCGAAGAGACACGTAAAACACACGAACACAAAAACACACGCAAGCTTATCGGGCCTAAGCCCTTCTTCAGCGAAAGAGTAACGTAAAGTGACACACTGGGCGGGGAATGACAGGGTGATGTGGGAAGGTTGATGATTGGAGGAGGTGGGGAGTAGGAGGGGTGGATAGCCAATAAAGAGGGAGTGTGGTAAGGGAAAGTGCGAATAACTACAATGTAACAAGGAGACATTGTAAGGGGGCTAATAGGGTTAGCGGAGGTTGAGGCCAGGTGGAGAGAAAGAGTCGAGAAGATGGATATGTGCTAGTTCCCAGTGTCGGAGAAGGGGGGCAGGAGTGTCATAGGGTAAAGCGCGAATAATCCTAACATTGTAGCAACTATTGAAGGGGACATTGTGGGTATTAGCGTGTAATGCAACTGGGAGGGGGCGTCTGAGAGAAACGCTATTCCGGTGACCGTTCATTCGGATGTTTAACGGATTGCTGGTGAGGCCTACGTAAAACGCGGGACAAAGGGTGCAGGTATATATATATAACCATAATAGCATATTTGGACAGGATCGACAAATAGGGGTGCCACAATTACAAATTAAACTCTTGCAGTAACTATGGATTTGGAAGGAATTGGCTCAACGGAAATCAACTAAATTTTATATATATGTTTTTTACAAAATACCAATACCATAATGATATCAAGATTTTTAAAGCAGAGCTCAAGACCAGAGCTACCACAATTAATAAATAATAAAAATCTTTTGCAACTTAACAGAAAGCACTTTCCTGAGCAAAGCCGGGTGTTGCAGCTAGTATGGAATAAGTAAAAATTAATACTGTATAAATTGAAATCCGGATTGTAAGTTTGCAATGAAAAATTTCAGTAGATACAATTATTTTATATTATGCTTCATTTGCTTAAAAAATCGTCAATTAAACATGTTACCATACTTCATACGGTTCTACGACAACTCATCGTGCCTCAATTCGTTGCATGAAGAATTCATCACATGTCAATACATCGCATGACAAACTCATTTTGTTTCAATTCATTGCTCAACAAATTCATCGGGAGACAAATTGAAAGACAAGACATGTATGGCAGGAGAAAACACTTTTCCACAGCAAAATTGTTCTTCATACTTTGATAATACCAGGATGAATCCCAATTCTCTTTGCTAATTATGCAAGGCGGAGACACATTGGATGATGTATGGCAGGGGATGACTCCCAACCCATCAAGTGTCTCACCCTGTTGTACACCAGTCATGTTGTCTTGCCTTCCAATTTGTCTCGAGATGAATTTGTTGTGTGATGCACATGGAGTTCGTCATGTGTCAAGTTGATGAGCGATGAATTGACTTATGATGAATTTACCACTATGTGTTGATGGTATACCACTTTATACTCAATTTTTGCAAGCTGAAATTTGGGAAGAAAATCTCATCTTGATTCGGGTAAATATGGCACTTTCTCTAACAGCTTACCTTGTGCTGAAGTCAGAGATATAGTATATAATTGGAAATGTCACTTTTAGACTTTTTTTAAATATGGGTCTTAAAGAAATCAGGGATAAATTTAAATCAGCTATAACCGGTTTATATTATTTTTACTGTTCATTTTTATTAGGTTTTGTGAGGTATTATTAGGTTTTGTTTGAAACAGTTTTATCCTTTTTTTGCAGAGGGTACTGACAACTGAGTTTATCAATGGAATCAAGATCAGTGACACAAAGGCTCTTCTTAAAGAAGGCTATTCTTTAGCTGATATCGATGAAAAGCTTATTAAAGCTTTTGCAGAGCAAATTTTTCATACAGGATTTGTTCATGCAGATCCACATGCAGGAAATGGTGAGCTTCTGCTGAGTTGAATTCTTCGTTCCATCAATTAAATATTAGAATATTATGGCTTTAGGATCATTTACTGTCAAAATCAGTCCTTGTGGTAATTTGTGAATGAATTATTAATTATTATCAATTAAAACTATTTTTTGATTTATTTCAACTTCTTTTTAGTTCTTGTAAGAAGAAATAACAATGGAAAAGCTGAGTTGGTTTTATTAGACCATGGCTTATATGAGTTACTTCCATCAACTGTCAGAAAATCTCTATGCAATCTTTGGAAATCAATTGTATTGAAAAATTATGAAAGCATGAGAAAGTTTTCAGCAGAATTGGGAGTCAAAGGTAAATGCTTGCTGTTAAACTGTTGAAATACAGTCATGAAATGAGGGTATTAATTCATTTAGGCAGTGAATTGTGTTGCAATTGCAGATGATTATCACCTGTTCTGTATTGCCGTTGCTCAACGATACATACCACGTCAAAATGCTAAAGAACACGACATTTTCCATTTGTTTTTTAATAAGCAAGGCCCACAGATAAAAAATTATCAACAGCTGTCAAGAGAAGAAAAGGAAAAGCTACAACAGGAAATAATGGATATTCATGATCGTTTATTATTTATATTCCGGTCCATACCCAGTAGACTCTTACTGGTGTTTAGGTAGGAATGATATTGTGGAATGAAAATTGTGCCTTTAAGTAAACGTAATAAATTAGCTTTTTTACTTTCCAATCAAAATTATATGTGAAGAATGTGATGATTATTTGCCATCCCTTCAAAGTACATTAAGTGATATGTAAAGCTTTAAAGTTGCTGGGTTTAAAATGATTTCTTCCATTAACTTTCATGTCATTTTAAATCCATCCCTTTCAGCATTTATGATATTTTTAAAGCCACTTTTGTTTTATTTATTTAAATCGCTTCCTAAGAATTATTTGTTAACATTCTTATAGTGTGTCATGTTCTAGTTTAAATAAATGGTTTGTTTTTATTTTTAATATTTACCTCCATAATTAGTGTATCATTTAATTATGATATCGGTATGTTTTCATTAATAACATATTTTAAAGATTAAATTCTCTTTATATTTTCTTAGATGTCCTAAATGTCATGTTTGTAGTAAACCATATTTTATTTTGTAGAATCCTATTGGTAAAAAGTACTGTCAATCAGTCATATTATCTTTTCAGATAAAATTGTGTCCTGAAATTTGACTTGATGTTGTGATCAGCATTATTACACATCAGTTACTCTTTTTCATTATGATATTGGTAGTCAGCACATCAATTCAGGATGAGTTAAATGCATATGTTACCCTAGTTATTCTTTTATAAAGAGGACCTACTGTATTCACTTGCTTACTTTTCTAAATGTGTATTTTAACCTCACCAAATTTTGTGAAAAAGATTTTTTGTTCCCTACCTAATATTATAATCATTACTTTGGCATTCTTTTAAAGATTTATGAGATCTATAATTGAAAAAGAAACCTATATCAACTTAGAAGTATTGATAAAGTTAATGTTTGCTTCATTTTAGCTAATCTTTGCTTGCTTTAGTACTGAAACCATCAAGAAAATTTATCCAAAAAAATCCCTCCTCGATTTAGAGTTAATGTGTTGGAGGATGTTGGGAGAAATGTAAATACTGCACCTAAGGTAGCATTGCAAAATATTAGAGAAGATGGTGATTAGCATGATTTATAGTAGGAACACCAATGTTGATGGTATTTATGTCACAATTTGCGCCTACATCTGGCGTGGAGTAGCCTGTAAAAACATATATTTCTGTCTTTTGGAAGAGTGTTGACTGAGAGATATTGTGATTTTTTGTAATTAGTGGGCCAAACCCTTTGCTAATTTTTCCATTTCCTGAAGTTGGGATGTGATTTATTCAATTGAATAATTTTAATTTTTTTGTTGTTTCAACTGGTAGGGCCAACATATGTTTAAAAAACCTACAATTATAATACAAAAAAGTATTTAATTTTTTACTTACTGAAAAATGTACAGTAGTGAGTAGATGAAAAAAGTGTCTTGCAGCTAAAATGAGCGGTAAACAAAGTCCATTCAGTGATCTTTCTTGTTAGAAAATAAATCGATAACTTTTCTGTTGAAGCTATCTATGTTATTTTCATCATTGAAAAACACCGTTCTGCTTCTGATGTTGACATTGGTATCGTGATCAACACTTTTAAAAGCTTTATTGTCTCTTGAAATGGTTCACACAAATAATCACCCAAAATTAGCGACAGAAATGCTACCACACCAGAAACTGCTCTCAATTCCTCTCTTTCATAAAAAACTTAAAGTTCACTCTTCAGTCTCTTTTTTCCAAAAAAAAGGATACTTTTCAATTATTTCACTGAGACATGTGTCAGGGAATTTTTTGCTGTAATTATCAAATTCTTCAACCACAAATAGATTTGTAGCCACAAAGTGTCCAGTAAATCGAAATCTATCTTTTATTTCTGTGATTATAGTGTCACAGACTTCTTTACCTTCTCTCTTCCTGCAGACAGAGTTGCTGTCAGTGATCTGCGGTCTTTTTGATCGAACTTCTTCCTCTTCATTTTCTAACTCGACTTCAACCTGTTCGGTAATCACATCAACTTGCTTTCTGATTGTCTGTATGCTATTCTTGAAATGCTGCATCGCTTGCTGTACTTTAACTGGATCGGTGATTCGTTTTTGAACCTGACTAAAACTTATCTCCACATGAGGCATTATCCGGTGAAAAAGTGTTAACCAAAAGACAAAGTTATTTTCTTTCAGCCTAAGTTTATATGCACCTGCTTGTGTTATAGTAGACTGCCACTTTGTCATCACTGTTTTCAATAATTTCCATAACCGTTATGAGTTCTTTCTTATATTCATAAACCATGCTGACTCCACGAGAATGGAAATTCCATTAGATCTGTGATACCTGGGGCAATCTTCTCTATACAACGTCATCCAGCACTTTTGTTCTTTGGGACAAATTAGAAAAAAATGAACAGATTCCAGACAAATGTGCAAAAAAGATATGGGTTTGGCGGTTGATGGACTTCAGCTGGTGGGCGTAACAGTGGACGAAATTAACAAGTGAATACTTGTCTTTTATCAGTTTCTGAACGCCATTTAAACATCCACTCATGAGAGAAGCACCATCAAAACTTTGTGCTATAAGTTTATTCAGACTGTCACCAATTAGGGGGTTGAGTTTTTTAAAAATACAATTTGCGATTGCACGATCATCATGTCCGTCAAGGTTAACAAAATTCCAGAACCTTTCTACTGGTTTTCCACCTACAATGTAACGTAATACAATGACTAACTGAAATTGACATGGCACTTCAGTAGTTTCATCGGCTATCAATTTACATAATCTGCTTTTTGAATTTCTTTGTGAACTTCTTCGTGGTATACTTCTAACGTGCATTTCAGCAACTCATTCTGTATAGTTTTAGACATAGAGACACCTTTACACACAGCTGATTGACTAAGGTGAACTTTTAAGTCTTTATCTAACTCAGAGCTAAACTGGATTAACTCACGAAAAACCCTTATTTTGTGACTCATCCGATTCATCATGCCCTCTCAATGCTAATTCTAATGCCCCACAAAAATGTATACAATTTATAATCAAATTTAATACGTACCTATTTTTATCTACTTCTTCATTATATTTAGATATAGATAGCTGATACTGTCTTTGAATATTTGTTTTGCCCATCAACAATAAACTCAAAACATTGTTCATATGTTGTTTAGATTTTTTGTGAGCCCTCATTTTTTCCCAAATGTGTACCATGCGTCATGCGTTTACATTGCCAACAAGCATGAACTCCCTCTACTTTTTTGTTTCTAAGTTCATTTTAAACTTTAGCACCCTAGAAATGGACATTATTATTATATTTTATTTATAATGCTCGTTATTAACAGTGTTCAAAGTAAACAAACATGATAACCATCGACTTAATTCTTTTGTAGCTCAGTTTTAAACTAACTGCCAAGGGCCCTATTTTCAATAACAGTCGAAATTGCTGGAATCTAGCGGCCAAATTAGAAATTTATGGCTAATGGAAAAGTGTTCTGCACGTTTAGTTTTTAACAACTTTTACAAGTATGACATTGAAAATATTAGTTTTTCACGTATGAGGTTGTTGGTTTTTGACCGAAATATTTAATAATAATTATTTATTAGACCATTAACCAGATATAATCTGAAATAGGTATCGTCACTACAAAAAACAATATACAAAATGCACAAGAATAAGGAAATAAAGAAGACAAGCGAACATAATTAATTTAAAAGCAGACCCATTGAAAACACGAGTTCAAAACATAATGTCCATATGGTCCTCATTATATTCATCTATGGAATAGAAAGCTTTCTCTATTAACCAATTATAGAGAACAGATTAAAACCTGCCCAGGCTGACAGTTCTCACCCTGTCGGGAAGTTTGTTGAATAACTGGAGCATGATCACATTGGAACTACATAATGACTTAGTCAGTCTCACTCCTGGAAGATCCAGTTTGCTACCTACTATGGATATGCACATCAGACCTTAGTATAAAATTACTAATATTTTGTTTTACATGTAGGAGATTGGCATAAATATAACAGCCATATAGAGTCATGATACCTGTATGAACAAATAGATGCCTACAGTGCTCTCTATAGGATGCACCAGTTAGCAATCGTACTGCTTTCTTTTGCAGCAGAAAGACTTTACTTACAGCTGTGACATTGCCCCATAAACAAATACCATAGTTAATGTGACAATGAAAAAATGCAAAGTACACACATCTAGATACACATGATTTCAGCTTTCTTATCATAAAGAGCACTCGAGACAGTTTCATTGTAATACTAGTGATGTGTTCATCCCAAGATAATTTTTGGTCAAGTACGAAATCTAATAGTTTCACAGGATCATTAGAAATGGGGATATTAGGGATATGCGTTACAGAAAATATTATATTCTGAGTCTTGTCAACATTTATAAAGAGTTCATTAGCATCAAACCAAGACTTGGCAGCTGTCAGGGTTGAAGATGACATAGATATAGCAACATCAAGGTCAGAAGCACTGTTAACAAATGTGGTATCATCTGCAAAGAGTACTGACTTTCCAGGGGCATTGGATACCAAGTCATTGATCATTATGATAAAGAAAAGGGGCCCAAGAACGGAGCCTTGAGGAACCCCATACTGGATCATGGAAATTTCAGATTGCTGGCCATTGACATAGACTAGTTGATGTTGGTTCAAGAGGTAGGACTCAATGATTTTGAGTGTATTACCTCTAATTCCATAATAATGTAGTTTAAATAGCAGTATATCATGAGATACACAGGCAAATGCTTTGGAAAGATCACAAAGAGTCACACTGGCATATTCCTTGTTTTCAAAAGCAGTTAGAATGGTTGTCACAAGAGATTCTACAGCAGTAGTGGTTGACTTGAAACTCTGAATGCATATTGGGCAGGAGAGAAGAGGTCAAAGGATTCAAAGTGGTGGCAAATTTGTTTGAACATAACAATTTCGAGCACCTTGGCTATTGATGGTAAGGCTGATATTGGCCTGTAACTTCCTGGATCATTTCGTGAACCCTTTTTGAAGATTGGAATAATTTTGGCTAATTTTAGAGGCAATTACATCAATTATTTGCTTTAGAAAACAGTTTGATAAACCATAAACACCCCTAATATAGGAGTTGTTCATGTTCATTACAATGTTGAGAACATCATTAGAAGACACAGGAGTCCATTCAAAATTGAAATAGTGGATGTTGTAATTGGAAAGATATTGAGCTGCTAAGGTTTGAGTACTAGGTATCTTAGTTCTAATTAAATCAATTGATTTAATAAAAAAACTGTTAAACTGGTCAGGGGATATTGGTATATTCACCACAGGCCTATCCATTCCACTCTCCTCTTTTATTATTTTCCAAGCAGCTTTGTACCTGTTATTTGAATTATTAATGAAGGCCTCCATAGCCCTTCTCTTTGCATGGTCTAATTCTGTTTTGTAGGATTTCTTGAAATTTAAATAAAGATTTCTATCCAAGTCACTGTTTGTACATTTAGACACAAAATGCAAGGACACTAGTTGATTTCTCACTCGCTGTATGTCCCAGTGTTGCCCGGGTATGATTTGGGGTTGCACAAACTTATATACCCTCGCACCACTCAACATATAAAGCATTGCTTCTAAAAATTACCTACAGAGAAGTATTTTGTTCCATAAAAGGGTTTTTGAAAAAATGTCATAACTTTCGATCAAACTGTATATTCATATGTTTTTTGTACGTGAAACTTTAGGTAAAAACGTTATTTGCCTTAAACACGCTGTGTATTCTGTATTTTTTTACGTAAACCTGTTCATTGTAATGCTGAACAAATTAGTGAAAGAATGGTGCAAATCGTTTCAGCCATTCCTGAGTTTAAGGGAACATAGTTACAGACAGACAGATAAATGAATTTCTCACCAGGGCTGTGCTGCGCGAGAGTGGAGGGGGTTAAGAGTGGTATCCAAACCTACTTTGGGGCCTGCCCTGTTACCTAAAAAAAGATTGATTAAAATCGGTTGGTTTTTCTGACGATATTATGGTTAGAAGGGGGTTTTCAATTTTTGCCTTTTATATATTAGATTTGAAATAGCTCAGGAGTAAACCAATTTGCTATGGGCTTATTTTTCCTTATACTAGGTCTGCTAATCCTAATTGGAAAACAGGATTCAAAACGTTGAAGAAGAGCACAGAAGAAATGGTTAAATTTATACTTAATATGATTGGATGTCATGATATTATCCCATTTAGTTTTACTTAGAAGATGCCTAAAGATGTTCATACCATGAGCAGTGATAGGTCTAGTAGAGATGGATTTATTAATCTTTGTATTTGTCAAAGGAAATTCATTAATAAGTCTTATCCTCAGAGCAGAGTGATCAGATATTAAGGGATCAAATACACTCGTCACATAGGATGACTTATTAAGATTTGTAATTATGTTATCCAGACATGCTAATAGCCTTGTTGGTTGAAAGTTGGTGCAATATAGATTAAAGGAACTTAATAAATCCTTAAAATAGATAGTTTCAGTATTCTTATGTCTCATATCAAGATTTAAATCTGAGCATATAACAACCTTGGTATTAAAGTGAACTAGGTATGTCAACAACTTCTCCATCAGATAAAAAATGCTAACGATAAACTGAAATTACAATTAAGGATAAATCCAATAATAGAATAGCACATACCTCACACTGAATATCAGCACAAAACCTATTAGCATCGACTAATTTATATCTATTACCTTTGGTTACATAGATCAAAACACCTCTATTTTTGGCTGTTCTACAATAGAAGGATGCCAAATCACAATGATTTAACGAATACATTAGAATCTAATCCTTATTCAACCAATGCTCACAAAAGCACATTACCAGAAAGTATTCAGTTTGCAAGAACATTTCAATCTCAGATACCTCATTTTGCATGCATTGAAGGTTAAGATGATGTATAGAAATATTATTGACAATGTGACAATCATTTGATTTCGATTCAGAAGTTACTTCACAATTACCAGAATCTGTTAGTCATGACTTCTTCCTCATCGATATCCCTGACTGGGAGCAGGTATTGACTCTTTCTGCATTTACTACCATAGTGGTTTGATCAGTTAATGGTGGGATTTCGACAATCACTCTTCCCAAAATAAAACTTATTGAGTGCAACATTACAAGGCCAGTTTGAAGGGTCCATAAGTTTAGTTTGGTTTACGGAATTGGAAGACACTCTAAAGGATGAATAGTCTCACTTAGCATTCAACTTCATCACTTCTGCATCACAACTGATATTACTATTAATAAAGTTTAAAACATCTTTCCCAGAGGTACTTTTTTCAAGCCTCCAAACATGGAGATGTATCTTTTGTGTAGCACTACACAATGGCAACGCAGTTGAGGAATTGGCACCAGTTCCAATGATTACTTCACGTTTGCGATTGCGCTTGTTAACTACTAACTTAAAAGGTTCATCGTTATCACTAAGCACCTGTGGCAAAGAAGCACAAGATACACTATTGGTATCTGGGGTAACTGAAACCGGGAACTTCTCTTTACCGGAGACGGCAGCTTCACTGTACAATTCACTATTATGGTGAGGCTGATCACATGGCCTCGTGGTCGGCGGTTCACAGTCAGGCTTTCTCAGACTTCGTTGAGGCAGATTCACAGATGTTTACATCAACATTTGTATCCAAAGGAGGTGTGGAAACATCCACAGTATTCAAATTTGCCTTTTCAGTAAGCAGTTTCTTGACTTGAGTCAGTATTTCTGAAACTTTCTTAATGGCCGATGCTTTCTCGAGTACACAACTTACACAGGACCAAAAAAATCGAAGGCGAACTATTAATTACATTTTATGATATCTCATCCGAGGCTACACATTTAACGTAAATTACTTTCATACAAAAACCACAAAAAACGAATTTATGAGTGCTATGGAAATAGTTCAGGCAGGAGCCACAATTTCACTCATTCTGACTAGATGCCATATTGATAGTTTTTTTGATTTAATGCTATTATCGCGAAGTTCAAAAAGGTGGTGTGTGTGTGTGTGTATATATATATATATATTAACTAAAGGAAAAGAAAAGGTAGTGATGAGTGTGGCAACAAGGTGTTGAGGGAAGCCCAGCGGACACTCACCAAGTTGAGGACCAAGCTGGCAGGCTGCTGGGGGCGTCGAAGAGACACGTAAAACACACGAACACAAAAACACACGCAAGCTTATCGGGCCTAAGCCCTTCTTCAGCGAAAGAGTAACGTAAAGTGACACACTGGGCGGGGAATGACAGGGTGATGTGGGAAGGTTGATGATTGGAGGAGGTGGGGAGTAGGAGGGGTGGATAGCCAATAAAGAGGGAGTGTGATGAGGTAGAGTCCGAATAGTTACAAAGTAACAAGGAAACATTGTAAGGGGGCTAATAGGGTTAGCGGAGGTTGAGGCCAGGCGGAGAGAAAGAGTCGAGAAGATGGATATGTGCTAGTTCCCAGTGTCGGAGAAGGGGGCAGGAGTGTCATAGGGTAAAGCGCGAATAATCCTAACATTGTAGCAACTATTAAAGGGAACATTGTGGGTATTAGCATGTAAATCAACTGGGAGGGGGCGTCTGAGAGAAACGCTATTCCGGTGACCGTTCATTCGGATGTTTAACGGATTGCTGGTGAGGCCTACGTAAAACGCGG
This sequence comes from Tanypteryx hageni, assembly GCA_028673005.1. Lineage (NCBI taxonomy): Eukaryota > Metazoa > Arthropoda > Insecta > Odonata > Petaluridae > Tanypteryx > Tanypteryx hageni. The sequence goes on along the minus strand of CM054113.1, from coordinate 75,449,915 downwards.
GACAAAGGGTGCAGGTAAGGAGGTAAATGACGTTACGGGTGGTGCAGTTGCTTCTGGAGGTGATGGGGTAGGTGATGTTGGTGGAGGGACTCGAGAAAGAAGATGATGGTAGGTGGATAGGGCAAGTGAGGCAGCGAGGTTTTCCGCAGGGGTGGGAACCTATTGCAAGAAGCGTGGTAGAAGTGGGAAGTTCCTTCCTCCACAAGATATTTCCCAAATTTGGGGGCCGGCGGAAGGAGAGGAGCGGAGGATTGGCAAAAAGGTTGATATATATATATATATATTGTTCACTGACTTGTGTCTACACCTGATGATGACTATTACGAATGGAATCTATGGTCATATAATTTTGTCCTTGTTATTTTGTGGAATTATTTTGCATGAAGTTACATTAAATTTTTGAGAATTCATTTTTACAGTTGGAGACATTCAGAAAATATTTTTTGTACACAATATATTATAAGCTGTTCATATTATGCCACCAATAATATAAATTGAACAGATATGTTAATGGTATGGTGTAAATTTTATTAATCTAATTTTTGTGAAAGTGGAATTTTGTTTTTTACCAAATGATTATTATTATCATTTTGTATCTTTTTTGATAAAATTATTTTCAAAGGTGTTGTTGCACTACCTTGAAGGGGTTGGACAATATGCTTTCAATGTATGTGGTTGTTTGTCTATTAGATTTTTGCATGTCTTACTGTTTCACATCACATTTCTCGGAGAATAGTGATGCATGTGTGCAACATTTTTGTGCACTCTTTTAAGAGTGTTATACAAAATTAGCTATTTCCTCCTTTTTACAGACGAGTTCCTCTTTGGCGAAATTCTTATGCAGCGACCAATTGTGCAACACAACCTCCTATTAACCACTAAACTTACTGGGCAGGACCTTCATTATATGCAGGAAATGGCTCTCAAGCGGTTTGATAAGATCATGTTGATTCTTCGTTCCATGCCCAAAAACATGCTTCTGGTCATTCGGTATGTTCAATTTAAGTTAGGACTTCCCAGAGAATTGGTCTCTCATTGAGATTTTTCACTGATTATTATTAGCATTAATGTTCAAACTGATTCCATTCTAAGAAGAGAAGAGTTTAGGATCATTTTAAAGGCATGGTCAAAAAAAAAATGGAAATAAAGCTGAAACACTAATTCAGGAGGTTGAAGCAGGATGTAATTTTCTCGTTTGGTTGGTTTAATTGGTTTTTTGTCCATTTAATGAGTTAAACTGTGCATTTTTGTAGGGTTTCATTATAAATTTTCATTTTATATCATTTGGCTTTCAGTTACCCCCGGATAGGAAGCATTTCTTTGTAATATTGTTTGTTCAAGTTATCTCAATGTATTACTAGTATAGATTTTAGTTTTTAAATGCCCTCTGGTCAAATTTGCATTATATTGAGCCTTTTTTATTTTGGGATGCACGTTGATCATTTAGGATGTCACTTCCTCCTTTAGAAATATGTTGATCTTATATTTGCTTTTGCGTATTTTCAAAATTAAGTAAAGCAACCATTGTATAATATTAAACTCACCATTTCAATTTCTATATTTTCTATGGATGTTACACTTGTTGTGAATATTGTTTTTAAACTCTAGAAAGGTTTTTAACTTTTAAAGAAAACCAAATTGAAAAAGCAGGAGTCATAAATAATATTAATTCTCTCATTTTCTTAAGCCATGTTAAAGTATTTCTTATATTAACTTTCAACTTATTATATTTTCTTCAGAAGGGAAAGAGGAGTCATTATATATTGATGTTTGCATAGACTCCATCTTAATTTGCTTGAAAATGTTTTCAAATTAATGCTGTTAATGGGCCATATACGTAATAACATCACATAATAAATTAATTGTAAAGTAATCACCTTTGTTGTCTAAAAAATATATATTTAATATATAATATATAATTAAGATTTTGAATCCACAAAATGGTATACCAGGATTTTTTTCAAATTGAATTATAAATTGATCGACTCTTTCCTTCTAATAAAACTTAACAAAATTGATTTATGTGTAATTTGAATCAAATATCAGAATCATTCCTGTTTTATTTGTTGAAAGTTAATTTGTTTTTTCTGTATCAGTTTATATTAGTATAAAACTTCTAATTATTTTTGTTCTATCATCAATAAAATTGACAATAAAAGATGTTGATCTTGATTCAGGAATTAGTTATACAACTCTAATAACAGGTGTAAATGAAGAAAGTTCATATTGCTAATTTAGGGATGGTCATTTTGGATGTGATTTATATTTTTATCATGTTGTACACTTTTCAAATTACCTGAGAAATATAATGGATGTTTTTATGCCTACTATTAACTATCTGATGGTAAAATTTTTGTTTAATGGGTGCATGTTGTCTTTATATGTTTTGATAATATAATTCAATGTTTGGTATGTTAATACTTTGAACACTGAACATTAATATAATAATCTTTCAATTTAGCAAAGAATATTAACTCTCAGTGTGAATTAAAATTTGTTGGCCAGCATATGGTAGCTTTTAATTATATAACTCATTGATCTACTCTTTAAGCTAGTTCTGTTGAATTTCTTTCTGTACAGGTTTTTCAGGTAACATTATCTTGATTATTAACATAAATGTGTACATCTCTACTAGAGTGATAAGTCATTAATTGAAGTTCATTATGGACCTAATGAGAAAACTCAGGATGTGATCTCTACTAGAGTGATAAGTCATTAATTGAAGTTCATTATGGACCTAATGAGAAAACTCAGGATGTGAAGAAAATAAATGTCTGTAGAGGTTGCCCCTATCCCTTTCCCCATATGCCCTTGCTTTTGTATCCATGATTTTGGCATCTGCTGTTTTTTCCAGGAAAGTAAACTCCACAGATAGCAGTTACTGTTTATTCATTTTAAAAAATTTTAATATTTATATTTTGAAATAATTCATTCAAAGATTATTTACAAATATAAAACTTTTTACAGTTGGGGTGCATGACTCAAACATTTGCATATGTAGGTCGAAACTGACATAGAGTATCATTAAGTTGGCCACACTCCTTTCCTGAAGAAAAAGATCTATCAAAGGTCCTTTATTTCATAATGGGAGGCTGAGGTTTTGTCACCGACATAATATGTTACATGGAGAGTCTTGTTTGATTTTAACAAAATTTTATATTGGAGTTTGTCAAACTTTCCAAGTTTTGTTATGAATCCAAAGATATTTTCTAGCCACACTAACATTTGTGTAAAAGAGAAATGGTGCCCTAATTGTGTAAATCAAGTACAGTAGACCATGGGTAACTGCGGTTGAAAAATTGTACTCAGTTTTGCCAACTTTGGTATCCAATCTTGAGTATGCGCTGTTCTCCACTTGGCCTTGTCTGTGTGACTAGTTTTCCTAATACAGTAATACCTCGATTAATGGAAAGGTTGCATTCCTGAAGGATGTTGCATTATCCAAAATTGCATTAAATGAACAGTATATATAATGTAAGGTATAGAGATACAAGGGTGAATCAAAAAGTTCCCGGAAAGTTTCAGTAACAATGTTCCTGCATTCCAAATAATAACAAAGCATTGTTGCCTAAAACTAGCAATATCTTAGCCGTAACAATTCAGTATTTTGTAATAATTCATTCATTTGTTAAAATATAAAAGCAGTCTTTCTAACCCATTAATTCATGAGTATGGATAACTTAAAGTTTGAGATTCGAGTAAACGTAATGTTTTTGACAAACTTAGATGGAAATCGAATGCCATTATTCAGGCTTTGCAGAAAGTTTACGGGGATGATGCATCTAAGAAAACTACAGTTAATGAATGAATTAAACAGTTTAAACTTGGACGAGAAGACATTGAAGATGACTATCGAAGTGGAAGACCATCAACGTTGATCAACGAAGAAACCGTGGTCGCCGTCCAATCAATTGTGGAAGAAGATAGACGAGTTTCAGTGCAAATGATAGCCAAACATTTGGACATCTCATATGGCTCAGCTCAATCAATCCTCAAAGATAGTTTAGGATTAAGCAAGCTTTCTGGTAGATGGGTACCGAAAGCATTGCGCCCTGAACACAAGACTCAGAGAGCTGACCATGCAGTTGAGTTCCTCAACCGATTTGATGCAGATCCAGAAGATTTATTTCGCCGAATAGTGACTGGTGATGAAACATGGATCTACCAGTACGATCCGGAAAGCAAAATTCAATCTAAACAATGGTTACCAAGGGGGTCAAGTGGACCAATAAAGTTCAAAGCTGAACAATCAATCAAGAAGGTTATGGCAATTGTTTTTTGGGATAATGAAGGTGTAATCATGGTAAATTTTCTTGAGGGGCAATGGACAGTAACAGGAGGTTATTACGAACAAGTTTTAAAAAAACTGAACGCTGCGTTTATAAAAAAAAGGCCTTGGAAACTGCACCAGGGAATTGTTTCACCATGACAATGCTCCAGCAAATTCATCTACGGTATCAAGAGCTGTGCTTCGAAAATTGCGCTGGGAAACGTTGTCTCACCCACCCTACAGTCCAGACTTGGCTTTTTCGGACTTTTTTCTGTTTCCCAAATTAAAGGAGCACATCAAGGGAGTTCACTGGGAATTGATATGCGAGGCCAAACAAGCAGTTTTGAACTGGTTTCATTCAAACGATTAAAATTTCTACAAAAATGGTTTAGAACGATGGCGACATCGAATGGAAAAGTGTTTAGAGTTAAATGGAGAATATGTTGAAAAATAACTCCAAAATAAATGGTTCTTTTTGAGTTTCTATTGTTTTTATATTATAATTCCGGGAACTTTTTGATTCACCCTCGTACGTTCCAAAAAAGGCAAGACGAGCCCCATTTTCACCTATTGGACATTTTTATTATGCTTTACAAAATTTAAACATAGTTTAACATAATTTAAATACCACTGTAAAAACTTTAAAGAAATGACTTAAACAATTAATTAATTAAAGCATACATAAAACATTTAATAACATGCAACCTGGATGTCAGCTCTCAAAGATTCACCAGTGATGCGAATGCTATGGGGATTGCAGAGGCTGTTAAACTTGTGGAACCAACCTGAACTGGTCGCAAATGTCTCAGTGGTAGATCCCTCACCTTCCTGTTCTCTCAAGTAATCTTAGATGTTCTTTGCTTTGTGCATTATAAGCGACTAACTAATTGGTATGTGACTGGGTTTGATCATCAATCCAATGCACTAATGATTTTTCCATTTTTTCCAGTAAACTGCAACGCGAATGTATTAATTTCTTAAGAGTTAACACAGTAGTGGATTGAGCAAATAATTTTATCTTGTTGTTTTCATAGAAATTGAAGTTAGAAGGCAATACAATTTTTTTAATGACCCGAGATCCCAATTGCGCTATATTGAAATTGTGCTAAACGAACATGCACTAATGGAGGCATTACTGTATTGTAATTTATCTTATCGAAAAAGCTCTTTACTAACTACACTTAATATATAGATTCTTTTCAAGACAGAGAAATAGGAAATAAGATTTTTAGCTCCTGATAAGACCCTGTGTTGGATGGAAGGTGGAGGTTTGAGAGATTTTATAAAGGTGTTGGTTTTGCCAGAGTTATTTGAAGTATAAGGCCAGGCAGGTGGCATCAACAGGGGCTACTTTGCCCTTATTTTATTAATGTACAGTACTTCTTTGCAATTTTATTGTATTTTATTTTGTATTTTTATAAAATAAACTTGTTTTTTGTAGTATATCACACATTTTTAACATTGAAGTGTATAATATAGGACTTTAGGTATGTCTCTCAGAGATTTCCCATAAGCCCATGCCAACAGCAGGTGAGGTCTGGAACGTAACCCCCTATTAATATGCATCATTACTCTTTTATAAGTTGCATTTTTTGTTTACATTTGCCAATAACATACTTTAATGCTTTTGCTTCATTTGTCTTCAATAGTCGATCAGTGATCCATTGCTGTAATCCAGTGGTGCCCAAGCTATGGCCCGTAGGCCAAATGCGGCCCACGAAGCTGTGGCGAAAGAGCAATTTGAAAAATTTGACACATGTATTTTTTGAAAATTTTTATAAAATATTGAAATGTTAGCTATGAAAACCTTATTTTGACTTGATTTTCACTTATATGGCATCTCAGAATACATAGAAAACTTCAGATTTAAACTCGAATCCGGCCCGCCGAAGAATTGGCAACTTCCAATGCCAAAGGATTCGCAACCACTGATGTGGCCCACCATTAGAAAAGTTTGGGCACCACTGCTGTAATCCATAGAGATTGACTTTATTCAACGGCTTCAAATTTTAGTTTTTAAGCTATTGTGTATTAAACTTGTGTTTTTGGTGTTTCTCTTCAACAGAATTTGCTCTAAGTTACATTTTTCTAGAATTGTGAATTGTCCCGTGTTTTCACTCGTTTACCATTATGGTCACATGAAACTCAAGATGTATGTTCTGCACAGCTGTAACAATAGCATGATGCAGCAAGAGTGTTGAGGACAGAGGCTATGTTGTGTTCCTGATTTACAGCCTTATGAAATTTCAGTGCTCACATTACTCATGATGATCTTAAGTCATACTTACTCATAATGCCTCTTCTGTATACTTTTCTGATGCTGTTTATTCATTATGAATTCTATGATGTCTTTCGTTACTTACTACCTATGCTTATTAGAATTACTTATTAATTAAGCTTAGAGAGATGAATTTGCTTTGGAAAAATTAGCTGGCAAATTTAAATAAGGAAGCTGTGATTTACAAATTTAAGATGTAGTAAATGATTTAACTATCCATAAATAACATCTCTTTTCAGCATAAATTGTTCTCCCGTTTTATTTTACTGTAAAGCTATTTAATGTTAAATATAGAATGTTGTGCTGAGACCCCATTTGTATACTGTTTAAAGAGAATTTTATTAGACTTTTCTACATTTCTACCAGGAATATCAATACAATAAGAGCAATCACTAGGGAACATGGTGATCCTGTTGACCGATACACTATTATGGCTCGTAGTGCAACTCAGGGCGTGTTTGCAGCCAGGAATGGTGGTATTTTTAACTCTATTAGAAGTGTGCAGCAAAGAAGTTATTTTGAATGCAGATTATGGTAAGTATTCATCCATGATATTAAATTTTTTTAATAGTATGATTAGTGACTAAGCAGAGGTGGGTATAGGGATGGCTGGCTAGTAGTACCTTGCACATAAGAGGTGCAAGAGAGTCGAGTAGTAGCCATGTTAATGTTTATAGCACTTTTTTCCAAAAAAATCGCTTATGTTGTTGAACTTCGCGAATTTGCACTTAGTGACAAAATGTCTTATGATCATTACTTCTGTTTCGCGCCGATTATTTGCATTTCGCGTCATGCGTTTGCGATGACAACAAGCATGAACTTCCTCTACTGTTTTTGTTTTGAAGTTAAGTTTAAACTTTGGCGCCCTAGAAAAGAACTTATTATTATATTATATTTGTAACGCTCATTATTAGCAGTTTTCTAACTAAACGAGCGTGATAACTTTCAACTTAATTATTTTGTAGCTCAGTTTGAGGTTCACTGCCAACGGCTCTGTTTTCGATTATGAAGCTTTAGTCCATCACTTTGGAATGTAAGGTTTTAATTTGCTATTATCTTTGTACATATTTTGAACGTCATTTAAGGAAATGTTGTTATGTTTTGTAAGGGATTCATTTTTTATTACGAATTTTTCATGAAAATCTAAGAATTGCTATCATCTTGTAAACTTAAGATTTTCTGCCGCGTATGTTAAACGCGATTATTAAAAGAAATGTTATCACTATAATGTTTCGTTTTTTGTGACGTATTTTGAACATTAAAAGAAATGTTATCACTTTCTTACGCTAGGTTTTGAATTTCTGTTTCGCATTTCGAAGGTAATTAATAAAAGAATTTTTTCGGCTTGAAAATGTTTGTTTCAGAACCTAAGAAAACATCCGTGCATCACATACTCGACATTCCATTTTAGTAGTTAATCCGTTTAAATCAAAGCATTTCTTTGGAATGAACAAAAGAAGATCAAAAATCCTAGCGAAAATGTGCAGGTATTAAACTGCATAATTGCGGAAAGAAGTGTCATCGCTTTGTAATGCTGGGTTTTAATTTGCCATTACGCGTTTTGAAAGTAATTAAAAGAATGTTTTTCACTGTATGATGCTAAGTTTTCATTTTCTGTTACGTTTTCTTTTATTTTCTGTTAAACTGCATTATTTATGATAAAAAAGTGAATTTTTTTAGGTTGACCGGAACCGTACTTCCATTATTACATTGCGTCTTGTGGGAAAATAGGACTTGTATTTCGCGAATTTGCATTTCGCGTCAATTTTTCCGGAACCAATTATTCGTGAAGTTCAAAAAGGTGGTGTATTCGGTTTGTATATCTGTCCAACTGTATGGGTAATATCTATGGAATCCTGCAACCTGGAAAAGCCAAATTTTTTGTATCAATTGGACTATATCAGGGCTAGTCATGGTAAAAATGAGGTGGATATAGAGCTGCTAGGGAGTGTCTTTTTCCAACCCCTTTGCTTAATTTCCACCCCCTGTATGAAAAACATTAAATCAGTGCAGGGCATTATAAAATTGCATTTTGAAATTAGTTAAAATTATGATAGGAGCTTGGAACATGAAGTTCTTTAGGTGAAAGAATGAGGCTTATATTTTTTAAAACAATCCAAATCTGTGAACAATTGTTTTTAATCTAAAAAAGTGTTTTCTGGTTTGTTATAATGGAAAATATCAACTGCCAAGGAAACGAATCCACTGCTTTTAAATGGGAAACGCATTATTACATAGCCCGGATATAATGCTTTTAAAGGGAATTTATAGATTATATTATGTGGCTGTTGATCTCAACCAAAGACAGTGGTTTCCAAACTTTACCAAGCCGCACCCCCCTTCACCAAGGAAAGCTGTCTTAGCGACCCCCATATCATGTTCAACAAAAATTATTTAAGAAAACTTACTTGACATACAACTTTAATGTAGCTTATTATATGATAATATTAAATGGTATAACAAAAAATGTAAATTTAAAGAAGCTTACAATTTGCTAGTGGGATGTGTGCACTTGCTCTTCAGCACAAAGTTTTTAGAATCTGGGTGGCATTGATGAGATGCCAACTTGAAGTTCCTTTTCAATTATTAGCCGAGAGCGATACTTGGTCTTCATGACAGCAACAGTGGAAAATCCAGTTTCACACAAGTATGAAGTAGAATATTAATGGCTTTTTTTGATAGAACAGGATATTCTCTTGCAAATTGCAGCCAAAACTGAGGAAGTTCTTCAGGATCGAATACCTGACGCAACAAATTATCATTCGATAAATCTATCAGTTGTTCCTGCTCTGAAGTCGACAGTCCAGAGGTAGGGCTAAAAAAAGGATTTCGTATCCATTCAAATCTTTCAACTTGCAAGTCTTTGAAGTATACTGAAAACTGCGCCTGTAACTCACTTAGGTGCTCCATGAATAGTTTTATATTAGCTTCAATTTCACTTCTACAAAGAAAATTTTCTAAAACAGGAAACATGTCAAAACATTTATTCTCTAAACTTCTTTTCCATATATCTAGTTTTCTGATGAATGCATTTATTTTATCTTTCTGGTTGAGTATATTCATTTGAGGTCCTTGCAAAGAAGAATTCAAATTGTTTAATTTTTCATAAATGTCCACTAAGTATGCCAATTTTTGATTGATGTCCATCATGCATATGAATTTTTGCATTCCCTGAGGAAAACTCCCAATTTTATTCCTCAGTTCAAAAACTCTGAAGCCCTTTTCCACAATATAGCCAGCCAGATTCACAATAATAGAGCTGAACATTGTGCTCTGTGTCCACTTCATGGCACAACTTAGCAAAAATTCTCACTTTCAACAGACTACTTTTGATGTTATTTATTATTCTTACGTCATCTTGAAATACAGCACCCCTCAAGAGCCTGTGAAGTATGTGTCCAGAAAGCAAGTGGTGCTTTTTTCTGGCTTAACGTGATACTCGCTAAGCAAGAGGATAAAATGAGTCTCATCGTAAACAAAAACATCTTGGAGCACTCGTCCTAAACTAAACTGAAGAAAAGCATTCATTAGGGAGTTGTGGAAATATATGGCACTATAGTAGGAGAATGGTGTAGGCCTCAAGATAAACAAAGGTACAAACGATATTTTCAAACCACTTGAGAATGAAATTTGACAGCCGCATAGCAAGGTCTCACAATAAAGGCTAATCAGACATTGAATCTGGCAAACCTTTCGCGCCCCCCTGCTCTGTGCGTTTGGAAACCACTGACCCAAGATATAACCATATGATGTCATACTCCTAAAACCAAGAAATATGCTATTACTATTTATTTTAGTATAATGAATATGCTATTTTTGTCAAGGTTTTAGAAAACTTTTCAATTGTTTTTAATAACTAGGAATTGGAAGAAAAAAGCACCTTATGTAATTTGCTCTGTAATTCTTGTCTCACATTTTATTTTAAATTTGAGGTAAACTTATGTAGCTACCATTGACCTACTTATTCAAGTTTCTAAAAGAAATTTTAAAGGAAATCTTTTTTTTTAATTTTCCTTAACCCACCTGACTGGGAGAACCAAGAGACAAAAAAGTGCATTCCAGTTGGGGAGTTGGGACTAAATGTATCTTTTTTGTATTACCTCTTACCATATATTTCTTTTTTAATAATAAATAATAATAATGTATTAAAAATGTCAAAATATTTTGAATCGAAACTTCTCATAAATTTTCTAGTACAATAAATTAAAATCACTAATGAATTTGTTTTTATGATAAGCAATATTTAACAATCACAGGAGCGAAGCAGCAGTAAAAGTTGGATTTAGCATAAAATTTGTACTTCTGCTAAATATAAGTATCCGCTTGTATATAGACAGTCTAGGTTTCCTCCAAATAATTAAATCAATTTATAATAACGGATTAAAAATTCATAATTTGTTATTAACAATTAAATTTTCAATACTTTTTGAACAAATTTTTTCTTATTGTTTTCATCAGCGAATCAATTACAAAGCAGTAGTCCATATGCTATTTGATATTGAGGAAAAATAGAGAAAACAATACTTCATAACAAAAGATCAAGTAACAATAAAACTGTGGAATTGTCTAAAAACAAGTCCTAAATATGATGCATTCGCTTACACACAGAGTCGAGGTATCCACAAATAATTCAATCAATTTACAGTAATGTATTGAAATGCATAAAATAATTTATTATTAACAATTAATTTGCTAAAAAATCAAAATTTTATCTTTTCAACTAAAGTTTCTGCATCAGATTCAGTATTGCTAATATCAGTATTTATGTAAACATCGTCACTGAATTCTCCATCACTTTCTTATAAAATATCGGGAATATCTTCGCCTGAAGTCTTTCACCGCAGAAATCATTTCACGACATTCTGTATTCGAGGGACTGAAATCTATCAAAGATTTTTCAGGACAACAAATAGAAAAATTACACTGAAATTTCCCAATGCTAACGTGGTGACTCTCAATGCTTGTACTACTAAGTTCATGAATACTAACCTTTCTATGAAAAAAGCCCACTCAAAAATAACGTTTCTGCAAGGGGTACTGTGAAATATTCATTAGCCCTGGTAAATCAGATATGTCAAAGAAGCAAAATTGGTAAAAACACCAGATGTTTTAAAAAATAAAAATGGGTAAAATTTCCAGATATCCGAGTTTGCATGTTTGTGCAAAATAGATTTTATTGCACATCTAAGAATTGCCAACCGGACTGTGCATATATACAACCCCAACAGGTGTAGGATTTCGCGACCAAGGGTCTACATATCGGCAAATTTGGCCTAACCGCCATGTTTGCATGAATGTGAAAGCTTAAGGGCCAAGGAATACGAGGGGAAGCTCATGACGAAATAGCTCGTCACACCTATAAAGATGAAAAAACCTTGATGACGAATATAACTGTGATCCTCAAATGGTTTGCACTGTGCTCACGACGAGTATGATTGTCACGCCCAGTCAAGTGGTTAAATCTATTAATATCTCTAAGGATGCTTAAGAGAATTCATTGAGTAACTAAGTTTGTCATCAAACCTAATGGAACTCCACATATTTTTCAATCCTGAAGTAGGATCTCCAGGCATAGGAAAATTTGGTAATTTCAGCCTTTCCGAGTAGGTTGCAAGTATTATTGCTCAGTTTAGAATAAGGGAAATTGTGACATGCACTTGGCCTGAAAACTGGCCAGAGATTGGTTGCCGAGAAAATCATTGAAACGCCCTATGTACTTGCGCAATCGCCTCCATCTCATAATTGCTCCACCTGAACCAGGAAGAAATAAAATTTTATTTTTTCTGATATGGTCAGATTTCATACAATGGGGTAAAACTCCATATATGTTTCAGTGTAAAAAATGAGGCAATTATGCAAGTATATATGGTGTAATTTAAAAAAATAAAACTGGTTAATAAATGACGACAGATCAATTTTGTAAAAGTTGCACGCATAAGAGTAACTATGGAGAAGACACCAAAATAGAGCTGCCATTAAGAGGTAGATAAAATTTGGCAGCAAACTGGTAAATCAAAACTCTTTGATTAAGCCATTTCTGTATGCTCTGTAAAAATAACTTTGCTAGACATTTTCTTTTCTGCTTTGCTAACTTGTCAGGAGCTTCTCTTTTACTTAAAATTTATCATTTTCCATTGTCAGAAATTAATTTACTATTTTTCAGGTACGACATATTAATGTCCTGGATCACAAAAACCTGTGTCAAATTTTTATATTTGATGGGAATGATTCCAAATTTAGACACATTAATGAAACAAATGCAATAGCAGAAACACTGCCTATGAAAATTTTCATCTTGTTAATTGTAAATACTTGTTTCATATCACAAGTCATCTACCAACCCATTGAAAGTGTGTACTTATCAGTAATTCATCCTATGAATGTGATTAATAGTGATTTAGATATATTCTGATGACTTTGTAATCATTGTTATTTGCAAAATGAATTGTTGAGAATAAATCCTGTAATATTTTATTCTTATGAGCTTATTACAACCACCTAAATCTAAACAATGACCAGATGAACTAATATGTAAGACCACCACCAATTTCGACAATTGGGAAGTCCATGGATAATGGTATGATGCATAACATATGCGTGATAAACTGGATATTTTCCACATTAGATTTAAAATATCAATTGGAAATAACATACAGTAATTTAATATTTGTTTCTATGTATTGAATTTACAATAATCGAGACGATTGTACCATACATTTTTCCAATAAAAGAGTCACAATAATTACAGTACAATGAGTAAGAAGTAATTCACTGCTATGGACATAAATATTGACTGTTTACATAGAAATTAATATTTTCAGCATATAATGTCTCAAAAGAGATCCAATTTCTTACACAACATGTAACAACTTCCAAAACAACTTTAAGCTGTTTTTGCTCTGATTGCAGCTCGTTTCCCAGTAACAGCCTGTAATAAACATTAATTTGTTAATAACAAAAGCACAAAAAAATTAAATTTCAAGCAATAAAGCCAGCAATATTGGAATTTCGTAATTATAAAGCAAAAATTAACAAGAAAATATCCTTATTTACCTGGAAACCAGATTTGATGCTTGCAACAGAACACCGAGAGCCACATGTCTCACACTGGAGGAAGAAGAGCCTTGTATCTTTTTGTAATATTGTGTCAGGAGATCTACAGGTATGGCATGTTACATATTCTTTGATATATCTCCTTAATACATTTTCTATTTGTTTTTGCTGGAAACGACCCTTGATTATTAATTGATTGTTACCATCCACTGAGCCACTAGTACCTAATTCAGCCAACAAGAAGTCAAGCAAATGCTTGGGCTGACGATGAAGCCTAATAGTAATAGGGAAACAAAATTGTTAAAAATGAAGCAGATGCTTTAAAAGATAAGAAAAGCTCTATTAAATAGTACAAATTTAAACCAAGTAGAAAAAATGTTGAACTGTAATGCATACTTAATGAATAATTTATGATCACATGCCACAAGCCTAGATTGAAATTTGCCAGCTAATATTACAAATTATTTCAAAAAGCAGAAAAGTTACTTTGATGTTAAAATAATCATGCAATATTATTTATTAGCCAAAAAACATCAAACTGTTGATGAACTAACAATTGGAAACCAATCAACACATCTAACTCACGTTTTGCAAATTTCAGTGAAGTTTGCAAACGATGTTTTCTTCGTGCCAATACGAACTACTTGAGGTGGTCTCATGATGAACTTCTGCTTCTTGCCAGCAACCATGTCTGGATTCTTTTCCCTCATTATGTTAAAAACTCTTGTAATGAGCTCATCATAAGTGTAATCTCTGTCTGAACCAGACCAGGTGAGGTGGCTCGATTCTTCCACTGTTTAAAATAATTGTCCCTAGATTAAAATCTTGTTTCAATATTAATAGAAAAGAATGTGGAACAACAGTGCTTTTTTACTGACAGAACGCCGTTCTGGCACCTTAATTGCAAACAACACTAATTTGCATAACTTAAATCAAACTAAATTATATGTAATGCAATAACGTTTACTCATATTGTTCCTATTTTTCGCATTCCAGCACCTTTTAGTTAGAAAAAAGCACTGTCCATCAATTATTAAATCATATGATTTGAATTAATGACTCCTAAATTTTCTGAGGAAGGAAGGAAGGAACATATAAGCAAAAATGGTCACATGAGGCTCGAGATATCCTGAGGAAGCCACATGTGGCATCCCAATTGACCATTCCAGTCATTAACAATTTCAATGGCATAGTCTCGAGAATTTGTAAATGTGTAACCTTCATACACATTAATAAAAGAACCCACAAAAAATATTTTAAATGTTCATAATAATGCCTAATAACACCCCTGCAGGCTCAAATATAAATGTGTATGGTTAAAAGAATTTGATAAGGTTCAGGCATGCAGATTCACTTTAAGGACCGATGGTAAACGTAACAAACAAAACATGCTACACATTTTCAAACTAGAACATCAAATACTTTGATAGTCACTAATTCAGTCCAACTTCTAACAATGTATGGAGGAATACAAACTTCTATAATTAAAACCTTTTTAGATGAAAATAAATCGAAATTCGGATTTGAAGTGATGACAGTTTTACAGGAAATGCTAATACATATCCAATTGTTCAAGTGACATAAACATATGAACCTATTTTTTTGATTAAAAACAAATTGAAAGAAAAACATGGATAAAAGTATATGCCTATCCTAGTAATTGAAGATGAAGTTCCACACAAAAAATTGTTAAGTAAAATGTTACTGCCTTACCAGGCTCTGTTCCCATTTCCACCTCAGTGCAGCATGTTGGACAAAATCAAATATACTTTGAAATCTCCTTTCATAATAAATATTATGAAATAGAACTATTGCTAATAAGAAAATGCATGAGATAATTTAAAAACAATGAATACCTACAGTTTTCTTTTTCTTCCGCTTCTTTCTTTTCCTCTTCAGCTACTAGTTCATCAAAATCTTTCTTCTTTTTTTTCTTCTTCTTAGTTTTAGAGAAATCCATGTCCAAATCAAAACTGTCCTGAAATATTATTTAATTATTATACGCTAGTCTAACATGAAAAATACATCGTATGTCATATTATTCAGAATACAAGCTAACCTCCACAACACCATCCTCTGCGGCTCCTCCCTGATCTTCACCTGCATCTTCTTTACTCTTAGTTCCTGATTCTGGAAGGGCGGACTCCAACTCGTCTAAATTAAACGGTTTCTTCTTTTTCCTTTTTTTAATGCCAATATCAAAATTTCCATCTGAAAGTAAGGAAGTATTTACAGGTACCGTTTCATTGTTCGCTATGCTATGACCCATGCAAGACTACTAGAAGGCTTGAACTGACATTTTGACAAAAAAAGAACAAGAATAAACGACCAGGCTTATGACAGTTTAACAAACATTTATGAATCGATAGCAAGCAAATTAGAAATACTTAGTAATATTTACAACAAACCTTCTAATTCTTTATCCTTCACTTCATTTTCTGCGACAGCCGGCTCTTGGTTCTCTTTATCAGTAGAATTAGTCTCTGCGGGTTCACTTCCTTCAGTAGTACCTTCAGCCAAAGCAGCATCGATATCAAATGCAGTCTTCTTTTTCTTCTTCTTCTTTTTCATCGTGGGATCAAAAATCTATAAAAATAAGGATTAGAAAAAATAAATAACATAAACCATATGCAGAGCATTTCACTATTTCAGAAGGTCGTTGATTACAAATAAACATCAAAGGAATAATACTTTCGTATCCAAGGAGAAAATAAAATGAATAACTTCATCAATGATCGCTTTATTTTGAGTTCAATAACCGATGTATGTGTCAAGCGCTGACTTACACCATAGTGGTCATCAGACATAGGTTATACCTAGGAAGGTAAATTAATTTACTTACTGCATCTTCTTCTGCCATTTTGAAGATTAACTTTAAAACTTATATATGCGAAATTTAACTACAATTTTTATACGTTAACTATTCCCACGTTCATTAACTCATTTGACAAGAGGAAAGCCCTCACAATATTGCATCAGCTTTTCTCCGTCTTGCACATGTGGTACTCATAGGGAAGAAACGGACCAATCAGTACCAATTACAAACAACAGAGATGTTTATTTACTACCTCTAGTGGTGGTGAGTAGAACTGAAAAACATTCGAGCAGGAAAAATATATGACTGTCGAATTACAATGTTGATCATGTGAAAAGTAAGTTGTTGGAAGTTTGTCAGTACTGTTTTGTGCTTTGTGAATTTGTATTGATGTCGAGTCTGCAAGAATGCGCCCTGCGTTACCTTATCATTGATATAAGTTGGAAAATGAATAATTAAAATTACTGTTTAATCCATCGACAGGTATATTAAGAAGTGCATCTTCTTTGTCACTCCACCGGCCGAAGAAGAATATAATTTTATTGCAGAATGGAGTGTGCCTTTAGAGAATGCAATGGTATTAATATTTTCGAATAACTGCATTTGTTAAAATTGACTTTAAATTAGAGGTAACCTTATTGGTTTTATCCATACATCAGTCTAAAACATGATTATTAACCTATTCATTAGTAATACTAACATGTTTTTTGAGTTAAATGCATTATTTAAAGCTTTAATTAATTTAATTTTAGACATGTATTGAGTGGGCAATATTTAATTATCAGAATGGCAATGTTAGGCATAAGTAATGGAATGCCATCAATGGGCAGCTTTATTCCTGAAGTGGAACAAATAATATGCCAGTTAGAAAGAGGGACAGTTGTGACAAAGTTCTTCCCGAGGAAGAGGCCGGAAAGGAAAACGCTCATGGTGCGCAGAGAAACAAGACAAATTGTTTGGTCTAGAACTGCTTCAATGAGAACTTTCGAAGGTGCAGGTAAGATCATAAAGAAGAATATGCTAAGTTGTGTCTTTGAGGATAATTGCATGTGAATGGCTATTAAATGTTTTTTGTTACTGTTAACAATTTACCTTGGAATCATTTTGTATTTCATGAACAAAAATTTTGATCTTGAAAATAGTTCTCAAGTATTTCTCTAGTTTAAAATGGCCCTGTCGTATTTTTCAGTTGATTTGCGTGAAGTGAAAGAAATAAGAGTCGGAAAAAATTCAAAAGATTTCGAGAGATGGCCTGAAGAAGCGAAAAGAATGGAAAATTTGAGATGTTTTGTGGTGTACTATGGATTGGAGTTTCGATTAAAATCACTTTCAATTGCTGGTTTGTATATTTCACATAATTAATGATTTTTCACCTTGATGAACACTGCTTAGAGTAGTGTTTTGATGAAATATTGTTATTTAATAATATTGTGGTTAAATATACTGTATTTACTCGCATATTTGCCACTTTTTCACACGATTTTTTGCACTAAAGTAAGGCTGTGACAAATACATGGTATTCCCCTATCGTAAGAAAGTGGCCATATCAGGAAAAAATATTTTATTTCCTCCTAATAATACAGGTGGGGCAATTATGTGAGTAAATACAGTACATTATTATTATTTAAAACCAGTTGTAACTATTAATGATGATTTATTTTGAACAATTACAATTTTGACTTTGTGCTTTTTCTTGCTAGAGAACCTTTGCAACATTTTATATCCTGTAAAACCCTAACTCTCCCCTACCTTACACACAAACTATTGTGGGTGAAGCATTGATATAAACTCTTACACATATATTCCATATTTTATTGTAAGATCTTGGATGGTACATAGTGTCAAAAAAGAATGCATGATATTTTGATTTGAGTCCATACTTATATTAACAAAAATTTTCTGTGGAACCTCTGAGTAATGCTCATATAGCCGAAGTATTCTGGAATTAAATTGCCATTTAAGTATTTGTGTGCTACAATTAATAATATTTGTATTAGGATTTAAAACATTATAAGGTAGTGATCTAAGAGTTTGTTATCATTTATATTTGCAGCCTTATCTGAGAAGGAGTGTGAGCTTTGGATTCGTGGCCTTAGACATTTGGTTCCTGACACTCAAAATGCTTCATATCCTTTGCAAGTGGAGAGATGGCTTAGGAAAGAATTCTATGGAATGGAAAACATGAGAGAAATGTATGTTTTGACATCAATATAATTTGTCTTTGAAAATAGTTACAATAACCTTGCAGAATGTTTGCTAAAAAAATAATCATAGTCAAGAACTTGTACAGTTGTGTCATAATATAAGTGGTTTAATTTTAATATACTTCTAATGGCATCTCATTATAGTGTGCTTCACTTAGTGCAGTATCGTTATAGTGCTCTCGCTAAGTGCCAAATCATTGACACATTGTTTAGGTTATATATTACATGCACATAACATAACTTTCTCATATTATGCCTAATTAGTATTTGTAGGTAAGTTACGATTAAATTAACCCTAGAATGGTAACGCTATTTTTTAAACACTTATTGGTAGTGCTGCGTCAGTTTAACTCACTTATACTTGGAATAAGGAAATATCATTAAAAACTTTTAAAATGATTTTTATTAATGTTAAAATGTAGTAAATGTTAGAAATTTGTAAATTTACAATTATGGCACAATGTTTTTTTGGTACTCGCCACAGATAAGCTTCTTGCAAAGTATGCAGAGAATGGAAGTTTTCCTTCTCTTGGCATAATGGCAAAAATGACAATACTTTCTTGATATTTGTTGCACTGCTGCTTGATGTGTTTCAGGAGCCTCTCCTAAGGCTTTGCAAATCATAGCTTTCAGATCATTACTTAAGTTTGTCAAACTGAGTCTGCTTTTTTGCCATTGGCACGTCAGCCCCTTGTGCAACTCTTGAATAAATTGTAGCTGGTAACAGAGACCGGAGAAAAATAACATATCGCTCCTTTGACAGCACCTATACAACTAACTAGAGGAAGCACTACTAAGAGATGGGGGAGCATGTTTGAACAGGAACAGCGTTAGACTCATCGTTACCATTCTAGGATTAAACTATAATCTCTTCTATAGTTTTTTGGTGCAATTTCGATGGCAACTAATCTACATTAGATTTTGTCGATATCAAGATTAATAGATCTTACTTATCTGATTTCACTACAACAAGTTGCCTTCATTTATTTTCTTATCCATATATTCTACATGTAGCACTTAGTAGCTTCTGCATTAACTTCTACTTGGTTCCAAATTATTTGACAATAATATCCTTGTACGAAAGGGATTTTCGTTTATGGTCATTATGAGGCCAGTTCACTACTAAAACTATATAGTCTTACCTGCAAATGTGTTGGGATGGCAACACTGAAGTCACAGCTAGTTCAATCAGCAAGTTGGCACTCTTCCTTAATAAGCAAGAAAAAATCCCTGCAAGTAGGGTGGTCAGAAGGTCTCTTTCAAAGAGGCCATGTCCTCTTTTTGACAAATATCTTTTGTCCTCTATCTTTTTTGAGAAATATTATTTATGTTCTCTTTTAGTACAGCATTCACTTTTTTGCTACTTGCTGTACATTTTCTGTGTTTGTGTATTTAACTATTGGTTTGTTATAAAAACAAAATCAAATTTAATGATTAGCTAGCAGAACTAGTGGGTTTTCAATGATAAATTTATCAAAATTCTTTTGGTGGGGCCATTTTTGGGATCCAATCAGGTAAAAGTTTTCACTCGTTAACTTCTCGATTTTGGACAAGTTGTCTCCTACCTGATTGTGTAAGGAAACAATCAACAACTTGTTGATACATTTGGCCATTAAGTTGTCACTTGCTATTTTAAAGTGGAAATCGTGACCATTGACAAGTTGTCGCTAATGTTAACAGTGTCCTTACACTATTGGGTCTGTCGATATCCACATTACATTTACTCGTTGTTGATACATTAGTAACAGTTTTACACGATCGGGCCACTGGATTGCTGAATAAAACTAAAATTAAACAATTGAAATCAGACAGACTGCCCTTAAATAAATAAATAACAAAAAAAATTCTAATAAAAAATAAAAACGTCTATTGAACAAATAAGTAAGGAAAAAATGTGAGTTTTGTTACTTTTCTTTTTCTTTGTGCAAATGAAATTATTTATAAAAATTTATTATTTTCTAGATCTAAGTATGTGCAAAAGGATATGTACATCCAGCAATGCATTGCAAAAGATGTACACATGCTTTTAAGTTACAACTTCCAAATACGAGGCCCTTTGTACCATTTGCAATTCTGTTGTGTCTTTGGGAAATAAAGGGAAACACAATTTAACACAATATTTGGGTTCCCAGAAACATAAATCAATGATTCAATCAAGTGAAAGTTCAAATAAACAGCGCAATATAAATTGCACAAACTTTCTCATATACGTATATACATTTGGTCGACTGCGTACGCTTATAAAATAAAAACGCTTATAAATCAAAGTTAACTCTAGTTTAGCATATATTTTAATGCCACTGGTCGATGTTTAGTAATTTTTTGGGTTATATGGCTTAGTTAGTATTATTTGTGATGTCCGGCTGTACGATTGGATGGATTTTAATCAAAATCCTTACTGCCATTTTTGAGTAAATCGAATTTTTTTTCAAATATCCTAGAATAAAGTACCCTTAATTGTTGCGCAATATCGTTCATCTCTTCAGAATATCTTTTATGAATGATATTATCCACAAATTTGAGATATCATTTGATTTAGTTTAACCATGAGGCTGTAGTAAGATTCTGAATGGATCATGGCAGAGATGTTATGTCATAAGGCTTAGGTAAGGTAGCTTACTGTACATTATAATGTCACTGGACACTATATAGTGATTTTAAGAGATATATGGCTTATGTAGTATTATTTGTGACATCAGGCTCTACAATTAGATTGATTTTAATGAAATTCTCTGGAGCCATTTTTGAGTAAATCAAATTTTTCTAAAAATCATCAAGAATAAACTACCCTATATTTTTGTGCAATATAATTTTTATGAAAAAAAGGGTCTGCAAAAGATAATATATTTCACAAATACGAGATATCATTTGATTTTATTTATGCGTTTGGGCCCTAGAACAGACCGACAGACAGAATGGCGAAAACCATTTTTATGGACTCAAGAGACATCTAAAATGTGAATTTCCATCAAAATCTCTTAGTTGAATTTTTTCATGATTACAATACTTTCTCTATATTCTACGTATATGAGAAAGTAAAAAATTATGATTTTTGTTTTACTAAAAAATTTTCAAAAATAGACAGGAAGGAACACTGGTATTTCATACATTAAAACACTATTTCAGTTTTTGATCTACAGTTTACACAAAAAAATTATTGACAACTCTGTTTGCGATTCTGAAATAGCATAGAGAATTTCATATGTCAAGACTAAGAGCAAAACTATTGCTAATAATGTTATTGAACCTTACTGTCTCCTGATTCAACGCAGTTACTTTTCGAAATTCCATATACCGTATATGCCGGCATATAAGTCAACCTTTGAACTAAAAAAAGAAAATTCCGAAAACTTAAGGTTGACATATACGCCGAATATAAAATGTGACCCTTAAATAACAGATTAAAAACATTGATATTTATGAAAACATTTGATCTTACGCATAGGTGATCACCATTTTGAATCAGCTGCTCCATTGTTTACATATTGTCATTTATTTTAGAAGATTTAAGATAATTATTTTTAATAGTTAATAAAAATAAAAATTTTAACTTTTGTTTTTATTACTGAATCTCAAAAATATATAACCGATCTATTTGCAATTACAGGAATGAAGGATAAGTAGAAATATATTCCACCAATAGATGCCAATACGGTATATGACTGATTTTTCTTAAATTAAACAAATGATTTCATAACTCAAAAATCGACACAGCATTTTTTGGAAAAGGTTACATTTAGGTTTTAAAAACCATAAAATTCCTCGTATTCTTCATTTGAGGTTTTTTTAGCAAAAAAGTCAACTTATACGTCGAATATATGTCTAGTCGTGTATTTACAATCCGAAAAGTCGAGGTCAACTTTATGCTGCCATATATGGATATCTATGGATGGGAGTAATCATGGCTCAGTCAAAATGCTTTTATTGAGAAATGGTTCATCTATATATAAAATCCTGTACTTGGGCTGAAAATTCCTAATAAAACTTGTTTTCACACCATATGGTATTCGTCCTCTTTTTCCGTAATTTATTAAAATCATTTGTCCTCTTTTCATCAAATCAAAATCTTGTCGCCCTACCTGCGAGAAACAAATGTAAACCCCCTTCACCCTCATTTTATCTTCTGTATGATGTGGTATTAGTCGCGTGATTAGTATATCGGTGGAGTTATTTTCTATTTTTTGAACCCTCGAATTAGACAGCTTTAATATAAAAGGAACCAAGCACCATTTTTGTAATATTTAGATTAAATATTTACGGAGTTTCAAGAGTTAGCAGAAGTGTCTAAATAAAAAATTACAAAAATGGTGCTTGGTTCCTTTTATATTCATGCCGTCCAATTATTTGTAATGAATCAAAAGCACGAAAGTACAAATGTTAAGGATGTTTCTGAAAAGAAACAAAGAAAATTTTTGTCACTCTGTGAGAAACTTGAAGTAATTCGACGAATTCAAGGTGGGGAATGGGAAGCCTTGAAATTAGTGGGATTGACAATAAGATAAAATGCTGTATATTTTTATGTTCATAAAAAGCTCCTCTTTATATATTTCAGTTGTTTCTCTGATTTAAGCACAAAAATATACCTTATATTGGGAATTAATTAGCATTGAGAGTAGGTTGGAAGCAGAGATTAAATCTATTTGCATTAGTTTTAATGAGAAAAATTCCCTTGCTTAATGTGGTTTCAGTTGGTGCTCTGTTTTTCTGGAACCAATTAAGAGCAATAAGTGCCTGCATTTTGAATTGGCAATTGAATTACATTTTGTTGATTTGTATTTTTTCTGGTGACTAATAATGTTCTAATTTGCATGATAAGCTATTTAATAGATTTATGAAATCAAATAATTTTTCAGTTTTTAGTAATCTGTTTTAATTTACTCTTTGGAGGAAGATCTTTATTTAGTGTAATGTTTTTGTTATAACTAAACTAATTGAAACCAGCTAAATATTTTCAGTAAAGGCTAATTTTTCGCTGCATTAAATATTTTCCCAACTTAGGGTTTCTTGTTATGCAAGGAAAATGTTTTAATCAGTTTATTATTTTTGATAAACTGGTATTAATCTTCCCATGAGTGAAAACAGGCTGAAACTGTTCTTGACTATAGTGGGACTTTATTTATTGCCCTGAGAGTATAATGGAATGGTTGCTTTGGGAAAAACAAATCTAAGTTTGCTGTTAACTTAGTGGTTTCTAAGAAATTCCAGCTTAAAATATAAGGATTGGCCAAAGTTTACTTTGATACCCTTCTAAGTGTTAGCTAATCAGGAAACAATTGATTTAACACTTTTTTGGAAATTTTCAACCCTCTTTTCCTCTTTGTCACAGAGTATCACATCTTTCCAGGCTCCTCTCAAAAATCATTCCTCATATCAACTAAATTCCCTCCCCACTCTGTAAAGCATTTTATATACTAGACCAGTGGTTCTCAACCTTTTCTTGTTTGCGTCACCCCATTTCAGTTTTGCGTCACCCTGTTTACAGTTCCATTTCCTTCAAGTCAACTTTGAAGGTAAATTGGGTTTTATCTAACATATAAAGATAAAAACTTATGCATTTAAAGAAGCAGAGGAAGGTATTCGTCTGGTTTTATTTATTATTAGAAGCCAGAATATGATACACTGTGAATTTATCAAATATTTGCGTCACCCCTCAATAACTCTCGCATCACCCTGGGGTGTGATGTCACTCCGGTTGAGAACCACTGTACTAGACTGTCCTTGCTTCAATTTTTCTAGGAATATGATTTTGATAATTCATCTTTGGGTAAACTCTACAGTAGTCTTACTTTCAGAGCTTAAGTATAAAAGAACTGATCTGTAAGAATGGCAGGTGGTTAGAGTAACATTAAGTTGGTAAGATCTACTAAACATAGGTAATGAAAATTATAGAACTAAGAATTGGAAAATGTTTGTAGCAATGACTAATTGGCATTGAAAGTTTTTACTTGGAAAAGAGCATTCAAACTCCAAGGAAAAGCTAAACTATGCTTTGTTCATGCATTATATTAGGTGACTCTGTGAACATGACACAGGAGAAACACAAGGTGTTGAAATATTTTTCATGAGAGCCAATTTTTTTATGTTACAAAGAATAAGTTTAAGTGGTAGACATTTGAAATACTGAATAAAGGAATTTAAGTTGACAACTATAGAAAATGATGAGATTTGCATTGAGGAATTGAGAAAGGATGATGTTTGTAGGCTTTAAATTTTTTGCCTGTTAGCTGTACCCAAATTTCTTCCTTTATCAGGGTAACATTGAAGGATTTGAAAGCATTTCTGCCTCGAGTGAACTGCAAAGTGCCTACAAGTAAATTGAGAGAATTGTTTCAAGAAGTGGACACAAGGAAAAGAATGGAGTTGGGGTTTGATGATTTTTCTACGCTCTATCATAAACTTATGTTTGACGGAAGTGTAAGTGATGACTTATTTATTATTTCAATCTATATGTTGATTATTGGTATTATAAGTTTTTTCTTTAGCACTGATTTTTTTATTTAAGTCTTCAATTCAATTGCTAATATGCATACTTTAATTAATTTAAATTTAGTGATCATAAATTTTAATATTTTTATAGTAATATTCTTTTCACCTTTCATATTGTTGTCACCTGACCTTAAGACCAACTTGTAACATATTTAAAATAATAATAAATAACACACACTAAGTAAAATCAGTTTTGTATCATTCTCCCATTCTTTCATATCCTCTTTCCTAAAATAATTCACTGAAAATATTAAAGAGTATTTTTCTCTGTTAAAATTATTTTTGACTTAATAATCTATGACCATAAAAGATTTTTCAACAATAACAATCTATCTGAATGCCTACTAATTAACATACTTAATGTTATTCATAATAAAACACAAGTAGTACTTTTCCACAGTATATTTTTTCCTTATGACCGGTTTCACAGTGATACGGTGTCATCTGGTGATAGGTGAGGGGGTGTAAGGGTCTATATAGTAATGGAGAAAAAAGGAGAGAGAAGGGAGGGAGGAACCATTACAAAGACACCAAACACAAGCAGAGACATAGTAAACACATTGTGACTAAGGGACAGAGATTATATATATGTATATATATATATATATATATATATATATATATATATATATATATATACACACCGTATTTCACGGCATATAAGATGCACCAGGGTATAAGACGCATCCCGATTTTTTTTAGGTTTTTTAGGAAGAAAGTATTTTGGTTCACCAAGGCATTTACGAAGGGCCACGTCGTGCATCATTTCC
Organism: Tanypteryx hageni; assembly: GCA_028673005.1. NCBI lineage: Eukaryota > Metazoa > Arthropoda > Insecta > Odonata > Petaluridae > Tanypteryx > Tanypteryx hageni. Next base: position 75,424,039 of record CM054113.1, on the reverse strand, counting down.
AGTCGAGATTACATCTGTATCTGGCAACATTTACAGAAAATATTCCGGCATGATAACAGTTAAATATAATGTTTTAAATAAACTTCATTCATAAAATAAATAGAAATGATCTAAAACATAAATAATTGCTTCGAGACTTGTATAGCTAAATGTGCCTGACATGAACTCGGCAGTCGTGTTAATTAAAGCTGTCAGAGTGCGTCGCACGTTTAGATATCCTTTACTGATAGTACTTACTTAAGTTTAAGTGCAAGATTATATTTTAATTTAATGGGACTCGATTAAATATCTCGGAGTCACGATCCATCGTGTTCTCTCGTGGGACACCCACATCCGCTGATTGATAGGTGCCGCTAACAAAAAACTGGCCTTTATAGGGAGAATAGTTCGAAATAGCTCCAAAAAAGTGAAAGAATGATGTTATTTATCCTTGGTTCGACCGCAGATCGAATATGCTTCAGCTGTGTGGGCTCCCTATGAAAAGGGACTCACTAATGAGATAGAAAAGGTTCAGTGCAGGGCAGCTAGATTTGTAAAGAGGAATTACGATAGTAAACAAAGCGTAACATCATCAATAGAAAATCTGAAATGAACATTGTTAGAGGAACATAGGCTGCAGGCTAGATTTAAACTATTGGAAAAATTTATGTCGGGGGACTAGCGAATGAGGTAGTAGGACTTATCAGAAACCCGATGTATCTCGGAAGGCAGGACAGTGAGGATAAGATGCGCAAGATCGACTGTAGAACGGAGCGATATAGAGCATCGATTTTCCCTAGGATGATAAGAGAACATAATAGGAAAAGATAACGCAGGAAAACTGGACCCTTGGTGCACTGCACCCCCTGCCATCCACCAAAAAGGTGACTTGCAGGGTATCATGTATATATAGATGCTCAACTAGTCCTTTTTCTTCTGCAACTATTTTCGATGCAGCAATACCTAACTTTCTCTCTTCTACTATCCATCACTTCCTCCTCTAGTTGTGGTCATTTAAGACCGAGCTTACGAAGATTATATTTCTCTTATCCCATCAGCTTCAGTTTTTCCTCGTTTCCTCCATTCACGAATCATTTTTTCTGTGGGAGGTGGACCGAAATGACATATATATATATATATATATATATATATATATATATATATATATATATATATATATATATATATATATATATATATATATATTTACACACACACACAGTAAAATCCCGTATTTACGTTATCGGAATGTACGTTTTCTCGCAATTTACATTTTTTTTGGGTCCTGTCAATTTTCCTATCATTCCAATGTAAGTAAAACTCTGTATTTACACTATTTCATTTTAAGTTTCCTGCTATTCATGCCATTTTACATTAGAATTTCCGATTTTTAAAAGAATTTAGCATGCGATTCCCAACAGTTTTAAACATTTTTCGGCTTAACTTGTCAAAAAAATCAGAGCTCTTTTGGACGAAGATTTCGAAAATGGCATCAGAGTAGGAACAGTGCCCATAGAGGCAGAAATATGAACTCTTTCTTTTCAAAACAGCACTCACTTTAACTCGGGAACAGCGTGCTTACAGACGAAAATACGTATGAACTCTTTTGGGTGAAAACTCCAAAACCTCATACGTAAATCACACTAGCAGAGCATAAACAGCGCATCTAGATACGGAAATACTATTTACGCTATTTACTCTTTGAACCAAGTATGAATGCTATTGAAAAGATGTTCAAATTTGGCGCTATCATGTTTTTACCCTTTCCACTCAAATTCTGCCCCTTGGCTCCCACAGTTTGTAATTAAATTTAAGTTAATTTGTAATTTGTTGTAATTTAAATTACCATATTGTCCTGAATATAACGTGGTGTTTTTTTTTTCAAAAAATGAAATTTTAAAAGTATCCTCCATATTATATTTGAGTAATAGTAATTTTAAAAGATTGTAAAATCGTGTTTCGAAAAATCACCGTACATTCTGCACGTCTGTTAAGTGATAAGTGATACTTGTTACATTGTAAACATATGAAGCATAAATATTACAATGTACTTGAAAAGCATCTGAGGCGAAAATAGATTGAGTTCAGTTGGTGGCTGAACTCATCATAAGTCATTGAATTGAAGCTATCAGTGCGTTGGCGTATTCTCTGTACCTACCCTAGCGAGTTTTTACCCATCTGTTATTTTTAAAATGGGTGAAAAAAAGGATGTTGTTCATGTTGAGAAAAATGCTTCTTCCATATCCCAGATTAACAGAGGAGTCCGATGAAGTTATAACATGAATTTTAAAATAGTTGTAGCTAAAGAGGTGGAAAAAACGAACACTATTCAAGCTTCGAAAAAGTATGATGTTTCTGAAGTAAATATACCTATGTATGTCTATGTACAATTTTCTAGAGAAATGTAATATGTAATGGAAACCCAAGCATACTATACTTATTTTAATATTACTATTATTAAAAAGTGTGCTGGTTAAGTAAATGAATAAATAGATGTACTCTTTATAAACTTAGCTCTTTTAACACTGATTTTATTGTTAGTCTTACTGTAACAAATGAGCGAATATTTTTCCTTTTCCCGCAATTTTCACTTTTTTTCTCAGGTCCATAGAAAAGTGTAAATAAGGGGTTTTACTGTAATACTTAATATTTGTCAGCAGTAATCTTTTTAAAACTGCTAATTCACTGGGGTAGCTAACATTGTTTATTCTACATCTTTCAGACCTTCCATGAGATTTTTGAATCATATAGAAATTATTCAGAAAATGGGATTTCAGTAACCCTTCAAGAGTTTCAGAGCTTCCTTATCCAAGAGCAACAAGACCCCCTTGGCAACGATGAACGAGGAGTCTCACAGTTTATGAGAGATTATCTTCAAGACCCTCAAAGAAATGTACAAGAACCATACTTCACTACCTCAGAGGTATTTTTCTTGAAATTACGGTTTTTAACTTCAAGTTCTTGAAATGTCTTTTACCCATTTTTGGGATATTCTCGGAAATCTGTTTTTACTTCCTCACACTTTTCATTAAGAAATTTTGTTCCTGCTGAATTTTTATGAACCTTTAAAACTTTTCCAATCCATAGCATTTATCTGCTTGGTAAACCAAATACAAATTGTTAAGATTTGGTTATTTAAAATCCATAAAATTATTTTTCAATAAGAGTGTTTGATTTTAAAGTTATACAGTCAGATGGTGTGTTTAAGAAGTTTATTAGAGTGACCAAGGAAATATTCTGCCTTGGGTATGATAAAAATATATGTATTTATAAAGTTATTTGCTAAATAAGAAATGTTGTATTATGAACTGGCACTTAAGAAAGTGACTTCTATTATTTCCTGCTAAATTCAATTTTTTCTTGAATGCATCATAATTTGAATAAAGTAATTGTTTATACTTTTGTTACACTTAAAATTGCAATAAAAATGAAAATTTGACATTTTTTTGTAGTTCTTATCATATTTTAAAGATATTTTTATATTTAAACTGGTGCTACTGTGATGTGTATTTAAATTATCTCTTTTAGTTTATGGACTTTTTATTCTCAAAACAAAATGAAATTTGGTATCACCGTTTTGATCATGTTTATCAAGATATGACACGCCCCTTGTCACATTATTGGATATCCTCATCTCACAACACGTAAGTTGATGGTTATTGGAAGCGTGATTACTAAAATATACATGCAATTCTTTATGTACAGGACTGTGTTTAATAATGCAAGTTTTTTATAGGTACCTCACAGGAGATCAATTTTCAAGCGAATCTTCTGTAGAAGCATATGTGCGATGTTTAAGAATGGGCTGCCGATGCATTGAACTTGATTGCTGGGATGGTCCAGATGGAATGCCATTTATCTACCATGGTCACACACTCACAACCAAGATAAAATTCTTAGATGTCATCAAGACAATTAAAGAACATGCTTTTGTCACTTCTGAGTAAGTATGATATTGTTTATATTGCATGCAGAAACATCCTACGTTATGCACTCCTTCATCACATTGCACCTTAAACCTAATGTGCATACGATGGCCTGAGAGGCTCTGTTGTTGTGAAATTTGCGTATTATGACTACAAAAGTTTCCAGCAATAAATGGCATAAAGACAGGAAAATGCATACTTTTAAATAAAAACTATACTCATAACAGTGTTGAGGTAGTTCCCACTTAACACAAGAGATACTTTCCTAAAAAGTGCCGTGTTAAACAAATTCGTGCTAAGTGAATACATAAATCCCAAACCAAACCAAATAAAATGCGGGAGATACGTATTCGAGCGAGAGAGATCGTCGTCGTCGTGAATATATAAATTTTCATTTATACATAAATACACCTAGAATATTCATTAATTTATAATTTGCATCTGCAAATTTGAAGCAAAACTTCTCATAATACTTTCTGCGACTTGAACCGCGAAAGTGACGAAAAACATGAAATAGAATTCGCGATAGTTGATTTTCCCTCAATGGGGGCAGCAGTGTCTTGTCACTTATTTCACGTGTTTTAGTCTAGTGTTCCCTCATTTGTATACAGTTTCTCTTTGAATGGAATGCAAAAAGTTTGAATCAGTTTCTCTTTTTCCAACATCGTGACTTTAACCGCGAAAGTGATGAAAATCATGAAATAGAATTCGCGAAAGATGAGCTCTGCCTGTGAGTCATACCTGGAAACTATCACATCTAAAAAGTTTTCATGGTGGCTATTTGATATTCTTCGTCATCATGATAGGTCTTATGTTTTGGTACTGTTGTTAGTTTTACTTCTACAACTACGAGCGTGCTTTTTTTTTCGCAACAGTCATTGCAATCAGGATCCGTCTTCCAAAGCATATTTCGCGTGTTTTAGTCTAGTGGTCCCTCATTTGTGTACAGTTTTTCTTTTTCGTCTTTCACTCATTCGTGGTAAATGTCACAAAAAATGGCTATGCAAAGTTTAACTTCGGCTTTAGACTGCAAATTATATATTATCTAGTATTTTATGAATAAATATAAATTAATATACGTGTTGCCTTAATGGCAATATTTTTTATTTTATTTTTACGTAATGGATCATGTTGCAACTTGTGTGAAACCAGTAACTCTTCGTGTGAAATGAACAGGTTCCCCAAATGGTAAATCGTGCTAAAGCAATTTTCGTGTTAAGCAAACTCGTGTTAAGTCGGAACTACCTGTAATTTTACTTACTTCTATTACCAAAATAATGTTGTAAGACTGGTTTTGGATTATTTGTTGTCATCAGCACTGAGTATATTTTCCAGCTCGTGTCCTAGGGTTAACATTTATCAGCTGTGCAGAACATGTATGTTCCGGTGAATGTATTTTCTCATTACCATGTGGAACATATATACTCTGTCAAATGTATTGGCTCACTGGCGCTGGCACGCTTAGTACCAAGACTGCTTACAGATGCTGTATTTGACCTGGGCTTGGGAGGAAAACATCCCAGAAGCATGAGGTCAGGGCAGGCCGAGGCAAAAATTCTGAAGGTGAAAGGCTTAGGGGAAGGGAGACCTCTGACCTAGAGAGCCATTAGAGAAAGCTTATCTTTCTCAAGTACCAATGGTTCAGCCCTCAGTCTCCCTCTCATATCTCAAGGAGACTAAACTCTCTTTCTCTCATGAGAAAGCTCTATACACTGAGGTTGTGTCAGCTATGGGAGTGAGTAGGAACCTTGCTGCCAAAAAGTAAATATTGTTGTATGTGCATTTTTTTGTTTATAACAACTTTGTGTGCCAGTGTTTTTTGATGTGTTTCCTCCTCTAGAAAACAAAACCATATAATTCTTCAAAATTTTTACCATAAATGTTTTTCATTTGAAAATTTTATCATCCTGAAAACGAGAGTGCTAACTGAACCAGTGTTATGCGGTATAGCACTTATAGAGATGCATTCTTAAAATCGTCATTTATTACCTATTTTCAAAATATTAATATTATATCCACTCTTCTCTCCGATACTCTAAAATGGTACTGTAAATAATTTACCCTTAAATGCACAATGTAGCAGATCTGCTACATACCAGAAATATTTATATATAATAACTGTCGCAACGTTTTTGTCATTTTCTCACACTGTAACAGAATCCACACACCCTCCACTTATAATCAGCACCCAATACCATCAATAGGTGTCCAATTTCGTGAGATATGTGAACAAAACCATAGATTACTCAGCAGTCTGAGAACGTGGTGTTTCTGCTGTGGTTCGTTTGATGATTTCGGCAGTTGTTTTCAGTTATTTTGACTGAAAATTTTCTGCTACATATTGAAAATGTGAAATCAAATCTCGTCTTGTAATTATTTATTATTTTTTCCATTGTGTAACACTTAGTAACTTAAAAATGTAAAATATGAAATTGGTGATGTTCTGGTAATTAGTTCTTTAGTTAGAGTGCCCACAAAGAGGCATTGAGAAAATAAAAATCGGTTCGAGAACGGAGAGCGTTATAACGAATCAGCATTGTAACAATTGTAACAATTTCATGTAAGGTAAAATCATGTTAGTCGGACACAAATTTCTCATAAGAAATATCCTAACCTGATTGACATTTTAATTTTATTACTTTACTAGCTGAAATTACCTGGCGTTGCTCAGATTTTTAAGTCAAAACAAAGAATATTGAGGAAGATTTGAGAGTAAAACCAAGTAATGAAAGCAGATTAATTTTTATTGTAGTGCTTAATGGTATGCAATATTTCTTGTCTTCCCATCTTTTGCCCAAATAAATAAATTTTTCCTGCATCCTTTATCGAGAAATTTGATGACTATTTTTATTAGAGGTGGGACGAATCCAAAATTTTCTCGAATCCGAATCCTAAAAGGTTCTCGAATCCCTCAAATCTCTCGAATCCTTCATATAAGAATAATAAGAAGAAAAAAGAAAAAAATTTTACTTTAAATTAACAGTTTTTAATTAAAGCAAAATTTTAAATCTGTGTTTAATGAAAAATAAATTTAAGAATACAGTTTTTTAAAATCCACCTATATTTAGTAAGAAGATAAAAATGAAATTTTGTTAATGAAGTACATAATTAAAACTCTTGAATCTTGAGGTTCATTTTCTCAACATAATTTGACAAAAATATTTGAGTATCAGTTCAAATTTTTTACATTTTTCCAAAACCTTTTTAAATCAAAGCAAGTGTAGAGGGGAGAGGATAAACACTAAACATGGAACACTAAATTCTCTCCAGAAAATTAAGAAAAATCAAAAACTTGTTTATTTTAAGAGTTCATAAAAGTACTGAACACTTTTAGGACAATCTAAAAGAGCAGAAATCTTCAATGGAGATTTTTATTTAAGAAAACTAGCATTCGAACTCGCTCTGGGTCGCCACGAGGTGATATTGGTGATTTGGGTACCACTGAAATTGCAACAATCACGTTCTTTTTTAATGAACGCTTCAATTGGATATCAATAAAACTAATCTTTCCAAAGTTTTTAGTTAAAATGTTTAACGGTTTTTTAGGTTAGGATTCGAAAGATTTGAATGACGAAAAAAGCGCGAAGATTCGAGTTTTCGAATCTTTTTCAAGATTCGTGGGATTCGAGGAATCGAATGTCCCATCCCTAATTTTTATCAAATAATCATAATAAACAATCGATGTAATCACTTTTAAAATACAGTTAATTCACTTAAATTAAGTTCCAGTGGAAGAAACTGCTTGATATTATGTGGTCATAAATCTAAAAAACATTACAGCTCTAGGGATGTAACTAGTGGAAAAACATTTTAAGACATTCAAATTTAGCTTACCCATATGTTATACCATGCAAAGACTGATTTTGTTGGTCTAATTTGTATGTATTATAATCTAATAGGTATAATTGGCTTAATTGATGCATACAAATTTTCATTTGAAAAGAAAGCAAAACGTACATATAGATGTTCAAGGGAGGAAGAGTTAACGATTATAAATGTTGGTTTAACTTAAAGAATTGTTATAGAAGTTTTCTTATTTTACCGTTGAGATATCTTTCACTTTATTCATTTTCAATGTAAATGAAAAACATATTTTGCTGTCTACTAAGTATAGAGAATACGCAGAATGCATAAAAAGTTTTTAGAGAACGAAAGCACTAAAAATTGCACATTAAAACTCTTCCACTGATCTTTTGAAATAATTAGCCAGGTTTATAGTTTTTTTGTGATTGCCCTTCTTTGGATAACCTTAGTGTTTCTTTCTTCCCTACTTTAGTTTATATTAGGTATATATTATTTTAGTTTATATATTAGGTATTGTTTATAACAGTTGTCAAGTAGATTGTTAATCCAACAATACGCTCATTCCTGTGTTATTTAAATGGTAAAAATTAAAAGAGAAAAACATTTAAAAAATGAAAAATGGAGTTCAAATTCTTCAAAATATTTATGGTAGAGATTATGACTATACTTTGGTTAATGCTTTGTGTGTTTTTATTTATGTATATTTCATACATGTAACTCATTTTTACAGATAAGAAACGACGATAATGCGGATGATTCGTAGCGTTGCTTTGTTAAGACCTGTATAACGAATGATAGCATGTGTTTGTTCATTGTTCTCATAGCACTTAAGTAAATCTAGTTTTTGCTCTAGCGATGTAACTTTTCTCGGTTTCTTACTCCCGTCACCAATAAAATGTGAACCATAAACTCCAGCGTATTTTTCGATGTAGATGACCACCATTTTGAATCGGCTGTTCAACTGTTCACCATTTATTTAGCAGGCATTATTTAGAAGATTTGTAAAATGATAGTTTTAAACAACAAATAACTAAGAATTAAACATTTTTGTTTTAATACATGAAATAATTTTTCAAAAGATAACAACATATGATCTATAGAAAATTATAGAAATGGTCAAAGGATATTTTAAAAAATTCAAGAATGTTATTTCTCTACATGGCAGTTTAAAAACCATGAAATCTCTCACTTCTGCATCATACTTATAGAAATTGTCAAATTCACCCTCTGGATCAGATGTTACGATAATGGACTCATTGTCATCCACAATTAATGAAGAGCAGGGTTAAAGTTTGTTTAATAATTTATATTATATTATATTATTATTATTTCACGATCGTAGAGAAGTCATGGAGAAACCACATCAAACCGAACGACCAGTTGTGTTAGTCGAAAACTACTTTTAAAATCGAGTTAAACCAAAATCGTGCTGGTAGAATTCACATTAGTCAGAGATTGGGTGCACTTTCTCCAACAAGTCTACTTTCTTGTGTCACTATGATTCTAATTCCAAAGGCTGAATCCAAATCTTAATTTAAAAATTTGTCAAATTTTTAGCTGATTGGCTTTCAAACAAATGCTCATTCATGTAAAATTTTGTTTTACAAAATATAGTAAAATTTTTCTTAGAGATTTGTAGATAAATTTTTCCATATGTTAGTATTTCACTATGAGAAGGCATAATACTGGAAATATATAATTCAAGCATTGCAGCAAATATATTTAGTTAAGAGAGCACATTATCCATGACTGAATGTAAAGGAAGACTGATATATTTAAAGTTGTTCGTATTTGAAAATGTTCTAACTTGCCATTATCTATGTAAATAGTGATCTGATATGGAGAAGGAATTGATGCAAAATTCAACTTGTAGAACCTTTTTTATGGTAATGTTTTTTTGCTCACTATATGAGTTTTTACGAGTCCCATTATTTTATAGGTACCCAGTAATTCTTTCCATAGAAGATAATTGCTCTCTGCCTCAGCAAAGAAAGATGGCCTCTGCAATGCAAGAAGTTTTTGGTGAGATGTTACTTGTTCATCCAGTGGAAAAGAATGAAACTCAACTCCCTTCACCTTATCAACTGAGGAGAAAAATAATCCTCAAACATAAAAAACTGCCAGAAGGTGTAGATGAAGCATCATTCATGATTAGAAATGATGAAGGTATGTAACTAATGTTAGCTTAGAATTCAAATTATGGCACCGCAAAAGTGTCAGTGTTGTTGGTTTTTGAAAAGCAAAAGCTTATTAATGATATAATGATAGAAAGTGAACAAAGAAGCAAGAAAAGACTTGGAATATTTAAAGAGACCTTAAAAATAATATTCTTAAAAAATTAGAGATCCATTGCTATTGCACAGAAGAATTTTAATGATAGAAACTTGTGCAATGGTTAAAAAGCTTAATTTTTGTTGATAAAATTTTAAATGTATTATGCATTTATTTCCATGATAGATTTCAAGGTTGGTAAATAAAATGAACTGTCATATAACAAAAAATATTCATCTGTATTATGCTAATTTTTTCTATCAATTTCTTTCTATTTATTCTGCAAAGACTAATTGTGAATTCATTGGATCACTTGTATCAAGTATCTGATGTTCTCATTTCAGCTAAGGAAATGGACCTGAGAAATACTGTGAAAAATGGAATACTCTTTCTTGAGGATCCGGTTGACAAGGAGTTTAATCCCCATTTTTTTGCTCTCACCCAAAACAAGCTGTTTTATACTGATACCTTTCCTGATAATCAAGAGAATGATGGAGAAGAGGAAGAAGAGGAAGTTGGGTTCCACCGACCAAAAGAGGTTGCTTATATTTATACGTACCAGTTAATTTGTCATAAAATTAAAAACTTCTCATTTTTAATTAATACTTCTTAAACCCGAGTATCTTTTGAACTTGCACAAAAATTAAAAAAATATGGAAATGAAACTTTAAATTTTTTTCTTATATACCATACCCTTCTTTAACATGGGACATGTGTTGAAAATGTGCTGTGTAATATGAACCTGTTGTTATGTTCACCTAGTTTTACATAGTCAAAATGGGATTGTCATTAGCATGACTAAGAAGGAGTGGGCATAGACAAAGAGTCCTATCAAGGTGAAGAGAGAAAAAAAAGATCCTCGAATTTTGTTCACTTACCAAATTATTAATAAATCTCTTTTATAACTCATGTTGATGGTGGGAGAAAAGTGAACAACCTCAAGGTTAAGTGCTGAGCAAGCCAAAGCCAGCAGAGGGAGGTTGGTGGGCAAAGACCACAAAGGGACAAAGCCCCTCCCATGTTTTTCTATATTTTTTAATATACAATATATATATATATATATATATATATATATATATATATATATATATCATCATCATCATAGGTAGTCTGTCCGTAGACAGGTCCGTGATTATTCATGGTTAAACCTGGTTCTCCATATACTCCTATTTTCCGCTGTCCTCTTCATATCTTGATAACTCTCTTTCCCTTTCAAATCGTCTATCAGCTGATACCTTTTCCTACCTCTTTCCCTTTTCCCATCTAGTTTTCCTTCTAACACATCTTTAATCATACTCTCTCTCCTCATGTAATGTCCAACCCAGTTAGCCTTCCTCTTTCTGATAGTCTGTATAATCATTCGCTTCTCTCCTATTCTTCGTAGCACTTCATCGTTTTTCATCCTATCTGTCCATTTTATCTTCAGCATTCTCCTCCAAGTCCACATTTCAAAGCTTTCCAAGTATTTGATGTCATTTTTCCTTAGCGTCCATGTTTCTGCCCCATACAATGCTATACTCCATACGTAGCATTTTATCAACTTCTTGCGGATATCTTCCCTAATATTCCCTGTAAGTAGTTGTTTCTTTCTCCTGAAAGCCGCTTTTGCTTTTCCTATTCTAGTTTTGATCTCATCCTTACATTTTGCCTCTCGTGTTATGATACTTCCAAGGTATTTATATTCTGAAACTTGTTCTAATGGCTTTCCCCCAATAGTTATGTTCAGATTCTCTTCTTTACCCGATATTCGAATAACCTTGGATTTTTCTGTATTTATTTCCATACCGTATTTTCTACCTGTTATCACTAGTCTATTTATCATTTTTTGTAGTTCCTCTTCCTTTCTTGCTAGAAGTACTTGATCATCTGCGTATTTTACTGTTCTTATAATCCTTCCTCCAATTTTGAAATCCCCTGTGCCTTCTAAAGCTTCTTGCATTAGACTTTCTCCATATATATTGAATAGGGTTGGCGATAGGCAGCAGCCTTGTCTTACTCCTCTACCGATATTTATTCCGCAAGTGTCCACATTCTCAAACCTAACCTTTACAACTTGATTCTCATATAGATTCCTAATCAATCTCCTGTCTTTCCAGTCTACACCTATATCCTTTAATATCTTCATCAACTTTACCCAATTTACTCTATCAAAGGCCTTCTGCCAGTCTACGAAACATGCGCAGATATCTTGACTGTATTCTATTGCCCTTTCTGATATGATTCTAACTACTCCTATAGCATCTCTAGTTCCTCGTCCTTTTCTGAAACCGAATTGATCTTCCCCTATTATTTCTTCTGCCTTTTTCTCCAGCCTTTTATTAAGAATCCTCGTGATGATCTTCTATGTGTGTGACAGAAGGCTTATAGTTCTGTAATCTTTACACTGCATTGCCTTTGGCTTCTTCTTTAGAGGGATCATTGTTACTTCTAGGAAATCCTGAGGCCACTCTCCCGTGTCGTAAATCTTATTAATTAATTTCGTGATCGCTTTTAGTCCTTCTGATCCTATGACTTTAAGTATCTCAGCCGGTATTCCATCGCTGCCCGTGGCTTTCCCCTTCTTTAGTTCCACTATCGCCTTTTCTACTTCGCTCTCCATAATACTTGGTCCTAAGTTGTCTTCTTCAATGTTTTTCTCATTTTCCAGTTCTATTTTCCCCTCTCCTGCCTGTTTGCCGTATAATTCCTTAATGTATTCTTCCCATACCTGTGCTACATCCTTTGTTTCTGAGACTATCTTCCCATCCGTATTCATAATTCCTTTACCACAAATTCCATTAGACTTCTTATCTTCTAATTCCAGTGCCCTAGCGTACATCATATCGTACCGTCCTAACTTCTCCATTTGTTCTATTTCATCACATTTTCCTTTTATCCAGTTTTCTCTAGCTTTATCTGTTACCCTTCTCAACTCATTGTTTATACGCCTATAGTTGGCTCTACCTTCTTCACTGTTAACGTTTTTCCATTTTCGTCTCTCATCCATTTTCTCCAGCATTTCCTTCGTGATCCATGGTTTTCTGATTTTCTTCTCTTGTTTTCCAATCTCTTTATCCAAGGTATCCTTGATACTGGTTTTAATTTCATCCCATTCTATATCAACGGTCTTCGGTTTGTTTTCCAACTTCCTTAGGTTATCTTCCAACTTCATGCTGACTACATCCTGCCTTTCTTTCAGTTTTTCTAGGTCCCAGGTCTGTCTTTCTCTTCTCGTTTTTCTTATTTGTTTGAGCTTTGTACTCACGTCAACTATTAGAAGGCTGTGATCTGAATCAATGTCTGCTCCTTGCAATGCCTTGGCATTCTTTATGCTGTTCCTGAATCTTTGTTTTACAAGGATGTAATCTATTTGGCATCTCATTCTATCTCCTGGGCTTTTCCATGTGTATAACCTTCGTTTATGGTTTTTGAACCATGTATTAGTCACTACAAGGTCATTATTGATGCATAATTCTACGAGTTTTTCCCCTCCTCGATTTCTCTTTCCAAGTCCGTATTGCCCGACAACATTTTCTTCCTGTCCTTCTCCGACTATGCTGTTCCAATCTCCCATTATTATGCAGTTTACCTTTCCTCTTCCGTCTTCTTCGTAAATTTCATTAATTTGCTCATAGATCTCATCTATTTCTTCATCGTCATGAGCTGACGTTGGCATATATACCTGGATTATCAGCATGTCCACTGGGACTGCTTTTAGCTTTATTGCCATCAGTCTATCGTTCGTTGCTATTATCTTTGTCACGCTTTTCATCATATCATTCCTAAGTACCAGAGCTACTCCCCTTTCCCCACTATTTCCTCCAGAATAAACTACCGTGAATTCTTCCGAGTCAAACTGTCCTTCTCCCTCCCATCTAGTTTCGCTTAGCCCTATAATGTCAACTCTATTTCTTCTCATTTCTTCTTTCAAGTTCTCTAGCTTTCCTGCCTTTCTCATAGTTCTTACGCACTGGTGGTGTAGTGGTTAGCGTGTCGGCTTTCTATTGCAAAGTTCGGGGGTTCAAACCCCTCGAATGGAGGTTTTATAAAAAAAAAAAAACTATCATCAGTGCCTGGCAGTAGGCAGCAGTACTGTCAGTATGGTATAGAGCCGAAAACAAATGATGTTGGTTGGGTCTATATCCAATACAGCTGTAGGCGTGATCAGGACGATTTGAACGGCTACAGTACTGCGATGTGGAAAGCAAGAGGGAAACTACCACATTACAATCCTTAGTAAAGATTATATGGTTGGACAATATGAGTTCTCTCGAGGTAAAACAATCCGGAGGTAAAATAGTCCCCCAATCGGATCTCCGGGCGGGGACCGCCTTGAGGAAAACATTTGTCGAAAGTAAATTACGAATAGGGACTTGGAACGTAAGAACTATATATATATATATATATATATATATATATATATATATATATATATATATATATAGTGTGTATTGTCCCGAATATAACACGATGTTTTTTTCCAAAAAATGAAATTTTAAAAGTAACCCCCGCGTTATATTCGGGTACTAGTGATTTTAAAAGATTGTAAAATCGTGTTTCGAAAAATCACCGTACATTGCGCACGTCTATTTACGAGATACAAGATACTTGTTACATTGTAGACACATTAGGCGTACGTTACAATGTACTTGAAAAGCATCCGAGGCAAGAATAGATTGAGTTCAATCGGCGGCTGAATCCCTCGATAGTCATTGCATTGAAGCCATAAGTTTAATTTTGTTTAAAAACTCAGTGCTACAAGTTGGTGATCTGCCAGGTGGCAATATCAGGAAACCTTGTAGGTCTCTCACACTTCCAACAACGAAGTCTGAAGACAAACAATAGGACAGCAATAAAAAGATCTATAGTAATGACATAACAAAAATATTACTCATAAGAAATATCACTACAAATAAGAAAATTCAAAAGTTTCAAAAAGTGTGTCGGCGTATTCTTTGTAACTACCTTAGCGATTTTTTATCCATCCGTTATTTTAACAATGGGTGACAAAAAGGGTGTTGATCATGTTGAGAAAAAAGGTTCTTCCAAATCCCAGGTTAACAGAGGAATCTGACGAAGTTATCACATGAATTTGAAAAAAGTCTGAGCTAAATCGGTGTTGTTAAAATCCACTGGAAATGAGAAATCAAGGATAACTGTTATGCTTGCAGTCACGGCCGACGGGCGAAAACTGACTCCCTAAATAATTTTAAATCGTAAAAGGATGCCAAAGGTCAAGTTACCTTCAGGTGTAATCTTTCGCTCGCAGAAGGGATGGATTAACGAGGAACTTGTGTTAGATTAGCTGAAGGTTGTGTTATATTCGAGGTTTACTTTCTTCTTAAAAAACTTTTCAAAAATCTTAGGGTCGCGTTATAATTGTGGTCGCTTTATATTCAGGACAATACGTTATATATATAGTAAAACTCCTTATTTACTCTTTTCGAGGGACCTAAGAAAAAAACTGTAAATTGCGGGACAGTGCAAATTGAGGGAAAAGGAAAAATAGCTACTGATTTTCCTTTTAAACTCGCGCATTTGTTACAGTAAAACTAGCAATAAAATCAGTGTTAAAAGAGCTAAGTTTATAAAGAGTATATCTATTTATTCATTTACTTAACCAGCACACTTTTTAATAATAATAATAATATTAAAATATGTGCTAAATTAAAATGCTAGTACGTAGAGTATGCTTAGGTTTCCATTACATTCCCCACATTAAATTTGTCTGGAAAATTGTACATAGACATGTATATTTACTTCAGGAACATTATACTTTTTTGAAGCTTGAATATTGTTAATTTTTTCCGCCTCTTGAGCTATGACTATTTTAAAATTCATGTCATAACTTTGTCGGATTCCTCTGTTAACCTGGGATTTGGAAGAATCTTTATTCTCAACATGATCAGCATCCTTTTTTTTTGTCACCCATTGTTAAAATAATGGATGGGTAAAAACTCTCTAAGGTAGGTACAGAGAATATGCCGATGCACTGATAGCTTCAATTCAATGACTAATGTACGGTGACTTTTCGAAACACGATTTTACGATCTCTTAAAATCTCTAATACTCGAGTATAACATAAAGTATTAAAAAAACGCGTTATATTTGGGACAATATGGCAATTTAAATTACAACAAATTACAAATTAACTTAAATTTAATTACAAACTGTGTGAGCCAAGGGGCAGAATTTGAGGGGAAAGGGTTCAAACATGATAGCACCAAACTTGAACATCTTTTCAATAGCATTCATACTTGGTTCAAAGAGTAAATAGTGTAAATATTATTTCCATATCTTGGTGCGCTGTTTATGCTCTGCTAGTGTGATTTACATTGATGTTTTGAAGTTTTCACCCAAAAGAGTTCATATGTATTTTCGTCTGTATGTATGCTGTTCCTGAGAAGAATCTGTTAAAGGGTTAAAGCGAGTGCTGTTTTGAAAATAAAGTTCATATTTCTGCCTCTAGGGGTGCTGTTCGTACTCTGCCTCCGTTTTCGAAATCTTCGCCGAAAAGTATTCGGATATTTTTGCAAAGCTAAGTCAAAAACGTTTAAAACTTGGGAATCGCATGCTAAATTCTTTTTTAAAAACTGGAAATTCTAACGTAAAATGACGCGAATAGCAATAATTTCATAAGTGTATTTTCTACTGATGAAGACTAAATACCATCACATACTAGTAAATTATGACCAGGAAATTTTTTTGCTGTATTTGATTCAATTTAAATTCTGAATTTGATGAAATGTTTCTCTATTTGGCTTTACATAAATCTGAATGCATCTTCAGGCGTGTGTGCATTTTGAATAAAATTTTTCTTGTCTTTTATTCATTGTTTAAAACTTGCCCTATGTTCATTACAGTATTAAACTGTTGCTGATGCTAATGTGTATTTTTATCCAATAGGGCGTCCCAAATGATGAACTTCACTTTAGTGAGAAATGGTTCCATGGTAAACTCCCTGGTGGCAGAGCAGAAGCAGAAGACCTTTTGCAAAGTTATTCCTACCTTGGTGATGGGACATTTTTGGTTCGGGAAAGTGAGACATTCATAGGAGATTACTCATTGTCATTTTGGTAAATTTAATTTATATTATTGTTATGTACATATATATATATATATATATATATATATATATGTATATATATATATATATATATATATATATATATATATATATATATATATATATATATATATATATATATATATATATATATATATAAGTATGTGTGTGTGTGTATATGTGTGTGTTTATATATATATATATATATATATATACTAATAGAAGGTGCTTATATCATCTCACCTTGAAAAAACATTCATTTTTCAGACAGATATTTCATCATTACAAAAAATTTTTTAATTCTAAAGATTTCACCTCTGCAGCAATTTTCATTTTTCCCTTATGTAAAAATAATAGATTGAAACAATCCCCAAACTTAAAAATTTATACTTTCTCCATTATGGGGTACTAATGCTACACAATTCTGCCATATTTTGAAGTTGTAGCACTTCTAGAAGTGAAATAATATTTTTTTAATTGTTTAAATGTTAAAAAATTTTAACGACCGCCGCAATATATTTATGGAGAGATTTAAATGTTTATTGATGCAAATGCACTACTCTGTAAATAACTTGAAAATTTCAGCTTCCTAACTTATCCTGCAGTACCTAAACAGTTATGTATTTCTTTAAACTTGAATAATTTTTAACGGCAACACAAATTAAAATATCCAAATTTCTATAATCCCTATTTGGTTTTTTTACAAATTCTACCTCTATAAAAAATTTCAGCTCTGTAGCACATTCGAAAATACATAAACCTTGAAAATTTGTTTAAACAATTGCGAATTTTTAGCGGCCGCATTGTTGCACTTTTTCAAGATTTTCGATTTTTCTAGTCCGTTTTGCACAAAATCCTACCTAAGAAAAAATTTCGAATCTCCAGCTTATCTGGAAGTGCCTAAACATTAGTATCCTCCTGTTATATGTTATCATTCTATATAGACGTTCCTTACAGAGGAGGATATAACATACTAGTAGAAGGTGCTTGCATACTGCAAGCATTTCATCTCACCTTGAAAAAACATTAATTTTCAGACAGATATGTCATCATTACAAATATTCTATTAATTCTAAAGATTTCACATCTGCAGCGATTTTCGTTTTTCCCACGTAAAAATAATAGTTTAAAACAATCCCCAAATGTTGCAATTTTAAAAATTTTACACTTTCTTCATTATATGGTACTAATGCTACACATTTGAGCCAAATTTTAAAGTTGTAGCACTTCTAGAAGTAAAATAATATTTTTCTAATTGTTTAACATTTAAGCATTTTTAACGGTTGCCGCAATATATATATATGGAGAGATTGAAATGTTTATTTGTGCAATTGCACTGTTCTGTAAATAATTTGAAAATTGAAGCTTCCTAGCTCATCCCATAGTACCTAAAAAATTATTTAACTTTAATGTTCAAATGGGGTTAAAACAACCCCTAAAATTTACAGTTTTAAAATTTTCGATTTTTATAATTGGTTATGACAAATGTTGTATAAACCTGCAAAATTTCAGCTTCCTAAACCTATTAGATTGGTCTACACACTGGGAAAACCTTTTCCCATGCTAACTTATGGGAGATATTCCGGGGTCTCGGGAGTTGAACCGAAGACACTGTTATTAAAAGTGCCATTAATTCCTAAAAAAGTGCAACAATGCGGCCGCTAAAAATTTGCAATTGTTTAAACAAATTTTCAAGGGTTATATATTTCCGAAAGTGCCACGGAGTTGAAATTTTTTTTATAAGTAGAATTCTTAAAAAAACTAAATAGGGATTATACAAATTTTGATATTTTAATTTGTTTGGCAGTTAAAAATTTTTAAAGTTTAAACAAATAGATAGCTGTTTAGGTACTATTGGATGAGCTAGGAAGCGGAAATTTTCAAATTATTTACAGTATAGTAAATTTGCACAAATAAACATTTCAATTTTACCATATATGTATTGCGGCGGCCGTTAAAAATTATTTAAATTTAAACAATTAGAAAATATTATTTTATTTCTAGAAGTGCTACAACTTAAAAATTTGGCTAAAATGTGTAGCATTAGTACCCCACAATGGAGAAAGTGTAAAATTTTTTAAATTGCAACATTTGGGGAGTTTTAAACTATTATTTTTACATGTGGGAAAAACGATAATCGCTGCGGAGTTGAAATCTTTAGAATTAAAAGACTATTTGTAATGTTGAAATTTCTGTCTGAGAAATGAATGTTCTTTTAATGTGAGATGAAATACTTGCAGTATGCAAGCACCAACTACTAGTATATGATAATGATAACAGGAGGATACTAATGTCCAGCCCAAACTACAAGAGTTAGAGTGCTGAAAGTTTTAGTTTTTGTAGATTTGATGGAGAAACCTACAGATAAAATGAGACTTCTTATCTAAGTGACATGAGTTCGACTCCAGAAACTCCGAAAGTTATGTTTTTACCCATAAGAAAAGCATTGCCCCATTTTTGTAAATTAATTTTGGGCACTTGCCGGTAAGCTAGAAAAATGAAATTTTCAGTATTGCTAGATGTCTGCAATATCTATGGAGAATTATTGTCACTTTATCTTACAGTGTCTTGGGTTCGACTCCAGAGACCCCGGAATATCTCCCATAAGTTAGCATGGGAAAACGTAATCCAGTGTGTAGACCAAGTTTAGGAAGCTGAAATTTTTCAAGATTATAGAATTTTTCTCATAACCAACTATAAAAATCGAAAATTTTAAAATTGTTAATTTTTAGGTGTTGTTTTAATCCCATTTGAACATTAAAGTTTAATAATTTTTATCTTGAAAACTATAAGCTGTAGGTTCGAGTTCTTGAAATCATTTTGTAGAAAATTATACATAGAAAAAAGGAAATTTTGAAGAAGTTCAAATATTCGACCGCTAAAAATTCGCAATTGTTTAAACATATTTTTGAGGTTTATGTATTATCGAATGTGCTACGAGGCTAAAACATTTTTACCGGTAGATTTTGTGAAAAAACTAAATAAAAAATTATTAAAATTTTGATATTTTAATTTCTTTGGCTGTTAAAAATTCTTAAAATTTAAACTAATAGATAAATGTTTAGGTACTTTTGGGCAAGCTAGGAAGCTGAAATTTTCAAGTTAAGTAGAGCTCAGTGCATTGAAACTAACAAACATTTGAAAAGCTCCAACAAAGTGTTATGGCGGCTGCATTAAACTTTTGAAATGTAAACATTTAAATAAATATTATTTCACCTCTAGATGTTCTACAACTTCGAATTTGACAAAAACGTGTGGAATTAGCACCTTACATTGGATAAAGTATAATATTCTTAAAATTGCAAATTTAAGGCTTTGTTTTAATCAAATATTGTTCAATAAGGAAAGATAGAAATTAGGTGCAGAGGTGAAATATTTTGAATTATGAAAATATTTCTAATAATGCTATATCTCTCTGAAATATAAATGTTTATCAGGGTCAGATGAAATGCTTGCAGAACGCAAGCACCAACCACTTGTATGTTATATCCTCCTCCTCCTCTGTAAGGAACGTCTGTATATAATGATGTTATGTATATGTTATATCCTCGTCTTTAAGGAACGTCTTTATATAATGATATTAGTGGTGCACCGAATATACATTTTGGTCGAATTTTATAACCAATATTCGCCCGAGACTGAAGCTGAATATCACCGTCATAGAATTAACTTCATGAATGCAAGAGTAAATCTGAGATTTATCAAAAAACCTTTTTATTTATTAAATATTATTAAAATTTAATGATTCAAGTATTAATATTCAAATTTAAATAATTGTATATTATAGTGCAGGAACAATAATTTCTCTGCATTGTCTGCTGCCAGATTCATCCTGCGGTCACTGTACTGGTCACTTGCAATGCTAAAAAGACACTTTCAACAGAGGTTGGAGGAGGAGCAAGATATATACTTTTTTTATAAAGCCCACTGAAATGTGTAAAATAAATTTTTGGGTCCCAAAAAATATCTGGATCTTAAGGAAATTTTTCATTAGAATGAATCTCTTTAAAATAGATGAATGGCATATGCTGATTAAACAAGAAATTTTCAGACTATTTATAATGTAGTGAATAATTTAATCAACATATGTCATAGGTACATCTTTTTTTAAAAGATTCATGATCATATCTAATGAAAATTTTCCTTAAGATCAAGATATTTTCTGGGATCAAAAAATTTGTTTTATACTTTTCACTATGCTTTATAAAAAGATTATACATTTAAAAATTTTTAAACATATTTTTATTAGGTTCAAACTTACACAAGCACTTTATAAACACTCTATATTGCGATTTAAATAATTTATACTCCAGATATTTCCTTTCATTAAAAACTAAAATGTAAAAAATAGATCAAATCTGAATTTAGAAAACATTTGGCTATTCAGCCTTTCTCAAGACCAAAGCTTGTTCCAATATTAAAAAAATAATATTCCCAAAATTTGGTAAATTTTAGATGAAATTTAAAGGTTGCTACCAAAGTTTGAAACATTAAGTTTTCTTTATTTTAAACAAAATGCAATACAGTACAAAGCATATAAAATTTAGAGTTGGTAATTTCCATGCTACATTGTCACATGATGAACATAACAATACTGACACAGTGGTATATTAATTGTTTGTGGCAAGTCTGGATATCTCCTCCGATGATCGCTGACAACCTGCAGAAGAAATTGCTTTTGCTGTTCACCCTGGGTGTGTAATCGATTGTATTCCTCAATCAGGGCAACTCCGCATTCTGCCATATCGTTAATGCAATTGATGGACCTGATGCACTTTTCTGTGCTTGAATCAATTTGGCTTTTGTATCTATTGATACTTTTTTATTAAAGAAAGCAAGGGCAACCAGCTCTTCGCTGAGGTACCACAGATGACGAGCAAGCTTCTTCAGAGCAGCGTTGGCAACTATTGAGTTTGTAGTCTTGTACTGTTGGAGGTTCTTCAACAGCATCAGGTCATTTAAAGGTGCAGCAGTTGGAAGTGCAGCTTGAAACCACGCCTTCAAATAGAATCTCACAACAAAAATTGCTATGTCCCTTATCCCAGTTTCCTCTTTTGTCTTCAATGGAAACTGTCCTTTGAACATCCACAGTTTGATAGCATAAATGGCTTTGGCCATCTAACGAGCCTTATGCATTGCACCAGGAGCAAGAAATCTAATTCCACGAGAAGGTTCACTTCCAAGAAAGGTGATAGAGATTTCCAGGAGTTCTCTGTAATCATCGTGAGGTTGCTGCTGGTTCAGTTGGTCTGTAGAAAAAGTGATTATTTCGTCTTTAATATTGGCAACAGCACTGGCAGTGAACTCATCATCAAGTGCAGTTCTGTATTCGGACTTATCCAGTGACACCCAATGAGCTTGAAATCGCTTGAAGATTAGTATTTCTGGGCTCGCTGATGGACTTACGATGACAGAGAAGACATCTTCCAGTACCAGCTCCAATATGTGGTGCCTGCAGGGAATGTAGAGAAGGTTCTTGTCTAATTTCTGTTCAATCCAAAGACATGCTCCATTTTTTCTTCCAGTTTTTGACGCAGTAGTGTCAAAACACATTCCTTTCACTTTCTCTGCTCGATTCCACAGTTCCAAAGTTTTAACAACAGCCTTGCTCATTTCCAATCCAGTTCCAGCCGCAATTTTTGGAACACTGAGCAGTTGTTCTACTCCATTACCTGTGACTAAAATAGGAAGACGATCAACTACTTCCTTTCCAGTAAGATCTGGCAGCAGCTTGCCATCCCAATGCACAACTAGCGGAACTGTTGGATTGCTTCCCTTCACTGAATGCGACTTACACGAATTGAGGAACGATTTACGATTGTTTATGAAGGTTCTTTAACGTTCTGGACAGTTCTAGATTGTTCCAAAAGACCTGATATGGACTATTACATAACACAAAGAGTGCTCCTGCAAGTGGACTTATGCAGGATTTCTGAGGGGTACATCTGAAAGGTTATATCTATTGCAGTATTGCGTAACATTGATCAATGGGTGCTGCATCACAATTTTCAATACTAAGTATCTACAATTCACAATTCAATTAAAATAAGTTTAAAATTTAAACTAATTTAAATATGAGTGCACCTATGTTTAGCATTATGATATTTTGTGATTTTTCAGATCTTGGTAGCGACCCCTAAATATTCCAAACTAACTTACTAACTAACCTAATTTTACCAAAATTATTTTTTTTCATAATGGAACATTCAAAACGTGCCCCCTCCAGTTTTCCAAAACTTAAAAATAAGGACCACTCTAATATATATATATATATTTGTTTATTTATATTTGGCCCAACCAAAATAATGGGAAAGTGTTTTATATGGTTGATGCCCAATTAAATGAACTAATTGGGACAAATTCCTTAATGTAGTTATTATTATTTTTGAAAATATACTTTAAAATACTGTGAATACATGCTAATAAAATACTGTCAAATTCTGATTATCTGTGTTAGTTGTGACATGATTGAGCATGGATAACTGAATAATACAGTTAATCCTTATTTTAAATAATTTGGTATAATTTCTGCATAATACTGTACAATGTTATATGCATAAAAACAGGTAATATAGCATATTCACCCTTATAAAGCATCTATGAAGAAAATTATTACTTAATTTCATATTGAGATTCTGTAAACATACAATAAAATTTGCAACAAAAAATAAACTTATAAATGGACTCGAAAATTTCCCAAAAATACCATATTTACTCAGGCAGTTGCCTCAATTGCAATAACTGCCCCACTCAAATTTTGAGGAAGAAATAAAAGATTATATTTTTGCATCCCATAATTCCTCTTTTATTTAGATGAGGTTTCTTTTGCCTGTATACAGTGAACTCTCGTTCTAAAGTTTTCGCTTCTAACGTTTTTCCGCATCTTAAGTCGAAAATTTGAGGTCCCAGCTAGTGCTCCATTTACTTCCATTATATCTTTTCCCGCTTCTAAAGTTTATCCTTTGTAACGTTTTTCCGCATCCTAAGTATCGAGTTTCAACTCCCCGTCTAGAATTACATCCGCTTATAACGTGAGAATAAAAATTACGAAAACTGGAAAAGGTACATAAATGCAACACAACCTCTATTAAGTTAATTTGTATTATACATAGTTTACGATTAACTCAATAAGGTCAGTAAAAGTGTTTCTTTTGCTTCCAGTATGCCCTACTTAGTTATAATCTATGTACAGAAAAATGTGGCTATGCAGAGTCTACTAGATTTCACTTTCATTAAATTACCATCAAACTTTGTCTACATACATTGTAGCATCTCTACTCTCAGTCTCCACCATCTAAACTTTCTCAGTGGCAGTTCTTTATCAGCCGTCGTCTTCGGTACGCAACAAGCCAAGTTCAGCCGTCTACCGTTGGAACTCTGCTCGTTTGTCTGATTGACATAATACAATCAGTGCATTCTATGTCATTTCTATTTTAGTGACAGTTGCACCTCGTAAGTTGAAAGCTGTAAATTTACCAAGTTTTAAATATTTTAGAGAATTTTACTCTCAGTGCTGTTTAAAAGTTTTTGTACTCCACCCCATATATTTCTAATGGCATCAAAAAGAAAGGTTATAACTCTTGATGAAAAAAGATTAATAATCGAAGAAGTAGATAGAAATCCACATCTGAAGCGTGTTGAAATGGCAAGGCGATTAGGGCTGGCAGTGACATCGCTGAACACAATTATGGCTCACCGAACATCGATCCTCAAAGCTGTAAACGACTGCGGTGTGGCTGCGAAAAGGAGGAAGAACTCTCGAGCATCACCATATGAAAGAGTGGAAGCATTGTTACTCGAGTGGTTTCAGCAGGCTCGAGCTTCCAACATCCCGATTAGCGGTGTTATAATGCGTGAAAAGGCAATACAAATCGCAAATCAACTGGGGTTTCCTACTTTTACGGCATCCAGCAGATGGCTTGATAGGTTTAAAAACCGTCATGGTGTAGTTCATAAAGTCATTGCATGAGAGAGTGCAAACGTAGATCTTGCATCAGTGAATCATTGGATGACAGGAGAGTTACCCGAGAAAATAAAGAACTATGCACCATGCGATATTTTTAACGCCGATGAAACAGGATTGTTTTATAATTTGTTACCAGATAGAACCTTAACTTTTCGAGGAGAAGCTTGCCATGGAGGGAAGAAAAGCAAGGAGCGACTGACAGTTTTGCTGTGCTGCAATGCAGACGGTAGCGAAAAACTCCAACCACTTGTGATTGGAAAATTCGCCATACCGTGATGCTTCAAGAATGTGAGGACACTCCCATGTAAGTATAAAAACAACTCCAAGGCATGGATGACATCAAAATTATTCATGGAGTATTTGCAAGAGTTTGATGCAAAAATGGGTTCCACCTTGAGAAAAGTGTTGCTGTTTGTGGATCGTTGTGCTGCTCATCCACAATATACTCCCAATCTACGGAATGTTAAAGTTATTTTTTTACCAGCAAATTGCACAATTCAACAAGCCGACTGGAACGCTGGCGAAATATTGTCCAGAAAATGGATCAACAAGGCAGAATCCCGGACATCATCACCATGTCATTTATTTGCGATGTTTTTCTTATTATAATATATTTTTAAAACCTTTCACTTCAGAAAATACAGGATTTTACGGGACAGATGATGAAATACAGGATTTTACGTCACAGTTGATGAAATACAGGACATTTGGGCGTCCTGTACAATAATTTAAAATGTACCGGACAAGGTACTATTATGTGCGAATATCATTATCTCCATTTCCGCATCTTACGTTTTTCCGCATCTAAAGTCGATTTCCCTTGGTCCGGCAAAAAACGTTAGATCGGGAGTTCACTGTATATGCCCAAATGTCGAGTTTTTATCCCATTTCAAACAAATTCAAAAACGATATCCTCATTCTTAATGTGCAGAAAGAGCATTTTAATCATTCTGTATCAACTTTGTCCCTCCTTGACTTTTACGCAATGGTTATCATTGTTTACTCTGCCTGACTCACTTGAAGACATTGTTAAGTTTTCATAAAATAAATAGTGTTTTAATAAACCAGTTTGTGCAGGGACAGTATACCCACCTACTTGCCCCACCCTTTGTTTTGGTGTAAAAAAATAGTGTGAAAAAGTGGGACAATTACGTAAGTAAATAAGATAACACAAGCTCTGAATATGTTATATTAGTGAGTTGGCATGAATAAATTAAATTAATGGAAACACAACAAATCACTTTGTAAAAACTCGGCTATATTTAGAAAACAAGACCCATGTAACAATGTCAACATCAGGTGTGTGGCATATATATGCTTGGGGAATGACAAGCAGTCAATAAAAAGAAATCATTGTTTCTCATTTTCTCCTGCAGTCAAGTCTGTGCTGGTAGCACTGATTGACATCTGACTGGCTTACTTCAATAATTCATGGTTATAATTAAACCGATTTAACTCCTTCCTTTTCAAATTGAATTTTGTGTTGTATATACAAATTTATGTTGTCTGTTAACAATTGTTGTTGTGAATATGAATATTTCAATACTATTTCATATAATCATTTTTTCCATTCTTTCGTTATTACTCACCACTTTTTAGCCTATTAGTATTTAGTTTATGCACAATTATTATTCATTATATGTTAAACATCTTAAATAACATTAAGTCTAAATCTATTGCCATGTTGTTTTGCAGGAGGCAAGGGAAAGTGAACCACTGCAGGATAAGATCAAAACAGGATAAAGGGCAAACCAAATTTTTCATGATCGACACAAATTGTTTTGACAGTCTATACAGCCTCATCACTCACTATAGGAATCATCCTTTGAGAAGCCAAGTAAGATGTTATACTTATAAATCATTGTGAATGAAAGAGAAAAGATGAAAAATGTTAGTGGTGTAGTTAATATACATTTACATGCATATTCATTACTAACCTGTGCCATGTAATATATTCATATAAAAGCAAGAAAATGCAACAATATAATATAGGATATATAGCAGGATAATGCTATTTTTTCTTTTCAGGAATTCCTTATTACGCTCCAGGAATCTGTACCACAACCAAAGAAGCATGAAGGCATGGAATGGTATCATGCACATGCCACTCGTGCGATCGCTGAGGATATGCTGAGGCGTGTCCCTTCAGATGGTGCATTCTTAGTTCGCCCTAGTGAAAAGGATCCCAACAATTCATTTGCCATTTCATTCAGGTAAATTTATATTCTGCTCAGAATATGCCTTGTTACTATAAAATTTGATGATTTCCTTTGATGGCTTTATTAATATTTGGTTTGGATTCTTATACTTCGTTTTTAAGATGTTTAGGCTAATTGTATTCGTAACATACTTAGTTTGACTTTCAATCTTTTATCTTCTGTCATGCATTTAATAGAACAGAGTAGAGAGAAGATAACAAAATAAATAAGGTTACATATGAGGAATGAGATATAAATTTACTGTGCTAAAATACCCAGTCATTTTATTGAAAAAACAATGTAATTTTATTATATTGATAATATCAGAATTATTTCTGTTAATGGAAAAGGTTTTTCTGATTCTGTTTTCTATTCTAGAGCGGAGAAGAAAATTAAACACTGCAAAATAAAATTGGAAGGAAGGTTGTTTACCATTGGGACTATGCAGTTTGAAAGTCTTGTGGAACTAGTCAATTATTACGAACGCCAACCTTTGTATAAGAAGATAAAGTTATGGTACCCTGTTAGCGAAGAAGTAGTAAGAAGATTGGGAGCTGTGAGTAAAATATTTATTTATATATATATATATCTATTTCTTATGTAACACTGATCATCTCATTCTTACAAATATAAATACACCAATAAAATTATAAAATAAATGAACAACATGATGATTATGAATAATGGATAAAATATGAAATATTTACAAAAATGTCTGAAGTATTTGAATTCTCATCTGCTACTGCTTGGTGTTTGCGACAGTGTGCATCGTCGGTTCCACAGAAATTTTTGGTTCAACACTTTGGTTCGAGGGTGAGATGCTTCTTAGGGCTAATACTGCTGGCTGGTAAGACAAGTAGCCCTGAGGATATGTGGCTTGGTATGATGGTTGAGAGGCTCCACTCCAGCTGACGTACTGAGGATTGGTTTTGAGCTGCTGTGGTACTTGATAAATGACACCAGGGTTTTGAGTCTGATATCTCATGTATGGGTACACATAGGATACCCGGACAGGAGAGCCAGATGTGGTGATTCCAATGGGCACTGATGATGGTCTCGTTGTTGGAACACCCATGGCAGCCACTGTTGGCCTCGTCGTAGGAACCGTGGTCTGGATAGAAGCGACAGTTGGATTCTTTTCTCCTAGAGCAGCCACTGTTGGCAAAGTTGATTGAAGTTGAGCATTGATAGTTGCAGCTGTTGGCCTGACAGAGGGTCTCCTTTGGATTGCATAGGGATTATACGTCATGGGATACAAGGCGACGGTTCCATAAGGGCTGGCAAAGTATTGAGGCGTCATTTTGCTACCTTGGGCAACATAGTCATTTTCGTTCATGTCGTCATTGCCTTCGGATAGCGCATTGCCGGTTTCTTCCCCAATCGGCCGCAATTCTTCGTCGTCTTCAAACCTTATTCTGTCCATGTCATGTTTGAGTTCTTCCGGGAATGGTAAAACGGTGGTGGCACCAATGTCCTCCGCTGACAATTCTGAAATGCTGTCAGTGGTTTCGGGCAAACTCTCTTGGGCTAGGGTGGTAGACGTCGGTGGAACGGTATCTTCCGAAGGGTGGCTCGCTTCGCTTTCCGTAAGATGATCTTGCGATTTACTTTGAAATTCGCCGTCGGTCTTCTCGGTGCTTTGGGTGGCAGGAACCACGTGCGAGTTCGCAAGCGACCAGGCGACAGGATACGCTCCGGGCTTAAGTCGAATTACGGTTTGATAAATGTTGGTGCCGTCCGTCGTGTAGGTGACGTATCTGATGTACCCTTGTTGATCTGGTGTGGTGTACGTTCCTTGGTTGTTGACACCGTTGAGGTTTGCTTGTTTGTAATCTCCCAGCGCCACGTAGCGAAGAGCGTACTGCGGATAAACCTGCAATTAAAAAAATATAAAAAAGCATTAAATACGTTATTTTTTTAGGAAAAATGATAACAATCGGAGAATTGCTACAAAGAAAATTAATCATCTAAAAATTTATTAGGCTGTTTTCAATTTTAGATGAATGGATTTCAAATATTCATAGCATATGTTGAATCTATTTACTTACGTAGTCCGACGATGCTGGGGATACACTCATTGTTGGTTTGAGTTCGCCATTGGAAGCTGCCACGAGGATCAAGAACAATAGAGGGATCTATAAGAAAGGAAGAAAAATAAATAAAATAAACTGATAAAAAATTAATACTAAAAATTTTGAATAATTAAAAAAGGATAATGAAGGTGTGTTTAAATAAAACATGATGGAAAAGTATACTCCATAAATGGAATACACAGAGATTTCAAAGGCGTTCTTTATAGATTTCAAAGGCGTTCTTTATTGGAAATACTACGTACAAAACGGTATCGAAAGATTGGGCGATTCTTGAATTTTTGTCCGAAACTAAAAGTCGTAATTACGTGGTCCCGCTGACTTTTTTATGGCAAATATCTCTATTCGAATGCATTTTTAAGCGGTACATTACAGATCATATAAGAGCATGGGAGAGAATAATATGGATTTTTAATTGTTGTTTACCGATAGAACCGCCGTAGCGATCGGTGTAAACAAAATACATTCATTCATCGGTTTACGAATGGGATGCGTTAGGTACTATAAAACGCTTCGTAAAACGAGGACACCTTTTTCCATTACTCTAAAGCTAAACATTCTTATTATGTAGCGGCGCATCATATCTAAAATTATTAGCGTGAAAATTATAAGCTAACGGGATAGTGGGTAAAAGCAGTTTCATCTCAAAATCTTTCGAGATGGTATATGATTCTTGCTGTTTATTCTTGCAATTTTTATCACATAATCAGTAAACTTACTGAAGCATAAAATTTACGTTTTCGTTTTCAAAACGGTTCTAAAGTCTAATTTTTAATGCGTTATGTTAATTTTTTTATATAAAGTCTGAAAGTCATGATTAAATTTCACAAGTCGCGCAGAGAAGATTTAGAGCCACCCAAAAATAACAAGTAACCCAATTGGATAATTTAGTATCGCCATTTTGAAATTAGCCAAATTCACGACTTTTCTCCCAATCTGCAGTTCTAATTGGCAGACGACTGCAGCATGATGCTGTGGAAGTTATTCATACCCACGTATTAGCTATCTTACTTGCGATTTGGTGACTCGGCGCAAAATTCGTAAAGCGAAAAAATATTCGTAAAATGAAAAAACCAAAGGTTCTGTAGCGTTAAAACGAACGTTCATAAACCAAGGAATGGGTGTATGTGATTTTTTGCTTAGGATTTTCTCGAATTTTTATCTCCGAAATTGAGTCGTAATTTTGTGGTCTCGCGGTCTTTATTTGGCAAATGTTGCCTTCTATCCGAATAATTTTTTAATCTATACCTTACAGATCACATAAGAGCATGGGAGAGAAAAATATGGATTTTTATTTGTTGTTAGCCGTAATGTAAACAAAATATATTATTTTATGCTTGGGATTTTCTCCGAAACTATAAGTATAATTATGTGGTCTCGCCGATTTTTTGTGAAAAATGTTGTCATCTATCCGAATAAACTTTTACCTTACTGATCATACAAGAGCCAGGGAGAGAAAAATATGGTATCGTTGCTTTACGGAAGTCATTTAACGAGATACGAGTATAAGTTTATTTTAGTGCTTATATAAAGTGGAAGTTCTAATTGACGGATGCAACCTAATCACAATTTTAATATGGATCACTTTTAAAATCCGTCCATCGGTTTAGGAGATGAAAGTTACGACAGACGGACGGACGAGCGATAGGTGCCCATAAGGCTTTCTGCTTCGCTGCTAAAGAACGCCTAAAAACCGGCTTATCCCTAGTTTCCCATCAGGACTTTTGTAAATAAAATTACTTATGGCATTTTCATAAGTGTTATCTCTATTCAAATAAAATAGTGAAATCAGTGACTTCTTTTATCCAAGTAGGCGTGGTTCCACGATTCCGTGAAAATATTTTATAAAATCGGAGCTTCATTTGCTGACGCAATATGAAAAAGCGCGTATTTATTGAGGTTTATTTAAAAAATCGTAAAATTATAATTCGTGACAAACTTGGTATTATAACTATATGACAAAGTAATTTATTCAATAATCAATTAAAAAAGTATATTCATGCTCTTACATGTGTTACGTTTCTAATCTAATGACGAGTGGTTTGAGTATATGACAACGGAGACCAAGGTCGCGGGTTCGAATCCCGCCGAGGGCATGGTCGTCTGTGTTCGTAGTATGTACAGGGTTATATGTAAGAATGGACCAGATGGTCTAAATATGGCCCTTAAACAAATTCGATTTATTATTATTATGTATGTAAATATGAACTACATTACTACATCTCCGATTTCTCCAAAGGCCTTCCCTGACGCACCCCGAGTTTTCAAAACATTTAGTCTTATAGCTCATACCGTTTACTTGCCATTCTAATTTAATTATTGCACAGGCAGACAGAGCAAAAACGTCTAAAATAATATGAATAATTTCCGTAGATTAATAGGCGGCGAAGTCCAAATAAAACATGACGCTGAATGGCAGGCTTTCTAGACGAATGTTATTCACGATTTATTATTATTTTCACATTGTGACACGAGAAACACTTTTGAAGATAATTGTTAAAGCGAGCACTAGCCTAATATGTTCTTGCAAGTTAGCCGATGGGAAATTGTTCACATACTATGAACTGACAATATGCACATGTATAACTGTACAAGTGATGATTTACTAATTACCTACCTTAAAATTTTAAGCAAGTATCACTCTGCAAAGAGAACTGAAAAATAGTTGAATACTCTTGAAAATCTCACATCACTTAGTATTAATTGTCAAAAGATGTCACTATGAACAAAAATCTCGAATATATGTATAGTTAACGATTTTTTAAATAAATTAAATCTTGCTGTCTTGAAATTTAGGTAGTATTCAATTGTAGCGTGTTAAAAATACTTGCAGTGAATGGCAGATACGACCAAAGAAATAACCTGTTCGAGAAAATCGTGAAAACGCAAAAAATCATCAGACATTCATGCCGTGATTATTTAAAGCCACAATCGAGATTTATAATGACCCTTATTCAGCTCGCGGAAAGAGGAAATACATTTTGCTGTAAAAGCGCTTTCAGAGGAAAGCCGTTTTTTACGAGAGTATAATGAGTGTAAAAATACTCATTGTCGGCCTTATTTATCATTAAATTTCTCAAGAATTTAAATATATAAAATGACATAATGGTTGATATTTAGGTTAAATGTAACGAACATGTACTGAATACGAAATCTGAATTACATGCGTCACTCGCATTAATCGGATTTAAAATTTTTAATGTTAATTTTTTTCACACTATTGTGGCCAGTTGGCAACTGTTAAGTTTGCAATCTAAATATTGACAGAAGAAAAAACAACAACTCGGTTCTCACCATTCTCGGCTGCATGATGACCGGTTGGTTGGATGAAGATCTTTGCACTGCGTTGATCAGGCTAGAGGATTGTAGATACGTAGAGAACACTCACTAGCTTCACACACTTCACTTTGGTTATGCCTCCCAAGCGTTGAAATCTCTCTTATAAAGGGCTCAAAGCTCAGTTTTTGAGGGTGTGGGGTGAGGTAGCAAAGGCGAGTCCTGATTGGCTGAGGGTTCCTGGTAATGGGCGAATCTTGAAGATGACACCTAGTTTAGGGGGGTGGTGTTGGTATCACCCCCCTACCTTCCCCCTCCTACAAACCTTCTCACCCCTTTTTTTGTCCGTGGGGCAGGTAGACTCGACGAAGAAATAAGGGTTGGGGTAAGGTTTGGGTTGGGATCGACGGGGCGCCCGGAGTCCGGAGCAGGTTGATGGGGTTAGGCGAGACGAGTCTTTTCATGCCCAAGTTAAAACACTCGAAGGAACAATGGTTCCCATATATTTAGCCTTTAAGAAGGGAAAGGGTAGTTTTCTCGCCGTATCCGTCTTTAAACACTTGTAATTGGCTTTCTTTTAAAAAATGAATACGGTTCGCGGAAGAAGTATGCATTAGGGAAGGGCTGAGGGTAAAGAAAAAGGGAGGGAAATAATGTGCGTTGTTCTTTCTTTTTACTTTCATATTTTCGAGGGTCCTTCGTTTTTATGCAGAGAAGTTCTCGGAGAAAATGACTCGTTTTTGATGGTTAAGATTATTTTATTTTCACTCTAAATATCTTGTTATGGGGCCTATATTTATTGATATTATTGAAGTGCTAATCGTACAATTGATATTTTTCAGTATCTATGATATTATCAATAGGAAATATCAACGGAGAATGTATTTATTTTGGAATTGTTTCACGCTTTTACATGTTTATCGATCGTATGCAATGATGATCGTTAAAACTAGTATGGTAACGGATATTTGAAAACTCCTGCTCTATCAAATAGAAAAGTATTTTCCAAAATATTGTCGCAAATATTGATAGTGTATAGGGGCCTCGCTGCTTCCCATGACGACCTTTTTCTTCCGATATATTTGATTGGTATGTATTTTCTATTTATTCAAGTCGCAGATATTATACCGATTGACCTAGCATATATTGAAAAACAGTTATACACTCGAGCGTGGTATAAGAAGGCCGCATCAAAAGAGATTTTTCGGCTATAAAAATGAAAAAGAATGTGTTTATGTTTTTGTCTCTCTGGTTGTTTTTTGGACCTCGGTTTGAAGGCTCACTAATTCATCGTTTCGTTGAATTTGAATTTTAAAACGTTGACGGAATTAATCTCTCCGTTGTCCTTACAAAGCCGATTACTCCTACCCAATTTTGAATTAACATGTATTATTTGCTAAGTTATTTTCCCAATTAAGTATAAGCTTAAATACAACCCTCATGCTAGAAGCTTATCATCAGCAAAAAACACGAACAAGCAGGCGAGCTTGTGGAAGGATTACAATTTTAAACAGCACGTATTCTAATAAACTTACCTTCCAAGACTGGCAAATGTCGCGATTTTTGATGGTTTTATTCTACCATCATTTTTCTAAAATGTGAGGTAGAAATTCTGGGATACGAGGAAAATCTCAATTTGCTACAAATATAAACGTAAAAACTCCAATCCTCCGGTGTCGCTCAAGTTGATTCACCCCGAAGACAAAAATTAAACGTAAAAAAGCCAATCCGTCTATGCAGATTAATGTCATAGCGGAAGCTCTGACGCTCATCCTTTAAGCTGATGATGCAGTTAAAAATCTTTATGTCGATATATATATAACGTGCGCTAACCTCCAGTCGTTTGGGACCTCTGCGCGGGAAATGGATTTCTCGAAGATTATCCTAAGAAAAGGTGCTATTTCTTCAGCTAATTCTTTTAAAACGCGAGTAGGTATTTCTTCGGGGCCAGTGGCTTTGTTATGTCTGATGGAACGTAATTGCCTTGCTATTCCCACCTCAGAAAATACGATATCGTCCATCAGGTTGCTCCTTATTGCGGGTGCATAAAGTACGCAATGGTCGCTGACGGATGTAAATGCTTTTACAAAATGATCGTTTAACAGGTTGGCTTTCTCTACGCTATCATGAATAACGGCACCCGAGTCATTACGCAGGGAAGGTATGAAAGTAGCGTCGAAAGAAAGATTTATAACCTTTTAGAACTTTACGGATATGAGATCGAGATTTACGGTAGCAAAAGAATGTTTTTTATATTCTTTATCGTTAGCTTTACCTTGTAAATGTTATGGACGCGCGTCGAATTTGGTGAAGTGGATTCGTAGAACGGTGAGAGAATAACGGATAATTTTTCAAAAAGATTTTTGAAAAGTTTAATAGCCCCGAATTCATTGAGGATGTGTGCGTCATAGGTAGGAGTTTATCATAAAATACGTTGAAATATTCGGTAGAATCGAGAGGTTTTACATATCATTTTTCCTAGACGCGATAGAATAAGCCAATATACGCTTTTTCTAGTATATGAATGTTATAATTGCATCCCCTGCCAAACACTGTCGACGGCCTTCTGGCTAAAAATGTCAATGAAAATTTATTCTGACGTCATTGGTTTTCAGCCTTTAATGCGCGGTTTTCGGATTTCATAGTACTATAATTTTTCTACCGAAGGAACTGCTGTCAATATTATCACCATAGTGATTTTGCAGTCGATGTTAGTTATTTAGCTCTTTCTTTATGTCGATCGAATATTAATTGATACATTATCAGAAGTGGCGTTTTGTTAAGTAGCATCTTTGATTATTAATGTTGACATTTTTGTTTCACGAATTTGTTTCGCTGCCCTTAGCGAGTTATTCAATCCCGATGAATAAATTACGATACATTCAATTTTCATTCAAAACTCATCATACAATTTTATTGCAATATATTATCATTGACTTTTTATAATGACTTTTTTTATCCTTGTCGAAAAAAGTAAAACCATGTATAGAAGGAAAGAGAATCATCGATCTCATACAATGTTTATCACCACTGGAGAGAATATTGTGTCAATTTTATTTGTAAAATAAGGAAAATTCTTCTTTGAGATCTACATTTACATAACTATCATGCAAGACGCCGATGGGGTTAGGCTGGAGGTACCGCTGCCACACGCATAGTCTTGATGTCGGAGCATCGCGATTGTTTTTCGGTTCAATTCTTGAAGTCTGTATGCTCAAATAAAGGTGTCGGCAACACCGCTTGTCCGCCTCCTAGTATTAGATGATCGGAACCGTGGTATGTCGGAAATGAGGCTGGGGGTAAAGCAGAGGATGGAACGGGGTTGTGGGATGGGTGATTCGGAGAGGTAGACGCCCAAGGGGCAGTCCCGTGGTCCAGGAGCCATTCCGCTCTACCTCCCCTTCTTCCTATTCTCCCTCCTTCCTCTTACCCCTTCCTCCTCCCTCCCTTTCTCCTTCGCCTCCCCTCTCCCTCGGTCACTCCTCACATCTTTCTAACCCTTCCTTTCTGGAATGCTTTCGTGGGAATGTTTCTTGTTGTAGAAAATTCGGGGGAGGTCAAAATATCTCACCGTATGCTTTCTAAAATACGCCTTATTGGAATTTATTGGCTTCTATGAGTTAGCGACCATTATAACGCGTTTTGCCTAAGGACGCTGCACCATTCGGGAAGTTTATTTATGAATATTCGGCGTTTTAAAATTTTTTCTTAGAATATAAGAATGTAGGAAATATTAGTTTGTGGAGAAATCTTGTCATAGTCTGCAGACTAGGCATTTCTCTATGCATACTAAAATTTGACTGAAAATATTTTATGGTAGATATAGAGATAGATAGTATAAAATAGTCGTCAATGTACATCGTCGCTTTATACTTATAAGAAATTCGTTTTATTTTGAAGAAAATAACTTTTTAAACCTTTGAGGCACAGTGGTACGAGTTGTGTACCTCAAATTTTCATTTTGTTCCGTGGCGCTACCGAATTTTGTAACCCCGTTTCAATTGCTTTGTTTAATAATTAATAATGGTATTATTTGTTTATCAACACTTTCCTGCCTTAAAGATTTCATCCGTCGATTTTAATATATAGTTTCATTTTTCAATTTACAATTTGACAATTATATTTAATTTTTACTAAGGCATCTGTGTAGCAAATGTCTCTTGCCCATAAATCCCTGTGATTAAAAGAGTTAAATCCACGAAATGGAGTCTAAAATTTACCACGAACCGAGGGTTTTCCTTCAGTGTAATTAGACGAGTGTCATTTATCAAATCATTACCTAATTTATGATTAATAGAGACGCTTTAAGAAAAAAGGTGTTTGGATCGTATGAGGTTTTGTCTAATAATGAAAAATGCGCCACCAAAAAAATACCTTATACCAGTGGTTCACAAATTGGGGATCACGAAAGGTTTTCAGGGGCTCGCGAAAGGTGTTCAGGGAAGACGGAAGGTTTTTGTTTTACTAATTAATTTTTAGCATGGATATATCTATACTTGGCATTAATTTTTGTGCAGTTAAAATGAATGATTATTATATTTCGAAATTAATAGTACATTTCGTATTTATTGGTGGATTAATGATGTTAAGGGGATCATGATAAGGTCAGCTCTACTGATTTGGTCTCGTTTAAATGTAGGTATGGGGTAAGTAGTTTGAAGGTAGTAAGGGAGTGAGAGGAGTTTATTCATCAGAGTTATTCGTCTTCTCGCAACTCAATACTTTATCCTATAGTGCATAACCAGTTTCCTTTCTTAAAAAGTGATAATTTTGATCTTTATTTTTTTCGCGACTCTGGAACTCATCGATGGAAAGATAAGAGTTCAGGCGGAAAAGGAAAACTTATGTCTTTATACAGCCAACATGAAGCAAAGGCGAAACATTTTCCTTCCATATCTAGAACAACGGATGGCTTTTTCAGCGTACGCCGATCGAGGCCAAGGCTTCAAAATATTCATTTCGTTGAACGTAACCTCCATAAAATTTAATCAGCGCTTGCATAATTTTATAATTTGAAAAACAATTCAATGCAAACAAAAAGAAAGAAAAAAGTATGAACAGGGTCGGCTTCAGACAGTAAGCAAGTGAGGCAATCGCCTCAGGGCGAAGGGTCGAGGGGGCGGCCTCATGCCTCATACTGACGCCGTTCCCTCTTGCCAAGTTTGGTCTTACAGCAAGGGTGGCAACCCTGCCCAAAGAGACATTTGCAAAAACTGGAGGGAGGTAAGGTAAAACCAAGGGAAACACCCACAATGTACCCTTTGTGACTCTTTAACACAGTCCGTACGGCTACGGAAAAGAAGGAAAACAATAAACGGAGATCCAATATATGTAGTTATCATATCTCTTATCATTATAAATATCTGCTTCTAACATATATAGAGCTGAAATTTGGTGCAACTTCTGGAAAAAATCAGAAATTCCAGAAAAGGTTATATTTAAGGGGTGTTTTTGACCTCAAAGGCCTATTTTAAACACCCATAAGAAAAGCATTGAAAACTGTGCAGGGCTAAATAAAACTGCTTTTATAAATTATTTACAATTAAGATACAAAATCGGGATATAAACTGTTCTTTGGATGAAAGATTGAAGTTTATTTTTCTTGAAGACAAAATTCAAATCCATGCTGAATTTGCGTAGAAATTTGATTTTAATCGTAAAATTATGAAATTTTTTGTCTTCAACAGTAAAAAATATTAACTACCATAGCAACGAATTCAATGCCATTCAATGGGAATTGATTTTCCATACTTCAAGAGCATTGATTTAATGCTTCGACTCCATTGTAATCCATTAGATTTCAGCCAACGTATACATATGACGTGATAATTTTAAATTAATGTTTTTATCCGGATACGTACTAAAAGGCACGGATAATGACACCATAATCATAACGCACAAAATATCCTAATTTTTACTTAAATTTTAGTGTAACATATATGACATTGTCTTAATGATGATTATAGTCATTGCTGAAAAAGGGCGATCTAAGCCATGAAACTTGAAATTCGAAAACTTGGACGCGAGCCGACTGCCAGGGATTTTACAAATTCCAGATAGATGCCTTAATTTCTCAGAAAATGAAAACTAATATCTTATTTAAATGGGCTCAGTGTAGTTCAAATGATGTCGCGTTAATTTATTTACAAGTTTAGATCTTGGTGTATGGTAATTTTTTTAAGCGCTTTCAGTGTGCAAGCTCCGACAACTCGTATAATAAATACCGGAACTATTGAGTGATAATTTTATATATTAATGATTTGGTAAAATTCTTGATCATCGGAGACCCACGAAGCATGAGGGGGAGGGGGCGGTAAAACATTTCCCGCCTCAGGGCGGTGAAATATCTGAAACCGGCCCCGAGTATGATAGAGAAATAGGTTTTGAGTACGAAATCGATACAAGGAATATTCAAGAAGCTGAGCATGTACATAAAATATTTAGTAGTTACCATTTTTCGTGAACTTTCGTGGGACATGCACACTCATCTACATCTACATAATGCCCTGCAAGTCACCTTTTTGGTGGATGGAAGGGGGTGCAGTGCACCAAAGGTCCAGTTTTCCTGCGTTATCTTTTCCTATTATGTTCTCTTATCATCCTAGGGAAAATCGATGCTCTATATCGCTCCGTTCTACAGTCGATCTTGCGCATCTTATCCTCACTGTCCTGCCTTCCGAGATACATCGGGTTTCTGATAAGTCCTACTACCTCATTCGCTAGTCCCCCGACATAAATTTTTCCAATAGTTTAAAATCTAGCCTGCAGCCTATGTTCCTCTAACAATGTTCATTTCAGATTTTCTATTGATGATGTTACGCTTTGTTTACTATCGTAATTCCTCTTTACAAATCTAGCTGCCCTGCACTGAACCTTTTCTATCTCATTAGTGAGACCCTTTTCATAGGGAGCCCACACAGCTGACGCATATTCAACCTGCGGTCGAACCAAGGAAAAATAACGCAATTCTTTCCCTTTTTCGGAGCTATTTCGAACTATTCTCCCTATAAAGGCCAGCTTTTTGTTAGCGGCACATATCAATCGGCGAATGTGGGTGTCCCACGAGAGATCACGATGGATCGTGATTCCAAGATATTTAATCGAGTCTGAAACTGGAATCTCTACTTCGTCCAAAGAATAATTAACATCCAACGAGATACTCTTGGTTCTCCAGAAATTAATGACGCAGCTTTTCTTTTGTTTGATCTCTAACTGCCATTCCTCACACCATGCAAAAATAGCTTCTAGGTCATTTTGGAGATACTGGTGGTTTTCCGGATTTCTTATTTCACTATAAATCACGGTTGTCCGCGAAAAGCCTAATTTTACTTCTGACTACTGAGCTGATATCGTTTATATAAATTAGAATTTGGAGCCGCGTGGCGGGGCTAAACCAAAGGCTATGGAATTTCTGTGTGGGCATGGGAGTCGACTTCGTTGATCTCCGACCGGTTCTCGGATCGTGTAGGGTACCCCTAAACGGCTCTGGAGTCCATTACACGACCGAGGCTTCACAGAGTGTAGCGTGTAGGATCTTCGACCATGATAGGTCTTCTTTAGATTAGAGAGCAGGGTAGGGTGTAGGCGTAATAGGAGATTTCATAGGGGCATCGAGTGTAATACAGTTTCTGTTGGCGAAGTGAGAGAGTCCATCTGCAAAAACCGTAATAGAGCAGTTATTGCTTCAGGCGATAACGAGAAATTAAATATTGTAGTTTTAAACTGCCGCAGCATTCGTAGGAAGTCTGCCGAACTCGAACACGTAATTCGCACGTTGCATGCTGATGTAGTTATAGGTACGGAAAGTTGGCTCACCGAAGATATCGCTAGCCAAGAAATTTTTCCGAAAAGCTATAGAGTGTACAGAAAAGACCGTGCCAATAGAATAGGTGGCGGAGTATTTTTGGCAATAAGTGAAAAATACGATAGTTGTCAGATCCCTATTATCGATGAAACGACCGAGAGCGTGTGGTGCCGCCTAGGTAAGGATAATTCGAAAAAGATATATTTATGCTCATTTTACAGACCACCTAATGCCAAAGTTGATTATATTTTAAGTTTAGAGAGGCAATTAGCCGAGCTTAGATCTATTATGAACGACGGTTATGTGATAATTGGAGGCGATTTTAACTTACCGTCAATCGATTGGGAAAACCTATGTTTCGTTACGGGAGGTAAAGAACGCGAATCGTGTGAAGCCTTAATTGACACGTTTCATGAATATTCCTTAATCCAGATGGTACGAAAAGCCACGCGTTCGGGCAATGTTCTCGACTTGCTTGCTTCTAACATCCCGCATAGGATAACTAAGGTGTCCACAGAGGAGGGACTTAGCGACCATCGAGCTGTGTATGCGGAGTGCAAATTAAAGCTCAAAAGACATCCTAAGCCCCTTCGGACTGTATACGCTTTCGCCAAGGCCGACTTTAAAAGTTTCAGCTTACATCTCAAAAGTACCTTTGTCAGTTATCGTGAAAAGACAGAACGATTAGGTATGGAGCCATCATGGTCATTATTTAAGGATATACTAGGAAAAGGTATCAGTAGATTTATCCCCAGTAAGTTAAAATCTGATAAGAAAGAACCTCGTTGGTTTAATAAGGAAGTCAGGATTGCCTTAAGGCGACAGAGGCGTAGCCACGCAAAATTGAAAAACATACCTACCACCGCTTCCGATGAGTATCGCACAGCTATAGTCCATGAGTATAACAGTGCCCGCATATTAGCGAGAAAAACCATGCGTAACGCATTTAACACCTTCCGGAATGAGGTATTAAATACAAAATTGAAGGAGGATCCAAAAGCGTTCTGGTCCTATGTAAGAGAAGTCAAGGGAGGGGGTCCTTCAATACCCTCCCTGCGATGTGATTCCGGAGACATCCTTCACGATGGGGAGGATAAAGCTAATCTACTAAACGTTTACTTCGCGAAGGCGTTCACGGCAGGTGGAGATAGACTTGAAGATAATCTTATTCCCAATGGATGTACTGGGATGGATAATATTAAAATCTCTGAGGCAGGAATAGCGAAGCAACCTGGTGCGATAAAGCCCAACAAAAACCCAGGACCAGAAGGATTTCCCGCGCGTGTATTAAAAGAACTAGCAGAATAAATAGCTCCCTTCCTTCGGATAGTATTCGAGAAATCTCTTACCCTCTTTGAGGTTCCTGATGATTGGAGACTAGCACACGTCACACCCATTCACAAGGGAGGTGACAAAGAAAACCCCGAAAATTATAGGCCGATTTCTCTAACATCATTATCATGTAAGATTTTGGAGCACATTATTGTTACCAACGCAATGCGTTATCTCGAGAGTAGATCGGTCTTAGTTAGCTGTCAACATGGCTTCAGAAAAGGTAGATCCTGTGACACCCAACTCGGTCTGTTTGTGAATGATGTTTTATCATGCGGCGAAAATAATAAGCAGGTCGATGCAGTGTTCCTTGATTTTAGAAAAGCTTTTGACAAGGTTCCCCACCGTAAGTTGTTATTAAAATTGGGAAATCTTGGCGTTAATGTTAAAGTCATTAACTGGGTTCGCGCTTTCCTTTGGAATAGAAAACAAAAAGTAGTCATCGATGGTAAGTCCTCGAGTGTGGCAGATGTAGTCTCTGGAGTGCCGCAGGGTAGTGTGATCGGACCTATGCTTTTCTTGCTATATATAAACGACATCAGCTCAGTTGTGAAAAGTAATATCAGGCTTTTTGCGGATGACACCGTAGTCTATAGAGAAATTAGTGGTCCTAGCGATCATCGTCAGCTTCAGGATGATCTGGATGCGTTATCTGTTTGGTGCAAGGAATGGCAGCTAGAAATCAATCAGAA
The DNA here is from genome assembly GCA_028673005.1 of Tanypteryx hageni. Classification (NCBI taxonomy): domain Eukaryota; kingdom Metazoa; phylum Arthropoda; class Insecta; order Odonata; family Petaluridae; genus Tanypteryx; species Tanypteryx hageni. The sequence continues at coordinate 75,381,656 of CM054113.1, read as the reverse complement.
AAAGAGTAACGTTCTAAACTTTTGGAAATCTAGAAGCCCATCGTCCGTGTTTACCTACTCGATAGATGGTGAGTGCGTTCCTGTTTCGGAATCCGTGAAATACCTCGGGGTAACCTTGAATCGTGACCTGTCTTGGGACACCCACATAAGACGAGTGATAGGTACGGCAAATAAGAAGTTGGCTTTTGTGCGTAGAATAGTCAGGAAAAGCACGGAAAAGGTGAGAGAATCCTGTTATTTATCCTTGGTTAGACCTCAAATATAATACGCAGCAGCGGTTTGGGATCCATATCAGAGGGGACTCATAAAGGATTTAGAAAAAATACAGCGGCGAGCAGCTAGATTCGTGAAAAAGAATTACGATAAAAAACAGAGCGTTACGTTACTCATTGAAGAGTTGAGTTAGCCATCGTTGAAAGATCGTAGATTACAGGCGAGACTTAAACTTCTAGATAAATATAGGTCGGAGATATTCGTAAATGAAATGAAGGATATTATTCGACAACCAACGTATATCGGACTGAGGGATAATGAGGACAAGATTCGCGAAATGGATAGTAGGACGGAGAGGTATAAGGAGTCATTTTTCCCTAGGACAATACGTGACCACAATAGATAAGTGAAAAATAATTATTAAGGAACTTGGTGCGCGGCACCCCCTGCCATCCACCGTCAAGGTGACTTGCAGGGTAATATGTAGATGTAGATGAATAATAACGGACCAATTACACTACCCTGCGGAACGCCAGAGACAACCTCCACTAAGTTCGAAGATTTCCTATGTATAACAACCTTTTGCTTCCTATGATTTAAAAATTTACGGATCCAACTAAAGATTTTGGAATTAACGCCTAAGGTTTCTAATTTCGTTATTGACTTCCTGTGAGGATTCCCGTTTCCTCCTTTCTATGCGACGCTGATTTCGAGGGAATGAGGTCTCGAATCACGGAGCTGGTAAGAGAGGTTACGGACCTCCGTCGGAGGGTGGCAAGAGCGGAGTCGGCCCTTGTTCGTGTTGGGAGAACGCATCCATCCCCGAGAACTCACCGCGCCATGATGGCGACTCGGGTGCGCTCGAGTGCGAAAGTCGGTGGTGTGATCGAGGGTGTTTGTGGGACCTCTTCGGGGGCTGGGGTCGCTCCAATCCTGAAACCCAACGATTGGAGAGTGGTCTCCAACCGGGGGGATCGTGGGGTGGTCCTGCGAAGGCTGGGAGCTGGGAATGCCTCGGCAGACCCTCTTCCAGTTTGCAATCGGTTCGCGGCGTTGTCGGAGGACGACACTTCGGCCGATGCTCTCGCATCCGCTCCCGTCTCTTTGGCGGAGGCTGGATCTATGGGAAGTCGGGGTGGGAAGGGAGGGCTCCTAGTAATAGGTAGTTCTAATGTCCGGCGTGTTATGGCTCCCTTGCTAACTCGGGCCCGCCGGGAGGGAGTGGCTGAGCGGGTGTTCTCCAGGTGTATACCAGGAGGAACGGTCCCCCAAGTGACGAGGGCGGTACGGGAGTCGGTGGAGTCAACGGGTTGCTCTAGGCTGCGGATGGTGGTCCATGTTGGGACTAACGACGCCTCGAAGCGCGGGTCCGAGGAGATTCTAAGTTCTTTTGAGGACTTGGTCGCCGAGGTCACTCGTGTCCGAGAGGAGTCGGGTTCTGATGTGCGGCTCACCATTTGTAGTATTGTCCCGCGGATTGACTGTGGTTCGGAGGTTTGGAGCCGCGTGGCGGGGCTAAACCAAAGGCTATGGAATTTCTGTGTGGGCATGGGAGTCGACTTTGTTGATCTCCGGCCGGTTCTCGGATCGTGTAGGGTACCCCTAAACGGCTCTGGAGTTCATTACACGACCGAGGCTTCACAGAGTGTAGCGTGTAGGATCTTCGACCATGGTAGGTCTTTTTTAAATTAGAGAGTAGGGTAGGGTGTAGGCGTATTAGGAGATTTCATAGGGGCATCGAGTGTAATACAGTTTCTGGTCGCAAAGTGAGAGAGTCCACCTGCGAAAGCCGTAATAGAGCAGTTAATGCTTCGGGCGATAACGAGAAATTAAATATTATAGTTTTAAACTGCCGCAGCATTCGTAGGAAGTCTGCCGAACTCGAACACGTAATTCGCACGTTGCATGCGGATGTAGTTATAGGTACGGAAAGTTGGCTCACTGAAGATATCGCTAGCCAAGAAATTTTTCCGAAAAGCTATAGAGTATACAGAAAAGACCGCACCAATAGAATAAGTGGCGGAGTATTTTTGGCAATAAGTGAAAAGTACGATAGTTGTCAGATCCCTATTATCGATGAAACGACCGAGAGCGTGTGGTGCCGCCTAGGTAAGGATAATTCGAAAAAGATATATTTATGCTCATTTTACAGACCACCTAATGCCAAAGTTGATTATATTTTAAGTTTAGAGAGGCAATTAGCCGAGCTTAGATCTATTATGAACGACGGTTACGTGATAATTGGAGGCGATTTTAACTTACCGTCAATCGATTGGGAAAACCTATGTTTCGTTACGGGAGGTAAAGAACGCGAATCGTGTGAAGCCTTAATTGACACGTTTCATGAATATTCCTTAATCCAGATGGTACAAAAAGCCACGCGTTCGGGCAATGTTCTCGACTTGCTTGCTTCTAACATCCCGCATAGGATAACTAAGGTATCCACAGAGGAGGGACTTAGCGACCATCGAGCTGTGTATGCGGAGTGCGAATTAAAGCTCAAAAGACATCCTAAGCCTCTTCGGAATGTATACGCTTTCGCCAAGGCCGACTTTAAAAGTTTCAGCTTACATCTCAAAAGTACCTTTGTCAGTTATCGTGAAAAGACAGAACGATTAGGTATGGAGCCATCATGGTTATTATTTAAGAATATACTAGGAAGAGGTATCAATAGATTTATCCCCAGTAAGTTAAAATCTGATAAGAAAGAACCTCGTTGGTTTAATAAGGAAGTCAGGATTGCCTTAAGACGACAGAGGCGTAGCCACTCAAAATTGAAAAACATACCTACCACCGCTTCCGATGAGTATCGCACAGCTATAGTCCATGAGTATAACAGTGCCCGCGTACTAGCGAGAAAAACCATGCGTAACGCATTTAACACCTTCCGGAATGAGGTATTAAATACAAAATTGAAGGAGGATCCAAAAGCGTTCTGGTCCTATGTAAGAGAAGTCAAGGGAGTGGGTCCTTCAATACCCTCCCTGCGATGTGATTCCGGAGACATCCTTCACGATGGGGAGGATAAAGCTAATCTACTAAACGTTTACTTCGCGAAGGCGTTCACGGCAGGTGGAAATATACTTAAAGATAATCTTATTCCCGATGGATGTACTCGGATGGATAATATTAAAATCTCTGAGGCAGGAATAGCGAAGCAACTGAGTGCGATAAAGCCCAACAAAAATCCTGGACCAGAAGGAATTCCCGCGCGTGTATTAAAAGAACTAGCAGAAGATATAGCTCCCTTCCTTCGGATAGTTTTCGAGAAATCTCTTACCCTCTGTGAGGTTCCTGATGATTGGAAACTAGCACACGTCACACCCATTCATAAGGGAGGTGACAAAGAAAACCCCGAAAATTATAGGCCGATTTCTCTAACATCATTATCATGTAAGATTTTGGAGCACATTATTGTTAGCAACACAATGCGTTATCTTGAGAGTAGATCGCTCTTAGTCAGCTGTCAACATGGCTTCAGAAAAGGTAGATCCTGTGACACCCAACTCGGTCTGTTTGTGAATGATGTTTTATCATGCGGCGAAAATAATAAGCAGGTCGATGCAGTGTTCCTTGATTTTAGAAAAGCTTTTGACAAGGTTCCCCACCGTAAGTTGTTATTAAAATTGGGAAATCTTGGCGTTAATGTTAAAGTCATTAACTGGGTTCGCGCTTTCCTTTGGAATAGAAAACAAAAAGTAGTCATCGATGGTAAGTCCTCGAGTGTGGCAGATGTAGTCTCTGGAGTGCCGCAGGGTAGTGTGATCGGACCTATGCTTTTCTTGCTTTATATAAACGACATCAGCTCAGTTGTAAAAAGTAATATCAGGCTTTTTGCGGATGACACCGTAGTCTATAGAGAAATTAGTGGTCCTAGCGACCATCGTCAGCTTCAGGATGATCTGGATGCGTTATCTGTTTGGTGCAAGGAATGGCAGCTAGAAATCAATCAGAAAAAGAGTAACGTTCTAAACTTTTGGAAATCTAGAAGCCCATCGTCCGTGTTTACCTACTCGATAGATGGTGAGATCATTCCTGTTTCGGAATCCGTGAAATACCTCGGGGTAACCTTGAATCGTGACCTGTCTTGGGACACCCACATAAGACGAGTGATAGGTGCGGCAAATAAGAAGTTGGCTTTTGTGCGTAGGATAGTCAGGAAAAGCACGGAAAAGGTGAGAGAATCCTGTTATTTATCGTTGGTTAGACCTCAAATGGAATACGCAGCAGCGGTTTGGGATCCATATCAGAGGGGACTCATAAAGGATTTAGAAAAAATACAGCGGCGAGCAGCTAGATTCGTGAAAAAGAATTACTATAAAAAACAGAGCGTTACGTTACTCATTGATGAGTTGAGTTGGCCATCGTTGAAAGATCGTAGATTACAGGCGAGACTTAAACTTCTAGATAAATATAGGTCGGAGATATTCGTAAATGAAATGAAGGATATTATTCGACAACCAACGTATATCGGACGGAGGGATAATGACGACAAGATTCGCGAAATAGATAGTAGGACGGAGAGGTATAAGGAGTCCTTTTTCCCTAGGACAATACGTGACCACAATAGATAACAGTGAATAATAATTAGTTAGGAACTTGGTGCGCGGCACCCCCTGCCATCCACCGTCAAGGTGACTTGCAGGGTAATATGTAGATGTAGATGTATCAAAGGCTTTCCTAAAATCTAACAAGATGGCGTCGACCTGCGTATTATTTTCTCCGCTTCTCAGTATACAATTCACAAAAAGACCGAGCGAGTATCACAAGACCTACCTTTCCTGAAGCCGTGTTGACAATCATCTAACAAGATTTCCTATCAAGAAATCGCATTATGTTGCTAATGAGTGTATTCTCGAGAATCTTACTCGAAGTTAAGGAAATCTGCCTGTAATTTTCTGAGTTCTCCTTGTCGCCGCCCTTATGAATTGGGGTAACGTGCGCTAACTTCCAGTCGTTAGGGACCTCTCCTCGGGAAATGGATTCCTTGAAGATTGTCCGAAGAAAAGGTGCTATTTCTTCAGCTAATTCCTTTTAAAACGCGAGCAGGAATTTCTTCGGGGCCAGTGGCTTTGTTATGTCTGATGGAACGTAATTGCCTTGCTATTCCCACCTCAGAAAATACGATATCGTCCATCAGGTTGCTCCTTATTGCGGGTGCATAAAGTACGCAATGGTCGCTGACGGATGTAAATGCTTTTACAAAATGATCGTTTAACAGGTTGGCTTTCTCTACGCTATCATGGATAACGGCACCCGAGTCATTACGCAGGGAAGGTATGGTAGGGCCTCTACCTTGGACCTCTCTCACATAGGACCAAAACGCTTTAGGGTCCTCCTTCAAATAATTATTTAATACCTTATTCCTGAAGTTAGTAAAAGCCTGGCGCATAGTATTTCTCGCTTTAGCGCGGAATTCCTCATACGTCTGAACTTTAGCTACTCTATACTCATCGGATGATGTAGACGCCTAAGCGCACTCCTAACTTGCTTATTGTACCAACGTGGATCTTTATTGTCGACTTTCAATTTAATTGGAATGTACTTATCGCATCGTTAGACGCTTGAAAAATCGGCATGTTTTCTGATCCTAAACATACTTTCTTTCTAATTCGAGGTAGATTCCAATTCTGTCTTCTACATCTATATCTACAAGTTACCCTGCAATTCACCAAGTTGGTGGGTGGCAGGGGGTGCAATGCACCAAATCCTACCTAAAGATTGTCTAACGCAATTCGAAATTTCCTATTGTGATCTCTTATTGTCCTCGGAAAGAACGAGCCTAGATAACGCTCCGTCCTACAATCGATCTCACGTATTTTATCGTCTCGATCATTTCTACCTATATACGTCGGTGCCACAATTATTCCCACTACCTCCTCTTTTAGACATTCTGACCTATATTTCTCTAGAAGTTTCAACCTTGAGTGCAATCTACGGTCCTCCAGTGATACCCATTTCAAATCGCTCAATAAAGAGGTGACGCTTTCCTTATGTTCGTACTTTTGTTTTACAAATCTGGCTGCTCTGCGCTGTACTCTTTCTAGTTGAATTATATGTCCCTTCTCGTACGGATCCCATATGCTCGCTGCGTATTCCACTTGTGGTCTTACCAGTGATAAGTAGCATGTTTCGCGTACTTTCTCTGTAGTGTTCCGTACTATTCTACCTATGAATGCCAGTTTCTTGTTCGCCGCGCCTATAACTCGACGAATGTGCATGTCCCACTGAACCCTATTTACTCGCATGTGAGCCGACCTCTATGTTTCAAGACTGAAACTACAATATATAATGTACCTAGAATAATATATAGGCTTTAGAAATATATTCTTCTTTATTTTCTGACATAACTTATGAGCTACTGCAAAAATAATACAGTGTTTCTAACAAATTATTATTACACCTACGCAACGCAAATGTGAATGGCTGTCGACATTTCTCGATCTTGATTGATTGAAAACCTCATCAGTAACCCTCGAAACTTGTTCGTCTTTTATCTTTGCTTTTCTGATAGTCCCTCTTGCTGACATCTGCGGTAAATATAATGAAAAAATCAGTCTTGTCATTTCTTTTTATTATTATTCGCCCTAACCAAATGGGTTTCGTTTATTTGATAAAATCAGAAGTTAATATAGAATAGAAACGAAAACGTTGTTTGGCTTCTTCACCATTGACATTGAGTTACCTTTAACGATACTGTTAATTAAAATAAAAGTTCCCTCTCTTTCTTAGCCTTCCCGGAATCGCTTAATGCGAGGCCTTCTTGTCCGGACCTATCTCTACTGCCTTCTGCGCTATTCACGACTCGTTTTGTAGTATCCTTTGACTTTTAGTCACGTGAATTCCTTACCCTTTCCCTGCAGGCATTTCCCTTTCCACGCTTCTGAATTATTTTCCTCACCCCTATTCCGCAATTGTACCTGCGTGCCCTGCCCTCCTTCACCCCTCCTCCCTTAAGTACCCTACCCTTCTCTCCCCTTCCGTCGCTTTTCTTCCGCCATTTTCTTCCAACGCTGCCTCGCTCACTCCACTCCACATGTACCTTTCAGCGCACTCCCCACCCATTGGGTCTCGGTCGAAATTCGGCTTAGCGGGATGCGATTGAAACCGGATTAAGGATTTAACTCGATCCCCTGTTACTAATCGATCTGATGCACACGTGCTTCAGCTCATGCGTTTTTATCTCGCTATTCATCACTTTGCCTTGATATTTTAATTCTATTAGCATCAAGGGAGTGAAAATTAAAATGTCGCACTAGCAAACCGAAACTATTGGTAGGGAAATTGCATGTGTTTGCGCAGGAAATGTTAAATTCGGATGCGGACAATCATTATTTCACACAAATTGGCGAATCTTCCATTGAAGTTATTAGTGGGCCTTAATCAAAAGTATCAGAGAATGAAATAATTTAAAAAATACATTTTGCCCTCAAAATTCAAAAGTAAATTTTGATTTACTACACTTGATTTAGAAGTTTTATAAAACTTATTTGGCTTTAAAACTTCTTACACTTTTAATTATCCTACACCTTGAACATTTGTAAAAGTTATATGACTTTTTGAAAGTGTAAGAAAGCTGAAATTTTCACCAGAGGTACAGTTGCATCAGATGCAAGTAAATAGGTTAATTATCGTCCTGCCATTTATAACTTCACTGATTCTTCCTTCAATAATTGTATTAACAAAGGTATTATTTGACTATGTACTCCCTGAAGTGGACATGGTCGAAATGCGCATGATGCCATGTTTACCTAATGCAAACCGACATATATCTATATATGGAGTGATCTTAATATAAAAGTTAGTAATAAAAATATTGTGATTGTACATTGGTTTGTTAAATATTTGAAGGAACTCATTCATCAAATTACGGTGGTATTCTGGAATTAGGTTTCTCATAACACATATAACATCAAAATCTGCTATTAAAAACTCCAATTCAATCTATGTTAATATTTTTAATCTTATCAAAACCACTTTATCACCCCATCATCTAACTTCATTGCTGAAAAGTATTTTGCTAAACCTGAACTGATTTGATGGTTTTATGAGTTTTGCTATATCAATTTCAAATGAATACTATGGTAAAATAGATTTTTATTTTCCTTAAAAATGAATAAGGTTCTTCAGTCATTCAGTCATTTAAAGCTATTTTATAATCCGCTTGTGACCATTTTGTCACGATTATTTAATGTTGAATGGTCGAGTTACGAATGGCTTGCTATGCATGGGTTCCTGATTATGATGCCTTTAAATTGGCTCTGGTAGCGATTCTCACAAGGACGCCTTTATTGTCGTGCACTCTTTGCTCGCCACGGTCGCTCCTTGTAGTATACCCTTTTGTTTTATTTCGGACTCCACAGGTAGGAAGGCAGGATTCAACTTTTGCGTGCCTTTCGTAAGTAGGGGGTGCGGGAGAGAAAGGGGGAAGAGAAAAGGTTATAAAGTCAAGAAGTCTGGTTAGCATGTGGTTTCCATTGTGGAGTTCTCTCTTTGCCTCTCGGTACCTTTCCACTCACGCTATGGGATTCGTTCGGTATTGTACCTGCTTCTTACCCTCCTGGATGACGCGTGGCCATGACGGGCACAATGCGACGGTACCACAACGCGCCATTGAGGTGCTCATCTCTCCGCCCACCGCCAGTTCTCGGGCACCACATACTTCATTTCCTGTGACCAATCTTGAGGCAGACGCAAAAAAAGCTGCTTAATGCTGTGTTTTCTTTTCGCGTCTGCGTCCTTCAGGGATATATGACTCCGAATTTGCGTCGCTGATTGACTATTTCCTTTGTGTTTACGTTTTGTTTTGAGGGTATTTTTAAATTTTCAGGACCTCGGTCGATAAATTTTTTAAGTGGAATTTGGTCTCGAAGTAATTATTTGACGGAATTAAAGTGACCGTTATCTTGGTCGAGAAGTTGCACCGCGTAGCTTTATCAATATTTAGGGTTGAAAAATATTTTTGCTTCGGATTTTTAACTCCCTCTGTTTTTATTGTGGTTTTTCTAACTCTCTACTGCAAAAAGTTCAATTAACATAGAATTTTTATGCCGCATGATTACTTTTACCTTGCTACAGGGCTATTCAATTAGGGGCCCGCGAGACGATTTCCACCCGTAAGTGGACAAAAAAAGTTTTTTTTAGTGCTCGGTTTGATAAAATATTTAAATTTGTTTCCTTTACATGAGTATCATAAATTGATTTTTACTTTCTCCATATACGTAGTATAGGGGGAAGTAATGTATTCATGAAAAAAATCGACTTCGAGATTTCAACGGAAATAGACGTTTTGATGTCCCCTGAACATGTTTTGACCATTTTCTCGACGATGTCTGGGTGTGTGTTAGTGTGTACTTGATAGTTTTTTGTGGGTGCTCGAACTCAAAAACTATTAATCAGGTCAACGCGAAATTTTATATTTAACATTTTTATAAAATACACAAGAACTGATTAGTTTTTGGTAAAAATTGGTCAACCGGAAGTGGGTGTTTACTCTTCTCATATCCGTTATTTTGGAATATTTGCTTTAATATTTGATAAAGGTAAAAATGTATCGGAATAAAAGTTGTAGGAAATTTAATTTTCTACAACCTTTGTTTGAAACATTTTTCCATATAATGCATTGTTTAAGAGATATATTATACTTTTAGCTGCCACCACCATGCCACCTACAGACGACTATTGTTAACAATTGACGGTTAGTTACGTCTTAGTAACGCTCTTTTTTCTTTTCTTAATTGTTGGAGCTTTATGGCTATATCCAATATCAGAAGGTTATGGTTTGAGTTTATTTCTGTTCTTTTTAGTATAAAATTTTCTCGCAGTTTCTTAAAATAATTATTATTATGTAACCTATTTGGAATTTTTAGAAATATTACAGATATGGAGAAAGTCATGTGGTGGCCACATCAGATTTTTCAGTCTAATCATACACTTTAAATGATTGCAATATTTAAAGCGTGCATGCGTACATTTTTGCAATAAAGGTTGATTCAGACTGGCGCCGGCTAATTGCTAATGGCGCAATTCTCGTTAGTCACTATCTAAACTTGTTTATTCTTGTCAGTCGATAATCAGTCTTCGTATCATTTACATGTGGTAGTCAACCGCGTGAACGGTTTTGTCAGTTGATGGTGTACATTCAATCTGGCCATTTTTGTTATAAAACTTTATGTGCGTGCAAATGTGTAAGACTAGGGCAGTTATTAAAAAAAATTAATTAAGGATTCCTATTTGAATTAATGTGCAAGGGCAGCAGCTTGCACAGTACCTCTGTAGGTGGTGATCATGTGGATCTGAACAGCTACAGAAGGGTAATCACTCTTGTGAAACTGCGATGAGGAAAGCAAGGGTAAACTACCTCATTATATTTCCCATAACAGGCTGAAAAGCTGCAAATATCTCTATGGATCTCTCTGGGGTAAACTATTCCGGAGGTAAAATAGTCCCCCAATGAGATCTCCGGGTGGGGACTACCCTAGGGGATGCACAGAGGAAATGTAACATTAATAAGAAGAAAGCAAGTAGTGAGAAATTAAGAATAGGCACATGGAATGTTAGGACTATGAATTCAGGGGGTAAACTAGAGAACTTAAAAAGGGAAGTGAGAAGGAATAATTTAGGTATAGTAGGTCTTAGTGAAGTTCGGTGGGAAGGAGAAGGTGAGATAAATTCAGACGAATTTAAGATTATTTACTTGGGAGGAGAGAAAAAAAAGGGGAGTGGGGATTATAATGAGAAAAGAGATAGCTGAAAGAATTAGCAAGGTAGTGACAATAAATAAAGGTGAAATACTCCTTTAGCCAAACAATTAGAGGGTTACAACACCCAATGCATTTCGCCCACAAGGTGGGCATCGTCAGGGGTAAAACCTGTTTCAACAGTGACTGGGAGCCAACAGTCACTGTTGAAACAGGTTTTACCCCTGACGATGCCCACCTTGTGGGCGAAATGCATTGGATGTTGTAACCCTCTAATTGTTTGGCTAAAGGAGTATTTCACCTTTATTAATCTTAGCCAAAGTTATTGAGCTACTATCAATTAAGGTAGTGACAGTTAATGATAGATTAATAGCCGTAAAACTTCAGATGGAGCCAGTGGAAATGCCTATAATTCAAGTGTATATGCCAACAACTAATGCTGGCGACGATGAAGTAGATGAAATGTATGAACAGATTATGGAGATATTGGAGGAGGAGGGAAAATGAAGGATCACCACCATAGTAATGGGAGACTGGAACACTGTAGTCGGAGAGGGACAGGAAGATAACGTAGTGGGAAAATATGGACTAGGGAAGAGAAATGAAAGAGGGGAGAAACTTGTGGAATTCTGCCATAGAAATAGACTGATTGTAACTAATACATGGTTTAAGCACACACATGGAGAAGCCCAGGAGACCAGAGATGATACCAGATAGATTACATACTAGTCAATGAAAGATTTAGAAATAGCATTAAAAATGTGAAAACTACCAGGGGGAGATATCGATTACGACCACAATCTTTTGGTGGCAAATACACAATGTAGACTGAAGAGCGTTAAGAGAAACATAAGAGTTAACAAGAAATAGAACTTAGAAGAACTCCTTAAGAACAAGGAGGCTATCATGACTGAGCTGGAGGAAAGGTTGGGGGAGAGAGCTGAAGAAAATAGGAACAATGTAGATGAGGAGTGGTGATACATCCATAGCAACATTAAAGATGTAATGGAAAAGAAGGTAGGAAAGATAACAGGTAAAAGAAACAAAAAACCCTGGGTCACAGCAGCCATGCTGCAAAAAATGGAAGAGCAGAGAAAGTGGAAGACCATAAACACTGAAGAAGGCCAAAGAAAGTACAAGGAGTTAAATAATGCTTTAAGAAGGGAAACAGATAAAGCCAGAGAACAGTGGATAAATGAGAAATGTGAAGAGATTGTCGAGTGTGAAAGAATTTGTAGAACAGACCTCATGTATAGCAAAGCAAGGGAAGTATTCAAGAAAAAGGCAAGAAAGATAGGACGTAAAGGAATCATGAACAAAAGTGGTAAAAATAGTCTCGGAGCCAGACAATGTAAAGAATGTCTGGAAAGAATACATTGAGGCAAAGTAAGAAAGCCAAAAAATATTGAATTAAATGAAAAAGAGAATGTGGAAAAAGACCAGCTAGGACCATGTATTCTCGAGTCTGAAGTTAAAAGAGCGATTGATGACATGAAAAGAAGGAAAGCTGTTGGGAGTGATGATATACCAGTGAACGTTTTTAAGGTTTTGGGGTCGAAAGCAGCTAAGCAACTCACAAAATTCTTTAACCAAGTATATGATACTGGCATATGGCCTGAAGATTTTTTAGATGTTGTTATGGTACCACTGGAGAAAAAGAACAATGCAAAATGTTGTAAGGATTACAGAACTATTAGTTTAATTTCTCATACAGCTAAAGTTCTAACCAGAATAATAACCAAAAGAATTGAAGGTAAAATAGAAAAGGAGCTGCAAGATAATCAGTTTGGTTTCAGAAGAGGAAGAGGGACTAGAGATGCTATAGGATGTATGAGGATGATCATAGAAAGTGTTAGAAGTCAATAAAGATATGTATTTTTGTTTTGTAGATTGGGAGAAAGCTTTTGACCGAGTGAAATGGGATAAAATGTTGGGTATTTTAAATAAAATAGGAATAGATTGGAAAGATAAAAGACTACTTAAAACCCTTTACTTTGATCAAAAGATTAGTCAGGGTTGAAGGAGAAGAAACAGAAAGTACTTCAATAGGGAGGGCGGTGAGGCAGGGATGTCCTATTTCACCAGCGATATTTAATATTTATACAGAAACAATAACAGAAGAAGTGTTGATGGAAGAGAAAGGATTTAAGATAGGAGGTGAAAGTATTACCACCATTAAATATGCAGATGATCAGGGATTAATAGCAGAAGACGAGAAAGAACTTCAGAGGATGGCAGACAGACTATTGGAGGTTGGCCAACAATATGGAATGAAGATCATTGCCGAAAAAACGAAAGTCATGGTGGTTTCAAAGGAACATAAAGAATTAAATATAATGGTAAATGGCCAAAAATTGGAACAAGTAAATAGTTTCAAATATCTTGGCAGTATTTTAGCGCAGGATGGAAGTAGTACACAGGAGATCAGAAGTAGGATTGCAGTGGCAAAAGCAGCATTTAATGAGAAGAAGGAGCTGCTCACAAGCAAGAAAATAAATTTAGAAACAAGGAAGAAATAATCAAAATGCTACATATGGAGCATAGCTCTTTATGGTGCAGAGATGTGGACGGTAAGGAGAAAGGAGGAAAAATATTTAGAAAGTTTTGACATGTGGGTATGGAGGAGGACGATGAAAGTGAAATGGACAGAGAGGAAGAGAAACAAAGAAGTATTAGAAATGGTGGGAGAAGATAGGTTGCTAATAAAAACAATCAGGAAATGAAAAGCAAATTGGATAGGGCACATATTGAGAAGACAGTGTTTACAAAGGACGATCTTAGAAGGAAAAATTAGTGGAAGAAGAGGAAGAGGGAGAAAAAGAATAGGAATATTAGAGAATATAAAACAGGAATATAATACTTATAGAGGTATAAAAGAGGCTTCTAGGGAGAGAGAGAAATGGAGGCAGCGATTCAGCTAAAACCTGTCTTCGGACAGCAGCATGATGATGATGATGAATTGAATTAAATATGGCTCTTGCAATGCTGAGTAAGAAAAAAGAAAGCATGACAGTAAAAATCGTCATTTAACACAGAATGGACAAATAAGTATTTATTTATACTTAAGAGAATTCAAAAACAATTTTTGTTATGCGATGAATGTGTATCATAATCGAAAAATTGCAAGATAGCCTCCGAATTAGTCTCAAGTCGTATGAGCCAACTTCACAAAGTTAGCTGGAGACAGAAAATACCACTTTTCTCGCTAATAAATTAAAAATATTCGCTGATGTAACTTTTATAATACAACTGAATTTCTTGCTTACTTCAATGAGTTTTTTCTAACCCTACTTAAAAACAAGTCTGACTATATTATTACCTATATAATTATCTAATATCTAAAAAAAAATACAATTCTGTTGGCCCGCCAAATCTTTGGACCTTACCAAAGTGGCCTACTCAACATATTAACCCTTAAGAGATCATGCGGTAGTTTGTGACGTCATAGGTTGCACATGGTCTTTCTGACCGTGCTGGAAAAAGATGCAAAAATACAAATAGATATATATTTTTATTCAACATTTTCTTTATTTTTAAATGCATATAGGTTCATACAATTGTTTTTCATCAATAAAGACGCTTTGAATTAGTTAAAATATTTAATAATCGTCATCTTCATCATCTTGAACTTGGGAACAATCGACGCATAAAGTAACGGTGTCCTCTCTACAAATATATTTTGAACATGTTACACAGCACGAACGGGTCTTCCTGTTTTTTTCCAGGTGCAAAAGGCACATCTTCCTGGTCCTCTGTGCTTCACTTTCTCCTTCAGAAATTCCTACCAACCTCCTGATTTTTACTTAGAGGCTCCGAGGCATATTTTCTGATGTAGCATGTATTTTCAAATAGTTCTTTTGGAAGTGTTTTCAAAAAAGCCCTGAGGTTAATTTTATTTTCTGTGTTACTTTCAAGTATAATAAATCCATTGATTCCAGCTATATTCATTAGCGCATAAAATACAGTAAGTGGATAAAGACAACTTTTCCTAGCTACAGAATAAGTTCCTTTTAGCTGATCAACTGTGCCAACTCCTCCTTTGGTTGCGTTATAAAATGTAAGAATTTCGCTGCAATACCAGTATCTTCATCGATTTTATCATCAATGTGCATTGAAGACAACATCATGACTACTTTATTTTTCTTTGGAACGTAAGGCAAAGTGTACATGTGCTTCCAAACCCAAATAGGCTGCTATGAGGTTCACAGTATTTAGTATTTACGATTATCGGTGGTATTACCCGTTAATTTTTTTTTATTCGCCAACAAGTGTTAACCTATTGTTATTAGGAGATGGATGGCGAGAGGAATAGAGCAGAACCATTTATCTACAGTTACACTGCGACCGGATCCTGAAATTGGACGTATCAACCTTTGCACAACCTTCTGCAGGCTGTTATCTACTTTGAAAGGACTGTCAGGCTGTTTACTACATAAATCTCCATATTGGGAGTATAAAATATTCGTGCATTAGATTACTGATAGAGAACCTGGTCTTTTAAACCTTGCGCGACCTATTTAGTATTTGATCAGAAAAATCCGATGCGCAGTAGGGGAAAACCACAATGTAAATAAATAAAGCTTAATCGTAGAGTCCTACAAATTCGTCATAAGATATATAATGGACAAAAAATAAGGTACTTAGGAGGCCAGAGATAAAGTTATGCTGAGAGGTTTAAAAATTTTAGTAATGTAACCCACCCGGTCTTTTCGACCGTGCGCGACCTCTTAAGGGTTAATTGAATAGCCTTACTAGATATCCATTTGCAGAATATGTTAGCATCACCTTAGCATATCCTCAGTGCGTTCATTAAGGATAGTTAATGTTAAGTTTAAAAACCTTTTATAAATATGATGAAATTCTTTTTAAAACCACAAAATAAATTGTTTTTTTTTGGAAACCAAATAATTTTGGCAGTAAAATATTAATACTGATCACTCATTTTGAGGTAGCTTGTTGAATTCAATAATAGGTTTTACTGTTACTTCTCCTGTATTTTGCAACTCAGAAGAATTCATGAATAAGGTATTCTGAGTAACAAACACCTTGCAAAATGTATGAAGAAATTTTATCTCTGGTAAAAAATAAATTTTTTCCTTCGGTACGGTTTAAAGAATGTCTCTAACTATTGTATCAGCAAATCAAGAGATCGAAAATTGTGTGTATAAAGAAATTTATGATACTGAGCAATAAAGTAGTAGCGCGCAGATCTCTGCCCGGGAGCCATGGAACTTTTTGTCCCAAGTTCGTATCTCTATTATGAATAGGGTATGAATTTTTCGGATTTTACCTGATTTTTGCCCTCCGATTGCCTTTTTTAAATTTCGGGTAAAACTCGAAATAATTAGTTTTCTTTAAACACAATTTTATTTAGATTTGATCACAGAATTTCTATTTTGGTGCATGTAGGCATCTCAGCACTTGAGTGCAGTCCGAGATCAGTCTTTTTATTACCGACTTTTATATTAACTTCGCTTTATATATATATATATATATATATATATATATATATATATATATATATATATATATGTGTGTGTGTGTGTGTGTGTGTTTTGGACCCTGTCTAATCTGAAAAAAATCCAAAGCTGCTTATGGGGTTCGAACCACCTCACCATCGAATATGACGAGTGATTAATCACATCGGCTACCAGATCCTTAAGATGGTGGTGCAATAAATGTATATTTGAATTCACGTGGGAAGATAGACAAGTGCCAATCATAGCAACGAGATTAAACAAACTATTGTTATTGTTGGTATTGGTGTAAGAGAAGTAAGTCTCTTTATTTTAATGTGGATTTGTATTGATACTAGCATTCCTGCATTTTTTAAAGGTTTATTTCTGCTAATAATTGTAGGTTTTCATTTATCGTAATTATTATTGACAGTAAGTTTTTATTTATCTTAAAAACTTTTTATTTTTATTTATTTATGATTATTCTGAAAACTGTTTTCCCTATGAAAAGGCCATTTGAAATCTCGTTGGTGAATTGTGATTGTTGCATTTTATTATTATTACATTATAATCACATTCGTATTGCTTTACTATTAATAATCATTAATGCGATGTTCTCAGAATAGTTCACATTGAACATTCATTTGAAAACGACTTTAGATGACTATGTTTGTTTATGTTGTTTGTGCTATGAACAATTTTATTCTTTGGAACTGTTCACTTGGTTTATTTTTTACTTTGGATGAAATATTTTCTAATTATAGACCTTTAAGACCAGTTGTTCTTGCAGTTTTCTAAAAGCCCTCACATTTAAGTATCATATTCCTTTTTTCAGTATTTAAGATAGGTAATACTGTTTTAAAGGATGTTAATTTGAACAAATTTAAATAAAAATTTCAAAGTATTGTGTTGTAGCTTAGCAATTCTTCAGCTAACTATACTTATACAGTGGTTTTATATGGATGGTTGATGTGATGTTAGGAAAAGAACTGTTTATTATTTTTGTCATTTAAGTTAGATGACTAAAATATGAAATATTCATGTTTCACTCCTATTAGTATCTAAAGCTGAATTACTCTGAACTAGCAGTATATTTTCGTTGATTTTAAGCAATATGAATGGATAAGTCAGTATTTCCATTAATGAAACAAAAGATACTATCAAACTTCTTACTACTTATATACCAAACATTCTTATGTTTGTCACTGAATTCTCTACTTCTGTCTGCCATTCTCACAACTGTAAAAAGATTAAGTTTAAATAGGGAGACCCCCACATCACTCAACAGCTGGTAGACACTTTTGCAATTTTTTACGCCCATGCAAGCAGAAAGGTTATCATAATTATATTATAGACTTTATTCATATAAAAGTATTAACTATATAAAAGTTGGTTATAAAAATTCATTTGTATATCTTCACTTGTTCTCTTTGTAAACAATTCATTCGTAAGTTTACTTTGTAACACAATCATAATCTCCTTGGTTTGCTCGTGCCATGAATAGTCAAGGACCTCGCCTTAGCTAGTCACTGTTAGGTCTTTTATAGGATAAGGAAATAAGAGCCCAAGTGTCTGTTAATTGAAAACATTTTGAAAGAAAAATAATTTCACTAATATCTGGTGTTTTCAAAAGAAGTTGAATGGGAAGCAAGATATTTGTGCAGCCTGCGATGTGTTTCTCTCCACCTGGAGGGGTTTGACACAAGATATCACACTCTCAAACATACTTAACCCTTAACTGGTGACCATGGGTCTGACAGACCCTGTGTTTTTTATTGCCTTCGCACGTTTAAACTTTATCATCTGTCGATTTGAAAATCCAGATACCCTCAAATTAGGGTATTTACTTACAGTCAGCACTAGAAAGCTGCGGTTCGTCATTTTCTCGGAATTTTATTTTTTTACTTTAAAACTTTTTGTTGGTTCTGTGGGACCCATGGTCACCAGTTAAGTTACACAGTGAAGCTTCTCTCAGGCTTACACCAATGGGTCAGAATAAATATATATCTCCTGTTCGTCACTATAAGAAGTGACCAATTTGGAGAGGTCAACATGCCAGGTTTAAATATGAGAAACAAAATATGTATCACCACCACATTGCCCTTAATTACCACTATTTGTAAAGATTGTGCTAACGAGGCCTAATAATTTAATGCTAATTTTATACCTGCAGTTTTCTACAAAAGTTAATTTTTTCAAATTGTTTTTTTTTTAAATATTGATCTATGATCATTCAAAATTACAATCCATATGTAATTTTATTTCAAACAAATTTTATTTAAGAGTTTTTTCAATAAATAGTGAAATGTGTTAAAAGAAGTGATTTTTGTGTCGATTTGTAGATTTCTTCCTATAAAAGATAAATTATGAAAAACAATAATAATTAAATCATAAATAATAGCTCAGAACACAGTATATAAACGACGCATGCAATATTTTTGATAATTTATTATATCCATATTAATAACTCCATTTTTAATTAAAGGGTCTCCATGATCCATCGTCACCAGTTATTTTACAAAAATCGTACGTCACCAGTAGAGGGTTAAGGTATAGTAAAAAGTTTTGATTGTTGATAAAAGTTTTAAATTTTCCAAAAAGATCTTTATTTAAAAATCATTATCCGAATTACAAAGTAATAAAACCCGAAAATTACCCGAGATTTAACCTTTTTATAAAACCTCGAAAAAAACTCATTTATACCCGATTTTAACGCGAATGAAAAGGAAATGATAGAACCCGATATTCATCCTTCGAATAAAATATTTTTTTTAAACCCGACAAATCCATAACCTAATTATAAGTAATTTAAAAAAGCATTGTTAGACTGCCTTGCACTGAAACCCGTGCTATGCTTATGGGATATTGAAATTGAACAATGGGATAAAAATAACCCTATAAGAAAAACATGAGGTTGATAAAACCTCGATAATTTACTAAGTTCGGATGTAAGTATGAATCGTACCAAATTTGGTTCTAGCTTTTATCGTTTAGGAGGAGTTCTATGAACAAACAAACGCGCAAACATCCAAACTTCAAAATATATAATAGATTGCGTATTTTAATTATTAAATTTATGGAGGGCCGGATATGGCCCGCACCCCGTAGTTTGAGCACCACTGCCCAAGGGTATCGAGGTGGCGATATCGCGAAATGTTCATCTTTGAAAGGATGCCGCGCGTAAGAAAGTTTTGGGAATTGCTGCATTAACTCCAATTCCGTCATTTGGAAAATTTCATCGATTTTTCGCTTTTGCCTTTTACCCTTGGTGCGCTGCACCTCCTGCCGTCCACCAAAAAGGTGACTTTCAGGGTATCATGTAGATGTACCTGTGCGTTCGAGTTTTTAATTTCGGGTAAAATTTCAGATTGTCTTCTTCTTGAACCGAGATTTCTCGAAGTCGTCAGCGGAGCTTGATGAAGCTTTAAAATTTATCAACCCAAAAATATAGCGATGCCGAACAGTGGCGTGCATGTGCACTCCCCAAACTGCTCCAGATAATGTGAAATTTTCAGTGCGTTAACCAACGCAATAATAATATTAATCAAAACGCGACCGTTGTATCAATATTAATCAATAGTTCTTTAAAATTTAATAAACTATTTGTGTGATTATTAATTTATATATTTTTATTATTAAAAATATAATAAGGTTCACCCCCAAACCAAATTCCTGGCTACGCCACGTATGCCGAAGCTCTTTTTAAGAGTTGAACCCATTATGTCCTATTCTTTTCTTTTTCCGGCGTGAAAATCGACAAATTTTCGCTTCATTTGTGTAAAAGTATCCAAACGCTTTAACGGATGATTGTAAATGTTTCCAGAAAATCTCCATTTTTAAGACCAATCGCTTTCCTTTCGCTGGAGTAGTAATCCCTTCGGCGCCGCCGCTTTTCCTGTCTCCATGTGTTCTCCGTCCCTCTCCCTTTCTCCTCCTATCTCCCCTCCAGCTCTCTCTCCCTTTCCCTTCGTCCATTTCTTCGCTATTGTCCCACCCCCTCCCCCTAACGTGCGAGGCTGGGGGGTCCGATGCCTTTTCGTAGAATTCGCTTCGCAAGCGATACTCTCGAGGCGCCAGCTTCTAAAGTTTAACCCTTGTTTGTACATACTAGCGTGTCGGAAATTAGCGTTCGGAGCCTGGAGACAAATATAACTGGATTTTGAAATGGATTTTGCCTGGCACGGTGAGGAAAGTGGTTTATTTTTATCTTCTTTGGAAGGCAAAGTCGACGAGACCCCGGATGGTATTAAAATTAACTAATTAAACGAAGAGCGCGAATAAGAAAATTTTCAGGTAGGCTTTGGTGAATTGCACTCCCTGTCACCCACCACTTGGGTGAATTGCAGGGTTGCATATAGGTGTAAGCTTTAATAGCACCTGTTTCTTCCCTGTAAAATTTATTATTTCATCGCGGAACGCCATTATTTTGAATCTGTAGTTTAAACACGTGTAACGTTATTTGTAATAATTTTATTCGAATACAAATTTTCTGAAGTTTAATCCCATATCTGGAATCACGGTAATATTTATTTTACAATTATATTATAATAATTGCTCAGATTGCGAGCCATTGAATCGCATACGCAAAACAATAAGTTTCTGTAGGCTTCTTTAAACGTTACTTAATCAACGCACATCAATTTTAGCACATTCCTTTCTGATTTCATTTTTAGTTCTTCAGTAATTAGTGGTCTCGTGGCATATACCAGTGGTTCTTAAACTTTCAATTGTGGCGGCTCCCTTGAATATCATGCGGCTTCCTTTAAATTTAAAATAGTCAAAATAAGAAACAAGTAAAAATTTCTTCATTCTATATAACTATTAATATTTTTTTAGTATCATCTTTTTTAAAAGTTCCTGATACAATTAATTATTCGTGAAAATTTTATTTTTTCGACACTTCACCTTACATTACAAATACTTTTGTGGGAGTTTAGGAAACGCTGGCATATACAACTAATTTCAGGTGCCTAAAAAAGTCAAGTGGCGTTAAATCTAGACTCCGTAGGGGCCATTCTTTCGGTTCACAACCCCCTATCCATCTGGGAGGCATTGTCTTACAATAGCCAAAAACATTTCCCACAATTGCGGCATAATATGATGGAGCTCCATCATGTTGATGGAACATGTATTAACTGCCAAATAGGAATTTCATCCAAAGGAGGAACTAAAATCTCGTACAAAATCGCAAGACACATATGTAGTACCTCTAACTTTCTCTGTAAAAATAGAGTATTCGCCAAAGGCGGATCCAGGCTTAATTTTTGGAGGGGAAGAGAAATCAAAGACGAAAAAATAAACTACTTGAAAATATCTTCAAAAGAATGCAGATTTTTATTTGTGAAAAGGAAATAGATAACATGTTGTGCAACAAAATAAATACAGGAAAAATTACTATTTCTTCGATATGTTATTTGTTATTATTTAATTAATGTTTTTCGGGATTATGAAATCTTGGGGGAAGGAATCGGTTATTCGGACATTCCATTTACCTGAAATAAAAAAGCAGGATTTCTGTGATTGCAGACATTTAAAACACCCTATATATTCCTTTGTTTTCTACCTTGATCTTTTTCGTTCTCTCCTTTTTTCTGCCGCGGGTTCCCTTTTTTAATTTTCCTAAATATTACATTTTACGTCATAAGAAGAAATCTTTCTTGATAAAACATAGACTGATAAATATAAAATAGGAAGAAACTTGGAATCGTGCAACGTGTGACAAGGGACCAGCGGAGAGCGAAATGTCCCCATAATGCCAATGAATCTACGTTTGTCGGTGGACTTGAAAAGCTCAATCTATTTACTTTTGTATGTTTATTTTTTGGTTGACGTCATCGCTTGGTCTGAGGTGAGCGTGGGAAGTCTTTCCCGTCCTACGGCGGGGAAGGGTCGTGCCGCTTCGGTGGTCGCCGTTGCTATGACTCAGAATCTCCCGTACTTCACGTGACTAATTACATACGGCCGCGGAAAATCGGTTTTGTGTGCAGCGCTTGCACGTCATCGGTCGCACCGACATCGCCTCTGGGTTATTTTGTTTTACGTTTTCCTGATTTTCAATCCATTATGAGCTCAGCGGTACCTGCGGCGAAAAATATTTGTAATCTCACCTTGATTTTATTTTAAACTATGGGGTATTTGGTTCTTTATTGATAATTTATATTTAGAAAAAAAAAACGATTGAAGAGGTTTTGGGTTATTTGAGATAAAGTGATACCATCGATATCCGTCTGTTCTATTCTAACAGCGAAGTCCGTGAACCTATTTGTTTTCCCAACTTCTGTTGGGTAATTTTTATAGAATTTTTGTCGACGGAAAATCTACGTCTAGACGTCACCCAGCAATTCACCAGCATGGTGGGTGACAGGGAATGCAGTGCGATGAATTATCCGTGACAGCCGCTATTACTGCCTTGATTATTCTGTTGCATTACTTAGTTTTCTTATGGAATAGTTGTTTGATGTGCATGATTGTTGTTAGTACGTTACGTACTATCTCTTACAGTCTACTTGTTTTAATCTGCATCTGAATAAATGCCCTGCAAGTCACCGCAATTGATGTGTGGCAGGGGGATGTGGGATAAATACATTTTTTACTTGTATAGAGTAATGTAAGGCAAATTTCGGGAAAAATAATTTTTCTATTTTTATATCATTAGACCGTTTCAATCAAATTTCCTTTTTTATAAAACGATAAAATAATAAAATGAGTCAAAATTAAAGTTGCATAATAGGTATATAGTTAGATCAACCTTTTTCACGTCGCGAACCCCTTACTCGACATTTTTGTTTGCCGCGAACCGCCTACTAAAGATATTCGGAGAACACTAATCCTGCGCCCTTAAGACTTTTTTGTTTGAAGTAAATAATGCAGATCAAAGGATCGACTCTTAAATAATACAAAATGTATTAATATTAACATGTTATTCAACCTTCTAATTTTGATGGCATTTATTGAAGTATTCTTTTTAAATAGATATCCTCCATTACATATAATTTTTGGCGAACCCACTGAAATTTTTCGCGAACCACCGGTTGGGAACAACTGAGTTAGATGAACGTTTTCTTTACGAAATGAAATTAATCTTGTTTATAGTTTTTGCCGAACGAATCCCATTTTAAGTATTGTTAATGGCGTTTTTTATTTGCCCAGCTAAACCCAATTTTCGAATGCTTGTTCGTAAATTGAAAACGGTGTTAAATAAGAAAGTCTAACTTCAGAATCAGTCTAAACTTCTGTCACTAAAAATAAATATTCAGTTTGGCGCCCCCATGCGAAGCTGCGCCCTGGGCACGTGCCCGTCTGCCCCGCCCTCACTACGCCCCTGCGTATACATATTTAGATATTGGCGTCAGCGCCTGCAGTTAACCAATGCAATAAGCTCGTTTTTTCGACTTTTTGGTAATAAGTAATATATTCCGAAAAACAATTTTAATCCGCCCCCCGTGACGATGTGCTGTTTAGATTGTGCTTGGGAACCTATGAATTATAGTTAGTAGGTTGATGCTTAGAAAAAAGCAAAAAAAAATATTTGCAAGCGCATTGTACTCGGTGGTTCGATGGGTGACTCAATCGCCGTCTAATCGCCTATCAATCTGTTCCTCGAAACAATCCCTCGGTGACAGGTGAGAGATCGAGTTCTCAATGCCGATGTCATTTTTCCTTAGCTTTACTTCTTTATTTCTCCAGTCACCGCATGTTATCTTCCGCTCCCCCTTTTTTCTACCCACTCCCATTTTCATGTCTCGCTTGGGCTCCTCAACCGACCTCCCGCTGTCGCACTCCTGCATACATCGTCGTCTCTCCCGTCTACCTCTTTATCTTTAAGGTGCAGTGCGTATGGGTTGCCCGCGGGGAGTACATTTTCCGTGCCTCGGTGGGACACGGACGCCCGTCTCCTGCCGAGGACGTCTGTCAGGCTTGATTTTTTCATAGTAGCGTTGGTGGATTCTTTTTAACTGGAAAAGTTTTTTTTACGGCTTCATTGTAAGGTGGTGATCGAGGTATAATAACCGCCATATATTAAGTTATAAGCGGCTATGTTTATTTATTTATTTTGTCTCTCTGAAATGTTATTCTCTTAGCGAGAGTCGGCGAGGATAAAAGACGAAAATATGTCGCTCCATATATTGTTATACGCTATTGATGACAATATCGTTCCAAGAAGAGGTGAAAAATTCACAAATGAAATAAGGGTAACATTAGCAAAAGTGGGAGTTGCTTTCGGTGGAAAGAAATGCGTGTTGACAAGTTAAATAAATGAAGAGATGAGGGATAAGTTGGCGAAATGCTAAATATGGAGTATTGCCCTCACTCAGTGTAATGTCAAAAGTTTTCTAATTTTTTAAATAATTATTAACGGTTGAAAATTTTAGATTACTTCAAAGCATCTTGTATGTTTTTTTATATTTATGGAAGCTAGTTGAGTAAATTTTATATTACGATATTACTCATTTTCTTATACTGCAACATTAAATATAAGTGAAGACCTATACATGATTAAATACAAGTGTCATAATATCAGGAAAAAATAGATTTCAACATATATTTTAGTATGAGAGAATATATAGCCAAGCAGGACGCAGTACTTTTGCTTCTAAGGCAGATTTGTATTCCCCCGTTATTTGAGCAATAAATGCATGATTTCCATTTACTAGTAGAACTTTTGTCCTGTATCCTCGTTTTTTAGCCTACTTTCCAGAATGGAAATAGGTTTTATAGTTTCTTCGTTGTGTCTGTTTGCTCCCACTATTAACTTTTGAAGCAATAGACCGATTGTCATGGCACTTGGTGGAAATCTCTTGTTACTGGGCCCGAGCTCTCGAGGATAGTTTTTTTTGCGAAGATTGAAAGTCTCGGGTTCGATTCCAGGCAATATCCTTCCCATTTGATTTATATGGAAAATCTGAAATCCATCGTGCAGTGTAATTTTCTCGCATTAAAATTATAATATCGGAGCGGGATATGTAGGTACCTACTATTCTCTTAGGAAAGGAATGGAGATTCTAATTTTATCGTAGAATTTTGCTTATCGATCGCATTTCTTCGAATTTCGCGTAAATACTGGCGTTTTTATCACTCATTACGAGAGTGTTGCCATTGCAACGACTATTGTTGGACTCAGATTCGGTATATTCTAGTACAGGGTTTCCCAAACTGGGGTATGCATACCCCTGGGGGTACTTTGATAGGCACGAGGGGGCACTTTAAAAAAATGTATTATTAAAATTCAGTTTTTTGTGTTAAAAAGTCCCATTTACTCATAAAATCTTTTATAAAAACATCTGGCACTCTTGAACCTTTTTTCGCCTCACAGACGTTTTAAATTGTTCAAATTGCAATTTATGCTCTATTATTCCTACTTTCAGGAAATACTTAGTAAAGTTGACTGTAATTCTCAGTAAAGTATCTCTTATAGCAGTAAGAAGATAATTAATACTAAAGAAAATAGTACAACAGAAACCAAACCTTTGTATGACAGTATCATTCTTAAGCGCAAGGCTTTAAACATATAATATTACTTTTAACGATGTACATCAGAAACCTCAATTAAGAGCATACTTTATATTATGCAATAACTTTTTATTTCCCATTTATTCATTGTAATTTGATATTTTAATATTTATATTTTTCAATGACGTCCTAATCAACATGTACTGCTGACTTTGGATCAATAAATTATGATATGATATGATTAAGAGCATATAGCGATTAAACTTCACCGTTCTTCAATAAATGGAATAGTGAAATATGCCAAAAAGCTAAAAACCTTGGCACAAAACTAACACTTAACTACAGAACAGTTACACAGCAAATGAAACTAGGAAGAGTCCTACCGCAAATTATATGTGTATAAGCGTGTGACACTTGGAAACCTTTGTCTGATTATGTTATTATGTAGGGAAGGGGTTGTTCTCAACCTTTTTTCTCTATTCCAGTTAGAGGATGGATATTAATTGTAAAAAATAACATTAATTTGACGCATATAACTTGTAGCAATTTTTAAGGGGGTACTTCATTTGTTTGATAAGGCTCATAGGGGTACGCGATGAAAAAAGTTTGGGAAATCCTGGTCTAGTACATACATGCATTGTTTTTGCCACACAAATATGCATGATCAATTTAGTTTTTCGCTAGAATGTATTTGCAATATTTTATAAAGTTAAATTATGAAATTTGGGAACACAAAGAGCAACTCACCCGCAGTGATTTTATAGCTATTAAAACCAATATAAGTAATTGCTGCACCATGCTTAATTTAAAATAATTATGTTGGAAAGTAGGCATCGTAAGTTCCATTTGGATCATCTTGTTTAATTTTTGTCATGTCACCCAGTGGAAGACAGCAATGATCCCTATAAACTCCAAAAAAGAAAATCTTCTGATCAGAGTTCTCTTTAACTCATAATGTAGAAAAATCTACAAGGAAATCATCTGTCTTAGGATAGCAGTTTGATCTCTTTGTGTTTTTAAAAAAATCTTTTAGCTGTTTGTGCAAAGAGGGCTAATATTATTTTCATGATTTTTGTGACCCAGCTTAATATGTTATGCAATCCAGCTTACTGTGCTCTGTGACTCATTCCTAATTTGCGATCAACACTTTCAGAAATACTGCTTTATGTTTGACCATTATCAAGGTGTGCTATTGACCATTTTTTAAGGGTTACAATATAATATTGCTGAATGTTGCTAATTGTTTGAGAATTCTTGCGAGCATGATAGTATTGAAATGCAATGAAAAACTGATGAAACTTTGAAATCACCTCTCTTCACATATGTGTATAAAAAATAAAACACATGGTGTTTCCATCGAGTGCCAGTTATTTGTTTCCAGTTTTTTGAAACTATTTATGGGGTCGAAGAAAATGAGTCATTGAATTAGGGTCAAACCATTTCTTGTTTTATCTTACTGCAGCTCTGTACATATTGGACTATTCTCTTTTAAATTCATATGCATGTATTACATTTATTCATGTAACCATATTATTTCTCAGTTATTTGAGACAATTAGGTGTATGATTTGCACTGGAAGCTGTGTGGTGATTGTAAAATGTTCAGGTAAAATCATCTCTATCCTTATTGATGGAAAATATCGTCATTTATATTTAATTTTAAGATCTTTATTTCCATCTGTATGTTTTGCGTTTCTCTAGCTACATCTAAATCATGTCACTGGTTTTCATTGATTAATTACTCAAATTCCCATTCTTGGGAAAACTCTCTTTTTTCATAATTTACTATGCATATAATTTTGAGTAGTTAATGCATAACTCGAAATATGCTTTCTTACATTGAATTTGGACTTAATTTAAACTCTTTCATATTATGTATAACGGCAATGGTGTGTTTACACTATGCGAGCATGAGCGAACGAATGGATTCGCTCTAATGTGAATGGTGATTTAGAGCGGATGAACTCATTCGCTCTTGCCGATGTTCACTAGCAGCTCAGAAACTAGCGAATCATCAAGCGAGGGAATTCGTTCATAGTAATGCTCGCTTAGTGTAAACGCTCCTTTCACGAGCATGAACGTTCGTTCGCTCGCTCATGCTCGCATAGTGTAAATGCACCTTAATATATACTTCACAGGATGCAGATGATGGATCAGTTCATGGAACACCAGGCTACATGGATCCAAGTAGTTTTACGTCAAAGGTACGTAATTTTTCATGAAATGCCGTCTTTTACTATCGAATGATAAAAATAAATATGTTCTGATCCATGTTAGATGAAAACCTTTTTATTTTATCTTATTTTTTCCAATCTGATCATTTGTGATGCAAATTCTATTACTTGTTTTGAATGCCATTAGTTACGTAAATTCTAGAGGAGAATTCATCTCAAAGTTTAAATTGTATCACTGATAAATTTGGTAAAAATATCACAATTCATTGTTTTATCTAATTTATGTTCTTAAAGGAAGAGTGATATTAGCATTAGTAACATTTTTATAAGAGAAAACCTTTTTGTAAATCATTGTCAATATTTTTAAATCCTAAGTGTATGTATTACAATCTGAATGTTTATACTTGTGAATATTTTTGTAGATAACTGTCAAGGCTGTGTATGACTACCAAGCTCGTCATGATGATGAACTATCATTTTGTAAGCATGCAATAATCACCAATGTGAGCAAGCAAGATGGTGGATGGTGGAGAGGAGACTATGGTGGAAATAAACAGCATTGGTTCCCATCAAACTACGTGGAGGAAATTGAACCTCAAGAAAATAGGGATGAAAATGTAAGATATTTATTAAAACTGATAAGATAAATTAATATTTTTTGACGAGTAAATGCAGGTATTGTTGATTCCACGCTTATTAATAGTTGAGTTTTGTTATTGTGTTGTTTTTATATGTTTACCGATGTTATAAATGGAAGGAATTCAGAGATCGGTGAGGGAAAGGCATGGTATGATACTATAAGCATAGAAAATCTTTCTGCATTCAGCTGATTATCTTTTATTGCATTGCATGTATTATTTGTTTTTATTTCATGTATTTTATTATTTATTAGAGCATTATCATGATTTAAAAATTATAACTTATACTACAAAATAATAATACCATGGGTTATAGTTACTTCACCTTAGGTCTGAGTTTAATACCATTTGATTTGATTAATATGAAGGGTAAGCCCATTTTTACTATAATAATGGTGCATATTTTAAATATTTCCTAGTTCTGTAACTGAAATCTTTGTTTATGTAATATACTCCTTTTAATCCTTTGGTGAAATTAGTCGGCAGATTCTTTGCTACTTGGAAACTTGCAAAAGGGGAGCTTGGATATGACAGGTGCTGTGGTTGAAATCAGTCCAGGTGGTGGCCCTGGAAGAGAGCTCTGGTTGCTGCGCATTCAGAATCCAAACATGTGCACACCTTTTGAGGCTGTGGCACAGTCTCGGGAAGATGCTATCGACTGGATGGCTGCAATTAAGGAAACTGCACAAAATGCTAGCGTTAGGGTAAGGCTCACTCAAAAATTAATTTAGTATCTGTCACCTTTCATGACCACTTCTTATAATGTTGAAGGCAGATATACATTTAAACAAAACCTCTTAATAATTTCAGGAGAGCCAACACAAGGAAATGGAAAAGGCTTGGAGAATTGCCAAAGAGATGTCTAATTTAATTGTATATTGCCGATCAGTAGCCTTCAATATGGAAAGAATAAGGCGTCAGGGTTTTATATTTTATGAAATGTCGTCATTTCCTGAGACTAAAGCAGAGAAACTGATTTGTGTTCAGGAGAATAAATTTTTTTTGAAATATCATCAGGTAATATATTATTCCTTGCAATGGTGCTTAACAAATTCAGAAATAGTAATTATTTGTCTGATTATTCTATAAATGCAGATGTATACATTTGCTCTCTTATGAATCTTGAAACTTTTATGAAAAAATATGAATTAATTAATTTTATGAATAATTGTCAACAAATAAAAGTCATGTCTGATATGACCATTTTGTCCCTAGACAGCAACATAGTGATGATGGATGTAGCTTTCTTGTCTTTGAAAGTATTGCTTTCATGAAAAAAATCGAATTTGAGATTTCAATGGAAATACATGTTTTAAGGTCCACTGAACACGTTTTGACTATTTTCTCGATGATGTCTGTGGGTGTGTCTGTGAAAGGAATGTTGTGGGTGCTCTAACTCAGAAACTATTAATCAGGTCAATGCAAAATTTTATATTTGAGATATGCGTTAAAGGAACAAGAACTGATTAGTTTTTGGTAAAATACACAGAAATACACGTTTTGAGGTCCCCTTAACATGTTTTGACCATTTTCTCGATGATGTCTGTATGTGTGTATGTATGTGATAGCTTTTTGTGGGTGCTCTAACTCAAAAACTATTAATCAGGTCTACACGAAATTTTATATTTTACATTTTTATAATAGTCACAAGAACTGATTAGTTTTTGGTAAAAATTGGTCAACCGGAAGTGGGTGTTTACTCTTGTTACTTATCCATTATTTTGTAATATTTGCTTTAATATTTGATAAATCTAAAAATGTATTAGAATAAAAGTTATAGGAAATTTAATTTTCTACAACCTTTGTTTGAAACATTTTTCCATATAATGCATTGTTTAAGAGATATCTTATATTTTTAGCTGCCACCACCACGCCACCTACCAACAACTATTGTTAACAATTGATGCTTAGTTACATCTTAGTCACGCTCCTTTTTCTTTTCTTAATTGTTGGAGCTTTGTGGTTATCATTATATATCGACGTTTCTTACAGAGGAGGATATATATAACATATGATAACAGGAGGATACTAATGTCCAGCCCAAACTACAAGAGTTAGAGTGCTGAAAGTTTTAGTTTTTGTAGATATGATAGAGAAACCTACAGATAAAATGAGACTTCTTACCTAAGGGACATGAGTTCGACTCCAGAAATTCCGAAAGTTGCGTTTTTTCCCATAAGAAAAGCATTGCGCCTTTTTTGTAAATTAATTTTGGGCACTTGCCCGTAAGCTAGAAGAATGAAATTTTCAGTGTGGCTAGACGGCCACAATATCTATGGAGAACTTTTGTCACTTTATCTTACAGTGTCTTGGGTTCGACTCCAGAGACCCCGAAATATCTCCCATAAGTTATCATGGGAAAACGTAATCCAGTGTGTAGACCAAGTTTAGGAAGCTGAAATTTTGCAAGATTATAGAATTTTTCTCATAACCAACTATAAAAATAAAAAATTTTAAAATTGTTAATTTTTAGGGGTTGTTTTAACCCCATTTGAACATTAAAGTTTAATAATTTTTATCTTGGAAACTATATGCTGTAGGTTCGAGTTTTTAAAATCATTTTGTAGCAAATTATATATAGGAAAAAAGGAAAATTTGAAAAAGTTAAAAAATTCGACCACTAATAATTCGCAATTGTTTAAATATATTTTTGAGGTTTATGTATTACCTAATGTGCTACGGAGCTGAAATTTTTTTTAGAGTTAATGTTTGCAAAAAAACGAAATGGGGGTTATAGAAATTTTTGTATTTTAATTTGTTTGGCAGTTAAAAGTTCTTAAAGTTTAAACAAATAGGTATATGTTTAGATAGTACGGGGCAAGTTATAAAGCTGAAAGTTTAAAGTTATTTAGAGTTTAATCTATATAAACGAATAAACATTTCAATGTATCCATGAAATTTTTATTGCGGCCGTTAAAAATTATTTAAATCTTAACAATTAGATAAATGTTATTTCACTTCTAGAAGTGCTACAAGCTTTAAATTTGGCAAAAATGTGTAGCATAATGGAGAAAGTATAACATTCTAAACTTGCAAAGTTTGGGGATTGTTTTAATCTATTATTTTTACATAGGGGAAAAACGAATATCGCTGTGGAGGTGAAATCTTTAGAATTTAAAAAATATTTGTAATGATGAAATATCTGTCTGAAAAATGAATGTTTTTTGAAGATGAGATGAAATGCTTGCAGAATGCAAGCACCTTCCACTAGTATCCAATATCAGAAGGCTATGGTTTGAGTTTATTTCTGTTTTTTTTTAGTCTAAATTTTTCTCCCAGTTCCTTAAAATATTTATTATAATTTAACTTATTTGGAATTTTTAGAAATATTACAGATATGGAGAAAGTCATGTGGTGGCCACATCAGATTTTTTAAATATTAATTTCTCTTTAAAAATTTCAGTTCCAGTTTAGTCGAGTGTATCCTAAAGGTCAGCGAATTGATTCTTCAAACTATAATCCTGTGCCAGTGTGGAATTCAGGCTGTCAGATGGTAGCGTTAAATTACCAAACACCAGGTAAGGAAAATAACTTGTTCGTTGTCTTAAATCTCCTGCTTTTTAATATTCTTGCAATAAATTGTTAATTGGGATTGTAAAAATCAATGGCATATGAGCAGTAAAGTATATTGTATGTTATAGATAAAGCCATGCAACTGAATCAAGCTAAATTTCGTGAAAATGGATTTTGTGGCTACCTTTTACGACCGGATTTCATGTTTCGTGATGAATTTGATCCTTGTTACAAGAATACTTTAGTTGGTGTGGAACCTCTGGCATTGTCAATTAGGGTAAGTTAGAGAATAAAACATTAAATTCTTAGCTGTTAAACAAAATATTTATGCAAGTTGGTTTCTATATGTTTACTTTATAATTTTAGTTAAATGTATTTATCAATATCCTTTTTATGAATTTTTTAATATTCTCAGAAGAAAGAAACTGAGAAAATTTATTGCTATTATATAATTGTGTTTGGTTGCTGAATAATTTTTTTATATGCAGACATTGTGCAGTTTGGAACAGCATTTGCTTAAAATATAATGTATACACCACCTTTTTGAACTTTGTGAATAATTGGTTCTGGAAAACTGACGCAAAATGCAAATTTGCAAAGTGCAGTCCTATTTTCCCATTAGAGGCCATGTTATTATGAGAGAGTGGTTCCCAGCCTACCTAAAAAATTCACTTTTTTATCATAAATAATGCAGTTTAACAGAGTGTAAAAGAAAACATAGCCGCAAATGAAAAACCTAGAATTATAAAGTAAAAAAATACTTTTAATTACCTTCAAAACGCGTAATAGCAAATGGAAACCCAGCATATCAAAGCGATTACACTTCTGTCTATACTTGTACAGTTTACCTCCACAAAATTTCGCATGTGATTTTCAATCTTCTTTTGTTCATTCTAAGGAAATGGATTTATTTAAATTGAACTACTGAAATGGAATGTTGAGTACCTCATGCCCAATTGTTTTCCTGGATTCTGCAAGAAACATTTCCAAGGCGCAAAAAAACACTAGCATTAAAAAGTGGTTACATTTCTTTTACTAATTATGTTAGAAATGCATAGCAGAAAGTCAAAACCTAGCGCAATAAAGTTATAACATTTCTTTTAGTAATCACCTTCAAATTATGCGGCAGAAAATCTTACGTTACAACCTGATAGCAATTCTTAGATTTATATTAAAACTTTGTAATAAACAATGAAAGCCTAACAAAACAACAGTTCCTTAAATTAAATTCAAAATACAAAGATAATAGCATTAAATCATTAAATATTTTGGTCAAAAACCAGCATCCTCATACAAGAAGAACGAATATTTTCAATGTCATACTCGTAAAAGTTGTGAAAAAATAAATGCGCAGGGTGCTTCTCCATTAGCCAATAATTTCTAATTTGGCTGCTAGATGCTAGCAACTTCGACTGTTATCGAAAATAGCTCCATTGGCAGTTAGTTTTAAACTGAGCTACAAAAGGTTTAAGTTGATGGTTATCACGTTCGTTTACTTTGAAAACTGTTAATAACGTGCATTATAAATATAATATAATAATAATGCCCATTTCTAGGGTGCTAAAGTTTAAAATGAACTTAGGAACAAAAAAGTAGAGGAGTTTATGCTTGTTGGCATTGTAAATGCATGATGCAAAATGCAAGTAATATGCGTGAACACAAGTAATGGTCATAAAAAATTTTGTTGCGAAGTCCAAATTCGCAAACCTCAAGCACGTGAAGTTCAAAAAGGTGGTGTACTTTAACTTCTTAAATCCATGAAATGTTTTCTTTAATAATACAAGCGACAAAAAAATACAAAATTTTCTAATAGGTGATTGGTGCTAGGCATCTTAGTAAAACAGGCAGAGGCACTGCTAGTCCTTTTGTTGAAGTTGAAGTTGTTGGTGCTGAATTTGATTCTGCAGTAAAGCTGACAACAAAAACTATAGGTTTGTTTTGAGTTACAAAATTAAAAATATTTATGAAGGATGTAATTCCTTTTGTTACATCAATTATCATGTTACTTTTTCAGCTGATAATGGCTTTAATCCTGTGTGGAATGACATTTGCGATTTTGATGTTCACAATCCCCACTTTGCTTTACTCAGATTTGTTATTCAAGATGAAGATATGTTCGGTGATTCTAATTTTATTGGCCAAGCTACTTACCCAGTAAGTTTTCTGTTTTAGTTTGGATTTGTACTGATTTTGAAGGGAAAATATGATAACAATTATATCTTTAATATCTTATTTTATAGGTTTTATGTCTTCGCACTGGTTATCGAAGCATACCTCTTAAGAATGGTTTTGGTGAAGATTTAGAATTGGCAACACTGCTGGTTCACTTAAGTATCAGAAATCCTTTAGTAAGTCATTTCTATTATCAATATGATTATGTTGCTTAAATGAAATCTTATTTGTGTGTATGATCTCAGCTAAAATTTTCTCTTGTCTTTAATCCTTACCACTTTACAACTTTGATATACCATATTTACTGGAATCCAATACAAGGACTTTTTTCCCCAATTTCAGCCTTCGAAAATCAAGGTTCATGTTAAATTCGAGTGTAAAGTACGTTTACAATAAATTTAGTAAATTTAGTATGGAATGCCACAACATAATCCAACTTACCCATTAGTTAAGGTCATGCAATTGATCTGCACCAGTATCACGAAGGCCAACTCAGGAAGGGAAGGATGTCTGGCTTGTCTAATAATATTACTTTCTGAGAGTGGAAGAGTGAAAAAATTCATCAATGTCCTTCCCTCCCTCTCTGAGTTCGTCTTAACAAGCAATGCCCAGCATTGGGATGATTTCCTCTGTTCACTGGTTGCAGCTATCATTTCTCTAGTTGTGATTTTGCAATCATATATTTGTTATTAATAAGAAAGCCTTGACATTGGAATGGCAGATCAAGTATAGATAAGAGGTGCGCCGAAAGGTATGAGCTGAAGTTATGATTGGAATTAAAATTTAAAACTCCTAAACCGTACTTCAGCTACTGAAGATTGGAGCATAGCTCCCGAAATACGTATCTAGAGATTTCCAGAGTGCTTGTGCGTGTGTGTTTTCTTTTTCTTCTTTTTAGGCTAGTTTTTGACAACAGGTCCCTGTAGGCCATCATCGTCCTGCAAACTTGTAAGTATAATTTTAATTTTCCTTATTTCTTATTGACGTGTGAGTGCTCTCTGGGTAAATTTACGGTTTAGGAGTTTTAAATTTTAATTCCAATCTGTACACCGTAGTCTCCATTTCCTTTTTTAACGTGAAGTTATGATGCAAATTTTTAACTGATAGAAAAACTAATGGCTGTGAGACTAGTAGAATATTTAATGTCACGGATGCAAACATGTGTAGATGGGGTCTCTCAAAACAAATGAAAATATCTTAAATCTATGCAGAAATCATTCAGTGGTCAAAACATGGTCTCTTTCTTGGTGTATAAAAACAAGTGGAGTTTGTGCATACTGGGAGACAAAACAGTATGCTAGTTTAGAGTGAAACTATTAAACTCAAAGCACAAGAAATTTCAAGAGCTCTAAAAATCCCACAACATGAATTCATGGCCAATAATTACAAGAAGTAGGGTTACCAGACGTCCGGCAAAAGCTGGACATGCCTGGGTTTTTCCTCTTCCGTTCTCCTTCCGGCCAGCATTTTAAAATTCGCTAATATGTCCGGCTTTTCTTTCCGCAAAGTGCACTTGTGGTTCCCTTCCATATATTACACTGATTGCTATAGCGAGCTTTTTTAAATGTGATGGTAAAGCAGATACGAAAGTAGGATAGTTTTTTCAATGGCTACTTCCTTTTACTCAGAAATTTAGAGATAAGGTATACCACCTATTGAGACCCTATTCCTAATGGGATGATGGACATGGGTACTCAGAATTACCTTCACCCTGGTTACCTGTCCTTGTATGTTTCCCAGTACTCGATTACAGATACATGTTTTGCTCAATTATCTTCCGAAGTGGATCTTTAAAGGTATGTCCAGAACAGGACACAATGTTGCTGGACTGCTGCGCAAAATTGTATCTATACTGTTCAGCACCTTGTTTCCCGACTGTTGAGATACTATTGCAAAACTATCAGGATATGCTAAATGTTGTTCTGCGTCCACATCAGCCAATGTAGTATGATATGTCACTAAGTAAAGACTTTGTATAAAGTTTCCCATTGAGAATGGGAGACAGAAATCCCCGAAACTTTGTCTCGGAACTGTTTCGCAACAGTATCTCAATAGTGGCGAGACAGCAGAGAAACATTGCAGAAACTCCTCTGCAACAACCCAGCAACATTATACTGGTCTGGACATACCTTAAGAATTGCATATGGGATTTTTAAATTACTGAGAAATTCCAGGATTAGTGAATGGAAGACCAAAACCCCATAACCCGCTAACTTCTGAAAACTGTTTCCATTTGAGTGCGAGCAATTCTTACGCATCAGTTAGTTTGAGAGAGGAAGGGAGAGTAACAAAAATATTTTCAAGTTAGCTATTGCGTTACTCCCACTTTAATCATCTGTTTACAATAAACGTGAAATGCTATGATATATGTTAATTGAAAGGGAAAACGAAGAATTTTTTTAATGTATGTGACCCTCAATACTTGTCTGGCTTTGTACGACATTTTCGCCTTCGATGTCCACCTTTTTGAACTTAAGTATCTGGTAACCCTAATGAGAAGCAATGCAGCATAATTTTCATTCACATTTTAAAATTACTTAGAATTGTCATACAAATATGGTACTTGAACCAAACAACGCCTTGAAGGTTGAAAATTCATTTTCTAACCATCGATTTTGAAATACATGTTGAATTGGACCACATATTCATTTTGAACCTGAAAATTTCGCCTTTTGTGGGTTAAAAATCTTCCGTCGTCAATGACAGTTGGATTGTTGCAACTTGGAAAAATTGAGCTCTTCGCTTAGAGCAGCGGTTCCCAACCTTCTTCTGCTGAGACCCAAAACTGACCACCAATAGGACTTCGCAACCCATACCTGGGCTTTCATGACCCATGCTTCTAATTGCGCTAGGACACAACATAGATAGCTGTAAATATGCCCCTGCCAGCAGACGCTACTATTGTATCGCTACTGCACCACAAATTTGATCGGTCTCTGTCATGAACATTTTCGAGAAAAGGGTGGAATTAATGTATAAATTAATGTTAGCGGGGCTGCGGTTGGAAAATTTTCCATTGATCTAGTATTCCTGCTTTTCTTCATCGGTTTTCCCACATAGGTGATTAAAGCTTCGAAAGAAAAGTTTGGCTTGCATCGGCTGTTGAGACTGATAAAGATTAGGCAGTTTTTAATAATATTATATAGATAACAATCTGACTGACGGAAAAAAGCTTTCTTTTGATGACCCTTTGCAACCCTACTGATGACCCCCCGCGACCGTGATTTGGGTTGTGACCCCGATATTAGGACATTTTATGAAGTTTCATTGTCATTCATTTGAGAAAACAACGAAATCAATGAAGATGTGAAATAAGCATGAGTATTTAACAATCTTTGATATGTAAACAACACCAGAATGGCATGGTGTATGTTTCATTTGCATTTGAGAGTCACAGCACGAATAAGGGAAGAGCAAATGAAAGAATTAAATTTTATTTTTAATGATAAAGTTAGTTCTGATATATCACGTTATAGTCTATTGTTTTCTTTGGAAAATAAATAAGGATTTAGTTACTTTATGTTTCTGTTTGGAATCAAATATTTACATTTTAAAGATATACCGTATTTATCGGCATATAAGACACACCGGGATATAAGACGGACCCCGGTTTTTAGAAGATTTTTCAGGAAAAAAGTATTTTGGTTCACCAATGCATTTAGGAAGGGCCACATTGTGTATCATTTTCAGCCATGATTAAGTCCGTATTTGGCATCATTACAACCTCATTAGGAACTAAAACATCGCAAACTTGCCAAAATGTAATCATTGTGAGCAGACATGTATTAAGGAATAATAATGAAAATGCATCCTCTGAATTCATGTTGCATAAGATATTATTGTATATATTAACAAATTTTTCACTATTCATTGTTAATAATATATATTTTAATGTTTTTGTGACAAATGACTGCCAATTATTCCATTTTGGGGATGAGTGTGCTCATTAGTGTCAGTATTGAAAACAGTATAATCTTACCTTCTGTGAATAAGACGCAGACTGATTTTGGGGGTCTATTTTTGCACAAAACATTTTTTTTCTGAGTAATTCTCGTGTATTGGCAGAGGTGGCTCAGGCTGTGGCTATTCTGAATTAACCCAAGTCCAGATTAGTGAGGTTTTACTGTGTATACACTGAGATTTTCATGATGAAATTGTTATTTTAACACTCTTTTTATTTGCTCTTTAGCTAAATAGGTCCTAAAATTTTTTGTATCTTTGTTTTTTGGAAATGTTTTTCCATTATTAATGGCATTTATATTTTCCTTCAAGGAGAGTGGTGGTGATGGAAGACGAGCTTCTCTGTCTGCTGGCAGTGGAGTGCAATCTGTATCATCACCTGGTCGAACCTCAGGAGACTTTGAAGAGTCATTAGTAACTCCTATTGGGCATGTTTGAAAAAAAATTCATCAGTCACAGAAGCAATAAGTTGCAACTCATACTTCAGAATGCCAGCCTAGATATTCTTTTTACCACTGGTAAAACAACTTAATGGATGTTTTTAATCCATGGACAAATAGGTTGTTCTGAAATATCTGCTATGGGGCTCGTGAAGGCTGGTGAAAACTCGTGAGGCTGACTTCGTTCAAGGGTAGTCCTGACCATTACCATTCCAATTATGTGTTTGCTTGGATAAGTTTGAAGTGATTGTTGTCATTATTCATTTAGTGTCTCCATGTTTGCTCAAGGGAGCTATGAGGATCAGGCTGGAAAACTCAAAGCAAAGGTAGCATTTGTTTTGGAAAGTAAGTAAATGCAATATTAACTTTGACTACATTTTGGTGATGAAATCTACCACATTCTCTGGTGAAACTTTCATAGTGTTTGGTATAATGATGTCATTATATAGTCCCTCATTTTGTTTCTGATTCAAATGCTCGGTTGTCAGATTTATGAGCTATGTATTTTATTTAGATATGAGAGATATAAATTTTGTTTGTTATTATTCATTATCATCTTGGCTACTCTATGCAACTCAGAGGTCAACATCCTACAGTCTGTGCCTTGCAAAACTTTGCCGATAAATTGATTGGTGACAATTTCATGTTTGTTAATTAAAATTATGGTCAACATTTTTTCTGGTGAAGTTTTAACATTATCAGAGATTCCCTAAGTAACTTGCAATTTAAAGATATCGGGGTCCACTGAAGAATTTACAACTTCCAATCCGGTCCCTTGAAGCATTCATAAATACGAATGTGGCCCTTCATGTACGAAAGGTTGCCCACCCCTGATGTAACTTAATGATTCCAAAGCTGAACTTGGTAATTTTATTTCTTCTACTCTTCATTTCACGAAGTTTTAATGTACTTTTTGATCTGATACTTACAGCTCCCTTAATTAGTAAACCATTTAAAAATTAATCCAGCGGTATAGTTTTTCATAATAATTTATAATGCCTCTGGACATTTTGCTGGATTAAAACTACTCTCTATCTCTCCCATGGCTTCACTCTCCATTGTATGTTAGTCTTGCATGTGCCTAATTTCATAAATTAGTAGGTTGAATAAGTGTTGCACCTCCATCACTTGAATAATATTTACAATATTAAGTGTTGTGAATGCAAAATAGATTATAGTGCCTTTTTTCATAGAATACACTTTCATATAGACTTTTGAGATGAACATATCCTGTGCACAAAGTATATATTTATAATTCTTTCATTTTGTATATTTCTCATGTACATTTGAAAATTATTGGTTTAGATGACTGCAAAAAAAAGGGTCACTTATTTTTGCTGAAATGTTAGTGTTTGAAAATAGTGAGGTTCCTAATACAATATGCCTTACGTGGCCTTAATGTTTTGGTGCTGTATAATCTGATGTGTACCGATGATGAATGTTTTTGCAAGGAAGAAGAAATATTCTTATATTTTTCATGAAATTGAAAATTTATTTTATGGATCATAGCAGTAATTTGTTTTTGAGTTTGCATACTGAAAAAAATCCATGCATCTCTTTAAAAAAATCTTTTTAAGTGTTGATTCATCTCATTTGTACGATCTAGTTTTAGCAAAAAAACTTGATGATCTGGCATAATAGCTTAACTGTGATTTTATATAGTTTTTAGAGTTTTGGAAAGTTGTTACATTAAATTTGTCCACCTTTTGCTGCACCATTTTCAGGATTAACAAAAGCTTATTACTGATATCAGTGACATGCTCTAACTATAAAATGATTGGGGTATAGTTCATATCATCTTACTTAGGGTGACCAGATTTTGAGGAGGTAAAACTGATGCAAAACATCTTCTGAGGCAAAAAACCAGGACATAACTGTGATTTTTAGTCTTTTTGTTAGTCGTATGTTATGAAACAAACTTTTGCACAGTTTGAATATAAATTTGTCTATTAGGTAGTAATTTTATAAATTCATAAAATTTGAACATAGCATTGTAAAAAAAAGATTGCCAGATAGAAAGGAATAAATATTTAAGTGTAACATTATACAAATTACTGAGATCTTATGTGATTTTATGGTCTTTATTGTAGGATCCATGAAATTTAAGGAATACTGAGGATTGTCAATAATTTGCATATGTGATTTTTCACTTCCAAATTTAAATGTTCTGTTCTCCATAATCTGCCATGTTAGGCCATGATCTACTTTTTTCATATAGTAAATCTGTTTCAGTCCTCAGGATGGCCATTTGGTGGTGCAACAGAATTTTATATGGAAATTCAAAACATTTGAAAATTTTGGCAAAAAATAATTACGTGAAAACTGATTGAACGAAGTTAGCATGTGAATGCAGGATGACTCATTGGTGAGGCAAACTGTAGTGTTTGTGCTGGGAAGAATGGCTCACTACTCCTTTTTTGA
Source organism: Tanypteryx hageni (assembly GCA_028673005.1). NCBI lineage: Eukaryota > Metazoa > Arthropoda > Insecta > Odonata > Petaluridae > Tanypteryx > Tanypteryx hageni. Next base: position 75,340,520 of record CM054113.1, on the reverse strand, counting down.
CTCACTTAAGAAGCAGTTATCATACTACAGATGCAACCAATAGCCAGATCCCAGTACCTGGCTCCTACACTTTTCAAAATAATTTATACAGGAGACCTGTGAATATTGCGGAGGCTATGTTCTACAAAAGTGCAGCGAAAGCCGAAACCATGGTATTCAAAACTTTAACCTTACCTGAATAATGTGGTTAGGATCATGGGGTTAGGAAAAATGTAAAGATAGATATATGGCAACCCAAAATAAACACATCATTGCAATTGAAATAAATATTCAAAATAAACAAATAACAAAATAATTTAAATAAACAAAAATATTGTTTATCTATTGCTACTCAGGAAGCTAGCTGTGCAGTTAGAAACTTGATTGTAGCGACAAGTATCATATGTTGCCTCTCGGAAGTTGCAAATATTCAAGATGGTTCTAGATCAATGTTTTCCAAGCTTTTTCTGGTGGCAACACCCTAAGTTACATACCAAAATTAATGCGACACCCCCATCCTCCATTATTCTATTTTTTACATTTGTAAATGGAGGTGTAGTGGTAATGGCATTGGCCTGCTAAGCTAAGCAGCACTGGGGACGAATCCTGCGACGGTAGGATTTTTTCTGAGGTCGTCTAGCTGCTTGTGTGATTTGAGGAGACCGCACAAGTCAGCACTCTATCCTTTGGAAGGGATGTTAAGCAGTTGGCCCTCTTAGTCCTCTTCACAAAGAGTAGACTAATGCTAGCTCCGAGTTTCCCTCTCCCTTTTGAGGAGGCAATTGGAAACCACCACACCATGAATGTTTATTCCCTAGTCATCAAACCAATTGAATGTTTGGTAGGACCTGCCATTAGTCAAAACAAAATTGATACATACATTTGTAAATATGTATGCTAAGAAGTATTAAAATGTGTTAAATTCATATACAAGGAGAGACAGGATATGTGATGCTGCAGTATATGGTGTTATTGATTAAAAATAAAAGAATATACTGTATTTGCCTGATTATAAGGTGACCTCAAATATAAGGCAAACCTCGTATTTCAGATGCCACGTGAAAAACAAAATCTCGGGGTATTGGTAATATTTTTTTTCAAAATACCTGATTGGTTACAATTAATATTCCAGTGTAAATATAATTAGGTGATAAGATTAATGAATAATTATGATAAAACATGTACATTTACTGGCTTACAGTGATCTACATTGAATATAAGTTTTATTTCTGAAAACATTTGATACGGGACAGAGTTATAAGTGTTGGCTTTAATGCAAGAGAAATTTGGTAGCTGCACATGGCATAAGCATAATTATATCTTCTAAATGTAGATTAGACTATAGAACATAGAGGATAGAATTTTAGTGGGGATGAGAGGGAGAGTAGGAATGGAAGATATCTTTGGTCGGGATTATAGGGTGAGTATGAATATTTCGGCTTATGTTTTAGGGAAAAAAATCACCTTATAATCAGACAAATACAGTAATTAAAAAAACTTTTTATTTGTTTTATTTTCAATTCAATACATATGCTTTATGACAATCATAAATAGGTATCTTTTGTTTTGGGTCGAAGAGTGGACAAATTAATGCAGATTTCTTCAAGTATTTTTATTCATTCTTGTCATGTCATTAGTGTTACTTTCAGTCTTTGTATATTTTTAGGCAGTTTTGATTTGTTTTTGGCAAAAGAATTATACTTAATATTAAAATTTTCTTGTACATATTATGAGTACATTTCGTAACATACCTTATCGCATGTCGCAACATACAGTTAGTAAATTACTGTTCTAGAATGATATACCATACATAAAAGGCCAAAACTACCCCCTCATGATAACAAAATTGATATATTGAGAGGTTGCCCATGAAAGCTAAACCCTTGATATTCTAGGGTCTCTTGTATTTTTATCAAACATAAAATTTTCATAATTTTTAGGAACAGATCAAAGTTAATTTATTCAATAGAGATTTATTTAGGTAGTAGTAGAGCTATTTTTATAGTTGGATTTCATCATTATTGATCACCTACAAAAACCACCTACAGAAGTGGTTCTCAAAATTTTTGTTGGCAGTTTTTCAAAGATAAACAGAATTTCATCACCCCAACCTTGAAATAAGGTTGCATATTTTTACTATCTTTGAATGCGTTCATGTTTTGGTACAACATTATCATCAGTTTATTAGGGGAAATATTACTGTCCTAATGAACTATTTACATTTCCAAATAGTCATTTTATTTATTTAACAAATTTTTTCTTAGTACCCCTGTGGTGCCCCTGGGTGCAGCAGTACCCTGTTTGGGGACCACTGGCCTACAGCAATTCCATGGACCACCTGTGGTTAGTAATCTCTGATTTGCATAATTTACTAAATATGGGCAAAAATAACTGTAAGTAGTCTGTTAAAAGCCATTCCATGTATCTGACAGAACACCTCACTTTTGGGTGGAATTTTTAAAATGTAAATCTTACATTTGATGTCACTTTCCAGAAATACTTATTTTGATGTGGAACAGAGATCATCAACCTGTGTCCTGTGATAATTATACTATTTGCCTTTTCCAACATTGAACAAATTTTAAAAAGGAACCTTTTCAAAAGTTTGATTCATTCTGCTTCTCCGAGCAACACTTGTGTAATATGTTGTAAAGCAGTGGTCTTCTCAATTTACCTTACAAAGTATCGTCACAGAGGACATCATCAAAATGATGAAGTTTTTATCAATTTTGTTTTGAATACCAATATTTTCAGTGCCCAACCTCATAAAAATCTCTCAAGTGGATTATGAGATTAACTATTTTACAATTGGATGGGGACAACCTCCGTCATATGCATTCACTTTGTGCACTGTGTGAAAATAACACATAAAACCAAAATTTTTCAAGGAGATGCTAGTTAAAAATTTTTATACTCCATACCTGAATAATTATTAACCACTAGTCTATCAGAAATGACAGGTCGGAATTAACAATGTCACATTATAATGAAAAGCTGTTAAATCATTGGAATAGTATATATTTTATTATACTTCCATTAATGATATAATCATGCTGCATGTGGTTCTTGAAAGCAATTTATGAGGCCTTCAAGGATAACATGAGAAAGAATTCATGAAACTTAACAAAGATAATTTCATATTTTTCAGTTAAAATTCTGGTCATAAAACCTTGAATGTTAATGCAAATCAATGTTTAGACATGATTATCATTCATGTGATACCACAGAATCTCTGTATAACTTATGATTTAATCTTTTAACTGGTCTGCCAAAGCATTCACTGATACTAATATGATCTGCCACGTAGAAAAGGTTGATGACATCTGACCTAGATAATTGAAATTAAGTGCTTGCTCGACTAGGACACATTAAAAAAGTCTGATTGGGTGACCTTGCAGAATTACTGCCAATGCGAATTTGTTAACATTAGATCACTTCGTCATGAATTTTCACTAACTGAAGGTAAACAAGGGCTGCTGTGCAGTCCGTTACTCTGTTCAGATACACAAAGCAGTGATGAGCAGAAAACAACAATTAACTTTTACTCTTGAAGAATCAAGGATTGTGTGCCACAATAAAATTTAAAGAAAAAAATATTACTGTTATGCAGTGCATTCGAATCAGACTGTATATGTGCTTAATATACAGAAAAAGATTTATTCAGCATACCGTGCTGTAGAGTTGAAAACTGGAACAGATTTCATAAAACCTGAATGTCTGGTCACCCTAATCTTACAGGAATTTCGTATATGGTAGGGAAATTCCGAATGAAGGAGGTTAATGTTTCTTTCATTACCTTCTGTTTGAGATTTATTATTTGGGACCTATATTAGGAACTCTTTTAATAACCCCCTTTTCTCTCTTTCAAGAGCATGTTCCTCACTGATATCATGTACCTAGTCAAATATGCCTAATTACATTTGAGAGAATAGAATGGATAACTGTTACTTGAGATGTATTTTCAAAGCAATGTCAATTACACTTGTGTTCCGAGCGCTTTTACAGTTTACCTAATTGAGTTTATATTAATTGTAGAGTTGAGCCTAATTATCTTTATTATAAGCAGTTGAGATTTGTAATTCATTTTGGGTCTATTATATATCAGTTTTAAAATTTAACTCCTCAAGTGTGATTTAAGATTGTTTCACCACTTGCATATCTTTAATTAAGTTTTCAGAAATTACTTTTAAAAATTAAGTCTGTTGGTAAATTGTATATTTATTATTACTGAAAGTTACTACACATTTAAAAAAAATGAACTGCATAAAACTTTATTCCACAATTTTGGATAAGATGAAGTACCTTTCAAAACAAGGTGGGACACGAAAAACAAGATTGCCTGGGCAATTTTTTCAGCAATAAGTCTCCTATTTGGAGCCAACATATCACTTAATCCTACTGGTCTTTCTGCTGTACAATGTTTTCCTGTAAGCTTTGTTTTATTTGTATCAATGTTTTGTTAGCATAACCAAAAATGCTTACTAAATTCTCAAGTGTATTATTTATTGAAAGTAAAATATCCTATTTTTAGGCCTATGGGCAAACATAGAAATGTCATATGCACTATAAATGTCATTTAATTTAATTCTTTATGTTGATCTTGATAGTCATTTCCTTTTAATGCTATTTTCTGCTTCTGATCAGTTTTCTCAAATCAGTGTATGTGTATATATACATAATAGAGTTCAAAGCTTTTTTATCTTGATGCTCATCAATTTGAAGGGTATTCTGGACTTCCTCTTATTGGTAAATATAGTTGTCACAGAATACATTGAGAGAACTCAAAAAGAGAAAGTATATAAAAAATTAGAAATAGATGGCAGAGTAAGTTAAAAAATCTCCCTAAATCTTCTTTCATTATTTACAAAAACTTAGTGGCTTGGAAAATCGTAGGGCCTGGTTCAAAGCCCTTGTTTGCATAAAAATTTTTTAATAGTAATTTCAAACAAGTAAAGCAACCTCTCTCACTGTAACAGTTTTTGATATTTTTTCTGAATTTTTAAGTGTAGTATGTACTTTACAAGCACAACAAATATTTTTTATAGAGTGCGGGACCTCTGTAAGCACGGGGCATGGTGCAGTCACACCTTTGGCTCTGCTATCAAGCTGGCCCAGGGTGAAGAACATAAAAACTGTAAATGTGAGACACACTCAAAATGGCATATGCCATTGTACACACTTGAGGGGTTAAAGTTTGCTAAAGATAATGGATGAAAAACATTTCGAAAGAATTAACAAATAGAAGGAAGTATTTTAATGTTTTTTTATCTTCAAATCATTTCTGGAATTGTAACAAGTTTATGTAGATAATTCATTTTGGTTCTTTTCATTACCAATTTAATACTTAGCGTTAGATATTTTTTGCTGGAAAATTATTTCATGCACATTTATTGAAGACACTGATATACGTGAATAATGCATAAGGTGGCGAATCCTGCGCGAGTAGGATTTTTCTCAAGGTCACCCGGCCCCCTGTTTGCGTAGTTTGAGGAGACCGCGCAAATTCAGCTGTTCCGTCCTTCGGAAGGGACGTTAAGCTGTTGGTCCCCCTGGTGTTCTTCGTAAGAGCAGGCAAATGCCGGCACCGGGTTTCCCTCCTCCCTCCCCGGTTATTCATTGCACTACCTCTGAGATACCCATTTGTGCTGTAAGAGAGGCGAATTGACTGGGCATTCAAACAAAACAAAATGCATAAGGTGAATAAGAAATTGGTAAACATAAAGGGTGAAAAGTATTTCAAAATAATTACAAAAGAGAATTGTGACTTTAATGGTTTATGGAGTCTTCATATCATTTCCTTTAATATAACGGCAATAAGTTCGGATTGATTTTTCATTCTGGAACTCATCAATACCAGTTTTATATTTAAAATTAGCTTCTATGCTACTGGAAATTTATTTTTTGTGCATTTAAGGAGGATGCTGATTAATGTAAATAATTTGTATAGCGAATAAGAAATTGATTAATATAATGAGTGGAAAGTATTTCAAATGAATCGCTGAAGAGAATTAAGTGCTTTAATGTTTTATGGAATCTTCAAATAATTTCCATCAGTATCTTGGAAACATTTGAGGATATATTGAGCATTAACTTTGATATTCCATTTTATCATTAAAAATAAATTTGTTACTTATATAAAGAAAGCACTTGGAAAATGCAATAATAGTTGCTGTGGAGCAATTTTAACTTTTAATGATTTTTTATATCAACCAATGCTAAAGTTATACAAACAAAATCTTATTCAATTTAAGGAATGGTAACATAGGTTGTATACCTTCAGAGCCAGATAGGAAAATTGTGGGGCCCAGTGCCAGGTGTGCGCGCAGGGCCTCTTACATGTCAGAATTTTTTAATAGTAAATTTTGATAAAATCTCTCACTATGACAGTGTTCTATATTTTTTCCGATTTTTAAATATGTATGTACTATAAAAGTACAACAAATGTTTTTTAAAGAGGGTAGGGCTTCTGTAACCATGGGGTCTTGTGCAGGTGCACCACCCTGTATACCTTTGATCTTGATGTTAAGTATAGATATGGAAATTCACCTAGTTCAATGATATGAAAGTTTATGGTGTAATCTGCTTGTATTTGAGATGTTCTGTAGAACTTTGCCATTTTCCTTAAACTTTTCAGCCTTTTGTATTTTGTCTTTGCACTGTTAAAGGGATATTTTACTTTGACTCTTAAAATTGTTAAGCATTTTTTTGCCAAGATCAGTAGCAAAATGGATCTTTCTTGATCAGTGTTATTAACTCATTTCTGAATGAAATACATATTTTTAGGATTTTTTACTCCATTTCAAGAAGCTTCTTCATTCAGCAGTATGTGTATTAATTTTGAAGTCCTTGGTTTCATTAAGTATTGCTGGCTGGCTGCTTCATTCTCTCAGAAGTTGTTGTTTGCTCTCTTGCTTGTTTTGATCAAGTTAAAAAAGTGTTACTGTCCCTTTTAATTTAAGAATGTATAACTTTTCTTATTCTACTGGAGGAATTTGCATTTTTAATATTTACAAGTATTGTTTTCATTGCATGAGTTTATTTTTTAAATAAGATAAAGTAATTATAAGGTGGGTATTAAAATTTGAACATAAAGCATTGATGTACTTGGTCTATGTGCTACTAAATTAAATGATTGTTCCATAGTAATTTCATCATATTTTTGCCTTTTGAGTGATGAGAAAGGTAAGAATGATCAAATGACAAGAAAAATCCAGCCTAATATATTTTAAAATGACTCATGGAATTTTAAATGTTTTTGTGTGAAATCAAATATAAATCAGTGTTCAATGATGAGCATATCAGTCTAATTGCTATGGTGCCTTTTAGATGTAACAGAATTGGAGATAGATGGTTTATGTGGCAGTGCTAGGAGCGTTTATTTATTGAAGTGTAGAATTTCTAATGAAAAGTGATTGTTTTTTTTTTAGGAATATGTCTATGTATAGAAGTATATTTGTCATTTGTCTCAATATCTGTAATATACATATCCTTATAATATATGGATGAGATTTTAGATATCAATTCAGAATTGTTAACTTTGGCTTGGTTAATTGCAAGAAAAGGTGTTCATTTAAAAATTGTATATTTTAAGAAAAATTTCTTTGCATTTGAATGAATTCTCTATTTATAGTAAGTGTGGATGAGAAAGAAAACCTAGTTATTTACTGAAATGCATTTATGAAAGTATATTTATATTGTTTTGTTCCATTTATTGTATTCTAACTATTAAAGTTTTACCTTACATATTCTTGTATTATTTTTAAAAATTTTACAGATTGAAATTAAGCTAAACATACTATATATACATAAAAATTACGAATCCTTGTCCATTGCTATGCTCAATAGTGCGTTATAATCCGCTGGAAGTCGAAAATAATGTTCTAAAAGAATAACCTTTTTTGACTGAATAGAATATCGATCATTCTTCCAGGGCAAATGGCCCGATGGTTTCAGCTTTTGTACTTGACCCTTGCCGAATCTCATTTTCGAGGGAAGCCCAAGTAAATTAACAAAAATTGCAATATACGCATCATCCAACGAATTGTGATACATCCTTATTGGAAATTTGGTAACAAAAGACTGAATGCTAATAACCATACAAGCTAACCCAATATTTAACATTATAAATTCTGTATAACTTTGGACATGATCTACACTATAATCAATGTGTGGCACATTTAAATAATACAGTTCATGTACACCAAGAGCTAGTAATGCAAGCAAACCAGCCGAGGCAATTCGTTGGCCATATATCAAATAATTATCTGTAGGTGCCTTATATATCAAACTAAATTCACGAGGAACTTGATCCTGATTTTTGAAAAACTCCTCTTTCTTGGGCGAACTAAATAGATTTCTTCGCAATGTCACAGAAAAACATTTCGTAGATTGTAGATAAGACCTGATAATGCTTGAACGAAAAAGTCTGCTATTAAGGTCATTTCTGGTCGAATTAGTGGCAATGCAATTACTTATTATGCATATCTGTAGAGCCTTGCTTTTCCCACATAATTCTTGACATTCGTTGAAACATGTTATTCGCTGGAGAAAATTTCCTTGACTTATCTTCTGAATAAATCTCTTTGCCAGCATATTAATAAATCTGAAAAAACGTAACATGAATCTAATATATTCGAATCTTGCTAAATAAAGGTTTTTAAAAAATAGAATCAATTCAAACACAACTTACTAAATGCTGAACACTTGCTCTTCAAAAAATTTCGTTACTCAAGTATTATTCTGAAACTGAAAATAACGAATTTGGAGCTAACGCTCAATGCTTATAAGCCCAGCTACTATTGAAAAGTTCTTTTACTTATTCAAGATAATGTTAATTTGATTTTATATTAAGTTATCCATAAAAAACTACGTAAAAATTATTTTACAAGTTTAGGATCAAGTAATGGAAGTTAAGTGGCGTTCGTCGTTTGTTTCTTCATTCCAATGAGGCTTTTATGCTGCAAGTATTTGTTTTCTCGAGTCCAAGGAAAAATCTACGGTATATAATTTGTTTCCTGAAATACAGCGGTTGACTTTCGGAAACTATGTATCCGATTCGTCAATCCTTATCAAGTCTTAATAACATCATTCGATGCCAGTGTTTTGCCGGTATGTTTTGAGTGTATGAACTTAATAGCTTACAGATAGACAAGTGTATTTTTACCTATTATCTGTTCTCGTATATATAATGATATTTTTAGCTTTATAATTGTTATCGATAACATCCTTTAGAAAAGCCCCGGTCGTAATGTTGATGTAGGTACTTGACGGCGGTTTTAGACGAATTAAAAATTAAGAAAAGAATTTCAACATGCATTAAAATTCAAATAAATAAACATAAACCTGTCATGCGTTTATCCAGTTTTGATCCAGAATCAGATTTTTGTAATGCGAGTCTCCGTGTGTCAAACGGGTCAAATTATCGCATATTGTTGCATTTTTGCTGTTACATATCCTATCGTCAGTTTTAATAATTGTTTAGATACTTTATCCTGTTGTTAAGGTTAAATGATTCATTTGCTTTCTTCGTTAGTTAATATTATACGTAATTGATACATAAATGGTGTACCAAGAATTCCTTTTTCCAACTTTTTAGCAGTGTATAGTTGTTTATTGTAATTTATCACATTTTCCTGTTCATTATTTGTTGTAAATTAAAATTTAAGTTAATATTACTATATAAAAAAGAAGTTACAAAATCAAAGTATTTTGCAATTTTTTATATGGTTTGCCAGTATAACAAAGAATAACTGTTGCAATTTGTTTTTTATGTAAATTATCTATAAGAGAACCGAAATTATTCAGTTTTGTTATATTTTTTAATTTTAAAATATGAAAAGATAATGAATATAGTATTTGAGAGATGCTGTTAGATATTACAAATATGTGAAATACTTCATCTCTAGTATACAAAGATTTGAAGTTATAGTGAACCCTAGAGTAATTTCTTTAAATTTTACTTTGAGCCAAGAAAACCTATGAAAAACTATATACTGTTAAGTTTTTTAAAATATTTGGGATAAGTTATTTGTAAAATAAAATAAATCAATGTCTATCGAGACCCTAATTCAACATTTTTACATCGCAATATTAAAAAACATTTCATTTTGTTCAGGAAATAGCAAATTTATTAACTCTATAAAGAGTTACTTGTCAACATCTGAACTACACAAAGAAAAATGGGATCTTGTGGGTGCTCTTGTTGTAGAGAGACGACCTGTGATTATCAAGGAGCTAGAAGAAATTGAAAGGAGATTTTCAACTCTCTTACAAAAGTTGGAATTTGAAAAAAGTTTAAAGTCTGATCATGAAATGACAGATGAGTTTGAACGGTAAGTTGAAGCAATTAATTTAATTTGGAGTTTTTTAAGTGAAGTTTTGAATTTTGGGCATGTATTTATAATCAGTTGATAACTTCTAAGTGAATCTCCATTTTGTATTAACATTCTTGTCCTTAATCATGCATTTTATTAATGTACATTTAAAATATGATTATCTTTATTTTATATTAGTGTCTTTCACAATTACTCAAAGTGATTTATACTTAACAAATGTTATCAGTTCTTTAACATACAGCACATTAAAAAGATATAGCAATGTGGATCAGCTTAAAAAAATCCATCAAATGGATTAAAGCTTTTTCTCTAAGCCCTTAAATTTAATATGAACAAAACAAATTATAATGGCAGTAACTTTTTCAAATAGATAACTTTTCTCGTTTTCTAACTTTTCTAAATTGTTCATGTAGCTTCAATCATCAGCCAGTTTTTCAAGGAAAACTTTTTTGGTGATTTTTTTATTTGAGTGTATGTCATAAAATTCCCAAGGGAGGAGGTATTGCACCAATTGCCAGAAACCCTTTATTCTGAAATTCCTTTTACCTGTCAGAACCTGTCCCTTGCCCTATTGCCCTAATTTGTGGTGCAGGAGAATTTCGCTTGGAACAGGTTTAAGTATGCATCCAGAGGGAGTTGTGGACATTCGCTCACTTCCTGCATCCACCAGTGGTGTATCTATCTTACTAAATTTTCATGTCATGTTATATTAATGCTGATAATATAGGTATATGTACTAATTTTTCATATCAGCAAATTAGCTATTGGATTCCGGTGGCTGACTGCCATTTTATTTCCGTTTGTTGAGATATTTTGTAAATGCCAAAATACAAGCCAAGCTTGAATTTAAGCTGGATACCTTAAAATTTTCTTCAGTTTTGGGAAAAAAGTAAATTTGGTGAATGGAAATATGTTCAAGCTGCATACATTTATTATAGCTGTAAAAATGTAAATTGTAGTTCCATACTTAATTTATTTTTAGCCTACTTTCCAGAATGGAAATATACTTATAGTTTTGTTGTTGTGGCTGTCTGTCTGTCCTCCCCTATTAACTTTTGAACCAATAGACAGGTTTTCATGAAACTTGGTGGAACTCTCTCGCTACATGGGCCCAGATCCCAAGGATAGTTTTTGTTGAGAAAATTGAAGTTCCGGCTTCGATTGCAGGAACTATCCTTTTCATTTGATTTACATGGGAAATCTGAAAACCATTGTGCAGGATAATTTTCTCTTGCACATTAAAATATCTTAGAATTGTAATATCGAAGTGAGTTTTGTACTATACTCTTAGGAAAGGAATTAAGATTTTAATTTTTATGGTAGAATTTTGCTTACCGATTGTATTTCTTAGAATACTGGTGATTTTGCAGTTTTTATCACGCATTTTAAGTGTTGCCATAGCAACAACTATTGTTGGACTCAGATTCGGTATATTCTAATATGTACACATGTTATTTTTGTTGCATAAATACGCATGATCAATTTATTATTCCGTTCGAATGTATTTGTAGTATTTATAACACTAAATTATGAAATTTGGGAACACAAAGAGCTACATATACACGACGACTTTAAAGCTATTAAAGCCAATATAAGTATTAAATAAATGATTAAATGGAAAGTAGGTATCATAAGTTGTTTGGATCATCTTGTTAATAAATATTAGAGTAAAGATAGCATGCAGTTTTTTAGTAACTAAGAGAATGCTTGCAAATTACTTTGATTATTTGATGAATATTATGTCCATCATTTCAAAAAGGTTATACACCCAATCCCTGACTAACATGAATTCTACCAACATGATTTCAATTTAACACGGTTTTTAAAGTAGGGCTGGTCTTTGACTAACATGACTGGTCGTTCGGTTTAGCATGATTTCTCCATGACTTCTTTACGATCATGGATAGGTCTAGGAAACGGAAACAAGTTTAGACATGTTTGGCCCACTCTTGTGGGATGCTTAGTTGAGAGAGAGAGAGCAATTGGGAAGCAAGAGCTAGATGTGGTGAGAGGGGAACATGACGATAATGTGAGAGAAAGGGGGAGCTCTGCTTTCCGCTGGAGGGAGAATTATGCAGCATCGCCAAAACCTCACCAGCAAGCAACCTTGTGCACTGCACATACTTGCTTGCAGAGCTTATCCTGTCTTCCAGCATCCCTCAAGTCAGTGCTCTTCTTCTCAGTCAGTCTTTGTCTGCCGCCATGTTGCTAACATGTTCATCTCGGAACTCCAGTGACCTCATGATTTACGTTATTAATTCACATAATTTTACAGTACATTCACTCTCAAAGTGAAATCATGAGTGGTAAGAACCAGAAGCATGGCGATTGGAGAAAGAATCCCAGAAAAGTTATATCACTAGAGCAAAAACTAGATGTACTTAAGCGCTATGAGAACAATGAATGAAAATGTGATATCGTTTATGATACATGCAGGGTTGGCCCGAGGTATGGGCAAGCTGGGAGGCTGCTCAGGCCGCCAAAGTTTTGGAGATGCTATCCTGGTCATTTATCTATGCATTATTTGCAAGTGAATAAATATTGGATACCAAGTTATATCGAGGAACAGGCTAGAATCTTGAAGGCATTTCTTTTAATTTTTCATTATCAATAATTTTTACAGAGTGATGAATAAATTAACATATAGTTTGTAAATAGCTCTACAAACATTAACGGAGGGGGGCACTGGAGTGCTATCTCGCCTGGGGCACCAAAATTCTTCGGGCCATCCCTGGAAACAGGTATTTCTTTCTTATCACCGCATAAATAACCAAATCTTTGACAGTTATTTTCAAAACATGGCCACTGTCATTCAACATAAATTCGAAAACAAACTGAAAAATCCATCGGAAGCTAGGAGAACTCCGGGGACTCCAAAAAAACTGAGCCACCACAAGGGAAAAGTTTTGTTATTAATTTATCAAAGACCACTTTTAAACCGGAAGAGTTGAGCCTGCTAAACAAAGGATTGAAACACTGTCTACCATACTAAACACTTTCCATTGAAGACATAATCGTGGAAATAGAGACAGGGCTAAAGTACAATGACAACACCACGAAACAATACGTTAGAAACGCTTGCAAAATTGAAATAGAATGGAACCTAAACAATAAAAATTTGATTAAGTCTATCAACCATAAAACAATATGAAATCATCAACGAACTTAGGAAAAAGGACTGCATCTTTCTTAAATCTGACAAGGGTAACACAACCGTCATTTTAGACAATAACGACTATATTACTAGAACAGAAAACACAATTAAGGCCGGTCCTTATATAGAAGTAGCCAAAGATCCCATTAATAAACTATGTACACAGTTAAAAGACACGATTAAAAGATGCAAAAATACAATAAATGGAAAACTAGCATTTTCACTAGAGATAGAAAACCCAATCTTACCACGGTTATATTGTCTACCCAAAATACACAAGCCCGGCAAAAAAATGAGACCTATTATCGCAGCAATTAACTCCCCTACATACAAATTAGCTAGGTGGCTCACCCAAGAACTTAAAACCCTAGGGATCGAAGAAACTTATAACATAACCTTATAGAAAAATTGAAAAACATAGAAATAAAATCGACTGAACTTCTAGTATCTTTTGACGTAGAGCAACTTTTTCCAAGTGTGCCCATTGAATGTGCTCTCGAAAATCTTAAGGACTGGTTTAGAAATAAGGATGTTGAGGATACAAAAATACAGGATATTTTATCATTGACAAAATTAAGTATGGATCAAAATTATTTTGTTTTTAACCACAAATTTTATAAACAGACAAAGGGGACTTCAATGGGAAACCCGCTCTCCCCACTCATTGCAAATGTTTTTCTTTACTATTTTGAAATGCAATGTAGAGAAAAGTTGAAATATTTTCCTAAAATATGGTTCTGTTACGTAGACGACATCCTCACAATATTTGACATGAAAGAATATAACATTGACACGTTCGTAAAAGAACTTAACAGCATACATAAGTCCATAAACTTCACATACGAAGTGGAGAAAAATAATGAAATCCCATTTTTTGATATAAAAATAATCAGGACCCATAACAAAAAACTCGAATTCGATATATGCAGGAAGCCTACGCACAAAAATAATTACATTAGAGCAGACTCCAGTCACCCAAGAAAACAAAAAATAGCTGCCTTCAATACAATGATCCACCACCTAATATCAATACCACTGAATAAAAATCGCTTTAACAAGGAAGTACACTACATAAAACAGGCTGCATTGGAAAACGGGTATACGGAGGAGCTTGTTGATACTTTAATCCAGTGGTTCTTAACCTGGGGTGCGAGGCACTGTTTCTAGGGGTGCGAGGTGTTGATCTAGAGATTTAAAAAAAATCAATTTAAACAGAAACAAAATAAAATATACAACAAAACATTTTGGAGAAATGTCATTTAATTTGTCACAGCCTTTGAATAAACGCAAGTCATTATAAATGAGACGATTATATGTTCATGTCTTCCAAAGAAACATTTGTGTAAATCAAAGATATTTTTTCGGGGGTGCGAAAGCATATTCTGAAAGACCAAGGAGTGCGGGGAGCTAAAAAGGTTAAGAACCACTGCTTTAATCAAAAAACATCGAAACAAAGCTAAAAAGAAACCCACGACTCTAACCAGGGAAGAAAACCAAGTAGACACCAAAAAATATATCGCTATCCCCTATTTCCCAAAAATTACTAAAAATCGAACAAAAATCTTGAACAACATCGGATACAAGGCAGCGTTCAAAAATCACAACTCGGTCAAAAATTTACTGGGCAATCCAAAAGAAAAAATACCACCACTGAAAAAATCGGGGATCTATAAAATACAATGCCAGGACTGCGATAAGGCTTATATTGGACAGACAAAACGAAACCTCACAGTTACATTTAACGAACATTTAACACACAAAATATGGGAGACCAGGAAAATCAGCCGACACAAAACACATTATAGAAAGAAACCACCGCATGAATATTGAAAACCTAACCTTGCTTAAAGGATGCCCAAATTCCAAGTTAGATGCATTAGAAAGCCTTGAAATTTACAAACACCGACACCCGAGGTTAAATCTCAAGCCAGGAAGCATTGATAGTATACTTTTTAAACTAGTCCCTGTGCTACCACCGCTTAATCCACATAGCCCTCCACCTCTTCCGAAACCCCCCCCCCCCCTTTTCCTCCACTCGAACGATCGGGTATAAAAGAGACCCGTGACCGATCATCCTCACTCATTTTGAGTCGCTACACTTGGCCCTGAAGATTGTCGCCTGGCGGCCGAAATACGTATAGGCCAAAAACTTGGAGGAAGTTTTTTCGTCGACATCATTGGCACATCACTATTTTCTAGAACATCGTTGGTTTGTTCCTCTCGTTTAGTCGTTGTTGGGTTTTCTCCCCATTGTGGGGTCCTGCCTCTTCGTGGGATTTTGGCCGCATCATGGAAAGTTGCCTCAGCATCGGCTGTCACCAACACTTCGTTTGTGACCAGCTGTCGATGAAAAGTTTTACCTTGACGAACCTGCTGGCTTCAGGAAATAACGCATTCTTTATAATTTATGCAATCATGTCAAAAAAGATAAATATCAATGACTTAGTATAATGCTTACGAACTGAAATGCCAGTAGTGATGCCAAGGAAATATCGAATTTTTCATTCACTAATTTATATTCTAATCAGTTGTAATTTATAAAACAATCGACAATTATTTAAAACTTACCTCACTCGAATAGTAGTAATATAATCTTTATGTTCATGTTCATTTCTTTATCGTAAATTACCCATTTCTTGTCACTTACAAATGCTGGGTTAAGAAAATAGATGTATTTATGTTCATTTCTTCGTCGTAGATAATCCATTTTTCTTCATTTACCAAATTTTGCCTATGCATGAAAAGAAAATTACATGTAAATAGGTATTTACAGCAGATGTTGTTTACTTAAGTTGTCATGAAGATTGTTTTCGTTGACAACAATTAAAAAACATGAGGGAAAAAATTCTGTCCAAAGAAAATTATGACTTTAAAGTTTGACTTTCTGGAAATCGACTACTCCTTCGATAAAAATGTACTGAACAAAACATATGCTATTTGACTAGTTTTACAAGGTCGTTTAAAGACTTTTTTGTTATAAGTGATATTCTACGAGAAACAGAAAAGTTCATTTTTTGTCACCAGTAAAGTGGCACTCCTGATTAGGTCCTGTAAACAATTTATGTCATTTTCTTAGTTTCTTTGCTCATAAATACCAAATTTCATCAACATCTGCCCAGTAGTTTCTGAAATTAAACAGATGGACACGAACTGACCATAAGGCATTCTATTTTACTTATTGAAAAGAACACCTAAAAATGAGTTACATGTATGAAATATACATAAATAAAAAGACAAAGCATTAACCAAAGTACGAGGTGCTACCCAAAAGTTCCGGGAATTAGAATAGCGCACGCGAACCGCTTGTAGTACGGCCACTCGCCGCTAGGTAGTGCTGGCAGTATCCTTTGTGAATAAGTGTGCAATGTGGCAGCTGGTGGAGTGCATGTGCTTGCAAGTTCTGTGCATTTTTTTAACGTCGTGTTTGAGTGGTTCTGCAAATTTGTCTCGAACTGAAATGGCTGATGTTAAGGAACAAAGAATTTGCATCAAATTCTGCTTCAAACTCTGCAAAACGGCAGCAGAAACACACAGAATGCTTAAGCAAGCATTTGGTGATGATGCTTTAAGCCAAAGCAAAATGTTCCTTTGGTACAAACGTTTCAAGGATTGACGTCTGTCGACGATGATGAGCGTTCTGGTCGACCGTCGACAAGCACAACTCCGGAAAATGTCGCAAAAGTGTGTAAGGCTATCCTGGCAGACCAAAGGCGAACAATCCATGATGTTTGTGACATCATCGGACTGTTGTACGGGACGTGTCAATGCATTTTGTCGGAGGATTTGAACATGAGACGCATTGCTGCAAAATTTGTTTCAAGACTGCTGAGCAACGGCCAGAAAGACCATCGCGTTGCTATCTGCAGGGAGATTCAAAATGAAGTTTGAGATGACCCCAACTTCATCTCCAAGGTCATAACTGGTGATGAATCTTGGGTTTATGGTTATGACCCTGAGACAAAGCAGCAGTCGTCACAGTGGAAGTCGCCAAATTCACCTCAGCCGAAAAAAGTGCGTCAAGTTCGCAGCAATGTCAAGTCCATGCTGATCATTTTTTTTGACGTCGATGGAATCATCCACAAAGAATTCCTCCTACCTGGTCAAACTGTCAATGGAAAGTTTTACTGCGATATTTTGAAGTGGCTAAGGGAGAATGTCCGACGCAAACGCCCAGACAAGTGGCACAACAATGACTGGGTGCTCCACCATGACAATGTGCTCGCCTACATGTCACTCGTTATTAGGCAGTTCCTGGCTTCCAAAAACATGACAGTCATCCCCCACCCCCCCTACTCTCGTGACCTCGCCCCCTGCGACTTTTTCCTGTTTCCCAAAATGAAACTCCGGCTGAAAGGGCGACATTTTAACACGATTGAGGAGATCCGGGCAGAATCGCAAAAGGTGCTTAACACGCTCACACCTGCAGACTTCCAAGGATGCTTTGCATCATGAAAAAAACGCTGGGAGTGCTGCATAAAAGCCCAAGGGGACTACTTTGAAGGGGATGGTGGAAATTAGGACTTAGCATAAGTCATTTTTTTTATTCACAAATTCCTGGAACTTTTGGGTAGCACCTCGTATAGTCGTAATAAAGGAATAAAATTAAAAATATGTCAATCAGGTTACATTATTTCTTATGAGAAATTTGTGTCCGACTAACACAGTTTCACCTTACACAAAATTTTTTAAGAATGCTTCTATCATGTTAGTCGGGGACTGGGTGTATGTATATCCAGGGCCATCTTTATGAGGGGACTGGGAGGGCAGTTGCCCAGTGCCCCGCATCTATTAGACTCCGTGCTTGAAGTTACCTTACAAACTACTCTTACTTACTAGTCTTATTAGACAGACGTAATGAGCATGGAACGTGAAAAAATTGCTCTAGATGATTGTTATAGGAAAGGTATCATTTTCTGAGTATGGGTAGAGGGGGGACTGCAGCTACCGCCTTGCCCTGGGCCCTGTGGATGCCACCTCACCCTGGGCCCCATGGATTCTAGAGACGGCCCTGCATACATTATTGTTTAAAATTCAACATAGCCTTTTGAGTGCAAAAATTTCTTAAAGAGAATAATTTGCTCAAGTAAACCCTTGTGCAAAATCAGGAATAATTTTATTCAAATGTAATTGTAAATTTAAGAGTCGAATCTTATTCGTCAAGAACCTTCCAAACTATTCCCTTTTGTTGAATTCGACTCCTTTCCTAACGGATAAAAGTCTATTCAGTAAAATTAATCTGCTTATAAGGTTATATCTAATTGAGAGATTTAAAAAAAATATTATCGGTGTGTCTAAATATTCCATAAGGCTTTGAAAGTTTCAAGGAAATCAAATGTATTTTATGAATTCATTTTTTTCTTTGCGAAGTAAGCAAGCAGAGTTAATTAAAAAAGGAGATCTTCAGAATGTAGATTTGGATGTTGCTGTGAAGCAAACTGCCCAAGATTTTAAAGACTTGTGCACTGAGGAACTGGCCAAATTCAAATTTGCTCCAAGAATTACAGGTGAGATTTATAAATTGAAAGTTATTTGCTCTTAAGTGCTTTCCACTTTTATGCTGTGAAACTTTTCATTTTTAAATTTATTAGAAAGATGATTTCAAAAAGTAGTTATTACATAGTAAATCTATCACATCAGTGCATTATGCTTACTAGCGTTGCAAGGTAAAACTACTCAAATTGGTCTTTTGTGTCCAGTCAAAGCCTCATAACTTTAATTTCGTTCATTAAAATCAAATGAAGGTTATCAAGTGATGTTTAATTGTATTTTGTTATTCAGAAAATGGCAATAAACTACATGAAAATCATTTAATGAAACAAGCCTTAAGAGCTTAAACATTTCAGAAGTTGTCAATACCACTATGGTACTTGGTTGTCTACGTCAGTATTTCTCAAGGGTTTTATCTCATATACAAGTCAGGGCATTGAACCGAAATGTTTTTCGCTTCGGTTTTCGTTCCGGTTCACAAAAATTTTGGTTTGGTTCTGGTTTCGCTCCAGCAATCACCATTGAACCGGCTTTAACTGGTTTTTTTCACTCCGACTTTGAATTTTTTGGGAAAAATTTCAAGAGAATTCCAAAATAATCTTTATTAATCAATGTTATTTTTTATTTAAACCAAATACGTCTTCACTATCGCAAGTAAGAAGACAAAAATAGATATCTGCACATAACATTGCGAAAGTGCCCCCTCCCACCATGTAACGAACAGTAAAACATTGTATGAATTTCCTTCTTACATTTTTCGTTATTCAATTTGTAAACGGCTCCTTTTATGACTCTATCTAATACTGTTCTATAGGAATTTAAATTTTATTCTTTTTCTTTTTTAGCGCGTATAAAAGCTATTAAAAATGTTATTTATTTTTTAGTCTTTAATTTGATGTAAAACCGTTATTATTCTTACAAAAGTCAACATTTAGAAGATTATACAATTCCAATATTCCAGATTCCAATATAAGCAGATACTCTCATTATCATAATCAGTTTACTCCAACAGTACTCATGCACTTACTTGAACAGGTAGAATAATATTAATTCACATTTTAATGTAGAATGTAATTCATAGAGAGTTCTTCAAAGAAGAGCTACTTAACTATTTTTTATATGCAGTAATTTAGATGTTAATATTACAAATACTATACAATATATAATTACATACAATTTCTTAAGACGACAAATATGTACACTAACATTTAATAGAAGTAAGAAAACCTCAAAAGCACGACTGCAAAGCAATCCTTCCTGGATAAGTTTTAGAGAAAGACTACCAGAATATAAGGGTTCAATGCATATGGAAAAGGGATGAAAGTTGATGGAGACAATAACCTCCAACTTGAAGCAAAATCCAAGTTAAGAATCATGAAACATTTTTACCTGGAACACTCCAAGGGGTAGGCTCAGGGGGAGGGTACCAAGATGATTAGCAGCTGTCTTCAAAGTACCACTAAGTTCCTTTCTACTAGCTTAGTTTAGCAGGGTTCTGGGAAACCTCAGTAGGGCGTATCCTTGACCCCCCTCTCTATGTATTGAGATGCCCATGGAAAATCCCACCATTGAACCGACAGATATTATCACCAATATGCATCTCTCCAAATGCTTAGGTGCATGTATTCTCAAGAAAACCATTAGCCTTTGCCTTATTTGGTGTTGAAAAGTGAAACTTTCAAAAAAGTCTCATATTAAAGCAAAAGGAATGAAATAAATAACGATTATCAGTTTCAGTTCGGGTTCAGAAATTTTTTTTTCGGTTCGGGTTCAGTTTCTCTACAGCTAAAATAATGGTTTTCTTTTAGTTTCAGTTTTTTGTTCGGTTCTGATTTGATGCCCTGGTACAAGCACAACATATCTGATATCTGTAACACTTTACTGCAATTGGTAATAAATACATAAAGTTGGATTAGTATCGAAATTTCAACACAGTTTATCATACTTTTCATATTCTTAGCTTGATTCTAACAAATTTGAACAGGAGAGTTTTAACATTCTGCACAGGACTGTCACCTGAGGTGAGTTTGAGAGGCCACCACCACTTTTTTGCAGCAGTGTGGTGACCAATCTGCACCTGTTTGTCATGAATTGGAGTGACATTTTGTCTTTTTGCCTCAGGCTGCAGATTTCCATGCAACGGCCTGGATTCTGCACATATTTCTGTGTGTCTCTTTTGGATGATAGGGATTTTAATTAATTTGAAACATGAAGTAAGGTATGCAAAAAATGACAGAAATAGATGGACTAAAACATTGCCAAAATGAGCAGAACAGGCAGACATGAACAGATCCACTTGTATATTTCAAATTACTATTTTAACAAATTTGTATTAAACTATTCAAAAACGTACAATTCTTTTAAAAAGAATGAGTTTATTGTCATTTTAATAGCAACTGAAATAATTTTTTAAAACTTCATTAGACTCTCCAAGTATGTTTCCAATTTTAGCTAAACTGTGCAATACCAAATTTCTTGAAAATACGTCCAGTGGTTCCCGAGTTGAAACAAAGGAACATTGTAAACTACATGTAGGTCATGTAAAGTGGTAGCAACACTTCCCAATACCAAATTTCATCAAAATACATCCAGCAGTTCCTGAGTTGAAACAAAGGAGCATTGTAGGTCTTCATGTAAAGGAGTCAAAATTGTTGTCTGATTTGAACCAAAATTGGAATCAGTCAACCAATTTTAGCAAAACTCCCCAATGCGAAATTTCATCAAAATGTCCGGCGGTTCCCGAGTTTTAACATACGGATGGAAACGACTTCCCCTATATGCGTTCACTACGTGCAAAGAATGCATAATAAAAAGGTTGCAGAGGAAAAAACTTACTACTATACACAAATAATGAAAATATTAGCTTACACCCTTGAAATATTTGTGTTCCATTTATAGTATGTCATTTTTTACCTGGTATTTATGACAAGCCGGAGAGTATAAGAAAGGTGGGCCATGAGAGTCTTTAACTCACTAAAGTGCTCCGCAGACTGAAAATGTTTGAGAAACACTTCTAGAGGTGGAGCAAGAGTTTTGCATTTTCCTCATTTTTACTGATAACCATAAACTTGAACTTGTGAATTTGATATCTTGATAAATAGGTATTTAAAAATATTTTTGACGAATCCCATTGAAAATGAATGTTAGTTAACATTGTTGGTGCTGTAGGGAATTCGTCTTAGTTTTTTCTCATTGTTGAAACAAGTACTGTGCATCTTATTGATCCAATGTATTTCACATTTCTCCTCCAACTCCATTTCCAATGAATTAATTAAATTCAAGCAGCTAGGCACTCAAATTCCACAGATTTTAAATCATGCTTGAAGGGTTAAAATGAAGATAATGTAAATTATATTCACACAAATATTATATATTTTGTTCATTTATTTCAGAGGATGACAATAATAAAGACTTAAAATCCTTGGACCGCTGTTTGGATAGTCATTTGCTTTTATTAATTCAACATAAACTTGGAGATAAATTCAATTGGATTGTTCCTCAAAGCTTTCATCAAGAAGGTGAAGGTTTGCATGAAGTAAGGATGTCGCTCTTTTCTTTTACTTTAACAGTAATTGATTTTGGTTTGTTTTCAGTCAGTTCTATGGAATTTATTTATCCATATATTGTGTTTTGTCAGTGTGTCAGCAAAAGAACAATGACACTTCACATATATCATATGTAAAGGCCACCTCACTTTGACAATTTACCAATATCTTTTTTCCCTGAATGTTTATTGGACAACACTAATCCATGGCCTGTTAACTAAGTTATTGAAATTTCATTAAAAGTATTTATAGTTCCTATTTTGGTTGCAAATATTGCCTAAAACATTCAAATAAAAAAGTATGAGTATCTAATAGTAGCAATTGTAAAACCTAATTTGAACAGAAAATTTTGATAGAAAATATGCATGTTGTGCAATTTTACCTTACTGCCATTTCTTGGCCCTACAATGAACTGGTATAACCTTAAAAGCATGAACATCAGCCAATTGAAGTGTTCTCCAACAGGAGGCTCTGTAGTATTTTGAAATACATTTCTAAAAAGTGAACCCACACATTCTTGATTTCCATTGCATTACATTAATTTTTGAAAAAATATTAAAATAGAAAATTATGAATATCTAATAGTAACATTTGTTGCAAAACACAATTTGAACAGAAAATTTTGATAGAAAATGTTTTTGCTTATTACACCACCTTTTTGAACTTCGTGAATAATTGGTTCCAGAAAACTGATATGAAATGCAAATTTGCAAAGCCCTATTTTTCCATAAGACACAAGTTATTATGGGAGTATGGTTCCCAGTCAACCTAAAAAATTCACTTTTTTATCATAAATAATGCAGTTTAACAGAAAATAAAAGAAAATGTTACAGCAACGTAACAGCATCAACCTAGCATCATGAAGTGAAAAAAATTCTTTTAATTATCTTCAAATCACGTAATAGTAAATTAAAACCCAGCATTACAAAGCTATTACATTCCTTTCGGCACTTGTGCAATTTACCTTCAGTGCATTTTTGCATGCAATTTTTGATCTTCTTTAGTTCATTCCAAGGAATTCTTGAATTTAAATTGATGAACTACTGAAATGAAATGTTGAGTACGTGATGCACAGATATATTCTTGGGTTCTGCAACAAACATTTCCAAGCCGCAAGAAAACACTAGTATTAAAAAGTGGTAAC
The DNA here is from genome assembly GCA_028673005.1 of Tanypteryx hageni. Lineage (NCBI taxonomy): Eukaryota > Metazoa > Arthropoda > Insecta > Odonata > Petaluridae > Tanypteryx > Tanypteryx hageni. The sequence goes on along the minus strand of CM054113.1, from coordinate 75,316,877 downwards.
ATTTCTTTTATTAATCATATTCGAAATGTGTAACAGAAAATCAAAACCTAGCTTAAGAAAGTGATAACATTTCTTTTAATTGTTCAAAATACATCACAAAAAATAAAAACAAAGCATTAAAGTGGTAACATATCTTTTAGTAATCACTTTCAATATATGCAGCAAAATCTTGTTACAAGATGATAACAAATCTTAGATTTACATTAAAAATTCCCAATAAAAAATGAAAACCTGACTAACCAAAATAACATTTCTCTAAATTACATTCAAAATACAAAGATAATAGTAAATGAAAACCTTTCCTTCCAAAATGATGGCATTTCTTTAAATTTTAAACTAAAGTTTGATGTTGAAAATAGTAGCATTGGCAGTGAAGTTCAAACAGCTACAAAATAATTAAGTTGAGAGTTATCACATTTGTTTACTTCAAAAACTGCTAATAATGAGCATTATAAATATAATATACATACAGTGGAATCCCCATTTAACGTTTGCCTGGGGGACAATTTTTTTGTACCTTAAATCGAGTAATACCTTAAATGGAGATTGTCTAATATTGAAAGATTAAACCGCAGTTTATTAATATCAAATTATTATTAATTGAAACACAAATATTAAGAGTAGAGATTAATTGAAAGGTAAGCTTCCTGTCAAGTTACAGTCTTTTTATATGGAATAAACAAGTATGGAAAGGTATACTCCATGTTGGAGTGCACAGTATCCAAATGGGTTCTTTGTGATCAACAAATTTTAGTAAAATTCCCAATACCAAATTTCATCAAAATTTATCCTGGGGTTCCAGAGTTGAAACATACATTGTAAGCTACATGTAGTTCTTCATGTAAAGTGGTCGTAATTATAGTCCGATTTTAACCAAAATTGGAATCCATCGGCAAATTTTAATAAAACATCCTAATACCTAACTTCATCAAAATACATCCAGTGGTTCCCGAGTTGAAAAGAGGCACGTTGTAAGCTACATGAAGTTCTTCATGTAAAGTGGTCGTTATTGTAATCCGATTTTAACCAAAATTGGAATCGGCTGACAAATTTTAGTAAAACTCCCCAATACCAAATTTCATTCAAATATCTCCAGAGGTTCCTGAGTTGTAAAGTTCTTAATTAATATTTTTTGAATGAACAAAAGAACATCGAAAATAGTAAAATTACGTGAACGCTAATTCCCTTTGCTTTAAATTTATTGTAAATCTTACGTTTTACAGGAAAAATTATTTGACATAAAATGTGTATTTAATTATTTTGTTGAACTTTTGTTTGTTCAGATGAGTATTTAACGAGATGATTGCAAAATACATGTAGGTCTTCATGTAAAGTGGTCGTTATTATTGTCCGATTTTAACCAAAATTGGAATCGGTCAACAAATTTTAGCAACTCTCCCAAATACCAAATTTCATTGGAGTACCTCCAGCAGTTTCAGAGTTTAAACATGCGGACGGATGGACGGAAATGACCTCCCCTATATGCGTTCACTTCGTGCAAAGGACGCATAAAAATGGAAATTTCAGATACACATTGTAGATTCCAGTTGGCAAATCTGAAAAAGAAGAATGAGCCATGAGTGCTTTGGAACCGAAGCGTAAAAGAAATCCATGTTTACGTAATGATGTCACCGCAACTTTCATAACATACGTAACAGATGACTAAACAGAAGACTAAAGGTGGATTGAGAAAACACGGCACGACAAAGTATTTATTATTTGAGTTCATTTAATGTAACAATGCCGGTATGTGTTGCATCGTTGATGGATAGTGTGAATTATTACATTAGAACTCCACTAAATAATATATTCTTGCATCGCATAATGTAAATGCACCTTAAATCGAGGTGATGTCCATCTAGGGACGAGAATTTTGCGCCTTAAATGCGGGAAATTAACAATATCGAGAAACACTAAATCGGGAAATATAATACATTATTTATATGGAGCTTTGGTCGGGGCCACAAAAAAAACAACCTTAAATGCGGGAAAACCTTAAATGGAGAAACCTTAAATCTGGATTCTACTGTAATAATAATAATCTCTTTTCTAGAGTGCCAAAGTTTAAACTGAACTTTGAAACAGTAAAGTAGAGGGAATTCACGCTTGTTGGCATTGCAAATGCATGATGCAAAATGCAAATAATCTGCATGAAACAGAAGTAATGGTCATAAAAAACTTTGTCGCAAAGTGGAAATTCATGAACTGCAGGTACGCGAAGTTCAAAAAGGTGGTGGTGTTGTTCTTTTTTGGGGGTACATGAATATGTATTTTTTCTTTTGTTACTACATGCTTCATATCATGCCAAGAAGTAGTATAAAATTATTTCAAAGCAATGAAGATAATTGGGCATTTTTGTGGCAAGCAGCACTGGTTTAAATGAAAAATATTTGCATATTATTTTTCATGTTAATTCTGAAGCTGAAGAGTTAAAAATGTCATTTCAGCATCATTATCTTACTTCATTATTGTTTCTGTATTCATTTACATTAAAATTAACTACCAGACTTGTTTGATTATTTTAGACTGCAATTAGAGCTTTGGAAGAAAATTGTGGAGACCAATTGAAGATTAAGATGCTAGGAAGGGTTCCATGGGGATTCTATAAATACAAATATCCAAAGAATCTTCACTCTAAAGGTTCCATTGGAGCAAAGGTATATACATATTAATAACTAGAGGTAATTTTATTGTTATTTTATATGAGTATTTGAGAAATTGTTGATGGTTTATTTTATTTAGTCTTCCTAGTTTTCCATTCTATGTTGGAGAATTTAATAATTTTTTTTCTAGTTTCTGGGTCTAAAGAGCTTCATTTAGTTTTCTAATATATACTTATTTGATTCAACAGAGAACAGAAGTTTTATTTTTTTACTAAATTTAATTGGGAAAGTTCCTTTGCTTCTAATAAATCAGAAAATATACAGGTATGCCTCTTTTAGGGCATATTTGTTTAACGCTCTTTTGATATAGTGCAATTGGCATCTCAATTGTTATTTTTAGAAAAATTAAAAAAATAAAGTTCCCGACTGTTATTCCTGTTATTACAGTCCCAACTTTATTCTTATTTAACTTCACTTCTATGTATCCAATGATACTCGGTTATGTTTTACACACTAATTAACCTTTAAACACCTGGCATGCCTGTATGGGCATGCAAAATGGGTCTCGTTTGGTGAGAGGATGAGAGCGTTAGCCTAGCCCCTTTCCAACCCCCGACTCCGACCTCTCCTTGGCCCAAGGATGTTGGAAGTGGATGAAAAAGCTCTTCTTCCGCCTCCTCAAGATCATTGTGCTCAATAGCTACATTTTATTGAGGTTAGAAGGAAGGCAAATGACACATTGGCAGTTTCGCCTTGCTTTTTTGAGGGAATTTATTGAAGAAGAGGCATCAGCTATTCCCTCGAAAACTTCCCAAAAAGGAAGACAAGCTGCAAGAGGGCCCCATTTGTTCAGTTGAAAGAAAATAAACATTGGCCCATAAAGGGAAATTGCTTTCGTTCCCAAGTATGCTAAAAGAAGGGAAAATACACACAGTGGCAAAATGCGAAATACAGTAAAACCTCGAAAACTCGGAATTTCAAAAACTCTGCACTTTTTTAAAAGTCAGCCATATTGAAATCGAAAGTGATTCTGCCTGGATTTTGTGAAAATAGCATATGTATTGTTTTTACAGTGCATTCAATTATGACGACAATCGCTTTACATGATTGTACACCTTTCACGATAAAAGATGCCGTTCTGTAATCAGTGTGTATATTTTTTATAAAAGGTTTTGTCATGACTTCAAAAAAAGTTGAAACCCCTTCCATGAGTGCTGTAATAAAACAGAAACAGAAAAATCTCACGATTGAAAAAAAAGTCGAAATATTAAAAAACTTGAAAAAGGTACTTTGGTGAAGAGTCTTTGCCAAGAATATGGAATTGGTAGTTCTACGGTTTATGACTTGAAGAAGAAAAAGTGAAATATTGAAATGTTATGCAGATGTTGACACACCTAAAGTTATGAGTACCCGTAAAACTACACAGATCGCATGTAGATGATGTAGACAGAGTATTGTTTGAATGGTTTATTCAATGAAGAAGTGAAGGGGTATCTATTTCAGGCTCAATGCTAATACATCTAAAGTTTTTCACAGTAGTTAAAACATTTTATTTACTTTTTGATATGTAATTCATTTTTAATTCTATGTACAGTTCAGTGAAAGTAAAAACCAATATTATGTACCCATCTATCATTTGAATAAAGTAATTCGTTCAGAGAAAATATAAATTCCATACTTATGAATTTTTTCGTGTCATTCAAAAACTCGGCATTTTCAAAAACCCAGCAAGCGTTTTTGAGGTTTTACTGTATGCAATGTTGGTCTTTGTGTATTTTCCTGTTTTGAAAAATTCCACACAAAGCAGGATTTTTAAGCGTAAAGCAGAATGAAATTCGTATTGTAATGCATGAAGAAATGAACTATAAAAATTATCAATTATATTTTTATTGAATTTATCATTGTTATTTTATAAAATTACTTCTGATTTGCATTCTTTTTTTCTTTTACTATAGACAATCCTGTTATTCCCCAAACGATTTATTAAATAATGCTTTTTATTTGAACGTTTTATCACTAATAGTTCAAGAAATACAAGATATTTTCTGATCAAATGCAAGAAAACTTTAAATGGCCAAAATTAAATCTGGCAGCGAGAGTCTACTAATGGACATTCAACTCTGGCATTTAAAGGTTAAAGAAATTTGTTTTCATTTATATGTTTAATCGCTTTCTATTTCACTTTCACTATATTTTTACATTGTTTTACTGTGATTCTGCAGTCTTTTGCAGTGATGTGAACAATTGGAAATTTTAAACTTGTTTACGTTACTGTGGGAATGGGTAGGTTTGGGTTTACTTTGGCTGGGTTTTTGCTTTGAATTGGAAAAGTTTCATGACTGAATTTTAACTTTCGTAATCGATATTCATGTGTTATTCTGCTGTTGATACCAATGTTACATTTGCTTGCCTGAAGCTGCAGTGCTGTTGCTGGAACGTAATAACAGATTGTTTTCTGTTTTTGTTATTGCTTTAAAAAAATCGCTTATTCTTTTACTTCATCCATCAGTGCACAAAATCTTGAAGTAACGAGAAGTGTTGGGAAGATTTTCAGGATAGTTTCGAATGGTGACAGACATAAACCCGATTGATTTTGGAGTCCATTCGTCTGTCCGTTTGACTTTTAGCAGGATTTAAAAAACCTTATGAACTATCATTAATGAGGCCAGGCTCAACCTTGTAGAATTTACTCATCGAGATGAAAAGAAAAAACTTTGTCACTTCCAAAAGTTTATTTAACACGACCAGTTTCACTACGATCATAGCATCATCAGGTGAAATATATATATATATATATATATATATATATATATATATATATATATATATATATATATATATATATATATGGAACAGTTTTATATAATTTTATATATATATATGAGGAGGGAGATGGAGGGGTTACACAGGAAGCGATTGGATCGTAATTAAAGAGACGGTTAGGAAAAGGAAGGCGGAAGCAAAATAAAGTTACAAAATGTATACAAAAACTTGGTAAAAAGAGCCAAAGACAACAAAGTTACAAAGTATTTACAAAATCTTAGGTAAGCGTAATAGAGGAGAATGATTGTAGAAAAGGTGTTCATGTAAGAGAAGCAAGTCTTTACAAATAATTATCTCTAGCTGTATGGATCCTTTACTATGTTAAGTTTCATATTGTTTACATTGCTAAGCAAAGCATATATATGTTCAGTTTACTTTAAAAAAAGAATCAAGATCATATTACAACTATTTAACTGCAGAGAGGTATGTTTTAAATAAGTTTAGATTTATTTTAGGTTTTACATTTTGTTTCTCGTGAAAATATAGTGTCACATTATAATAATGCAGTTTGATCGCTGAATCTGCATACAGATAGCATTACATGCTACTATTTGAAATCCTAGTGGATACATGAAGAGCTTTGTATAACGTTTTCATTCTTCTACTCTTTGGATTTGTCGGCTTTTAGTTGATGTAAAGAAAGATGTTGGTTAAGCTTTCATAATCAAATATTTTTTTAAATATGTTAAGGTAATGTAAGGTATTGATACTTTATCTAATATATACTGCAAACATTCTGTATATCTCACTTTTTATATCATGTTTCATAGCAAATGTTATTAGAAAATTAATTTATATTTTCTAATATTTTAAAAGATTTTTGAAAGAAAAACCTTAAAATATTTAACTCGAATGACTATTCTTGTGACAACAAAAATTGAATTTTTGTTATTTTACAGAAAAACATAATGAGATAAAAGGAGACTGTTTAGAATCTAATAAAAAAGAAGTCAATACTTTCTCTAATATTTTCTTATCTGAGAAACCAAAAGCCGAAAATCAAATTATGAACAAAACAACTAAATGAAACAAATAAATGGTGAGATAAAAGACACAACTCATTAAAATATTAAAAGAACTACCTCAATAGTCTCAGCAATGAGTTCTATAAACAATCATCTCTATTATTCTCACCATATGCATATCTTCCCCTCCAACCACTGTTCTCACCCCTCCATTCCCTGACCTCTCCTCTCTTCATGAGATGAGTGCGCAACAACTAGCATGTCAGTCAGCATTAGCCTGAATGATATCTTTCAATTGTAATTAATAGAGAGATGCAGGGCCATAGTGATCACTTTTGGCACCCTGGGCAGAGGAGTTTTTGGTGCCCCAAAGTGATCTAATAAAATTACAAGTTCGTATTTTTAAAAGGGCATTTAACTAAAAATAAACAATCATTTATTTAAAGTTTTATTTTTCGAGCATTATTTGCAGCAAACATATTGATTGTGTCATTGAAATCTATATTTTTAGCAGTGTCATATTCAATAGATAAGATGGCCAGACCAGAAAGTCTCTCTTGGTTCATTGATGACCGTAGGTAATTTTTGATCAATTTTTAGTTTACTTATAAGAACGCTCTCCAGTTGGAATTGATGTGGTGAATGTCAGAAAAATTCTCAGTAAAATTTCCACATTGGTAAATGAACTTAAAAGAATAGGGAAGTAAAGGCTGTGGAATTATTTAAGATACTTGAAATATTGAAAAGGTTGGAAAGTCATGCCCTGAGCCAGTGGTGCCCAACCATTACCAATCGTGTGCCATTTTTCCAGTGTCAAAGTGTTGATGTACCACTTAGTTCTAAACATGCAATAAGTGAATGTAAGGATATTATAAAAATGAAACTTATCTTTAATGCGATCTCTGTAGCAATTTCAATACCGCCATCTTGTCCATATCAGTTTGTAAATTTTTTGTTGTAAATAGTAGCAGATTTTCTAGATTAGGGTCTGTGAGTAGTTAGCATTGTTTATTTTTGATTAGTTTCATGGATGAAAAAACATGTTCACACACGTATATGCTTGAAAATTGATAGATGTAACACTGAGCAAATTTTCTAAGTTGTGAATATCGCTCATGAGGCAACAAAATGACTAATTTGTAGAAGTTGATGTGTTAAGTAAATAATGATGGGAAGAGAACAGGAAGGGCGATACTTGTGTGTGTTGGGTGGAAGTTTTGGGCACCAGAGCCGTTAGACATGACAAAGTTTCCTTACAATCACTCATCCACTAAATTCTTCACTTTCAAACTCTTTCATTCGTTCAAAACTCATAATCTAAACCGATATGTTGACGTAAATACAAAAACGTTTTGAGATCATAGTTTTAAATCCTAAATATATTTCAACTGTAGCAAAAAGGAATTAATCATATAAATTGTTTTAAGTCCTGTGTGCCACATTTGAGAGGCAGACGTGCCATAGGTTGGGCACCACTGCTCTAAGCTGTAGCTTAGTTACCTTAATCTGGCCCTGCTCCTAGTAATGTTTAAACCTCTCTTTAACCCATTCATGGACAAGACGGCTGCAGCCGTCATGGCTAATGCATTCACAATGGACATGACGGCAGCTGCCGTCCATTTTCAAGAGAGCAGATGAAACATGACAGCTACTTCTGTTATGACAATTTTAAGCAGAAAAAGAGCTTATATGTAGTAATAAAATATTTCCAGGAATAAATTTATCAATTATATGAATGTGCATTTTTTTATCATTTATCCATACATATGTTGATAACTGGGGAAAAGCAAATAACTCCAATGTGAGGCACCATGCAAGTTGGAGTGAGTGAAGTTAACAGAGGTGGGATGGTTTGTGGGCAAAGGCTGCAAGGTGAGGGGAGGAGTCAAAGCCTCCCTTGTTCTTTACAATTCATAATGTTCTATAGTATGTTTCTCGTCTTATGAAGCTTGACCTTGAAATCTTCTGTGAGTGACTATTTCTGCGTCCAATCAACGCTCGAGTAACGGGCGACGGAGAGGGGAGAAGCTCAGTCTCTCTCTCGCCAACGTGCTGTTCACATCGCTCTTAGTCGACTATGTTGCCAGCTCTACTGCATTCACGCTTCCGTTGCGATCTCTTTATCGCTTTTACTTTGCACCTTGTTATAATTTTAACGCAATGGAAAATGGCCGGTAGTAATAAACAATTACCGTAAGTTTTTCTGCGACGCGTCGCCTTTCATTCGCAAGCAGATCATTTCAAGAGCGGATATCTGGCAATGCTGTTAGGTTTTCCCATGCATTTCGAAAGCCGCGGGTGACGGGGGAGAGGGAAAAGGGAAGAAGGGGAGAGGGAAAAGGTTCTCATTGGCTACTTGCTATGTGAAGGTCAAGCTTCATAAGACGAGAAACATACTATAATAGAAGGCATGCCTATGCCTTCCAGATAACTTGGGTAATTCGAATTTGAACATCACATTTTCCTTAAGGTAGAAGATTTAACAAAAAAATGTTATAACTAGTAAATTTTTAATGTGAGTAATCGGTCAACTGTTTCAGCCATTACTTGGTAGAAATTCATAATTCAGATATAAAAATAACTTTGTCAATTATTATTAAAAGTATTGTAGGAATTTACAAAGTTATTTTTATTTATGAAGTGAGTCATCAGTTTGTTAGGCATAGATTACTGTAAATAGAAGATAATTTGGATTATTAGTATTAAAACTTGTAAATTGTAGTTTTATGGATTACCTCCTTTTACAAGTTACTTGCCACAAATAAATAAGATTTAAATGCTGAGAAACATTGTAGAATTTTGAAAAATGTTTTATAGGAAACATGGGTGTAGTAGAACCAAAAATGTTCTATATATGTTGTTTTAAAAATAAAATGGCTTTTTTTGCCTTTGACATTTTTCACATTGAGATTTAACTTCTACATTTTAAAATTTGTGTAAAGCTTTCTAATTGCTTCTTTTTTTGTATTTGCAGGTGTTTTTCTTCAAGGCCACTTATTTGTCTGGTGAAGTGCAGCTGATTTCTGATAAAAATAAAGATTTTAAGTGGCTTGAAACTAAAGATATATTTAATATAGAGCCAGCTGCATATTCTGAGAGCATATCTCAGTTTTTGTTGAGTTGTAGAAGATAAAATAAAATTTTATATAGTTCTGTTTTATGATAATTCTCTTGTTATAATTTCTGAATCAAACATATAATTTATTTTACTTCAGAGGTGTTTATTGGTGTGAGATATTTACCCAGCTGTTCAGTATTAAGTACAATGCTGTTGCAGCAGAAACAAGAATTTTCTCATGAACTAAAGCACATACCCTCACTGCAAAATATTTTCAGTATTAGTAACAAAGCAACTTGTGACATTTTATTACCTCCTTTGTTATACATCGAACATAAAGCTGAGGGGAATAAGACTGAAATATATTTACATGTGGTCTATAAGGATTTATGCCTTGGGTCCCTGAAGTGTAGGAGACCCAGGTTTGACAGGTCTGGTTCCTATCTATATAGATAGTATGTTGAACTACGTATGGAAAGGTCCAAAAATTCACTATCTGCCCCAATACTAATTCTTCAAAGTTTTCATTTGCACGATGGGTAAAGAACACGTTTAGTCAATCTTTATAATTGAATTTCCCTTAACCAAATATTCTGGAATGTATTTCAAATGTAACATCCAATTTTATAAAATCACGTTTGGTTGTCATATTTCACTCAAAGCTGCATTTTAATTATAAAATTTGTAATAAAAATATTGAATTCTTGAGCAGATTTTTTTGATGAAAGTCGGTTATTCAGGCGTTGATCGAAATTTATTAATTGTATCTGAATAAAGAACGGGCATATTACTAAAACTACGAAATGAGCTTTTAGCCATAATTACTTCAGTAATACAAAGATTGCTTATTATAACTGATAGGATCAACAATTTGTAATAAACCATTTCCATATTAAGAAAAACAAAAAGGATTAACTTCGTGTAATCTTACCATTTGACAATTTGAAGTGTAAAGCTTCAATAAAAGTTGAAGGTTATAATTAATTTCGGTCGGACAGTGCTGCCGCCACGCTGAGTACGAATTTTTTAGAATATTTGGAGTGGCGGTTAAATGTCATAAGAGTTATGTACATCTGTTACTCATTCTCGTTCATGTATTTTTTTGAATGCATTTCACTAGTGCATGACTTTGAAATTCCAAGATTTTATCAAAGCTATTCGATGGTACGTACACGGCCACGTAATACTACCAAGATTTGTTGGAATTGCTATTCTTCATTTTCAAGGTAGGTACTTGCTTCATCTTTTACAGTCGTTAGAATAATGGGTCGAGTGAATAAAAAATAAGCAAATGCTTAAGATTTCTCTCACTTTTTAAGCAAATGCTTAATTTGGAGTGAATAAAAAAATAGTATTTGCTTTTGCTAGAAAGAATAAGCAGTTGCTTATTTTTAGGAATTTTCTTAAGCATTTGCTTAAAATTGTGTGAATAAAACCAAGCTTTTGCTTAATGCTTTAAGCATATGCTTTAACTTTTTTAAGTGAGGTTGCTAAAATATCTCTAAGTACTCTATTTTCATGATAATTGATCCTAAATATAATGATGGTAATTTATGGTGACACGCAAGGTTAAAAAAATACGAGAAAGGTTTCAACAACCAACGGTTATAAAAATTTATATCGTTTCTCTGAAGAAAATGTTAAGTACCTATATTTCAAATCTGTTACTCGGAGAATATCAAGAGAGACGTGGCGGGGTACTGTCTTCCAAACAGAAGATAGAAATATTTTTAAGGTACTTAAGTGATCCCGGATTTCAAATAGGAGTCGGGGAAGATCACGTACAATGCATACCTGTATGTATTACAGAAAAATTTGTGACGTCGAAAATCACTACAAAGGCAAATGACTGGAGTCGAATTCAGTTATAAAAGAAATAGTTAAAAAAAATATTAATTAACTTTTAAAAAATATTACTCAATATATTTACGTTTTTAGTTTGAAATTCAACTATGTAAAACTTGAAATGTTTTATTCGACCCAATGGGTCGAGTGAATAAAAATTAAGCAAATGCTTTAAGCAAACAGTAAAAGCATAAGCAAATGCTAAAAGCATTTGCTTCATATTGAGTGAATAAAAGTTTGATTTTGCTTATAAGCATTTGCTTCTCAGTTTTAAGCAAATGCTTAAATTTTGCGAAAGAAACCTCTTTGCAACTCTTCCCTCACTTGTTTTTGTTTACATTTAAAGTTTTACATAGTTGAATTTCAATCTAAAAACAAATATATTGGGTAATATTAAAAAAAAGTTAATATTTTTTTGATCTATTTCTTTTATAACCAAATTCGATAATATCACAAGTTGTGTTGTTGTTGTGCATTTTACGTGGTCTTCTTCCCCGACTCCTATTTGAAATCAAGGTCACTTAGTACCTTAAAAATATTTCTATCTTCCGTTTTGAAGACAGTGTCCCACCACGTCTCTCTTGATATTTTCCGAGTAACAGATTTGAAATATAAGTACCTACTTAACATTTTCTTCAGAGAAACGATATAAATTTTTTATAACCGTTGGTTTTTGAAACTTTTATCGTATTTTTTAACCTTTCGTGTTACCATAAATTACCATATTTATATTTAGGATCAATTATCATGAAAATAGAGTACTTAGAGATATTTTAGTAACCTCACTTAAAAAAGTTTAAGCATATGCTTAAAGCATTAAGCAAAAGCTCGGTTTTATTCACAAAATTTTGAGCAAATGCTTAGGAAAATCCTAAAAAATAAGCAACTGCTTATTCTTTCTCGCAAAAGCAAATGCTATTTTTTTATTCACCCCAAATTAAGCATTTGCTTAAAAGTGATAGAAATCTTAAGCATTTGCTTATTTTTTATTCACTCGACTCAATGTATCGATAAAATTACTCGTTTTATTTATTTAATTAGATGAAATTATGAGGAATAGCCTCGTAAATTAGATGAATATTCTTTGGTATAAGATTTAAAATCGTGATTAATTATACCTTCTAAAATTTCTGCATTTTGAGTAATCGAGAAATGAATTAATTTACCATTAATGTAGGCACAAAGCTTCTGGAAACAACTTTAGTTAATATACAAAGAATGAAAAGATGAAATTAACAATGAGAATATATAATTAATCAAAAGTTGAATGGCGTATAGTCACTTCATCATAGGTAGTCTGTCCGTAGACAAATCCTTATTGTTCATGGTTAAACCTTGTTTTCCCACATACTTCCACTTATTATAATTTCACTCCTCAGTGTTTAATTGATCGTAATTATAGGCTATTCAACTTTTGATTGACTGAGTTATCGTGCCGTATTTATTCATATACCTAATTAAAAGTTGTTTTTCCAAGAATTTTTTCGCGTAATTTTTCGTATAACTTAAAATTACTGGTTTTACTTTATCATTCTTCGCGTAACGTTCTTAGAATTAATGCGAACAGTTCAATTAAGGCAAGTTCGATTTCAAGTAGGTGATCTTGGAATATGCTAGGCGTTGCCCTTATAATTTTTAGGCGATCCATGGACGAATTTGATTCTAGGAGCGTTTCTTTCTTCAGTGGCATTAAAACTAGAATTGATGTGTGAACGTGAGACCTGTATGAATGATTCATTATCATTAATTGAAATATAAATCATTTCTGAATTAGCTGAAAAGCTATCTTTCCACCCGTAATATTTTTTAAGGGAAGCAATTTTTATCGTGTATCGATAGGTGAAAAAGTAGTTTTAGAATTAGAATTATGCCTTTCAGCTCCTTAACCTGGCAGCTTCTCGCATCATTACCTATTGGACCTTGTTAATTGATCTTTCCCGCCATCTATTGACGAATGGATAAAATATATTTGTTTACGCTATACGAAGCTAAAAGTCATTACAATTTTACATTTACAAATGCTAAGAGTTTAAAGAAGCATGAAATTATTATAAATGTGAAAATGAAAACTAGTATTTTGACGGTGATAAATATTAGAAAAAAAATAAATAGTTTCTATTTACTAAGAGAAATACTACTACAAATATATCAAGCGTTATGTCGCTGGACAGATTACCGTTAAATTTGGTATTTAGAATTTATAACAAAGTAGACAAAAATCACATGCTTGAGTCAAATCACCCAATCAGTGCTGCCACTTTTTTGGATAAAAAATAAACTTTTTGGTTTAAGGCACGAAAGAAAAAATAATTTCTTTTCAGTGGTAGTAGACCAAAGAAAGGATTAGCCATTGGATTTTGTATCTGACTTCCCGAATACCTCCGACCTCCAATTTGTGTTGATCTCCTTAAAACCTCTTTAATTTTCGGGAAAAAGGCAAATTTAAGAGGGCTTCATCTTTTTAGGAATTTTACGCAAATGTATCGCTAGTACTAGCACATTTTATTTAGTTTTGTTAGACAAAAATATCCCTTTAAATTAGATCAATTTTCTCCAAGATAGAAACATTTCTTCTTAATATATTTTTTGATAGGGTGTCTAGTTTTAGAGAAAATTACTGTAAAATATTTTATGCATCCATTCGTCCCTTTTAATGTAATATATTTTTGTATTTTATATAAATGAAAGGCAACAATGGAATGTCTGCATCAAATCACTCAATCAGGACTGCCACTTTTACCTTCTATTAAATTTCGGAGTGAAAATGATTTTCTTGAGTTAGAGCACCCAACCAAGGCTGTCATATTACAGGATATGAAATTAAAAATCCTTAATCCTGGGATAGAGTTTCATTCAATTCAGTTTTAAGTTTTTTTATTATTGTGAGAATTCAGGAATGTAACTGTATCGTCTGTCAAATCAGCCAATTTACTGGAAACAAATATACAAATTTAAACTTCTGCGTCTCCTCAGAGAAATGTACTATATTCATATTCGCTTCTTGGGTGCTTTACCCCTACTTTTTCAGATTTAATATCGATTTTTCTGGTGAATTCTGCAAGTATTTGGATTGACGCGATGTCTAAATTAAACCTTGTCATTTCAGCTCTAGATCTCTTCGCGTGATCAGCTCGTACCTCAATTTTAACGATTTTTTCATTTTATAATTTTCTGAAAATCTTCAAAAATGTTTTATGTAGGGCATAAGGACACCAATGATGTAGACTGTCTCAAGAAGTGGTATAATTATTAACTCAAGGAAAAGAAAACATTTAATATGAAGATTTTTTGAAAGCGGCAAAAATATGAAAGTTGTTTAAATGAAAACAATTTATACGATGAGATTCATTTATTGAACAAACTTCTAACACGAACGCCAAGTACTTGATGTGCTCATTGACACAAAGTGGGTTGGAATTTTTTCTAGTTGTAAAGAATTCAATGAATTGCCAAAACTTGTAGCCAAAATGTTATCCATTCCTATTAGTAAGGCCCAAGTAGAAATAATTTTTCCATCATGGGAAATACATGGGGCGATAGGAGGAATAGAATGAGCGTGGAGCTTGTAAAGGCAGAAATTTGCACTAAAGTGAATTTTGGCATGATCTGCCAGGAATTTTATAAATTCAATAGCATAATTGCCCGTCAAATATGACGGGTATGCGTGGATTAAGTATTAAATTTAAGGCACTTCCCATTCTTCCTCCTTTTCTCCCTTCCTCTCCCCCTCTCTCCTTCTCTGGAAAAATAGACATCCTAGTTTGAATCTCGCCCTAATAAAGAACATCATCTATCTATCTCTCCCTCCCTCTCTGTCTTCCTCCCTCTCTCCCCCTTTATATCTCTCTTCCTCACTATCTCTCCCTCTATCTCCTGTGAAAAAATGCATGCGTTCCTTACGCATATAGTATAAGGATTAAGATGACAATACAAACTCGAGGTTTCACAATGACACGGTCGGCAAGGCAACATGTAGCTAAAAAGCTAATTTTTTCAATAAATATGATTTAAACGTAGAACTTGAGCAATTTTATATCGTAGACAAAATGTGACTATAAGAATAAGAAACGTATTTTGCTTTTCTTTAAAACGGTTCAGGTCCAAAGATCGTGGATTAATTCTTTCTAATTTTAATTTGCGAAAGAGTAAAAGCGTGCAAGACCAAAATTCGATTTTTACCTGTTATCTTATGGGAAATAGAAATTATCTACTGGAATCGAACCCGGGTCTTTTTTGGGATTTTGTTTCGTAAATTGCTTTTATTATAAGAGAAAAACATTCCTACCAAATTTCAATCCTACCTACTCGGAAAGTTTGTTAAAAATAGCATTACAGTCAGTCATAAATGAAGTTGTTGCAGACGAAGTACGAGAAATATATATAATACTAGTAGTTGGTGCTTGCATTCTGCAAGCATATCATCCCACCTTGAAAAAGCATTCATTTCTCAGACAGATAATTCAACATTACAAATTTTTTTAATTTTAAAAATTTCACCTCCGCAGCGATTTTCGTTTTTCCATTATGTAAAAATAAGAGATTAAAAATCCCCAAACTTTGCAATTTTAAGAATTTTATAATTTCTCCATTATGGGGTACTAATGCTACACATTTCTGACAAATTTTAAAGTTGTAGCACTTCTAGAAGTGAAAAAATATTTTTCTAATTGTTTCAATTTTAAACATTTTTAACGGCCGCCTCAATATATTTATGGAGAGATTAAAATGTTTATTTGTGCACATGCACTACTCTGTAAATAACTTGATAATTTCAGCTTCCTAACTCATCCAGTAGTACCTAAACCGTTATCTATTTGTTTTAATTTTAAGAATTTCTAACATCAAAACAAATCAAAATTTGTATAATCCCTATTTCGTTTTTTTTTACAAATCCTACCTCTAAAAAAATTACAGCTCCGTAGCACTTTCGGAAATACATAAACCTTGAAAATTAGTTTAAACAATTGCGAATTTTTAGCGGCCGCATTGTTGCACTTTTTCAAGATTTTCGTTTTTTCTAGTCGGTTTTGCACAAAATCACACCTAAGAAAAAAATTTCCAATCTCCAGCTCATCTGGAAGTCTCTAAACATTAGTATCCTCCTCCTCTGTAAGAAACGTCGATATATAATGATGTGTGCGCGCGCGCGCATTCAGACGTTTGTGTGTATTTGTTTTCTGTTTATTGCTGATGTGTTGGATACGATATCGGAAGAAATTTGTTTTATAGAACGTTTTACATTCATTGCTTGCTTTTAACATTTTCTATATCCATATTTCTGCTTAAACAATTTTCGGAACTCTTTATCTCGATCCTTCAGAGGCACATGAAAAATGATCGCCTGAAACAATAACCAGAAGCATTGTTTTATGTTGCTATCAAATATGTATCAAGAAAATTTCACGAAATTTATGCCAATTTATCAATTAAATGTATCCGTCAGTTACACCATTGACATCCAACTTATGCGTATATATTGGACAGCATCAAAGTAATAGAAACACCTGTAATTTTTCACGACACCATTATTGACCAACATTCATATTTACCAGTGTTAGTATTTGGCAGTTTTTTCATCGTAATAGAAGTCTCAGTTCAAATTATTTGTTGTCTCACCTTGTGTTGGATAATATATTATTGATATAGTACAAGGCACCCAGCCTTTTATCCTTAAGACCTGATTTCTACAGAAACGATTATTTAAATAATCAAATTCACAATCCGCTAATCTTTTGTCTAAAATGAGAAATCTGAGTCATGAGTTTCCATCCTTTTCGCATTCACGGACGACCTACCAAAACCGGAGATAATCACGGACCACTATCAAACGCGTTTCCGAATTTCGGGGCTGTCATCTGTTTCTAGATAATAATCATTTGGAAGTGCGGGAAAAGATTCATCTCCTATGCAATAACCTATGTTCTGGTTAATTCTTGATGCCATATAACGTTCAACCGAACCATATGTACATTTAGACGACAAAGAAGCCGACGTCAGCGGTGATTGGCCGGTCTTTCATTCTTTATTAGAACGGCTCGTTTGTAATCAAAATTATCATATGGCTCACCCACGGTTTAGCGATATTTTCCTAGTATATTTTATTAAAACAAAGGAGACGGAAGCGCCAGGCGTTCGCACGGGCGGTTCGCTTTCATCTCCTCGTAGACAGGCGAGGCTTGAATGTGAGACGTTGCCAGGGGATCGTCGCCCGAGATACTCGAGGCAATTCGTTTTCGTGCGTAGCAATGACGCAAGTTATGATCTTTCCGTTGACACAAGAGAGGGTAAGGGATGTTGATGTGTCTTTTATTGCGTCTCAGGATGCCTTCTAGGTGACACAAAGGGGTTGGAAAGTTCTAGAAACTCTTCAAGTGAACACCTGCCGAGGACGTGCAGCTGTTCACACCGAGGTCCGAGGATTTCAGGCATATGCTCCAAGATAATTTTCGTTCATGTAATGTCCACGTAAGATGAAGATGGCAAAGGTCGACAGGGAATAATTTCAACGCTTATAGATTCGCTTCAAACTTTGCGCGTCATTTTTCACTCAACCATTTTGTTTAGCTTTCTTTTTTTTGTCAATTCATTTTTCGTCAAACCCGTCAAAATCCTTTATAATATGAATAATTTCTCTCTTCTATAATAATTCATTTTTCTGCTGATTATTATCTTCTAATTGTAATTACACTGGATGCTCGAAGTGGAAGAATAAAGAAGCCGGGATGATTCTAAAGGTAAAACAGAGGGGGATTTAGGATGTTTCACGTTCTAGGTGCAAATGTTTAATGGATGTAACTTAAGCGAATTTTGAAGGTAAAACCACCTCTGAAATCAAATAGGTAATATTTATAAAAACTACTTGCTTTATTCTTAACGCATCATACACAGCTAACAAAACTTTTAATTTTCAAAACAATTTCCAAAAATTCTCATTTTCATTCTTACTGGACCTTGATGTAGGAGCAGAACAATTCTTGTAGTCTGCATCCCGGTGACCCTTTCCCAACCACCGTTTTTACGTAATCCTTTGGATCAGAACTATCAATTGGAGGGCCTACCATGGATATGAACATTAAACTGGATGTTGTTTTCAATAATAAGGAGTTTGATATAGAAGATATGGTAGAGAACAATCGCTCACATTCAGCAGTTGAAATAATTCAGGTGTTTATAGCAGTTTTCAGTGCCTGCATGCCTTTTGGAATATTGCCACAGTCACCACTGATAACGAATTCTCGAAAGCCCTGACCTGATGTACTTGCACAGATATTAATTTTTTAGCCAATTGTCTAATCTGCTTGTCTCCAAAACACGGATCTCTTTCATCAAGCCATTTTGTTACGTCAAAAATTTCCAAACTATTAATTAATTCACTATATTTTTCTCTATTCAAATAATTTTCTTGTTCACATGAAGACAATGTTGTAAACATTGTAGTATGAATATTTTCACTTAATTTTCGAAAAAAAATCTTGACTGATTTTGGGTACTTTACCAATATCCAATTTAACTCCTTGAAATTCAAGTTTATTGACTGTATTTTGAGCTAGTACAAAATATTCACCTGAATTATGTTTCATTGATTGGAACACATGATATTTTAAGTTAATAAGACGTTGCGCCTCTGGTAGAGTAATTTGTCTGTCAATTTTTTTGATAGATGTTCAAGTTCTATCAAAGCATCCAACATGAGTCCCACGTTAAGCACAAAATTTGTCACATAATTTTTTTTTAAATTCTGTATATTGTGCTTCTTCTCCTCCATTTCGTTTTAATTCATTGAGGCTTCATGAAAATGTTGATGCAGAGCCGCATAATTATTCCAAACAGTCATCACGGAACGTGCGCTTGACGACACCCATCGAGTACCAACAATACGTCCAAATGAATTTAACTTTACACTCAATGCTGCCCTATAAATACAACGGGTCGATCTCGGCCCGATGCTCTTGTAGTTCGGGATAAATATTGATATGAATAAAAATAATGTATAATTGAGGCATTACAAGAAGTACCGGGATATATTCGAGCCCGTAAAAAGGAAACGGGATGGTTTGAAATTAATATAAAGGTAACGGGATGGCATCCCACCTCACTTTGAGCACTAATGACATGTAGTCTTTTAATTTTAGCTCACGAGTTTCAAACAGCATAACTTTTTATCCGACCGCATAAAATATTTCAGATTTTTTATCTCGTTACTGTCCGTGTTCATTTATCTGGCAAATTTCACGTTATTATAAATATTCTAGTATAAAAGCCCGTCAATATAACGGAAAGTAGTATATTATTTAGCTTAAAATCTCGTACTTATTATTCTTAGAAACAATTTATTCTTATCTTTCAAATATCAACATTTTATTCAAAATTCTAACATAATAGATGTATCGTATAACATAAACTTTAGTGCTTTGTCATAAAAAACCGTTGTACATTATTTAAGACTCTGGACTACATGTTAAATGCTTGCTGGCTCATATTAAGGCACTCAATACGTACGTATATATTACTCATATGAGAATTGAGACAATAATGGGGTCTCAATTTCGACAATGGCATGGTTGTGAAGGCAAATCCCCATGAATATAATAGTGTGTATATATATATAATATATTTTATTTGTTCCGTAAGGTCAACATGGACATGGAATAAGTCAATACAAAACAGTACAACACAATAACCAATATACTGAGCATTTACAAGGTAAAATCAGACACATCATTTAAATATTCAGACACACTATAGTAAT
The DNA here is from genome assembly GCA_028673005.1 of Tanypteryx hageni. Classification (NCBI taxonomy): domain Eukaryota; kingdom Metazoa; phylum Arthropoda; class Insecta; order Odonata; family Petaluridae; genus Tanypteryx; species Tanypteryx hageni. The sequence goes on along the minus strand of CM054113.1, from coordinate 75,296,834 downwards.
TTTTGCTTAATAGAAGGCTTTTCAATTGCCTCTTAAAAGACTAGGTAGAGGAAGTTGACTTAATTCTGGAGGGTAGGTTGTTAAACATAATGGAAGCAGAGTGGTGAGGTCCTTTTAGGCAAAGGGACAAATGATAGTCATTTAAATGAATATTTAATTTATTGCGAGTATGATATGAGTGGAAGTTTGTGTTTGTCGGGAACAGGTGAGGATATTGTTTAACAAAAATGCTACAATTAAAAATATAAATCGCTAAATTTTGCCAAAAAGGCATTTAAACGTTTTATTCGAGCGTTTGTGGACTGAGGGAGACAATCGACGATAAGACTAAGAAACCTTGTTCAATTTCCTTTAAAACAGTACCAGTTTGAAGATCGAGGGTCAATTTTTATAATTTTTATGAGCGAAAGAATGAAAGCACGCACGTCGCTAAATTGATGTTTACGTGTTATCTTATGGGAAATAGAAATTATCTTCTGGAGTCGAGCCCGAGTCTATTTTGGAGATTTTTTCGTAAATGGCTTTTACTATAAGAGTCAAACATTTCTACCAAATTTCATTCTTCTACCTAATCGGAACGTGTGTTAATAATACCATTACAGTCAGTCATAAATAGTTCTCGATTCTACCGCTCTTTATAATGAACTCTTTAAGAGCGGCGCCACAGTCGAGCATTACACCTGAGAGACAGCCAAGAAAATTATATAGAGTTGATATTCCAATCGTTAAATCTGTATCGAAAATAAAATAATGATTGGAGGCGTTGTTTATTTAAAGACAACTCGAGAATTAGTCATCTTCTGAAAAAGGACATCATCGAATAGATCCTAAGAAAAATCAAGAGATGAAAAACAAGACCGAAAGAGAGATGGGAGAGAGAAATGGTGAAGTTCATAGAGCCATAGAGGAGGAATGCAGGAGATAGAGGAAGTCTCCATCCTTCATTCATAAATGGATAGATGATAATTATGATGTTATAGCAGGTCCATTTTTCTGTGGGGGAACTCAGCAGTCGTAAGGCTCGTTAAAAAAATTTACGTTTGTGTTTTTTAGATCTTCCATCTCGGCCGTTGTGTCTCGCACTGACTGAAATTTGGAATCCACAGCTGATCTTTGTCTTTCCGAGGATAAACCCGTTGCAATCAATTAGTCAAAACTTGCCGCGACCTCTCCGTCCTTCGCTTCTCTTACGATCCTTTATTGTTTTCCTTTCGCATATAATTCTGCCCCGTTTTCACGGTTGATTACTACGTCCTCTCACTTCATCAAAGAAGGTACAGTACAGAATTTTATCTATCAAACTAGTCTATTTACAATGTAGAGGTAAAATAAAATGTATGAAATTTATTTTATAATATAAAACGTTACAGTTCAAGGTTAAAATTGTCGTTTGTCGCCGTGAGATGAGCGTAGTTTTGTCGATGAAATACGATCAACTCATGTCCTGAAGTGTGATTCTCGCTATCACCTCGACGTACTTGAAGCATCACACTTGTTTTTATTTTCCACAAACATTTTATTATTTCGCGGCGGTAAAATAACGCGCTGAATGACGGAAAGGAAGAAATTATCTATGCCGGAGTCAGAGGGAGAAGAAAAATTTGAAAAGATAACTGTGATTCCCATTAAAGGATCAATACCATTGGGCATCACGTTACCAATGAAAAATTTTACCACTACATTTTGCCAGAGCCGGGACAAGGCATTTTTGCGCCCTAGGCAAGGTGTGAAAATCACGCCCCCTCCTGATGAAAGTATACAGTACAATATTATCTATCAAAAATAGTTTATTTGCAATGTAGAGCTACAATAAAATGTATGAAATTTATTTTATAATATAAAACGTTACAGTTAAAAGTTCAAATTGTCATTTGTCGCGTCTCTTAGTGTGCTGCGCCTTAGGCGGGTGCCTCGCTCGCCTATCCCTCGTCCCGACTCGGCACCTTGCCTGGCGTCACCAGCGGGTGAAATTTTACCATTTATTCTACTGATATTATTTCGAATAGTTTGAAATTGTGGCTTTATGATGCATTGAATACGTATTTATGATATTTTTTATGCTTAAGAAATTTTCGTTACATTACACACACTCAAAGGGTAATTCCCAAGGAGTTGAATAACTTACATGATCTTTAGCTTTCTTTACATGATACTGAACAAAAAACCAAATGAACTAAAAACTTATAAATTCATAAAAATAATGCAAACATTTTTCTAACTTGATGGGTTTTAACTTTTATAATAATTAATGTGTACCGGTTTTTCTCTTTTATCTTGTAGTTGAACATTTTTATGATAAACAAGATGATCCAAACGGAACATATGATGCCTACTTTCCACATAATTATTTATTCAATAGTACTTATATTGGCTTTAATATCTTTAAAATAACCGCGAATGAGTTAATCTTTTTGCTCCCAAATTCCATAATTTAGCGTTATAAAATATTACAAATACATTCGAAAGGAAAACTAAATTGATCACGCATATTTGTGTGGCAAAAATAATGCGTGTATGTACTAGACTATATCGATTCCGAGGCCAAAAAATAGTCGTTTCGATGGCAACACCCTCGTAATGAGTGATAGAACCTACAAAAACGCCATCACTTACGGGAAGTTCGAAGAAATACAATCGATAAGCAAAATTCGACGATAAAAATAAGCATCTCCATTCCTTTCTTCAGAGAATAGTACTAATCCCGCTCCGACATTACAATTCTAAGATATTTTAATGTGCAAGATAAAATTACCTTGCACGATGGATTTCAGATTTCCCATTTAAATCAAATTAGAGGGATAGTTCCTGGAATCGAACCCGGGACTTTCAATCTTCGCAACAAAAACTATCTTTGGGAGCTCGGCCCCAGTAGCAAAAAATTTCCACCAAATGTCATGAAAATCGGTGTATTAGTTCAAGAGTTAATAGGGGGGGGGCGGCGGATAGACAGACACAACGACGAAACTATAAGCCTATTTCCATTCTGAAATGTAGGCTAAAAATGCCATTTGTACTGATTTTTACTAGACAAATTGGTAACTTTACGGGTGTAAGGAGCGAAAATCCAGAAGAGAGGCTTTTGCGTAAAAAATAATCCTTTTTTTTCTCGGTAGACGGTTTTGCATATATTTCTGACATAGCAATCAAAAGAAAAACATAAAAATATGCTGACTTTTTACGCTATATAGCCACGCCAACAAATTTCGCAGTACAAATGCCAACATTCGGGGATTTTCAAAATGGCGATCCTTTCGGGGGCGGCGAATTAATTTCATTATTTTTTCGAGCTTGAGGAGGAGTCCAGAGGAGAAGAGCGAAATCTCTGGAGTTCCTCTTAACTTCACCATTCATCCTTGCTGGAAATATTTTGATACAAATCCCTCCGTGAGCGACTATTTTCGCGTTCCCAAAAATAAAGACGACGGATAAAAGTGGTTCTCTCGGATTGTTGCGCGTGGCTTTAGTCCAAGCGGGAGTAATTAACGCCAACTTCCGGTGTCATTGTGACTCAAAAAGAGATTTAGCGTAATAAAGCTCCTTCCTGCCTTTTTTTAACCCCACCTCTTTCCATATCTCGAGTTCTCTCGGATGATGGTAGAATCTCCGCAGAATTTATGGCGTTGCCGGGGAGTATGAAAAGCCTGGAAAAAATAGGTGTGACAGGAAGGGGAAGTAAGGTCACGGCTGAGAACGAGGGAATGGGAGGCAGCTGAAGGCACGCAATCTCCGTTTGCGCGTCGTTTTTTCGTTGTGCGATTACTAATCGCATCTCGTGATCGCGGTATATTTGCTCGCTAGAAAGCGATCTAGAAAAAAGTAACAGAAAAATTGTTTACTTCCATTGCCTGAGGATTGACGTTAATCCGATTAATGCGAAAGGTATCAAGGTAAACATCCAATGCAATCGATTGATAAGAGTGTTGGTGCAATGAAGGCATGAGTCTTCATGGTAACAGCAAGAAACTAAAATCTATTTTATCCAAATACACTCATACGTCCACCGTAAAATCTCGATAAACTTTCTCAAATAGCCATAAAAAAACTTTGGGAAAACCGGTTAAGCATTTCGACTACAACGCAGCAGCCATTGATGGTGGTTCACCGAGAGTAGATTATAAAGATGAAGTTATACCATCACATAGTTCCTTTTAGAATCTAACATTGGTGAAACATCACTGATAACGGATGGTTTATAGCCGAAATGCGCATATGATTTTCCATACTTTTTATGGTAATCGGGGAAAGGAGATTTATCAGTTTGTTTTCAACGATTCAGACATATAGCGTACAACAAACTTGGTAATTGTAGTCGTTACAGGTAGTCCTCGATTTACGTGATAGATGCGTTCCCGAATACCATCGTTTATATCGAAATTGCGTAAATCGAATCCTATTTTCCCATACAAAATCGCGTTTAAAACGAATCCCGCTCGTGTAAATCGATTTATGTTACTTATTTTGTCGATCGCGTATAAGTGAATCAACGTCAATTGAGTTCACGTATAACGAGGACATACTTTATTTGTGGAATTGCATGAGCAAAACCGCCATGATAATCCAAGAGGTTGGGTAGCCAGAAATACACACACGCATGAACAAAACAATAGAACCACTCGTGACAAAATGTAAATTTAACACTACTTAGGTATCGCTAGTATACAAAAACATCAGGTGGAAATATATCAGCTGCCAAAGCCTGGGTAGAGTTTTTAAAAAAATTTCGCGTGGAATTTTTGCGAGTATTTTTCTGTTTATTATGTAAGAGATGGGTATATAAAGTAATTCATTACTGTCTCAAAATTTTGATTAATAAAAAAATATATCAGAAACATTTCTACCATTGAGATCCTTGAAGAATAGCATTTTCTTTTCGGTATCATTATATATAGACGTTCCTTACAGAGGAGAAGGATATAACATACATATAGGAGGATACTAATGTTTAGGCACTTCCAGATGAGCTGGAGATTCGAAATTTTTTCTTAGGTAGGATTTTGTGCAAAACCGACTAGAAAAAACGAAAATCTTGAAAAAGTGCAACAATGCGGCCGCTAAAAATTCGCAATCGATTAAACAAATTTTCAAGGTTTATGTATTTCCGAATGTGCTACGGCACCGAAATTTTTTTAGAGGTAGGATTTGTAAAAAACGAAATAGGGATTATAGAAATTTTGATATTTTTATTTGTTTGGCAGTTAAAAATTCTTAAAGTTTAAACAAATAGGTAAATTTTTAGACACTAATCTGCAAGTTAGGGAGCTGAAATTTTTAAATTATTTAGAGTTTCATATATATAAACAAATAAACAATTCATTGAATCCATGAAATCGTTATTGCGCCCGTTAAAAATTATTCAAATTTAAATAATTAGATAAATGTTATTTCACTTCTAATTGTGCTATAAATTTAAAATTTGGCAGAAATGTGTGGCATTATTAACTCAATGTGGGAAAAGTATAATATTCCTAAAATTGCAAAAATTAGTGATTGTTTTACTTCATTATGGTTCCATAATGAAAAAACGAAAACCGGTCCAGAGGAGAAATCTTTAGAATTAAAGAAATATTTCTCATGATTAAATATCTCTCTGAAAAATGAATGATTTTTCAAGGTGAGATGAAATGCTTGCGGTATGCAAGCACCTTCTACTAGTATTATCGTACATACGCGCGTTATTTTTGCCTCACAAATACGCGTGATCAATTTAATATTCCGTTCGAATGTGTTTGTAATATTTTATAACGCTAAATTATGAAATTTGGGGACACAAAGAGCAACATATCCGCGGTGATTTTAAAGCCATTAAAGCCAATATAAGTATTAAGTCAATGTTTAATTGGAAAGTATGTATTATAAGTTCCGTTTGGATAATTTCGTTATTCTTCATATTTATTTGCATCTCAAGCGGCGTTTCTGTGTTTTCGAGAAGCTCGCATTCTCGCTACGTCTGGCATATTATTTTCAAGGCCAAATACTATCGACGACATCAACCCGCGATGAAAATCAAAGTGCGCATAGACTTGCCCACACACACATATGAGGGAATGGCGAGGGAATCTCGATTATGTCCCTAGCTCAGCCTAAAACTATTAAACCCACCAAAAATTGCAGTAATCTGGAAGGCTTGTCTTACGCGCACATCGCCGCTGTTAACTAACATGCAAAAATAAAATGCAAAATGTTAAAGCCAAATAAAGCGTGAACGGTTTATCTGTATAACAATGTTTTAATTTCAAATATAGGTAGGAATAGTAAATTTAAAATAATATAACAAAATCGTGCGGCATGCGATCGACTTGGCTTAAGTCTCGCCATGATTTTTGATTTAAAAAAAATATCTTTAAAATGTCCCTTAAGATACTAAAACATGTAAGGTCGGGGTTACTACGTTGCGATAGGTTCCAACTGCTCCGAGCGGAGTTCAAGGTTGAGTGAGCTCCTTGGCTATGGAAGGGTTCGAACATGATGCGCGTTTAAGCCAAACGGGCTGGAAACCAGATTGAGAGCTCACGGGCCAAACCGCGTTGGCGCGTGCGTTCATTATCAACCTGGCAGATTCTCATCCATTACGCCGCCGCTAAATTATCCGATATCTCCCGATGTACAGCGTTGCTCAGCGTTAAATTAGGGACAACCTGCACCGTTTGAGTTTCCCCAGTAACCGATATCAAAAACGGTCTGAATTCGACCTCACGAACCTTACTCAAAAGCTTCCCGACCCTTGTATTGGACCTCGACAAGTTTTGCTTGTGGGTAATCAGATGCTACGTCGTCTAGCATCGTCATTTCTACCCTATGCTGTTGCCCTTACGCTTGTCCCCTTCTTCATTTCATTGTCAGTTCATTTTCTTTCGTGATTTTAGACTTTTATGGATTCATTCTTAGTCGCCAATTCGTCTCGCTCATATCATTAGTAAAAATTCTTATTTTTTTCATTGAAACTATCGCCAACATTATTTATGAATCGATTGAATTTTAACTTCTATCTTCATTGGCCGATGAAGTCCTCTTTTAAAAATTTCTAGTTTTTCCTGTCACCTTCCTATCTCCTAGTTGACCCAAAGAAATCCACAAATTCTCAGCCATTTAGATTTTATTTTCAGTCTCTTGATTTCTCTTTACTAAGTACAATTAGCTCAGACTTCCAATGTTAACCATTTCTTTTGGAAATATGGCACTCCTACCGCTATTCTCATATTCTTTTTTAATCACTTCAAAGACTCCTGCATGATTTCTTATTCGATAACGCCTTTTTTACTGTCTCAGGAAGATAACTCTTGTCTTCTCGGGAATGTGGGAATGTTTTCGTTTTTTTACTTATCTCAGTTTGACTGCTGATCGTAATCGTAATTGGCAACGTGGAATGATCCGATGATCCAGGGGTGTACGCATGCGGCTCGCGGAGATGAAATCAAAAAGCGATCCGTAAAATTCGATACGAACAATTTTGTTCATTAAGTAAGATTGGGGAGCCTTTTCCGCTGAAGTTGAAAAAATGTTAAGTCATTATTCAACGTATATTTTAACGTAGAATCTTTTAAGGTAAGTTATGATGTAAAGGCTTATTCAGTCCACCGAAGCGCTCGCAATTCCTTCAAACAATGTGCATTTTGAAGAGAGAAGAAAGAGAGGCGCAGCATCTTTATATATTAATACTCAATGTCTGTCCGTCCATCTGTCCCCCCTTTTATCTCTTGAACAGTTTGTCATAGAGAAATGCTGTAAATGCCATTTTGTTTCTGCCAACTAGGAGACCCCGGGAAAACTATTTTCGTTTACATAAGTGTCCCGGATTGACTCCGGAAGACGATTACATTTTCCCATGTTTACACAGGAGTTTCGATTTTTCAAGGTGCAAGGTTTATTTCCTTCATTCATTAAAATACGTAAATAGGGATCAATTTTCTCCATTTTTTACTTTATTCGGCTACTAAAACTATAAAATATCTTAATTTTTCCGATGTTTTGACGTTATACGGAAGAATTTGTCAGAAAGACTCGTTTCATTTCGAAATTTTATGGCTTTTTCGTACACTTTCCGGGTGTTGCCAAGGCGACCCGCATTGTTGCCTCCGATTGAATTAGCGTCTGTTAAGCCTTGAAATAGACTAAATAACTGAGTTATTCTCTTCGCGCTTTTTATGAAGCATCGAAATTATAGTTGTATCAATGTCAAACTTAACGTTGCAACGTTCATAATTGAAGATTATTATTCAGTAAACTGCGTGTGGGCTGTGGGCATTTTTAACGCTGATGATTTTAAACAGGCAGATATCTGACTGACTTCGCAAAGGTTTTTGCGGGTACCACTAGTAATAGATAAATCTACAGTGGCTTTAAAAGAGTCATTTTAAGATTATTTTATTACTAGTGTAAAAAAATTACGAGATATTTTTCGCATATAACTTTAAGCGAGATAAAATTTCTTCATAAATCATAATTATCCTTTGTGTTCATATGTTTTAATATGAATGGTTGTAGCAAATAAATTATGCCTTTAAATGCTTGCAGTTAAGGCAAAATTCCTTATAAGTGAGTTTTATATTTTTGACTTTTTTAATGTATCATGTTGAAACACGTCGGAGAATTCCAAAAAAGTAAATTTCTTTTGCTATTTCAGGCACTGCACGACTGTGACGATTATTTTCCTGCGAGAACTCGGGATTATTTACTATTCTCTCTCCTGCATCTTGATCACCATCGCGAAGTGATGCGGTTACTGTGCAATTTAATGGTTTGCGTGTGTCTCAAGAGCAACTTCCGTCATCGTGAGAGAACGAAGGTCTTCCACCGGTGGAGGATTTACTACAGTGAAGGTAGGGAAAAATCAGATCACCAGATATCGCCTAAAATAAAAAATCTTTACGCTCAACTGATGGTCACATTAGTCATACCTTGCTTCCTGACATACTCGACCCAGTTACTTATATCACAAACATGCTTAGGCGCAAAAAATCTTACTTCTAGCTTACTTTAGCACCAAATCCGTTAAAAACTATTAACATTTAATTTCAAATAGAGACTTAAACAATAGAATATCAATATATTCAATCGTGGTTTCCGAATCAAACAAAGATGCGATGACAGGAATTGCTAAGAAACAGCCACTCTTCCATGAGTGACGCATGTCTTCAGAAAATAATACGGCTGTAACGGTGGTTGCTTAGAGCAGGGGTGGGCAAACTTTTTACGTGGCGGGCCGCATTAACAGTTGCAGCTTCTTAGGCGGGCCGCATAAACAGATGAAAATGCTTCGGAGGGCCACGTTAGAGTTCACATCGTAAGTAATGTGAGGTAATGCGAGGGATCCTATATCATTAATGAGGTCAGGCTCAAATCGGTGGAGTTTACTCATACTGAAAAAAGAAGAACTTTGTATTTCCACAAATTTGTGGAAATGTGAGGGATCCTGTTAGTGAAAATCAATAATAAATAATATGTTATCCCCATAGCATCACTGGAGAAGGTTTTCCGGCATTAATTTAAACTACAAATATGAAATTATCTCTATTTTATATTACGGTTCGCTTTCATAATGGCATCGCGGGCCACATAAAATGCCCTCGCCGGCCGCATGTGGCCCGCGGGCCGCAGTTTGCCCGCCCGTGGCTTAGAGCGAAGGCTACGTATCACGCTGAATAAGTTCGCCGTCCCGATAATACGTTCCTTCCTCGCAACTTTTTCGCAATAAACGAATCTCGTACGCAATTGCTTTCAGTCTTGTCTCGTCTGGGGTTCGTTCATGGCCCTCGCGAATAAAAATCGAGGTGAGGAAAGATTACGCCTGACACGAACGACTTGTTTGCATTATTTTATAAAACTTTATAGTATCTCCTTCTTCAACTGCCTTACTTTGATAGGCACGTGGCTGTATTTTTTCATTAAGTCTTAGCTACATCGTAAATAAATATTATGATTGAGTGATTAAAATTGTTGTATTTTTGTTTAGAAACAAAAGTCGCTAGATTTGTCTTTAATCAATGACTGCATAAGATATGCAAAACTATCGACACAGCATTCATTTCTGGTTGGAATTTGTCTTTTTAATTCATAAAAAAGTTGTAGTCATTAAAAGTGGCTATTAATAATATTATTTTTGTAACTAGTTGTTACGATTATTTATTAGTTCTTTTACATTTAATATGATTTTATTTTAACAAAAGAGTTTCTCAAATCAAGTGTATACAATTTGATCGGAGGATATTCTTGATAGTTATCTCTAAATATCGTAGTTGGAAGGACATGAATTAGTTGTTGATTTCTATGACGAAATAATTTTATTTCGGCAAATCACAATCCGGGTAGTGAATCAGATTGCTACCTCTTTTTGTATTTTCTTAATAAAATAGGTAACTTTTACATCGAAAGAAAATTTTAATATTTTTTAACGGAAACCGAACGCAAAGTTCTTCCAAAAAAATTCATAAGCTGCGAAGATGTCTCTTGCTTACAAATGATTAAAATCGTTAAATATTTCAGAAAAATTATAAGCGTGCATTTTTTAAGTATCTATAATCACTCTTCGATAACAGTTTTCGAGTTTATGAGAAAAACTCCGGAAGCAGGCAAACGAAAGCTGGTGTTATTGGGATCATGTTTGTCGGCCTTGCCTACCTGCCCAAACAAATAAATCATTTTATCCTTAATGGTCCACCTGCCCAAACAAATAAATCATTTTATACTTAATGGTATTACGCTCAGAAATCTGAAGGATACGGCGGATTCACGCGACTATTCTTCCGTAAACTAGGAGCGAATCACGTTTTATGTCTTTCCAGAACTACTGATTAGCTTTGTTAAAAAAATTCGCAACATCACAAAATTCGCGTCACCCAAAAAAGGAATGCCTGTAACATTTTCTCCCTGGGAGCTAGATGAGAGCTCGCGTATTTGCTCACGGCTAAAAGTTGTTTGGGCTCGCGACGCAGCCCCTAGCAACACGTTTCGTCACCTCTATTGTTACCAGGCGTCGGGACAACACTTCCGTCACGGCTCAAGTTGTTCATTTTCCCTTAGGGAAGTGATGACGCTCTCTTCCCCCGAAAAAGCTGATTTAAAAAAAAAATTCATGTAAAATGCAATAATGAATAAATCAAACCGGTTCAGTAGGTGTTTCCATTATACAGCTTTGTTGAAACGAGGACGATTTGGGTTTTAAAAATCTGTTCTGCCTACGTTCGCATGCGGTGAAATTATCGAGAAGATGGTGGTTCCCAGGGGCATGCGTTTCGTAACATGTTATGCTTCGGCTTGCTTTATGGTCGGCGCCGTCTTAATGAATCATGCGAAGAAGGCTCAGTGGTGACCTTGGAAGTGGATTGGATCTCGATGCGATGGATCGCTGGTCGTATCCTGGTGTGAGCATGTTTTTTTAATAACGCCTCGCTCGATAGGTTTACGGCTTATTATTAATAGCTAATATTAATAGTTAGGTGTTCTGGAATTGAGATCTGGTGATAAAAAAATGAAAGAATATTTTCAATTAAAATAATACACACTGCTGACGGAGCTTTAACGGAAAAGAATAAAAAAATAAAGTTGTTCAGAGAAAATTATATAGATAATTCAAGTTGTCATTAAGTGAATGAGTTAATGAAGATGCCTAGGTGATTCATTTGATACAAGTCATAAACCAATATCGTTAATTCAACTTTGAAAGCTTTAAATTATCAAGCTCCTTTCGGAAATATTTTGATTTGCTAACAGTTACGACGTGGCTAGTATCATGGCAACGCCTTAGCAACAACTGGATATCAACAGAAATAACATTCTACGATAAATACTCATTAATTGGACTTTAAATGACTAAATCGATAAATCAGTAATTGAATAAATAAGTAACTACAAAGACGAGAAATAAACAAAATATTATACGGTCAATAATAAATTAATATAAAAAAATCTCGATTATTTTACGTTAGGTTAGACGATCGGCTGACAATAAGTAAAGAATACCAAAATTACGAATATGAAGGTTTATTTGGATTTAAAAAACTAAGATATAAGAGAAGAATATCTCGAATCGCTGTTTAAGGATTATTTAACTTTATTAAATGTTTCAACGGATGGTTTTTAGGAAATGCGGCAAATGAAAAATTAAAAGAAGGAAATGTGAGGTGAAATAGGAGCGTGACATTTTTCCAGGAAGCCAGTAGCGACAGCGAACACAGAACGGTAATGGCGATGCGGGTGAATGAAAGAACTATCTCCAATGTGGATCTTAATTAGAAGATGAGATTTTATGACGGGAAGCTTGAGTAAGGATGTGGAACAATCTCTAAATCTCTGACATTCCGACCTCAGAGAAAAAAGAAAGTGATATGGTAACTGTAGCTCATCCGAAACTATCTGCTCACTTCTGGTTCCACATAATATGTATCGTGTGAACCATTTAAAAAAAACAACCTTAGTGTGACTGCATTTTTATCTAAGTCGGTGAAATTTTCTTATCGTTATACTATTTAAAAATTGGAAACGTTTATCGCTTGGACTGTTGGGAGTCGAATACGTAGCTCATCTCAAAAGTAATGAGTCGAGATTTTTTCTGGAATATGGTTCATCCGAACACATTATAATTATAGGTATGACATCGTTATGTTTCCAGCCGCGGTTGCTAAAGTTACAGCATTCTATCAGTAGAGGTGACTTGGATAAAGAAGTTCAAAATGGAGACAGTTTCTCTTAAATCCATTTAGCTCCATAAAAACGATATTTATCAATAATTCCATAATTTCATCTGTATTGGTAAAGTTATGTATATTTGAACGTAAACTGTTTATTGCATGAAACTAAAATTGATAGGTATAATAAAGATTACTTTGCGGGCATAAATTCTTCCACTGGGTTCTGGTTGGAGAAATTGTAGCAGATATGATGTGAGTAGAGCGAGGAAAGACGAGGTAATTGAATCTAAATTTATGGTAGAGTGAAAATTAAGATAAAACTTTGTCGTGCAGAAAAGTAGCGATGAAAATAAAAAGGCACTGTAAAGAGGTAATGGGCGACGCAAACATTCAAAAGGTATCATAGATCGAATTTTAGGTGAATGATGTTGAAAAACTCATCCATGAAATCCAAACACTTGGAAGAAACTTCACGGTTAAGCAGATGATGATTTTGAATTTAGAATTTCGCTTGTGAATGCAATAAAAACGCATATAAATAGATACAATGGAAATATAGTTATCGCTTTAGGCGGTATGTATTTCTGCTTCTCACGTGCTTATTTGTTAATTTATTTATTTATCATGGTACGTATTTACGTTTTCGTCACCCACGTGGAAGGCGGAGCCGAAGAGAACTAAAGAAGAGAACAAGATGGACGAAACTTAAATATGAACAGAAAACTTAATTAATGAACGTTTGGTGCCCGCTTTCCAGCGTGGCATTGTGCGAAACAGGTGTGCGCTACATAGGTATTAATCTCTTACCTTATCTCTCTCTTTTCCTATATATATCTCCCTATCTCTCTCTGTATACCTCTTCTCTCTTTCTACCAATCTTTCTCTTTCCCTTTATCTATCTCGCTTGGCCTTCATTCTTTGCGTGAGAATTCCTAGAATTGGGAATTAAGAGAGTGCATCATTAGCGCAGGATGGGAAGCAACGCCATTATGTTCTCCCGTTTCAAAAGCGGTAGCGATTTACAGCGCACGCGAGCCTCATCGCATCGAGGTGGAGAGCGATGAATCGCTTTTTTGTTTCGTTCCATTTTTTATTAAACGTTCCCTTCATTTTCGCGTTCTTCTGTCACGTCGAAAAAAGAGGGAGGTAATCCGGATCGCTCTAGAAAATTCCTAAGAAATCACGACAAAGTGAGAGATTGCGTCGGACATGGGTCGTTAAGACGGTTCTTGAGTTGCTAAATCTCTTACGTGAGTTAATTTTCCCCTTAAAGTAGTCAGGTGGTTAAAATGTTCGTCGATTTCAAGAATGATTAGAATATACAATCAATGCCCAAAAATCTGTAGTTCAGAAGAGTAATGTTAATAGAAACTCCCTGCTGAAGAGCGTCGGGGGCAGTTTAAAGAATTTTTATCTACATTCAATACATTTTACCGATTAAAATCAGTTTGTAAGTTCGAGAAGTTTGAAAATGAAACATTTTTTTTAAACCTTGCTCACTCAAAATGGGCAGGATTGATAATCCCCTCTTCATCCAGGTACCTCCACTACCTCTCCAGAATACATTCTATCTTTGATCCGAGAGTGAGTTTGCGAAATTCACCTGCATATAATACTAGCCCAGAGCCACATTACATCCTGCGTTTAATAAATGTAAAGGTATATCTTTTGTGCATCATGGAAATGCGTGGTCGTGTAAAGATGTGTAATAGCCACAGAGGCGACACGCACGTGTATTTGTTATAATTCGTACTAAAAATGTCACTCATTATCGTTAAATTTCAAAATATATTTGTATACCCATATCCTTTCGTATATGTGTTTGTACCTATCAATACAAATACCTCATTCGGAATAATTTTATGTAAAATCACAATCTCAGTTAAATTTCGCCTAAAAGAAAAATGGGCTTTTACCGTATTTCGGCGTTGCTGTTGTCGAGGGCCATTTGACTGTTTTCTCTACCATATTGGGCATTATCGATATTGTTTATTGATTTTTTTTTCATTTTCGTCACATTGATGTCTTGCGAACCTCTAATTGAAATTGGTAAGACATAGCAGGCAAGAGTCTTAATTTCCAAAATTATTAATCTAGGGAAGTTTCTCGATTGGTGGCGATGTCCAGATTAAATAAATTGTGACATACCTCAAGGTTTTCGCACTAATTTCATTACATTTACCGAATAGTTGAAGACTAGTTTCCGTTATAGTAACGGGGAATTACCTAATTGTCGTCGTTCTCTTTGAATCAAAATTTTCTCAGAAAAGTTTTCTTTTTAGTAGTATTTGCTTTGAGGGTGTTTTTAGCGTTATTAATATTCATAAGTAATGTGACAATATTCTTCGGTTTTGTAGCGAGGTGGACGAAACTTATACCGTTCTACGAGAAGATTAGTTTATATATATATGTTCGAAAGTATGTGATCTTCAATTGGATTTTGTTCTTTCAAGGTCAACATTTATTTGTTTATATATATATATATATATATATATGTTCGAAAGTATGTGATCTTCAATTGGATTTTGTTCTTTCAAGGTCAACATTTATTTGTTTTTATATATATATATATATATATATATATATATATATATATATATATAAACAATGATTATACAGACTATCAGAAAGAGGAAGGCTAACTGGGTTG
Source organism: Tanypteryx hageni (assembly GCA_028673005.1). Taxonomy (NCBI): domain Eukaryota; kingdom Metazoa; phylum Arthropoda; class Insecta; order Odonata; family Petaluridae; genus Tanypteryx; species Tanypteryx hageni. The sequence goes on along the minus strand of CM054113.1, from coordinate 75,281,561 downwards.
GACATTACCTGAGGAGAGAGAGTATGATTAAAGATGTGTTAGAAGGAAAACTAGATGGGAAAAGGGAAAGAGGTAGGAAAAGGTATCAGCTAATAGACGATTTGAAAGGGAAAGAGAGTTATCAAGATATGAAGAGGACAGCGGAAAATAGGAGTATATGGAGAACCAGGTTTAACCATGAATAATCACGGACCTGTCTACGGACAGACTACCTATGATGATGATGATATATATATGTTCGAAAGTATGTGATCTTCAATTGGATTTTGTTCTTTCAAGGTCAACATTTATTTGTTTTTATTCTGAGCACTTGATAATAAGAAGGTACGTTTTACGCCTACCGTCATTAATCTTAGCGGGTCGTAAATTGAACAAAGAAGACTGAGCGAGAAAGTAATAAACCCTTTCTTAAAGTAAACGATATTTTAGGAAAGGCTTAACGGGCGTCTCCATTCTTCAGCACCATAGAATACTTGGCTATACATATGCATATATATAGAGCGGTTTGAATGTGTAAGCTTATGTCCAGCCCTGACGTGAAATTGAAGGTGGTTCTCTGGCTCAATTTTCTAAGACGCAATTCTGTTGTCGAAAAATGTTTTGGAGAAATTCTGCATGTAAACATATGCGTGTATATCGCAATGAATCCATTGAATGAGTAAATGAATGGATATGCAAAAAAATATAATTCAAGAAAGAATTGCCAAGCTCATTTTACAGCCGAAATCAAATTGAAAAACTGTTCCTGCAATAGGCACAAAAATGTCGAGAAGAATCAAATACGCATTTGCCTACAAAGCTGCCGTCATCAGCGATAGTAGATTCTTTTCAGATGATGAGAGGTAGATTAAACGCGAATAGTTAGAAAGAAATGATACAACATTCCTTTTCTCTACGGGTTAAATTAAACCATTTGTCTTTTCTCGAGAAACATGATAAATCGTTTTTGCTTTTTAGGTGAGGGGGTTGTGTTTTGAAAACCTTGACATTACCAACGCAGGTGTATTGATGCACATTTCTCTCCCTTCTGCGCATATACATCACCACTCCGCTCCCACTTCTCAATTACTTCCGCTTCTTTTTTAACCCCTCACCTATCTTTCTATCCCTCTTTCTCTCTCCCTTTCCATCCTCGACTTCCTTTTTCTCTCTCTCTCCCCCGTTTCCCGCTCAATCCCTCTGCGTTATAGGGGGAGTCAGACCAAAACAACATCCCTAGCAGGCACGGTCGGGAGGATATTCTGAGCAGGAGATAAATAAGGCTAGGTGGCCGAAAGGGGTTGAGTAGCGGGAGAGGAGGATGAGCAGGAGAGAGAGAGGGAATAGACAGAGGAGAGAAGGAAAGTTTGGGAGGCGGGGGACGGAAGAAAGTAGGGGCGAAACTTTGGCCCGAGAGAGTGGATCGGGGAGGAATGTGGAGTGGAGAGTTTGGAGAGAGAGTATATGAATGAGTGGAGATGGACTGTTTGAAGGAGGAGAAAGATGGAGTGAGAAGCAAAGAAAAGAGGTAAGAGGGATGGAATACGTGTTATTTGACGGAATAAAAGTGCAGGAGGGTGAGAAGTAGTGAAAGTTGCAAACATGAGATGTAGTGCTTATAATACAGTCTTCAAAGAATTATTCCAGATGACACGCTGAAGATTGAGAGGCAGCGCTGCCAAATTTCGTTAGAACTGTAGAAGTTCCCCCTTTCTATTAGAGCTTTTTGGCACAACCAAACAATGCGTAAATGAAGAAATTGACCATTAGAGAAGGCAGTTATGTTTAGTTTCCATGGCGAGGTAACCAACTTCCATTGAATTGGAACTTGCCTATTCCATTGCACAACTTAAAAAACTCAGGCCATTATGTCGGTGGCTTCACTTTAGGATCGGATTGAAATATGTATAGTAGAAAAGGACGGATTTTTTATGGATTCGAGCATAAGGACGGAGAGGGAGGATGGAAAAAGCAGAGAGGAGGCATAAAGGTCAGAAAGTGAGGAAGGATGAGGAAGAGAAAAAAAAATCCAGAGAGAACGACGGCGATAAAAAAAGAAACAGGAGAAAAAAAAATGCGTTGAATTGGCTCAGAAAGTGAAACATATAGGGAAAGATTGAGGTGAAAGGAATTAAGGAGTGTTTTGTTGGAAGGAGTTCGAGAAGAGTTAAAACGGGAAGGCGTCGAGGAATTTCAGAAACAGAAATAACGGCATGAGGAGGGATATTGGAGGAAAAAGTCTTAAGAGGTCATAGGGCAAGTTTCAAGAGAGAGAAAAATATGGAGACGACCAATCTTCTTTGGTAATCCGTTCGATGAAAATGTGATTAATGGCAAGGACAGGATCAATAAAAAAAAGAAAGCGAAATTAAGCTTTGAAGGATGTAGGAGGAGGCTGGCGTTAAAAATGGGGAGTTGTGCCATAAATAGAGTGAGGAATTCGAATAGGAATAGAGAGACTAAAAATAGAACGCGAGAAACAAGAGTGGAAAGGAAAAGGGGAGTATGAGAAAAAAAAGAAAAATAAAAATCTTTGAAGGTAGAATGAGACGCCGAAAAAAAAAATCTGCGAACCTGTTGATTGGAGGTAGAGTATCAAAAAGTATTAGACCACATCCATCGGGAAATCGAGAATTGGCATCCTAGATATACGAAATTGCATTACTTTCATTTACAGTTTTTTTTTACCCATTTATTTCCATAAAAATTTTATTTTTTAATTTTTACACACACACACACACACACATACACACACAGAGCCGTCTCTAAGACCCGCGGGACCCCGGGCGAGAGGGTTGCCGCGGGGCCCCCTATTTATACAAATGAAATTTCTCATTTAATTAGACGTGCCATCTGAGGATAAACATGTGTACTTGAATTTGGAGATTTGGCGGAAAGTGTTGTTTTGGCAGTTTTGGTGATTGTTCCGACTTTAAAAGGTAAGTATATCTAGGAAATGGAAATTATATATTACATATTTATTTTTCAATATTTAGTAATTGGGAATTAATGAGAAAAGTATACGAGTATATATAAACAGTATACGAGTAAACGAGCACCTATCTCCTCTTCTCGAGACAATTTCTCGAATACAATTTCTACTATAGCTCCTCATAGGCGCGGGGCCCTGGGCGACTGCCCACCCAGCCCCCCCCCTTTAGACGGCTCTGTATATATACGAGTGTGTGTAGATATATATATATATATATATATATATATATATATATATATATATATATATATATATATATATATATAAATTTTCTGGAAGTAAAATATGCTTAGAAGTTCAATTGTCTAAAATTACAAAATTCTATCAACATAAGTGCTTCATTTGAAATTACGGTGGGACGTCCAAATGAAACATTTGGTTATATTTGCCCCAATGGAATCTCGAACAATACGTGCCCAGTGTGATTCATCTATCCAGTTGTTACCAACTGCTAACAAAATCTTGTGTTGTGTATTTCAAAACCGAATCCAGTCTGAAATAATTTGAATTTTTTTTACTGTTTACCGTTTTGTAAGTAGGATAATGTGCTAGTCCATTAAACGGCGGAAATGCCTATAAATGCGGATTTCAGAAAATTTACCGTTATACTCAGCAGAAAAGGGAACGATTTTGCAAATACTCTGCTATAAAGATTTATTCGCTCCCTCGCGCTGTTTACATGAAGCCATCCCAATGGATGTTTTCAGTAAGGGGCCTTGTAGATTCTTCAAATAGCAGTTTTATTGCAAAATATCTAAAATCTATAAAAACCTACTTCTGTCCCTTTGTGGTTCCCTCTGTCACACTATAAAAATGCGAATAACTCGATAAAAGATCGAGATATATTTTTTAAATTTGGCAGGAATACTAAATTTACATATTTTAAGGTGATGACGATAAAAAAATCTCGGAAAATGTCCTGGGTTCGACTCCAAGGAAGACATTTCATTTCCCATAAAATAACACGTAAAAATCAACTTTTCAACGTGCAGGCTTTTATTCTTTTTGAGATCTAAATTACAAAACATTAACCTACGATGTACGGATTTGAACCGTTTTAAAGAAAAATATAACGTATCTTATTCTGTTAATCTTTTTTCGCCTACAGTTCGAAATTCCTCATGTTAAAAGTTTAATTCACATATTTTGGTGAAATCTAGCCATTTTAACGGGATGTTGCCTTGTCAACCCATTACATTGTTAAACCCCGAAATCCTATTGTTATTTCAATCCTTATGGATGAAAGCATGCTTTGAATGCTTTTAATACGAGAAAGAGAGAGAAGGAAGGAGAGGGAAATGATTTTCATAGCAACGAGTGTAAACAACATTCGTTGCGTTATTTACGAGAATACATTTTAATGTAGAATATTAATCATTCGCATATTAAAATTACAGGAGTTTAAGGCTTGAAACAACGAACGCCTAAAAGAACGAAAGTTTGTTTTCCTGCGATCGGATTTTGAATACGCGTCGAATCGATCGCCTGTAAATTTTTAACGCGAGTATTTGACGCATTCTTAGTGATCATTCTTCGCATTGTTGCCGGTTTCGTGTAATTGGGTACCATTGACTTGGATAATAGCTTCGCTTCACATTTTTTCGCGAAATTTTATTTTTAAAACTTTCGTCTTGAATTTCAACGGGTAACTCCCTAGTTCTAATAATAAATGCCTAGATGTGTTTGTGTACAACGAGGACGTCATCAATTGCACTTTTGGTGGAAGGTTGAAATTTCGCAGGAACGTTTGATTCAGATATAAAAATTAAATGACGAAAAAATATGAAAAAAGACCCGGGTTCGACTCCTGGGAGGCGACTTCTATTTCCCGTAAGGTAACACGTAAAAAGCGACTTTTTAAAGTGCAGGCTTTTATTCTTTTGGAAATTAATATTAGAAAGAATTGACGTACGATCTTAGAATTTGAACTGTTTTAGGAAAATTAATGACGTTTCTTATTCTATTCATCTTTTTCCGCCTACCGTTCGAAATCTTTCATATTAAACGTTTAAATAACATATTTTGGGAAAATATCGGCTTTTAAACGGGATGTTGCCTTGCCGACCACGTCATTGTTATAACTTCGAGAATCAATTGTTGTCTCAACCCGCATGCATGTAATATATACAAATGCATATATTGCCTTAAATTATCGTAGGATTTTTCGTGGAATTACATAATCTTAATGCAACTGGGAGTTAGTGTGGATTCTTTTGCTTATCTAAACGACTATGTAGATATAGAGTAAGAGAGAGGAGATCTGGGGAGGGAAATCGGAGGGAAGGGATATAGAATGGAAGATACATAGAGAGTAAGGGAGGTATAGAATTAGAAAAGGATGGGAGGAAAGAGATAAAGACGGAGACGGAGAAAAAGAACTATGGATTGTGACAGGAGGGAGTGAGAGAGGGGGGAGTTGGGAGAAATGAGAGGCAGAGAGGAAGGGAGAGAGAGAGGGAAGGGAGGGAGAGAGGGAAGGGAGGGAGAGAGAGTGAGGGAGAGAGGGACGGCGAGAGGGAATATTATTATACACCCGTCATATGACGGGCAATACACTAGTTATAATATATTTTTCTTTAGAGGAGAAATTCACTCCCGATTTACGCATTGAAATTATTACAATTAAAAACAATCTCGGTCTTTGTTTCACACGTCGAAAATAGCATTGGCTCCGCTAACTTTAAAGAGCATGTCTCAATAAATTGAAATAGTTTTAAAAATAAATTTCGTTCTTCCTACGTTCGGTTACAAATAGAAATTAATTATCGAAAAATATTAAATTTCAGAAGCTGCGTCTTAACTTCTGCCACTAAGACTATTTATAAACATTACCTCCATGTGGTTCTTTCACCGCGTTCAATGCGTCAAGGTAAATATACAACAGCATTTTAATGGGCAATTGCTCATTAAAGTCGTTTCAAGAAGATTACAATTGGTATGGCTACGCGGAGAAGTTTAATGAGCGAGGTTAAATTAGGCATGGCGTTAATTATACTCCAGCGTTTTTAATGTGTATTTTAGCCATTGTTTTTGCGCTCCCAACAGTCAATAAATCTGATGTGGCCACCACAAGACTTTCTCCATATCTGTAATATTTCTAAAAATTCCAAATAGGTTACATAATAAATATTTTAAGAAACTGCAAGAAACTTTTGACTTTACAAAGAACAGAAATAAACTCAAACCATAGCCTTCTGATATTGGATATAGCCACAAAGCTCCAACAATTAAGAAAAGAAAAAGGAGCGTTACTAAGACGTAACTAAGCGTCAATTGTTAACAATAGTCGTCGGTAGGTGGTGGTGGCAGCTAAAAACATAAGATATCTCTTAAACAATGCATTATACGGAAAAATAATTCAAACAAATGTTGTAGGAAATTAAATTTCTTACAACTTGTATTCCAATACATGTTTACATTTATCAAATATTAAAGCAAATATTTCAAAATAACGGATAAGTGACAAGAGTAAACACCCACTTCCGGTTGACCGATTTTTACCAAAAACTAATCAGTTCTTGTGACTTTTATAAAAATGTTAAATATAAAATTTCGCGTTTACCTGATTAATAGTTTTTGAATTCGAGTACCCACAAAAAAGCTATCTCACACACACACACACACACACACAAAGACATCATCGAGAAAATGTTGAAAACGTGTTCAGGGGACCTCAAAACGTGTATTTCCGTTGAAATTTCGAAGTCGATTTTTTTCATGAATACATACTTTCCCCTGTACTACGTATATGGAGAAAGTAAAAAGGAACAATGGGCTGCAGTAATCCACGCTAACCGTAGTGACGATTCGGTGCATCTCACAGCAGCTATTAACGAGTCAAAGAGAACATTTCGTTTTTGAACGTTATAGTGGCTGCTCTGATCGAATGAAATTGTTAAAAGTATTCCATTTTATCTTTGTGTAATTCTTAAGTTGGCCAGATAGCAGCATTCACTAAGTACATATTTACAGTTTTTTTATAAATTACATATATATTGTCAACAAAATTATTTATAGTTTCAAACGCGTAAACTTCCGAAAATAGATAAACATTATTTACAATAAGTTATTAAGGAAATAAGTATGATATCCTTGCTAAATTAAGAGGCGGAAGAAAGTTTTCTTAAAAATTTTCAGGTTTCTGGTTTGCCTTCCCCTTTGAGGAGGGAACAATCCGCACCCTTAGACCTTACCATGCGTGAAAACTTCACTTCTCTAGCTTCAGTGGTTTGGCTACAATACCATTTAAAAGTTTTGAATTTTCCGAGTTTGAAGCCACCTAGTGGAAAATATATGAACTACTTGGAAAATTCAATCAAAGGAAAATTCAAAGATTTAAGAGCTATTTTAAAAAGAATTTTCCAAATATTTCTTAAAATACAAAGGTTGATTGTCCACAGATAGACAGACTGACAGAGTGATCATATAAGCAGGTTTTTTTCTTTCTCCATATACGAAGTATAAAATATTGTTTTCATGAAAAAAATCGAATTCGAGATTTCAACGGAAATAAATGTTTTAAGGTCCTCTTAACACATTTTCACTATTTTCTCGATGATGTCTGTGCGTGTGTTTGTGTCTCTGACAGGAATTTTGTGGGTGCTCTAACACAAAAACTATTAATCAGATCAACGTGAAATTTTATTTTTGACATTTTTGTTAAAGGGAGAAGAACTGATTAGTTTTTGGTAAAAATCGGTCAAACGGAAGTGGGTGTTTACTCTTTTCACTTATCCGTTTTTTAATATTTGTTGAATGTAAAAAAGTACTGGAATAAAAGTTGTAGGAAATTTAACTTTCTACAATGTTTGTTAGAAACATTTCCCCATATAATGCATTTTTTACGAGATATTTTAAAAATTCAATTTTTTAGCTGCCACCGCCACAACACCTACCATCAACTTTTGTAAACACTTTACGGTTAGTTACGTCTTAGTAACGCTCCTTTTTATTTTCTTAATTGTTGGAGCTTCCTGGCTATATTAAATATCAGAAGGCTATGATTTGAGTTTATTTCTGTTCTTTATAAAGTCTAAATTTTCTCGGTTTCATAAAATATTTATGTAACCTATTTGGAATTTTTAGAAATATTACAGATATGGAGAAAGTCATGTGCTGGCCACATCAGATTTTTTCTTTTACGAACGCGGTCTAAAAAGAATACCAAAACAAAAAGAAATGCCCAGTGTAAGATATTTACTTAGACAGATAAAACAAGATGCATTTCACATGCACAGATAATGCATAACAAGTTTTTACAAATTAACCCTTGAAGAGACTCGCATGGAAAAGGAAGACCTCAAAGATCTCCGCAGGGAAATTGTTCCTATTCTCTATCCCTGAATTTAGATACAAATATTTCCATAGATTAATCTTTTCTTATAGCGTTTCTCTTTTATGTATGTCATCCTTACGGCCATAATGTTTCGGTTTCTTCATCTTAAGTCGTCAACCGTTGAAGATGGGTTACGCAGCTAATTTGAAAATATTTTCAGAAATGGCAACCGAATTGGGAGTATAAATACTTCATTTTTAGGCGTGTTTCCCATCCAGCATGAGCGCCTATTAACTTCGGTCTGTCCGTCCGTTTGATCGTTCTCGGCTTCTATAGAACGGATTTCCATGAAATTTGTTATTAAGGACTTACAGCCAAAGAAAATAAGAACATCACATAAATGAATCACGTAAGCCAATCAGGGGTACCACTTTACTGGTGACAAAAATAAGCTTTTCGTCACATCTCGTGAAGTATTGGTCATATCAAAATAGCTTTCAAATAAAACTTGTAGAAATAGTAGAGTATTTCTATTACTACAAATTTTTACCGTAGGAGTGGCCGTTATCAAGGAAATCAAACAAGAAAGTCGTAATTCGAGGTGAACTTTGAAAATTTCTTGCACGGTTACTTCATCATTGTTGCTAACATAAATAATCTCAAGTTCAACAAGAGAGGAAAGATGCACGTATCATGCGGGCATACGTGCGAGGCAGAGGCGTTATTTACGATTTATGCAATCATGTCAAAAAAAGATCAATATTAATGGCTTAGCACAGGGTTTCCCAAACTATCTGAAGTCACGGAACCCTTGGACTCTCATTCTTATTATTTAATGGAATCTCAAAGTTTCTGCGGAACACAGTTTGGGAAGCCCTGGCTTACATGAATATAATGTTTAATAATTGAAAAATTGAATGCCAGGAGTGATGCCAAGGAAATAACAAGTTTTTTATTCACTGATTCATAATCGGTTGTAATTAAAACAATTAGGGCCGTCTCTAGGATCCGCGGGGCCCAGGGCGAGGCGGCAGCCGCGGGACCCAGGGCGAGGCTGTAGCCGCGGGGCCCAGGGCGAGGCTGTAGCCGCGGGGCTCCCTCTATCCCATACTCAGAAAAATTATATCTTTCTTATAACAAACATCTAGAGCAATTTTGTCACACTCGTTGCGTAAATCTTCTAAGACTAGTAAGTAAGAGTAGTTCGTAAGCCAACTTCAAGCACGGAGCCCTATTGATGGGGGGCCCCCTTAGGCGCGGGACCCTGGGCGACTGCCCTCCCAGGTCCCCATAAAGACGGCCCTGAAAACGATCAACATTTCGCTCCGTTGATAGAAAAGTAACACAACTAAAATTCAACTTTTCAGTAGAGCAATTTAAAGATTACTGATTGTTTGGAAGGTAAATTAATGGTACTCTGAGTTCATGTAATTGAAATGTTTTTATCCCATAACTGCATTACACTATTTTTTAAAAATCTGTAATGAATTTTTAATCAAAGCGAATGACAACCCCTACAAAAATTAAATTTCATCCCCATTTCGAGTTGTGACACTTTTCTATAAATATTCAATACCTTATTTCCCCTTATGTTATGGTAAGCAAGGTAAGAATTTGGTTAATTTTTAAAATTTTCATTGGAAAACTTGAAATTATTTGTAAGAAAAGAAAAATATTTACAATAAACTACATTTTCTAGCACAAAAATTAAAAAGATTTATAAAAATCAGCATAGTAGTTGGAAATGTGATTTCGGTTTAATAATTCAATTAAATCAGCTCTCTTCCTTTCAGTGATATTTAACATTTTGTAGAGTGATTTTAAGATGAAGAGGTGCCTTTTATTGTCTTCTTGGGCATCTTTCGCTTATTTCACGGAAATCTTTTTACGCGTACGATTTGTAAAATTTTTTAAATGGATCCCTTCTTTCAAGTTTTATTATTTTCATGTCGCGCATCCTATCATTTTTATTTATGTTGTTCAAATCTCCTACTCTTGCATTTAATTATTTTAAATCAACAAAATCTTTACGACATTTCCTTTACTTCATACGGTTTTCCAGTTTTCTTTTGCACTTCTGATGAACGCAACGTACTGTGATGGCACATAAACTGGTCCTGATTTCAAGAATCGTTTAATCTGTCGTTCAATGATGGAGTGGGCCGCATCGCCTTCGTTTTGCGTGTGGCCAGTCATCAAGAATTTATGGGTTATAGACTTTATATTGCATTGAAGTACAGCGTAAATGTACATGGTTACAATGAAGCGATTCTTTTGCTGACCCACACAATTACCTGAATAAAAAAACAATTTCAAGTTCACCATCAGCATTGCTTTTTGTCCTCTCTTCTAAATATTTGAGAAGGGAAGATCCGATTTAATTTACCCCTCTTTGTCCTTTGGTTTCAACCCACACGTAACCGTAGCATTCATCTGCCTGCTCATTCTTTCCCATTTCATATACAGTGAAATTTAGAACATTGAGCTTTGATTTGTAATAAAAACAGAAATTTCTCCTTATGGGTATTGGAGTACTGCCTATAAATCAAAAGAGGCACCAGCGTAATTTCGGCTAATTTTTTGTTTGTCAGCATTTTTTTCTGCACGCGCCAATGTCTTCTCCAAGAGTTGACTTTCATATTCAACTTGAAGTTTTTCTTTTTCAGCATCAGAAGCATTTGAATAAGAAGCTCAAAGTGCGCATTGATACTTTTACGGCGAGAAAAGGGAAATGTTGAATACTTGATTAAATATTTGATTGTATATTAATTACTTTGCATACGGTGCATTATTGTCTTTGCATTGTTGTACATAATCTCTGTACAGATCTGCTAGCGACTTACCGCCTTCTATAAATTCACAACTTGAGCGGCTTCTCGTGTAGTGGCTTTCAATTCTGGGAATAGACATTATGTGCCTTCGAACACCTTCCTTTATGCTAGCTTCCAGTTTGGAGTGCTTCCCATGTTTTCCTCTAAGGTCGGTTGAAACCATTCCTACATCAGTCCGTTTATCAAGCACTGTTCTTATCGGTCTGCCAGTTATATCTAGCAAGGACTTAAAAAACGTTTTGCATACACGAATGTGATTTCCATTGATTTCGAAATGAAATGCCTTATTGTCACGTCGTCTGTTTTGATTTCTGGGGTACTGGTATTTCGGTTTGATGCTCACCATGCATGATGATATCAAATCTCGTTGCCGCTGTACCTCACCAAGAGCCCAATAATTTTCAAAAAGAAGTTTTCGTTCTTCTGCAGTGAATCTTGAATTGCACTTAAACTTTCAGTTATCTTTACATGAAGATCGTATTTCTCTCGTTCTCATCGGTTTTTTAGTTCTCGAAGAGGACACTTACGCAAGCCCGGAATTTCCATCTCGTTTTGCAGCATTTTTTTCCATTGGGGTTTATAACATTTTCGTTTTCTAGTCCTTTTTTCTGGGGTGCGATTTTCTGTACCCTCCTTTGATTCATTTTCTTCTCAAGTTGTACTATCTTCCATAGATGATGATTCTGTATCTGATGGACTTTCGCTGCGTGGTTTTTCGTCTGAAGAATAATTAGGATCGTTATAAGCTGTGTCATCTAAAGATGAACTAGAACTTTCGTAAGTGATATGAACGTCATTGTCAGTCATAGCATTATTAGTACTATCAGCATTTGTATTGCCATCAGTACTCGCAGAATTATTGTTTTCATTTTGTATATCATCACTGTTAGGTTTCTCATTCAAAGCACAATCTACAACAAAAATTAGACACATTTTAAGAAAAAAGACGCATCCAATTAACAACAAAATGTAAAAACTGTAAATAACAATAATGCTCCTAACTATTTCTTGGAGAAGTTTCCATTTTTTAGAACAATTGCCTTCTGTCCGTTCTAGAGCAAGCTTCAATAGCAATTTCGTCCGGTCTGACATCGCCTTAATTCACCTGCTTCAGATAGGTACTTAATTATTATATTTTGTAAAATAAACTTCTATAGTATCAACTCGACACAGCTTATAAATTTATATGCGTGGTATATGAAGTAAAATGACACAATGTAAATTGAGTATGTCATAATTAAAACACTATTTTTACTAATACAAAGAAAAGTGTCACATCTCTAAATGTGGCGTTATGGAGCTGTCACTAGTCGAAACACATTTTCACAAAATATGAAGAAAAGTGTCACATCTCAAAATGTGACGTTATAAAGATAAAAATGAAAACAAAACTCACCTTTATGAGCAAAATCAGCACAAATCAAAAACGACGTTTTTCTACAAAAATGTCTGTATGCACAACACTCCTCGATGCGATCTAACTCACGAATGACGTTTTTCTAGAGACTTAGGGTACAACAACAGTAAAAAGACAAACGACACTTTTGCTCCCTAGCGGCGATTTTAGGGAACTACACTTGTGTCGTTTTTCCACATAAAAATAGTACTCTTGGGGACATTCTACTCTGGATTGGCTGAAAATGCCATTTTTTGAGTTGCGTCACTTTTCTATCAACGGAGCGATTTATTTAAAACATACCTCACTCGATTAGTAGAATTATAATCATTGTGTTCACGTTCATTCCTTTGTCGTAAATTGCCCATTTCTTTTCACTTACAATCGCTGTGTATACGTAAAGAAAATAGACGTATTTACGTTCATTTCTTCGTCGTAGGTAATCCATCTCCCTTCATTTACCAAATGTTGCGTGCCCACGAAAGAAAATTAAATTAATTTGTTATTTACAGCAGATATTGTTTACTTAAGTTGCCACGAATATTGTTTTCGTTGACAACAATTAAAAAACATGGGAAAAATTCCAAAGTGAATTACAACTTTCTCGTTTGATTTTCTTGAAATCGGCTACTCCTTCGATAAAAATGTGCCTACTGAACAAAATGTATGCTATTTGATTAGTTCTACAAAGTTCTTTAAAACGTTTTTGTTATAAGTGATATTTTACGAGATTAAGAGAAGTTCATAAAAAGTAAAAGATCCTTCACCGTAAATTAAAAGGAAAGAGAAAACTCACGTACGCGCTGCAGGTCTCCGTTGGGAACGTCGGGGACCTAATCCTTGATGAAGACACAGGCACACACACACGCTCCAAGGAGGCACTCACACTGTAGACTCTAACCAAAAAATTTAAAAATAATAATAATAAGAGAAGTTCATTTTTGTCGCCAGTAAAGTGGCACTCCTGATTAGGTTACGTGAACCATTTATATCATTTTCTTATTTTCTTTGCCCCTATGTCCTAAATACAAAATTTCATGAACATCCGCCCAGTAGTTTCGCAGATGAAACATGTGGATGGACGGAAGGACGGATACATCCTGATCATTAGGCGTTATTTTTTTACTTTTTGTAAATAACGCATAAAACGTTTATATAATCATTTCTTTGAAATATTCCATTGCACGAAACGCGCCCATTTGTGATAAGCTGTACAATTTCCTTATTTGCTTGTTTCACTAAGATTGCAACCCTTATGGAGTTATGTGGCATAAGTATGGCAATTTAGTCTTTTATTTTGATATGCATCATAAATAAAAAAGTTATCTAACTTCGTTCAGCAGTATAGCGCTTGGCATAGGCATATAACCGAACAGACAGGAAGATAGGTAAAAGTTATAGACGCAGCATCTTTTAAGAGAGGCACCCTATAAAAAAGGGAGAAAGGACGATGTGCGCAGGAATGAGGGAAAGGGAGGAAAATAAAGGAAGAGCAAGAGAGGAACAAAGGTACAGGGAAGGAAGAAAATTTAAGAGAAGAAGCAAGAGGTATGGAGAAGTCGAAGGGGGAGGTGAATGTGTCGAGAGAAAGGGGAGAAAATTTTCAAAGAGGTTTAAGGAATTTCGTAAACACGAATAGCGGCAGATGGTAAGGATTTCGAACGCGATGATAAAGAGTGTATGTAAAGCTCGGAATAAAACTAAGAGTACGGGAGAATCTCTCGATAATATCGGAAGAAAAAAGAAAGGAACTTTATAATGGTGGGATATTTTCGTCCTGTTTGTTTTGGATGAAGGCAAAGGGGCGTTATTTTCGTATTATTTTTACGGAGTCTTATCTCAAAGGGTTAGGAAAAATTGAGTCCTTTATCCTCTTGTGTAATTAGAAAGAAATTCATCTGTGTTTGATTGGATATCTTTGGATATATTTCTTTCCTTTATAAAAACATCGACCAAGAGATGATTTATTTGTATTCGGTTAGAACGAGTGAAATCTGAGTAAGGAATACTTTTATTGAGTACGTACCGCCGAAAATAGTATTTATTTGATAAATTTGAAATGTATATTAAGGGTTATGCCTGAATCGACTCGTTAATTTGCAAAAATACAATATGGATGGCAGAAATGGCAATGTTTTGGGAAGCCATCATGAATATTTTCAATTCAGCACATCGCTAAATTACCGTTTTCGCGAAAAGTACTATTTTTTAAAAGTATATTTGCAGCCATGAAAACACGCTAAAACATGCAAGTGCAAAAAAGTCACGTTCGAAATTGGGTCAGCACTGTTTTGTTTCACGCCGCGAGAGGTTGACGTGAATTAGCCCAAACCGGAAAAGACTGGCGAAATCCGATGTCCATCTGTTATGCGTAAAAAAGAACATTCCACAATTCACCCACTCTAACTCACGCACCCGTCCTTCCTTCTTCCCATCATGCATTTCCTCAGCACTTTTTACCACCCCCGATATCTTCTTAAGTCCATGCCGCTCCTGTTCCATACTCTGCTGCAACCTTCACTTAACGAGATGGCATTTATTAGGTGGCAGCCACTGAGGCTCTCAACTCTTTACATAACTTTCCGTCTCCCGTCACAATTTGAGCTAATTAAGTGCGTTTCCTCTCGCGGTCTCCGTGAGCACGGCTGCTTTTTTCGCAGAACGCCCTTTCGCTGTTTACTCGCTTTTCCCTTTTCCTCCTCAATCTCACAGATATTTAGGGAGAGCGAAAAAATTTATCCTTCGAGCGGAGAGAGAAAAAAGACCAGAGCGAAGTTTGTCGAATGAGAATCAAATTTTTATTTCAAGGATGTAGTTACGTCGTTTTTAAAGTATTATTTAGGTAGAACTTAGGTGTGATTCTAACTTTAGTTGGCTGTTTCCGGAGAAGTTTAACGTAAATCATATTTCGTATCATCATTTTGGCTTCTTCTCACTCCCTTGAAATTCTGCTGCTGCTGACATAACCAAAAGAAATTTTTAGAAATGTCGAACGAAACTGATAATTCGATACGAAGTAACGGAAGAATATCAGGTTGAAAGGGCTGTCTGACATTTAATTTTTAGCTTGATTTTAGTTTCGGTTGTAATTATGAAAGAAGGGTCTTTCGTCCTAAGCTCCTCGTGCTGATGAAATTGTATACGGCTTCTTTCACGCCATGGCATAAGCGTTATTCAAATTTGTATTCGCTATTCAAAATAATATATTTTACAGCTTAAATTTACAGAGACAATTAAAATAAAATACTCCATAACAAAAAACTGTTTGATATCGAAATGGATGTGAAAATATAGGGTAAACTACCACATAATCATTCCTTAGAATTGATTGGATGACTAGTTATCATGATATAGAATAATGTGGAGGTTTAACATATAACCAAAACATCTGCGGATAGAAACCTTATAATAATAATCATCATCAAAAGGGAGATATGCTATATCGTTATAGAATTTCAAATCGTGTGACATGTTCATAATGTTTAAGAAAAATTGTTGATTGATTTTGAAATTTTCTGAAATTAGTTAATTTATTTCTATTTACTATCAAGATTTCAATTTTATAAAGCCTTATCCAAGCTTGTAAGTTCATTTCTAGGATTTTTTGTCCTTCCAAACTCGCTTCTCTTGTTTTTCATTCTCATATCGTTTTGTGCGTTCTCCGGTCGGATGGAGCGAAGGGGAGGGCGCAAAAACACCCTCGCGGAGTTCACCTTTCGGAATTCTGTAAGGGAGCCCTTGGCGAGGGGGCGTGAGATCTCAAGAATAAACCGGCATGAGAACATCGAGTGGGCTGCGTTTCGGTTGCTTCAAGTGTTATTTCCTCTCTCGGATGCGACCGGATTGACGGAGGTGGGGCAGGAAGAGGTGCGAAAGAGATATCGGGGATGAATTTGCTCAGCAAGAAATAGGCGCCACGACGGCGGAACGCTGGATTCCCAAAGTGCGTAGCTAGTAGGATCCCTATTAATCCGAGATATAGCGGAAGACACTTTTAAATCGCCGCCTATCACGCTCTGAGTTCTTCTGCCTACGGGTTTGGATCCAACGAAAAGTTTGAGAAAACAGGAAATTTTGAATTCCTAGTCAGCTATTTTTGTAACCCCAAAAATTCGTGCGTGCGTGTGTAAATATGTATACATCTACATCTACATCTACAGTTTACCCTGCAAGCCACCGCAAGGGTGTGTGGCAGGGGGTGTATTAACACCAAGGGGAAAACTCCAAAATTAGGCCTTGGTTTACGCCCCTACGCGAGGTTACTTTTGATCGCAAGTTTTATTCTGCTCAGCTATCGTTCTAGGGAAAAATGAGCCTTTGTATCTCTCTGTCCTACAGGCTATCTCTCTTATTTTACGAGGATGGTCCATTCTACCGATATAGGTGGGAGTTCTTATTATTTCTTTGACGTCGCTGGAGAAAGTACTCGTTCTAAATCTTTCAAGAAGTTTTAACCTAGCACGTGATCGACGCTCAGCTAGTGATTCCCATCCTAAGTCCTGTATCAAGCCTGTAACGCTTATATTTCTATCATAACAATTTTTGACGAATCTAGCAGCTTTTCGATGCACTTTCTCTAACTCGGTGATTAAACCTTTCTCGTACGGATCCCATATGCTCGACGCATACTCTAGCAGCGGTCTAACTAAAGAAAAGTAACATGTCTCTTTGACTTTTTCTTCGCTTTTACCTACTATCCGTTTGATGAATCCTAGTTTTTGCTTAGCTTTCCCGGATATATTTCGTATGTGTGTGTCCCACGAGAGGTTACTTGTTAAAATGACACCTAAGTATTTGACGGATTCGGATAATTTTAGATACGCGCATTAATTTTTACAAAACAGGAAATATCTAGATGATTTCTCATCGCCTCGTTTAATTTTCAGCATATTTTATCTTTTATTTCGAATTCCGTTGAATTTATAATGGCACGACATATATGCCCGATATTTCTTTTTCCCTTCATGCTTTCATAATACCAGTCTGCTATTCTCAAAAAGAAAATACCAGATACCATTGAAAGACTCAATTTCGCAATTACATTTCGCCACATTAACGACGACGTCCCACTGAAGTTTTAATTTTATAATGCCATGCCATTTATGTAATATTCGGCGTTTTATTCGCGAAATTGAAGCAAAATCCTGGTTTCAGACTCCGCTAGTATACATTTTTTTACTTGTTTTGTTTTTGTAATTTCTGCCTTAACGGCTTAATAATTTAGCGGCTAAAAATGTACTATATATTTGTAAAAGCGAAACAATTTATCTTGCCAATGTAATCATCAAGTATAAATTATATGAATTCACAGTTGTGCTCTATATGACATTCAGATAAATCGTGGTATATGAGATACGAATTTAGGAGGTTGAATAGATCCAAATTTCAGCAACATGGGCTTAATATTGGCGGCGTAATAGCGTTCTTAGCGCGGTCTTCTGCATAGGATCTGCTTAAAAACTTGGCAGCGTCTAGGAAAATAAATGTTACGATATTTCAAACACTCCTGCCTGCAAACAGTTCCAATTTATCGCCGGAAGCGAATGCCCTAGAAAGTTTTGTGGTCTCTATATAGGTCCTGCCGGGTCACTATCACAGCTTTCAAATGTTTCAGTAGATGCATATGGGATTTGTCAAAGATGACAACTTTCACTTAACCTAAATATTTTTCAAATGGTCTCAATATTTTTGAAGACGAAAAATATTATAAATAATAATATTAAATAATATTATTAAATATTATAAGTATTAGGTGCCATAAATATTGTATTATATATTACATATTTTAAATATTCGAAGCAATTGAGCAATTTAGTTATTAACGCGCTTACAAAAAACCAAATACATGAAAATAAATTAAATAAAATTTTTTTGTCGAAGTTTGTATAGTACTATAAGGCTATTCAAACAATTTCTATCTATGAACTCAAGTTTAAAATGTTATTTCGAGTTTCACCCCTGAAATTTATACTTGGCGGTAGAAAAACAATTACATTTCAAGGACCTATTCAAGTAAGATGATTACAGGGTTACACTGGCTAAAGGTAGGTAGTTTGGACTTGAGGCGTGTCCGAGTAAGTGATCATGTTTCGATGTTGGGAATTATGCCCGTTTTCAATTACGTCGCATACTGAGTTGACGGACTAGATTTCTGGGCCACTCCTTTGCATGAAGTAACGGGTTTTACGGGCGTCCGTATTGCAATCTCTTTGAATTCGAAAATGGGTAAACTGCAGTTTGATGATAACGTGGCGCTTGCGCCTTCTTAGGTGATAGATACCACCCACCATACACACTCAGTCTTTCAGGTACACGAACTACCGAAAATTAATATTGTAGATACGAAAATATATTTTAAATCAAGGAATAATACCTGGTGTTTACTTATAAATAGACACTGAGCGTATTAATTACATCCTGAGCTTTATTTATAACAAAAGAGTAACCTATCACGGGAACTAACTGCGCAGATAGAAGAAACTTGGAGAATAAATAAATAAATGTGGGATATTGAAGGTATTTGAGATATTTAATCCCTAGAAAATAACATTTTAAAGAAAAATATTACTTTGTTAGTAGTATGATGTCTTTGTAATCTCCGAGATATTTTTCTGGTCTTTGCCTTGAAGGTAACTCGTAGCCTGAATTATTTTCTTGCGACTCGTTTTTATTTTGGGTTAACATTCGACGAGATTTCAGCGACGAGAATTCCGCCGCCGTTGCCAGAGTTCGAGGAATAATGACGTCAGACAATGCATGCGTTTAGTAAACATTTGGAGTCTTAATATTTGATATCTTCTTTGCTTCTAAGGTCGCCGTGAAAATAATTATATTCGGCAGTACTCGAAAAATATAATATGTCGTAAAAAAGAGAAATTTGAAAGTCTTTTGTTTGAGGATTGGATCATGTTCGTCTACATCTATGAATCAGTACTCAGGCTCTTGTTGCATTGATTTTTAACTAGAGTTAAGAGATGGTGGGCGAATCAGCGCCACGGCAGTTCTATAGCGAGAAGAGCATGCAATAATTAACTCCGGCTCAGAAAATACCTATAGCTTGACTTTTGGCTACAATTCACGGAGCACATTTGCAATATTAAGCATGTTTTTCTAATTCGTTACTTATAAGAAAACTGGCATCTTTTATAGAATCGACTTTTATTCAAACACAAATACTTTAATCTCGCAAATTTTCATTTCAGCGTTTAATAATAATCTATATTCACAAAAATATAAGATTTTTCTTATAAATTATTGTTGTTTTGTGATAGTTTAAGTAAGGGAGATTTTATTTTGACCACAGACAGAGAAAACAAATCATGAAATTTTGGCATTTTGCCACTTTATTAAAACGGAAAGAAACGAGGAATTTATAATTTAGGCGCAATTTATGTTTTGATCATATACGCTACTTTTTATGCACAAAGTTAATATCGTCTTATAATTTGGCTTGGTAGGATTCGATTGAAATCGATAATTGTCGATAAACATCGAATTTTCAAAATTTTTAAATTCTACGAAAATTATTTGTCTTCGATAAGTGTCAATTTTTACCACTACATTTCCTACGAAATTTATGCGTCATGATTTTAAACTTTGTTATCCGCTCTCAAAATTTTAAAACCAAGCATCCAAAACGGGTCTGTATTTTTCATACAAGCCTAGTAAAATGTATTAAAGTAAACGTCGATATTGGTCTTCGATTTTTAGAAAAAATAAACGTCAATTTTTAAGGAAAATTAACTTCGAAAACTACTGCTAGTAGTAGAAATTTTAAGCGACGATATTCGTCGAAAATCTCTCGGGGAAATAAACGTCGATTTAAATCGTCGATTTTCAGAAAAATAAACGTCGAATACTATCAAGCCTACTTATAATTAGGCTTTGTAGGATTCGATTTAAATCGAAATACGTCGTTTTAAAAAACATTTTCAAAATCAATGGAAATGAATAGTCGTCGATAAGCGTTGATTTTCCATCAATATGGAAAAGTATAGGTTTAGAAACCTATTTTATTCTGAATTATAATATTAAAGTCGTTTCTGTTGACTTTTTTCGCATTATTATTTCCTACCTACGATTTCGCTCCTTTTCTGGGCTTGAATTAGCAGTGGGACTGAAAGAAGGGTATTTCTTTACACTCAAATATTTTTATCAGGATTTAAGGTAAGATTGTTGATCGAGCGCTGAATAATTAAGTCTAATTTTTCTCTCTATATATTTTATGTTAAATAAAGAGAATATTTAGTACAGTGATGAAATATATCAAATGATACAAAGTAAACTATTAGATAGTTCTTTTTTGACGACTAAAATATTATTGCGGTAATTATCTATATCATTAATGTTTTTTCCTTAATGAGTCCTTAATTGACATCAACGAATGTCTAAAGGCGTTTAAGCTGAACACACAAATTCTTTTTTAAAAGAGTGTTTCTCGGACTTCAAGAGGTAAAGTATAATTTACTATCTACATTCGCGAAATAATATATTTATCAATAACGCGATTGTAAGAATTATGGAAAATCAAAAATATGTAGATTTGGAAATACCAGCTTACGATATTTGAGATTAAAATTATGTTAAGTTTCAGTGCGGTAGAACAACAATAATATTCTCGTGATCGTTATGCAAAGTGCTAATTTGGTTGAATCATCAAGATTCAGTTAGTAAAAGGCGTGAATTAACTATAAGTATGTTTTTTCATTCGAAATCATTACGTTGGGCAAAATTTGTAAAGAAAGGAGTGAAAATACAAGCACAAGAAATATCGTTTTGTGTTCGCACAATGAACTTTTTTCTGCACTAACTTTTTTGTTACTTAAAGAGGTAAGCTTTGAAGTCAAAATATTCTTTTGTGTGTGTATATATTAACTTAAGGAAAAGAAAAGGTGGTAGTGATGAGGGTGGCAAAAAGGTGTTGAAGGAAGCCCAGTGGACACTTACCAAGTTGAGGACCAAGTTGGCAGGCTGCTGGGGGCGTCGAAGAGACAGAAAACACGCACACAAGAAAAACACACATATGCCCTTCTTCAGCGATGGAGATAGAGTAACACACACATACATATAAATATAAATATATATATATATATATATATATATATATTTGTACGCTGTGCATACGTCGCATTAACACGTGTACCAGATTTAGATTCCCGTACTACACTCAGTTCCTGGACATTTTGTCATGAATCCAAAAAAAGCACGCGAAATCTCGTAGCCGGCTCAAATGTAGGGATTTTCTTGGTTAAAAGTCACGATTTAATGAGTAAAAGATCAAATTAACTATTTAAATATACTTCTTACTTCGTATACTTTTTACTGTAAGTAAAAGATAAAATAATATTTTAATAAATTCGTTATTGTTTTCTATAATTACATTTAAAAATTTAAGAATTTCTAAATAAAAAAGTAAATTTAAATCATCGAATTGAAAGGCCAAAAACTGCCAGACATATATATATATATATATATAATTTTAAGCGTTGATATTTGTTGAAAATCTCTCGGGAAAATAAACAAATGTCGAATTCTACCAAACTTACTTATAATATTCAGTGTATCTAACATCCTCAGGCACGCACGATGTAGACTAACATTTTATTTAAAAATTTCGTAGGTATTTCTTTTCCGCAGATACTAATTCGTTTCATCGGGTGCTATCACGACTTTTTCTCCATAGCAGAGGTGGGCAACCTTTTCTGCATGGCGGACCGTATCAGTGGTTGCAACTACTTCGGCGGGCCGCATTTCAAGTTGCCAATGTATTGAGGAGCCAAATTAGAGTTTAAATCAGAAGTTACCTAGGGGGATCCGAGATGTAGTATAAGTGGATATCGAATCTAAATGAGGATTTAGGGTTAAAATTTCAAAATTTTAGGTTGCGTTATTATAATAATTACTAAAAAACATGAATTTGTCCATTAAATTTCATGGATCGCTTTTAATCATAACTTCGCGGGCCGCATACGGCCCGCTAGCCATAGGTTGTCCACGATGAGTGTAACTCACAATGTTAATCACCCGGAGGGTTTTTTTGTTTAATTTATTCTTTACAGGCAATGGTTAAAATCGATAAAAACTGTAAATGTTTATAATTACACTTTATTAATTTTGGAAGCATGTTGTTTATGTATAATACAAGACAGCATAGCGAAACTACGATATTTAAACGTTTGTTTAAATTTTACCGCATAATTTCAAACTGTGAACCAAGCGGTCGTTTTTGTGATATCTGATTTTAGGAACTTATTTGAGTCATTTATATTAATGTTTATCTGAGGTTTCAAGCTAAATTGTTTACCATGTAAACTTTGGATTTCGGCATGCTGAAGCATATGTCAGAGTAGCCAATAAGATTCTAAATTACAGAATTCAAGGTTGTGTTTGGAAAAAAATATAAAGGTGAAAAGCAATTGGTTTAACTTTTTTGCATATAGTTTAAAGTGGTAAATTTATCGAATAAGAGGTTAGCTTCAGGAAACTAATTTTCGACGAAGGATAAAATCTTATAATTTATTCCGTACTGATTTGCCAATGGGATGAAATGAGAAACCGCCACCGAATGAAATTCGCAATGCGCAATTATCGCTTAACGAGGGAGCGAATGGCTTTAAAAGATTGAACGCCATACGAAGACGAAGGGATTTTTTCGATGTGAGAAAAAAAAAAGACGAAAATAAAAATGAAAGCTTGCAAACGCGAGACACGATTGAGACATTAACCGCTACGCGCACGCGGAAAGGGCTAACTACGTAGCCAAACTGCGTCAATAAACGCGGAATATCACGGGTGGCGCGCTCGTTCCGTCGGGATTTAGAACCCTTGCTACGATGCGGGATGAAATAAAAATGGAAGGATGAAATGACGCTGAAAATTCGCCGTGCCACCATTTGCAATCCAGCTCAAGGTCGCGTAGGATTGGCGAAAACAAATGCAGATTAACGGCGAAGGTATCCGGAGGGGGGGGGGGGAGGAAATAACCCTTTTTACATTCGGACCGTAAAAAATAGGCACCCGCATTGGGAAACCGTTCTTTTGTTTCCCCAATTCTTCTCCCAATTGACTGCTGGTTCTCTAGGCGTGTTCGCTGATTGCAATCTCTGGTTAAAAAAGAATTTTGTTTCGTTCTCTTCCTGGGGTGATTCATCGGCGATTGAAATTTATCACAAAAAATCCTTCTTGAGTCGGATATTCTTTTATTTTCCTTCTAGTTTTGGAATACAGCCAAGGACAAGTTTCCGATTATTTTAAGTCCTCTTATTTTAAAACGGCGTCGTCTCTTAAGTTTGCAAAATAAAGCTTTAAACCAGACGCAGAGTATTGAAAATTTTTACGACCCTTTTTATCGTTAAAATCTGCCACCAGCTTAGTCCCTCAGTAAAGCGAATGGGAATTTCCTCAACGATGATTGCAGTTAAGCGCGTCTACCAAAGTGACCCCTGGTGACGAAACCCAACCATTGCTTCAACCCGCGTTAAGGGATTATTCATTTAGATAAATATATTTCGGCATTTATCGGCAATTAATCTGTCTTAACGAAGCAATTACGGCTTACAATAAAAAACGAGCAAAAGAGCTGAACGTTATTCTTTCTGGTTACAGTATTATGTATTTCAGAGTATTATATCATTAGTACGTATAAAATCGTTGATCGCGCTTTTCTTCCGAAAAATATCAATTTCTGCGGCTGTACTATAAGGATAAGAAGAAATATTTTTTAATTAAGGAAATTAATTTCGAAATGTTAATTTCTTTAACTTTTTACTGAAAAACAAAAAGGAGATAATCTATAAAATGCTAATGCAAAGTTGAAATCAATTAGTTGAATGTGGCATTTTTTTAAATTTCCAGAGCACATACAAATATTAAAAATTGTTGCCTGGATAGTTATAGTAGTATCAAATCAGTATCAAATTTTTGAGGACTGCATCGATTCCTTAGTTATTTAGTTACAATTTTCGCTTTAAATTTTATAAAAAAAATTAACCTAAATAAATGTTATCTCTATTCCATAGAACGAACACATATTTTTTGTTACTTTATTCTGTGAAGCGTAGGATCAATTTGATATATCTTATGTGGTTAAGATTAGTAACAACTGCCCTGAAAATTTGGCTAGTAGGATATTTTAGAAGAAAATAATTTCTTTGTAGACAGCGTGTACTACTTTTCCGATGAGTCAGTCCAATTTGAGGTCAGATTATGTAGGCTTCGTGCAATGTTTAGACTTCCTCTCGTTTTATTAAAACTGATATATTTTCTAAAGACATAACTACGTCAACTCTCTTATGTAGGGTAATTTTCAAAACAGGTGAACATTCCATATAAAGACTCCTATCTTCTTTCGGGTTAAAACCGCGTGCGTAGTTTTTTTCTGACGACGGTTTCGCTGCCATTCCAGGTAGCATCTTCAGGTCGAAGTGGCGTGCACATTTTTTCTGTCCGATCCGGTTGGTTGTGGGGCGCTGTGATTGGATGGTTGGCCATCCAATCGTTTGGAGGAGTGGAATGCCATAGAGAGAATTGGCGAAAAAACAATAGCGTAGTATGTACACAGTCATAGAAAAAACGTATTTTGGATCTCATTTAATTTTAAACATTGATGGCCAATCTTTTAATATGGTATTCTTTTGCAGAATTCCACGAAAGTGTATGGTTTTAATTTTCATATAGTTGCAGTGCGGTCAAGTCTTGCTAAGAAATACATTTAGCGGAATCGATTTAATGCATCCCAAAACAGAGGAGTAGCGGTTTTAGGATCAATATTTTACTGTTCCTTGCAAAAATTCGTGTTGAAGGTTAAAAAATTTCAAAAAAACCTCTTTATATACTTACATATCCCTAAAGGACTGTATACATTGAATAAATACAATATTTTCGTCCATCCGTTCCACCATAAACTAACAATCGAATAAAAACAGTGATTCGATGGTATGGTATAGCATCAAATCTTCGAAATAAACCGAATGCTCGTGTTTTCCTTCAATAATATTCTTTCATATATTTTTCTAAATTTCACTCGGGTAGAGAATGACTGATTCAAAATGTAATTGACAGGAAGGTGTCAGAATTTCGACATAATTGGGAGCTTAGTGTTCGAAAATAGTAGAAACAAATACGAAAAGAACTGGAGAATCAGATATTTAGGGAGGTTTAAAAAGATAAAAACTACACACCTTATGCTGCCCCTGGAATATCCGATTTTGACTGCGGAAAGAACTTATAGCCATGAATAATCCTCCAGAATTTGGTTGCTCTAACTCAAACGGTTCAGAAGTAGTTCACCGGACACGGAAGTGTGACGAACTGACGGACAAAACGATTGCATTAGCGGATTTACAAAAAACAGCTAAAAATGGGTCGTCTTTGGGGCTAAAATTGAAAAATATAAACTCGATAATTAATTTAAAATCTCTTAGCGACGCTCCAAATTCTGGTCAAAGAAACGTAAAAAAAACTTTCGGAATGTATAAATACTCGTACGCTAGACTAGGATATAGAAAAATAAAACAAGTGAGTCATCATCACCCTTCCAACTCCCCCGAAACGATTTTTGTATTTACAAAACGAGAAAGTAAAAGGAATCGGAGACAAGTGAATATGTGTTCCCCTTAAAAGACACGATACGGTTGGCGGCGCATCGGAGGAATCGAGGGCAAGGACAGCACAAGAAAGAGAGAATGTGCCCTTTGCGTTCCCAACGTCCCCTTTCTTTCTCTCTCTCTTCCCCGCTCTCTCATCCCACGGGATTATATGGTGTAAGGGCGAGATGGAATGAGATAGAGAGAGGGAAAGAGAGGAATAAGGGGGCGTGTTCGTCCCCTTTCTATACGACGTCGCAGCCACCACCTCCTCTGCGGTCGTCATAAAAATTCGACTTCCCCAGGCGCCCGTTCGACGGCGCCTGCGTTAAGGGGACGGACGAGAGCAAGGGTCCCGAGATGAAAAGCGAAAAGAGGTCGCAATCGGAGGTACCTTCTCGTCTAATATTTTTTACGCCCTTTGGTAGTGGATGGTAAAATAAAACGAAAGTTTTCAAGGACTTCAAAACAAACAAACAAAAAAAATGGGTGTGCGGTGTTATTTTTTTATTTCAAAAGGCTTATTTCAGCGATCACAGGCTGCACGTTTAGAATCAAAAACTCGCTTTTCAACCCAAATGCGTTCAGTAAAAAAATAAGGGTTGCACCAAAATAAATTCCAATTATTTTTAATCTTTCGAGTTGTATCCATCATAAATATTCTGAATAAATATATTTTCTGTGAGTTATCGATTTTAAAAAAGTAAATCGCCTTCCCGAAATATATAATGACAAATGTGACCCAAAATCTTTCCAGTCGATACGATTTCTCTCCAATGTCAAATGATTTAATAAATATCCTCGAGAAAACGGCCGCAATACCTAGAGAGATGTCTAGATGCGAATCAAATGTCATGTCTCAAAGTCGCCTTGTTACGTTTTCAAAAATAAAATTATATTTATTTTCGCTGAGTTGTTGTGTCCGTTGGCAGCAGGAAATCTTTGGGTTTTAAAAAATATCCATTTATAACCGTAGAAACGACTTTGGCCTGATTTTCGTCGTTCTTAATATTGTAAAATCATGTGGAGTAAAGCTTATACATTTGCGCAGTTCTATGGCTTAATTTATTTTATAAAGACAAAAACATAGTCATCAGAATGTGTACTTTGAACCCACGTAGTTTTAATTTAAGGCAGTGAAAGGAATACCGCGGCAAAACTTAGAATTGTCGACAAAAATAGCACATCTGGAGGAAGAAACGGAAACAATATATCGATTTGGAGAAATTAGCGCTATGGAAGTTTAATCATTCTCCTAGGCGATGAAAAATCTTTTGCTCCATCACCACTAATCCGAAAATTCACCAATACGCACTAGTTGGAACTATTATACCCGCTGACACACTTCTCTTTTGATATATTCCTGTCGGACTCATAATACCCAAAGCAGTCGTCCTCGGGCTTAATCCTTCATTTTTCTGTATCTCCAAGGGCTCAAGTCGGTGTCTGCCGCCTCTCCTTCCACTGCCATCTCCCTGCGCTTCCTCTTCTTCCATCGTCGAAGCTTTCAGTTTTGACCCCAAAATCCCGCATATGTCGAGTCACATCTCTCGACTTTTAATTTAGCCCTTCATTATAACCGACGCATTTCTGCGTTTCTGTTTTCCACTCCGTCCGATTTTTTTGGGAGACTTTAAAAATTTACCCTACTGAGCTGTGTGAACAATTATATATATTTGAGTTCTTTATGCTGCGTGATTTCTGTGGTAACGTCTTCGATTATATCGCTTATTTTTTTCGTTGAAGTGCATTTTCTCTCATTTTTGTGCAAATACATACTTCAGTAAGTGGAAACCATGTTTAAATGGTTGAAAAGAATTTCTTCTGCTATGATCTTTTCGATGGTGAAATATGAAGCTTCTGACGAATAAAATAAAATTTTATGAGTGAAACTTGGAGTAAATTATCGCTCAATAAACACGGAAATCTAATTTTTTCAAAAAGCATTTCAATAAAAATGTTTTAAAAAAAATAGTATTTATATGGTTTAAGTTCGCCTCTATTCTAATTTAGCAAATTTCTGTATCTTCTCTTTCCACTTGTAACTTCTATGCTCATAAAGAAACACCAAATCTTCGGTATTGTGTTACTGATATCATTCTGACATCGCGAGACCGATTTTACTTCATGCGACACGTCTTTTAATCTTCGGCAACTTTTTTTGAATTCATAAAGTACTCTCGCGTTTCATATTCCGTTTGCGATTACGATGCCTCCTCTATCGTTTTTCTCTCCCTCAATATATACCCTCGTCAGTTCTTTTTATTTCACTTCTTAAAGTGCCTTCAGCCTACTGATATAAACTATTTTGCGAGCACTTCTCTTTGGTTATGATCTGAAAATTTAAAGCTTCAAAATAAGGTATACGGAAATCTAATAAAATTGAAAAAGGTTTTTACCATAAACTCATTCACTCAAACCAGCATCTTCACAATCATGCATGTAGATGCAAATAGGAATCGTATTAAATTGTCACACTGTTTTTTTAATCATGAATTTTTTGTTGTTAAAAATGAATGAATGAAATTAAAATTTTTTCAATTGATGACCAGGATAAATAGTCAGAAAACGGTTGGGAATACCAAATGCACATTTCGGATAAAAAGAGGCAGACAATTGGGATTCATCAATCGCCGATTCTAAAATAGAACTCCTATATACAACTTACGAAAGTTGATAATCATTTGAATTCCGGAAAAAAGGTTAGCTCGATATTTCATTTTTGAAATACAAGCCTGTGCCAAGCGTTTACACTAGAAAGGTCAAGTGGGAGTCCAAAAGTGCCCGCGCTATATACTTTCTTGAATTTTGTGAAAGTAAATGATCAAAATCCTTCGCAGATTAACTAATTGTCAATTATTTAGTTTACCTATGTTTTTTAGATATTCAAGGAAAGTTATTTTGTCAAAAAATGATGAAATGAGGTAACCACTCTTAAACCCCTCTTAGGCTTGTATTTTAAAGAATAATCCAAATCAATTCCTGAGTTTTCGCAAAATAAATCGAGGTATATAATAAATGTTCCCGATTTACACCTGCAGTTCATCATATTTGTATTTCATTTTAAGGTAGTCTTCCGGAGAAATGACTTCACAATTCTCTTATGTAGAAATTTTCAGGTTAGTTGATTTCTAACTGTATCTCAGGTAACTTTGATTTTGCAATAACCAATGCCATTTTATTACAAATTATTAGCAGATTACTGTTAAATATATTTCCATTAGTGTTAGCGTCCCGGGTTCGAGACAAGGGTATAATTTTTGTTTTACCATGACTCCGTATCTCATGAACCGTTTGTCGTAGAGGAAATTTTTGTAAATTTGTAAAGAGGAAAGTGTTATCACTGCGTGAAAGATTTGCCATCGAAAAGACTAAGAGACAATGTGAAAAAAAAACCATGACATGTATAAAATGTGGAAAAAATGTTTGTAGAACTCATTGAAAAAAGAAGTTGTATGCGCAAGGTGTAATAATGTTGATTAGTACGTGTAAAAAAGAAATACTTAACACAATTAATAATGTAAACATAGTAAATAAATACTTTTTTATGCATCAATATAATTTTTAATTAAAATAAAATTATTTAATAAAAGATAGTTGCTTGTAAAAATTTGTAGGAATAAAATATACCGCGGGCACTTTTGGAGCCCCCCTTGGACCTGCGCGTAACGGATTATACGTTGATCTTTCTAGGGTTAATATTCGAAGAAGTCATTCTCATCAGTTTTAATTACTTCATGAAATGATAGTAAAATGACATTAGCTTCCGGTTATCAAATCAACTTTTACAAATGCCATGTCAAATCACTTACGTCTTAGGTTATTCTATTACAGGGTAATCCTCTCTCTGTGACATTTTGATAAAAATTTTGAATTTAGGCGAAGGGAAAATTAGTCATGGCTATAGTTTGCTAAATACGCTTATCTTATGTTATTTTGAAATTTCTGTTACGAAGAAAACATTCCTACGTTTTATAACTAGTAGCTCGTGAAAATGTTTTAATGCTATCAGAATTGCAATTTAATGCTCGTTTAAATTAAAAATATCTCATCGTTGTCGATAACTCCATTGGACCTTTAATATCGCCATTTATATGTAAATTGGCATTTTTGTAATTAATTGTTAATCATAAATTATAAATAGATTTGAGAAATTCCTCTTCTCTTATTTATAATATTTAACCTCCCTGGTAATATCGACATAATTTCTTACTTAATACGTGACAATAGACGTTCGTAAGGGCTGCGAAGTAATTAACGGAGTGAAATTTAATGGAAATCAGGTGATAAATCCCATCGTGGAAATCATAGGAGGAGTTAAGGGCAGGAGAAATTCTACGGAACACACTTCCAATTTTCGTTTATCGCATCCCTCCGCGATTATATGCGGCTTTGGCAGAAAGTATCCGTCTCCATGGAGACAACCCCCTCGGCATCCACCGCGTCCCGTTGCCCTGGAAACAACGAGACAAACAGGAAATGAAATCGTTTACAGTCGTCTTCCAGCCATTTACCAGAAAGGGAGTCATTTTCTCAATTATGATCAAATGTCGTAAAAAATTACGATTATATAATATATTTTATTAATTTAGTTATCTATAATTAGACCATTAATTATGCTCAAGGCGTTTAAAGATGAGTTAGTTGCAATGACAATGAACTCATCTTTAAACGATCATCAATGCCTAAAACAGAAATTGATCTCGCGATCCCGGTATTTTGACGGAGACCCTTGATCGAGGCCGGTAGTCACAAATCAAAAAATTTTTAATCAATACTACAAAACATTGTTGCGAAATATTAGTATCATAAGTGGGATATTAGTGCATGGAATTTTAGCTGAATTGATCGTCAAATATATACCCAAAATTTTCCAAGTTTTGGAGGAAAAAATTAAATTGTCGAAGTTTCGATTGAAATTTAATTGACCATGTTAAAATAAAAAGAGCGACTATCCATTTTAATTGCAGGGAATGAATTCATCCTTAGAGGGCATTGTGAATACAGAACGCTTCCAAGCGATCAGTAAAGAAAACCATTCAAACAAGGCGGTGACAATGAATGAACGATATCGACACAAATCCAACCGTTTTAAATCGATTCAATCGTAAAAGAGGCTTGAATATTTATAAGTAACTTATTCTTAGCCAGTTCCATATGGATCGCCTCCTCTCACCCGCCGAATTGGCTTCTGAGTCACGTACAAAATAGACCTTTCCCAATGGTGTTTTTATTCTAAAACCTCTTTGAGGCGCTATGGGAATTCGAGAGTCCTTCTACAACGCTTTACTCTTCTGAACGGCCGCCAAAAGAAGAAAAAAGAAGACCCGTATGACACGAATACTTCGAATATTAGTGCGGAATCGCCAGCTCGCGATGATGCGTGGGATAATTTTAAAATTCCTAATTTTTGTTTCTCCAGGCACACTCAAGCGTCCATTACTCCAACGCCTGTAACGCGAATTTTCGATTACTGGCATGGATTGGTATTCCCAAACGTTTTATTGGATTTTCATCATCTTTTTAAAACTCGATTTTATTTCGTTTCCAATTACGGCACTTACTCGCGTAGCTTCCTCACCACAGGCATGCACGTTCCCAGAAATTTTCTTCGGGGGGGGGGGGCCGAAAACCAATTTCCAGCAATTGATTAAATAAAAATCCTATTCAAATAATATAAACTTTTATTGCGTTTTTAGTTCTCATAACTCAAGTCAGCAAGTGACAGCGAAACAAGAGGCAAAGTAGCAAGTTTGTAGCGTGGTTATCGCAGATTCCACAAATGTCTGTACACTGGAGGGGGGGAATCCGGACACCCGCTCCCCCAGGGTACGTCCTTGACCACAGACATCCTTCTTTTCAATTTTGAGGAGGAATAAACTATTTATTCGTCCACTTAATTGCCCCATGTTTCATGTAATATACTCTTTTTAAGTACTAAAATCAGTGTTTTTCTTCTCTTTGGCGAATTTATACAAGCCTTAGTATAAACATCACCAATTTCAAACTTAAACGAGTGGAGAATTATCGAGCTCGCCTTATGGTTAACATTAGATTGAAACAATACGTGACACCAATAGCCATATAAGGGTTATGGAAACCATATGCGCATTTTGGACACAAAGCATCCGTCTTCAGTGGTTATTCAGCGGCATTAAATTCTAATAAAGAAGAAATATGGCGTTTTTTATTGTATTATATCTCCAGCGACCTACTACAGTCAGACTCCGGTGTAGCGCCACCCCCACATACTGCCCATCGTAGTGAACAGAACTTCCACCTTATGATTACATAGAGAAAGTATATACAGTCAAACTCCGATTTAGCGCCACCGTTTGCACATCACTGGCATTGGCGCTAAGTCGGAGGCGGCGGTAAATCGAGGTATGCACTTGCTCTATGTAATCATAAGGTGGAAGTTCTATTCACAACGATTAATGGGCGGTATGCGGAGATGGCGATGTATCGGGGTCTGACTGTACCCCGATTTATCGCCATCCTTGGTTTACCGCTTATGTCAGTGATGGACAAACGGTGCCTCTAAATCGGGGTTTGTATATAAAAAGCAATTGAAAAAATATCTTAGACTTCATTAGAATCTACATTTAGTGAATCATCGCTTATGAAGGGTGTTTTGTAGCCGAAATGTGCATCTGGTTCTCCTAGTCTTTTTTATGGGTTTTGGGGATACAATCGATCGGTCATATTTTGAAAGGAACCGGTCTGCTGAAAAAGTCTCGCAAGCGAGAATGTTTGGAAAGAGGCATAGAAGTAGGAAGACGAAAGGCATATTAGATGCGATAAAAGAAGTAATGGGTATGAGCAGGGGCGGCCCGAGGAATTTTGACGCCCCGGGCGAGATAGCTCTCTAGCGCCCCCCTCCGTTAATGTTTGTTGAGATATTTACAAAGTACATGTTAATTTATTCATCGCTCTGTGAACATTGTTGATAATGAAAAATTAAAAGGAATTCCATCAATAATCCAGCCTGTTCCGCGACATAAATTGGTCATCATCATCATGCTTCTGTCCGAAGACAGGTTTTAACTGAATCGCTGCCTCCATTTCTCTCTCTCCCTAGAAGCCTCTTTTATACCTCTATAAGTATTATATCCCTGCTTTATATTATCTAATATTCCTATTCTTTTTCTCCCTCTTCCTCTTTTTCCACTAATTTTTCCTTCTAAGATCGTCCTTTGTAAACACTGTCTTCTCAATATGTGCCCTATCCAATTTGCTTGGTATTGGTATATTGGTATCCAATATTTATTCACTTGCAAGTAACGCATAGATAAATAATCGGGATAGCGCCCTTAAACCTTTGGCGCCCCGGGCAGCCGCCCGTAGCTCGGGTCGGCCCTGGATATGAGAACATGAAGAGAAAGGCCTTGGATAGTACAGGTTGAGTTTGGCATGCCTAAAGCCAGAGCCGTCTGAAGGGGGGGGGGGCGGGTGGGCAGTCGCCCAGGGCCCCGCGCCTATGAGGGCCCCGGGTCTATGAGGAGCCATAGTAGAAATTGTATTCGAGAAATTGTCTCGAGAAGAGGAGTTTGGTGCTCGTTTACTCGTATACATTTTATATATACTCGTATACTTTTCTCATTAATTCCCAATTACTAAATATAGAAAAATAAATATGTAATATATAATTTCCATTTCCTAGATATACTTACCTTTTAAAGTCGGAACCTTCACCAAAACTGCCAAAACAACACTTTCCGCCACATCTCCAAATTCAAGTACACATGTTTATCCTCAGATGGCACGTCTATCGCCAAGTGAATTCTCATTGGATATCCGTGTACGTGAAGCGTAAAGAGATGAAAGTTGACCATCAAATGGATTTTGTTGGTGGCACATCATTATATACTTAGTCTGAGAGAGTTTGTGTATTTTGTGAACTATACCCTGGATACTTAGTGTGAACATTCGTAAGCTCAATCACAAATTCTTTATTATTTATTACTGTTCTCTGTTTGATGATCAGATTTGAAACTTATTATCATTGTTTCTGTACATACTAACATAAACTTGAAAACAATAATAAAATTGTAATTAAATGAGAAATTTGATTTGTATAAATAGGGGGCAACCCTCTCGCCCGGGGCCCCGCGGGTCTTAGAGACGGCTCTGCCTAAAGCCCATCGGGAAGTAGATTTACGTTGAATGAATGAGTTTTAGAGTTAAAATATTGGCGATGAAGCAGAGCAAAAATACAGTATATGGTGATGAGATCTAAAGAGACATTTTCTTAGAAAAATCCCAAGATCGTGCCAGGCATCCGATAGTTTCAAAGGAAACGATAATTTTTTCGCGTTTTCATTGGAAGTTTTCCAAAGTTTTTTTTTCAGTGCAAGGTTTTGATCATTTGCGTCCAAGAATCTCAAGAAAGGCCGCGGAGCTTTTATCTTTCGTTCTCCACACCCATCGATTTCCTCCTCATTGTTTAGACAAGGTCGCATTGGCCTCCGACCTTTTTTATTTATTTATTTTTTATTTTAGCTCATAAACAGCCGTTCACGGCCTTTTACAATGAGCGTAATAACTTTAACAAAGCTTATCGGCTCGGAGATTGGGACTCCTTTTCTTCCTCTCTTCCGACTCCCTCTCTACTATCCCGAATCTCTTTATCTGCAGAATTATCTACATTAACCTTTTGTGACGAAATTCTTTTGCATCATGTTCGCTTAACAATGACAATTCTACCGAGCAAGTCGACTATCTTCCGCGCCGCCGGAAGGTTATAATTAACAAAAAAAAGTTCACCGCTAAACATAAGTACCGATATGATAGTAGTTCTTATGAGTATATTATATTTTACAACCAATATAGAAGGAAGAGAATTAAATCTAATCTCAAATTATCTCCCGTTCTCTTTTTGTCAAATCATAAATCCCGGATATTTTTGTCGAATCTTAAAGTTTCCTCTGGACTTTGATATTTGTGAGTCAAAGCTACTGATAATATAAAACACACAATGACGATACTGTTAATCATCTTGATATTATTTGGATGGGGAATGTTTCGGCAAAAACGTTTGCTTTTGAAAGTGAGATATAAGTAATCGAATCATTCTTCGTGTAGATAAAAAATTGCCATTAAAAAAACGTATTTTTGTGAAACATTTATGTCATCTGGAATCCACTTATACGTATTTTGTACCTATCGTATACTTCGGATTAGCATCTAATTTAAGAAAATTAATATCTCTATGTTGCAAAAATAAACTAAAATAAAATTATTCATATGAATTGTTGGAGAGCGATATATAGGTACATAATTAAACATAACCCAAAAGAAAAGCTGGTGCATGTAAATTA
Organism: Tanypteryx hageni; assembly: GCA_028673005.1. NCBI lineage: Eukaryota > Metazoa > Arthropoda > Insecta > Odonata > Petaluridae > Tanypteryx > Tanypteryx hageni. Next base: position 75,246,185 of record CM054113.1, on the reverse strand, counting down.
CATTTAGTGCCGGAATTTTCTGGCTTCATCGGAAGCCTTGCTTGTAACTAAATACGTTACGACGTTACTCCTCCGCCATTAGCCCGGCCGAGCACTGCCCTAAATCTCCAAACTTAAATACAACAAACATACAAATAATTGAAAAATGCCCTTTTTCAGATATTATAAATATTTTTGTAAATTTTGAAATACCACTTGGGAAGGGTTAAAGCCAAAAAAGAATCCGGCAGGAAATCATTTCCCCCCTGGTTTTGCCACATTCTGGGTAGTTTTGTTCATTTGGAAAATATACAATCCTCGCGATTGGCCCGAAACCAACTTCTTGCGTCAAAAAAGAAAAGATACTTTTTCTCTCCCACAACCTGCCTAAAATTATCGATAAATATGGGTCGAAAGAACTTGCGTTTTTTCGTTTATCCGCGGAAGGGGTCGCGACCCTATACAACGGAATCAAGCACGAGGTTGATCGTCTACAGATTAGAATAATAGAACGAGAGTATAGAGCTTGTTTGACATTGCGATAAAATTGCCGTAAAGTATGGTCTAGCCTGTTGCTCTGAAAAAAAATCCGCATAATGGTCCGCGCGCAGGGGAAACTCATTCTTCCCACTTGGCGACTTTAATCGTTTGGGAAAAAAGAAAAGATTACGAGATTTAAATGGAACGTAAAATTGGGTTTTCTCGGAACTCCTATCCTCTTGGTAAACACGTAAGCATGAACGTGTTCGTTTAAAACACGGATATGTACATGGATAGCGGGGAGGAAGATAATTTTTACGATGACCCTTAAAAGTGGGGACATTTACACCTCTTCTGCAGGTCTTCGGTAAGTTAAAAGCATAGGAAATTGGACGTTCTTTATCGCACGCGCACTTCTTGTAATTTGTATACCAATAAGATTAAAATTTTCAGCGCGTTTCCTACGTATTTATCATTATTAATGCTATAAAGACGGTTGGACGAGTATACTCGTCATTTCGCGTTGAGGGCTTAAGGATACACTTGTTATCGGCGCGGTCTCATGTTCTCCAAACCGCTCGTACAGCATGTACCGTTCTTCTCTGAAGTGAGTGGAAGAGAAAGAGGGATGGAGAGAGGGAAGAGAGGGATTTTTCTTTCCTCTCCTTTTCCACTCAACCTCCCACCGATCAAAACGCCAAGAATACTCAGAGAAACGGGTCATTGTCGTGTAGGGGAAGAGAGGGGGTCTATTTTGCGTCTCAGGGCGTCAACCTTGGTTTAGGAAGATACCGGAGAAGGATTGTAGAGAGACGGGAGGAGAAAGGGGTTTGAAGTGGAGGAGTTGGGATGAGGCGGTACGGAGACGGCAGAAGAGACAAGTAGGGGAGTGGAGAGAGAGGAAGGGAGATGGAAGTAGATGCGAAACAGGTAGTAGTGTGTGTAGGGGCCCTCACTAACCCTCGTCGTACCGTATTTAACATTCCTCCTATTCATGGAACGAGGAGGAAGATGAGGCGCCAGGGATTTTTCTTTTCGTATTTTTTTCGAGAGGACTAGTTTCCCAGCGAAAAATTTCGTTCCGGCAATAATCCCGGTCATGTGATCTCTTGAAAAGACATTTAGGTTGCGGTTTGCGAAACCGTGGATAGAAAGTTGGATACCGAGGCGGCCAGATATTTCTTTGTCACCCTTTTATTCATTCCCTGCAGCGCCTATATTCGGTGCTCTCCACCTATATATATAGCCATGTAAAAAACGAGGATTAAATTGTAACACACGTCAAAAGTGGAATTCTTGTATAAATATTAGTCTTCAAATCGAATGCAAGTGTAAAGATTGAATACTTATAGTATATATTTAATTATTGTCAAATACATTACATTACTCATGTAGATAGATCGACATCAAGGACATAAATGTAAAGGAAAACAAAAATGAACATATTGGAGTAATTTTTGTTGGATAAGTTTTTTATTGATGAGATAAGTTATTTTCAGACGTATACATCTGTTGTTACGTTTCATTTAGCTTTTATTTCTTTTTTTTAGAAGTTTCGACACTTGACCTGCGCATGGATGAAAACCATTATATACGACGATTTGGGATGGAATGATAATCGGCAAAAAATTCTTCGTTTATGCAGATGGAGCGTAGGCACGTGTACAACGTGATTCGAATATTCAGCTTGACGTAAGAAATAATACATTATCACATGTGTGCATGAAATAATTAAATGTGTCCTCCATCTTATCTAAAAGCGATTCCCGTAATCATCGGAAGAGTTTGAGCACGACGATAAACATCTCACAAGCTTCCTAACTATTTTTTTCCTTTGTTTGGCTAAGTTCTTCACTTCATTACTCATCTTCCACGCTTTATTTAAGAGACGTGCTTCACTTCTCATTTTAGGATCCGTAACCCCCTTTTACACGTCGTGTTATGCAGTCCCAACATGAACGCGCCGACTAAAAATGTCTACGCGGCGTAACCATGACAATGCGGTAACGGAGGGACCGAATGAATAAACAATCGCTTATCTGTAGTGTGTGACCGTAGAAATAGAATACTGCTTATCTCTAGTTTAGCAGCTGGTCTAATACGTGTCAAGTATACGTATATCCGCGTGAAAAGCGTCACATGTTGGGGTTGGAAAAAGTTCAGTCCCGAGCAGCTAGGAAAATGAAATACACAAATACACGTAACGAAGCGTGATCAGGCTAGTTAAATTAAGTATTGCTGAGAGAAATGCTAGATTGAAGGAAAGTGCAGCGAGTGGTGTGAGGGATAGTTTGATGCATTGCACCTCCTATCCATCAACCTAGTGAAATGTAAAGTAAAATGTTGATATGGGTGATTTAAATAGAAGCAGATTGTTAATATTCCCTCCGACTTCAATATAGTGCCCATTGCTGCCAAGTGTACGTCGTGGAAGAGTTTGACGTACACTAATATTATGTTGTAATGTCGAAGCCTTGTTAACGGAAATGCAACCGTTATCCAAACATTTATCTTCCAGTTTAGTGTAAGTAATTTCTAAAATGACAATTCGGCACAAAAAATTAAATATTGACTCCAGGATTAGGTACTTCTCTGGATAGTATACCTCCGACTAAAATCGAATAAAATTGTAGATTAAGTTTGCACAATAAAAATTTATTTTGGGATAAAAATAAGAGTTACATAGTTATCAGAAAAATCTTATTTATAAATACCAAGTATCATTACTTAAAGATCTACATCAACTAGGAGGAATATAATCACTTCTAATTTAAGGTAAACTCAGTATTAATGTAATTCAGATAGCGAAGTTTATAATTATTGGAACACGTAGCACTGCACAGTTGCATTTCTTATTGCCTAGACCAGTGTTTTCGAAATGTTGTTCCGCGGTACATTGGTGTGCCAACAGATATGAACTGATGTGCCGCGGAATTTTGAGAAGAGCGGGAGAACTACTCTCGAAAATCAGGGGCGGTGTGCCGCCAATATTTTTCTTTATGACTTGAAGATTGGACCTTTTTTACGGTTTGGAGTCGAATCTTCAATTCATAGTCTTTCTCGCCGTAGTCTCCTCTTCTATTTATCAATATTTTTCTTGTTTGTGTGCCGTTGAGCAAAAATGTTTGGGAAACACTGGTCTATCTGATGTCTGGAAACTTCAATTGTGGTTCAGTTATTGAAAGCCTTCCTCCATCTTATAAACTCGGTAACCATCTTGACGATTAAACAGCAATAGTTTTCTAGTTTTGATACAATGACGTCATTTGGAATAATTTATCTAAATAATGCTTTTTTGTTTAGCGATTATTAAAAGAAGATAGTATTTATCGTACGTATGGCATTTGAACCAACAGGGCGAAAAGCTTTACTTATTGTATCAGTATTTTCTTGCGGACACAGATTTTGAAAATTAGAGTAAATAATGTATTAGGTATCTTCATTAATTATCTTTTGCACAATACGCCAACTTACTAGTTTTGGAAAATGTTAACAGCATTTTTATAACCTATAAATAGCGTGCATGGTATTATCATCACGACAAGTGGTTTCCTTGTCACTTGGAGTTTGTGTTTTATTTTTAACTTTTGATATCGCTATTTTTGGTCTAAAGGACACTTAATATGTCGCTATTAATGTTCGCACACATCCATTCTGTGAAGATGATTGATAAATAAATATTGAAAGAATGTCTTGGATTAGAAATCCGATTAAAAACACTTGTCAACAGTTATTGCTAATTTGTGGGATTTATGTCCAAGACTCCTCTAAGGTTTTTTAATGGTAGTTGTCGAATAAAATAAATAAAGAAATAGAAGTTGAAAAACATACAATGAGAAAAAAGAAGAAAATTTAGTGAGCAAACAGAATTATCGCGCTAATTAACTACTGGGTTGATTTAATTAGATTAGCTATCTAATGATATAATAATATTTTGTAGGTGTAATTACTTCCCAAAACAGTTAATTGATAAAAATAATCACACACACGATGTTATCATTTGAGGTGGTTCGGCCTCGATTTTTTGTAGACCTTAAATCGAAGATTAGATTAGGATTTTATTATGATCTTTTATCATAATCGATTTAACACTTCCGAACCTGGTATAATACTTCTACAGCTAAATTGGCGTTTTTTCCTACATTCTTGCTCACCCGACATTTAAAAAAATTCGCATCATCATTATATTGGAAAGATACAGATTAGAAACAGTACAGTAATCACTCCATATTCGCAGGTTTCATATTCGCGATTTCGCTTATTCGCGCAGGAATTATTGTAGCAAGTTTCAATATTCGCGGGAGGTAAACTTCACTTATTCGCGGTCACCTACCTTAAAACACCGTGCGATACAACGTCATTGTGCTTGCTCACAGTATTTTATATCACAGACCCAAAACGCAAAGGAAGTGAAATGAGTGCCGATAAAAGAGTGAGACGAGCAAGAAAAGTTATGTCATTAAGTGGAAAGGTTGAGTTGCTAGAAAAGCTGTCACAAGGCGAAAGTGTAGCGTCCGTTGGTAGGGCATCAACGAATCCACTGTGAGATAAATAAAAAAGGAGGCAAGTATACTGGCTAGTGTAAGTGGGAGTGCGCCTAAAAGTGCCAAAGTGTCTTGCTATACTCGTGATCTTGTCATCGACTAGATGGAAAAATACCTTAAATATTTGGATCGAAGATCAAACGCGTAAAAAAAGTTCCATTGAGTAGCCAGTTGATACGCGAAAAAGCGCATCGCTTATATGAGCTCTTAAGGGCAGCATCGCTCACTGAAGGAAGCAGCACCAAATCACTTACAGCAAGTAAGGGATAGTTGGAGAAATTTAAAAGAAGATATGCTTTAAATAATGTTAAAATAAGTGGCGAATCGGCATCGGCAGATACTGTACCAGCTGGAGCTTTTCCAGGCTATCTTAAAAAAGCTCATCGAACCTGAACAAGATTTTAATGCTGACTTGTTGGGACACGAAAACTGTTCGTTAGGCGAAAACTCGTAAAACGAAAATTATTTTCCCAATCTACATGTTACCCTGAAATTCACTTAATTGGTGGGTGGCAGGGGGTGCAATGCACCAAAACCTACCTAAAGATTGTCTATCGCAGGTTTAAATTTTCTATTGTGATCTCGCATTGTCCTTGGAAAGAACGAGCCTAGATAACGCTCCGTCCTACAATCGATCTCACGTATCTTATCGTCACGGTCGTTTCTACCTATATACGTTGGTGCTTCAATTATTCCTGCAACCTCGTCTTTTAGACATTCCGATCTATATTTCTCCAGAATCCGCAACCTTGAGTTCAATCTACGATCCTCCAGTGATATCCAGTTCAAATCACTCAATAATAAAGTGACGCTTTCCTTATGTCCGTACTTTTGTTTTACGATTCTGGCTGCTCTGCGCTGTACTCTTTCTAATTGAATTGCCCCTTCTCATACGGATCCCATATGCATGAGGCGTATTCCACTTTTGGTCTAACCAGTGATAAGTAACATGCTTCACTTACTTTTTCTGTAGTATTCCGTACTTTCTACCTATGAAAGCCAGTTTCTCGTTGGCCGTGCTTATAACTCGACGAATGTGCATGCACCACGAAATATCTCGACAAATGATTACTCCTAAATATTTTACATACTCGGCTGCTTGAATATTTATTCCATCTATTTTATACTCGAAACCTACTTCTATGTTCTTACTTTTCCAGAACGTAACTGCGGAACATTTAGTGTAATTAATTTCAATTTGCCATTCTTTGCACCACGCTGAAATGGCTCTTAAGTCTTCACGCAGCGACTGATGGTCCTCTTGGTTTTTTATTTCTTTATATAGAACGGTATCATCGGCAAAAAGTCTAATTTTACTACGAACTACCGAGCTACTTACTTCCTATGTAAAAAATTTTAATTGGTTCCGAAGGTCAAAAAAAAAAATATCCCATAGTTCACTTAAAAACAATACAGAACGGTACTAAATCGAGAGAAAACACCAATAATGATATATTAATGTATTTAAATGGCATTCTTAGTCATTAGCCTATGATGTCTTACTCTATATACTAGCGGTATTAGCCTATGGTATTCTAACTTTTGTTAGCCTACGATAGGTTAAATGCGGCGCATATGTCCTTCGACCGCTCGCCTTTCTCCAATCTTTGAATAATATTTTGTATCCTGGCTACACTTAAAGCCCCTCTCTCTTTTTTACATTACCACTTGCAATACCTGAAAGGCTGGCACGTTTAGGAGCCATGATTCACAAAAATATATCTTGATTTAAAAGATAAAAATGCACACCTGAGTATTCAATTTGCACATCCGAACATCGAAGTTATCTTTCTGCCCCCAAATTTAACTTCACTTCTCCGACCCTTAAACCAAGGAGTGATTGCTGCGTTCAGTAGTTACTATACCCGTCCGCTTCATCTTAAATTAAATGGAACGTGATCCCAGTATGACTCACCGAATGATGGAAAAAGTATATCATTGCACATTGCATACAAAACATTAAATTGTCAATCGAAGAGGTGAAACCTTTGACTATAAACGCAAGTTGGGGAAAATTGTGGAAGGAATCTCTCATTAACTTTGATGAATTTCCTTCACTTGATGTAGAAGTGATGATAATTGCAGGAAGGCACATGATATTGGAGGGGAGGGGTTTGAGGATTTGCAACCGGAAGAGATAGTAGAACTTTAGACACGCACAGTGGAGAGTTAACTGAAGAGGACCTTGACGAAATTGTTCAGTTTATGATGAAAATGATGGTGTGGAGGAGGATGTGACGACAAAGTCTAAGTTGAATTTGAAAACATTGGAAGGGATAATGAAACAGACGTCTGAACTTATGGATACAGTGTTTGATGTTGACCCAGTCATGGAACGAAGCAATACATTTAAGAGAAGTATGGAAGATTTACTAAATACCTATAGAGAGGATTACAAAGACCTACAAAAAAGCCGATACAGGTGCCAATCACAAGCTACTTTAAGAGAAGCTCAAATGCTCTCTCCGAAAGTAGCACCGCCAACGCTCTAAGTTCTCCTCATTCATCTGTTGGATCGCCAGCGGTTGATCCACGGGAGGGAGCCTCGTCCAACTAACATTTCCAACGCCGCAATTATAATTATTATTAAAGGGACGTCAACACCGTTATTAAAGGTATGAGTCATCATTTACTTTTTGTTTTTACGAATATATTAAATTGCAAATGAATCATAATATTTACTTGAATTATTCTCGCAATTTTCCTTAAAATAGTGCGAATAAAATTTTGGTTGCGTTATTACGTCTATCGCGTATTTTTCTTAATTCCACGTCGAGAAGTAAAGATTCGAGAACTACAGGCTATGCTTATTAACACTAAATATAAGTTTTAAAACAGTAAGAATGTTAATACTATATAAACTGAGAGTAGCTGTTCCCACAACCCCATTTATCCCATAAGCCTTTAGTATCTATATTCGCGGCGATTTTCAGGAACGTAACCCCCGCGAATATGGAGGGATTACTGTTTTTCCTGTAGAAAATTGCATGCTTTTTTATCTTTCCCAATGAAGTTCGTTTACGAACAACAGTCGCCCTTATATTATCGATTTTTTTGTATCGCGGGTCGCATCATAATACTCTTAAAAGTTTTTCTTTTTTTGCCGCGGGGTCAGCGACATCATCTTGGCACCAAGGACATTCACGCTTCGTAAGCGAATCGTTGTTTTTCTTTCGCATGCACGAAGAAATCTAAGAAGGATTCTGGTTCTCTGAACATGTGATTAAGGGTGATTACATGGTAATTATGTAAATTTATATGATGTACCGCCATCTAATATCCCCTTTCTTCAGTAAATCAGCCTATTATCTCGCCTCTCCCTTTCCTTATTTGTTTTTCATATTGAGTCGTTAAAATGTCATATTCCTTCCAAGAAAGAATTATACGTACAGCTTTGTCGGAAGGTTAAAAGGAGGCAAATACAGCATTTTCTCGAAAGTGCAGGGTTGCGCCTTCGTCTTACTGCATTCTATTTCCCTATGTATTCTAACTGGATGACCTGCGTTTTTTAAGCCAATAAGAGTAGGATTTTTATGATATTTTTAACGGTATAAAAACTTCAAATCGAAAATTATTGAAAGACAGTTATGATTGAGGGAATTTACATGTAATTGTTGACCTTCGAGAAGTCGGCTGTTGGAAGTCATTGGGTCATTTAATATTTATTTTTCAAACTGTAGGCTTATATGTCTTTCTTTATTACTTTTAATAAAAAATAATGCATTATTGGCTTAGTTCTGAATAATTTATGAATGTTATATGATTTTCTTGTTAAAAGACATAAATGATGTACAAAACTATTGGATTTTCTTTAAGTACTACCTGCTAGAAGCGAAGCAATCAAAGTTCTGATCAATGGAGTAAAGTTGCGACCTTAGGCCATTCTTTCGCTAAACTGCTAGTGGAAAAATAGTTGAATAAATCATAGAAAGAGATATAAGGCCTTCGTGAAATTTATCTCTGGCCGTGCATTTAGTTTAATACGGGACTTTGTCTTCTTCGTGTGAAGTTCGATCGCATCGTTCCTTTTGTTTCTTCTTGAGTAACATTTTTCATAGTTTACATTTAACCACTATAATTATGAGAAGTAAGATTCGTTAATTATAACGAGGCTCTGCCGACGTGTGCGTAGGAATATTAATATAACCCTACACATCCATTAAAATTCCCGCTTGAAGTTATCTTCATATTTTTGGCGACACTTTCTTTTAAACGCACCATTACATTTATTATACAAGAAACTTGCTTCAATTAAATGCTAAGAAAAAAACTTTTTAACTTGTGGCGGCGGTTCTTTAAAGCGTTCCCATTTTCCCCTCCATCTAATATTCAAGCAATCACTCAGTAATCATTCAAAGTGAATGTGACGCTCTCGGCACATGACTTTTCATCAGCGTTGCGGATCAATTACCTAACGGGTGAGATGTCTGATTATCGAAGCGAATGTAATGGACAGTGGTCGAGTGTTCCTGACCCGTAATCATCACCCTTTGGACGGAGTGGGTGTATAACCTTGTTCGTTTAGTGGTGGCAGGCGGCGCCGCGTGAGAGGGGAAAGGAAAACTTTAGGGGGAAAGTCGACGTCATAGCCATGCGCACTAGCATATTTTGGGTTCGGACGAGTCCATCATCAGCGTGGGAACCCTGGAGAGGAAGGGTACTTCTCCTTACGGCAGCACAATGTTTCTTGTCACACTCTTTTTGAGACCGAGCCTAGGCTGACATTTCCCGCGTTGCGTGCTATATTTATTATTGTTAATTTTTGTTGCTGCTTAATACCGTTGTCGTTTTCTTATTCTTTTTATTGGTTATTATTGTTAACGTTTTTAGGCGTTCTTTACAATAAGTAAAAAAAGAGCGCCTTATGGTCAGGTCGTGTCCGTACGTCTGTCCGCATATTTCATCTCAGAAACTACTGGGGGGATGTTGATGAAATTTGGTATTTAGGACATAGGGGCAAAGAAACTAAAAAAATATATAAATAGTTTACGTGACCAAGTCTGGAGTTCCACTTTATTGGTGACAATAAATGAACTTTTCTTTATATCTCGTAAAATATCACTTATAACAAAAAAGTCTTTAAACGACTTAGTAGAACTAGTCAAATAGCATATATTTTGTTCAGTATCTACATTTTTATCGAAGGAGTAGTCGATTTCAAGAAAATCAAAGAAAAATGTCGTATTTCACTTTGAAATTGGAAAATTTTCCCGTGTTTTTTAATTATTGTCAACGAAAATTATCTTCGTGGCAACTGAAGTAAACAATACCTGCTGTAAATACTTAATTAGTTTAATTTTATTTAGTGCGCACGCAACATTTGGAAAACGAAGGGAAATGGATATCCACGACGAAGAAATTAACGTAAATACGTTTATTTTCTTTACGTCGACTCAGCCTTTGTAAGTGAAAAGAAATGGGTAATTTACGACGAAGGAATAAACGTGAACATAAAGATTATTATATACTATTCAGATGAGGTATGTTTTAAGTAATTATCGATTGTTTTATTAATTATAACTGATTAGGAAATTAGTTGGTGAATCAAAAATTCGATATTTTTGGGCTTTTCCAGGCATTTCATTCGTAGACATTAAACTAACAAGGAGATTCGGACGAAATTTGGAGAGTAGAAAGTATACATGAAATAAGAGATTTCTTGTATCAAAATTCTTCCCATTGGCCCTTAGTTTCCGAGCAATAACCGTTCCAAATGTCGCGGAAATACGCAAAATCGATAAAAGTACATTTGGAGTATTAGCATCTAAACGTAACCGATGGCAACGACCATACCACGATGTAAAAAGCGATTCTCGTCAGATTCCCGGTCAGGTTACCGGACAGTTTACCGGACACTCGGTCAGATTACGGTAGTGAAACATCGTTGGGCCCGGCCAGTCCTTGGTTGGGTGACCAGCCCGGGGAAAACCGGAGGGTCGTTACTATGAAAAATAGTGAAATGGGAAAATGGTGGAGTAGCCGCAGCGGCTTAGAACGGTATCCGAACGCGAGAACACAGAAATTATACGAAACGGACACCGCCTAAAATGCCGCGACTACCGATTATGTTACATTAGACCTGCGATGGCGTGGATAAGATTTCGGGGAACTTCTTGTATTCATAGAATGTGAGAATGCACGCAGTCGCAATTCTTCGAATTTCTTATCCTCATGGACAAATAAATTTCAGGCACAAAGATGCACTTCACTAGGGTGACGTTTTTGTACCTCCTATTGTATAAGGTAGCCTGATCTAGATAATACATTTAACAGAAAGTTGGACTTTTATATTTGGCACCCGTCTATTGACTACCTGCCCGAGGAACCGATACCGAGAACAATCTCCCTTAAAAGGTTTGGCGGGAAAACACCACAACTGTTTTGATGTCTAATTCTCCCTTCGTGCTCCTCCCTCCCTTACCTTCTTCCCCTCCAGAAAATAGGTCGTGCAGCTGTTGCTCACGGCTAAACACGGCTTCCCCTATAGGCGGTCCCGCCTCAAGGATGGACTCGTCCTACCGTGAGAGTGCCTTCTGCGCACCGCCACCACAAAACGAACAAGGTATACTCGGGCGGAAACGCTAACAGGGTATCCGGCGCCGTTGACTTATCTAAAGGAACGGTGCTGTGCTCGGACCGTCCTTGTTTCCAGCGAAATTTGTTTCCCTGGAGTTGAAGTCGTCTCTGTTAATAAACTCTGATCGTCATGACCGTGTTCATCTTTTTAACTTCTCGATTAGAGCATTCTTCGAGCCTTTATAATTTTCGAAGGCGGTCTCACCCTCTAAGCGTCTGGGTATGCCACCCGACATAAATCCTGAACCTCCTTACCGTTCCAATTTTGGAATATCCTCGCTCTCTCAGGTACTGTTAAGTCATTGGCGGTAGGTTAGTAATAAAAAGACTTGAATTAAAGAAAATCATCTTCAATCAGGAGATTTTAGAAAATGGCTAGTTTAGGGCGATCCTTAACTTCCTTTCGCCCTATGTTTTTATAAATAATCGAGACTTTGGATGCAGTTACTTGTAGCAATCTTTGAGCGACGAGGAAATACTTTTCCATCACTAATATGTAATTTAGATGTCGAACGATTTGGTTATCTCGATAAAAAATAATATAGAAGATAAATTCATGCATAAATACATCGTCTTCCCTTTTTGTGGTTTACTTTTATTTAGAAATTATTTTTTGTCCAATTTAAAGTTTATTATTGTTTGTTATTAGTTAAATCGATATCGACTTTTAGATTCATATCGGTAGACACCTTTTATTTATAGCTCAGGGTTAATTGAAGTACTTTTAAGAGGGATTTTTACAGGTTATGGTCAAAGGTTGGAGACAGGTTGTCGTTTAATCTTCATCGTGAAGCCGAAATGACATTCTTAAAAACTGGATCTGCAAGTAATTTTATAAACCGCGGTGTAGATTTTAATATTCAATAAAAAGGATGCGTACGTGATGATATTCACTGCAAGATTCCACTTTTCTTGTAAATTACATTAACTAATACCAAAACTTTACTTCACGCTTTAGAAGCACAGATTTGTGCAAGTTGATCATTCAAAATATGATAAAAATTTGAATGTTTTTATTATCATCATCTTTGTTTAGGCATCTTTCCTTTAATTAAATGCTGTGTTGTGAAAGGGAATGGAGGTAGGACACGGAGTCTATCCATGAAAAAATCAACAGAAGGGAAAGGAAAAAACACTGTCACAAAACATTAATGGGAATATAAACCTCAAAAGTGAGACCAAGAATTCAATAGAGGCAAGAAAGAGTAATGTTATCTGTCAAGATAGGCGCTCGCAGTAATAGCGCTGAAAGAACGTTTTTAATATTTGCTCAAGTTATCTTTAAATTTCACTTTTTTACGGAAAATAGCTTGCGCAAGAGAAATCTTGGGAGTTCAGAATGTCTTTATTGATAATTTCATGGTCAGAGCATCTGCTGTCAAGTAGATGAGCTGGTTTCGATTCTCGGTCAACATCGGGAGTTTTCTCCTTTCCACTTGATTTTATATAGCGTAGATATTTATCCAAGATAAATGAGAGACATCAACTTTTACACTTTACAAAAATTTGTAGTCACTAAATAGTTTGATCGCTTTGACAGTCTTAATAACCTCAATATACAAAAAAGGAGACAAACTAGGCACATAAAACTTCAGAACTCCGATTTTTCTAATAGAAAATTTTACTGAAAAAACTTTTTTCACGTTATCATATATTCGTGGAGGTTTAAATTTTTTGTGTATTTTTTTAGCTGTGTTGATTCCAGCAACAAGACGCAACGTAACCTAAAATTTGCAAGGAAAAAATGAATTTCGCTAAGTACGCCTATGGGGCAAGAACTGAGAGAACGCTTAAAATTACCTCGCGCTTCTTTTTTCTCACTCTCACACCATCTCTCTACTTTCGACTATCTTTTCTTCTCTTTTATTTCTTTCATCTTCATTTATCGAAACAAAAAAGTTTCCGTCTCGTCCACTCCACTTAAAATCCCCTGGTCTTCTTCCTTAAAGGCAATCTCCGGGGCGAATTCATCGAAGGAAGCGCGTGTTTGCATAAATATTTAACTCTCGTCTCCATGCCCGTACCTGCTTCTCTTTGTTTCACTTCCTCTCTCCTATTCCTCTTCTCGTCTGTCTCTTTCGCTTACCCTCCTCTCTTTCTCTCCATCTCTTTCTCTCCATCTCTTTCTCTCCATCTCTTTCTCTCCATCTCTTTCTCTCCATCTCTTTCTCTCCATCTCTTTCTCTTCTCTCTCCCTCTTTTCTTCTCTCTCCCCTCTATCTCTCCTCTCTCCCTTTCTTACGCGCTGAAACATCAGGCTCTTTACGCCGTATCATTTTTATTCTGCGGCAGCATTTAAAGAGAGAAAAAATTCGTACTAAAGCGTGTTCTTCTTTTTTCGCCCTTTAAAGAAAGAATTGGAAAAAAACGAGAGAGCCTTGCCGTCACCTCGGGATAAATAAGAGGCATCTGGGAAAGATGGAGGGAAAAGAAGGTGGGGCTGAAAAGCCGAAACGCCCAGAATATTCTTCGAGAAAGAAAAGCCAAATTTTAAGGGCAGGAGAGGGGAGGGAAAGGGAAGAAATAGATGCATAGCGAAGGGGAAGTAAAGGAAAACGAGATAAATATAGCCAAAGAAGATGCAAGGGAATGAAAGGGAAAATGAGGAAGAGTAAGAAAAAAGAGAGAAGGAAAGTGTAGAAAATATGAAAATTAAATTAAAGAGAAACAGGATTGCGGTATTATAAATGGCAATTCGTGGGAATTGAGTCTAATCCTTTGATTGCGATAAACGTTTTGAATTACACCTCTGTGATAATGCTACGTTGAGATGGTTAGCGGTAATCAAAGGAGCAATAAATTAGAGTTAGTTTAAGCTAAGAAAGAAGGAATGCGAAAACTTTGCGAAGGCCTTAAGTGCGTTTAACTAAGAGAGCAACAGTAATTTATATCCGATTGTTAAATATCCCCTTATTTTTTTGAAATTATCTTTAGATAATTTCAAGGGGCGGAGGCTGCCAGAAGGGCTATGTATGTACTTATTTATATGATATTTATAAATAAATAAGTTGTGTTATTGAAGAAAAAAAATGAATAATTATCGTAATTTGACGTAGGAATCAAAAGGATACAACACATTGCTGTTACGTAATGATAAAAATCCTCACAATCATCTTTTCGTTGGCCCAAAAACGTTTTTTATTTAATTGGACTTTTATTAAATCCGTAGTAGAGTGTTCAATGTCATGAAAAACAATAGTATGAACCGTGCGAATTTGTTTCGAGTTATCATGAAATGAGTCGTCTTCCCTTAGCTTTAACTGAGCTCGTGTAAGGATGCATTCATATTCTTGGAAAACCCATAAAGATGCTTAGGTCGAGCAGTAACACAATTAAGGACGAAGGCAATGAGGTGCCTCGTATTTGTGAAACCTTGGTGACAACATTTCTGGAAAAATCTGCACTTATATATTAGACGCCATTGCTTCTGGAATTGTTCTCTGAGTAACCCTGGGTACGCAAATAGTCCTTTGAAGTAATTAACTTAGTTTACTTTTTTAATTCTCCCGAAGTGGAATTATTACTGACTGAAAAATTTATTTTCACTATTACATGAAAACTACTCTGATAAATTACAGATAAATACGTTATTAACGGCCCTTCAGGTTATATTCAAGTAAGGTTCTCGGTATATCGATGGTCTGCGAAGCATTCAGGTTTTAGTACTTCTGCTTAATAAAAAAATTACATTTTATTATATTATCGAGGAAGTTTAAACATATGTATCCCAAAGGCCAAAATATATCTCGTAAAACTATCCATGATTATTTTTAGATTTGTTTCTCATTAGGGGTTTCATGAAATTTTAGCCATGTAAAACTATTTGATAAAGTCATTTAGCATTATTTGACATGTTTAAATATAGAAGTATTCTTGAAATAAATCTAAATCTTGAGTCTTTATTTCATAAGTACGACTTGTGAATCCAAGGGGGAGAGATAAGGAGATTAGGCATTCTTATTCTTCTACGTGATTGACGTTGTTTGTACTTTTTATTTCTTAAAATCTGCATTTTAAAACAATTCATCGTGCATTATATTGTTTCCTTTCATATCTGTTTTATGCATTCTTAGTCAGATAAATTATAAAGAATATAGATCAATTTTAAGTGGAGTTTATTAATTGGGTTTTGCCTTTTTTTGCTATATCGAAATGAAATTCCACAGAATTGTTTATCTTAGTGGATTTAAACTTGCAAGAAAATTTTTATTTAGAAAGAATCGCGTGTCTTCGTGAAGATTTTACTTTTGGGAGATTTTTGATTTAACTTTTGGTATACGATAATTATTATTATAGCTAATTTTTATTTGGTTACATTCGTGATATTCAGCAGGTTCAAATTTGTTCGGTTCCGCGGGTGGAACCTTTGCTGTCCTCGGAGTCCTTTTTTCCTTAAATTTTCGCGATTAAATAAATATTTATCAGTGGATGTGGTAATCATTGGAATCCATCGCACAAATGTTTTTAGTTTATTTATAAATTTAATAGTGAAGTATGGTGCTTTCCATCGTAAATCGTTAAAATATTTTAAGAAAATAATATATATGGAAGTTTACCGTAGTTCTCGCCCCACCTTTATCACAGAATACAACACTCTGTTTTGTCCTCCATTGAGAATTTACAGTGCAGGGGTCTTAAGTTACTTTACGTTAATTGCCATTCCCTTCTGACGCGAGTATCGAAATTTCAATAATAAAACAGGAAGCGGTGTCACGCGGTAGAGCCCTTTTCTTTCATGGATGTTTTCGGAAGACAGAGATACAAGAAGAAGAAGATTGGAGTTATAGACGGAGAGCAAGTAAGATAAACCCCTTTAAAATCGATTTTTCCTCCGTCGAGGGTGCGTACCTCCTTAAATGTGGCTACCACTTGACTAGCTTCCTTCCACGCGATGGGGACGGATATAGAAACGAGACAAGACGGTGATATGGGCGGGAGGAGAGAGAGAGAGGGGAGAAGGGTTGGGGGTCGCGAGGACACTGGGTGAGCTGCGGCGGTTTTGGTGAGGTGGCGGAAGGTTTCGAGGAGGGACGTCCTTAAAAGCGGAAGAAGTGAATTACAGCATTACAGCAAGGAGGCAGAAATGCCTCCTCATATCCTCCCAAGGTCGCACTCGAACGATAAGAATTATTGGAATACGAGAGATGATGAAGTGGCCGAGGTTTTTTTGAAGGGTTTCGTACAAAAACAGTCCTGAGGTGGCGCTGTTGATGCGGTTGTATATTCACCCTTGGCGTCCAGACTCTTTCCTTTACACACACAAATATACATACACATACATATACACAGTCACACGCCTGCAGGTACGGCGTAGAAGGGATAATTAAACCTACCAGGGTAAATATACAAGGACATGAGGCTTTTCAAGTACGAGAGACCTCGATCCAGATATGGAGCTTCGTTGTAAACACACTTGTCACCTACTGGAAAAGCCGTATTCATCTGAGAGGTGCATGAGGTCCAGATGAAACTTCGTAGGGTACTTTCTCGGGTAAAAATAATGCAGGAAAGGTCGAAGGAAAAATAAAAGTTTTAGGTACGTGTTCTTCAAGTTATTTTTTTTAAGTGGTGGCGGTAAAGAACAAAAAAAATATTCCTAATTAATTATTCCCACTAGTCAATTGCGTAATAAACCAAGTTCGTTAATTTTTTGCGAGTAGATTTTTTCATAGACAATATTATAGATCCCAATTATTATTTCCTCTCGCAGCGAATTTACAAAATTACCTAGTAGATTGTAGAACTGTAGAATTAACGGTATTTTGACAGAAAAAATTAAATATCAAAGAGCCCATTTTTTACAGATTTTTAACGATTTCATATTGTTTCTTTAAAAAAGATAATTTTACCAATAAACAATTTTCAATATTTCTGTAAGGATGAAAAAACAATTTCTAAACAAGATAAAATCATTTATGCATGGAAGATACACATAATAATTAGAATTTTCTCAGTAATCAAGCGGTTTAGCACTAATTGATTAAGTTCCTGTAAAAATGATGGGACTCTTAGATTTTGAAAAGAAGAAAGGCCGGTTCTCACAAATCAGTACAGAAATTCGACACGACGACGACGCCATCCTAAGGAACGGTACCGAAGCTAAGATTTTTTAGTCTTTCCGTAGGCTTTTTGGTTATGCTGTGATTGTCAGATTCTGAGGAAGAAAAACCGGGAAAAGACATGTTCTAATTAATTTAAAAAAACGTGACGATGCACGATTTCGTCTTTTCGATATTTATTTATGATTACCTGTAAAATAGGAAGATTTTGCGCAGCCCGGACATATTTTTATTAAATAATTACTCGAATTTTATATTTGCAAAAAATATGAATTCGAACAACCTATCAAAATAAGGCCATTTCATGGAAAAGCTTGAACGAACGTTGAAACTAGTTTTAGCAATTATGTAATGTTACCTGCAGAAAATGCGTCAAAGCACTTACTGCGTGATATTTCTTCCCGGCCGAGACTTATATTTATCGCCACATAAAAGGTTTTATCGAAAGAAGGTTTGTGACCGTAGAACATAAAGAACTTTATCGTTTATTCGGAGTAGAAAGATATTGTCCTAAGCGTGATGACATCAACCGTTCGATATTGAGAGAATTGTTGCAAAATCCAAGTTCTTTTCGAATAGCCATATAGCGAAAGTTCCGAGGTCTCTGAATGCGTCAGCCATTGTTCTGTTTTATTGGTTGAAAGATATTCGTGTTTAGAATGGGGCTGATATCATCGCTCACTTCTTCGAAAGTTCTGTTTTTTTCCAGTTGTATTTGTTTGTTGAAGGATAAAATGACAATCCGCACGCTTATAGTCGGCCCATGTTTTCAAATAAGATAAGTTATTCGACTGTATCGCTATCTTTTAGTGATAGATAGATTCCATTGTTTAAAAGAAAGCTATTATACTAGGATTGCAAAATCGCTTATATTGAAAATGTCGTTTTAAGTGGCGACTTGGAAATTAACAAATAAAGAATAATGATAATGACATGAGTACGCCACCGCCTTCAGCGTGGCTTCTATTTAATTGAGATACTATGTATGTTTTTGCACTTAATACTGGGAATGTTACCGAAACAAATCATGTAAAATTAAAGTTAAGGTTGCTACGTATGAAGTTTTATTTAGGTATTTACCGCGCGCTTCGGTGCAATTTTAAATCGACTGTGAAATTAAACAAAATTTTCAGTATGAAATATGCCGTAACTGCAGTTAAATCTTAATTAGCAAAGTTATCGTTATATAAATGCCTTTATTAAGTTTTTAAATACAGTAAAACTCCGATTATCCGTGTTAATTAGGATTTATGTCCGGAATAAAGAACACGGATAGTGCGCATTTTTAAGGCAACGTAATGCCTGTTAAATACTGTACAAATTTATTTTAATAAAAACAGGTCGCACGACATAAATTAAGAGCTAACTATTAAACCAGAAACTGAAATTAAGGTGGAATAAATTAGCAGAAAATCAAAATTTGTTTTTGACAATGACTGTCTGTCTGAGAAACAGATTTCTGTGCACAAAAAAGATGGGACAGTAAGGATAAAAATGTTACTAAAACATTCCCGAATGGTTTAACATCGCTGCGAATTGTAGATGGCTCTTGTTTTATAAGACTCTCTCTAAAATGAAACGGAAAACTTAGCGTCATTTCGGTTAAAAATGGTAGGTAAATCAATTTACATGACATTTTTTGACAAATAACTCGGTTAATATTGGCTCTTTTGCTGAAACTGCTTTTGCCTGATTGATATGATACATCGGTGAATGTTAATACTTCAGTAAAGTCGGTGTCTTCTTAATTTTTCATACAAGCAGGAAAATTCAGACTTGCTTCAGAACTCCCCGGGTTTTACTGTAATAGTTTCCATCAATATTTTATTCATCGTATCAATAAATCTCAGTGGAATCGATGCGTTAATTGTTAAATTTAATGTTTACCCATTTTGGATTCATAGCCATTGATTGCTTTGTGAATAAGTGGTGTCCTCCGTTAGAGGTAAGCTGTTTAGTTTGGTTCTCTTAAGTTTAAGTGAGATTGATGAAACCTCAAACCTATTTAAATACTTGAGGAACTTTCTTCCTAAAACAAACTCACGGCCATAAATTCTCCTTTATCATTAATCGTCTTGAAATATGAAATTTCTTTGGAATTCAGTTCAGCCTTATTTACTCTTTCCGTTTCTTTTGATGAGTTTTCTCAAAAAAAGAAAAATTGCTTATGTAACCACGTTATATTTCTGTTTGTCTGACTGAGATATTTGTAGGAGATTCTATTTGCTTACTTATCTACATATAAGTATTTTCTGAGCCTCAACTTTTACACAGTATTAGCTTTTGTAAATTTCCGGATTTAGGCATTTTGTGTCACATGTTGTTGTGATAAAATTATATATTGATGATGGGATTCATATTCTCCCTTTTCTCCAACGGAGATAGAGATAGCGAAGAAAACGTGTTTTCGGACATTACTTGAAAATTATTTTTGCCGTGTATTATAAAATTATCGGTGCTCAAGAACTCTCTGAGAGGTTCATAGGAAAAGTGCTATAATCTCTTGCTTCGGCGAGGGTAATTCATTTATTTTTCGCCATTCCCAATCTCTTATTTCCTCTCGAATAGTTTTCTAAAACTTCGTTCATCTTGCAGCTTTAAATTCAGATCCAATACTGGCGGTTCTCAGTTTTTGATTGTTTTAAGTCCCGGATTCCATCTAAGCGTAGTTTTCAATACATAATTTATTCTCACTCGTAATGTTGAGATGTTCGTTTCCTACGTATATTACCTTGTCCTTTCCAGATTTTTCAGTTCATCCAACACAACCCGTGAAATCTTAAGAGTAATTTTTATACTTTATACTTTGTGGGAGATCATTTCCCTCAAACATTACCTTACATTACCTCTGACGATGCGAATTCAAATGAAAAGACTACGGAATAAAAAATAAGATGAGAAATACGGATTTGGAGCATTTTTAGGCTAGTTTCCAAAGGAAACATAGCCATATGAAATGGTTTTGTCTGTGTGTATGTATGTGTGTCCCCTACTAACAACTTCTGCACCAAGGGACCGATTTTCATGAAACTTGGTATGAGGCTCGTACTGCCAGAGTCAACCTCCTGGCTATATTTTATTTGGCGAAGATTGAAGTCCCGGGTTCGATTCCAGGAACGTTTTTCCCTATTTGTTTTACTTAGGCAATATCTAATCCATCGTGCAGAAATGTTTTCTTTAACACTTTAAAATATCTTAAATTTGTGATATCGGAGCGAGGTTTGCACTGTTCTAAGGAAAAAATAATGTAGATTCTAATTCTTATCACCAAATTTTGATAATTGATCATATTTTCTTGAATTTCTACTAAAACAGCGTTTTTAGGTTTTAAACCGCATTTTATCGGATTGTTGCCATGGAGACAATTATTACTGAACTCGGCTTGAACATAGACGAATGAACAAATAGGTTATTTTCTTTTCCACTCGACTACCCTTCAGCAATAGACATTTGATCCATACATATTAGCATATAAACAGTAACATTTATTAACTTAGTTTATTTAAAAAAATACATGCAAAATATAACGTCAGAAAGAGATTTTGACATTGCATTTGGTAGTATTTTAAACCTGATAATGCTCTATTAATTTGTTTTCCAATTTTTCTTCATCAATGATAAACTATGAATTACAAATGGTAGGTATTTATGGTATGAGAATTCCTTGGGATTTCTAACACACACTGAAAGATTTCCTGTCAATATAAGTAATCATTTCGGGACGTCAACTTTGGGAACCCAGCCTGCATTAGTCCTGGTTTGGGCTTCTTGTTTTCTTAACCAATAAAACAAATACGGTTTTTCTCGATACCTAATCCGTGGATGAAAATTATTTTCTCATAAAAATACTAATCTGACATAATTTTACAAATATGTTGACCTGCCACCATTTACCGTGAAATCGAATGAATACTTACGTAGATCACTCACGCATTTAGATATTATTTTAACAACCTAAACTCTATTCAAATCCAACTTCTTGATCATTCGAAATGATTCACACCTTAAAGAAATTCCTGCGTGTCCGAGTTATTCGGAAATAACCGTCGAATGAACTGCATCTGCAAAGACAAAAGGAGGAAAGAAAATGACCAACATTTCCTTTACCGCGAGTGTCCACGCAGGGCGGACTATTTAAGTGTCTGAGGCGTCCTCGTGCGTGAAAAGGGATTTTCCGAGAAAGAGATGCATGGATTCATTCACGTTTGTTCGAAGCACTCCTCTCACCTTGTCACGTGACTTCCGAGACTTAAAGGTCGGGGAAGTCCTTAAAGCCGCTTTTAACGAGGTCTCATTCAAATTCCAATTGTGCCCGCGTCATACGCACTTTTTTTAGTCAAACAATGGCGGAGCGAGTGACTGAAAAAATATAACCCATCCTTGCCTACCGATCTCTTTTAATTTCTGCCCTTTGTCTTCCGTCTTTTCTTTTATCTCTCGTTATATCCCATGCTCCAAACAATGAATGCAAGTATGAATAATCAATCGGCGGAGCAGAGAAAAATTCTGGGAATACTTAGCGATAACCTAGTGCGTATTTTTCCGCTTCGCGATGCGCACGTGGTAATAGATTGATTTGAACGAGTGACCAAGGTACAGATTTTTAAAAATGTTGGTGAAATTATTCTTTTTTGTTCCATAGTGTATGTCCACAGTGTATGTCGCACTAGTTAGCAGTTAACTTTTAAATTTAAATTTTAGACTGTTTAATTTGTGACAATTTCCATGTGATACTTAAATAATATTTCAATAATGGACTGAAAATATAACGGATGGAGATTAGAACATACAAAAAATCGGCACAAGTTCATAAATCGTCGTGAAGTTTTACCACCAAAGTAAACCAGCGCACAAACATGTATTAAACAAATTTCGTCAGTATTAGCACATATTCCGCAGACATATTCGTTACTTTTGGTCAAACTGGGTTTTCAACTTCGTCTTGTTTTATTTTCCTTCCTCTCTTTCTTTCCAGTTCGCTCTTTCTTCCTTTTCAGCTGCTCTTTTCTCTTCTTTCCTTACTTCCTCATTTCTTACTTCATTTTCTCATTGTTTTTTCTGCACTCCTTTGCACACAAACATTTCAAAACTTTCAAAATATTTTATTTTTTCTTAGCTTGTATATAACTAGTATACAGTTTTTGATTTTGAGGTATTCATTCAATTTTAATTTCATATACTTGCAAACATGTAATTTTCTTTATGTAACTTCACCTACTGATGGGTAAGTGTTCTGTCTTTGTTCCGCGTACCACTAATGGCTTGCTGGTTTGCCTTAAATGATCCACGTTACTGATTAAAACACGAAGTAAAATGTTAAAGGTGAGACTACCCTCGGGAAACAATAATAAACTTCAACTGCAGAAATACGATTGATCCGGTTCAGAGGCGCAGCCAGAAATTTAGTTGTGGGTGGGGAGGACAAATACTTAAACTCATTATTATCTGAGCACTTGTTTATTGATTCATCTGCAAGAATAGTAATGATAGAAGCTAATGAATAAAGGTACTGATTCTAATTTGGACACCTTCGTTCCACCTTAGTTCCATCTGACGCTCGCATACTCAATGCTTTTGTTAAGATTATCCCCGATCTTGGAGGGGCGGAGGGACATACGCCCGGTTGCCACCCCTCCCCCCCCCCCCGTAGCTGCGCTACTGATCCGAGATTATATTCTATTTTTAGGAGCATGGTCTGTGAATCAGAAAAGCTTAAGAAACACTGGGTTTTTATATATAATTTATACTTAAGATTACCCTTGGAAGGGTGGCGCTGTGAAAATTAGCTTACTCGAAGGTGTCTAATATAAAACCTTTGTTTTTCAGCACGAATACTTTTTGGTACGAATCTTAGGATACGTATCTTATGATAAGTTTTTTCCCGAATGACAGGCTGCGGTTTTCAAAATTTTGAACGATGTTGCTGTTATTACGTCTTAGCGAATAGTGTTATAATTACTATATCATTTTCAAGTGACTTGAGTTATGGATATGGTGTTACTCGTTGCGTAACGTAAATTTTATGGAAAAAATGTCATTACGGTATTCTTGAGAAGAGAACACCGAAAATATTAATTTACGATTCCTATAAACCCATAAAATATTTGCTCTTTTTTGAGAGAATCGATTGTCAAGAAAGGCTTTCGACATTTATTTAGGGCGGGGTTTGCGACACCATATTCCCTGGTGAAAAACAGGTCACAAATGCTGACACAAATAAAGAGTAGATGTAATGCATGCATAGCTATTTAGTACCTAAGATCCAGTTCAACGTTGAATTTCCTTCTCATCGAAGAACATTAGCACGTTGATTTGATTGGCACAAATAAATTAGGAGTCTGACCTTGGTCAAGTGAAACTGATTGATCCAAAAGAAAACGATGGACTTCGAGAATTATGCTTTTTCAAGTTTCGCTTGTTACCAATATTCAGATACCTTATTTAACCTAATACAAGTCGATTTAATTAAAAATAAGATATTATATAAATTGGAATATTTTTAACTTGTATAAGCCTGTTGTGCTGGAAAAATGAAAATGTAACTATAAACTTTGATAATAAATAAATACGTTAACCTAATCAACCAATTTTAAGGTAACTAAGAGAATCTATATGAAGATTAATGGCATCTTTGCGTCTCGGACCGAATATGAGCTTAGGACCAATTTTTCCATGCCGTATTTTGATGGAAAACGTCGGGTTTTAGGCGGGAAATCGCAGTATTTACTTAATTTTTCTCTTTTTTTATACAGTTACGAACGGGCATTATGTAAGCCGTTTTCAAAAGGCGAGAATCCCGACGCGATATTTTAAATTGGAAGAACGAACGCCGAAATGCGATGGGTTATTTATTGCAGCGATGGACTTTCAAAACTTTGCATTACTGCTGTTTGGATTTGATAATTTATTATTTTCCGCCGTAAAGGGTTAACCTTGTCCCATTTTTAACTCTGTGAACTAAATTTGGGTTCTGTCCGGTATGAAAAGTCATTAAGCGGAAATGGAAGCGGGGATCGCGGAAATCAGAGGTATTAATGGTTACAAACTTAAAAAAAATGCGCATTAATATGTGCATTTTGCGAATAATTTAGGGGCACCGGGATAAAATTGAATCATAATGAAAAGAGGCGAGAACCAAATGATGCCTTTCAAACTCGGAATTTTTTTTAATTTGATGGGTATTTTCGAACATAAATGCAGATTGAATGGACGAATAACGGCTATAATCATAGTGGTATATTTATTTGTTAAATTGTAACGTATTTCATTGGTTTCAATCGCTCAGTACTCGTAATGTAAATTTTTCAAACATGCTGCGAACTGGTTTGGCAGGTAAAGTACGAGGCTCCATAACAAATGATAAGTAGTTCATTTTAAGGTGGTTCTAATGGATGTGAAATAAAAACAATTATGTGAGAAGGAAAGAGAGAGTACGCACAAATTAAAAGTATAAAATAATTAAATTAGAAATGTGGGCTCGCTTTTTTCTCTTTTTCTATCTCTATATAACTGTACTCGTCGTTCTGAGGGTTGACTTCATTGAAACTATTGTTTTTTAAACTTAAGAAAATTTAATATTGAAAGGACAGAAAAACAAGATGTGCAGTTTTGTCGATCGCTCGCTGATTCTTGTATCTTTTTCAGTTCTGATTGTGAGATTACTTAGTTCTAATTTACTCGACAGAAGATCGCCAACTCATTATTTCAGGCCGTCCGATGAGTTAAATTAGGAATTTACTGGGCTCATTCGAAGAAGAGGTTACGATCATCGATCCTACTCTTCTGTACATCCGATTGTCTGATAGTCCAGAGTCTACAATTCTTTATAAAACAGCCATATTACCGCCAATTTCAGAGGCATTTAACTTAGCTCGATTATTAGTCAACAGGTACAATTTAATTCCTTAAATAATTGAATGAAAAACATTTTTTAAGGCTTCGTAAAAACAACACATACATCGGTGAACGCAGGGAGTCTTAACTTCTATTTCTATTATTTCAGTTTTTCTTACTTTTAGATGCCAAAAATAGAGATTCATCCCCAGCAAACTCCAATGCAATATCAAATGAAATATTATGGTCAGAACACCACTTGTATTTCCAAAAAAACCACTGATAGGGGCTTCTTCGTATCCGTGATGTGCATATGGTTTTCCCAACCTTTTTATGGCTGTTGGAGATGCTTCATTTATCAATTTTACACGTTGGACCTCATTATTTGATAAACGACAATAAGCGATAATAATTCATTCGATCAACTCGTAAATCTTTATGACTCAAATACAAGCGTCTTAAGAAAAATTTTCCACGATATGGAGGAACACGTCGGATCTGGTTTTGCAATTTTTAATCCGAGGAGTTATTTCTCGAGCTGGGGCGTTTCTAAATTGAGAATGTTATCTATTTATGAAGCTCACCGTTAACTGTCATCAGGTATGTTTATGTGTGAGTAAGAGAGCTTCTAAAGATAAGATTTCTCGTTTTTTTGTGTTCTATTGGTCAGGAAAAGTGTTACGAGTCGATAAGCTATCTGGAATAGGATTTTCTGAGAAGCTTCTGGCATGCACTTACAATAAAGATAGACAAAGAGACAGGTACTAAGAGAAAAGTTTTTTCTCTTGACTTACCTCTTCAGTAGCGAAAATAAAGTGTTTCTAAGCGATGCGACAAGCATGTGCAAGTAAACAATTTTTCGCGCATTCCAAGGTATTTTTCCATTATCTAAGGCGAATTCTTGAGGTGGGTTAAGTGCCAACACTCTTAATGAATGCTGTCTTTCGACATTAATTGAAAAATCCATGATCTAGATCAAGAAAATTCTAGATCGGTGGCAGATACTTGCACCTACGACTAGAGTTGGAGTGTTTGTGCTCTACTTGCGACCTAGATGCCGATATGCGGACATTTTTATTCCCATGGCAACAGGAAGAGCAAATGTTAAGGCTCGGTGTCGAATCCTAGAAACGTGATTTCAAAACTTTTCCGCATGTTACTTCACGTTCTCCATAGTTTCAAGCCATAGTAAATGGCAAATTAAAATTCTTGTAAGAAATTATTTTCAAGTGGATTGACCTGGCTTTAGTTTTGCACGCGCCCAGTGATTTTAAACTCACTAATGTATTTTTTGCAAAATTTCATTTATAAATGTTTCATAGTTATATTTCTATAGTGTTTGCTTCTCTTTAAATTAATGAAAATGATACAACATACAACCGTACGTTTCGTCTTTGTTCTGATGTGCTCTTATGTGACAATGTTTCTTGTGAAAATTCCTATGGGGAGGGAGAATAATTCTGCTCTTGTTAAGAAATTGATCCTGGCTCTGCCATTTTCCGAGAGGATAGTCGGTCCTCTGTCCTACCGAGAAATAACGGATTATTCACCTTCAAATTTGGGAATTTCTTTTTGTTCATATGTTTACGAGGTTTACCTAAATCTTTCATCATTTCCGAACCATGTGCTCACGGTCATAAATCTCATCTTCGATTTTTTGTAGCTACTAATTACGCACATTTCATGTCTACATATGCGGATCATTTTCCTAATATCAATTTATGTACTCACGATAGTCTTTTTTCGTGGAGGCTTTACGGGAATTCTAATTTGAAAATGGTTTTGTTTTTAACTCTGGAGCCAGATGTCGGGGTCTGACAGACCCCACCTCCACTTTATATTGCTTCGACATGCGCGTAATGAACTGTCGTTCATTGGCATGCCAGGACTACTCAGTTGAGCGAGTGCATCAGCTGTGTTCAAAATATTTAAATACAAATCATAATATTATAATTAGCTTTTATCTGTTCGTTACTAAGATATTTGCAAGATAATCAGTTTGGTTTTAGAAGAGGAAGGGGGACTAGAGATGCTATAGGATGTATGAGGATGATGATAGAAAGAGCGCTAGAAGTCAATAAAGATATGTATTTTTGTTTTGTAGATTGGGAGAAAGCTTTTGACCGAGTGAAATGGGATAAGATGCTGGGTATTTTAAACAAAATAGGAATAGATTGGAAAGATAAAAGACTGCTTAAAAACCTTTACTTTGATCAAAAGATTAGAGTCAGGGTTGAAGGAGAAGAAACAGAAAGTACTTCAATAGGGAGGGGAGTGAGGCAGGGTTGTCCTATTTCACCAGCGATATTTAATATGTATGCAGAAACAATAACAGAAGAAGCGTTGATGGAAGAGAAAGGATTTAAGATAGGAGGTGAAAGTATTACCACCATTAAATACGCAGATGATCAGGGCTTAATAGCAGAAGGCGAGAAAGAGCTTCAGAGGATGACAGACAGACTAGTTGAGGTTGGCCAACAATATGGAATGAAGATCAATACAGAAAAAACGAAAGTCATGGTGGTTTCAAAGGAACATAAAGAATTAAATATAATGGTAAATGGCCAAAAATTGGAACAAGTAAGTAGTTTCAAATATCTCGGCAGTATTTTAGCACAGGATGGAAGTAGTACACAGGACATCAGAAGTAGGATTGCAATGGCAAAAGCAGCATTTAACGAGAAGAAGGAGCTTCTCACAAGCAAGAAAATAAATCTAGAAACAAGGAAGAAATTAGCAAAATGCTACATATGGAGCATAGCTCTTTATGGTGCAGAGACGTGGACGATAAGGAGAAAGGAGGAAAAATATTTAGAAAGTTTTGAGATGTGGGTATGGAGAAGAATGATGAAAGTGAAATGGACAGAGAGGAAGAGAAACGAAGAAGTATTAGAAATGGTGGGAGAAGATAGGATGCTAATAAAAACAATCAGGAAAAGAAAAGCAAATTGGATAGGGCACATATTGAGAAGACAGTGTTTACAAAGGACGATCTTAGAAGGAAAAATTAGTGGAAAAAGAGGAAGAGGGAGAAAAAGAATAGGAATATTAGATAATATAAAGCAGGGATATACTACTTATAGAGGTATAAAAGAGGCTTCTAGGGAGAGAGAGAAATGGAGGCAGCGATTCAGTTAAAACCTGTCTTCGGACAGAAGCATGATGATGATGATGACTAAGATATTTTCCCACGTTATCTTGCAGAAATATCATGGGGTACGTCAGACTCCAAGATATGAGTTATCAAATAAAAGTTTAACCGTCTGGTTCCAGGGTTAAATAAGTAAATAGGAGGTGGGTTAAAAGAATACTTCTTTCCATCTTATCACCAAGCTGTAATTTAAACCGTTGTTGCATCGGAGTTTGTAGAGCTTGGCATCACCTTTGCCGTTTCACCTTTTAGCCTCTTTGGACTCTAACGGAATCCAAATCGTTCAAGCAACTCGTCAAATAATAGATAATCTTACAAAAACAACGCATTTCAACCCTCAGATAAAATTTTCCAAATTTATATAAATATTTATTACATATTTGTCCTCGAAATTGGAGCCTATTAGATAACACATTCAACTCTGCGAAATCTTTAAATTTCATCGCGGTTCCGAGAAAAAAATTGGCAGAGATACCAGGCGCCATTTAAAATGGAATAAAATTGGCGTATGCTGCTTAAATGAATGAAATCTCATTTGAAGAACCAGAAAGGGTGATTAAAGTCAGCTAGTTTGCTAAGTACATACTAATTTTAACGTACTATTACGAAGATCCTGCTACATTATACCCAAGAATAAAAAATCAGCCCTTTGTTATACTATATAAACACAAAGCTTCTTTTTTCCAGCAAAACTATGGTAGCGAAAATATCAATGAATTTTGTACAAAATGAATTGTAAATGATAAAAGTTTGACTTTACATGTATTTAGCTCCAAAATCAAACGCATCCTGAACATTTGAAACGATTCATTGGCTAAAAATTATTTTACAGTTGTAGAGGAGCAACTAAAGTGAAGTAAATTAGTGTAAACCGCATTAATGTAGAAATACTCTGTAAATTTTCCTTTCGCAAGTCGTTATTTTTACATAATAAAGGTGCGAAACTGACGGATATAATGCTATAACTCTTTGTTAGCTATTATTTTTCATCCTCAGCGCCATGATTACTCTTCTAGTTCTCCAAAATTTAAAAAATCGCCAATTCAATCGTAGACACTTAATCAATTTCATTTAAATTAAAGAAGTGTGTGCTGAACCTTTTACCGATTTCTAAATCTTCCGTTACATCACATTTCGCGAAGCAGTCTTGTTGGCATGTGTTTCAAATATTTATACGTCTCACACGGGGTATACGAGGCGTGGCCCGCAGAATTCTTGAAGTTAATCAATTTAGTTGCTCTCTCACGAGTTACTATGTTGCTTAAAAAGAATCGACGGTCTTTTCTACCATTCCATCAATAGCGGAAAAAATGTTATCAGTCGTGGGATGCAAACTAGCAGGGAATAATTATGAGCAAGTAAATCTTGCTGCCTACGGTGAAGTGAATCGTAATTTCTACCCCCAAATGCGTAGACGCCACCACACGAACGGTATGAATAAAAAAACTGGTTCAACTACAAAGCAAATACTCGGTACAAGAGCATCTATTCCGAGTTGATAATCCTTTTCGTACGAATAAAAAAGAATGTTGCTCACATTTTCTCTCAAAGTGGAATATTTCGCACTCCGTTTGGAGGTTCCTCGAAAAAAAATAATGCTACGTCAAAGAAAATTTTTGGACAGTTTTTTGGGTCTTAATTGCCGAGAGAGGTTACACACATGGCAAAGTCAGTAATTGTATCGGGAAGAGATATTTTCTGTAGACAACAGGTCTGAAAACACGAATGAATTAAAGGAGAGATATCTACTTTTCCCCAGAGCGTTAATAAAAGAAAACTGCCATGGCAAAGTTCTTCACTAACGTAATCATTACGACATGTAAGCTTTGATATTTTTGTACCATCCCTTAAGCTCGCTGTCGAAGACCACAGAGCGTGTCCATACGTAACAAGAAATGCTTTTCGACATCAGTCATCTCCAACACTCCTTCGCATATTTGGTTGAAGTCTAGAGCTCTGTAAAAAAGATATCAGCTAAGGTTCCATACGGAGCGATCGCGTGGTTGCCGAACGACCTAGGTCGATGCCCTCGATAAATCGCTTCAATACTACAGAGAGAGAGCTATCCAGGCATAATGTATTCGCAGAGTGTTTTAGTATAAATATAGACCACAAGAAAAATTGAAATTCACAACTCCTCGGCACTTATCTTCTCGAAGGAAAACTTTGTATTTTATGGAACAGGCGTCTTTAGCGTGAGCACGCGAGTCATTTTTTCCGTTTTTCGACCTTCCTACGCGAAGAGAGATGGGGAGAAGATGGAAACTAAAATTGCTCTGCCGAAAAATAACCGACCTATCTCCGCCATCTACGGAAGACCTTGAATATTAAGTCGACGAAATACGCGCGCTTTGTGACTGTCGATCTCTGATGGATGCGTGTAGCGCTGGCATCAGAGATCTTCGATAAAAAATAATCGATACCTGATTCCTATGCCATTTCGGAGATATGGTACTCCTGTACTACGAAATGGTCGAAGGGTATCGCGTGATGCATAATTCTACATCTTTAAAAATATCGAGATAAACGCGAAACAAAATGTCGATAAACGTTTTCGATGGTTCACTACTATAGTGACTTAAGGATTTCGCCATAAAAATGGCTTTTTTATTATTTAGTTGATTTGAAGTAAGGGCATATACGTGATCATAAATGAAGTTTACCGAAATGAGTAGCATAATCTCCTTTGTTTGTTGAAACTTGCTCTCTTTCTCTTTTTTGTGCAGTTAAATAGTATTGCGAAGACGGAAATAGATGGAGCTTTCGAAATAAAAGGAAGTATTGACATCGGGAAAATTATAAGAAAAATGGAATTCAGTAAACGATTTTTTAAATAAAAGTTTTAAAAAAATTATTTGAATGCATATAATGGGCGGAGTAATGCAACAGCGGATAGCCAAGGTACTTTCTGTCTCGTAGAAAAATACAAAATCAATAAAACTGTATGGAAAATATTTAATAAAATATTAAAATAAACAATTACCCTAAATTCCCAAGTATAACGCGCACTCATGCATAACGCGCAGGCCAACCTTCGGCTGTTTTCCGCATATCTTCAAAATTTCTAGTATAACGCGCACTTGTGTATTACGCGCAGGACACCCGCAGAACATGGGATCGTTGAGCTTAGCGTTTTTTTAAAGAATGCTACACTTTTAGCGCCCTTCCCCAACTCTCCTGTGCGAAGGAGAACATTTGGGGAAAACCCCTGGATACCGATTTTTCCCATTCTTATTTCCGATACAATGACCACTCTAGGGTCAAAGAAAACTGGTTGGGGAGTGAGGTGTAAGGAAGTGGTGAGGGTGTCATGAGATGTGTTGGAATGGTGGGGGTGGGTAGAGGTGCACAAAACAAAAGAAGGACCAGACCTCAAGGGTGGTACGACAGGGGGCAAGAGAAAGCTAGCATAAATAGCCAGAGAATCTGAGTGTGGGAACGAATGTGGAGGGCAAACATTGTTGACTCACAGACAGAGAGACGACCTGTAATCTTCATCGCCCATTCATTTGTGGTTTGCAGCCTGGCTGTAACGTTTTGATCAACGAGGTAGGGCACTGAAAGTACGGAGTTTCGTTCCTCTTTGACAGAAACCAGGTGAGGTATTTTCAAGGATATTTTGTTTTCCTTAAAAACATTGACATTATTTTTACTGAAACTTGTTGACTTTGTCATTTATGGAGTGTTACCTATTTAATTTTTCTTTACCTGACTAAGAAACGGTGCGGTTTCTGTACGGTATTTCTTGATTTGGTAATGCACAGTTATTGAACCTAATGAAAAAATATTAATATTTTTTTATTTTTTTAAATTGTAGACCCACCGTTGGACCATAACCCTATTTAAAAATGCCAAAAAGAAAGAAATCTTACATGGCGCAGAAAAAGTTAGAAATGTGAATTATGCCGAGATTCGCGGTAATCGGTCAGTGGCCCGTTTCTTCGAAGTGGGCGAATCCAGCATTCGCGAGTGGCGGTCCCAAAAGAATTTGTTGAGTGTTCTACCTGTGGCAAAAAGGGCACGAAGGAAAAGAAAGGAGTTTTGGCCAGATCTGGAGCAAGAATTGAAGGACTGGGTCTGTGCGCAAAGGAGTGAAGGAAGAGGAGTTTCAACTGTGTCACTTAAATGCAAAGCAATACAAATAGCTCGCGAGAAAAATGTTGATAATTTTAAAGGCAGTAATTGCTGGTGTTATCATTTTATGAAGCGAAATAGTTTAACAGTACGAGCAATTACATCTACCGGACAAAAGTTACCAGAAGATTGGAAGGTGAAAGTGGAAGAGTTTAATTTGTTTGTTGGGCAGGAAAAGAAGGGCGTTGAACCAAGTCAGATAGGGAACATGGATGAGGTACCTATGAGTTTCGTCATGCCATCGAAATTTGCAGTTGACGTTAAAGGCACCCAAGACATAAAAATATGCACTGCTGGAGCTAAAAAATGCTGCTTTACTGTTGTGTAGTGACGGCTGATGGAGAAAAGCTTCCCCCAATGGTAATTTTCAAGCGGAAAACCATTCCTAAATAGGAATTTCCTAAAGGTATTGTTGTGTGCGTAAACCCAAAAGGCTGGATGAATTGCGATATGTTGCGAATGTGGTTAACCGAGGTATGAGGAAAAAGGAAGGGCTCATTTTTTAAACCAAAATCGCTGCTTGCATTGGATTCAGCTAGGTAAATGATTCGAAAATATTATTGAAAAAATATTCCAAGATTGCAGTTATTCCTGCAGGTCTAACAAAGAAGCTGCAACCACTGGACATCTCCGTAAATAGATCATTCAAATCGAAAAGACGGAGGCACTAGGAAAAATGCATGGTAGATGGTTTCCAATCCTATACAAAGTCTGGAAGGATGCAGCGAGCGAGCTTCTTATGCT
The DNA here is from genome assembly GCA_028673005.1 of Tanypteryx hageni. NCBI lineage: Eukaryota > Metazoa > Arthropoda > Insecta > Odonata > Petaluridae > Tanypteryx > Tanypteryx hageni. Next base: position 75,212,685 of record CM054113.1, on the reverse strand, counting down.
GAAATTTGCAAATGGATTGTGAAAAGTTGGGCCTATGTAACCCGTGAATGTATAATTAATGGTTTCAGGGTATCGGGAATTCATTTCCCTGATGTTGATGGGGGGATGGAGGGTATTGTGATTCATCATCTGATGAAAGCGATAATTTTTCGCTTGAAAATTTTCCGGACTCATTGGTTAAGAACTTGAATGATTACGATATAAATTGTGACTGAATCAGAAGATTTTTATGGTTATGTTAATTAATAATCGAGTGTGAATAAAAGTTTATGAAGAATTTGTGATTTTTATATTTTTATATGTGAATGTGTTTTGTTTTGGAATTCGTTATCTTATTTAAAAAGGCATTGCGTACATTTCTTTCAACTAATAACTTCGAATCTGCCTTAATTTGTCTTAGGTTGAATAATAATTAGGTAACTGAAATTCGATATTGTATCTGTAATGATTGAAATGAATGGTAATTTATGCCAGAAAATTTGTTTTTATCAAAGGAAGAAAAAGAAAGAAGTTTCGATAGATTTCAGCCATTTAGTGATTTCACGAAGTTAGTATTTGAACGCTTTAAGGCATTTTATTTTATAAAGCTGTACTTCTTATGCATAACGCGCACTAGTACGTCTTATGTATAACGCGCACTAAATAATTCCGAAAATTTGACAAAAAAACCTTGTATAACGCGCGCGTTATACTTGGGAATTTAGGGTACTTAATTTGTTTGATTTTTGTAAAAATACTGTTAACATACACCCCTCTTCAAAATGTTCTTCCGGGAGTATAAGTAAACTCATAGATTTTATGAAAAAACTATTAGGTTTATAAAAGTAATAATATTTAAAATATATCAAGCACATTAATTAACAGGGAAACTATCGAAACAGAATCGGACCACAAATGTTTTATTGCAGTATATTCAGAAATTATTTTCCCATCGCAAACAAAAATACTTCAATTTGATTTCACTGAAGGCTAAGTATTGATGATTACTGAAGCAAGGTGTACTCAAGGTGCAAGGTGTATTCGTCCAAATCAACCGGCAAACACTAAATATTAGATAACAACAGAGAATATCTTGAAGTTGATTTAAGTCGTGTCGCATCGATAAATGGACAAAGATTAAATAATAATATTTACATGCGTCTGCGGCGTAGAGAACAATAAATTCCAAGTTGAACGAGAGAGCTAAACTTAAGGTTTGCAAAAAATAAAATGATACTCCAAATATGCAGAAAAGGCTGAGCAAAACTTGTATTTCTTCTACAATGCACGTGTTGAACAGAATGGAGGCAGTAAGATAAGGTGACCAGATGTACTCCTTTCGGGAGTACAGTACATACTCATTTCAGTCTTTTGTATTTCTGAAAAATCATGCACTCCTTTTGTATTCCTTCACAAACTCGCAATATATACTCCACATAGGGAAGAGCCGATATCGATTCCTATAAAAACAATGCCTAAAAGAACCATGTATTAGCCTTTAACTGAATTGGCCTACAAGTTTGCGACATCTCTTAACATAATCACGTAAAGCAAGGTCGTGTGGAAGACACTTAAAAAATAGAAACGCGTTATATCTCGATTCAAGCGGTGAATTTATGGGTACGATTTGAATTGTTCAGTGAAGTCTTCCACTAACCTACATCATTATGTTTTATTTCTTTCTCTAACGAATTATTTCATATTCATTCTGAGCCTAATGCAAATTTGTTTCAATTCAGCATATATATATATATATATATATATATATATATATATATATATATATATATAAAATAAAAGCCCAGATGTGTTTGTTTATGTATAACCAGACCCTAAAGTTTTGCGCGATTTTTCTCTAAAAATTTGCGAAAAATTTGTGAAAACTTTGCGGAGATTTTGCGAAAAATAACAATGATTTTTGAGATTTTTGTGATAGTATAATTATAATAAACTAAAAAAATCCCATTATATATTAATTATTAAGGTCATTTTAAATAATATATCCTCTATTGACTTTTTGAAATGCGTTGTATTATGTACTTATATTTGGGGTATTATAGAGCACGAATCTTTTTTTTCCAGAAAAAAAATTATAATTTATTTTCTGATTTTACAGAAACAATTTTTTTAAACAATTACAATCAAGTGATGTACTGTATGTATTTTATTTATACTCACACTGGATAATAATAACGCAACATGGATGATAACATAATTTTAAAAGCACGTTTAATTAAATAAAATGTTCAAGTTATACTTAATAGTCTACACACATGAAGATATAACTAATTAATCTAACCAATTTCCAATTCAGTATCTGACTCCGAAGAAAAAAAAGTTTCTTCTGTCAAGAAGAGTTTATCTTCTTGTAGCAAATTTTTACTGGCCTGTGTTCTAGCACTTGTATAATTGTTGTAATGCAAAAATAAATGATTAAAAAATGATTAAAATGATTTTATAAATACTATTGGTGCGTTCGACATCAGCCGATGATACCAGAACATTCATATAAGCTACTAGTAGTTGGTGCTTGCATACTGCAAGCATTTCATCGCACCTTAAAAAAACATTCATTTTTCAGACAGACATTTCATCATTACAAATATTCTTTTAATTCTAAAGATTTCGACTTCGCAGCGATTTTCGTTTTTTCCCACATGTAAAAATTATAGTTTAAAATAATCCCCAAATGTTGCAATTTTAAAAATTTTACACTTTCTCCATTATGGGGTACTAATGCTACACATTTTAGCCAAATTTTAAAGTTGTGGCATTTCTAGAAGTAAAATAATATTTTTCTAATTGTTTAAATTTAAATAATTTTTAATGGCCACCACAATTCATATATGGTAAAATTGAAATGTTTATTTGTGCAAATTCACTACTTTGTAAATATTTTGAAAATTTCAGCTTCCTAGCTCATCCCGTAGTACCTAAACAGTTATCCATTTGTTTAAACTTTAAGAATTTTTAACTACCAAACAAATAAAAATATCAAAATTTGTATAATCCCTATTTCGTTTTTTTAGGAATTCTACTTACAAAAAAAATTTCAACTCCGTAGCACATGCGGAAATACATAAACCTTGAAAATTTGTTTAAACAATTGCGAATTTTTAGCGGCCGCATTGTTGCACTTTTTCAAGATTTTCGTTTTTTCTAGTCGGTTTTGCACAAACTCCTACCTAAGAAAAAATTTAGAATCTCCAGCGCATCTGGAAGTGCCTAAACATTAGTATCCTCCTATATGTTATATCCTCTGTAAGAGTCGTCGATATATAATGATAGCTGCAGTCGCAAGCTGAGGAACTCGATCAGCACAATTGGTCCAAAATTGTTTCAATTCATTTCCTGACTGGCGTTGCAAATTAGAACTATTACTAGCCTGACTGTGTACTAACTCAGGGGCAATGCATTGGAAGTATAAGTCAAGCTCTTCTTGTGTCCCTTCTTTCAGCAATGGCAGGGAAGAAAATACTATCTTCGTTAGAAGCCAGGACAGGTGTTTGTGCTGGATTAAAGACTCGCAACTTTTTTAAAAACTGCATTCCGGGTTGGCCATAACTTACATATTTATCCAGTTTCTCTGATGCATTATTGAATCCAGTTTTCACATGTTCAAAAATTTTTGTTTTTGCTTGCATGTTGAGGTCATGCGCATCTTCAGTATCAAAAAAAGAATCAGCAGATATTAAATTGATTGCAAAGTTTATTTGTAGTTCTTCAAGATAATCGAAAACATTTACAGCAATAGGAAACTGTCTTTGAAATAAATCAGTCGTCTTGAGCAACACATGACATTTGCTAGCAATAAAGTTAATTTGTATCTGTAAAGAAGCCACCATTTTGTCATCACTACAAAACATTTTATGTAGCTCCTCAAGACTCACTGGTGGTGATCTGCAAATTTTCATTTCCGTTGAAATGAAATCAGTATAGTATACAAGATGCGTATGGTGATAAAGCAAAGTTAAAAACCCAGAATTCCATCTTGTACCACATGGATCTGGCGCCATCACAGGTTTTTGGCATCGTTCCTTCAAAAACTGCAAAAATATCGCCGTTTTCTACCTCCAGCCATGTAAAAGATTCTTGACCATAACAGCATGAACTGAGACACTTCTGTAAAAGGTTTTCGAAATGTTTCTCCGATGAGATTCATGATGTGGGCCATGCATGTTATGTGTACTGAATTTGGGAATAAATTTTGCAAAACAGATACGTAAGCTTTGTGTTAAAAACTACTTCGTTTTCATACTGTATCTCATCATCTCCAAAAAATATGATAAAATCTTACCATTTTCATCAGTTTCACATATAGCAGCAAGTATGTTTAACACACAACGACCTTCTACATATGGAGTCTCATCAAAAAGTATGCACAAGTTTTTATCACGAAGGTATTCAATCAATTTTTGTCGGCCAGAATCAAAAACTTCATGTAAATATTTCTCTTGTAATTGCCTGCCACCAGGTATGGCACCACCATTATGAACATATTTTTGTAGAAAATTTCTCACTTTAGGATGATCTGTTTTGGATAACGGCATATTGATTGAAGTACAAAGCACCACCCAATCTGTTATCACATCATGTTTCATTGTCTGAGCTCTTGTAATTTTCTTTGCCATTGTATTCAAAGTAACTTGTTTCGAACCAGATGAGCACTGCTCCTGGAGAAGAGCATCGTGTTTCTTGCCTTTTAAATGTGCATCCATACTGGACTTGCGGACGTGTTCTACAGCCACATTGCACACGGAACAAAACAGAATGCCTCCGTCTTCATGGAAAAGTTTGCTGTATTGTTTTACGCGATCTTTTGCCACGATATATTTTGCTTTATGCGATCGATCTTGTGTCTTCTTTTTAAAAAAATTATCCATTTTCAAATTAATTAATTAAATTAAATTTAACAGTGTTTTGAGGGCAGGTACACAAACATTGGAGCAAAAAAATATAACAGGAAGACAAAAACCGATCGAAACAAAATAGAACCGACGCGACAGCGTGAGCTATTTCGAAAAACCGCAAAAGCACAACGAAATTATGAACTGCTTAGCATAAAAGATGACGTTTTGAGAATTTCTTTGAAAAATAATGAAAATTGCGGTGAATGACAAAAATTTGCGATGATTTGGAAAATATGCGATGATTTGAAAAATATGCGATTCCACGAGTGTCTCTCTACTTATTCATAATACTCGAGAAGAACGGCCGAGAATAGGTAACATTAAAATTACACTCCCTTTAAAAAAATGTAAAAAGGAAATATCCTGTTGAGGGGCGGGGGGGGGGGGGGAGTTAGGATTCGATGCCCCTGCCCTAGTGTACTCCTTTCAATTTTTTTAAAATCTGATCACCTCAAGAAAGAGCTAGCAACTGATAAGAGAAGGCGGGAAAAATGAGATGGGAAGAGAAACAGGAGACGCAGACGGTTTATTCAACTTAAATGCATTTTACACATCAGTTTTCATTCCTTTTAAACATTTTCTTTGAAAAAGTTCACGCAAAAATTTTGTGTTAATATTTTGACAGCAATCTTGGAATAACTTAAAAATTATTTTTGCGTGACTAATTTGCAGTTCTAGCAATTTTGTAGTGATACATTTTCACGAGACTTTTTTCTAGCATTCAGGTTCCGCCCCGTGGAACTGCATCAAATGAGCACAAAAATTTAATTATGCTGAAAGGCAAATATGGGCTATGCCTCTGCGGGCTTCCCTCTTGTTATTTCTCTTAATCTCTAAAAATACTACTTGTATTTTTTATTACTCAAATGGTCATTTACGAAATTAGCTGATAATTTGAGCGTGCATTTCCACATTAATGCCACTTACTCTTGAAAAGTTTGAGTTTTGAAAACTTTACAAAGGCGGATAAGGAAACGTTCAAAATTTTAATACAAAGTTGATTGCATTCTAAACTTAAATGTCATTTTGGAAGTATAAGTTATCCAAAAAAGTATGTTTATATAGAATAATGATGCGCAACACAATGCTAACCTAGCTATTAGGTCTCTCTCATTTAAAGGCCAACCTCACCTTCACGTGGTACTTCCCGTTATAAAACAAAGGACGCTCTATTGACCGAATATTTGGCGGTATAACCACATGAAAAATAAAAACGCGCTGATTTTATCCATGGTCATGGTTAACACTCTACTTGTTCCTATCTCCTTGCACTGTTACATCCAAATTGCAACGCTGAAACAGGCAGACTATTATTAAAATAAAGGTGGACATTTTAACTTTTTGAAATTTTTGTAAAATGTTTCGAGAGAGGTAAATCATTTTGCTATCGATCCAAGCGAGCTTCGCTAAAACATCGTCACACATAAGAGAAATTTTCAATCATATTTATATTTTAAGTGAAAATTTTCGCGCCAATCCTACAGGCAACAAATTTTATTAAAAATTTTCTTCACAATACTTTTAACTAGCGGATCATGGTAGTACAAAGAATTGTCTGTATCATGGGACACAGAATGCATTTTGAAGAGGATTAGCAAATGGCAACGTTCTTACGGTTTAATAAAAATAAGTGTTGATAATCGAAGGATCGAGCTTACAGCGGTTATAAAAGAAGAAAATGTGCATTAAGAATGGAGTGTTAGAAAGTCTAATTCCGATCCGTTACATAGAGCTTCGAGTTTCTAATTACCGCTCAGCTATTTGTTCAACTGACGAAATTTCATCATGAATGCATTGTGCGGCCTGCTCTCGCCAAATTGAACTTGAAGGACGTTCACGGCGACGTTCCAAAAGATCCTGGATTCAACGCCGGGGAGCGAGAATCCGACATGGCGAGCCGCATTATGTTCGTGACGTGATGGGCAAAGATACCGTCACGCGATATCGACGAGCCGTGCGAACACAGCTGTCCAAGAAGGAGAGGAGTGGGGATGAAAAGGGGCACATTGACATAAGAATATCTTCATATCTTTCATATCATTCATAATTTTCATTGTCTCCCCTCTTCATTCAGCCTCCTATGCCAAGCTGCTATAATTCAAGTTTGTTATTATCTCCTTATTTGCTATTTTGTATCCCTTTCTCCGCATTTACCTCTACCTTCCCTTATCGTCCCTTTCCTCCTAGGACTTTTATTTTCTGTGTGTGGTTATGTGTGTCTGTGTTGCTATCAAGATTAGGAATGGTTGAGAGTAAGATGGAATTTTTCATGTAGAAATTTTGCCCATGTAAAATCCTATTGACTTTCCAATTACGATTGCTTCTCAATGAAAGTGGAAGAGTTATAATCTCAATATTGCCTCTATTAAAATGTTCTGCGTCTATCGCTTTTCTCAAGTTTTCTGAACATTTTCTATTTTCGCTTTGTTTAATTTTCTCTCTCTCTATCTAAACCAGTGATTCCTAAACTGGTGTTTTCGACCATCTGGGGGGAAAACGGAATATTTTTATTAAATTTTTCTATTTTACCTATGGATACATTTAGAAAAAATCTTCTCTTACATTCTGTATTTACTGATAGGTGAATGGGATTAAAGGGGTCGCGAAAACGTCGGCTGCCTTAAGAGGGGTCGCAGAAGCATAAAGTATGGAACACGCTGCTCTAAATCTATTTCTATTATCCCATTTCTCTTATCATCGCTCTATTTCCTCCGTTTTCACCTTTCTCTATTTACATCTTGCTCCTTTGTAACATATACATCTCTCTCTCTCCCTCTGTTTCTATTATTGTCTGTCTCCGTTGCTATATTCGTTCTTACTAAATCTCTTTGTATTTCTCTCGAGAAACACTTTATTTCAAATGCACACTACTCACGGGGGGTGTTGGCGACGCCAAATCTGACCTTAGGTTTGCAGGGAGGGATTTTTAGATCCAGGATTAATCGTCCTGCCCTCGTTTTCACGAACAAAACCGTCCTCCCGCATAAGGCCCAGTAGGAAAGGGTTCACGTAACTATTTACTCTCTCACGGAATTTCGGTTAAAGCACGAAATTCGGGGAAAAAATAATTGCATACTTTATGTGGACGCAAGGTTGGGAATTCGTGCGAGGAAATCGGAATGAAGCTCTTTCGTTATTAGGTTCTTTAATTAAAGTAGTTCAAACTTGATATTTTTGTTTTCGGGCGTATACGTGGAAGTTTTTAATTAAACTAATCTTGCGATAGTATTGATTTTCTCGAGGAAAATTTGTGACCGTTCATAATTACACTAATTTAGAACTATATCTTTGTACTGCTGTAATGCGATATAAAATAATACTATTTTAAAATACGCTTACATTTTTGCGCCTAATTGCTGAAAGATAGTAATTTTTCACCAAAAGAGAAAATATTCATTATTGTGACTTTAGTTTATATTACTACAAAATACCGATTCATAACATAACTTTATCTTTGACAAAATGTTATTGGCGATAAAAATAAAAACCTTCCACCTTTGTAGCTCCTAAATCGTAGCAGTTTCATCGCAGGTGGGTTGTTCAGTTAGTGGAAATAATTATCAACAGTGTTTCGAAGCAAATCCACCTTAATTTTGCGCATTATATTGAATTCTAATGAATTTTCATGTTGGTTGTTTTATTTAAAAACGTAATTTTATTCACTATTAAAATGTTTGCCTTAGTAACCGCTCATTCAGTTTAGAAAGTATGTTGGTAGATGTCGCGTGATGGATTTTTTTACTTAACAATTACGATAAGATAATTCTTCTGTTTATTAAAACTCATGAACCCTGCATGATCGAATAACATCACAATATTACATACCTAATGTAATTTTAGTGTTTTTGTAATGCAAATTGACCCGTAATTTAGGATAAATAAGGAATTTAAGTACTTCAGAGGGCCTAGGAATTTTTCAAGTATTAGGTTCCTAGTCATTAGTCAACCGAGTAATTTCGCTAGAGATTGTTTGTCATTATTCGATAAATAAGAAAGACGTGTTGCTGAGGTAAAGTATTAACGTGCACTTATTTAATAATCGAGAAGATTCCAAATTCACAAAAATATAGTTTCGTTTTAGATGAACTTTAAGGTTCGAGTAATCAATTCTCCAAGACCTCTGGCGAGATTGCTTTCATCCTCATGTTACTTTAAGGAGAAAATTTTCCTCTGTATAAGTTAGTTAGGTACATTATATATTTGCTGTCTCATGCCAACACGAAAAGCGCGTCGCGGATAATTTTGAAGGGAAAACGGAGAACAAAAGTCTCAAAATTTTAAAAAATTATTCGCGTGTTAATTATTTTCTTTATCACCGTATTTTTTTTTAAATGTCACGCATCTCAAACGTGTCGTTACTCGGCTTAATTGGACCTCCATTTAATTTACCAGCTTTCTTACAGAAAAGAGAGGCAGAAATTCTTTTAATCCTTAATAGCACCGAGGATGATTTCGCCGGACAACCCCTTTCACAGAGAGGAAGAACGCGGGAATGGTCAATTATTCAAGACGGGAAGAGAAGGCAGGGGACTTATTTTTTTTCCTCGGAAGCTTGATGAAGCTTTTGCGTAGCTGGGCGTTTTATTATTCGGACAACAAGAGAGAGGCGAGCCGGGCGCGCAACTACCTCTTTCCGTTGTTTATTCGTCGCTTAGGGAAGAGATCGATTCCGCACGCGCTCACTATCCCGCCCGAGGAGCAGCCTTGGCCTAGCTACCCCTCTAATGCCTCTGCTCCTCCTGCCACCCGCGCCCCCACCTTACCTCCTAAACCCCTCCCAAATCACTGCACAACCTCGTCTTTTCCCACTCCCATCCCCCTCCTCTCTAATCCCCAAAATGTTAACTCCCACTCCTTTCGGGTCACATAAATATCTTTTTAATTCTCCCCGTACCGGTATAGCCGTCTCGTGTCATGCGCGCTTTATACTTGTGTCCGTTTATTTTCCCTTTAAAAGGTAAGGAATACGGTCGCCTTTACCTGCGTTTCCGCTTTCGTTTGCATGCATCGCTTCGACCTTGACCAAGGACCTAGGGGAGTTTTCTTTGTATTTTTTTTTGATTTATCGAATCAGGAACTCCCTCTGTAGTGATCATCAATGTAAAATATTTATTGGGAAGCACTATTTATGAAATGAAACTGCTTTTATTTATTGCCGTCGATTTGAATCCCAATAATAAAATGAACTGTTCAATAGATTTATCGCATGATTTTACCAAGCAATTGATAGTGATAATCTGACACTCTGAATGGCTAGTCTTTCATTCTATCATTTCTAATATATTATGATCTCTCAGCTACGCCAAGTAAATTATTAATTAGGGGAATTAAACCGCTGCTAAAAACAACGTAAAATAAGTAGAACTATGAATTAGACGAGATAATAGTTTTTAAATTACGCAGATTGATTAAAAACACTAAGAATTTAGAGTCGACGCATAATTAAAGGTTTCGGAAACAAATAAATGTTGTCCTAAAATAGGGTCGTGTTGATTGTGGTGGTAAAAATAAAATTCGAATTTTGAAATTGCCTGCGAAGGCCGTTGGCATTCCCATTTTTCCCCGTCCGAGTGGGCGGAACGCTAAAAGGAATGGCCAAATATAGAGTGGCTGTCAAACGCAGATGGAAAGATTAAAAGCAAAAAAGTTGTACTCCACCAATAAAATGAAAAATAAAACTACTAGCGCAGATTTTTCACTCTGTCACCCACGTAACTTTGTAACCTCAATTAATATATCCTAATCCTGGAGGTCCCTACACGTTGCGATTGAACAAAATTATTCTACCCTTCAAGACATTTGTGTATTACTTTTAACAGTCTTCTACAAACCTAATCCACGAATACATTAAGGAATTTTTATCGATATAAATTTCCATGTTGATATCGGTGTCCAACGTTCAGCTACGAAGAACACCACGCAAATAACACGTTCCGCCTAGATTTTTACTTCTAACATAAGACCGAACTCCAGGAGTTAGCGAGTAATTTAATTAAAAAAATTTCTAGTGAAACAGTTTTGCTCCAGGTTATGTTTGTAATCATGGACGAGAAATACATAATTCGGGCATGGTTAATAAAGTTAATATTGTTCTTCTGCAGTATTTGAGATTTAGACAAGTTAATTTAAGATTAACAATTTCAGCCGTTATTTCTTAAATTCCAAGATTAAGAAATACAGCGAAATGTGTGAGTAATCCACAAATCTTACCAGTGACGTTTAACAAAAGACATATCACCTTGTCTTGAACTAAGCCCGAGTGGTTATTGCGTTAGCAACCAGACTCGATCCGAAAGCCGGGCTCGAGCCTACGCCAACCTGTTCGATTTATCTTACTCTCCGTCAGATAGGTTAATCCTGCGAAGAATGTTTGATTATTAAAAAAAAACTTAATTTGATGACAGATTCGACCCAAATGATTTTTGGTAACGTATTCATTTTGAAAATGACTCGAAATCAAGCAAATATATGAAATCTTCTCAATAATGTCATTCTGCTTTAAGTTGAATTAGCGACCCTAATTGAGACGAAATATGAATGCGTTTTTTCTTACCTATATCATGTAACACCGAGTATTAGTTATTAATCGTACGAACAAATAGACGCAAACAAGCACGCCTACGCGCGCGCGCGTTCATCCCTCTCTCTAATTCTATTTCTCGGCTTTGCAATACGCCGGTAATCTTCCGCAACATGCTTTGAACAACCCGGAATCCTTATTTCGCGAACCCAGCCGCTCTTTCTTCCCTCCCCCCCTCCACAACCCCCGTCGCTCCATCCTCCACCTCAATTCTCCGTCTTGTCTTTTATTTTCTTTCTCTTCCTCACTGTGTCCCTTTCTTCCGCAATCTTCGCTTTGAAAATACCTCCTCTAAACATTTCTCTCGTAGCTCGTTCTTGTCTTTTTTTATACCTCCGCCCGCTTTAGTTCCTGGCTGCTCCACTCATCCCTTTTTTTCGTCTTAAGGACAACATGCTATTTTCCGGCTCACTCGCGACTTCGGTTTAAGCCAATTCAGAGAATAGTCGCGAAGCAGTTCCCGCGTTTGTTGAAAAGCATACCCAATAATGCATTAGCGTCCTTTCAAATTCTATGACGCTGAAAAGACTATATGGACTTAGAAATATATTTGTCTGTTGCGTGTAAATTTCAGATTATACCTTTACACAATCGCTGATTACCGAAATATGTTCAAAATTGTATAAGCTGGCTCAGGTTAAAATTTTTATCGGGTGTTACGATTAATTCTCATACATATTAAATGTTTGACTCAAATAAATGCGAATAAAAATAATTCTAAGGAGAATGGGTTCAATAATCGGTTGATTATCACTGAATCCGAATGATTAACGCTATAAATTGGCCCATGAGATTTAATTCCTCAACTGAAATATGTTTGACTTATAGAAGCGTGATAATAACACCGAGAGATGCCATATAAAAACCTTAAAGTTAGACTAGCGTTTTTAATTGAGCGGCTTTGAAGACACGAGCCAAGAAAATTTTGCGCGAAATATAACAATTTTTGGAATATTGAATTAGGCGTCTTCTCGATTGTAGTCTATGTTGGTAGCGTTAGTATGAATTCGTTGATAGTAATTATTTTATTACTTTCTCATATACGTAGTGCATAGAGAAAGTATTGTAATCTTGAAAAAATTCGACTTCGAGATTTTGATGGAAATGCACGTTTTAGGTGTCCCTGAGTCCATAAAAGTGGTCTTCGCCATGCCGTCTGTCTGTCGGTCTGCTCGCGGTTCTAGGACCCAAACGCGTACATAAAATCGAATGATATCTCGTATTTATGCAATATATCATCTTTTGCAGACCCTTTTTGATAAAAATGATATTGCACAAAAATAAAGGGTAGTTTATTGGATTTTCGGTGAGGAAGGATAGTTTATTCTTGGCGATTTTTAGAAAAAATTTTATTTACTCAAAAATGGCTCTAAGGAATTTGATTAAAATCAATCCATTTGTACAGTCTAATATCACAAATAATACTACGTAAGCCATATGTCTGAAAAAAACACTATATACCGTCCAGTGACATTAAAATTTATGCTAAGCTACCTTACCTAAGCCTTATGACGCCACGCCTCCGCCGCGATCCACTCAAAACCTTACTACAGCCTGGATGGTAAAACTAAATCGAATGAAATCTCGTATTTGTGGATAATATCATTCATAATAGACACTCGGAAGAGATGAACAACATTGCGAAACAATTAAGCGTACTTCATTCTTTGATATTTTGAAACAAAATTCGATTTACTCAAAAATGGCTATAAGGATTTTGATTAAAATCCATCCAATCGTCCAACCTGATGTCACAAATAATACTAAGCCATATGTCCCAAAAAATTGCTATCTATCGTCCAGTGGCATTAAAATATGTATACGCTAAACTACGGCAGTAGGGAAAACTGCTAGACGAGTGTTTAAGACAAATCCTGATCAAAAAGTGATTATCATCAATCAAGACATGGGAGTGAATTGCCAAGCACACAGAGTTAATTTCGGGGCAAAGAGTGTAGTGAGACCAAACGTATATACGTATATGAGAAAGTTTGTGTAGTGTATATTGCGCCGTTTATTTTTCATAGCATTCTCCACTTGTCTCTCTACCGATATGTTTTATTTTATATGATTGATAAATAATTACGATTTGCGTCTCTCTTTCTGGTAGATAATGAAGACAGTCACATTACCACTGGCATCTTGTCGTAATAGATGTTTTCAGTTGGGATAAGCACGACTAATTTGATTTTCCATGCATATGATAGTGCAACGTTATGTACAGATAAATTTTGGATATGATTTACGTCACACTATAGTAACTCAAGTTAGTTGTCGGTGAAAGAAAACGCATAAATTCATGGCAGGTTATCGTTGTAAAAAGGAATTGACAAATGATGCATCGTGATGCGTAAATATAACTTAATATTCCATACGAGGAATAAAAAAGTCTCGAAAATTGTAAGTCATCGCATGAAAAGAATCAAATTGAAGTCTTCCAGGTCTTTGTACGAGCAGCTTAGAAGTATTTCCTTCGGACCTTGAACCCATTCTACGTTATAAAGTAAAATAGCGTTTGAAAATTCCACCATTATGTTTGGGTGCTCGCTTATAAATAGTTGGCAGCCAGCCACCACGGGTTTCTTAAACGGGTCAGAGTCAGTAAACAATCAAAATGCCATAAATCTTCAATTTTTTCGTAACAATTCTGTTTTTCTTAATCACTTCGTGAATGGGCGTTCAAGTTCCTCTTGAAAAGGTTGTATAATCGTTACAAACCTTTATGATATATGTAACGCATTTCCTTCGTCATTTCCTTTTCTCCCGTGTCTTCTTTCCCAACTTTCCTCTCGCCCAGTCTTTCTTTTTTTCTTTCGCCCTCCCGCCATTCTCTTATCTCCCATCCTTTCCAGGAGATTATAAATGTGGCTCAGGATAAGGGATTGCTTAACCGACTGATGGGGATATGGAGGGAGAAAGGAGCTAAGGAGGGGCTGAGGGGAAAAGGAAGGAGAGGATTCTGGGAGATGATAGGGGGAGAGGAGGAAGCTAGAGGACATTGAGTGGCACGCTAGCACACGTCTCGGTGTCACGAGAAGCCTAAGTGATACATCCGGCGGGCACGGAATACCGAGAAACCAAGCCAACGTGGGTTGTTTGATAGATCACTTACACGAAAGCGCTGTAGATAATTTCCGGGATGTAATTTTTTTCATCACCCGTGCCTACCTTTCTATCCTTCTATCATAATTAGGAAAGAAAAGTTAAAAATTATGAGCTATTACTTGTCTATTAAAATTACGCGGAGGACGCATCAATCACTTTATTTCGCTATATCCAATTACAACATTATATATATATATATATATATATATATATATATATATATATATATATATCAGTGTAATTACCCTCCTAGAAACTTTTGCTTGGAGCTTTACTTCGTGCAAAACATTTTTAATATAGAGAAGTCATTTCAGAGATTTATGTTTGTTTGAAAAAAGTTATTTCAATGACAAGTGACGCGATTTAAAGCCATTTATTTAGCTTTAGAAATATTTTTTTTTTGTCTTTAGAACGACTAGAAATTTGAAAATAAATTATCTAATTTCTTTAAGTGCCAAATAGTTGTTATTTTAATATAGGTTACGCTAAAGGAAAAGTTTCCTTATTTTTTCGTAGCGTGCTTGGCAGATGAAATTAATTTATTTCATACGTCAGCGCATGAAGGGTGGAGCTTTGTTGCAAACAACATATGCTGCATTCGGTCGGCAGTAGGATATGGCATTATAAGTTCTCTCTCGTTAACCTACTTTGTTTTGGACCTCTGCTTTGTCACGAGCAAATTCTGCAACCGTTCTGCAACATTTATTCACATAAATATTATTCTTCAACCCCATTTTGAGCGATGAAGAATTATACTTAAGAATGAAAAACATTAAGTCTCATAAAATTAACTATTTCGAATTATTTGAATTTTCGAAATATTCTTTGGTCATTTAATTTTTCAAGCCTTTATAAAAAATTAAGCTTATATCATTCCATATTAAACTTTTAAATTGACAGGATACCATATATCTTACAAAAACATTTCAGTAGTATTGAAAAAAGACCTTTGTTATTTCCACAAAATTTTAATTTAAAAAACGACCGGTTTCACTTAGATCGTGGCATCATGATGATGATGCTACGATCGTAGTGAAACCGGTCGTTTTTTAAATTAAAAATTTGTGGAAATAACAAAGTTCTTTTTTCAATATGAGTAAATTCCACAGAGTTGAGCCTGACCTCATTACTGATATTTCAGCAGTCATTAAGAGTCGCATTATAGGAAAGACAGTTTTAAACTGCAAATTATTCTGTTATCACGTTGATATTCATGAGAATCCAATGAACTAGCGGAACGAAAATATTTTCACCTTCGTATAGCCGATTAAAATAGCACATTCCACTTGGTATTTTGCGCCTACTGCATATGCAACCAAACACTCACGGCATTGCGGAAGTGTATGCACTTGCTTAGGTGTCAGTCTCAGCATACGAGTATGTAGAGTCGAAGACTAGGCTAATTTTAGGCCTAGTTATTTTAAACTCTCTCCATTTATTGCGAAATGTGGTCGTTCTACTTGGAAGAAATCTCTTCGATTGCTTTTTATTCAAGTTAGGAATTGTTTGGGATAATAATTTCTCCGGTTAACCAACGAAATTCAAATAAAAATAAAGTTTAAAGAATGAATAAATTTCGTAAAGCCTTGAGTTAAATACAAGTAATTGTTTTTGTTTGCTAATTTAAAAATTTAACTTTAGTCCGCCAATTTACCCTTAGTTTTCATTTCCCCATTTAAACACATTTCATCATACGATTTTGTTTTACTAATATTATCTATCTACTAGTACCCATTTTAAAATTATTTCCATGGTATTTTTTTTTAATTGTCGATTTTCAGTCGCTGTTTTCGAAAAATTATTCGTGCATATTTATATTAAAGTAGAATTATTCTAACGAAAAACGCAAGAGTGCTTAACTTATGCTGATATGCAAAAAAACATTCATCAGCCAAACCCTTACTCTTACGATAATTTTTGTATTTATTTGGTTTTTGATCTTTTCGTCCCATTTTCGAGTCCCATATACCCTTTGGTCGGTCGACATTTCCGCATGGTGATGATATAAAAAGGCCGCGATATTTTTCTAGTTCATTAAACAGGGAGTGCAAATGTTCTTTCGGGTACATGACAAAAATCGGTTGCCAGAAAACATCATTGGCACTTTACCAGAATGCACCGCGGTGGTCAATGCCCTCGGCGTACAGATGAAAGATACCAATTGAGGCTCTCTTTGATCGTGGGATCTCTGCTCGGGGGACAATATGGTCATTGTGTTCGTTGTGAAACCATTAGTGAAAGACCTCATAAGACAAAAGGACAACGCAGAAGGGATAGCATCTCTTCTGGTAACTTTGAAACTAGATTTATTTAGATCAAAACCGTTCGTTTTGTCTAAATATACTAATGGGAAGTCTTGTAACGTGTATGCGCATTGTAAAAAAGGTCATCGGTTACCATCTAAGACTTCTTTATCATTTTTGAATAAAAATCCCATTAACTATCGTGTTTTTTGAGTAGATAACAATATACTCGAGAGCTAAATAATCGGTATGTGAAGAGTTTTTGAGAGGCAAGCAATCATATTGACGATCATTTTTCTGTACATTGCATTTTTCATGCACGACTCCGGAATCAAACGCCTTGAAGTTACTACTATGAATGACGCTATGAAATTTTGCGAAGAATTCAGTGTCATAATTTAGATTTTAAAATAATACTAGGTTCTACTAGACTGCACAGATTAACATCACATAGCACTTTCTTTGCTAAATTAACAGGCGGTTGACATGGATTGCAATACCATGTATTCTTCTACTTGCTGTGGCCTCTAGATATTGGTTTTATAACTATTGCCAGATAAAGTATAAGAGATTTTGCTTGAGTCTTTGTCTGGAATTTAAAATTTTCTGTTTTAGCGCTTATAGATATACGTATTTATACATTTGTAGATATGGTGGGTTTCGAAGTGTTACCAGAATAATTTATTTCGGGAAAATTTTTTCATAACCTTTTATTGGTAGGGTATCAGCATATATGTATATAGGAGATCCTAAGTCTGGCTTCGATATTTTGAATAATCCTACGATTACAGGTATTATTCTAAATTATGATTCCATAAGAAACTTACAATATTACGGTAAGATACTTATCACTCGTAGATATTCACCGATTCTTGATTATTTATTTTGGAGATGCGCATGTTTTTATAACTATAAGGGCTAATTATTTATTTTCTTTTAATTTCCATTTGTAGCTGATTTTATCATTCATCGTTATGATGCAGCAGAATTAAATGAAAACTAACATAAATGAATGATATACTATCAATTTAAAAATTATATAAATATTTTGGAGTTTTTCTCTTTCTTACTTAAAGTATATGAGCAAAAACGTAATCACGAAGCGATTTTCAGCCAATTTTAAACAACAACAAACTAGGAATTAGGACATTCGATAAATAAGAACTATATGGCATTCTGCCCATCCTGCTTCTGCGAAATATATTCCGGTATTTCCTTACAATTAATTGGTAGTCTGCCGCAGCGCGGGTGAAAAATGTGGTCAGGCAGGGGTGAAAATTGGAACATAAAATCTGTACAAAACTCCCGTGTAGAGAACTGAGAAATATCTGCATGTTGAGCGACTCCATCCCATTCGTTTATACGTGGTGTCAGATGATGAATTTGGCCGGAAATGGCTAAAAAAATACGAGGGAACAAATTAAACATCATTTCCCGTAGCTTTTACAAGCACTGTAAAAGAGCTAGATTGAGTGTTTTGTCCCAATCGTAGAACGGAGCAATATAGAGGATCGTTTTTCCCTAGGACGATAAGAGAACATAATAGGAAAAGATAACGTAGGAAAACTAGGGACCTTTGGCGCACTGCACCTCCTGCCATCCACCAAAAAGGTGACTTGCAGGGTATCATGTAGATGTAGATATAGAAACAAATTCACTGAGACTCAAACCATGTGGCCACAAATACGTTTAGTCATTTTCCCTTCAATTTTTTTTCACTCGCCTTATTTCAGTTAGTTATGCCAGTTAGTTAAGTTTGTAAACAAATCAAGAGATCGAATCAGCGTGATATATGATATTTTAAAAATTCACTTTGTATTCGTTAATCAACAGAGGATGAATAATGATAATTTTTCGAAAATGAAAATAAATTAATGTCAAAATAGTAACAAACTCTTTAATTTTGGGGAAAAGTCTGAGTAGGATTAAACTAATCCTTGTCGGTGGGATTGAAAGTATATTACTCTTAACTTAATTCCATCACCCGCATGGACGCGGAATTTATTGTGAAAGTTCTTCAACCGCTGGCCCTGGCACGAACTGCGCCTCTACGGCTTGTTTTGCTCAATTTTTTCTTCATCTGTTTGGTTTCTGTATGCTCGCGTGAGAAACCTAATATCGCTAAGTGCATAGCTTTCTGATATTGCGTAAGTATGACAATAGCAAAACTTTAAGTGTCGTGCCTTGTAAAATGTATAAAGCGCTTAATAGACAAGCTTAAAAGAGCACCTTCCTGTTTGGTTGTAACTCTTCGAATGTTTAATAAAAACGCGTTTGATATAATTCTAAGGTGTATCCATTCTGCGGAATAAATTCAGTATAAGAGTAAATAATAAGCCATGTTTAATTATTTACAATATAATAAGAAAACCAAAAAGCCTTGTAAACCATCGTCACTGAACATTTGTTGCACAATAAGTAAAAACTTCTTTCTGATCGAGTTTAAGTATTTTTGGAATGGCATACTGTCGAAATATGTGTATTTTAATTTTTTTAAGTAAAGGTTATTGTTTTTGATTTGTCTCTCCAATAGGTATATCTGCTAAGTATTATCTATACGGAGCCACCAAATTCACACGGCAACATCTTCTATCCCAGAGTTAGACGCAGTAATAGTTTGGCCGTCGTCCAACGTAAACATTAAAAAAAACGTCGGATTATGTAACTCGCTTTTAAATTCTTTCATCTCTTGCTTAGTATTCATTCTGCGATTAAGTCGCTTCAAAATCGTTTTGCCAAGTGTAACTCGTTTGGATCTGCAGCCATATTTTCCAGGAGGAGAATAAACTGCTGACTCCAATAAATTATTTATTATACGCATTGGTATGTTTTTACGCACTGCATGTTGCATTAAAATGACGTGACATGGAACTCTGAAATTTTTTGTACCTTAATCTTAGAAGAATAATTTTAAAAAATAACCTGTTTTCTGGGGGAAACTGTTTTCGAAATTATTGTATAGAGTCGAACACACAACTAAATTATTTAAATATTAAATAGGGTAATTTACAAGAAATAATTTGTATGAAAAACAACATATAAAATCAAGTTAGGAACTCCGCTGAAATTATATATCACAACTAAATTTAAATCACACTATTTCGGTCGCTTTTCAACCTTACCTTTGCAAAATTAATTTGATTTTTCGGAAAAAATTTCTCCTCTGCAAATTATTGCATAACGAAATCTGCACTGCAGGATATTTTGCGACATATATCAATTAATATTTTACCCGCATTAGATTTAAGACAACTTTGGAATAAAAAAATGATTGAAATAAAAAACGTCATTGCAAATTTGGCTGCTCTACAAAATGCAAGATTAAGCCGGAAACGTTTTGCATGAAAACAAGATTTTTAGCAAAAAAAATACCTTGCAGAATAGGTAGTGCCCGTAATGATTTCTTGAACGATCCCAACGAAGCCTTAAATCGAAGGTTTAAAAAAATAAGGAGCTTTTTCCGCGAACGCAAAGTAAAAATCTCTCCATATCGCCATTAAAAAAGACGCAAAAAACAGTTTCCCCTAACAATGACTATGGGAATTTTCTCCGAACAAAGGGGGACATAATGACGTTTTACAATTGAGCCTATCTTTTATTTTTCCCTCCCTTTTCAAACCTTCCTTCTCTCTACCCTCCCCTTCCCCATTGCTCGTACACGTTCCTTCCAATCAAGAGACTGCGCGGGATAAAAGGCCTGTTTGTTCCTGGGGAATTTCTCCCCCATCCCATTTTTCAGTTCGCGAGCGGCGCTGCAGCCATCACGCCATTTCCAAGAACCGTGTTCCACGGTCCCATTTGCTACTATAAACCCCTCTCCCTTCTCTACCCCCGTTGCTCAGTAACCAGATTCCCGGAACGCCAGATGGGGCTCGGAGCTCAGTTCCACGGTCGGAAAATTAATTGGGAGTTCATTCGTGGAAACTGATAGCTCAGGAAACGGGTGATTCCTCTCAAACTATTACCCGGCAACTGCACGACGATTACCATGCTAGAGAGGGATAACATGACGGGAAGGCGGAGGGAAAAATCATGAACAGTTTTTCCTCGTGTCTCCGAGAACAAATATTGTTTCCCAATTATTGGTTTCGATTGCCATCTCCTCGATGGAATTATTTTTTAAAATTGCTTAAGCTTTTCTTTTATCGTAGTACGATGTAGGCAGGTATCGTATCTCCGCAGATATAATCCGCACGAGTGGGCTGATGAAAGAGGATTGCAAAAATAGAATTTTCAAAGGGAAAACTAATTTCGATGCAGCGTGGGAAAAGAGGAAAAAGAGCAATTCGGAAGCGAATTTTTGTCTTTATAATTGCATTTCTTTTTCTATCTTATGATACCGAATTAAAAATTAGGGCGAAATGAAGCTTTGATCTCGCTATTGTTGGTAAATTGATCGTATTTTCGTTTTTTGGTAAGTCATATTTAAAAAATGCTCTCTTCCAGAGTTAATTTTCATAAATGCTTATTTTTGTTACATTTTAGAAGGATAAGTGAAGAATCGATCAATTAAAAATTTCCGGCATAATGCAGTGAATATTCTAATAGAAATGACCATTTAGTGAAAACCTGTGTATTAAAATCTCAAGTTTTTTTTATTTTATATTATATCTGAGATGAGAAAGAATATCTTTTTAAATAATACTTTTTTGCTTTCATTATCCTATGTTAGATAACTTTGGTAATTCTTATTGAATCCGAACACCGTCCAAGTACATAATCTATTATTTTTCTACCCTTTCCCCAACGGCTTTACTATTCATATTTTCTTCTTTAATCTTTTCGAGCATCTTAACTTACAAAATCAGGCAATTACACTAAAAATAGGTTACTATAGGCTGAATGAGGTCGTTTAACATATTTTTTATCAGTTATCTCTACTCACCAAAAGCAAAAAGTTATGTAACGCCTCATGGGCAATTCAGAGACATATTATTTTAGCGTACAACAGTTACGAAATAGTGACTGCATAATATTGAGATTGGTTCTAAATATGCACTTGGTGCAGCATGAATAAATATGGAGATGACGCTCGCTACATTACATTTTATTGTTTCTGTGGTAAGGCTTCCATCGAAAATTAGGTTAGCGGTATTTACCTGCAGAGGCACCTCGGAGGCTGCCGATCAATACGATAAGAGAAAGTATGCGAAGAGATTGATTGGGATATAAATATTTTGCAGAAGCCTTTGAGTCTCTCTAACAAAAGGTTAAAAAAACTCAGAGATTAAATTTTACTGGATTGAACTGCATTTCACAACGAGATTCAGCTGAAATCCCAGGACAACATTTTTTATTTATTTTCTAGCGGGAATTTCTTTGTAAAATACAAAATAAAATAATGTTCCTATTTGAATTAAAAAGTTACTCCGAAATATATTGGCGTAAATCTTGATCGCATTACATCGAAAATGCTTCATCTAATGCCTTTGAAAATTTACGAATTAGTTATTTTCTTCTATGAGATTAACCTACTATATATTCATAAATATATACATATAATAATACTAGTAGAAGGTGCTTGAATACTGCAAGCATTTCATCTCACCTTGAAAAAACATTAATTTTTCAGACAGATATTTCATCATTACAAATATTCTATTAATTCTAAAGATTTCACCTACGCAGCGATTTTCGTTTTTCCTACATGTAAAAATAATAGTTTAAAACAATCCCCAAATGTTGCAATTTTAAACATTTTACACTTTCTCCATTATGGGATACTAATGCTACACATTTTAGCCAAATTTTAAAGTTGTAGTACTTCTAGAAGTGAAATAATATTTTTCCAATTGTTTAAATTTTAAACATTTTTAACGGCCGCCGCAATATGTTTATGGAGAGATTCAAATATTTATTTGTGCAAATGCACTACTCTGTACATAACATGAAAATTTCAGCTTCCTAGCTCATCCCGTTATGTCTAAACAGTTATCTATTTGTTTAAACTTTAAGAATTTTTGACTGCCAAACAAATTAAAATATCATAATTTCTATAATCCCTATTTAGTTTTTTTTATGAATTCTACTTACAAAAAAATTTCAATTCCGTAGCTCATTTGGAAATACATAAACCTTGAAAATTTGTTTAAACAATTGCGAATTTTTAGCGGCCGCATTGTTGCACTTTTTCAAGATTTTCGTTTTTTCTAGTTTGTTTTACACAAAATCCTACCTAAGAAAAAAATTCGTATCTCCAGCTCATCTGGAAGTGCCTAAACATTAGTATCCTCCTATATATATGTTATCATTATATATCGACGTTTCTTACAGAGGAGATAACATATAGGAGGATACTAATGTTTAGGCACTTCTAGATGTGCTGGAGATTCGAAATTTTTTTCATAGGTAGGATTTTGTGCAAAACCGACTAGAAAAAAACGAAAATCATGAAAAAGTGCAACAATGCGGCCGCTAAAAATTCGCAATTGTTTAAATAAATTTTCAAGGTTATGTATTTCCAAATGAGCTACGGAGTTGAAATTTTTTTGTAAGTAGAATTCATAAAAAAAACTAAATAGGGATTATAGAAATTATGATATTTTAATTTGTTTGGCAGTCAAAAATTCTTAAAATTTAAACAAATAGATAACTGTTTAGACATAACGGGATGAGCTAGGAAGCTGAAATTTTCATGTTATGTACAGAGTAGTGCATTTGCACAAATAAATATTTGAATCTCTCCATAAACATATTGCGGCGGCCGTTAAAAATGTTTAAAATTTAAACAATTGGAAAAATATTATTTCACTTCTAGAAGTACTACAACTTTAAAATTTCGCAGAAATGTGTAGCATTAGTACCCCATAATGGAGAAAGTGTAAAATTCTTAAAATTGCAAAGTTTTGGGATTGTTTTAATCTATTATTTTTACATGTAGGAAAAACGAAAATCGCTCCGGAGGTGAAATATTTAGAATTAAAAAAATATTTGTAATGATGAAATATGAAAAATGAATGTTTTTTTATGTTGAGATGATATGCTTGCAGAATGCAAGCACCAACTACTAGTATGTTATATCCTCCTCCTCCTCTGCAAGGAAGATTATGATATCTTGAAAATTTAAAGGGGAAACTGTAGTCGAGAAAAATATCCGTGTTCGTTTATCGTTAACAGAAATATGCGTGCGCCGAGGAAACTTCCTCGTACAAGATAAAAATTTTGATTTATGTCATTTAAGCGAGAGAAGTATGAGAAGAAAAGATTAAGACATAGGAAGGCAGAAAAGGCGCTTTTTACTCAACCAAGATTTTTTTTCTGAAGCATTTCAGTTTTTACAAAGAAGGTAGTCTCACTTCTCATCTTCTAATCAACCTTGATTTAAACGCAGATTCACATTTATATGTGCATGATGCGTGTCAAGACTCTGGATCGGCATCAGCGGCGAAAATCGGAGAAACACAAAATATAAAAACCTGAATGTAATATGTACTTGGGTGAAAAGATATAGAACGCAATCCGTTTAAGTGATGTTTATTACTTTGTGTTATAAGTAGTACTTTCCATCAATCAATATACTACGTAATAATAAAAATTCTATATATGTGGATATTAAAATTACTGTGGATAGTGACATATGCGTTCTTCACGTTGAATAAGAAAAAATGAGGAAGGGAACGGAAACGTAGCACACGCGACAAGGAGGCATTATATATATTGGATGAAATAGTGGTGAATGATAATTTTTAACTGTAGAAATCCAATCGCATAATATTAATTAAAATAAAATAATGTTGCTGACATAGTTACCAGTGTCTTTAGTTTATTTTAGGCGTATCACGAGTAACAGGATCAATTTGTTTCTTTTATACAAAATACTTTAATCATACGTACTGAGAGACAAAACAGAGCCATAGTTAATTCGTTTGGAGTTTTGAAAACATATATCCTCGCGGTAACGTTTCCTTACTAACACAATTCAGGTTTGAAAATGCGATAGATCTGATTTGAGTTGCCATGCGACAAAACTTGGCTAGGGTTGATTAATCCTTGGTGATGTATTTACCATATCTATTGTTATGGAAAAAAGGCGCACAAATTTCGGCGTCTTTTATTCGCATTGCAAAATTACGATGGGCGTGAGTGCGCTGGTGAAATGGCATATCGTGGTAAGGGAAGGTTTTGCGTAAGTCCTTTCTTTATCATCGTCTCGGGAAACGATGACACGCAATGTCGCGCCGGTTGCATAACTCCCAGGTGGTAACCTCCTCTCGATAAACGTCGATTTCTTTTCATGAGACTCCGTCGAATCCCAGTAAATAACGCAAGTGTTTCCTCATCATCCGCCCACGTAAACCCATCCGCGGTCTTTTTCTCTACCGTAATCTTCATCCCTGAGTGACGTCCTGTACGCTGCATTCTCCGCGAAACCTTGCACAATTTTAATTCGCGCAAGCACACCTCGTGTCCCTCAAGCGCTATTAATGCTTCGCAATTTAGGTTCCCTTAATCCGAAATCAAGTAACGCGTTAAGACATACAGGCATATTAAGGTTTCCGTTTAAACCGTAATCGGAGTGAAATGTGTTCATCAAGCGCGGTAACCCGTAAACAGGTAAAGTGGCGCATCCTAGTTGGGGTGCATGAGAGGTTACAGTCGCTGCGGTCTCAGAATGCGTATCATAAGTATCTCTCGGTTCAGTAATTTTGATCTTATCTGTTTTACAGGTCTCTCCACCTATCTGTATTGTCAACCAAAATACTCATCCGACGTTAAATTTTCATTGATCGTCATTTGTTAGTGTATTAATTTTCACGCTATATCTAATTTTTTAAAGTATTATTTTTAGGCTGGTTTCCAAAGGAAACAGCGTTATGAAATGGTCCTGTCTGTGTTTGTGTGTCCCCTACTAACAACTGTTGCACCAATGGACCGATTTTCATGAAACTTGGTATGTGGCTAGTACTGCCAGGGCCCACCTCCGGGCTGTTTTATTTTTCGAAGATTGAAGTCGATTCCAGGAACGTTTTTCCCTATTTGTTTTACGTAGGAAATCTCATTTCCATCGTGCAGAGATGTTTTCTTTAATACATTAAAATATCTTAAAATTGTGATATCGGAGCGAGGTTTGTACTGCTCTAAGGGAAGCAGAATGTAAATTCTAATTCATATCACCGAAATTTGATATTTTCTAGAATCTCTAGTAAAAACATAGAGTTTTTGCGTTTTAAATCGCATTTTATCGGATTGTTGCCATGGAGACGATTATTATCGAACTCGGCTTGAACACAGACGAGTGAACAAATGGGTTATTTTCTTTTCCGCTCTACTGCTCTTTAGCAATGGACAGTATCCATATATATATATATATATATATATATATATAACATTGATTAAATTCGTTAATTTAAAAAAACATGCAAAATATAATGTCAGAAAGAGATTTTGACATTGCTTTTAGTATTTTAAACCCGATAATGCTCTATTAATTTAAACAGAGATAGCTCAAACACTTTTGGCTGGTGATGAATAAGTGAGAGGAACTCCTTAAGCCATAACAAGGGTAACC
The DNA here is from genome assembly GCA_028673005.1 of Tanypteryx hageni. NCBI lineage: Eukaryota > Metazoa > Arthropoda > Insecta > Odonata > Petaluridae > Tanypteryx > Tanypteryx hageni. The sequence continues at coordinate 75,186,360 of CM054113.1, read as the reverse complement.
CTTGTTTTGGCTTAAGGAGTTCCTCTCACTTATTCTCTATTAATTTGTATTCATTCTTTTCGCTATCATTGATAAACTAAGAATTACAAGTGGTATTTATGGCATGAGAATTCCATGGAATGGCTAACACATACTGAAACATTTCCTGTCAATATAAGTAATCAATTCGGGACGTCAACTTTGGGAAACCAGCCTGCATTAGTCCTGGTTTGGACTTCTTGTTTATCATTAAATGATAATGTCTCGATTCTCCGATTATTTAAAATTTTTATTTAACTTTGAATTGTTGATTATTTTTTACGTCTTGCCATGTCAATATTTGTGAAATGAATAAATACAAGCTGAAATTTATAATTGATTACAGTTTTTATCAATTATAAAATTCTTTATAACCAATATCCAATTACGAACATCACATCGTAGGCATATTCGTACGAGTTCCAGTGAGTACATAAATCGTTCGGTCAAGTTTATGGAAAATTTGCCAGTTAAAATATTGCCTTGATTATATGCCGTGCATAACAGCACGGTAATCACCTCCAGAACGCACGATGGCAGTTTTATTTTCCTCCTTTTCGAAGAGAATCGCGTCCTGAGTGTGCGCTCCATGAGTTTTCCATGTTCAACCTATATCAGCTTCTCCTCCCACTCACACTTCATTTTACTTGTGATCGCCACCCTCGACGCATGTTCCTCTTCAGCTGATTAGACACGGACGAATTCGAATGGGACGGCATATAAAAAGGTGGGCGTAGCAAGAAAGCAATCACCGCCAGAACAAACAGTGGCGGATGACGCAAAGACGTGGGCATGAGCTTAGAACGAGACGGGAGAGAGAGAAGAAAAATACGAAACCAGCCAGAGGACGCCACGATTTTGAAGGGTTATACGTCAATCGGACGAAAATAAAAGTAGCGATTTATTATTTTTCTTATTTTTTGTCTTTTACGCAACCAAATTTTTACTTGTTGTGAAATGGACGAAATGCAACAAGAGCGAATTTAAAAATAGGATGAAAGTAATGCACCGATAACAATAATGATGCCATTATCGCTACACTAAAATAAAATTAACTGCAACGACAGTGACAAGGAAACTAGGACCAAGAAAATATTTGCAACAAAAACAATGAACAGTCAGATTTTTGCGAAGTGCTTCCGTGAATTTTCTGCTGTTTTGAAGGGCGTACTGATAGGCTCACTAGCGTCGTCACGTCGTGATAAGCGTAGAGATGAAAGTCGTCAGGCAGTTTATCGGTCTTTCCCCCACCGATCGATTCTTCTTTGTGTCGATCTGAGACGGGTCCTTTTTAACACTCGAGCTCGATGTCGTTTCACCTGCCTGCTAAATTCGGCGAGGTATTTCTGCAGCAGCTTAATCATTCGTGCGAGTAGATAATTAGCGCGACAACTAATTATTACTTTGCGTTTTATTTCTGAAAAGTTTCGTGCATAACAACGGAAGGTCACGAGAAATTAAATCCATCCTTGGAGGCGATAATATTTTAAACTTGTTTTTTTTTTAATATATATACATATATGGATTTGTTTGAAGATTCATTTCAAGGTTATTAGTATTTTGCAACTTTTACTTCATTTCGAAATACTTGTTGATGTTTTTTTATTGTTTGACAAGGACCAATGATGTAGCCTTGGATGCATGTGAAAGTTATTCTATTCAAAATCGATTAATTGTTTATTCTATTTTAGGCATGAAGTATTGCAAAAAATAAATTTAGGGCCCCAATTTTAATAACAAAGCTGCGAGCTAGATCGATTATTTATGATATGATCGGTTACTAATTTTCTGATCAGAATTGCCCATATTGAATGAATTTCAGGAATATTTTATTTTCAAACAAAATTATATCGGCAAATTATTTATTTACATATGCGTGGGAATTATCCTTAAAATATGGATATGTATCTCAACAAGTTCGTAGTTTATCCGGTAAAAGTTTGATTGGCTGAATCTCCAATATATTTTTATTATTTCTTGTAATAAATATATTTTTTCTGACAAAAACTTGGAAAATAATATGAGTTTAGAATTTTTTACTTTTACATAATTTAATATAACATATATGGTACCATAAAACTAATGATCGCATTTTATCTTCCAGACATTTCATCCAACGAGTTCCGTTTTATGAATACTCTAAAAAAAGACAAAATAATAGTTGAGATATTTTCATTAGAAATGCTCGGAGATATTTTACTATAGGTGAGATTTGGATAGTGGCGCAACATATTCGAGTTATTTTCTTGTATTCAGTTGAGTGGAAATAAATTGTTTAGGAGCTGCGAGATATAGGAACAACAGCACGACGGTCGGTAACCTTATTTCGTATAGGAGAAATATTTTCTGTAAATATCAAAGTTAGAGATTTCTAAGAGCCAATCGATAGGATGATTTCAGATTTATATGATAATCTAAATCTATACAATCAATATAGTTAAAGTTAAATTGTCTTTAAATAGCCAAACGCCGTTCATTTTTTCGGTTAAGTTAGACTTTTTATTCGCTCGAGTATTTTCTTATGAAACAAGGTTGTACTTAGTATGAAATAAACAGCATAAAATATCCAAGCATGCAATACATTTCAGGAATGCCAAGCATGGCAGTCGGAAATATAAAAAAAACTTGCGATGTATTACATTTCTAGTCGGGTTTTGGGAGGAGAGACATCCTCATATGCCACAAACAAAATATTTATTGAAATACAACTGCGATTAAAAAACGGAAATAAAAATAATTCAAACACATTTCATGAAAATTACACGTAAGCCTTCCTAAAATTCACTAAGACATAAAAATACGTCTGAGATTATAATCAATTTAGGCAACCGTCATATAAAATACTAATGAAATACGATTCAATATATATCTGATCGGAGATGAATAATGACGCTCTAACAAAACCTCATCTGCGACATATTGTGATGGGCAGAAATATAGGAAATCTTTAACAGTCATTTTATCGACAAAACAATAAATTGCTACGGGTTATGGCAATCTGACCATTATCTAACGTGAAATCACTGTTTATTTTAACGTCAAATCTGAGTGAAATATTTGACAAGCCTTTTACAACCTGCTCTCACGCATATATATTTTCAGTATTTGATGGCCGTTAAGGAAATTATGCGTTTTATTAAGGCTTCGAATTTCGGAAATAAAATCGCGTTTTCGTTCTCTATTTCATGGGTGGCGATCTCTGAATCAGGAATGTTGCGATAGGAATCAGACGGTTGGACGTTATTGTCATTTTTCAAGAGGTCTTATGCCAAATGCCAAGTTGGCATCCTTGTAAGACTTATTGAATACTAAAATACCAAATATTGATAATGCTAAAGAAGAATATTAGTGATGGAAATTTAAGGATCCTGTTAGGCCCTCGAGGCTAAAAGGAGCGGTTAGGGTAAATCCTCTACTTCTCTCATACAACCGAGTTTATATTGTATTGAAAAAATTCTTGTTAAATCACTATTGTTTCTATATTAATGAAGTAAGTAATTTTGAAAAACTTTTTAAAAACATGTATCGGCATATTTTCTCTTAAATTTATTATTTATAGGCATACCAATAATTTTTCTCATTTAAGTTCGGATATAAATAATCTTTCTGGAAGTACTTTCCTGGCCAGATTATATTTAGAAACTAATCTATAGAAAAAGTTCGAAAATCGGATCAATCTTTTGAAATCAAGAAATCACATTCAGTAAAAAACTTTAAAAACGCTTGGCTTTAGCTACTCCAGTCATTCCATCACGGGAATCGGCAACCATATTAATGCAATGCCGGAATGCCTCGCGCATTCTTTTTGAAGTACGTGTTGGGTTTTCGACAAATATCTTGCAGCTTTGTTGAGATAAAGTCCTCCGAACATTATGGCACCAGTATCCAAGAGTTGCTTTGGTGCGATTGAATAACCCGCCGTGATCCTATTTCGTAGAAAAAAGTATTTAATAATTTTATTTTGCCCGCGTACCTGTCCTTTCTTCATATTATAAACGCAGCTAAAGACATAGGGATCTGTTATTTCTTCTTCAGATATTTATTTGGCAGGTTATAACGAGCCTTAGTTGTCCTTCTTTCATATTATAAACATAGCTAGAGACGTTGAGATCGAATATTTAATCCTTAGCTAGTTATCTTTAGTTATGCTTTGAACTGGCTAAAATATAGCTGAGGGCGATAAAAATGATGAGAATATCAAGTATATGTGCTCGTTAATTCTTAAAATGCTTGCAATTAACGCACTTACGCTTAGTATGCCGCATTCGATTGTAAAATTGATGTAACGTGATATTAGTTAGATTCTTTTAGGCGACATTTCAATATATATTACTATTATTTCTTGTTTATAAATCGTTAGTAACTCATCCTTCGAGCTGTGTAATGTATGCAATTAAAGTTCCTCTTTCAGTAAAAATTTAATGCATCTTGTAGTAGGTTGTCTTTTTTAATTTATAAAAATATTCGACTAGAAGAAATAAGAATAAAAATCAAACAAAATATCGAAAGACGCAAACAATTCCATTTTCACTAACATATAAAAAATTATCCGTAGGAGGCAATAAATAACGGAAAAGTTCGAGCCACCATTATTATCGCAAATTTTTTAAAAAGTTAAGTTAAAAACTTTGAAGTTCTCAGAGTTCCTAACATGGTGGTAGTATAAGTTTTTTCTTTGTATAAACTCTTGAGTTTTTACCTTGACCTGAATATTTCCGTGCTAAGAAATTTCCAATTTAAAATTTTGACTAATCTTGAGAAAATCCTCGACCGTGTGTTCTCCCTATCATCACCGGCCTCTAATAAAAAAGTTGCATGTAGATTTCTTTTAATAAAATCGAAGACGTTTCAGCAAAAAAAATCATTCGTTGCTCTCCCATTAATGTCACGTGATCGAAATTTCGGATAATCCACGAATCACCGTAGACACGATAGAGTTTCTGGATCGCCGCTGATTCCCGCTAGGCGGAGCCCATTTTACACACCGTTAGGTTTGCAAGCAGACGCTATGCGAAACCCAAGAAAACCGCAGGATTATAATTTTACGATCACGACGTCTAGCGACCTCCATAGAGTGTACAGTTAGTTATATACTAATACAATTCATGCTGTGAGTTTCAAATCTTATAGACTCAACGCAGAGTTAAAGCTAGGGAGATAATCGATATCCGCGTGTAATCTCCTCAACTCGCGACTAAAAAAATACTAGTTGCATTTCTAACGCGCACAGAAGTTAAAAATTACGTCAATTGCGCTTCATCGAAAAATAATGGGGTTTAAACACTTAGATGTATTATTGGAAATCGTTTATGTTCAGCTATTATCAAGTTGCTTTATAACATCTCAATCAGCAAAAGCATACGATAGTGATCACGTTTTGTTTAGTTGAATGAAATTCAGAAAAATATATTTTCCGTGTAATTTTTGCAATTTCTTCTTCTTTGAATATTAATTCCTTTGCAAAAGTAATATTGGTTTCAATTATAAAGTTATTTTCATGCTCTTGTTCGGCTCTTTCACAAATCAATAACTTTAATCATGGAAAATTTAAACACGATTATTCCTAATTTTGATGTGGTGAGATTTGTAAAAGCGTACTTTGTTTGCGTGGATCCTCCATATATATCTATGCAAATGCGTTTCTCTGTGTGTCCAAATAATTTTTGGTGCTGTAGTTATCATTTAAATGAAACATCGACATTTTATGTGATGATATCCGACAAAAATATCAACATAGCGGTCCCGCGAAACTTTCTTCCCCTGCACCTCGACGAAAAAGCTTCGCATTTGCCTTTGTCCGAGATATTTTCCAAAATAATTTTAATGCGATTGGCGTTTATTACATGCTTCTTTAGAAAATATAAAAAAACATTTGCTATAAAATTATTCCATGGTAAAAACCTATGTAAAAACGTCTTCAATATTGGTTCTTGCGAACTTATATCAGAGAAGAATTAACCATGGAGCGTGAGGAAACATATATATGGTAAATTTCATCACGTCCCTTTCCGCAAATCCTCTTCGAATATTATAAAATGCTTTTGTGTATGCTCAAAGGTTTGTCATGCTACCAAGAATATTCGGAGGTTCTAAATGGGTTGCACTATTCCTTGATTTTCCTCAACTCTCTAATAGGCAACGGAAGGAAATTAACATGGAGCTCGCTGCGGTTTTCAACGCGCCGTGGCACTTAAGAAACCGCACCTGCAGTTAGAATGAGGAAAGCAATATGGGTGTTTTTAGAACTAACGGAAAGGCAAACGCGAAACTCGTTGGGTACTTCTCTTTTGCCCTTCTTCATTTGCCTAAGTCGATTCGATTTTGCAAACAGCTATTTAGTTTTTCTTTAGTGAACGCTATTTTGGGAATACATCACTACGTGGATTTCCATGAAACGACAGCTGTAATCCATTAAGTTTAGGTTCTATAGAATACATTGCAAAATTGCATCCGAACTACAAACGTACCCTATATTAACAAATTAGCTTGATGGTATGTAGCTGCATAACCACCTCTCTTATAGCAAATGCATATACTTACTGAATATTTATGCTTGAACTTTGCATTAAGTCAATTTTACTTCAGAAGTATAAGCGACAACATTAAAATTTATTGTTAATAAAGTTACTTTACTATTCGTAAGATTAATTTAAATTTGATTTAAAAAAAATCAAAAAGTTTGATCGGCAGAGGGATAGGATCTCGAAAGCGATGGTTGATCATGATGACTATTAATCGGTGATGAAAATGATCTTTATCTTGCCGTTTTACGGTAATCCGTTTGTCGTTAAGAAAACTCAGAACCACAATCAAGAACGCATTGTTCCTCAAAAAAAATCATGTATTTTTTATCTGTAAATATTCGGCCGAATCGGTCAGGAAATCCAATAAATCAATTGATCAATAACTACGTAAATATGTATATATATATATAATTAGGCTGTTATTGTCTCAGTTTTTAAATTTGTTGAAATAAATCGATCTTAAGTATATTCATAAACTCAATTTATTGGGATTATTTTCAAATTGGAAGTATTTCTTATGCTCCAAATTACGGATTGGCGAATTCATGCTTGTTAAAAATTAGCACCACAATCAAATAGACTAATTATTGATGCTGTTTTAGATATGAAATCTTTCATCAAAAACAAAGTTCTTGTTGTTCCGTTGCATGTGATAAACAAATATTCATGAATATTTCCATTGTTTCTATAATGTAAACGTCCTTGATGACTAGGAAAAATATCTACGAATGTGCCATGGGATTGATGGACTTCCGTACCATGCCGGTTTCGCATTCTCTCCGTTCTCATATCGGTGATAGGCGGTGCCATGCGCCACTGCCGCTGGTCCACCAAGTCCATCGGAGACACCCACCTCCGCCCCCTGCTATTCACATTACCCCTCTCCCGAACACTATCGCCTTAACCCCCATTCCAATGCATATACGCGCGCCCCGATTTTTACCTCTCCTGCCCTCTATAGCTGTGACTTTTACCTCCCATCCTGTCTCAGCCCTCAAAAAATCCATCCACGACTGGCCTCTTTCTCTTTTTCATGGTCGTTTATCCAGATCGAACCTTATCCCCTTCTAAATGTTCGGTACTTAGTAGTGTTTAATATGGTCGTGGTAGTTCCAAAGAAGCTTACAATTTTCATACGCGACTCAGTAAGGTTTAACTTTATAGCAGACAGAATTGCACTTTCTGGATGGTATCACGTTTGCTTGAAAAGAGAGCCTTCTATCTCGATTGTAGTTCTATAAGGTCTTGCCATCTTTAAGAACATGAGTACACCCGCGTTGTTTTCCCCCCAATTATCATTTGATAGTTTTGAATATAAGAGGGAAAAATACGAACTTACCGTAAAGACCGAATACGCGTAGGGTAACGATTTTCCAAGGTAAGAGGAAAATAATTTTTTGAAATTATCGGTGAATAAAAAAATTGAAATAAATAAGACTATAGATCGAGGATTCGTTGAAAGATATACAGAAAGACAGTAGAAGTCAGTTTTTATTTTTGAATGTTGAGAAATTATTCCCCAAGTTTTTATTTTACCAGGGTGTTAGCGGTGACTGACGAATAGTGCGTGTTTTACTAACTTTTTGATGGCTTGCAGGAATGGTTTTCAAACCGTATTCCGCGGAAGGTCTTATTGCAGGCAGTATTTAGATTAGTTAAATGAGGGCATTTACTCTAAATTTCAGGTTGAATTTTTTATTAACGAAAGCTTAAAATGGGGTTGGAAAACTTTTCGCGATAGTAGGGTGAAAGGGATCAAGGAAGCAGTGACATAACCTTATGCGGCAGCGGAAGGACGACAATGTTTGGGAAGATACGATTTACAGAACTGCTAACGATGAACTTCAAGGGGAAAAAAACCGTAGAAAATTTATTAGGGGTATGATTCCATGAATTACGCAACTAATGATATACGGAGGCCGTTAAAGTCATGGTCAAAGCAGGTTCAAGGCAATACCTGCGATATACAAAGAGCTAAACGAATTTCTATTGAAGCATAATCCGGACGGATGAATCTGATTAAGTTGGAGATATGTTCGTCGTGACCTCATACGGTCGTAATCCCATCCTGCAAACCCTCTTGACATAATCATTTTCCCATTTTTTTAGGTTATTTGAGATGTTTCATAACTTCCCTATCCTCTCGCGCCCTTTAGAAAAATGCCATTCTGGCCCTCTCCTAGCAAACATTTATAAAAAAATAGGTCGTGTCCGTCTGCTGGGCCTACCCTGTCATCCTTCCAGCAGGAGGGAGCGCCACACAGTTTCGAAATCGCCGGGTCAACCCACTTATGCGTATACACATAGGCAGATGACGGTTAACCTATATAACCTGTATAGGCACTCTAGAAACAAGGTTAAGAATCTAATCCCATTCATATAGAGACCGAAATATCGGCCAATACTGCCTTTAGCTATTTTCTGAAGCGATTGATATACGTCTATGTACAGCAAATTCTCGATTAACCGTTCATGGAATAAGCTGAATTACGATTAACCGGAATTTTCAAAAGTTATAACTTGAAATGTTTTTATATATATCGTTACTTACGTATATATGTACGGTGTCAACTCTTCCTATATATCGCATAAGTGTTCATAAGTCATTCGATATTAATTATTATTTTAAAGGTTTTATTTTCACTCACAATACATACTTATTTGTTTTTTAAATTATCTGTATTATGGTGCGTGTAAATAGGTTTATCGATCAACCGAGATATCCAATTAAATGGCATAGTTTCGATAGCGAGGCATCCGATAAATCTGGAGCATGCCATAATTAAATTTTATTCGCCTAAAAGACAGCATCTTTTCTTCTTTTGGTCAATCGAAACTCTCTATGTGGAACAGTAAACGGCGTTCAAACTGCGACCGAAAATGCACACAAAATGTCATGCATTCCATATCATTTTCCCATCGAAGCAACTATTGGTTCATGTCTTCTGTTGTCCTAACAAAATGCTCTTTCTTGGCAGCGATACCTAAACAAACCTCCTTGTGGTTTCATTTTATTTACTTCCTCCATGCAGTCAGGTGTTTGGTGCCTGCGTAAATATAGGTGTCATAAACCTCAAGGTGATATATAGATAAGTTTGTTACGTGGTTCGGAAATCTCTCGGTAAACAGTTATATGCCTTTATACGTGGAACAGGAAAATAATTTTTTGTTCAAGTACCCTCGTAACCTCGTATCTTCTGAAACACGGGAAAACTCTCGACGGGGTGAATACCTGAAACAGTTGTAAACCTTATTTAATAATGTTTTAAAGGGAGATTGCATGTGTCTGTTGCTTCTTTAATATAAAGCTCACATTTAACCCATTGCGTCATTTTCAAAGGTATTAAGGCGAATGTGGCGGAAAGCGGAATAGAAAATAACATACAACTTTGATCGATTAAGAAAATTACGAGTGTTGGTAGGAAGATGTACGTTGAATATTGTTACTAAGGGAAGCAAGTGCACCCTAGTACCATGCAGCTGATCTGTAAATCATTCATTTTTCTGCAAAATGAGGCGCAATTCGTAGGATACGATATTTATATCGAATGAATCAGGATAGAAATGTAAGACTAGCCGCAGTCGTTTTATCTGGGGAAAAGAGACCAAAGCCGGAACTTTTTTACGAAGTTTGTGAAAAAAATGAATGTTTTCTATCGTAATAACTCGTTAAACCGACACCTCATCGAGTCCCTTAGCAACAGGCTTGCGTAACACGCGCTCTTCTCCGACCTCTTTAAAAACCGCTCGCTCTTCGCCATCCGCGTTTTCTTCTATTGCACAACCCTCCCATCCCATGCAAGGATATTCGACTAATTTCACGGTTCGTTGCGTAGTTATTGTCGGCGTCCTGACACCAAGCATTATTAGTCACTGCATCGTTCATTTTTTTAAAGATGCTCAAAGATGCCTATATGATTTAGGAGAAATATAATTAGTTATTATTTTTTAAAACCACTTTCCTGATCTTCTCACATGTAATGCAAATATTATACTACACGACCCTCCATATTTATTTGACTACATTTCATAATTCAATATTATTGTTTCGGTGTAAATGGCAATTTTTAAAAATTTAATAACCTGTTTCATTGATAGTGTTGAGAAATTAATATGAAATATTTTCAAGATAATGTTGTTTTAAAGCGAATTTTAAGTAGTAAAACTAAGCCATCCGCTTCAGTGTATTCTTAACCAAGATTCTTAGGAGTAAAATTGGTAGATCGAAGGATAAATATAATGAAGAGGAGGTGGACGAATATACAGTACAAATAATGCTTTGCGCATAGAAGACTGATGTCTCTTGACAATGAATAACGAAATTGCCTCCTTCGGGAAGTAGATTGGTTAAATGGACTTTTAATTTATATTTGTTTTGCTATTCTTTCTATGAACTGGCTGTCTATGCATTTCATTTGGACACAATTCTTCAAGCATTGGAAATTGGAAAATCCCAATTTACTAAGATATAGCACGATACTGTCCCGTAAATATTGCTCTTATCACTCAGCTAAAATCTTAATATTTTCCACTGCGGTCTTCCTTATGTACCTATAACGCTCAGAAACCCTGTTATAAAGACTTCCGTGTCAATGAAGCCCCATCGAGTTCGACATGCTTGGTTGGTTTAAACGGAAGAAAGGCTACCGATTTGGTTTATTTAAAAAATGTTTAGTCCAAGCCAATCCAATCGTTCAATTATCTCTTCCTCCCGACCTCTTCCCCCGTTCGCATAGCCTTCCTCCGAACTCCTCATCCGCTTTCTCTCATCCCCTCTCTCTCTCTCTCATCCCCTCTCTCTCATCCCCACTCTCTCTTTTTCAGTCCCCTACCCTCCCCGTCTCCTTCCCTCTCTCCTAAACCCATTATGCACACGCGCGCCGCTCTAGCGGCCATTACGCAACGTTGGGCACTCTCCCCCTCTCATGTTCTGTTCTCACCCCACCCGCCGGTGAAAAAAAACTCCGAAAACCCCTCCACCTTCTTTCTCCACCCAGCTTAACTGCTGCCCGAGTAACAAGTGCCGCTGTCGCCTGTCCCTTAGCTTCCTTCCTCTCCCTCCGCTCTCCAAACCTCCTCTGCCCTCTCATCTCCGGTTAATTGAGTTTTGAGCAGCCAGAGGCATAAACAGATCGACCCAACACTCAACGCTCGCCCTCGCACATTGGCGCTGCTGCGTAAATACCTCCGAAAGAAATCATGCGTGCGAGTTGAGTGCCGTATTACAAATCGAATTCCTTCACAATTGGACGTTTTTCTCTCAGTCCAAATGCAAGGACATTTGTTACAACGGTTACACGAGTTTAAAGTTAAGAAATTGCAGCGACGATACGATGTTTACATCTACACTTTTCTGCGTATATCCCGAAATTTGCGAAACTGGTGGATGGAAAAGGGTGCAATGCACCAGTATGTCTCTAATATTTTTTGCTCGCATATTTTACTCTTTTATTGTGATCCTCGATTGTCCTAGGAAAAAACGATCCTCGATATCTTTGTATCCTACAATCAATATTACGTATTTTTTTGTCCTTCCTGATTTCACAGTACAAAGGGTTGTTTCAACCATTCCCACAACTTCGGCAGCTAACTAATAAAGAATGGAGAACCCTATATAACCGTCGAAAATAAAAAGGAAATAATCTCACTCCGGGTTTAGGGAAAACTGCTCCACACCAGGGATCCTTTGTTCACACAAGCAAGCAAAAAACCACACACGTGTACTTCCTATAAAAATTACTCAAACGTATTTCGGAATCAATGACACCCTCTTCAATGGACCGATAATAAAGGATAAATTCCCCTAACTACTTCCTTTTTTCTGTTATAAAGAGGGTTTTCTATTCTTTATCTGTTGTAATTAATCATAGGGCTCTGATCTTACTTTTTCTTTACAATCATTTATTTAAACATCAATGCCGCAAGTTGGCTAAAGCCAGGTGGCGACGACTGCTACACTATTGGGCCCACAAATAACTTGACTTATACGTCAATTGAAATTTTAAAAAATACAATATAATTCTTCAGCTAAACCAAACCACTTCTCCAGGAACCTCAACGTAGTTTTTGTAACGATACCCATTTCAAATTCTCTAATAACGAGACAAGGCTGCTTATTGTCATACATTTGTTCCATGAATCTGGCTCCACTGCGTTGAACATTTTCTTACTCATGTATTCGGTCTGTAAAGATTATGTATGAACCGCAGGAAAACGAATGCGACCGAACGTAGTCAATCCAAGTCACAGACTGAAGTATAGAATGGCTGTGGGAAATACTGCGTAGTGCAGTTCCTCCTTATTCGGCGGATGCCCGGGGCGCCAAAGTCTTGGAGGCGCTATCCCAACTAACTATCTATGCATAATAACTTGCAAGTGAAAAAATATTTTATATCAATTTATAACGCAGAACAGGCTGAAATGCTGATGGCATTCCTTTTATTTTCCCTTTATCAGTAATTTTGACAGAGCGATGAATAAATTAACATGTACTTCGTAAATATCTCAACAAACATTTACGGAGGGGGGCGCTGAAGTTCGATCTCGCCCGGGGCGCCAAAACTCCTCGGGTCGCCTCTGTCCATGGGTAAACAAAACGGTCTTTGTGACCCGAAGAGCTTTCGTAAACATCCGAGTTTCTTCGATCTGAGTTGGGTGAATGTTATTTAGTTCGTTAAAATGAACAGAATTTTCGTCGAAAAGTAAAGCTATAAAATTCAATTCCTTCGTTAAAGCGAACATTTGTTCAACGAACGTTCGTTGAACTAGAGTTACCTGTATATAGCATTTTAGTACGAAATAAAAATTTCGCCCTAATTCAGATTCTATTCTGAGTGGAATGTGTAGCCTAACTCCTCTCTTATCGCGTTAAGCGTTCGCTCAAAAGGGATGTTTTTATCGAATATAAAATACATCCATTCCAGAAACGATGCTAGTTTGTAAGTGGTATGGCTTACCCAACTTTTTCGGTTGATTTTAAATGCAAAATTTTCTGCTAACTGCAGTAAAATACGGTATAGGATTGCTATTTGAGAAATTAAACTCAAATCTTCTGAAAGTGTTTATTCGAAAACATTACCGATTGGTATTAAACTTTTGCGATTACGGTGAACTGGCTCCTCGGCGTGATTTGATTTCTGTTTCTAAATCAAACTGATTCAATTTTCCAAAGAGATAACATTCGATTACTTTCAACTATTTGATAAAAATATTTAATATACGTGCAAACGAATTATTTTTCTTATTTTAAACGTTAATTAGCCCTCAAATAGCGTAGCGCTTTGTTGTGAATTTTTAGTAATAAGCTACAAATAAAAAAGCTTTTCTTTTACAAATGAATAAAGAAACCCACTTGTCCGCGATTTTAAGTGTAGGTTATTACGTTTGCTTTTCTTTTTTAAATAAGACGCGAAAACCCCAACAGACATCATTTTAATTAACTGTGATCGCTCGCAAATTCTCGTTGATTTTCATGTAAATTATATCCGAAGAGACAGCTTCCTGGAACGTTTCAAGATTACCGCTAAGACCAGCCCATAAATTCTGCGTAGGCTTACTGCCTTGCGAAGCGACCCATTAAAAAGGCGCTGCGTTTTCTTTCAGACTATCCAGCCTCTCTTTATTAGATATTCTCATGCGTTCTTCTTCTTATCAGTTGTTGTGATAACAGCCTGAACAAAGGTCGATTCGTCATTGTTTTGATGAAAGAGATGCATTCATAAACTAATGGCGAACTTTTTAAACGGGATTGAGTCAACAAAACATAAGTGCAGATCAACCTCATCAGAGACTAAATAAAATAAAAAATGTATTAGGATCAGAAAACTGAGAAATTTTAAGTTAGCAATAATAATACCCGTTTGTTTGAACTATATTTAAACCGAACTTTCCATATCTGGATTGCAAGGATTGCGATAACAACGCGAGAACTCGTTGCAAAAACTGCGGAAAGACGGAAAAACACCAAGGAAGCAATCTTCGATTGTCAGAGAGATGGTTTCTTTCTGGTTTTAATCGCGAATTAATGACAACCCAGATCATGAGCTGTTTTGTGCTCGCAAGGGACTTTGTTGCATTCCACTGAGTTGGAAGACAAAAAATTTAAAAACGCGGTAGAATTGCGACCTGAGTCTGTCACAGGTATGTGTACTGCAGGCGGCGTCCCGTGGCACAGCATCAAAGGGGAAAGGCGGTCTTGGGTCGGCATATGAAGTTCTTGTTCTATAAGACGCTCACTTGCATAGATGGGGGGTCTCAAGTTTATCTTGCCCGAGACTCGGGAGAATTCAAGTCGGAAACTGATTGTAGACTAGGCTTCGACGTATAATTTCATCATGAAACGCAAAATCCTACTTTTGTCCATGGTGACATTTTAAGTCTAGATCTAGGTTGTTATTCTGTATTTTAACAAATTGGAGGATCCTACAATTGCTGACTTGCTGCGTTCTCCTTTAGTGTTTTTATCATGGACTTCCGCCAAATTACGGCTACATCGGCAAACCTACTGAATGCAGTATGTTTAATCTTCCAGTTAATGTATAGGTGTGCTTTGAAATTTATATACCTATTATTAACTTTCATTGTAATACTGCTCATGTACAAGTATGTGTACAGTAATCAATCCAGTTTATCCTACTTTAAAACATCAAATAGAACTAAGGTTTATTGTTAATGGCAAGTGACCATTTTGCACCTATTGTTCGTTGCGAACTTAACCCGGTTCCCTCCTTCATACGCTTAGTGTCTCGCATCACACTAGATGGGGAATAAAGAGTCAGCCCTTCCCATCATCCTCTTCGGTCTTTCACGCGCTCGACGCATAAAAAAGCACTCGTCCCGCAAAGATGTTTGTTTTCTGCCCCAGTGGAACTCGATCCTATTCCGTCCGGAAAAGTAAAACGAGAATAAGAGGTTTTAATTTTGTTTTTTTTTATCAGTACACGTATATTAAATTTCCCAACTCTCTCTCAAGTCGAGACGAAAAAATCGGGGTTAACAGCCGGGAGAGATGTGGAATTTTTTTGCTTCGCAGCCGCTAGGGAAGTCGCCATAAATATGCAACCCGAAGCCTGAGTCGTTCCTACAATAAACGTTTTTACGAGTCCAAAAAACTCCATCGCCGGTAAAGAAGCCTCAGGTGTGTCGCGCGTGTGGATCTGGGCGATTCGTTAACTTTAGGAAGAAGGTGCGAATTTACTACACCCACAGAAAATGATTTAAAATCTTTCCCCTTTTATGCACGAGTTCGTGTCCGATGACTAGCGAAACATCGCCACGGCGTGCCGTATATAGTTTGACGTTATTTAGTCATCAATAATTTTTTACCGATTATGTCTTCGATCGCTGCTGTATATTTCGGGCTACGAAATATTGCATGCGTTCGATCAAAACTATATAAACGCCAAAAATCTCAAGTTTAAGTTTTTACATTCATAATATCAAATAGGTTTGGACGAGTTTGATAGAGATAACTTTTCAAATGCTATTGCCACATTTTTTTAATTCTGCCGTGAATTTTTTTACCGACTCTGGGACATACTGATGAAACCAACATAAATGGCATCGTATACTGTTTATGAATATTGAGAAATAAATTACTCACAAGTTATTCCGATTACCGGTATCCTTTTTTGTTATGATTTTACATGGCTTTCTTGCGCGTGATGTGGAAATTTTATGAATTTTAAAGTTTTTTCATATTTTATACCATTCTTATATTTTTCAATGCTATTTCATGCGAAACAGATCATCTTACGATGGAATATAATAATTTAATATGGCGTAACGTATGATAGCATAATATAATACAATATTATATAGGTACTATTAACCCTCGGAGTTTTAAGTTTTTTCCCTATGTATAAGGCCCAACGTTGGGTTTTTTTTCTGTATTTCATTGACTTTTCTTATTCTGTATGCCAGTGGTTCACAAACTGGATGCCGCGAAAAACGTAGTTTAGTAAAATAATCAACGATTTGGATGTTTTGATAGGTAATTAGGGGAATAATTTTTCCTCTAATACCGTGTTTCTCAAACGGTGGATCGCAACTAGAGTTTTGGGTTCCCGACGATATTTTTTTACCCGGGAAACGGGAATTGGATTTTCAAATATCCCGGGAATCTCGGGAACCCGGGATTAAGAATGATTTTGTATTTTTAATAATAAATACACAATTTTTCATTTAAACATGATATTTATTATTGATACAACTTAAATACATTAGTCTTTAATAAATCCCAATGACATGTGATACATTATTTGCGAAAATTGTTAGCAGATTCAATATTCAGACGCACTTGGACTTGCGCAACCGATCTTTCCTCGATGTTGACGATTTGGAGTTAACAAGAGACCAACTACTAATGTATCCTATATTGCAATTCTCTAAAAATTAAAGTTGAGGGTAGAAAATGTATGAAAGAGGTTTAAAAACAATCTAAAATCTATAAGAGTCTTCTTTTGTCCCTTTGTGGCTCCCTCTGCCACGCTATAAAAATGCAAAAACTTGATAAAGGATCGAGATAAATTTTTTAAATTTGGTAGGAATGCTCTATTTCCCTACATATTTTAAGTTGACGACGAAAAAACTTGAAAAAAGTTCTGGGTTCGACTCCAAGGAAAACATTTCCAATTCCCATAAAACAACACGTAAACATCGACTTTTCGGCGTGCAGACTTTTCTTCTATTCGAGATATAAATTATAAATAATTAACACTACGATCTTTGATTTAAAACATTTTAAAGAAAAAATATAACATTTCTTATTCTGTTCATCTTTTTCCACCTACAGTTCGAAATTCCTCATGTTAAACGTTTAATTCACATATTTTGGGGAAATCTTGCCATTTTCACGGAATGTTACCTTGCAAACCAATTACATTGTTAAACCTCGAAATCTTATAGTCATTTCATTCCTTATGTGTGAAAGCGTGCTTTGAATGCTTATAATACGAGAGAGAGAGATTGATTTATTGATGTGGTATTTATTTGGGGCGAGATTGAGTCTAAGAAGTCCCATCTTCCACCTAACCCCTCGTCATGAAACATATATAATAATACATAAAACATTAGCAATGTAAATACAGGTAACAATAAAAATACAAGTAATTGAAAATAAAAGATGTGATTTTGTGGGGAAAGAAATATGGACTGCTGAATAATTAAATCCGTGTAAAAATAACCCACTCCAGGAAACACACCCACACAAGAAGAGGGGTGTGAAAAACCTGCAAAACTTACTGAAATTCACTAAAGACATCAATAAATGAAATTTAGAACAAGTAACAAATATATGAAAATCATAAAGAGAAAAAAATTGGCACAACACGAATAGATCATTGATCATTGATTTAGAAGCGGTAGTGGCGACAGGTTGCTCTCGGCTGCGGGTGGTGGCCCATGTTGGGACTAACGACGCCTCGAAGCGCGGGTCCGAGGAGATTTTAAGTTCTTTTAAGGACTTGGCCTCTGAGGTTGCTCGTGTCCGAGAGGAGTCGGGTTCCGACGTGCGGTTTACTGTCTGCAGTATAGTCCCTAGGATTGACCGCGGTTCTGAGGTTTGGAGTAGAGTTGAAGGTCTGAACCGAAGGCTGTGGAATTTCTGTCGGGACTTGGGAGTGGACTTCGTCGACCTACGACCGGATATCGAATCGTGCAGGGCACCACTGGATCACTCTGGTGTTCACTACACGCCCGAATCGGCTCAGAGAGTAGCGAGTAGGATTCTCGAGCACAGTAGGGATTTTTTAGGCTAGAGAGTAGGGCAGGGTGTAGGTCAGTTTTGGGTCAGGGGATAATCGATGCGTTTGTAGAAGATAAGAATCCCGAAAGATTATCTAATGATAGAATATACTCCGAGCGTAACATGCAGCACCAATTTCGCGATAGGTCATTGATAGAATGTTCCGTAAAGGGCGCGACGGGTCGCAATTCCAATTTTGATGCGACGCCATACAGTCGTGGGAGTGATTGTGATGGGAGCGCACGTAGTTTTAGAGTGGAAGAGAAAGTCAAGGGTGAGATTAGTATGCAAAGTGATAGTGAGAAATTAAACTTCATCGTACTGAACTGTCGCAGCAATCGTAGGAAAATTACTGAGTTCGAGAATAATATTCGCAGTCTGCATGCCGACGTTGTGATAGGCACAGAAAGTTGGTTGACGGATGAGATTCAGAGTCAGGAGATATTTCCTAGAGACTATCGTGTCTATAGAAAAGATCGCGCTAATAGATCGGGCGGGGGAGTTTTCATAGCGTTTAGCGATAAGTACGATAGCAGTGAGATTCCGATAAGTGACGAGGATATCGAGAGTGTTTGGTGCCGCATAGGTAAAGATGGCTCCAAAAAGGTGTTCTCAATGCTCGTTTTACAGGCCACCTAACGCTGGTGTAGATTGTATTTTGTCTCGAGAAACAACTATCAAAGCTTAGACTGATAAATCAAGATGAAATCGTTATAGTCGGTGGTGACTTTAACTTACACTCAATTGATTGGGAAAAACCTATGTTTCGAATCTAGAGGTAAATAACGCGAATCCTGTGAGGCATTAATCGAAACATTCTGCGAGCACTCTCTCCTTCAAGTAGTCAGAAAGCCAACGCGATCGGGAAACATATTAGATTTATTAGCAAATAACGTCCCAGAAAGAATAAACAAAGTCACCATTGAAGATGGGATAAGTGATCATCAGGCCGTATATGCAGAGTGTAAGTTGAAAATCGATAGGCACCCTAAGCCTCAAAGAAAGTTTTATATATTTGCTAAGACAAACTTTTCAAGCTTCAGGTCGCGCCTACGAGAAATACTACCTGGCTTCCGTGATATGACCGAACGATCAGGTGCTGAGTCGTCATGGACACTATTCAAGGATATAATGCTAGAGGGTATCGATAAGTACATTCCAATTAAATTGAAGGTCGACAACAAAGAGCCACGTTGGTACAATAAGCAAGTTATGAGTGCGCTTAGGCGTCAGAGAATAAGCCACGCGAAAATAAAAAATATGCCGTCTACATCATCCAACGAATATAGAGCAACTAAAGTTAAGACGTATAAGGAATACCGCGCTAAAGCGAGAAATACTATGCGCAAGGCTTTTAATAACTTCCGGAATAAGATATTAAATAATTATTTGAAGGAGGACCCTAAAGCGTTTTGGTCCTATGTGAGAGAGGTCCAAGGTAGAGGCCCTACCATACCTTCCCTGCGTAATGACTCGGGTGCCGTTATTCATGATAGCGTAGAGAAAGCCAACCTGTTAAATGGTCATTTTGTAAAAGCATTCACAGCCTTCAGCGACCATTGCGTACATTATGCACCCCCAATAAGGGGGGGGGCTGATGGACGATGTAGTATTTTCTGAGGTGGGAATAGCAAAGCAATTAAGTTCCATCAGACATAACAAAGCCACTGGCCCCGAAGAAATTCCTGCTCGCGTTTTAAAAGAATTAGCTGAAGAAATAGCACCTTTTCTTCTGATAATCTTCGAGAAATCCATTTTTCGCGCAGAGGTCCCTAGCGACTGGAGGTAAGCGCACGTTAATCCAATTCATAAGGGCGGCGACAAGGAGAACCCAGAAAATTACAGGCCGATTTCCTTAACTTCGATATCGTGTAAGATTCTCGAGCATATACTCGTTAGCAACATAATGCGATTTCTTGATAGTAATTTATTGTTAGATGATTGTCAACACGGCTTCAGGAAAGGTAGGTCATGTGATACTCAGCTCGGTCTTTTTTTTAATTGTATACTGAGAAGCGGAGAAAAGAATACGCAGGTCGATGCCATCTTCTTAGATTTTAGGAAAGCCTTTGATAAGGTACCTCACAGGAAGTTAATAACGAAATTATAAACCTTAGGCGTTAATTCTAAAAT
Source organism: Tanypteryx hageni (assembly GCA_028673005.1). Classification (NCBI taxonomy): domain Eukaryota; kingdom Metazoa; phylum Arthropoda; class Insecta; order Odonata; family Petaluridae; genus Tanypteryx; species Tanypteryx hageni. Next base: position 75,165,942 of record CM054113.1, on the reverse strand, counting down.
CGTCAGTTGGATCCGTGAATTTTTAAATCATAGGAAGCAGAAGGTTTTTATAGATGGGAAATCTTCGAACTTAGTGGAGGTTGTTCCTGGCGTTCCACAGGGTAGTGTAATTGGTCCGTTATTATTTCAAATTTATATAAACGATATCAGCTCAGTAGTCAGAAGTAAAATTAGGCTTTTCGCGGACGACACCGTCATCTATAGAGAAATAAGCAATCCGGAAGACCACCAGTATCTCCAAAATGACCTAGAAGCTATTTCTGCATGGTGTAATGAATGGCAGTTAGAGATCAACCAAAAGAAAAGCTGCGTCATCAACTTCTGGAGAACCAAGAGTATCTCGTTGGATAATAATTATTCGTTGGACGGAGTAGAGATTCCAGTTTCAGACTCGATTAAATATCTCGGAGTCACGATCCATCGTGATCTCTCGTGGGACACCCACATTCGCCGATTGATAGGTGCCGCTAACAAAACGCTGGCCTTTATAGGGAGAATAGTTCGAAATAGCTCCGAAAAAGTGAAAGAATTATGTTATTTATCCTTGGTTCGACCGCAGGTCGAACATACTTCAGCTGTGTGGGATCCCTACGAAAAGGGACTCACTAACGAGATAGAAAAGGTTCAGCGCAGGGCAGCTAGATTTGTAAAGAGGAATTACGATAGTAAACAAAGCGTAACATCATTAATAGAAAATCTGAAATGGGCATCGTTAGAGGAACGTAGGCTGCAGGCTAGATTTAAACTACTGGAAAAATTTATGTCGGAGGGACTAGCGAATGAGGTAGTAGGACTTATCAGAAGCCCGACGTATATCGGAAGGCAGGACAGTGAGGATAAGATTCGCGAGATTGACTGTAGAACGGAGCGATATAGAGGATCGTTTTTCCCTAGGACGATAAGAGACCATAATAGGAAAAGATAACGTAGGAAAACTATGGACCCTTGGTGCACTGCACCCCCTGCCATCCACCAAAAAGGTGACTTGCAGGGTATAATGTAGATGTAGAAATGGGCTAAGAAACCCGTGTTTTCAAAACTATCGGCATTATTTGCCTCTATAGTCTATTTCATTATCTTTGCGACTGACATTTCGTAGGTACTCGGGACCGTTCGTGTGTTTGCGCTGCTTGGAGGTGGAGAGACATTTCCCCACCTCCTAGAGAGGAGTCATATCCTCGCTGAAGAACTCAAACTCGGCGCTGCCATATCTACTAAATGAATACGTTGCGGAGAGCTCAGAAGAAAGTGAAAGATGCCAGCGGTGAGCTACTGGGACTGGAGGGCTTGACTGTTCGGACAACGAAGGCACGTGGCAACACAGCACTCAGTGACTCGATGTATGCACAACGGAGGCCAGAGAGAGAATGAGCTTTCGACGGGGGAGGCTCCGCCTACTTCATTCCTATTGGTTCCCGTAAGATCGCATACTGGCAAGCTCTCTTCTTAGCTCTCTCTCTCTCTCTCTCTCTCAGCCGCAAAGATATATGAAACGGAGTATAACTAGCAGAAAGATTCAAACTCACTTCGGCTGCCACCGAGGATTGCCGATAGTAATCGAAGGGGCTTGGGACAAAAGTTGCCTCCTCGAGCGACCCAAAGGGTTCGTGCCGAGTCCGTCCCCTACAAGTGTGAACGCATTTGGGACTTCTCCATAGAATCCCCATTGAAAATAGGATTTTTATATTTGGTCTAAAATGTCCCAACCGCGACCGTCCTGCGACCGTCTCTTCAGTGAGAACCAGCCTTTACAAACCCTCCCTATGGACTGCATAACCTTATCGAGGTGGGAGGGTTTGTGTACTCTTATGAACCAAAGAGCTACGCCAGCGGGAGATAATTCTCCTGGTAGGACTACCCAAGCCGGAAGGGTCTGAGGGGAAGAGTGAGGGCGCTCCACACTCTCGGATTTTCCAACAGTTTTAACCGTACGGTTAAGTTTATCCCCATTCACCGAGGTCGCATCCACACTTTCGGTTTTCTTCCCAGTTTTAACCGTACGGTTTATCGCAGGCGGTCCTTCACTCTCGGTTTTTCGCCAGCCTTGCGCCCTTGCTCGAGGTGATCACTATGACTTTTTACTATTGTTTAGTATCAGTTTTTGCATCGGAATTTGTTGTACACGATGGAGTTTGAGAACGAGTTGCTCGCAACCGCAGTGGTTATGGCAGGGAAGAAAAATCTTTCTAATTTTAGGTAATCCCAAAAAGAATACACTATTCCCCGTTATCCGCGATCTGAGTATCCGCGAATTCACGTATCCGCGAGTTGGTTTTATCTCCCATTACCCAGTATTCGCGAGCAAGGTCTCGCATATCCGCGAATATCTCCAACACGTTATTTTACGTAACCTCTTTAAGGACTGAATTTTTTATAAACATTTTGTTTAGTTGCGATTAATAAGTAAAAATTGATCGTTTAAGATTATTTATTGTACACATAGGAAATGATAAAATAAAAATTGTAAAAACAATTTTGGCTTTTCCAATTAAAATCATTACTTTTAAGTTTAGTTTTACATTTCTTTTGATTGGCTGTTCGCTTTCACTATCGTTATTTCATCTACATCTACATATTACCCTGCAAGTCACCTTGACGGTGGATGGCAGGGGGTGCCGCGCACCAAGTTCCTATCTAATTATTATTCATTCATTATTGTGGTCACGTATTGTCCTAGGGAAATAGGACTCCTTATACCTCTTTGTCCTACTATCTATTTCGCGAATCTTGTACTCATTATCTCTCCGTCCGATATACGTTGGTTGTCGAACAATATCCTTCATTTCATTTACAAATATCTCCGACCTATATTTATCTAGAAGCTTAAGTCTCGCCTGTAATCTACGATCTTTCAACGATGGCCAACTCAACTCTTCAATGAGTAACGTAACGCTCTGTTTTTTATCGCAATTCTTTTTCACGAATGTAGCTGCTCGCCGCTCTATTTTTTCTAAATCCTTTATAAGTCCCCTCTGATATGGATCCCAAACCGCTGCTGCGTATTCCATTTGAGGTCTAACCAACGATAAATAACAGGATTCTCTCACCTTTTCCGTGCTTTTCCTGACTATTCTACGCACAAAAGCCAACTTCTTATTTGCCGCACCTATCACTCGTCTTATGTGGGTGTCCCAAGACAGGTCACGATTCAAGGTTACCCCGAGGTATTTCACGGATTCCGAAACAGGAATGCTCTCACCATCTATCGAATAGGTAAATACGGACGATGGGCTTCTAGATTTCCAAAAGTTTAGAACGTTACTCTTTTCCTGATTGATTTCTATCTGCCATTCCTTGCACCGTACAGATAACGCATCCAGATCATTCTGAAGCTGACGATGGTCGCTAGGCCCACTAATTTCTCTATAGACTACGGTGTCGTCCACAAAAAGCCTAATATTACTTTTCACAACTGAGCTGATGTCGTTTATATAAAGCAAGAAAAGCATAGGTCCGATCACACTACCCTGCGGCACTCCAGAGACTACATCTGCCACACTCGAGGACTTACCATCGATGACTACTTTTTGTTTTCTATTCCAAAGGAAAGCGCGAACCCAGTTAATGATTTTAACATTAACACCAAGATTTCCCAATTTTAATAACAACTTACGGTGGGGAACCTTGTCAAAAGCTTTTATAAAATCAAGGAACACTGCATCGACCTGCTTATTATTTTCGCCGCATGATAAAACATCATTCACAAACAGACCGAGTTGGGTGTCACAGGATCTACCGTTTCTGAAGCCATGTTGACAGCTAACTAAGAGCGATCTACTCTCGAGATAACGCATTGTGTTGCTAACAATAATGTGCTCCAAAATCTTACATGATAATGATGTTAGAGAAATCGGCCTATAATTTTCTGGGTTTTCTTTGTCACCTCACACGTGTGATGGTCTCCAATCATCAGGAACCTCACAGAGGGTAAGAGATTTCTCGAATACTATCCGAAGGAAGGGAGCTATTTCTTCTGCTAGTTCTTTTAATACACGCGCGGGAATTCCTTCTGGTCCTGGGTTTTTGTTGGGCTTTATCGCACCCAGTTGCTTCGTTATTCCTACCTCAGAGATTTTAATTCGAATTTGGTATCCGCGACTTTTTTGCAGAACGCATCCCTCGCGGATATCGGGGGAGTAGTGTAAAATCCTGCACGTCGAAAAGTCGATTTTAAAATGTTATTTTATGGGAAATGGAAATGTCGAACCCAGGACTTTTCTCGAGACTTTTTTCGTCATCGCCTTAAAATATGTAAATAGAGTATTTCTTCCAAATTTCGAACGAATATCTCGTTCCTTTATTGAGTAAATCCCATTTATCACCGTGACGGAGATCGACAAATTATTAATAAGACGAGAGAAAATTGGGGCCTAAGGCCACTTTCGGGGATGTCTTGCAGAGCGCGCAACCTCGATAATTTGTTCATTTTCGTTATCGCCGTATTATTCATCGCAACCAAGTATTGTTTAAACTTCAAAACAGCGTCGAAATTTCGTGAATGTGCCGATAATTTGTTTATTTTCGTTACCGTCGCATTATTCATCGCAACCAAGGTATTGTTTAAACTTCAAAACAGCGTCGAAATTTAGAAATTGAATAGTATATCGGCATTGTGACTTCTTTCCTGTGACTTTATGCAACATACCACGACTTGAGAAAACTACGGTTTTGGAACGAACACGCTCCACACTGGCAGACTTGCCCGTACACCGTGCAAAATATCAAGCGGTGACAGATTTCGTTCGTTCCAGTCCATTCTTCCAGATTTGTCCTCCACACTCTCCGTTTTACCCGTACAGTACGTATACCCCGGATCACTCCTATGGCTGACGTATATTGACGACATTTTTCTTCTCTGGACGCGTGGACCTGACTCCCTACAATCCTTCTTACAACGCCTCTTCCCATCCCACGCTTTCCTTCACCCACCACTCTTTTGCCTTCAACATCACCTTCCTGGATGTCGATCTCTCCATCCGAGAAAACAGAATTCACACTAGCGTGCACCTCAAGCCATCCAACCGCCTTCAATACCTCCACTTCGACAGCAGCCATCCTCTCCTCTAGCTCGCCGAGGGCGGAGAATCTGCTCGGACAAACTCGCTGTCCGAGTACTGCTCCACCCTCGAAAATGCATTTCTCCAGCGCGGATACCCGCCGGATCTGATCTGGGACCAAATCCGGCGGGAATTCGCATCCACCAACCCTACCACCCCAATACCCACGCCATCACCGACTCCACTCCCCAACTCACCCTAACCACCATTTTTTCCCCGGCATCCACGATATTTTGAGAAATATCTTAAAAGCCGCCCACCCTATCCTCTTTCCGCCGACTCTCGAGTCTGGCAAATATTTTATGGAAAAAAGAACCCCCAGCAACCTGCCGGATCTCACCCCTGCGGTAGACTTCTATGTCTCACATGCCCAATAAACCTCCTCTGCAATTCCTTCTCCAGCCCCACCACTAACATCACCTACCCCATAATTTCTTCTACCAACTGCACCACCCGTAATATCATTTGCCTCCTGAGATGTCCCGCTTTTTATGTTGGCCTCAACAGCAATCCCCTCAACATCCGCATGAACGGCCACCACAACAGCGTCCTTCATAAACGACCGCTACCTGTGACCGTTCATGCGAACAATTACAACTTAAAATTTAATTAGTGCTTCACGGTGAGAGCCATTCGCGCTCTCCCCAATAATGCTTCGCCCCACCATCTCCGTCAGTGGGAGCTTCCCCATATCCATCTTCTAAACTCCTTCACTCCCTCTGGCCTCAACCTTCGCTAACATTTCACTCATTTTTGGCCATTCCCCCATCCCCTCCGCTTCCTACAATCCCCGACTTTTCCGCTCTCCCCTTCCACCCCCATGCCTCCACTCAGTGTCACTGCCATCAGTTGTCTCTCTCCTGTGCTGACGATGGGATCGCTCCCGAAAGCTTCCGTTTTTTGTGTTTGTTTTACGTGTGTCACTCCGACACCCCCAGCAGCTCGCAAACCTGAAGTCATCTTATTGGTGAGTGCTCACTGGGCTTCCTTATTCCAACATCTTGTTGCCATATATATATATATATATATAAACTTAAGGGGAAAAAAATATATACACACACACACAAAAGTAGTTGATGTTTGCATTCTGCAAGCATTTCATTTCACCTTGAAAAACACATTAATTTTTTAGACAGATATTTCTTGATTATAAATATTTTTTTAATTAAAAAATTAGCACCTCTGCAGCGATTTTTGTTCTTATGGGACAATATTGGAGTCATAGGAATACCTAAAATATCCAATTTTAGGAATATTATACCTTTTTCATTGTTTGGTACTGATGCCACACTTTTCTGCCAAATTTTAATGTTATAGCACATCTAGAAGTGCAATAATATTTTTCTAATTGTTTAAATTTTAAAATGTTTTCACAGTCCCAATAAAAAATTCATGGAGGTTTTTGAAATGTTTATGTGCGTTTTTGCGCCAAGCTCTAACTAAAGGAAAAATGTCAGCTCCCTAGTTCGTCCCCAAGTACTTACACATTTATCTATTTGTTAAAACTTTAAGAATTTTAAACAGCCAAATAAATTAATAGAATTTCTATAATTCCTCTTCGGTTATTTTACTAATTCTACCTTTACAACAAATTTCAGCTTCGTAGCAAATTCAAAAACACATAAACTTTAAATATTTGTTTAAAATTTTGCTAATTTTTATCGGCCGCATTATATAACTATTTTGAGGCTTTCGATTTTTCTAGTCGGTTATGCACATAGTCCTACCCACATAAAAAATTTCGAGACTCCAGCTCATCTGAAAGTGCCTAAACATTAGTATACAAAGGAGCATCGTAGCCTTCAAAAGTTCCCCCTTCGCAGTATATCGAACGTGTCCCGATAAGATGGCATTGAGAGATCCAAAGGCATGTGGGTCAAGGATAATGCGACACTGTCCGGCCAAAATTGGAAGAGAGAAAAATTTGTAACCCGAGGAAATTGGAAGAATTCTGGATGAAGGTCTTCAATATAACAGAGGAAATAGGAGAGGTTGACAGTGATGAAGATGTTATCGTGGCGCTACCAAAGAAAATCTTCAGTAACACATAATACCACTGAAGCCTGTTTATTTTTTCGTCTTTACGACGAGACAGATGAGAGATAAATTAATGTTTCAATTAATAAAGGCTTTTTAATCACTTTTAACAGCGTGCATCGAATATGTTTTTGCCCTTCTCATTTTATCCGAGTAACAAAGTGTTTTCGGACAGAGGAAATTATCCTTACGGGAAATGGCGCTATGCGAATTAACAACACTTTTTTCTCATATGTAAAAGCGTAGTTATGTATGTATTTATGTGCGTTTATATATTTCATCCCCTCTCCTATTCCCTTCTTTGTGTTATCTCGTTCCTTCTCTCGCAAAGCGTTTCTTTCCTCCTCGTGAATTCCTTATTTTCATTTCGGCCGAAACGAAAAAAAAACAATAACCCGACGATATATACGTCGACTGAGCACGGGTAAGCGAAAAAAACAAGTGACTTGAGTTTTTCTGTATTTGGGCGCACGTGCGCGGAAATCCGCCTCGAGGAAAAAAGGAAGAAACGGAAAAAAATAAAAAAAGGTTCTCTCCCCTCGAATGTAGGCTTCCCATAATGCGTCCGGTTAAAGAGAAGCTGAGAGACAAAGAGCGGAACCCCTCTCTCTCGTATTTATTTGAAATCCTCCTTTGCCTCTTCTCTAGTATTTTTTCAAAGAGTAATAACTCCGAGTCGACTTTCTCTCTAGAACGTGCCCCAAAGAAAGATGGGGGCGGGAGATTTTTGTTTTCAAGATCCATTCGTTTGTTTAGAACAGAGAAACGTGAAATTCCGACCAACCGCAGAGTTTTCAAGAGTCCGATTATCCCTACCGGTCAGCTGACATTGATTTCTTCCGTCAATAGACCCGATTTAAAAAAACTCGGAACGAAAACAAAAATAAGAGCGCGGTCGTAATTCTGAAAAAAGCGCATCGCAAAAGGCGTAAAAACGAATTCGCGAACGGAGGTACCGCGCAATTCCGGGATACCTCGGAGCTCAAAGCTTTGGGAAAACATTTTTCACTCTGGTAGCATGAAGCGGGGGAGTGTGGGGTTTTTCGGAAGCATTCAGGGGTGGAGGAGGGTAAAAACGGGGGGTGTCTAGGGATCGATGCCTGTGTCGCCATGGCGACGGGTTGGGGCACGAGATGGAAGAAGGGAACGGAAAAAAAAGAGGAAAGAGGGGTGGAGGGAGATATGGGTGTAGCGGGTTTCCAATAAGAAATGAGTGGTACGGAATTGTGTGGCTCCTTCCGGTGTCTTCGAACTGAGTGTTCTTGTTCTTTCTTTCATCTCTTTCCGTTTTATTTCTCCTCGAAGATGGATTCATCCCTCGAAATGTCTTTCCTACCGCTCTTCTACCCCTTGCTCTTCTTCCTCCTCGAGCAAGTTCTTCCTCTTCTATGTCTCTCTCTCTATCTCTTTCCATTTCCTTCTGGGAAGAACGCTTCGAGGGAAGTGAACTGATATCTTCTTGCAATGATCTTACCTTTCTCTCTCCTTTCCTATCTAGGGACGAATCAATATATCTGTGGAAGAGCTCTCTTTTTTCTCTCACTTCTGATGCATGCCCTAATGTTTTCGTAGCATGCGGCAGTGAAATATGGACTCGTATGATGGAAAGGACCCTTCTTCGTTGGTTGGAAGAGATCGATGTGTGTGCGCGTGCGTGTGTTTATCGGTCCGGTCCGCATCCGTTTCGAAATCGATAGAGTATTTTTCTAAATGCGCCCTCCCTCCCTCTGTTATCGTCTCTCTTCCTGTTTCCTTTAATCTCTCCATTATATTCCGCGTTCTCTCTCCAAATGACTGTCACTTTCTCCCGCCACTCCTTGCCAGCCTTGGTAGACGTGTGGTTCGAGTATCTGCCGATAGATACTGAGGTCGAGGGTACGAATCCCGCCGAGGGCATGGACGTTTGTGTTCGTCATACAGGGTTGTGTGTAAGAATAGACTAGATGGTCTAAATAGCGCCCTTAAACAGAGTTTAACACGTTCATTCTTTCCCTTCCTTTATATCTCTCTTCCTTTATCTCTCCCTTTCTTTATCTCTCCCTTTCCTTATCTCTCTTTCTCCTCCACCTCCTCATCTCCATATCCACTCTCACCACCGCTCTTCTTTTTTCTTTCCCATCCCTATGTTCTTCTCTTTCAATTCTCTCTCCCACGACCCCCCTATCCACTTCCTATTCCCTGTCTCCCTCTGCTGAGGTCGTGAGAAATCCAAAATCCCATTTCTGGGAATGAATTTGCCTGAGCGGAGCGATTGAGTTCTTCCTTCGTCCCAAAGAAAGGAGTGGAAAAAATAGAAAATGAGGTGGCTGGAGACGTCAAAAATATAATAGGGACTTTTCTAGAATGTTCGCATCTTTATTTCTCGTTTTGGATGAAAAATCTCCGCAGAACCGCAGAGAATCGATTTGTTTAGAGGACTATTTCCAATTTTTCTTTTGTATTCCTTGATTTTAATGTATCAATTTTATTTTTACCTTTGAATCAGTAGCATCGATATGCTTAATTACATTGTGTGTAGTAAAAACACCCTCGATTGACATACTTATACCATATGCATTTTATAAGGAACGGGATACTACGCAGATACTAAGACCGGCGGTATATTCGTTCAGTATGGATCGGCTATATATTTTTTTAATTTATACCTACTACAGCACACTGCAAATAATTCTCACACTTAATACTCATTGATAAAGATTAAAACTAAATTTCAATCTTGATTGTCGTTTGCAATTGTAGTTCATAGAACGACATAATTGTTTCGTGAAAAATATTTTGTTTGGTATGTTTAATTTTGTTCAGTAAATTAATAAAGTTTACGGAAAAATAAGATTCTAAGTGATAAAACCATAGAAGAGAGGTTTAAACCTATTTCTATTACGATAGAAGTAACCTGAAGATGCTACGATCTTAGCGAAACCGGTCTTATTATATTAAAATTGTGTAAGATACCTAATTGATTTTTATTAATGTCATGAGTCATATCCACAAAGTGGAGGCTGAGCTTATTAATGATACTCTGTTATCACAATTAGAAAATATCCAGTTAAGGTTTTGTCGTACGTAGTTTATTACTAAAATAATTTAGACGGTGAACTACATTTTCTTAATTATACCTATAGATTTTTGGGCTGATTTAATGAAATTTATTTTTGTGGATATTGATAAATTTCTTTCTTAATACATTTTACCACGAGAAGAGTAAGTAAAATTTATATTTGACAGTTATGAAATAATTATTAGTTAAAACCATTGTTTGATCATGTTGTTCGATCTATAGATTACACTCAGATTGAAGATTAATTTTGCCTTACGTTTCTAGCCCAACCAGGAAAATACTAAAACCGCCACTTTATTATATTTTTGGAATAATTTATGAGACTGTCAAATTTGTTACTTGTGTAATGAAAGGAGTTTAAAAAATCATTATCATTAATTGTTTTATCTTTAGATAACTTATGATATTTAAAAATTCTTTCAGATTTAACTTGTCTGAAGTAAAAACAACGCATTTGTTTGCCAAAATAATGCTACCATAAAAGTGAAATAAATTTCTGAGATATTCTGTAAACTCAATACAACAACTTCATCGTTCAGCGTATGGTTCTGTTACATTAAAAAACCGATCTATCTGAAGTTAACATAATTTTTATAACTGCCAACGTATTGTAAATTCAATCGAAACCAGAATGGTGAAATCAAAGAAAGAACGAAACCATACTGCAATAACATCTTTATTATCATGGTCGTTATCTTCTTCCTCATTCGCACCAGATGATAGTCATAAATTGTACTCCAAATAAACATTCTCCCGCAGCCGAAATAATCATCATTAGCAGTATTACACGTCATCCACTTAGTGAAAAGGGGGTGTTATTTTAACGCTTGTTTTTCACTGAAAATTATCGTCCCATCGCAGATCAAACAATTGCGCGTCGCAGGAATGAGATTTGCGATCTGATTAATTGAAGCGCGATTGCGGGAGACAAAGTGCAAACAGAAAAAAGCACCGATAAATGTAAACCAATAAGCTATCCAAGATAAAAATCCACGTTTAAAAATATCATTCTCACCTTTTTCGTAAAGTAGGACGCGAATTTTAAGTAGATACATATTGATGATTAATTTAACAGCATAATGGAGAGTTCTTTATGGCTTAATGGTTTTACTAGTTGACACATCGATAACTGTCTTATTTTGAAACCCCTTTAATATGTTTTTTCGAGCAAATACTGGGATTACACGAAGAAGCGTATCTCAAAGAAATCTATTTATAGCGAACGGTAAAGAATACGGATATCTAATAAACTGAGAGATTGTCTAATTTTAAGTGTCGACGCTAGTCACTGCGGATCATTATCATCAAAAAAACGTCTTGCACTCCGTCGAAAATTAAATTACGTATGTTTTTCGAGTGTCTCGTGCTAATAAAAAAGTTTGCAGCCACCCAGAAAATAATTGGGCCAGTATAATTGGCTGTTGTTATGGTAAAATACATACGAAGGTCTAAGTATTTACACTCGGAGTCAAGTTTCCAGGTGTCTTGGTTCGCTCAACACGATATTTCGCTTAAAACAAGTTTTTTTTCCGATTGTGATAAAATTCTATTGTTTGCTTATCAACAAGTCGTGACCAGAAGATATAAGAACTCTAAAAAATGAAATTAGAGGATATTTATATTGGATGAATAAAGGAAACGTGCAATACACGATTACGTTTACTGAGAAAATCTTTTACTTTGGACGGCATTTTATTAAAGTGGATTTGAAAGAGAGAAAGCAAAATTTGCTGCGGATATTATAAAAGTGAGACGGGGGCCATTTTTCCATTCGATATAAAATTAGGTACTGTTTTTTAACTTGTAAATTTATCTAAGTGGTCAATTCAATTCATTTAAATGCATAAACATAATGAAATACACAAAAAACTAACGATGAAATCCGTATCCTATTAATAAGTACGCGATGATGAATGTTGTCTACATATGATGATGTCACATGCGTACATATTTCAAATAACGTCGAATAACTTGAAAACGGATGCATCAATTTTAAAGATTCTTTCAGTTTTGATTAGATTGACACCACGTGGTGCTTTTGACCATTAGGCGAAAGACCGAGTTTGATTCCACGGGCTTTTCGTTTTTCCATTTGAGTAATATGTAATCGGCAGGAGTATGATGTGCAAAACTATGCTTTTTAACATTTATAAATATCTTATAATTGAGACAGACGCGATATTTGCACTATTTCACACGGAAAAGAATGGAAATTCTTATTCTTGTCGTCGATTCTGTTAGCTAATTCGTATTTTATATCTTTTTATGCTTATATTCGAGTTTATCGTAATTCTAACATTTCAAAAAAGTCACTAGGGTTACTGGCATTGTTTGCTCTTAATTTATAATCAAACAGACGTATGAAGGACAAAAATCGATTGAACGTTTTCGTGAAAACTTTCGTATAAATATACAACAAATGAACGCCCGCGCTAAGAAACTTCTATTCAAAGACTGTAGCGATTGCAGCAGCTTAGATAATATCTACTGCCGATAAAATTAGCATTTATCGTGTTTTAAGCAATGTAACAGCCAATGATTTTAAACGTGTAATAATCACATCTCAATACGTGTAGTCTGAATGAATATGAATTTCACGTTTCAAATATCTTTTATGTATAATTACTGAATGTCTGTCTGTCTATTTCCCATTCTATCTATTGATAGAGAAATCCTTTTGTTTCAGCCAACTAGGAGACCACGGGAAAACTATTTTCGTTTACAGAGGTGTCCCAAGTTCGACTCCAGGAGTCGATTATATTTTCCCATAAGTTTACACGGGGTTTTCGATTTCTCAAGGTGCAAGATTTATTTCTTTCATTCGTTAAAATACGTGCATATGGACGAATTTTCTCCGTTTTTGTCTTATTAAACGGCTAAAACTATAAAATATCTTATTATTGGAATGTTTAGATGTTATACGGAAGAATTTGTCAGAAATACGCATTTCTTTTCAAAATTTTATGACTTTTTCGTACTCTTTTATATCAACGTGAAACCTAACAGATTGCAACGTTAATAATTGCAGATAATTATTATTCAGTAAATTGCTTGTGGACTGTGGACATTTTTAATAATCGACCAAAAGAAAATATCTTTCTTTATTTCAAAACTGGAATGTTACCTTTTTTACACGGGATAAGCAATTAAAATTGCACATATAAATTATAAAAACAAACATGAAATTCAAAATGCCAGCTGTCTAATTTAATAAGGAGAATATGGGCTATTATTAGTAAATGAAATATAACACATTGTGAAGTACAAAAAAGTTTTAATAACTCATGAGTAAAAAATGAAATAAATGGTTGAATTGATTGTATATGAAACGTTGCATATATTTAAATAAAGAGAATCAATTTTAAAGCATTAATAACATAAAACTTTGAAAATAATTGCTTTGTGTCATTATTTTCCTCTCTAAGATGACCCCGCAAGGTTCCAGAGGCGGGGCCCTTAATTATAATTAAAGCCTATTTCATATGTTCACGCTGGGAAAATTTTTCGTTGTTGAGGGCAATCGCATCGTTGCTATCTTCATGAGTTTATTTGTATACCAAATTCGATTTGGATACGGAGCATATTTTTTCTGATTCGCGTGCCTAGAAGGTTCAAAATCACTAATTTTAATGCATCCTTTTTCTATAAAACAATCGATAAAATCGAATACGCATCATCTACAGAAATGTGACCTCAGCAGTGACTCACTGGTGATCTAATTTTTCCTATTTAGATCGTAATCATCCGGTTAAGCTGTTGTTTTCCGTCGTGAAGCTGACTTTAATTTTCTACAGTATACGTTTCGCCACCGCTGGAGGCTCTAAAGATACTATGGTACCCATCTCCATGCGAACATTAAACCTTTCTTAGCGACTCTCACGAAGTCATTCGTCGCGAAACGCAGTCAATTTCAACGCGTACTCGTTTATTAAGGCCACCTACATCGCGAAATACCGCGGAAAAAGAAGCGAGTGAGCACGAACAGGGAAATTTAAAGCGTTTATCTCCTCCACATTTCTTATCTCCCTGGGAGAGCAAGCGACGGCGATGTTGAGGGCAGGGCTTGTTTATTTCTGCGTCACTTAGCGCATTGTCGCGAGATAGCGACGGGAGAACATCTGCACTCCCTTACTGTGGCCTTGTCAGAGGCATATGCTGCCAAAGAATCTTCTGATTTCGGAGCACTCCAACGTAACTTGCTATTGCGTAAACTGCTTGAGTTCGATAACCTAACGAGGGCGTTCGCAAGATAATCATCTGTTCCAAACTGAAGGGCCGTGTATAACGTAGCGCTATAAGGTAGCCTTCGAAAAAATGTCCCTGAGTGATTTTTGATGCACTACGGAATATATGAGCATTAGTTCACATGTTTTTAAATTAGTTACATAATCATGGAAACTAGTCTTATTCACTGGTTTTCATGCTTATCACAGCGTTATTTGCACGTTAAAAATGAGATCTGGGCCGTTTTCTACTAGAAATGCTCTCTCTCTCTCTCATCACCTTCTGCGAGTTTCAGAAACACTGCACCTTGAATCCAGAGGCCACTCGCACTCTTATTTCGGCAGCTCACTCTATAAATTAACCTCCGAATGACTGACTCAAAAAGGAATGTTGAAGAGGTTGGTAAGTAGGAGAGTTCAATAATGCCAAGTCTCATATGGTTGGGTCTTCCTCCTGCTGAAGTCCACGCCTCCTATTGATCGAGCAAAACAATTGCATTGAGCCATTTTCCGTGGTCGCGATCTTCAGGAAGGAAGTAAATTACAATTAGAGATCTTATAATAGAGTCAGAGCAACGGTTAATTGCACAAAAAGGAATGTTGAACGTTATGAAATGATTCATTAGAAATCTCAGTGCCTTTTGGTTGTGAAAATCTATTGACTGTTCATGTTTAGTATATGAAATTAAAGGAGGAAATATGTTCTTAAGCATGATTTAGAAAATAATTTTTGTAGTCGTGGTGCGAGTGAAAACTCAAGGTTTGAAATAATATCAAGTAATCATAGCCATGAGCATATCTGCTTCCACTTGCTCGATGGTATTCTAAGATTAGAACTCAATTTGAAGCGAAAAAATTTACACATTTTTCTAGATCAATATTTTCAGGATACATTGACGGCAATTAAATTTTAGGAGAATTTTTAAATAATCGATTGATGGACAAATGGCGCAGCTCTTGTGAGAAGGACACAAGAGAGGGAAAACGCTCCCTGTTATTTCCTTGAAGGCTTTAAGACAGATTAATCTTATCTAAGGAAGTATATTGCCGTTTGTCTTAAAGTCGCGAGTCGACGACATGTGGCGTTTCACTCCTATTAAAAAGAAAGATAAAACTAATTCCTGGCAAAACCGGCCTCGGTGGTGGCAGGGTAACGTCCTTGCCTGCCAATCCGAAGGTCGCGGGTTCGAATCCCGCCTAGATGGATTTTTCTCCACCTAGGGCATGGATGTTTGTGATCGTCCTTATTGTTATGTTGTTGGTATTTCACTTTAAATTGGCTATTACCGCTGTATGTGAAATTATTGACAAATAAATAAAGCCGGGAAAGTACCGAGAAGACTGGAAGAGACGAAGCAAAATTTCTCTCGCAGAAATATTTACCGTTAAAATTCACCCGTAGATTAATTTTTTAAAAGATGAGCACGTATCCATCCATCCAATAATGCCAGAAAAAAATAATTGCAGAGGACATCAATCTTGTTTCTTTTTTGAAGCCTTGAAAGCAATGCAATTCCAAGCGCTTCGCTATCGCGTTTTGTTTTTCCGACGGCGGACTCGTCCGGAAATAACCGGAATAGTATCTCAGGATTGGAAAATACCAGTGGAATTTTGAAAAATATTTATGCGCCTAACCTTCAAATCTTGGGAACCTTCAAATTCTCTCGCTCGACAAAAATCTCGACTATGCGATAAGCTTGGAACAAGTTTCCAATCCCACTTCACTTTTTCTGGGCATGCCGTTAACGAACAATGTACGAGGTACATATGTTGGGAAACATGTATGGGATATTCAGAGACTTTTTGATTGAAGTAATTCTTGACTTCGTGTTCAGTATTTGGTTTTCTTGATATTTCTGTTGGTTGTTGTCTACATTTAAACGATGTGATTATCAAAAGAGCATTTCGTGTTCACTACTAGAAGTTCATTTAAATTTGAAGTACTAGTAAAGTTCATCATGAAATTTATTTGAAACATCTTTATTTATAGCGACGTCACTGCCTTGTCAATATGTGGAGATAATGTTCATAAGTTAGCTCTTTGATACGCAGCGTATTGAATAAAAAGATGTTTTTCAGGTGTCGTATGCGAAAAAAACCTTGTGATTAAATTTTGTCGCGCTCTTGCGTAGTTTTCATCACACGAGATACATAACACGTAAATTACCTCAACAAATAATAACTTTTATCTAGCATTTTTCAGAATATAAAGATCGTGTGCGCATAGATTTTTCACGTACATATTTTTATTTTACAAAATATAACTTTGATCCGTCAAGTTGGAGCAATCTTTTATGAGCGGCCGTTTTATTACATTTTTTTAGTTATCTATATGAAATTAAAATTTTCTTCAGTTTTCGTCGTAATGCATCGTGCACCCAAGATGAAGTTGATTTATAACAACTAGTTCTGGAAAGAACTAATCCGCCTACTTTCCTTTCAATACAATTTTAATATATAACATGTAGGGGTGTACACAGGTTTCCCGTGGTACAGAAGTGCTTTTCGTCAAATTCGCCATAGTATAATCGTATACTAATGTATTTGCTTTGAAATCAGAAAATTATTTTTCCTTATATTGTCGTAGCTCTGCTTTTTTGATCCGTTCTAAACATATTCATCTCGTTTTCCCATTCTATACTCGCCCTACAAACGAAATTTCTTTGAAATCCGTTCAGCCAATACCTTCGAAATTCATAGCTACAGAAAAATTATAACCTTGATATTGTGGCAGCCCTGTTTAGTCGACCCGGTTGAAATATGATATTTTGGTTATTTATTTATATGAAGATTAAATATACTATATTTGGTTAAAGTCCATGCGGACAGTTCTCTAGAAATAAGTGTAAAAAAATTATTTAACTTTTTATTGTGGTATCCCTGCTTTTTAGCTCCGCTTTAAACATCTCGAGTTAATTATGGCATGTTGTATTAATCTTATATACAAAATTTAGTTGAAATCTATTCAATTCCTTCCAAATCCATAATTACTGGAAGACTTTAATTTATAATTGTGGCACCTCTGTTTGGTTGATCCTATCCAAATATGCTATTATGGTTTTGTATATATGTGTAAATTATAAATATTAAATTCGGTTAAAATTGATGTGGACAGTTCAACACAAATATGTGTAAAAAGAATTTTTTTATTTCTTGTATTGTGGCAGCCTTGCTTTCTATATCTATACTAAACATTTGATTTAGTTATTTTATGTTGCATGCCTACTTCATAAAAAGTTTTGTTGAAATCGGCTCGGCCAATTCCTTCCAAATTCGTTATTACCGAAAAGTTTACTTTGCAATTGTGGCACATCTGCTGAGTCGATCCGGTCCAAATATGTCATTTGGGTCATTAATATATTTGCATATTCTATGTACGAACTTTAGTTGATATCGGTTCTTTCATGAAGAAGATGTTAGTGGGAGACACACGGACACCCAGGCGATATCATAAGACTATGTACTTACCATTTTTTGGAAAGTAGGCTAAAAATTTGATGTGGCCACCACAAGATTTTCTCCATTTCTGTAATATTTCTAAAAATTCCAAATAGGTTACATAATAATAAATATTTTAAGAAACTCCGAGAAAATTTTAGACTTACAAAGAACAGAAATAAACTCAAACCATAGCCTTCCAATATTGGATATAGCCACAAAGCTCCAACAATTAAGAAAAGAAAAAGGAGCGTTACTAACAATAAGACGTAACTAAGGGTCAATTCTTAACAATAGTCTTCGGTAGGTGGTGTGGTGGTGGCAGCTAAAAATATAAGATATCTCTTAAACAATGCATTAAATGGGAAAACGTTTCAAACAAAGGTTGAAGAAAATTAAATCTCCTACAACTTTTATTCCAATAAATCTTGACATTTATCAAATATTAAAGCAAATATTACAAAATAACGGATAAGTGACAAGAGTAAACACCCACTTCCGGTTGACCGATTTTTACCAAAAACTGATCAGTTCTGTTGACTTTTATAAAAATGTTAAATATAAAATTTCGCGTTGACCTGATTAATAGTTTTTGAGTTAAGAGCATCCACAAAAAAGCTATGACATACACACAAAGACATGGAAAAAATGGTCAAAACATGTTCCGAGGACCTCAAAACGTGTATTTCCGTTGAAATCTCGAAGTCGATTTTTTTCATGAAAACAATACTTTCCTCTATATTATGTATATGGAGAAAGTAAAAATGGGGTTATACAAAAAATAAAGAATTAGATCGAGATCAGATTAAGTGATTTCGTCACCTGTTTAATATAAAACTATTGATTGCCCTCGTGTGGATACCTAATCCTAGTTAGTGCCGTTCGGTTTTCTGTAATGGACTAAAAAAAGCGCAGGAAATGTTCGCTTTTTGATTTACGCAGGACATATAAGAATTGAGAGACAGACGGGTGACAGAATAGTGATCGCGGATATTACCATGGGTGGAAGAAGGATGGAGACAACCTCCAAAAGAGGTGGTTCCTGGAAACAGAAGTTACATCCAAGCACCGTCCGTGCCCTTTCATCTCTCCCCGTATATCGAGGGAGCGTTGCCATGGTAACTGGAAGTGGGAGGGGGAAGAGGTGGCAGTACATAGGTTAAAAAATTCTTGTGTCATTTTCTCTTCAATAATTCCCATTCAGTCTCTTTTCCACATATCTCGATAGAAAAGTCGTCAATTCAATTTGTCCCGAGCTATCGTCAAAGCGGCTTACTAAAAGGAATGGCTGATACCTATTCGCCGCTTTGATTTCAAATTCTGTGTATTGCGTATTTGAATGGTTATTTAATGAATGAAAGTCATTTTCTGACAACTGGTACATAATTGATAATAAATTAAATTGCGGACTTTAATAAAGTCGTCAATCAAGGGGGAGTCCATTTGTCGAAAACTATCGTCAAAATGCCTTACGGAAATGAATGACTGAAACATATTCGCAGCTTTGATTTCAAATTTTGTGTAGTGCGAATTTTATTAGTTATATAACGAATGAAAATCGTTATCCGATAATCTGTATGGCGCAGTTGGTAAAAAATTAGGACAACGGATTTTAATAAAACAAAATATGCATAAAATTAATCCTAAAAGTAAATTCCATAGGAAAACGGATTGTTTTTTTCTGCGTAACCGTCCATTATTTTTCCTTCGTCCGTCTCATTTTAGTAACTTATTTTTGATAAAATGTATTTTTAACAAAATTTTAACCATGACATGTAACTTTCGCACCTTTTTCTCGCCTTTTCATCGCTTTCAAGAGTCGAGTTTCTTATAAATCAGCATCTCTTTCTCTTAGGCCACCTACGAACCGTAGCAATTGTTTCTTTTCAAATTAAAATTTATAATGAGTTATGGGATAGCTTTGGATTCTGGACAGCACGGAATAAAGTCAGATTATAGCATGTATAATAAGCTCTCGAGTGCGTGGATATTCCAATTTTCAGAAAGCATATCTTTCTTTTTAATGAGATCTTGGAGCAATATTTTCCAAAAATTAAGCTATGACAAGTGGGCTCGCAAAAGTCTAGCATTTTCAAAGTTATCAGTTACGGATAGTTTTAGGATACGCGGAAGTAAATTGGAAATTAATACCGACAAGTTATGCCGACATCTTTAAAAGTTCCCTTTGAAAAAGTGATTTGGTAAGACGTATTTCCGTTTTAACAGAAAAGTTGGAGAATTGGAGGGAGGAAGGAATTTTCCGAATATCGATCCTAAGAACATTGCGCCATTTGATTTATTTGACCGTTATATGAGTAAAGGACCTAGCTATATCATTTGATTAAATCTGTGAGCTGAAATTGCTTTTTGAGCTTTGAGATATTCAAACAGTATTCAACGCATGATATACTTCATATGCATATGTTACGGATTATGTCTGCAACTGGCTTATGTCGGAATTGATCGTTTGACACTTTGTGAAAAATAAAAGCGTCTAATTTGCATCTTAAGCTTATTGAAACTATCCAACCCTGGTCTGACATCGCAGTTAGAACCGTATTTAAAATAGCTAATTACGACAGTTGTCATATATATCTGGTCATAAATAAACACATACGCACACGAATTCATGTGCTTTTTTATGCTCCTTGAAAAACTTGGTTTTAACAACGCGACGTTTATTTTTAGATTAAGCCAAATAATTGCGAAACATTAGGGATATCTGTTGTGTGTACTCTAGCGAACGAATTCAAACTCTTCCGATCGAAACCACGCCCATTTCCCGGTGAAAAATGGATTTGACATTTTCGATAGGTCACATGTACGGAGGGTAATAAACCCTGAGGAGATGGATGGGATAGGCGGTCCTTGACACATAGCGAAGATCATTCGCTTCGAGGCGAAAGCGAGAAAGGTCACGAGATCGGCACTCATTTTTTTAGACAAGGGTAGCGAAAAGAGAATCTTTTTCATAATACTTAAGGGAATCGAACTATATATTTTTTTAATAATTTACGTCAGAAAGTATTGAGAGCTGAGCTTAGCCTCATAAGAGCACGTTATCGGTCTATTCCCTAGGGTGATAATAGCACAGTTAAATACCAAGATGGATACTGCTAGCTGCAGACCATGAAGTTATTTCATCTCGCCCCTTTTGTTCATTTTTATTATAGATACATCATTGTTTAATAAATTTCCCTGGGAGCTTATTAGATACTCAGTTTTATATCAGCACTTGCGTTCAACAATAACTTGATATCGTTTATACTAAGTTCATAATATAACATATATTAATTTTATCAATTTGAATCGAATGGGGTATTTGACGAGTGTTTAAATAATTTATGACCTCTGAAACAAATTAATGTAAATTCGATTTTTTTCTTTTCAAAATTAAAGCGTAAATTTTTGTTTCGCATGAGCATCAACGATGATTGTAGATGAATATCGGCTGTAACGAAATTTAATATATTTCAAAATTAAACGAAATGATTCAACTGCAATGTAAATATCATATATTTGCAGCTAGTTTACTTGAGCTTCAAATGCCCTCGAGAAAGATGACAACATAGACCGCAGTAATTCGCGATTGTTGGACGAATTTCCGGTTAACACAGAGTTTTCTTTTATCAGTTAAATGCGCATTACACAGGGCTGACAAGCATGCTATTTTAGAAAATGACAACGACTGAGTTCTTGCAAAGCAAGGAAGAGAAAACATTATTGTGTATGAAACGTTATACAGTAATTATTCATTATTACTAGAGAGCCTGTGACCTGCTTCGCATCGTATAAAAGTAGGGCTCTGCGAATCTCAAATTATGGAACGAATCAAATCGTCGTAAAGTATTCGAATCTCGAATCGGCCAGTTTTTTTACATTCTCTCTAGGCTGAGGTGTTTCTAATCAATCTTTAGTTAGCTACTCAGTTTTTGTTTTTTTTTTCTATTTTGTGTCTAGAATCTTTAAAAAAAACACACTAAACAGTCACTTAGAAACACTACACAACACAATTAATGCTCAGGTTGGCAGGATGTTTTCGTCTCGTTGTAGCAGAAAAAAATACTAGGCTTTGTGATAAAATATACATAGCATAATAATTAGCATATAGGTTGAAATAATAAAAAATTACAAGAAAAGTTACATTTTATTTCAAATAAAACATACAAAGTTAAGATTCTTTAACATTTTAAATAATAAATCTTTCTTCTCCTTTGCCAATATCAAAGTGTCGGTATTATGGTTAGACAGAGAATATTGCAAGTCGGATAACATTATGCCACCCACCGAATTTACCCGTTCTGATGAAGTGTTTGTAGCCTGAATCGCCGAAAAATCTAACCCTAACTTTTGTCAAAAATGGGTAGGATCTACTGTTCTCTTTCCAGTAAAAGAATGGATCACTATCGCGGTCCATCACAGATTGCTTTGTGTATTGGTGTATCTTATCCTGAAGTGTGGACATTTCGTCCATTTTTGACGACGCTTCTTTTTGCGAGTCATTCATTTTTAAAAATAACGTATCCAAAAGGTTGTCCTTTTCTGCTTCGCTTTTTATACATCCAGTATTAGAACAATTATAGCTCTTCGTCTTTTTCTTCTTGCCGGAATGCATCTCCTAAATCTGAAGCGAATTCTTTCAAAAATCCTTTATAGTATTCGCTTAGTTTTTCGTGAATAAGACTAGCCTAAATCTTGGATCAAGAAATGTTGCAGCCATAAGGTGGACACTGGTCCATATTTCGGCCACTCTGTATGTGTTTGTACCTTGGGGGAAGGGGGGGATGATCCAAATGACAAAATTACTACACTCTGAGGGTTAAATTTAGACCAATTATTTAATAAGAACATATCAAACTTTCATTGGTCGATATATCGTCTGCTGATTCGAAATTTACGAATCCTAACCTTATCTTCAAATAACTAATATTTAAATATGCTATAAAATGATATGCTTGGAAGGCTTTCTTATCGACTTAGACTGCTTTCAATTTTAGTCGCTGATGTTGTTGACATTTAGAATCTCCAGTGTTACACTGATGAACGTTAAATGATAAGTGAATTTATTACATAAGATTCAATAAGCTCGATTATTATTAAACAAATAATACAGACGATACTTTTAAGTGAGGATAAAAATATTTTAATAAATTACTGTAAAGAACCGATTTATGCCACAGACTGGTCCAAGTAGTTACATTTCTTGTTGCCTGTGCCTCCACATGCGTTTTGCGTTGCCCAACTTTACCGGCCTCCGTCAAGTAAATACTTGACGGACCTTGGCTTTGTTATGCAAATTGCTTTGTAAACAAACCGTTGCTATGTTGTGCGAAGACGAACTTCTATAATATTATCTAGATAGATGAAATCGTAGAATTTGTAAGAATAAAAATATTTGTAGGTGAACAAATAGGTAAAAGTATATAATTTTTGCGAGTCAGGTTTACTCTTTTATCTTGCTCTTATTTAAAATCAAAAACAATTTTAACGAAAGTATAAAAAAATTACGTGATGTGTTCCTTGCCTTTTGACAAATATCAGGATAAGCAAAAGTAAAGATGTGTTACTGCAGGATATTTGCTAAATATAGGTACTACCAGAATTTTCCTCGAACAAACCAACAAGAAAAATTCAGTCGTATAAATTACTATCACCCTTGTGAAAAGTAATATTAAGGGACATATGTTATTCTAAAATGCCCGCAATTCAGTTAGCTAGTTTAAAATGTTGTTTTTTACTTGTTTCTCCTATAACCAAAGTTGTTTCAATCTAAAATAAACTATGCAATAGACATTTCACAAACTTTGTCATATTCGTATAGACGTTTGGTCGACTGTGTACGTTTATAAAAGAAAAACGCTTATAAATCAAAGTTTATCGTAGTTTAGTGTATATTTTAATGCCACTGGTCGATATTTAGTAATTTTTGGGACATATAGCTTAGTAAGTATTATTTGTGACATCAGGTTGTACGATTGCATAGATTTTAATCAAAATCCTTATATTTACTTTCTCATATACGAAGTATATTGAGATAGTGAAAAAAAATCGATTTACTCAAAAATGGCTATAAGGATTTTTATTAAAATCCATCCAATCGTACAGCCTGATGTCACAAATAATACTTATTAAGCCACATGTTCCAAAAAATTACTAAATGTTGACCAGTGACATTAAAATATACACTAAACTACGGTTAACTTTGATTTATAAGAGTTTTTCTTTTATAAACATACACAGTCGACCAAACGTATATGAGAAAGTTTGTGCAATGTATATTGTGCCGTTTATTGAATATATAAGTTGCATTTTGTTTCAAAATATCCTTGAAGAAAGTACCCTTAATTGTTGCGCAACATCGTTCATCTCTTCCGAGTGTCTATTATGAATGGTATTATCCACAATTGTGAGATATCATTCGATTCGGTTTAACCGTTTAGGCTGTAATAAGATTTTTAGTGGATCGCGGCGGAGGCGTGACGTCATAGGGCTTGGGTAAGGTAGCTTAGCGTACATTGTAATGCCGCTGAGCGCCATATAGTGATTTAAAGAGTTATATGGCTTACGTAGTATTATTTGTGACATCAGGATCTACAATTGTATTGATTTTTATCCAATTCTCTGTAGCCATTTTTGAGTAAATAAAATATTTCTAAAAATCGCCAAGAATAAACTACCCTTAGTTTTTGTGCAATGTCATTTTTATGGATAAATGGTCTGCAAAAGATAATATGTTGCATAAATACGAAATATCATTCGATTTCATATATGCGTTTGGGCCCTAGAACAGCGAACAGACCGACAGACAGACGGCTCGGCGAAAACCACTTTTATGGACTCGGGGACACGTAAAACGTGTATTTCCATCAAAATCTCGAAGTCGAATTTTTTCACGATTACAAAACTTTCTCAATCGAAATGATTTCATTGGTGTGTGTGTATGTATTTTTGGCTAATCAACCTCTTGGATTATTATAGCCAGATCTCATTGGGTTTTTTTAACTTTCACCTTGAGAAGTTATTAAGATAACACATCGGTTGGTCTTTAGTTTTATGAGAAGAGTATCTTTGAGATTTATAACAAACAATACGATAGCCTTGCGATATTTTTGCTCTCTACAATGTGATCGATGAGTTGATTACGACGATTTCCTTGTCACACACTTAATCTAATCTGGTAAAGAACTAGATAAAAATAAAGTGATTCTAAGTATAATTTTTTAATATAAATTTATTTTTTTAACATTGAAGTTATCTGTGACTTGTTAAGAAGTTAATTCCACGCAGATAATGATATACCTACTACCGATGTACCAAAAAATTAAATAAAAATAAACTTGTAATCCCAGGAGCAATAAACTGCAAAATTAATATAGTTTGCTTGACATTGCTAACACCACATTATCAAAACTGTATATTTTCCCTAAAAATTGTCATCCATTTTTTCTGCTAAATGACTTTTATAATTAATATATCATGTGACATTTCTCAACTATGCTCAGTCTGTATTAGCCAATATTCGTCAGAAGTTATCTTTCCTGTTTTTGGAAATTCGGCAGCACAATTTAAACGAAATTATTATGCCTCATATTTTCTCCGTTAATTTTGATTCAAATGTATGAAAAATTTCCGAAAATTTATGCATCAGATTTTGTTTCCATTAGTATGACAAGCCTAATTGACCTTTATGGTTCTTATAAATCACGCAGAAAATTAGAAATTACCTGCTAAGTACAGTACCAAATTTAAAAACATCCGTCTGATGATTTTGGAGTTTGAGAACAGGTAAGGCAGGTGTTCGATCTATTTACTACGGTTTGTTTCTTATGGATTGACGACAATCAATTCATGAAATAATTCATAGTTATGCGCGCATTAATTTTGATAAAATACAACAGGTTCTCTATTTAGTGTCAGATTATAGTTTACAATATTGATCCAAACTAAGCGCCAGCGTACCTAAGAAAGGGTTATGTGGTTTTTGTGATAATTGATCGATATTTTAAAGCAGGCCTGACAACAAGTGACCCTCGGAGCTCATTCAGAGTGATACTAGTGAGAGCTGAAGTGAAGTTGAGTAATACATTATAGTTACGTATATTTTATGTAATTTTTTGTTTTGTATTTCGAAATTGCACCGTTGACAGTTTGTGGCACAAATCTGTATCGCAAATGCGAGATTAAAAAATTTATGCACTGTAGGAGGCCTCGGGGTAATTGGAACTAGGATAGACCTGACTATCAGCACACATGAACTAACTTTAGCGTTTATTCAACTAAAATAGGACGCCTGAGTTAAAAATAGGTTTTATTTCCAAATTCAAACATATTGATCGCGTGGAACTACGCCAGCGCCAAGCCCGGCGTTTATGTTTAACGGTCATTTGGCGAAGCTAATTCTAGTTTTTTTACAGCACATTATTTCAGTTTTAGACCGTGTTGACGAATGAGCAAATTGCGTTTAGCGTCAACAATCGTGGAATGTTCTTGATTGAGAGCATAAAAGTTATTCACACCAATCGTCCTGAAAGTAATCGAAGTACTAAGCTTTCTATTTTTTAACATTCGAACAAAAAACGAAGTTTAAAATTTGATTTCTGCTTGGGAAAAAATCGATCAGATTTAGCGCCTTCTCACGTTACCTTATCCCAATTACGTATCATTGCTAACGTTGCTGAGACCATGGGCTCCTTGTCTCGTACTTCCTTTCTATGTACTGACCTTGGTCGCTTATCGATAATAAAATTCATGGTTCAACAGCCGCGTGACGTCACGTCTTATCGAAAACATTGCTCCTTTTTGGCACCCTTTTTTTGTCAACCTATACGTCACGATGTACGTAATCTCAGTGTTTGCTATATATTTACGCCTAACCCAACCCGCTATCAATCTCCACGCTCCAAATTATAATTGATTTGAGTCGACGTCTGACACGGAGGGAGGAAATAGCGAGAGTAATACGCTGATTTTTTCATAAGGACGCGCGAGGTTCGACGGAGCGCATGCGCATAAGTGCCGTGTAGCTTAGCGGAATGGCGCATCGAAATATGCGCTACCACACCGTTCCTTGAATGGAGGGTATATGGGAGCGGGCGGGGAAGGGATAAATGGAGAGGGTTCGGAGAGGAATGGTGGTTTGTGAATGGGTGTGGCAAGGAGGGGAAGGGAGTGAGGAGGGAGAGAGGGGAAGAGGAGGATGTTACATAATGGAGAGCATGAAAGGAGAGCGAGGATTGGAGAGAGGGAGATGAGGAGGGTGGAACGGAAAGTTCGAAAGGTCAATGGAGGCAGCAGCAAGCAGGAGGAGCAGGGGATGGTCTCATGTGAACCCTTATGCGCAGAGAGAGTTTTCCGTGCGCGAGAGAGGGACGGGGTTTGAGCACGTGCCCGGGTCAGAAACCTCTAAAATGGCGCACCACCCTCCCAACTTTCTCTAGTTCTCCTTTCTATCTCTCTCTCTTGCCCTCTACGTAGGAACTTTCATCTTCTCCTACCTTCTTGAGAAGCCTTTAGATTTCAATCGAGACTCTTTCTTTACAACCTTTATAACTCACTGCCTTCCCGTTTCCTTAATAATTTTATCATATTTCACTTTTCAACGTATCCTTTTCCTCTAGCTTTATGCCATTCTTTTCTACGTCTCTTTTTGTTGTCCCCTGCTCTCTTTGTAATCTTTCAGTTATAACTTCCTTTGTTTTATTTTTGCCACTTCTCTGTTTTTTCTAGCTGGCTTCTCCTATCCTAAATCCGCGCACACAAATGTTTTCATCTCTTTCCGTTCTTCCTTTCGTTCGATATTCTCTCTCCACGCACCTTCTTCTTGTCCATACTCTCTCTTTTGTTTCACTTCTTAAGCCTCTATTTCTGTAGGGTAGAATTTATTTATTTCTTTCTCTCTCCTTCTTCACTTATCTTCTTATAGGTTTTAGTGAGAGGGAACCTCCCTCTTCCATCTCTTTCTCTCTCTCTCCCCCACTCTATTTCCGAATGTCTTCCTTTATATCTCTCTCGTTTTTACCACCTCAGCCTTTGAGGCTTTCATTTTGTTTCTCCCAAGTATATCTAATCCCTAACTGAAAATTGTGCGATATAAAAGACTTCGTGGAAGTAAATTGCTTCTTTTCGTTCTGACAAGTAGGTGTAATGTGATTTACATCGCCAAATACCTTTTTTTAATTCCACCTCTGAATAAGTTATGTACTGGTAGTATTGGGCGGAGTCATTAATAATTCAATGGGGATGTATTTTAATCGATTATAGATATTTTGAGGCAATGGGATTGTTTTTATTAAAACTTACGGAGAATTTTATTTTTTCCAAAAATATCAACAGTCGCCTCCAATAATGATGTTATTAATTCCAAGCCTCAAATTTTAACTTTTATAGTAATGCGATCTGACTTGTAAAATGTTTGCTTTTCGATTGCGTTGTTAATACAAAAAGCATCCAGGATATTTGCCATCCAAATATATATTTTACCGTTCCCTAAAATAAATCGTGTTTTTTCAATATTGCTTTATAGTTTTAACAACTTCAAAGCAAATCACACTGCGTTTCGACATGACCAACGAAAGTTCGTAAAAAAACTAAATCGAGGAAATGACCCTTAAAAGTCTTTCTAACTCCATTTTAATATTATTAACATCCTAAACCTTAAATGAAGACAAGCTTTTATTGTATTGGTCCGTAGATATATTTTTCTTCTATTCCTTTATACGCTTTTCTCCAGTCTTGAATTACTTATTCATTAGGGTTGTTGAAACCGTGTTAAATCTCTGAACCGGAAACACCGCGTCCGTTAGTTTCTTCGTGCCATGTATTAATGATTTCTTTGTGTAAAGGGCATGGGAGATCGATTCTGTGACGTTTTAAAAATATTAGAATTATTTTTCTCAAACTGAGATTGCCTTCATATTGCCTATTTGTTTTTGGCGCACTTCTTCGGCGCTTTTGTAAAAAATACAGGCGAATGTCGGCGTCTGTGTTCTATCCGCCTCTCTTCGCACAAAAGAGTGATTGGATTTCTCCACTTTTCATTTGAAAGAGGAATCACCCTCGGAAGCGGCCGCCCTACTTCCTGTGTAAAACGATAAATAAAGCTGCGAGCGCAGGGCATACACGTGCACTCGAGTGCTCTTAATCTATTCCTGAGTTGAGCGTCACACGTGCCTACTCGGCGAGAAATCTTCTGTTAAATGTTCACGGACTTCGCCAAATGATTTTTCGGGTATTGCGACAGTGTGCTAACCGATATAGACGGCCTTACAACAAAATATTTATGATTGATAATAGAAGGAAAAGTCGTCCGCAGAAATTCTGACTGATATCCTGCTCTGATTTGTGTGGAGTTGTTATTATACTTATATTAGCAATAAATCGCTTCTCTTCGGAACCCTGAATGGAAATAAAACGGTACATTTTGAAATAAAGATCGTGTGAATTGCAACTAGAACTAAAATTACTTTAATATAAATAAATTATAGCAGTTTTATAGATTTAAAATATTATAATCATTAAACCCTCTTCAATCTGACGCCTTACTGTCCATTACAACAAAGAGGAAAGCTCACTATTTAGTGTGATTTCTGTTTTTACATGAAGTTTTACGGTGAATACGTATATGATACTGCTTGATCAAAACTGGCCTGCGCAACTCCAGTGAGAATTTTGGAAATATTTTTTAATTATTTATTTTCGGCTTTGCGTTACCTTTACTTCGTTTAATTAATACGTTTTGGTTTCTTAACCTTGGTGCCTCGAGGTATTTTCAAGTTTTCGTGGAGATATTTAGAAATTACTCGAGACACGTTCTCGTTTCGATTAATATTCGAAGAATAAAGCAAGTGGAAGTCGAGATTGAATATCTAGAAAATTTAATAGGGAAAAATATCAGAATCGGGATAATGGGATATATTCGCGTTTCAAATTTTCACCAAAAATTGGTTCAACTTTTCTAAATAAATTCAAATTAATTCTAAAACTTTGTGACGCTTAAGGAAAACCTGTTTGCCTTTCGAAAAACGGAATATTTGTAATTTGTATACTCACAATACAAAACATTCAAGTGCCGTTAAACATTTCACGTTTATGCACATTTTGTAGGACTGCATTATAGAAAAATGAAAATAGTTTCTTATTCTTAACGTTTTTTTATCGCCTTCGAATCTAAATCTCTCGAATGTATCGTTTTAATATCATATTTTCACAAAATTTAGCGTTTTTAAGGAGAAGCCTCCTTGCCAAACGATTGCATTGTTAAACTCGAAATCCTATTACTCTCACATATGCTCTCGTTCCCTCCGGACCTCCATGGACCCTCCTGGCCAAATTCATAGGTATCAGAGATATCTCAGAATTAGTTTTTACTTTCTCCATATAGAGAAAGTATTGTTTTCATGAAAAAATTCGAATTCGATATTTCAACGGAAATACTGGTTTTGAGGTCCCATGAACACGTTTTGACTATTTTCGCGATGATGTCTGTGTCTGTCTGTATG
Source organism: Tanypteryx hageni (assembly GCA_028673005.1). NCBI lineage: Eukaryota > Metazoa > Arthropoda > Insecta > Odonata > Petaluridae > Tanypteryx > Tanypteryx hageni. The sequence goes on along the minus strand of CM054113.1, from coordinate 75,135,632 downwards.
TGATAGGATTTTTACTTTGTCCATATGTAGTATAGGGGAAAGTATTGTTTTTATGAACATGAAAAAATGCGCAAAAGTTGAAATGATTGTGTTACCATATGGCAGGTATAATTTTATTCGCCAAAGACATCTGGCGTAGCCCGGGCATCGCCGAATACTTTCAGCTATTTATTATAATAGAAGCCTAGAGGGTGGGGTTTGTGTATAACGCTGACGTCATCAATAACACTTTTTAACACGTTTTTAACAAACTTTCCGATTAGGTGGAAGGTTGAAATTTCACAGGAATGTTTGATTCAGATATATCGTAAACATTAAATGGCAACAAATACGAAAAAAGACCCGGGTTCGACTCCAGGGGAGAAATTTCCATTTCCCGTAAGATAACGCGTAAAAAGCGACTTTTTAAATTAAAATTAGAAAGTATTGACGTACGATCTTCAAATTTGAGCTGTTTTAGAAAAGTTAATGAAGTTTCTTATTCCAGTGGTTCTCAACCGGTGTGCCGTGAACATTTTACAAGCGTGCCGCGAGACTTTGTAGAGAAAATTGCAAGCATCTTCCACCGATAATATACACAGTTTTAACAAAGAAACTAACACACAGTATTAAGACTAGTTGAATCCAGTCCAAAAGTATCACTGCTTTGGAAGGCGCCTGGCAACCAGGGACGTAGCCAAGGAGGGCCCCGGCTCCCCCTTTAATCTACTTCGAATGCAATCAATGGATTGCACGGTTAGTTACAAAAGGCACAGAGATCTTAAGGACGGTTTCCCGACTTCCCTTTGGTATTTTTTATTTATTACTGAAAAACCTTTGCTAATCGTTAGGCAAGCAAGGACCCGACCTGGTATTTCGATACTTTTGGTGACCATATGCGGAAATGGATGAGGGTAAACGGGAAAACCAAAACGTCCTCCGCACGCATGCCGAGACGTTTCTCTCTTGGTCTCCACTCTGTTCTTGAAAATGGTCGCGATGGGCTAACAGGGGCCCACCATTTAGGAAAGACACCATATTCATTCTTGTTCACTTCTAACGGAGGTCTTGAGGGTTAGTTGCACCAATAAATCTCTAAATGATTCTCTCCAACTTAAAAACCGGCCCTTTCAGTGAGGGTGGTCTCCTAAATCCCCATAATTGTCACCGCTTTAGTTCAGCAAAGGCTAACTACTAAATTAAATTGAATTAAAGTATATCTACCAACTTACAATTAAACTACAATGTTTCGGTAAGTGTAAAACGTAAGTAAAGCGTAGAATCAACAAATTATAATCTATTCCAGATTTAATAAAGTTGTGTACTGACTTAAACTGGACTAAACTCAAGATGAAATATTAGACATACGATCATCAAATGAAACTCCAATATACTTACCATCTACATAATTCCAGTTAATATTGTATCGCAAGACTTTCGTTTAAACAGTAGCTGCAGTTAATACCTATAGCGTGCCGTATATATTAAAGCTTACTGTACCGTTCGATTTCTTATTTTTTTATTTTTACCAATAATTTACTGAAACTTTAACATTCATATGAAAGTTTGTTTTATTATGTGAACAAAGTGTCACCGCACCTTGTGTAATAAGGGATGAAGTACCTCACTGTATATATGTTCACTGTTTCAATCACCGACTGAACCTTGTAATCGACCATATTTGTAAACAGGTAAAACATGTAGACTCCTTTTTCTCTACATTGGAAGAATTGTATATATTTTTTCTGGGTCAGCTATTTATTCCCGGTTTATAAAACTAAAGAAAGATATGTGCCCGAATAGCAAATTACGAGAACTAAAACGAAATTGTTATACCCGGTGGACATGTCCAGCTTTGAAAAATACTTTCGAGGCCGTATTAGTTTTATTAAATATTGCAAATGAAGCAGGTGAACGAAGAATAGAAGCCAGCCGTTTGCTTAGTGGAATTGATTTTCAATTTGTATTTAATTTGTGCATGTTTACTGAAATATTAACAAAATTCAAATCTGCCAGTGACTTCTTGCAAAGCGTCAGTTCAGATCTATCAAATGTATTAACATTAATACATTCTTTAGAGAAATTTTTTTGAATATGCGATCAGATGAAAACTTTTCAATTTCAAATTTTAATTTTGATAAAATTTACTAAGAATCAGTGACAATTGCAACAAATAATAACATTAATATTCCAAATAATGAAAATTCAAACAGGATTTCTAAATTTCCAACTAAATATGCAAATTATCTTATTACAGAGGAAAGTAATTTCCAACGTAATATCAATGCGGAAGATCAAATTCGTACTCAAATTTATATACCTGTTCTGGATAGAATAATAGCAGAATTAAATGCAAGATTTACTAACAACAGAAATATTTTAGAAGGTATACGTAGCTTAAATCCGCTGTATGAAAACTTTCTAAATTTCGAACAAATAAAACCTTTTGCTTTAAATTATGGAATTGATATTGAGGATTTGAAGGACGAATTACAAATTTTGCCACAAACCATTAATAGGTATAAGTCTGAAAATAAAACTAAAATTACAAATCTGTTTCAATTATTAGGAATGATAAGCAAGTTCAAAGTAGCTTTTTACGAATTTCACAAATTATGTACAATAGCTGTAACGATATCAGTATCAACTTCAGCGTGCGAGAGATCGTTTTCAAGTTTGAGGCGAATTAAAACTTTTATAAGAAATAAAATTGCCAACGAACGTCTATCGCATTTAGCTGTACCGCACATTGAAAAGGAAATTACTAAATCTATTGATTTAGACTTAAATGTAGAAATATTTTCACAATAAACTGGAGGTAGACGGGTTCAGCTACTAAAATAAAAATATTTTACTTTTTTAATTTACCTATTTATAGTAAACAAACAATTAAATATAGCCTTTATATTATAGTTGTAATTTATTAAGATAATTGGTTGCTTATTTTCATTACTTGTGTTATTATAATTGTTATAAAAAATTTCTGTAATATGTCTGAAACACTGTACTAATTTATAATAGAAATGGAAATGTTTGTCAACATTTAAAAAATATTGTTCTAATTTGCAAAATAAGAAACGTAATTTTAATTATAACAGCAGAACACAACCCATTGTATGGAAAATATCATTCTTAAAATGATACAAAAAATGTATTTAAAATTATCAATAAAAATTAACATAATTTTTATGAATAAAAGCAAGCAGTTATTAAACATCGGTTTTATAAACTAAAGAGGTAGGAAAAAAGTTTACTGATAATATTAGCAAAGGATTGGTACAAAAATACAGGTCTAGCCTAATAGTTGTATTAAAAAAATCATATTTTTGTGTGCCCCCCCAAATATTTTTGACTTTTATGTTGGCCCCCCCACAGTTAGGAGGCTAGCTACGTCCCTGCTGGCAACAACGTTGTCATCATTGTCATAGTAACCGAATGCCTTGTACATGAGTCAGAGACAACTGATTGGTTCTCGTTGCTCTCTAAGTCTCTACGATGACGTATCATGCTCCGCCTGCGGTGACCTTCCGGGCTGTCCGCGACTCTGGCGCATTCCTTTATCAAATCAGTACTAACCTAGATTTCTGGCTGGCTTATATTACAATTTGGTGTATGCGAATGTGTTTCGTGAGTTTATTCTGTATAAAATAATTTTTTATAAAGTGTTTTGTGTAGTACCGTTGGTAGAAAACTGTGTGATATTTGTGGTTTTGTCCAATTATCATTGCTAACAATTATAAAAGTTGCGCCCCTAAAAATGGACAGACATATTAGAAGAAAATATACCGGTGAAAAATATGAAGAACATGTTAAGGAAAACCCCAGTACGAGCAGGACCAAGTAAGATTTCTAAGGTTTCTCGCAAGTATATGGACAGTTATTTGAGTCTGGGCTTTTCTTGGTGTGGAGATAAAGATTTCCCTGTTCCAATGTGTGTTGTGTGCGGTGAGAAACTATCGAACGAAGCCAGGGTTCCCAGCAAATTGAAGCGACATTTCTCCACAAAACATGCACACTTTGAAGGAAAAGATTTGAACTATTTCATAAGGTTGATGGAACTGCATTCTAAACAAGCTAGTTACTTCGAAAAAACGTTAAAGTGTCTGATAGTGTTCAAGTTGCTTCTTATCAGGCAGCAGAAATCATATTTCATAAAATGAAGCCCCGCACTATACCTGAGCCACTTATTTTGCCTGCGTGCAGTGCGATAGTTAGTACAATGCTTGGTGATGAATTGGAACAAGAAATTTCCAAAATTCCGCGTTCTAATGATACAATTCGCAGAAGGTTAGAAGATATGTGGTCTAACATAGAGGAAAATGTTTCTAATAAGCTTAAAATGTCAGACTTTGCTTTGCAAGTTGACGAGTCGACCTATATTAGCGGCAAAGTACAACTATTAGCATTTGTTCGCTTCATTCATGAAAATGAAATAAATTAGTCAATTTATGTGCTGCAGAGAACTCCCAGAAAATACGAGGCATCAAGATATATTCGGTACTTAGACTTTCTAGTTAGAATGTTTGGAAATTTCATGGAAGTCATGTGCAGGAATTTGTATCGACGGTGCTCCATCCATGTTGGGATCTGTCAAAGGCTTCGTCTCACTTGTAAAGCAACAGATCCAACTACAATAACTAGGTACCCGCGGTTTTTTGCACAGGGAAGCCCTTGTTGGAAAGACGTTAAGGAATTGACTTAAAGTCCGTATTTGACCAAGTTGTCGGAATGGTTAATTTTGTGAAATCAAGACCTCTAAAGACCCGCCTCTTCAAACAGCTTTGTAATTCTATGGATTCGCAGTAAAAATATTTAGTTTTACACACAGAAATAAGATGGCTGTCAAGAGGAAGAGTGTTTGCTCCTATATATGAACTTAAAGGAGAGATGTTACTATTTTTTGAAACGGGGAACAGTGATTTTTGTGAATATCTTAGCCGTGAACTTTGGTGCGCCAAATTAGCATATTTGGAAGACATATTTAGATATCTGAATAGTGTGTACACCAGCATGCAAGGGCGGAATGAAAACATCTACGGATAAGCTCCTGGCATTGCAGAGAAAAATGGCCATCTGGAAAAAGAGAGCTAGAGAAGGTAATCTTGAAATGTTTCCTCTGATTCCAAAAACCCATACTAAAGAAATTGTTGCTCTCGTGGTGGAGCATTTAGCAACTCTACAGCACAATATCGATCGTTACTTTCTATCCTTGACTACAGAGAAATACGACCCATTCACACCAGTGACAACCGACTTATGTGTGTTTACTTTCTCCGAAGAAGAACAGTTAGCTTCTCTTTCAACTGATCGCACTCTGAAAATCAAGTATGCCGAATAGTTTCTGGACATGTTCTGAATTTCTGTTAGAGAAGAATATTCAGAAATCGCGAAAAAAGATTTGGCAGTTTTGATGCAATTTTCTACATCCTATTTGTGTGAGTTGTGGTTCTCGACACTTACAAACATTAAATGCAGAAAAGGGAAACGGCTAAACTGTGTTGAAGATGAATTGAGAATCTGCTTATCACGGATACGTCTTAATGTCTGTGTAATCATTAGAAAACGCCAAGTTCAAGTGTCACATTACGTAAGATTTTACAATAGATTTTTTAACATATCTTCATCATTTGTTCTGTTTTACGATATCATAACTTAATTTGGTCGATTACGTATACGCCATAATATTAAAAATATATGTATTTTTATGATAAATTTTAGTTCTTTGTTCAAATGTAATTCTAGTGTGCCGCGAAAAAAGTGATTATCCAAAGTGTGCCGCGAGCATCAAAATTTTGAGAACCACTGTCTTATTCTATTCATCTTTGTCCGCCTACCGTTCGAAATCTCTCATATTAAACATTTAAATCACATATTTTGGGAAAATATCGTCTTTTAAACGGGTTGTTGCCTTACCGACCACGTCATTGTTAAACTTCGACAATCAATTGTTGTCTCAACCCGCATACGTGTAATGTATACGAATGCATAGATTGGCTTAAATTATCCTAGGATTTTTCGCGGAATTAAGAAATCCTAATGCAACTGGGAGTTAGTTTGGATTATTTTGCTTATCTAAACCACTTTATAGATGTAGAGTAAGAGAGAGAGGGATGTGGGGAGGGAGATAGGAAGGAAGGGATATAGAATGGAAGGTACATAGAGAGTAAGGGAGGTATAGAGGAGGGGGACGGGAGGAAAGAGATAAAGAGGGAGATGGAGAAAAAGAGGGAGAGATACGGATTGGGACAGGAGAAAAGAGAGAGAGGAGGGGAGGGAGCCAGAGGGGGAGAGAGAGAGAGAGAGACGGCGAGAGGGAGGGCGGGAATATTATTATACACTCGTCATATGACGGGTAATGCACTAGTATAATACAAATGTAGCCTTAGAAACATCAGGGAAAATTATATGCGACATTTAATAAAAGTATAGTCATCATCAGTGTTAAATTATCGACCGTTTATTCTACATCAGTCACGACGCCCTATTTGCAATAAAATTGTGTGTATTGTTTACTCAAAAATTGTATGACCAAAGGAGTCACCTTTACCGTGTATTCAATACAATCCGTAATTTGAAACTCATATTCTCGGTTTAATATTTCAGTAAAAATGACATTCTAATTGAACTGGAGTATTATTTTTAATACGGTTTACAGCATGAGTCCATGTCTTTGCATGTTTAAGATTAAGTGACGTTGAATTTAGCATTTGATCCCAACGTCCTAAGCGATCTCTAAGAAAAACATCAGAGCAATTATCAGATATTGAACACAAATATAACGACTTTCGCATGCTCGCAAGAGTTAGTGACATCGGCACTGAAAGGGATATTTCAAACTTTTAATGCGTATCATTCTTTTGAATAATACATATCGCTTCATTATTTTTAAGACGTTATTTTTTTAATTAATCCGGAATAAGTAAAAAAAACTGTTTCAGGTTATGCCAAACCAGGTAGTATTAAAAAAAAATTATTCCGAGTTTATAAAAAACTAACGACTTCAAAAGAACGAAGCGATGTATCCCAAGTAACTTTCTTGCCCTTGAATCCAAAAAAGTTCCAAAACATAGTCCTCTGAGGAAAGAGGGTTTTTTAGTGGCTTTCGAGAAGTGGTATCGCCCTGAAATAGAAGGAAATCTGTTGGATGGAGAAGAAAACAAATAAGGAAGTATTGAACACGCCTGGAGTAGAGGGAAGTTTTATCAATAATAGAAAAAAATGTTCTGGACAATTTGCTTGCGAGGGAAGGGGAAAGTCGTAGTGGGCGATTTGTGCTGGGAGGCAAAGAGAAAGGAAGAATAGGAATTCTTGGCAGATGGAGGTAGTTTTGGAGAGGATAAAAGGAAGGGATTTGAAAAGGATATGAGTTCGTTGAACTTTGGACCCAACCAAAAGTTAGAGATATCTATAATGATGATCACTTTAAGTTACAGGATTTATATTTTCACGCACTCTTAGGATGATGATAATAATATAAAACTTGAGAATACCAATTAAGTTGAAATATTCGTCGTTAGGAAACTAATAATTGGGATAGGCTTGATTTTGCGAAATCGACTCATTATTCCGAAACGGAAAGAAAAACCTTGTGGACAATTTCACTAGAGATGATAACTTTTATTAAGACTTTGTTTCGTTTCGTTGAACTGCAACATATTCATATTCTATTTAGAAATAATTTCGTCATCATAATAAAAATTAATGATGAAATATGGAGGTCTCTAAGAACATCACGCTTACGGAAGCGAAAAAGCTGTTAAATTTTTTTCAATGGTTCTTTTGAATTTGAGAGTCGCTTCCGCAAACTTAAAAAAATCGATATTTAAATCAATGCCTATTTGAAAATGTAAATAACGTATACGTCAAATCGGTGTAACAATTACAAGTCAAAATTGCGTTATCTCTTTCCTTTTCCTTTTTATGCAATCATATGAGATATTCACAATTTTCAAATAGAATTCTTAAGCTGATGCAAATACATAAGTCGGCGTATTTATCTAGAGATGAGTGCCGTTTTTGGGCATATCGGCTTGGAGATTAACTTTCGTTACTCACGAACGATAGTTTCCCGAATATCTCTTGTAATCGAATCTTGTATTTTTCTGGATGTATTTACTAAGTAATTTTTCCGAACAGGCATCTAGGAAAGGCAAAGAGTAGAGCAAGATAGCTCGCTATTTCGGGTCATGTGAATTTCTCATAGAGGAGCGATTAATTAGGGAAAGACCTCGTTGGATAAAGAAACACGCGACGATATCATTTTTGCGACGCAGAATTTTTTCGCGGATACAATTCATTCATTATCACTTTAATAAAGATACAACTTCCTCAATTGAATCATAACTTAAGAAATGGCATTTTTCATCGAATTCATCCATAACTGAAATAAGAACACTCTAAGAAATGCGTCTAATTAAATTTCTTTTGCACATTCTCCTTGCACTACCTCATAGTGAAATTAATGTTGTTACCTTCAACCGCGTACATGTATATTTTCGACAAGATATACAAATAAGACTTTTTTAAATTAATAAAATTTTTTTATTGCGTCTCTTCTTCTTAGTGGCAATAAAAAAGGCATACAATCAGGCTCCAAATCTTCTGTCTAATTCTTTTATTTCAATCGTCCGTGCCGAATCCGCAAATTGTTTTGTTTTGCTCACTTTCAATTCACGCATTTGTTACCAATCGCCCTGTTCTGCTGCGGTTATTGCTGTCTTTGCAAACTAAAAACTTTTGGGCTAGTATATGGCCTTTGTTCTCTAGAAATATGTCCATCGATCCTTTTTAAACGGATTCTTAACTCTTGTCAAAGAACATGCCCGTGAATATTCATAAAGATAAGTTTTATATTTTAATTTTAACGTTCTTGGTAATCTAATTGTGTTGATATAGGGTGAAAATGAGAGAAAATTTTAATCTCTAATGTCCGAGGGATCTTTCAATCCCTTTTCTGCTTTCCATTTTTTTGTAATTTTGGCCTTAAATTTTACTAAATGAAATGTTTAAAAAAAGCATGTTGAAAGGTAAATTTGTATATAACCTTTGAGATAACCGCTGTGCCGCGTTCCTCTGAGGCACTTTTCTAATAATAGATACGTTCGTTGCTTGAAAATGTAGGTCTTATGTAATTTCTATAATAACTGAACAGTAGTGTTACTTTTCTTCGAATTGGATTGAATCATTTAATGGATACTATGGGTTTATATGGTCAGCCATACGGTGATAAATTCAACATCACTCAATCTTTTTTGACATTTGTATCTATGTATATCATTTTATTATTACTTTCTCCAAGCGTTTCATGACAAAATCGACTTCGAGATTTCAACGGAAATACACGTTTTGAGGTCCTATGAACACGTTTTGACCATTTTCTCGATGATGTCCGTGTGTATGTGTTAGTGTGTGTGTGTGTGATAGCTTTTTTGTGGGTGCTCTAACTCAAAAACTATTAATCAGGTCAACGCGAGATTTTACATTAAAATTTTTATAAAAGTAAGAAGAACTGATTATTTTTTGGTAAAAATCGGTCAACCGGAAGTGGGTGTTTACTCTTGTCACTTATCCGTTATTTTGAAATATTTGCTTTAATATTTGATAAAGGTAAAAATATACCAGAATAACAGTTGTAGGAAATTTAATTTTCTACAACCTTTGTTTGAAACATTTTCCCATTTAATATATTGTTTAAGAGATGTCTTATATTTTTAGCTGCCACCACCACACCACCTACCGACGACTATTGTTAAGAATTGACCCTTAGTTACGTCTTAGTAACGCTCCCTTTTCTTTTCTTAATTGTTGGAGCTTAGTGGCTATATCCAATATCAGAAGGCTATGGTTTGAGTTTATTTCTGTTCTTTGTAAAATCTAAAATTTTCTCGCAGTTTCTTAAAATATTTATTATTATGTAACCTATTTGGAATTTTTAGAAATATTACAGAAATGGAGAAAGTCTTGTGGTGGCCACATCAGATTTTATCATATTATTTTGCGAAAATTTTAAATGATTATTTTTACTTTCTCCATATAGCATAGCATAGTAGCATAGGGGAAAGTATTGTATTCATGAATAAAATCGACTTCGAGATTTCAACGGAAATACACGTTTTGAGGTCCCCTGAACACGTTTTGACCATTTTCTCGATTATGTGTGTGTGTGATAGCTTTTTGTGGGGACTCTAACTCAAAAACTATTAATCAGGTCAACGCAAAATTTTATATTTAACATTTTTATAAAAGTCACAAGAACATTATTTTTTGGTAAAAGTCGGTCAACCGGAAGTGGGTGTTTACTGTTGTCACTTGTCCGTTATTTTGAGATATTTGCTTTAAAATTTAATTAACAGTTGTAGGACATTTTATTTCCTACAGCATTCGTTTGAAACATTTTTCCATTTTTCGGTAGGCGGCGTGGTGGTGGCAGCTAAAAATATAAGATATCTCTTAAACAATACATTATATGGAAAAATGTTTCAAACAAAGATTGTAGAAAATTAAATTTCCTACAACGTTTATTCTAATACATTTTTATATTTGTCAAATATTAATGCAAATATTTCAAAATAACGGATAAGTGGCAGGAGTAAACACCCACTTCCTGTCGACCGATTTTTACCAAAAACTAATCAGTTCTTCAGAATTTTATAAAAATGTTAAATATAAAATTTCGCGATAACCTGATTAATAGTTTTTGAGTTAGAGCACCCACAAAAAGCTATCACACACACACACACTAACACATACACACGGACATCATCGAGAAAATGGTCAAAACGTGTTTAGGGGACTTCAAATCTCGAAGTCGATTTTTTTTCATGAATACAGTACTCTCCCCTATACTACGTATATGGAGAAAGTAATAAGTCGATTTTAATAAATAAATTACTCTCCAAGACAAAATAATCACGCTTCTGTTTGAGTCGGCAAATTAGGAAAACTTCAATTAATCATAGGCCATTTGTAAACCGAAATATACCTTCAAACTTTACCGACCTCTCGCCACCAGACCCTTTTACGCGTCATATTTCTTTTTGCTAATGAGTTCTTTCCCCTCGGGTAATATAGAACATTTATAAAATGTATGTCTGTCCAAAAGATAGGTGAGATCGAAAAAGTTCGGCAGGCTAGACGTAATAACAAACTGCGAACACCTCGTAACTATATATTTTTTAAAAGTTCCCGTAATGGATTCACTGAGTGATGCCATGATTTGAGAAAGAAAAACGTCATTCTGTTATGGGTAAATAAATTATTTACTTCCTCAATCTGTATTCCATTCGTGACCCTTTTTACTCTGTTAATTTCCTTCTATCTCTCAGTTTCCATTGCCATATATTACGCTACGCCTCTATCCTCGGCTTCCATTATTTCCTTCGAGATATCTCTCTCTCGGTCACTCCCTTTTCTCCCATCATGTTTTCGTAGCCTCTCCATTGCCTCGATGATTATTTCTCTCTACCTTTATACCCCGTAATTTCTTGTCTTCCTCCCTAACTCTTCTTCTATCCCTCTCTGTGTCTCTTCCTGAATCTCCTTCATCTCTATGTTATCTTTTCATATCTCTTCTCTTCCTCTTTTCATTTCTCTTCCCATTTACTTCCTCTTTTCCCTCTTTCTTCCTCTCATTTTCTTCCTCACTCGCTCTTCCTATTTATCTCTATTTTATCTTCCTACGCTTTTCTCTTCCCCTCTTTTTTCTTTAATTCTCTCTCCTTTTTTTACCTCTCGCCATGTTTCTGTCTCTTTCTCCCATCAAATTTCCCCCGTCCATCTTTCTCTCATCCAATGCCTTTCTACTCTCTGCCACAGAGGCCGTATCGCTTCGCTCTCGTGTTCGCCGAACGCGGAATGTTAAACGGAGGCTTCAGAATCCCATCATTTTTTCCCAAGCGAACTCATAATTCATCTCGCGCAATGCGTGACGAGTATGACGGTTTTTGAAGTCCCTCGCTTCGCTTTGACTTTTCCATTTGCCTCCCGCCGCGTCCGCTCTTGCCTCTCCGACGCCTATCTTCCCTCTCGCCTTCTCTAAAATTAGCTCACCGGCGGTAAATCACACTTCCATCTCCTCCCTCCTACTCCCGACGGCGAGGGGGAAGAAACAATCTTTTCTCGACCACTTGTACTTGGCTAAATAAAAAGAAAAGGAAGACAAAAGCAAAAAAGAGGGCGCTCGTTAGTGACGCATCGATTTTTCGCACCTCTCCTCTCCTCGCAACCCCAGGGAGAAACTAAAGGTAAACTCTAAATGTGACTTTGTGCGGAGGGGAAGCGAGAGAGGTCAGAAGGTCAGCGCGTGCTGGGGGATGAGAAGGGCAGCGATCACGTCATGGGAGAAGACGTCATTGAGAAGGGAGGATTGGGGATTGAAGGTAGAGATGGAGAGAGGAAGAGGAGCGGTTAACGGGAGAGAGAAGGTTGAGATAGGGAAGGAAGACCGACGGAGTAGGACAAATTGGGGAGAGAGGGAGCGTGTGGGCGAAGGGAATATCCAGGAGACGGAGGTAAGGAGAGATAGTGAATGAGAGTTAAAAAGAGAATTTTGTAAATAGAGGGGGAGGTAGAGATAGAAAGATAGGGTGAGAGTTGGAGGGAGAGAGAGTGATAGAGGAAGGGAGAGAAATAATGGGAGAGTGAGTGTGAGAGGAAAATAAGACGGAGATTGCGAGAGAGAGATGGGAAAGAAAGAGAAGAGAGGGGAGGGAGAGAGGGTGGAAAAGGCTGACGGAGTAAGAACGTGGGAGTAGAGAAAGTGGGTGAAAGAAATCCCCAGGAAAGCGGAAATTGGGAGAGAGGAAGTGAATGAGAGGGTTGATAACAAAGTTTTAGAGAGAGAAGTAAGTGGGAGGACAGTAGAGAGAGAGAGAGAGAGGTGTATGGCTGAGAAAAGAGAAGGCAGAAGGGGAAATGGGAGGGTTGGATTTAGGCAGGGGATTAAGAGGACCTATGGGGGGGGGGATTTGAAGTTGGAATGAAGAGATTCCTGCGGGAGACGGATGTGAAGGGGTTGTATAAGAAGGGGCGGAAGAAGAAGAATTGGGAGGTTTTCTCGGGGTGAGAAAAGTAAGCGGGACGGATAAGTCGGGAGAGAGAGGATGTGGAGGAAGAAGACAGAACGCGGGAGAAATGGGAGGGCTCGCACTGCTGCAAGGATATTCAGCGAGAGAAAGAACGAGATGGGGAGAAGATAGAAACGGATGGCGCCAGTAAGACTACAGTAAGTGGAAGGGTTTGGTGAGAAATTCTTGAGGCATCCGCAGTGAATGGGAGAGGAAGAGAGAGAGGTAGAGGGAGTGGTCCCTTCAACGAGAGAAGGGCGAATGAGAGAGGAAAAGGTGACCCTTAGCGATGAGGCGGAGCGGTAAAAAAAAGGCATTCAGGAGGGACCTGGAACATGGAGGTGGGTGTGGCGGGGGCGTGGTGCGGAGAATTCTCCGGGGAGAGAGAGAGAGAGCGGCGAGTGGTAGTAGACGAGTGCGGAGGGAAAGGACAAGTGGCTGGGGATAAAGGAACGAAGCCCGTAAAAAAGGAACTATTAAAGGGTCAGACAAAGGAGGAGTGACGGAAAGGAAAGGATAAAAATGAAGATGGAAGGCTTGAAAGAGTTTTTCCGCGTGGATAGATTTGGTGCACGAATGGCAGAGTACAATGAAAGAGTTTTCGAAAGGAAAGAGCGGAAAATGAAGAATTTGAGGATATTCCAATTCATAACTAAAGGCAAAATGTAAGCTTTCGACAGAGGAATTTATTACGATATTCCGCATCGAAAATTTATGTGTGTGTATGTATGTGTGTACACAATGCTCCGTGACGGCTCGATGTAAATTCTAAAGGGTGTATTTTTTGTGCTACTCAGCTATGACGCAGTTCCACAAGGGGGAGGCTAAGCGCCGTGGAATTCCCAATAGAAGGGATATTTATAAAACATAAAAAATAGGTTAGGTGACGTGAAACGAGATGAAAACTGGAGAATGGGCGCGAGAGAAAGCATCCAACTCGTCGATAAACATGTGAGGTAGATGGAGTGAGAGAAAGGAAAGAAGGGCGGGGGAAAATGACAAATTTAATTTAAGCATAATGTTTATTATCATATTCCCAAATGAGCGAGACTGGATTAAATCGGTGAAGGCTGGAGAAATACTTGTAAAAAGAGAGAAAATAATTTTCAAGAATACGTTAAAATAGAGAGGACGTGTATTTCCAGATATTTTAAAGGAGACCAGAGAGAAGAGATGTGAACGTTTTTATAGAGAGAGAGAGAGAGAGAGAGAACCAGTGACAGAGGAGAGGGCGGTTTTGAGATAAGGACAGATGGAGGTTGGGAATTTTTGAAGGAGAAAAAGGTTTGAAGTGGAAAAGTAGGAGGGAGAGGAAAATTGTCATGGAAGGGCTAGAGAGCTGAAAAGAGAGGACGGAGGGAAAAGGATAGGTAGGTGGAATGATGGGGATATGGAGTGAGGTTTTTGGGGAGAGAGACACAAAGAGGAAGAGAGTTGAGTTAGGAGAGAGCAAGGTAAGAAAATTAGGAAATTGGATAAATTTAGGGATAAGTACGTACTAAGACGAAAGCAAGTTGATGGCAAGCATGGAGATGGGTGATGCAGAAGTGGCGTGCAGAGTAAGAAAGTGAGACAGGATAAATCTGTAGATCAAAAGATAACGGTTAGAATAATCTAGCGTGAAAGCAAGGCAAGAGAACGTGGAATAAAAAATAAGATTGATCGAGGGAAGCGGAAAAAAGGAAGAAAAACAGGAGCGGAGCGGAATGAAAAGGAGGCGAAATAAAATGTGCAGAGGGGGAGAGATGGAGGGGAAAAGGCTAGGCAAGGGAGGAGAGGAGTGACGGGAGGAGAAGGGGAAAAATGGCAAAACGTAAGACTGACTAAGAAAAAGAAAAGTAAGGTTGAGAAAAAGTGAAGGGGTTAGAAAGAAGTGACAATGGTTACGGAGGACAGAATGTAAGCTAAAGGAAAGAGGAATGACTGTGGCAGTGGATAGTAAAACTCAGCAGTTAGGTCCTATATATCTAATTAATATTATTTGTATGCACCTTTACTAGCTGTATGTATGTCCAGTAAAACCACGATCATCCGCTTGTAGAATAACCGGGAGCCGGACCAACCGGGAAACGAAGCGTTCTGAAGTGAGTTGGAATTTTCCCCGATAAAATCTATTCAGAAATCCTTTTTTCTGTATAAATTTTCTAGCCTTTTTATATGTTTATTCTTTAACTATATCATGCTCATAAAAGGAATTATAATACTAAATACAGTCTCAGTTAAAATGTTTGCTAGTTTTTACATGAATCTCAATATTTAATTTGTATGCATACACACACCCACACATTGTCTTCGTCTGTATGAATATGGTATGTTTATTACTTTTTGCATAAATAGGTTACACATTTTTAAAACGAGTATTTTGACGAATTTTGTCTTTATAATTTCATCCTTCGTTCTATCCGCGTTTTTCGAGTTTCCTTACCTCCACCTTTACCGATTGACACCGATCGGGGTTTTATTGCATAAGCACTAATGCACTCTAAAACTAATCATATACAAACCTTAGGTCAATACTCTTAAGTTCATAATATCTATAATATATACCGTATTTACTCGCGTAATTGCCCCACTTTTTCTCAAGATTTTTACGCTAAAACAAGGGTGGGGCAAATATGCGGTTTTCTCCTATCATATGAAAGTGGTCATATCAGAAAAATAATCTTTTCCCTCCTCATAGTTCAGGATGGGCAATTACGCGAGTAAATACGATATAATTTCATCATCATCATAGGTAGTCTGTCCGTAGACAGGTCCGTGATTATTCATGGTTAAACCTGGTTCTCCATATACTCCTATTTTTCGCTGTCCTCTTCATATCTTGATAAGTCTCTTTCCCTTTCAAATCGTCTATCAGCTGAAACCTTTTCCTATTTCCCCTTTTCCATCTAGTTTTCCTTCTAGCACGTCTTTACTCATACTCTCCTCAGGTAATGTCCAACCCAGTTTGCCTTCCTCTTTATAATAGTCTGTATAATCATTCACTTCTCTCCTACCCTTCGTAGCACTTCGTCGTTTTTCATCCTATTTGTCCATTTTATCTTCAGATATTATATATATATATATATATATATATATATATATATATATATATATATATATATATAGAAAGGAATATGAAGACAAAGTTCTGTGAGACATTTTTAACGACGATTCCATGGGAGAGATACATCGAGAAATTTGGCGAATGGAAGGAGGCAATAAGGTATGCGATTGCTGCACCAGACGAAGGTAGAGGAAGGGAAGGAGGAGAGAGATGGGAATCATTAACTGGATGCGAGGATTAAACGAGGCGTATAAAGAGAGGGGAGGAGCGAAAACTTAACGAGAGATTTAAACTGAAATTGAGAAAAAATACTAAGATTCCCTAATGCGAAATAATAAAAACGGAGAAATGGATACTTTCTAAGGGGGTTTATTAATGGAGGGCTCTTCCGCTAAAAAATTCGAGCCCGTCGCAAATCATCGGAAATGACTGGCCCTTTAATTTATTAATAGGGGGAGGTTAAGGGAATGGAGAGGTTTAGAAAGTTTGGGGGAGGGGGTGATGGAAGAATTAAAAGGGATAGGAGGATAGGGGATCTTTCTCTCTCTCGCGATCGAGAGGATTGAGAGTTATTTTCAGGGGTGAGAAAGAAAGAGAGGAGAGAGAGGTAGAGTCATGGCAAGGAGTTAAGAGATAAACCAGAGACCGTTGCCCATGAAGAGAGGAAGGAAAGAAATAGAAGAATCGGATAGGGAAAGAAAGATGGGGTCGAATGAAGGACAGTGGAAACCAGGTGGACAACGAAAGATACGGGAGGCGTAAGTGAAACGAAGTAAAATAGAACAGCTGTTGTTGTGGGGGAGGTATTTTTCGAATGAGAAAAGTTTGGAAAATAAATTAATGCTCAATTGTAAAAGACCTGTTAATGGAGACAATTTTTTTGATAAAATGGAATAAAAATGGTCATTAAAAGCAGGTTGGCGTATAAGCAGCATGTTTGAGGGATAATTTTCCCATGTATTGGAACCAACGATAGACTGGATCACAGCTGAAATGTGAATCTTATTCAAAAGAACGTTTTAAGGTGGCAGAAGTTTACCTTGATGTTATATTGGACGCAGGCCACGAGGCAAACATTTTTTTACTGATTATCCAATATTTCATTTCTTGAAGTGAAAGGGGTGCGTCGCAACGCTTGTTAGGTAAATAGAGAGTTCGAGCGAGGGTTGAGAGAGAAAGCAAATGGTTAAATTGACAGGGCGTGTGAGAGAGAGAGAGAAAATCAGAGAGAACAGATTAATAAGGAACGAGCGTGAGGAAAGGAGAGATGAAAAGAGAAAGCTGGTGAGCAGGGGTAAATGTCAAGGACTAGAAAAATAAACGAACGCGAAAAGGAGGGTGTGGGAAGGAATGAGAAGAATGTCGGTGAAATGAAGGTGTGAGAAAATGACACGTGAGAAAACAAGCGTGGTTAGGAAGGCGAAAATACTGGGGGGAAAACTCCACACTATTTAAAATAAGAGAAGCGGGGAAAATACATATAAAAAATTTTTCGCTAAAAAAACGGCGGAAAGAAAATAAAAAAGATGCTTCGGTAAAAGCTAACTTTACGAGCATTAAGCTTTAAGGTTACGTAATAAGAGGCGAAATTTGTTTATGAATAATGGCGTTTGTTTTAAAGTTTAATATCTCGACCTTCATTCGTTTCATCCTTTTAACCTCAAACATCCTTTATCTCATGCTGCTCTGCGTAGCACTCATTTTGTAGATAAGTGTGTGAATACAAAAGTAAAATGAATGGAAAAATAAAAGAAAAAATTAAGGCAGCGATAGTAATTTAAATATTATAATGCATTTACGTTATAATACATGAAAACCTAGACTGTGGAATATTAATAAAACCAGAACATTCTAGAACGCTTTAATGATAAAATAAAGAGAGCAATGAGGAAGCGTACGGGTCAATACTCCCACGTAGATTTGAATGCAAATCTGCAAATACTAGGAAAGGGATGTTTAATTAAATGCTCTCCTAGTAACTGTGAAAAACGTTTGGCGAAATATAAAACTTCCTTTCTCTAGACTCTAGAGAGATTGGGAGTATGGTCTTCCTTTATTTTCATTTTGCACTTAACCCGGAAAATACTAGTGGATGAATATAGTCCAACAGGAGAGGAGACCAGGAAGAGGAAAGAAAAAGTAAAAAAAGAAGCAAGATACGGATTAAGGGAGAAAGATTTAGAGGAACAATAAAAGTCTTTTTTCTGGCAAGAAAGTGTTCGCGGAAGGGCACTTATATAACTGATCCAAGATAGAAAAAGGTAAGGAAGGTACGGGAAGGGACGAGAAAGAGGCAGAAAGGAAAAAGAAAGCATGAAAGAAGAAAGAAAGAGGAACCGTGAAACAGGGAAAGGGGTGAGAAAAGAGAAACAGGAGTACAGCTTTACAGAGGTGAAAGGAAAGGTAAAAAACAGAAGTAAAAAGAAGAGCCCCAAGTAAAACCGTAAAATAATAAAAGCAAAGAGTAGCAGATGTGTAGGAGGATATGAGTGGATACTAAAGTTACCCCTGCGGCGAGATAACGATTATTTTACAACCCCAATGCCATGAATTTTAAATAATCTTTCGACGAATTATTTTCAGTGTTTCCTAATATGCCTATTTTCCTCTTTAACGTCCACGTGTTTCGCCGACTTTTTTTACAGCTTCAAAAATAATTCTGCGAAAAATGTCCCAATGCGTCCGGCGGTCGTGTACTCGACTTGTCAACCGAGCACGTTCGAATTGGCGACGGGGTTGAGGAGCAGGTGAGGGACGGTAAAGGGTTATGGCGTGGGAGTGACTTTTGGGCAATCTTCCAGATCCCTAGCCACCCCTCGTTGCTACCCTCCTCCTCTCTTCCAACCCCACCCGCCCTCTCCTTCTTCCCCTCCAACCTCACTCCCACGAGGCAAGGTCAATGCCGAAGGATGCGCTCAATATTTGCAACGCATGTGCCCGGGAGAGATATGTGGGGAGGAGAGAGAGAGGGGGGGGGAGGGGGAGAGATATCAGGGACAGGAGAGAGGGGATTTGAGGACAGGAGTAGAAGGGATGATTTAGAAGGCGGGTGTGAGTGGAGCTGGATGCGCCATTAGAGTGTGATGGAGATCACGTGGAGGATTAGAATGGGACGCTGCTAACAGCGGGGAAAAAAGCTGAAAATGATACGAAATTATGTCGCATCGCTCCCGGCATCCCTCGCGCTGATCGGCGAAGCTTCGAGATCGCACAGTTCATTTAACGTGGTAACCTTGGGATTACGATAAAATAGAATACGAATTTATTTCTTTTTTTGCGGCGAATCTTGCGAGAATTCATCAGGGGAGAGTTTTGGAAACGGTTAAAAACTTCGCGATACAATCGGTAAGAGATTGTCTCCAAGAACGAATTCACGAAAAATGGAAGTTCTCGCCGTGCCCTACATACACATAAGTCATCCGAAAACTTAAAGTTTTCTTGATAGCATTTTATTTGTTTCTAGGAGGTAATCTAGCTTTTTAAATATAAAATTCTTTCTACTCGATGTTTTTCATGCGAAGAGTTTCAATGAGTTTAATTAAAACATTATTAATATTATTACTTAAAGGTAATTCGAGTATTCCTAGAGATTTAAAGCTTCGGTATGGAGGGAGTCCTAGGAATTGCATCTCACTGCCTTGGCAGTAGTTTCGAATCGATGCTCGGGTAAGGATTTCCATCAACAGTTATTTATCTGATATTTTCAATGTGGTGTGTTTGTACACTTGAATACGATAGAGGTTTTTGTTGAATATAATTCTTTAACTCTAACAGGAAAATGAGATAATAAAAAAGTGAATGGAGAAAATTGCTTTAAGCGTATATTAATGTGTATGTAATTGCTGGAGATCAAAAATTCGTTCGAATATGGCCGGCACAATCCTAAGATGTGATCTTGCCGAGCTTAAACTAAAATGATTCGAGTAGGGTGCAGAAAGAGTTGGGGGTTAATTTTGGATCAAGAGGGGGTGAAAAAGCATGTATAACAGGTGATGGGAGGATGACTCGTCCATTTCGGCAAAAAGTTTTATTGCGCGCATATATCTTGGAAATTTATACAGTCTCCGCCTACGTCGCTGGCGGATTCGGTTTTTTCTTCTCTGAACTGTTCAGTTGTCCGATATTGATGCGCGGTATATCAAAACAGAGAGGCCATAAGGCCTCAACTTCAATTATCGGATATCGAATCATTTCATTGCTTACTATTTCGTCATCGACAAAAAAATCTACCAGTTACCTCATTTAATATAAGACCGCGGGAAAACTGGAATTTTCAACCGCGCAGTTTTTCTCACGAGTTTCGTACTTTTCTTACCTTGGTGTTTTGTACTAATGCCAGAAGATGAAGATATTTTGAAAATATCAATTCGCATCATCTCTATATAAATAATAAGCTGTTTGTAATTCCGTCACGCTCAATTGTATGCACCACTAGCGGCATAAGATCCAGGGTCACACCCATTAACTCGTTATAAAATGTACACTACATAGTTTGTAATTCCGTCACGCTGAGAGAGAGAGAGAGATACGTTTTTGAGGAGAGGAAGGGGGGATGGGAGGGAGGGAGAATGGGAAGTGTTTTAATTTTAAATCATTGCTTTACTCATGCATACCCGTCACTTTCGACGGGAAATTACAGTAGTTGCCGCATTATTTTCATGAACCGAAACTTTAAGAAAAAGAACAAAAAGATCCATCAGTTTTAATTTTCATGTCATTCTCGCATCACGCCACATCTAATTGCCAACACAGACTGGTAAAACTTACGTAATACAAATTTAATGCGGGCGTGGCAAATTTCCAGCGGGATATTCACCATGATTGGTAGAGGAAAGGGAATGTTATCGGGTGAATGTAATAATAATCTTGTCTCGAGGGTTAAAGGTTTTGGAGCGACTTCCCGCTCCCATAGGCTCCGCCTCGAACCTCTCCAAACTATTCCCATCGCTCTCCGGGTTCTGGGGAATAGAATCAAGCCACCCGTGTTATTGAAACCAGATTGTCGTATACTCGCAAAATTCGAACAACCAAACTTTCTTAACCCCCTTCGCGATCCGACGAAGTCTGCGCCATTATGGAAACCGATAGACTTCGGAAGTTATGATTAATGTTTTCATATCCGGAAATATACGTTTCCTCTCCCGGAATGGAACCGCTATAAGTAATGAAAAATTCAGCGATATCGACCGCTTTTGGTTAGTAGCGAGATGCAATTTCCTGTATTGGAATTTCGCATTTGTAGGAATAGAGGGAACTAGGAGAGGGATGGGATGGGAATTCGCGGGAAAATAAGGATAGAAGGGCTTTGCACGAGGAATTGAGGAGGGGGAATATACGGAATGCGGCGTGGGAAGGCGGAATGAAAGGAAGGGTGCTGCTGCTCAAGGAATTTGGGGTGTGAGTAGGGGGAGATAGAGGAATGGGAGACAAGGATTAATTAATGAACGAACTCGCAGAATGGAATTCGCGTGGGCGGAGAGCGCGATCCATATTCTGCGGCGTACGTGAGGTTTTGACATTTTTGGACCGACATCAGAGCATTCGGAATTTTAAATTTCTCGTTTGGGTGATATGATTTATAAATTATAATATTATTTGTTTAATTAATTGCTTAATCATAAAAATTTCTGGGAGGAATCAAATCAAGTGTTTTGCGGCGTCGTCGTTGTAAGAGAAGCTAGCCTTCAGAGTGAAAGCGCATATAAATGATTGTGCATTGTCTTGTATTTTAGAGCAGTGGCCTCTTGCTTAAATTACATGATGCCCTATAAATATTTTCGAAATATCTGGAGGGTCGCGTGTCCTAATAATGTGCTTTTTTTTAAATTGAAAATCACATGACTCAAAAGCATTTCTACTTTAAATAACAAACAAACTATCATACAATTCATAATATTAAACATTTGTATTTTTTCGTATATTTTTCTTATTCCATTACTGTCATTTTTACCCTCTCTTATCGCAGTAGAATCAAAGCAATAAGAGTGCCGAAGTTTTTTAACAGCGTCCTGAAAAGTTCGAGTAAATAAATATGGCACTGAAGAATAAGATCCCAAACTTCCGCCACATAAAAAACCTTCTCCAAAAATTTTCGCTGCCAATAACATTGGCATCTAAAAATCGGGTGATAAAAATTCTACTGCGTAATGTTAAAATTACCAACCGTACTGATTTATTCACCACGGTATTGATTTTTGACGATTTTGTACTGATCAACAATTTTTACTGATCTTTGTGCTGATTTTATATTCATTTCTCAAATATAATAACTATTAATTTCATAATGCGCTTGGATGCGGTCACTTTGCGTACATATTATTAATTTTACTTCTATATATTGGAAAATTTATACGCACATAGCAACACATATTCAGGAAAACCGTCATCCTATCACGACCCAAAACTTGACACTCGTAAAATCAATAAGTAATCACAACAAACTAGACGCTTACGAAAGCATACACAAACAAACAAAAATTCCGTTATGAATAACGACCGCGGACCAAACTCCTTTCACCTCTGTACGTTGTAGCGGCTGAACCCCCATCTCCTTTCTTTTCAGCACAGAACCAAATAAATACTGTCCACAACACTCCCTCCTCTCATTACACATCAGCTACTGCTGTTGAGAGCATTGCTCTCGAAATAGGTATCTAGTAAGTTTCCTTCGGATTTAGAGATTGTGTCTTCGAGTGTGTGAGTGCTTTGTCTTATAGGTCCCTGTCGTTGCCGAAAGGCACATAAACCTACAGACAATCGTGTGCGATATTAGGTCTCTGGAGCAGTATAATTTCCCATAAACCTTAGTATTATTCTCCTTTCGTTTTTTCCCTTTACCTCTTGGTGTGTATTTGTGTTTGTGGTTGCCTAGTAGGTCCCTGTCGCGGTCGTACAGACACGCAAACCTAGCAACAGTGTGATTTTCGGGTCCCTGGCGCAGATTAATCTCTCGCAAATCCGACACCCTTTTTTATCCTTCTTCTATCTTTAGGATTAGTGCTTGGGCGATTGAGTGAGTGCATGTGTGAGTGACATCAGGTCCCTGGCGAGGAGTAACTATCCCTAAACCTGTAAGTTTGTATTTATAGCCTACTTTCCAGAATGGAAATAGGCTTATAGTTTTGTCATTGTGTCTGTCTGTCTCTCCGCCCCCCCTATTAACCTTTGAACCAATACGCCGATTTTCATGACACTTGGTGGAAATCTCCTGCTACATGGGCCGAGCTCCCGAGGATAGTTTTTGTTGCGAAGATTGAAGTCCCGGGTTCGATTTCAAGAATTCCCATTTGATTTACATGGGAAATCTGAAATCCATCGTGCAGCGTAATTTTCTCTTGCTCATTAAAATATCTTAGAATTGTAATATCAGCGAGTTTTTGTACTCTTCTCTGAGAAAAGGAATGGAGATTCAAATATTAATGGTAGAATTTTGCTTATCGATTGTATTTCTTAGAATTTCGCGTAAATACTGGCGATTTTACAGTTTTTATCACTCATTACGAGAGTGTTGCCATAGCAACAACTATTGTTGGACTCACAAGGAGAGAACACGGTAGTGGGGTCACGGATTTTTATGAAAATTGATAGCTCTGAATTCCAGGGTCACTGCAAACCCCCTTTTGGGCGTATACGGCCGATAGTTTTTCCGAAAATCGCGATTAAATATTGCAATTTCTCGTCAACTGGTATAAATAGCTTAATACCCGACAAATTCATCAAGTAATTGTTGGCGGTGAGCATATAGTGGTAGCGTCCGAAACATAAGGGTTCGAGTTTGATTCCCTTGTGGGTTGGTTTTTTTTTTCATTTCGCCTCCTTTTACAAATCCTTGAATCTTTGAAAGTATTACGGAACCGACGGTTGCACTTGTTGATGAGAATTAAATTTATTCAGTGAAACCTTAACGAAATTTTATAATGGCATCAATTCTCGACCTAGTTTTCCTTTGTCATGTTATAATATCGCATTGCTTTGTAGCTCTCGAAAGTGTAGTAAACTCACGTTACATAGTTGATTGTGGAAAAGGCTCATAATTTGTTTGTGAATTAATTAATCAACTTATCAACCTATTAATTAATCATTTGCAACTACAATGAATCAGCCGCGTTGACACATTGTTTATATGAAAAACTTTTCTTTGACTTTTGATGATTCATCCATGTAGTGAAATTAAAATGAACCGCGTAAACCTGGCATTAGAGACTTTCTGCTCGACGGATAAGTTTCTTGCTCGCTTGCTCGAGTTTCTGTGAGTGATTGTTTTGTTTGTGAGGCTTCTTTTAGCACACAAATCTACTGGCAATTTGCTTGCGGTCTGTGGATCTCCGTTTGTTTGTGTGACTTTCACGGAGTTATTTTTCAACATACAAGCAAAAGTCGAAGAATATGTTTTTGAGTCTACGATTCTAGTAAGTATTTTTATTGATTTTTTGTTATTTTTCGAAATATCTTGTACATCGGTCAACCTTTTACAGTTCGTTGAAAAATTAATTTCTTCGTATAATTCCAGACTTTGAATTTATAGGATGGAATCTTTGACAGATCCATCTCCGGCAAGATGCATCTCGCCGATCGACGATCAAAATTCGAAGAAACTTCGTTTATTCGCTGATGCGCTTAACTTTTGCGCCAACATTCTTCGCGAAAGTGATTAAATTTCTGATCACATTAGTCAGGAGATTTCTGATCGTGCTATCGCCATCGGTCGTGAGATGTTCGATTGCATTGTGGGAATGATGGGCAACATGGTCCTCATCGATGATGATTACCTGCTTGGCGAAGAGGACCCTCAAGTGGATGAAGATTTCTTGCAACAATCTACTGAGGAAGAAGGCTGTTCTAGTCCAACTTCTAGTGACGGTCCCTACGCGCCATCCCAAAAGAAAATTAGTAATTCTATCATTCCTCCTGAAACTAAAATGAATGTTATTACTGCTGCAAAACTGCATCCATATTGGTCTCTAAAATCCCTTAGGGCACGAGTGTATCGACGTATTACGAAAAAGGACAGAATCAAAATATGGGAGAGATATATTCTATCTGGAGAAAGTTTTAGGGATAAGTAGAATGCCATCGACAGGTGGGTTTATGATAGTTTTTGTGAAGCCCGAGTAAATGGAGACCACGTTACAACGAGAATTCTGCGGCAGTGGGGGATTGCAGCTGCTCTTCAACATATTTCCGGCGGATTTAAATTTGAGGCGTCACAATCCTGGGTGAAAATATTTAAAAGAAGGCACAAGATCCGCCAAAGACAGGTCACGAGATACATTAGTCGCAGAGAAAAAATATCCCTGAAGAGACAGTGAAGGCTGTCATACTTTTTCAAGAGCAAGTCCAAAAGCTGATTCCTCTGTATGACCCTAATTTGGTAATCAATACCGATCAAACTGGTAGGGAGTATCGTGCCCAGATCAAGCGTACTCTATCCCATCAGGGTGAAAAAGCGACCCAAATTTATGTCAGTCAACTGAACAAAATGACGCATTCGTATACGACCCAATACAGTACCACACTTTCGGGAAAGCTTTTGTCGAAAGTTTTCATTTGCCTGCAAGAACCTATGAGTGCAGCAGGGTGTTAGTGACGCTATCGGCCGCTATAAGAATGTGTTCGTGACTTGCACGAATTCGGGGAAGTTGCATACTACCAACTATGAAATGTATTTGGACGAGGTATTGAAGCCGTATGTGACTAAAAAAAAGTTCCTGCTTCTTATAGATTCGTGGTCAGGACAGACAAGCCAGGCCTTGTACGACGAACGATTCATGGATGTGAACAACGAGCCAACTTGCGGCGTCAAAGTTATTACCGCAGTGTACCTCGATGTGTCAGCCTCTCGATGTATACTTTTATCGTCAGGTTAAAATTTTCATTTCGCGGCTGCAAAATGCTGGACAGTTGCTCCGGCAAAAGAGGGAAATCACCAGCCGCATGGATGTAATTAAAATACACGCGTTAATTCATAACCAGCTTTCAGCTCTGATTTTCCATGAAATGATTAGGTATGCGTGGTTTGCATCCAAGTTCACCGATAAAAGAGGTCTTTAGGTATTTTTCAACGTTAAGCAAGTAAATTTTCCAGATGATGTATTAAATGGAAAATGCATTTGTGAGGAGCAGAGTTTTGCAAAATGTTCTTGGTGCAGAAAGTTTTTCTCTTTCCAATGTTACTATGACTGTTATCATCCAGGAATCTGCGAAGAAATTTGCTAACATAAAACAAAAATTCCGTTTCCTGTCGATCCATAAGAAAATTAGTTTCCCTTCTAACTCTCCCCATCTTTGCTCCCAGTGATGATTGGCGGTTGTAGATTATTAATGCTTTTAATCAATCAACCGAATTGATGAGGGATTCATAAAAGAGATATTTTTGAAAATTTATAATACTGTACTTTTAACGGACTCCTCACCAGTTCGTGTTTTTTAATACTTTCAACGATCCTTTGCCTGATATACCTCTATATTATAAGTATTCGGATCAAGTCTTCGCAAAAATAATTTCAGGGATCTTTTCCATGTCATAAGCATCGATATAGGATGTAGCGTGTGCCGAGATAAATGAAGAATATGCGATTTAATAATGTAAACTTGGCCCCATTACCGTGTCCTCTCCTTGTCAGAAACGGTATATTCTAATACGTACACGCGTTATTTTTTCCGCACAAATACGCGTGGTCAATTTAATATTCCGTTGGAATGTATTTGTAGTATTTTATTACGCTAAATTATGAAATTTGGGAACACATATCCGCGATGACTTTAAAGCTATTAAAGACAATATAAGTATTAAATAAATGATTGAATGGAAAGTAGGCATCATAATTTCTGTTTGGATCATCTTGTTTTGTTTTCATTTATTGTTTTCTCGCCCTCCTTTTTGCTGTTTTTCTACCCTTTTCCTTATTTTATTTCTCAATGTGTCTCTAAATTTTGAATCTTACGGTTAAAGAGTTAAATTTTTTTAATTTTTACATCAATTTCACTGTAGTCTCCACCGTTACTTATTTATTTATTTTAATATTTTTATAACTAATGATAATTATAATTCATGATTATAACTAATCATGAATCATAATCTTAAGGAAATCGCGTATTCTTGTAAAGAAAAACAGCTTTTTTCGTATGTCTGCACGGGAAATATCTCTGGAACCTTGCAATTTGGAGAAGCCAAAATTTTAAGATATAGGCAACTCTCGTTCAACGAACGACTTGCATTCCTGAAAAGCGTTCGTAAAACGGAAATTCGTTGAACGATCGTGATTTTTCCGTTGACTTCCCCGTTAAAACGCCAGATACGTTCCAGAAAAAAAAATTTATTCTTGAATTTATAATTCTTAGCTATTAAAATGTCTGTTAAAGCCACTACAATAATGGATCAACTAGAAAACTGAGGCAACAACAATCGAACATAGAAGTGTGTACAGTGCCATCTATTGTATGATACGATAAAATTCAACTTTTGAATGAAAAACAGAACCTCCAAACACCTTCAATAAAGAATAAAAAATTCCTCGTGTTTTAAAAATCTCCAGGGAAATAATTAACAAAAAGTTGAACAGTTATGAGAAGAGTACGAGCAAGTACGATAAATGTGGTCATGGAAATGGCTTGGAAACTCCTCGTGATATAACGACTATGTATGAACCGCGAGAAAACGAATGCGACCGAACGTAGTCAATCCAAGTCACAGACTAAAGTATAGAATATCTGTGGGAAAGACTGCGTAGAGCACTTCCTCCTTATCGGTACACAAGAGGTCCTTCAAGTCTAAGTGGATATTTGTAAATATATTTTGAGTAACGAACAACACGTTCGGTGACGCCATATTAAGCCTCTTAATAAATGCAGGCGATAGGAAAAATGTGTGATAAAGTGGACGCACGAAGAATCCATGGGTAAACAAGATGGTCTTTGTGACCCCAAGAGCTTTTGTAAACATCCGAGTTTCCTCGATCTGAGTTGGATACATGTTATTTAGTTCGTTAAAGTGAACAGAATTTTCAGCGAAAAGTAAAGCTATAAAATTCAATTCATTCGTTAAAGCGAACATTAGTTGAACGAGAGTTACCTGTATTGGCCTATACATGAGCTATGTATGGTAAAAGTTTGGTGGGTTTTGAATTAGTTGCTTGGAAGTAACCGAGAAAAAACGATAATATTACATGCTGCTACAATTTTGGTAACCAAAACACATCGCATCTGCGTTTCTTTACTCCGATGGAAAGATAACAGTCGGTGAAAAAATGCTCCTTACATAATTTGTTCTGCAATTCTTCTCTCACTTGTTAATGTTCTTTTTTCAGAATCCACGGTGAGTTGATCTCCACTGATGGTGGCTGCCTTGCATCCGAAATGCGCATCTGACTTTTCCATATCCTTTGCCATTGGATTTTTTTCTTCATCAGTTGGATGCCAGCTATACGGTCAGTTCGATATTTCATTTTTGGAGTACTAGTGATATAATCTGGAATGAATATAGATAAAATATTTATGTAGGTCATTACATTAACACTAAAGATCTGTTTTAGAACTGGGGTCGTAGAAATACGGTCGAGTACTGTTTTTAATGCGAAATTTTTATCACATTCGATGAGCAAGCGCACAACGCCACATTATGAAACAGCGCGTGACACCACGAAACTTAGCCATTGATTTCTCGACTGAGGACCAAATTATTTATTTGAACAATAAGCATTATTTAAATTTTACCAAGTTGATAAAGTTCTTCGATTAAGTCCAATTTAGAGCAGGTAGACGAAAAAAGTCCAACTTTTAGCGATTCCACTACAAAGAGGCAATCTCGCGCGTCTTTTACCAAGGTATAACGTCCATGAAACAAACGACGCTTTTACTATTAACATGCAGACCATATTATTGACACTATCGCAGGCACATCAGTGCTATTTCAAAATCAGGATAAATCCCGGCTTATTAACTGTTAACGACAGTTACCACTGACGTCTAATTTATAGTCCTGTAGATAAACCTGATTCCAAAGCAAAGCAGATGACCGATACTAAAGTTATTAATTATATTTTTTATTCGTTATAAAAAATTAAACAAATGCAATATAGGGAGAAATTATAAACAGGGTAATGATCATAAACGATCAGAAATGAAAGTATTTAATTGGAATTGGAACTTTGTGTCCTCTTTCATTTGCCAGTAAGGATGTATGTTTATTTTAGCGTCAGAATATTTTTAATATTTTATAAAATGGAAAATATGGCGATGCGTAGATGCATAAGTTCCTTCCTAAAACAAATATAATAAGAAAATTTCCTCTGTGAGCGTAATGTTAACTTATTTGCAGGACTTCTTTTTGCGGGAAATGAAGACCTCAAAAAAGTTTCAGTGGTGAAAGTATTCCCGAACTTGGAAAATTTTCAAGCTTTCCTTCATAAATAATTGAGGTAATGTTTATTTTCAATGATAGGTGCCATTTATTGAGAAACCACATCCCGGAAACGGGCGAAAACAAGTGCCTTAACCATAACAAACGCATCGACATTTTCTAAGACGCATTTTTGTGGGTCGTTGACCCGCGTTTGATAAAAAGATGGAAAATCGATCATGTCGATAATCCATTAGTTCGTGAGATATAATTTGTTAGACGGGGGGAGGGGGGAGAAAAAAGATGCGGGCCGTGGAATGCCAGAGACATCTTGCGATTCATCGTCGGACAAAAGCGTCGCATTCCTAGCGATTTTCATCTCTTTTTATGCGGAAATAACCGTGAATTTTGGATAAATTGCGTTGGATGCGTATACCTAACGTAAGTATAATAACACGAGAGGGAAAGGAAGAAAAAAAACGTTCGGGGAAAGGAAGTGTAGGAATTGGAGGGGACGGAATGAGGGAATAGGAGTGGGATAAATGGTGGAAATGGAATATGGGAGGAGACATTGTGTGTGCTAGAGTGATAGAGATAGGGAGAGGAATTTATTGAGGCCAAGAGAAATAGATGACTGTGAAAATGAGAAAAGCTTTAAAAAATGAAGGGGGGGGAAGAGACAAGTTGGAACTCGCTGTCAATTCCAGAATGTGGAACCGGATACTTCTCCAAAGATTAGACATTAGAATGAGAACATTCGATAAATATTAGAAAAAAAAGGTTTTACAGTTTGCCCTCGTCAACCCATCACGAATGTATTACGAATCCTTTGTATCTTGGAAATGGAAAGTCGTTCAGTATTACGATTTTTGAAAAAAAGCATTGCACCGATTTTAATTTTCCATATTATTTTTCTATATTATGGACTATTCAAAATATTTTAGCTTCTGGTAAATTATGATTTTCCAAGATATCGAAAAAACGTTTCCCTAAAAATGGCGAATAAGCACAGTCGGCAGAATTAATTTATAAAAAACAGCTAAAACTATGAGGTATATAATGAAATAAATATGATGAAATAATGATTTTCCGGACGCTGGGAAACAGTTTTTATTTGAACTAGCGATTTTATCTTCAAACTGATAAGAACCACTCACAAAAAGAAACAATTCAAAAATGATATCACTAAAGAGAGGATTGTTGTGCAAGAGTGAAACCTTTTATATAAACAGAGAATGATACAGTGAAAGTTTTTTTCTTCCATTACGTAAAAAACGAGTTCAGTCCAACTTAAAGCATTTGAATTCGGAGATAATAGTTGGACTTCGGGAACGAGGGATTCCGATCTCGAGCTTTCTGTTGTAAATGATAAAAAAGATAATTTTCACGATCTTATGGATAACCTTTACAATGAAAGTATAGATAATGATTTACTCAAAAGATATATTTTGAGATCAAGGTCGGCCCGTCATTGCTGCATTTAGCGAAACTCGTGATAACTGTATCTTGGCAATTAATTTTGATAAAAGTGTGCAAATAAAGACACCCGATACAAGTCTCTGGATTTTTGAGTTATTTTTTAGGAAAAGTTATTTTTACGTTAGCTGTTCATACGTGTTTCCGTGACCCGTAATGTGACGCATTTAAATATTCAGTCGGCACTGTAATTCGAAGGTCCAGAGCTAACTAACAATTTTTATAAGTCGAAAGAGATATTATTTTCTCATTAATATTCCCATTCGCTATACTTAGGTTCTGTAAATCGAACTTTATGAGTTTAATTCGCTCGAATTCCATATATTCTTAATGTCGTACAAGTAGAGAGAAGTTGAATTTTTTAGATTGAACCGTCTCGCAGATAATAAAATCCACCAAAATGGTAAACATAACTATCATGATGTTAGAATATATTTCGTAACGATAAAATTTTTATGTTCGTGGATAATTTCTTTGCCGAGAGATTCGGATCTAAAACATTTCTAGCCTGCTATCAGTGATGGCGGTTGCTTTGTAGTGGAAATGCGCATCTGGTTTTTCCAGCCTCTTTTTTTAGTCCCTTGGATCGTCATAGTTTGCCAATTTCATACTATCTACAAGATAAACTCGATCATTCTTTCTTATGAGAGTCACCATTAAATTACAATGAAATTTCTATACGAGTCAACAAGAGAGATATTTTTATCTGTCGGTACCTTTGGTACGATTGAATCTAGCAAATCCGGTGGTGGTTTTAATCGTTCGAAAAACTAGAAAACCCATAGATACGGCGGATTCCGGCCGTCGGATGATGAAAAGGACGAGGAAAAGAATCGCTGAAAAATTGCGCAACGGTATTCTTAGCGGAAAGCGGCGACCTTTTTTTTGCCCTCCGCATTTCCACGAAACGGAACTTGACATATCCGAGAGAAAGAGAAAGGGTGACGGGACCGACGAATCTTCTCGAAAAAATTTAGCGGGCGGGACAGGCGTTTTACTGCGCCAAGGCCGCAAAGCCCTTTCACCGTGGGGAATACCCCCTTTTTCCGGGAATGGAATATGAATGGAGAATTGGTGAAGGC
Organism: Tanypteryx hageni; assembly: GCA_028673005.1. Classification (NCBI taxonomy): domain Eukaryota; kingdom Metazoa; phylum Arthropoda; class Insecta; order Odonata; family Petaluridae; genus Tanypteryx; species Tanypteryx hageni. The sequence continues at coordinate 75,103,649 of CM054113.1, read as the reverse complement.
GAAAAGGGGGTTTATTCGGTGGGAGAAGTCAATGGAGGGTGATTGAAGGGGAAAATTGGGGGGTGTAGAAAGAAAGAAAGGGGATCCTACGCTTGTGTAAAGGAGGGGAAAAGACAGACAAATGTGTGTGCGTGTGTGTGTTTTTGTGTGTGCATGCGCGCGTGTGTTGGATGGCGTATCAGCTTCGCGGACTATTATCGCCGTACCCTAACTCACACAACTCATTCATTTTCAAGAAAGTCTTTATTCGGGTGGCATTGAGGCTATACAAAGGAACCACCCTTTGCGACAATATCAAAGATTAGAATTTTACAACTTTCAATAATATCTGAAAGAGTGAGGATGAAAGCAAGATGAGAAATGGGAGGAGATATACGGTGGGGTATGGATAGGAGAGATGGAAGAGAGTGAGGAGTGAGGCAATGGAGAGAAAACAGCAATAAGAGAGAGAGAAGGAGATAGAGAAGTAGAAGAAATTCGTGAAGTGGGGGAAGAGAGAGGGCAGCGAAAGAGGAGTGGGAGAAAAGGAGGAGCGACGAAAGGGGGAGATGGGTGAGGAGAAGAGCGAAGAGAACGCAAGGAGAGAGTGGAAATGGAGAAAGATTAATGTAGAAGATGAGATTAAGGAGAAAGAGAAGAACGCGAAGGAAAAATAGAAGTGTGGAAGCTCAGATGGGACGGGAAAGAGAGAATCAGAAGAGTTTACGAGGATATAAGATGGATGAGCATCTTGGGAGAGGAAAGAGGAGAATCAGTGATAATGTGGGTGAGGATAAGTTGGATTAGAGAGGTTAGAGGTTGACGTGGAATGTGGTGGACAGATAAATCAATGCCTAAGTTCAAAGAAGCGGGAGTTACGTGTGCCTAATGCGCTCAAAACTTCGTATATATAAAAATTCCAGAAATGAAATCATCCTTGCAACTGAAATATTCAGGCCAGTCATAAACTTCGTCTTCGTCGACCTACAAGAAAGGTAGAACATCTCGGAAGGAGTTTACGGTTTGGTACACCTAGAATCAGGATCGGGATCGACAAAATTCAATCTTCCTCGCTTCGAAGATAAAAATTCGCCGAGGGAATCGCGACCGAAATTAGTTTAGAACAGGTAGAAATGCGTGCACGGTCGATCGACGGTTCCGGGTCCCCCTCGGGGGCAACCGAGTGAAAGAAAGGCGGAGGTTAGGTCGAAGAGGGAGGAAGGAAGGGTTTAGAGGCGAAAGAGAGGGAGGGAGGAGGAAATTGATGAGATTGATGGGAGTGTAGAGGGGAATAGCTGACGACGGAGGGGTTCGGGTGAAGGAAATAGGTCATTCCAAAAGAAGAAATAGGGAAATGAAGAGAACGTTGGGAGGGAGGAAATAGGTGAGGTGAAAGGAGACAGTAATGGGAGAGAGGAAGAGAGATGGAGGAGAACGATAGCGACTATGGAGCCTTTTCCAGTGTTACGAGAGTTATTTATGGCTCTGCCGCCGAGCTCCACCTCTCCTCCTCTAATCTTTCTCCCTTTGCCCGAATCATTTCTTCCTCTTTCTCTTAATATTTATTCCTTTCTTCCCTTTATCCCACGATCCCTCCCTCTCTCCCATCTGTTATTGCCCACAATTTCTGTCTTCACAATAATCCTATGTCCCTTATTTCTCATCTTTTCAAATTATTTTTACCCAACCTCCTCCTTGCCTCCTATCTTTCCATTTCCCTCCAATCACTCTCCCTAATTCTCATTCCTTTGTGATCCAATTTACTATTTCCCTCACATTCCCCTCTTACTCTTTATCCTTCTACCCACCCCTTAGTCTAAAATTTCTTCGACTCTCTTTCTCTTTTACGATTCAATCTTCGCGCCAGATATTTATATCTGAGAGGTCTGACACTCATGTTGTATAGGGGGCAAAAAGATAACTTCCAAAATAAATGGAGGGTCGCATATGTAATAATTAGCGTGAGCATTTTTGAGTATTTTACCGGAATATTAAACATACCTAAAACTGCGTGCTTGTGTGTGTATGTTATTAAAAAGCAAACTATCGTGCAATTCCTTAATATTAAACATTTTAGTCGTTTCCTATGCCACTCCTGGATCATTTATTTATTTATTTAATTAAAAATTTCACATACAGCATTCGCCATTTTAGAGTGAAATATATAACATCATGAGTATAAATAAAAGCGAATAAAAAACAGGAAAAATACAGAGAATAATAATAAGAATACAACACGAAATAGAAAAGGGAAAATAACATTGCGGATAGAGCACAAAGAAATCAGAGGTGAGAATGAGGTAAATGAGCTCTAGAACCTTTGATAAATGATTTACAGGAAAGGATAAACGGATCTATGTGGGAAGGTAGATAATTAAATATGATAGGAAGACGGAAAAAAAGAGAGCGCCTAACAATAGATAACCTTGTGGTTGGAATGTGGAGTAAATCCATATAGCGTGTTGTTCTAGAGGGTACTCGTAAACCGAAAGAGGCCAAGAGTTCTGGACTGTCTATATTAGAGTTTAAAATGTTATAACATAAGGAGAGGTCAGATTTTTGTCGAGATACCGAAAATTGGTCTAGGGACAAGGCCGTTAGGATGGCTTCCTTAGAGGAAGTCCGGAGAGAGGGTATACGATATTTAACTATTCTAACAAAGAAATTTAGTACGCAATCAAGAGAAGAAAGATTAGAGGCTGCAGCCATAGACCAAATAGGGGAAGCATAATTCACAACGGGGAAGACTAATGTGGAAAAGTATAATTTAAGGGAAGCTGCATCCTTTATGTCCGTAAATCTGTATAATATTCCTTGTAGGGACATAGCTTTGCGTTTTGTTGCAGTTATGTGTGCTGTGAAGTTTAACTTATTATCAATTAATACCCCTAGGTCCTTCTGAAGAATGGTTCTGGGTAATAAAATAGAGTCAATTGTGTAGTTAAATTCTAGAGGATTTTTGCGAAGAGTTACGGTCATTACGGTGGATTTGTTTGGGTCAACCCTTTATCTTCCACATTCAGAATCTAATGACAGGGCGGCAATTTTTTAACTGGCGGCTCGTGTATTTGTGATCCTAAGTATCTCCTATCTCGTATTCATCTCGGCTCTCTCTTATCTCTCTTATTAATCTTCCCCTTACTATTAACTCCTCTCATTTCAAAATTTCTTCTCGCACTCTGCTTTCCCCTCTCTCTCTGTGTTATTTTCCTCACTTTTCCCATGCTCTCCATCTACCATTTCTCCTTCTCCCTACTTTTCATACATCGTCGCTAGGAGATCGCATTCTCACCATCATCATTCTCCCGCCTCCTTTCCTATCTCCCTTCGCCTACGCCCCTTGGCCTTCTTTCTAACCCCTAAACCCACGCAAACCGCAGTCCCAGCATTTATGGGCGTGGGACTGCGCGTGGCGCAGTGGGCAGAATGGGAGAAGATCGGGAGGGATGGGAAGTGGGAAGGTCGTGTGGGACGCTGGATGAAAATTAGTGCCATAGTGGGAGGAAGTAGGAGAAGATAGGCGGGAAAAATAGGCGAAGTACAAAAGAACATCGCGTTGACTTGCATTTATCACGGGGAAAATATTTTTTTAATTAATCCTTCGTGGAGAAGACCCGTCTAAAACAATGAGCCCTGAATAAGTAATGGAAAGGTATTTTTTATTTGGTTGTACACCATTTATTATCTTCATTTCTCTCTCAGCCGAATGATTCGAAGACATTTTTTCCTCCAAGTTTTCCACACATGCGGTGAGAGAACGTTGGCACACGTCATGCATCACTGAGTCCGTCCGCGAATCGCTTGCGGGAGGAGAGAAGAAAATTTGGCGAAGATGATTAACAGTTTCGCAAATTGAACTCAAGCAATCGGCGAAGAGGAGATTTTTCGGGAGAGAAAACGATATAAGTTCTCGTCATCATTGTCACCCTGGATGTTTAAAGCGATTTTGAAGCCAGGATTTAACCGAGGTCTATCTGGGTTGCGCTCGGCGGTAATGAATTTTTAGCGGCAGCTGGAAGGCATTCAAGGGAATCAGAGACGGAAATAATGACGGGGAGAGAAAGGGAGTAAGAGATGGAAGGAGAGAGAGAAAGACAGACAAACATGTTGACGATAAGGAATGAAAACAAAGAAGGCGTTTTTAGAAATAGACGTAACTCGTAAGATTACCGCGAAAACATCTTCTCCCTAAGTGCGATGTCTCTCTTTTACCTCTCTCTCCTCTCTCTATGCGTCTTGGCGAAATCAGCGAGAGGGGGAGCTCGGATGCGACCACGCTACGCGGAATCAATAGCTCCATCCGGGTAGGCACGCCCAACGAAACGGAACGGATCAGGAAGCGAACTAAAGGTCAGCGAGCGTGCCGTTTTCATTATTATCCGTCGCATTAATTTCGCAGGTGAATAAAAGAGTATTTCAAGTTTTTCGCGCCGTTTTTTTGATCGAGTATTTTTCGCGCACTTTGTCTGCGCAGGTAACCGAGGCCATGAACGACGAACGAAATTTAGCGTGGTGGTAAAAAAATAGAACATCGAGATGGAACAAAGAGACCTTTGATGATGATGAAAAGTTTGTTTTCGATGTTACAGTCAAAGAGTAAATGCCGTAGTTTTTCTTAAGATCACTGTTCTATCGTAGGTGATCGGCAAGGTGAAGGTCAGCTTAAACGTTGACAGAGCTGGAGAAATGAGTATTGGAGTACACCAAAACGGTGGCAGACCCTTTTTAGGTGAGAAAATCAATTTTTTTAGAAGAGAAAATTAAGTTGTTTTTTTAGGAGATGGTGCATTCATTTTTTTTAAAGGTTAAAGCTCTATGAACCATCATTTTCAACGCGGTAAAATATTGATGATACAGAAATTTGTCTTAAAATAGATGTTTCCATATTTGTAAACAAAGAGAGCTAAAATTTTAACTCTTTCACTCACTGTGCCCATTTCAGTGGGAATAAAATCGACTGATCATTATTGTTTGCAACTCAGTCCAATTGTCTGTATGAACATATAGGTTCCACACCACATTTAATGCGAAAATTAGGATTTTTCTCGATACCAAAAATTATAGTGGGATTCACATTCAATTTTCAAATATTTTCCATTCACAAACAGTAATTAATTGCGGAAAAGGTTGACCAAAGCTTTAAATTATAAAAATCGGTTTCGCGCAATAATATAAGTGTCATTAATTCTTGCATGGACACAAAAATCTCTATTCTTAAATTAAAACTGCGTTGGATTAGTGATAACATATTTTCAACTCGCCTTTGCTGCAAACTGCGGATTATAAGATTAAAGAAAATTTAAGATGTTTTTGCGAAAAGCTCGTTATACAAATCTACGAAGAGATTATCTCGGAATATTTTTCCGTGCATCATTCTAATCTCTCCAATGGGTTTCAAGTGAAAGGATAGAGATAAAATGGACCAAGGTCGGAAAGAGAGAGAGAAAGGGAAATGCAATCAATCTTCCATGAGAGTGAAGTAAGAGAGAGAGGTAGGAAGTAACCAGCCAATTCCGAACATATCAATTAAATAAAACAAATAAAAATAAATTTTTTAAGTCAATAACTTTTATAAAGTGCACAAAAAGTGTAAAAATAAAAGTATTATAACTCTGTTGTTAATAACTTATATAATACGCACTGAATGAAAAAAATTAAATTATTGAATTAATAGAGATATGTAATATATAAAAGTTATGTTGCAATTCTAATAATTAGTTCAGTTGTCTTAAAGAATGCAAATAATTTTTTTTTTCATTCAGTGCGTTTTATATAAGTTATTAATAACGAAATTATAATACTTTTATTTTTACTTTTTTGTGCGCTTTATAAAAGTTATTGACTTAAAAATTTTCATTTTATTTGTTTTTTTTTTCTTTTTACTCTTATGTGAAATATATTAATATGTTTATATATTCTTCAAAACTTAACTTTATTAACCAACCTGGGAGATGCCCGTTGAAATTCTACGGAAAAGTTTTTGATTAAAATTTCGTGAATAGATTATCCAAGTCAATGGTACCCAATTACACGAAACCGGCATCAGAATGTGTCAAATTCTCGCGTTAAAAACTTATCTGTTGATCAATTAGATTCGTATTCGTTCTTTTAGGCATTCGTTGTTTCAAGTCTCGACCTCCTACGATGATTCTAAGTAATTTTAATATGCGAATGATTAATGTTGTACATTCTGATGTATTCCTCGCATATAACGCAACGAATCATTTCCCTATCCTTCCTTCCTCTCTCGCATTAAAAACATTCAAAGCACGCTTTAGCACATAAGGATTGAAGTAACAATAGGATTTCGAGGTTTAACAATGTAACTCGTTGGTAAAGCAACATTCCGTTAAAATGGCAAGATTTTCTCAAAATATGTGAATTAAACGTTTAACATGAGGCATTTGGAACTGTAGGTGGAAAAAGATGAACAGAATAAGAAACTATAATTTTTCTTTAAAATGGTTGAGATCCGAAGATCGTAGATTAATTCTTTCTAATTTAGATCTCAAAAGGGATAAAAGCCTGCACATCGAAAAGTCGATGTTTGCGTGATATTTCATGGAAAACCAGCAGAATCACCCGGCGTTGCGCGGGTGGGGGGGGGGGTGTACACGTTAGAGAAGAGTTACAAATATTTTTTTTATTTCTAACAATAGTCTAGCTAAAACATGCTACGCTTATAACTGTTCTCGTATGGAAAAGAGTTGCGAACTGCTTTTAGTCGTAATCTCTGTTTTTCTATGCGTCTGTGAGTTCTGATGCTCTCGAAGCAGCCTTTCTTTGCGCATCTGATTTGCTGCCAGTTAAACGTGTCTTTTTTTTGGGTGGCATTGCAAATCTAAAAACCATCTAAGTATTACTATTAAAATTAAAACAAAGTAACCCTAACAACTAGATGTAACTATGGCGATACTCTGTGAAAATGCCTATAAATCCATGCAATTTTCGTACTCAGATGTAATTCAATCAAGAGACGAAATTGTATGACCTTACTAATATTATTTATACTATTAGGAATAAATCAGTATGAATTTTACGACTCTAGGTCAATGACTTCATATTTTAATGTTCAAATTACAAAATGACTACACCTATTCCCGTATTACTCCCGTGTTAATGTTATGGAAATGCTATTCTGTGGACCCCATGAGGTTCCAAATACCCGACGGGTTTCAAACCCCACCTACGCTTTTCCTTTTGGTCCTATTAGATAGCATGCCAAATTTGGTGGCTCTGGGATTAACCGTGTGGATTTGTATTGCCGGGCAAACATACAAACCAACAAACTTTCTGAATTATAGCAAAGATGTAAATGTCTCCCTTAGAGTCGAACCCGGGTCGTTTTTTCAAATATTTTTTCGTAAATCACTTTTAATATGTTAATAAAGCATTCTTGCCAAATTTAGAATTTTTACTTCCATTCTCTATCGATTTTATAGAGCTTGATCAACAAATATATAGATAGATATCTCAATTGTTCATCATTCTCACCGTGATGTGTGTGCGTGCGTGTGTGTGAAGTTAATATAAAATTTATTAAAAATAAAGTGAAGTGATCATCGGTTTTCCGTCCATGTTTGCTTCCACGTTCCCACTTTGCACGAGATCTACGTGCAGGACAAAGGGAAAAATTTTCCTATTGCACCTGAAACCATTGAGTTATTTTACATAAAAGTTTGTTATTTATGCTTAGGAGGCAAAATTTGTCAATTTTGTCCGTCCAAAATTTCGCGCGCGCATTCAATTTTTTTACCTCTCGGTATGCTTATTGTTAAACCTTTCCAATTTCGCCTCCCAATTTCTGACCTACTAGATTTTCTCCTCCGCCGAATCATTCTAATTAATCTTCTCTCTTCTCCTGCTGTATTTAATGCCTACTCATTTGTTTTGTACACAGTTCAGTTACTTTCACTAAGCTGCGCATCGCAAAAGCTTCCAATGTTCTTTCCTCAGTGTTCATGTCTTGCACCCCAGGAAAATTCAATACTGCGTATCAATTTTTTTCACTAAACCTCTGCGACATTACGTATTTTCCCACTTTATCAAGTGTCGAACCGCATATAAACTCGAAGTGACATGATCCAGCCCATATGTAAGCCAATTTTACCTAAAATAAACTGCAATCAGAGAAAAAATAACCCTGTAACTTCCACGAATGATTCAATTCCACAACGTCGAGCGTGATTTCAACGAAGAAATTTAAATGTAAACTGGTTTCTATTTACTTGGCAGAGGTGAAACCATTAAATGACCTGCCCGTGGTTACTTAAGTATAAAATATAAGAGTAAAGGGCTGATCACGCATCTATTTCAGATTTTCAAGAATAGGATATTCGTGTACGAACTTATTCCGAGTATAATGTGCAACGAAAACGAAACTCCGCCAATGTCCGAGTTCTGTGTCGTATTTTCCTCATAGAAAGTTGTTGAACTTCTTATTGCCACGCTAGGTCTAAGTGAAAACCCATTTCGAACGCCGTCATTCCTCTATATAGTAAGAGATGTGTGACCATGAATGGCGTCTTTTAAAGCTCGCGATATTACCTCCCATCCGGCCGTTTCAACTCTTCTGTCTCAGTAGTATCGATTTTACACGAAAGAGACGAGAGGTAGACTCAAAAGGAAATGATTTTAACCAGAAAATATATTTTTTTCATTTCCCTTCCGAACTTAATGCCTTTAAATTGATCTCTTTTGCCCTCTCTCTCTGAATTCTACCAACAGGATTCAAAACGAAAGCTTTTCCAACGGAGGAATGGATGCGGAAGAAATCCTAACTAGCAGCCCATCTCATTTCCTCGGAGTGCTGCCCGAAACTCTAAAGGGAAATTAGATTTCCTCTCTGTCTCCTGTAAGAGCTTTATTGAGCGAAAAGCGTCGCAATTGGCCATACTCCGCCGGGATAATGGTATCCCCCTAACCATAAATGAGGCGGATCGAGGAAACGCAAAAAGATTTACTGGAGCAAGTGCTCCATTCCGTTTCGTTGAGGAAGATTTACATTTCGTTCAATTTTTCTTCCTCGGTTTCGTAATAATTTCGACGCTAAATCTCAACTATCCGAGTCCACGCGTGAGTTACCGGATAACATAGTGAGAAGGAAGGAAAAAGAGAAGTTCTTATCATATATTTACGTGCTATAAAACTATGATAAATTTAGTACATGAGACCGAGGACGTGTTCATTTACTTATTATATTGTGATTTCAAAAGAAATGCTAAAGTCGTTATATATATATATATATATATATATATATATATATATATATATATATATATATATAATTTGCTTGGGTATGTGTCAGGTGTGATGCTAGACTGTGGCGTCGCTCTTAAAGAGTCGTTATAAAAGAGCGGGAGAATCGAGAACTATTTATGACCTACTGTAATGGTATTGTTAACACACTTTCCGATTAGGTAGAAGATTTAAATTTGGTAGAAATGTTTGAATCTTATATTAAAAGCCATTTACGAAAAAAATTTCCAAAAAAACCCGGACTCGATTCCAGAAGATAATTTCTATTTTCCATAAGATAGCACGTAAAAATCAATTTAGCGACGTGCATGCTTTCATTCTTTCGCTCACAAAAATTAGAAAAATTAACCCTCGATCTTCAAATTGGGACTGTCTTAAAGGAAAATGAACAAGGTTTCTTAGTCTTATCGTCGATTGTCTCCCTCAGTCCACAAACGCTCGAATATAACGTTTAAATAGCTTTTTTTGCAAAATTTAGCGATTTCATGAGGATTTGCCTTGACAACCATGCCGTTGTCGAAATCGAGTCCCCATTATTGTCTCAATTCTCATCTGGCAATGAATAATATATACGGGGCATTCCACGGCATTTCGGAAAGTGAGTGACCTCGTATTTTTTAATAATTCTGGATTTTTGCATACTTGTTAATACCCTCGAGAAACTAAAATATGTGAAGTCACAGCCTCCCAACTATTTTTGTTTTCGAGTTATTAATTTTTAAAGCTTGAACAATTTCGTGAAAATCGGCGTACACGCGACTCTTTGAAGGATCATAACTTTTGAACGAAACAGGATATAAAGATCTGTGACCACGCGTTTAAAATTGAATAAAGCGTATTTTCCAATGGTATACAACAAAGACTACCTTTTGTTTAAAAACGTCAAGATATTTGCAATTAGATATTTTACTTGTAATTTGACCCTCTTTCCACCAATTGACCGAAAGTTAAATCACATCACGAGTTTCTATAGACTTTCTACTGTAGGAAACCTTTTTCAGATAAATGGAACTGCAATTTGAACATAATAAAATAATACAAAATTCAGGGCGCTGCGCCACTCGCAACGCGAGACCGTGACTAATGTGACTAATACACGTGTCTGAACGCCGATATTATGACAACGGTGAAGATAACAGAGGGTAGGGGAGTGTGCATGTGATCATACACTTGATAGCAAATATTTCAGTTTAGGTTCGTCTGTTACGTTGTGCTGTACTGGAGTCTTATTGTGTTGAAGTTAAAGGTTGACTCACTTCATATTATAATTTCGTGAAAATCGAAGTCTGCGGTCAGATAAATATTGTCTGTTACAGTTTATTGTATATTTAACAACAGTGAAACGTTCAATTCTTTAAAACAGCTATATTAGTGGTGATGGAAATCTTACGTATTATTTGCTATTGATTGTATAATTAGAGATGGCACCGAAGTTTAAACCTGATCGCTGTTTCAACCCGCTACGACGTCCTCATAAGAAGACCTCAGTAGTACAGTTATGGAAAGTGCCACCTACAATACTGTAACAGTGGGGACTGCAGATTGAATACCAGAGGGGTATGCGAATTTGCGACTGGTGCCGGAAGAAGATGAACGTAGTGGAACGAGTATCACCGTCGTCACCGATCGTGGCTTCAAGTAGTAGCATCACCGAAGAAAATGTACAGCCAGGAAGCTCTACTATTGCTGAACATGGAAGTAATAGTGAGACCGATATTGTGATGCTTCAATAAACATCGCATTCACATTTAAACGAAACATTATCACATCTTGGTGAAGTCCGGTAGTAAAAAGGAAGCTGAATCAACGGAAGTATGCTAAAGAAAAAATGACGAAAGTAAAGAAAACTGAAAATCTTATATTTTTTATTGCACCCGCGTAGTCAGAGTCAATCAAAAATAATGAAGAAAGTACAAGTAAAATATTAGACAATTTAAAACATGCGTTTAATGAAACTGACGATAGACATAAGAAAATTAAAATTTTGACTGTTTCCTAATAAGTGGTCCTATATGAAAATCATAGAACATTTTAATACTATGAATACATTCTTGTGAATGCATTTTATGAAAGGGATGATGTCTCTCGCACTATGCCTAAAAAAAAAGATTTTGTAACAGTAAGGCAAAATGGTCGTAAGGAGCACGTGCAAAAGAAATTAATATTAAGCAATCTCAAAGACTTGTATAGACACTTCAAAGACCAATATTCTGATATTAAAGTAGGCTTTTCAAAGTTCGCACAACTCAGACCAGTACATTGTGTATTACCAGGTTCTTCAGGCACTCATAGTGTTTGTGCAACTCACCAAAATGTAAAATTAATGCTTGATTGTACCAAAATACCAATATTAACAGCAGAAGTTCCACTACCTATAAAAACGTACCGATATTGCGTCGCAAGAGTTATATGCAACCCTCCAATGCCGTCATGTTACTTTGACACGTGTAGCACGTGCCCGGGGGCATCTGAAGTACGATGTCAATTGCAAAATACCTTCGACAAAGCTATCATCGATACTGTATTGTACAAACAGTGGGTTTTTGTGGACAGGACGACCCTTGAAAATATTCAGAAAGATGTTCCGGAATTCGTAGATGAGTTAATCTCAAAGTGTTTGCTTTGAAAAAACATGCATTCATCGCCCAATGCATTCTACAATGAAACGAAAAACAATTTACAAATAGGTGAATATGTCGTCATTTGCGATTTTTAGGAAAATTACGCCTTTGTTGTATAAGATGAAGCCCCTGGTTTTCATTGGAAAAACAAGCAGGCAACAATACACCCCTTTGTTATTTATTACGTTCATGAAGGCACAATTACCTGCAAATCCTTTGTCTCAATTTCGGAATGCGTAAATCATGGCACAGTTGCCGTGCATTTATTTAAAAAATCTTTAATTGAATTTCTTACAAATACTTTTGAAATCGTGAATAAAATTTATTACTCTATTGACGGTGCATCCGGTCAATATAAAAATAAGAAGAATTTTATTAATATCTGTCACCACGAAGAAGATTTTAAAGTTAAAGCCGAATGGCATTATTTTGCAACAGCCCACGAAAAAGGTCCTTGTGACGGCAGTGGAGGAACTATAAAACGGCTTGCGGCCAGAGCGAGCCTTCAACATTTGCTTTAAGGTCATATTCTAACGCCAAACGATTTATTTAACTGGGCGAAATGTAATATTCCATCAGTTGAGTTTTCTTTTTTTACGAATGATGATCACAAAAGAGAAGAAAATCTTTTAGAAGAAAGATTTGGCCGAGCACGCATAGTTCGAGGAACATTATCTCTGCACGCCTGCACCCCACTTTCCAGAACTAAACTTTCCTACAAAAAGTATTCATTCGCATCTATCAAACAGCGTTAGTATGTAATAATTTAACGATGTAATATCCGAAACACAATGTACAATGTAATGTCAGTGAATAAAATATGCCTTTGAACTTTGCATATATATATATATATTGTATATTGTCATGATACATTTAGTCACCCATTGCAGTCCCACTTACCTGAAAACTGTTTCCTACAGTAGAAAGTGTATAGAAACCCATGGTGTGATTTAAATTACAGTCAATTGGTGGAGAGAGGGTCAAATTTCGAAGTTAAACATCTAATTGCAAATATCTTAACTATTTTTACACCATTGAAAACTACATTCATTCGCTTTAAAACGCGTGGTCACTGACCTTTCTCACTTGTGTTGTTCAAAAGTTAAGATCCTTTAAAGAGTCGTGTGTACGCCGATTTTCACGAAACTGTTAAAACTTTAAAAATTAATAACTCGAAAACAAAAATATACAGTTAGGAGGCTGTAACTTCACAGATTTTTGTTTCTTGAGGATGTTAACAAGTATGCAAAGTTTCAGAATTTTAAAAAATACGAGGTCACTCACTGTCCGAAATATGCATATGCAATAGACTAAAGGGTTTCAACGACTGGAAGCATTTCATTATAAAGTATGGCCACGTGACACATTAGTCACGGTCTCACGTTACGAGTGGCGCAGGGCGCTGAATTTTGTATTATTTTATTATGTTTCAATTGCAGTCCCATTTATCTGAAAACGGTTTCCTACAGTAGAAAGTCTATAGAAATTCGTGGTATGATTTAAATTTCGGTCAATTGGTGGAAAGAGGGTCAAATTGTAAGTAAAATATCTAATTGCAAATAACTTGACGTTTTTAAACAAAAGGTAGTCTTTGTTGTATACCATTGGAAAATACGCTTTATTCAATTTTAAACGCGTGGTCACAGATCTTTATATCCTGTTTCGTTCAAAAGTTATGATCCTTCAAAAATTAATAACTCGAAAACAAAAATAGTTGGGAGGCTGTGACTTCATAAACTTTAGTTTCTCGGGGGTGTTAACAATCATGCAAAATTTCAGATTTTTTAAAAAACACGAAGTCAATTTTCACCCTTTTTTGTCCGAAATGCCGTGGAATGGCCCATACGTACGTATTGAGCGTCTTACTATGAGCCATCGAGCTTTTAACGTGTCATCTAGAGCAGGGTTTTTCCAAGTATGGGCCGCGGCCCAATGGTGGGTCGCTAATTGTTGAAAATGGGCCGCAAGGCCCTTGCCCACCAACCTTATAGTGCAGGGGTCGGGGAACATTTTTTGGTATTACCCAAAATCTATTTGGGTTAAATGATATTACCCCCCCAGACTTCAAAGTAAACAAAAACAAGCTAATTGCTTTTAAAATGAAGAATAAACTGCTCTCAAAGTCAAGAATTAATAAAAGACTTAAAAAGCCACACATGCTGTAAAAAGAATAGCACACATACAACATTAATAAAAAAGATTGAAGAACTGAAGCATTTCATTCAAAACATCACGACTTCAGGTTTTGGAAAAATGGTGCTGTTTCATTTTTGATAAAATAACATCTATATCAGGGCTTTTTGATGTCAGAGTAACTTGGATGCTGTCTTCGGGGTCCAACCGATTTCTGTACTTTGTTTTCAAGTTCATAAGGGTAGAGAATCCTTGTTCACAAAGGTAGATTGTTGCAAAAGGCAGCAGCATTTTTGTCGCTTCCACATGTGCTGTTTTAAAAGCCTTTGCAGTTTTTGACATCCAAAAAGATGAGAGATCTGTCTTGTTCTGAAATTCCATGCGTGCTTCACTGTTGGAGCGAAGTTCAAGAAGTGCCTCTGCCAATCCTTCGGGCTCTTAAGGCACATCAGCAATTTGACAGTTGAAGGGATTTACAACCCAACTGATAATATGTGAATCAAGCTCTGGAAAGTAATCAGAGAACCGCTTTTTGAGTTTAGTCAGATGCCTTGTAACTGACTCCTTGATGTCACAAAGATTGAGATCTTCACAATCTTCCAAAAACTCTGCTAGCTTTGGAAAGGCGGCTATCTTGTTTTGTTCCACTTTCTGATTCCAGTACAGAAGCTTTGATCCAAATGCTGAAATCTTTTCTCTTGCTGAAATGACATTGATCTTTTCCCCTTGCAATACCTTGTTCAATGAATTTACATGCCCAAAGATGTCAGCTAAATATGCGAGATGTGCAAACCAAGTGGAGGTTCTCAACTTATCTGCAAGGGCATGTTTTTGATCCACCAAAATGATTTCTAGTTCAGTTCTGAGAGCCCATACTCGATTCAGAACATATGAAAAAGGAGGCCTGAATATTCAGCCTCCCCATCCTCACATAAATCACGAAATAGCCGCATGTTTAGTGCATGCCCTTTGACAACATTGACAATCTTGATTACATCATTCATGACAGCTTCCAGTTCAGGTTTCAACTGCTTCACAAGCAATGCCTGGCGATGGATCATACTGTGGATAACTTCAATTTTTGGATTCTGCTTTTTGGCCAAAGCCAAAAAGCCACAAATATGGCCCAACATAGCTGGAGCTCCATCAACAGACACACCAATACAGTCTTCCCACTTTAAATCAGCACTTGATGTTTTGAAGTATACATCAACCTTGTTGAAGACATCAATTCCACGAGCTCTCAACTCAAGAGGAGAACAGAAAAACATTTCTTCTTCAATTGCATCAGAACCCCTGTATCGAACATACACCATCAGCTGCGAATTGCTACTGACATCTGTAGTCTCATCAAGTTGAATAGCAAAATGTTTGCTCTCTTTGATTGAAGAAATCACTTGTTCCCTCACATTTTCTGCTAAGATGGAAATTCTCTCTTTCACAACTCTTTGCAGACAAAGACACTGAACCCAGTCGCATGGCTTCTTTCTGGCCACACATGATTTCTGCCATTTTCATAGCTGCAGGCTTGACCAATTCTTCACCAATATTATGTGGCTTCTTGTTTCGGGCAATCAACCAGGCCACTTCAAAGCTAGCTCTTGATGCTGAACGTTGATCAAATGTACCTCTCAAGTTGCTTTCCAATCTCTGCCTTTTGATAGCTCTTTCCAAATTCTCAAAGTATTCCCGCGGTTTGGAAGACAGATGGGAGTGCAAATTTTCCAAGTGTTTCTTCAGCTGATTGTTTTTGAAAGACTCTGCAGTCAGCACTTAAAAACAGACGACACATTGTGGCTTCAAGGTATTTCCTTTTCCTGTTTGATGCCATCTGAAGGGTAAAAGTGAAAATGATTAAAATCAAGGAAATTTAGTTATGATTAGTTATAATTAAGTCCTCAACTCTTTATCAACATGCAATGCAATTCGACAAGACCTGTCAAATGTCACACTCCAATAGACAATATAACTCTGACATTAGCCATCATATGCGTGGAAAGTGTTGCCATAATGCAAACTGAACTGAAAATCTTACATAAGATTTTTGCTGTAGGTTCAAGAGTTTTGAATAGAAAAAGATATTATTGTCGTTTTCTAAAATTTTCAAAACTCGCTTGACAAAATAGTATAAAAAATTTTATATACTTTTATTTGTATTTTTTTGAGCCTTCATTACCCCCAAAACTTTCATTTTTACCCCATTTGGGGTAGTTTACCCATGTTCCCCGACCCCTGTTATAGTGCCTCGATAGGTAAAATGATTATTACCAAATAAGCCGAATACCTTCCTTACCAAATTTCCCACCCACTCCCGCTGTTAGGGCACTTGTCATTGCCTTTCTCAAAAACTGACCTATTGCAGCATCCTCGCGTAGCTAGGGAGCACCATCTGCTTCCTCACTAATTATTTTCCTGGAAATGCCTAGCGTATTTTCCGAAGTTTCATTCTCGATCATCTTATATCTGACAATGAGGATAAATTGCCTTTAAGGTATATTTCCAGAAACCAATCTTTAGTTCAAAGAGAAAGTAATATCAGAGCCCTATCGTTAATTACAACTAACGCAAAATGGATAAACCTCATAATAGGCATAAAAATATTAAAAAAGAAGGGATTCACTCGCCGGTTTAGGAGAAATTACTCCATGCCAGGGACCTAATACACGCAATCTCACACACACTCCGGGTTTAGGGGAAACTACTCGCCAGAGACTCTTTTTATCACACACGCACAACACATAAAATCTTTTAGTGGCCACATGAAACATTTTTGATGACATCGATATTGTCCAGAACTTGTCTTAAGAAAAATTTACTAAAAACAAGAACTCAATCTCATGAGCAAAGGACTTAACTTTTGTCTCCGTCACAAAGAACCTCCCTTGGATGATATTATAGGCATTGAATCACCCATTAAAAACCTTAACGATTCTATTAAAAATCACGTAAGAGCGGCTTGAAAAGTATAACTGGAACAAAATATGAAAAACAACACTATAAATCACCTTCCCAGTCCCTATTATAAGCTCATCAAAAATTTAAAATGAAAAGACTTCTATTTAAAAGCCGAGAAAGGAAATTCCGTTGTCATCGTGTCATGAATCAATATGATTATTTTTGTAAAGTTGAACAATTACTTGAATACAGACCTTATTCACTTATCAAAGGAAATCCTCTTAATAAAATTATTTTTTCTACCAAGGACACCATAAAATAAAAAACTGCCAAACATTCAGAAGAGGTCTTACGTCATAAGATTACGTTTTCAAATCCTACCATCTCAATATTACATTGTTTACCTTAAGTCCACAAACCTGGAATTTCTATGAGACCTATTGTGCCACGTATTGATTCCCACACATCTCCTTTCTAATTTAATATCATGCTTAAAAAAGATGAAGATTTCATTGAAAATCCCAAAAATTCAACACTTAATGATTCTCAAGCGTTAGTTTCTTTTGATGTCACGTCTCTTTCCTAGCATCCCAATAAATACTACACTTAGTTTTCTCGAAGAGTGGCTCACTAATATATGCAGGCGTTTCCCCCGACATATCCGTTGAAGAAATTGGCCTTTCTAAACGCTGCATGAAACAAACTTTTTTCCTATTCAATAAAATTTTTTACAAACATCATTATTGGACAGCCACTTCCACCTTTTTTGGCCAATTTATTCATGAACTTCTTTGAACAAAAACACAAAAATAGTTTCCAATAGAAACCCATCGAGTGTGTAAGATTGCATGACTGTTAGGTCCCTGGCGTAGAGTAATTTCTCCTAAACCGGCGTGTGAGCAGTTCCTTTTTATTATTTTTATGGTTATTAGGAGGTTTCTCCATTTTTCATTAGTACCAATCTTTAGTGCTTCTCTTTTACCTCAACCTCCTGCATTGCCTTTCATAGATTTTTTTTAGTTAAGACTGTAAGGCGAAAGTCTTAAATTCACTTTGTTTTGGGAGGTCGTCAAACTAATAGTCAGCTTCGAGTGAAAAGAGGTAGGAAAGTGATTTGTAAGTAAAATTTTTCCTTTGGTGACAAGAACGGAGAAATATCTGCGCGCATATACAGCATCTGAAATCCAAGTGGTAATTCTTTATATTCTACCATACTTGCCAGATTATTTTCGCCATCATGTAATTTACAATCCTACTTTGCGATAATATATACAGGATTTTTATTTTCCTTATGTAATTTATAACTCATTTTTCGAATAGCCTTGCCTAAAAATTCAGTTCCATAAGGGTTATTTTATTATGCAGAGTAGTTATCGATTATCTCAGTCTTCCTAGTAATATCAAGGCATTGAGGAAAATTTCTTGCATATTTTTCCACCTCAGCTTTAAAAATAATATTTTGGTGTAAGTAGTGCGGTAATTATGAAGCAAAATACTGTTTTTATTAGTATCTAATGAGTTCCAAATAAAATCAGTGCCAATTCTCATTGGAAAAGGAACCAATTATTTAATTTTTCTGGTATTAAATTGCGCGCGCTTCTTGGATGCTTCCATTTTCCGGATTAAATATACTGTATTCAATGACATGCAGATTCATTTTTAAGATGTAAATTCAGTTCTGCGTTTCTGGTTTACAAGCAGCGCACGTATATTCTTTGTATGAAATATTACTGTTTGAACACTATGCACGAAAGATTTAATTAGTTTACGCTATTTCGTGTCGCAGATTCACCAGTTATTAATTTATATGTTGTAATGTATGAACAAAAACTTTTGTGGGCCGCAACATATATTTTCTCATTTTACTGGGCCGCAGGAAAAAAAGTTTGAAAACCCCTGGTCTAGAGAGTCTTAAATAATGTATTATAACGGTTTTCTGTGACAAAGCATTAAAGTTTATGTTATACATCCATTATGTTAGAATTTTTAATAATTGTTTTATATTTGAAAGATAAGAGTAAATGATTTCTAAGAATAATAAGTGCGAGATTTTAAGTTAAATAATTAATAATTTCCTGCAAACATTTAGGGAACCTTGCGTGAAGTGGGCCAATGCCATAATCTACAAACTTTCTCATATACGTTTGGTCGAGTGTGTATGTTTATAAAAGAAAAACACTTATAAATCAAAGTTAACCGTAGTTTAGTGTATATTTTAATGTCACTGGTCAATATTTAGTAATTTTTTTGGGACATATGGCTTAGTGTGACATCAGGCTGTACGATTGGATGGATTTTAATCAAAATCCTTATAGCCATTTTTGAGTAAATCGAATTTTTTTTCACTTTCTCAATATACTTCGTATACGAGAAAGTATATATAAGGATTTTGATTAAAATCTATGCAATCGTACAGCCTGTTGTCACAAATAATAATAACTAAGCCATATGTCCCAAAAAATTACTAAATATCGACCAGTGACATTAAAATATACACTAAACTACGGTTGACTATGATTTATAAGCGTTTTCTTTTATAAATGTACACAGTCGACCAAACGTATATACATATATGTATATGAGAAAGTTTGTGCAATGTATATTGCGCCATTTATTTATTGTATGTTTTTAATTTCGGAAACATATTCACGGTTTCGTGCGAGAGAGTATTAAGTATCCGTAAAAAAACGCTTGGCTAACATTCATAATACTCATCCACCTCAACAAATAAGTTGGAAAATGGTTAAACGAAAAAAATTATAAACGCGGTACAACGAAGTTAACACGTGGACCTTTTAATGAAAAAGCATTTTTTTTAAAGAGGTCGGAAAAGGTAAGGGATGAAAAAGCAAATGGAGGAAAAAATGTAACAAAGCTATTAAAGGTCGGGAACGACGTCATTGGGGGCGAGCTAAGGCACATATGAGGTCAAACTTACGAGAACGCAAACAAAAATTCGAAAGGACGCTGGAACCAGAGAGAGTGGTGATAGAAGATAGGGAGAAAAGGGAGAACGGAGAGAAAGGGGTGAGAGAAAGACGTAATGAGTAAGAAAGAGGAAGGGAAGAGAGAAAGAGAAGAAGTAGAGTAAGATAAGCATACGAAAGAGAAAGCAGAGTGGGTCAAGAGAAAAAATAGAAAAAGAACCTAAGCGAGAGAGAGAGTAAGAGCGGAAGAAAAAGGGGAAAAGAGGGGAAGAGAGAAATGGAGGGCAGAAGAGATAAAAGTGACCGAGAGAGAAAGATAGGATGACAGGTGAGAATATGGAAAGTAAAAAGAAGCTAAAGGATAAAGAGAAAGAGAAGAAAAAGTGGAAAAAATGGGAAGGTTAAAGGTAGAGAGTGTGAGTTGAAGAGGAATAGAGAAATACATGGTAGGGAGGAAGAGAGAGAGAGAGAGATGACAGAAAGATGGAGATGGCGTGGAAGAAAAGGAGATGTAAATGAGGTGAGAGAAAAATAAAAAGAGAAAAGTGGAAAAGAGGGATTTGGAGGGGAGAAAATGAGCAGCAAAGAGGAACTGAGAAAAGAGGGAGGGAGACATATGGGTAGTGTGTTTTGCGAAGGGATATGGCAGTGGGCGTAGCAAGAAGACGGAGGAATGGCCCCAGAAGAGAAGTCGTTTTCCACCGCCCACACCGTCTCCCGCAGGGAATGCAATGTAGAGAATTCCCTCGGCGCATGCCTTGCCGTTTTGCACAGCGCCTCCGCCCACGCGGATATTCCCCTCTCTCTATCTCCATATCTCCCCTACACGCCTTTCCCCGCCCGAGCGACGTCACAGGGATGAAAAAAGAGGCCACGCATCATGAAGCTCACACGCCCACCGCAAATCGTTCCCTTTCGCGGAACGAGGGCTATCGGTCGCAGGAATTCTGGAGAGGGGAACTCCCCGTTTCTGTCCCTCTATCAATTCTCTATCCCTCCCTCTCTTTGTCACTCCATCCCTCTCCTGTTCTCCGAATCACTAATCATTTCCCTCCTTTTTTTGTCTCTCCAACTTTCTCCTATCAATTTATTTCTGCCCATTTTATGGGTATCACCGTCCCAATTCCTTTTAATCACTCTCTGGATGATAGACTACCAGGGTGACTGCTGCTGTCATAAAATGTCAGAAGTAACCAGTTTCCCTCTGAGTTTAATCGCTTATCATTTGTAAGTTTTAGACAGCGTATAAAAATTGTAATGCTGCTCATTATAAGCATTTTTCCATATCAAATAAATGGTGTAGGTTATCTGCATGGCTATAAATATTTAAGCTAAAAAGTAGCCATATTCAGTGTCAAAAAATGTTTCAACAAATTGACCACGATTCGTACCTTTATCAGTTAAACCAAATC
The DNA here is from genome assembly GCA_028673005.1 of Tanypteryx hageni. NCBI lineage: Eukaryota > Metazoa > Arthropoda > Insecta > Odonata > Petaluridae > Tanypteryx > Tanypteryx hageni. The sequence continues at coordinate 75,082,424 of CM054113.1, read as the reverse complement.
TAAGCTGTAATAAATTATCTTATTTTTGTCGGACCATACAAAATGTAATATTATGAACAAACGTATGCAGTAGTATGTGGAGAGCATCAGGGTATACTGGAGGAATAATGTAGTTTTTCTCTGGTGTAAAAATTAATTCTCCAAGCTCCAAGTGTTTTCTCCTTATTAGCACCAACTTTCACCCTTTGTTGCTTAGTTTTTGATTTTATTTGACCATGTTAAATGCGCTAAATGTTTTATTTACATTTTATACATTAGTATAATTGTCAGCGTTAAAAAATAAAATTTTAAATCTTAAAAACGTAAAATAAGCTTTTATCTCCTCGAAACAGGAAATGCGACCTCCAAAATGTCAGAAAACTGCAATGCGGCTCCCGCCATACCCCAAAACCTGCAGTGCTGCCCCCTAAGTGCTTAAAATCGGTGGTTCCAATATTACAGCTTTAAATCCTCTTCTGTCGTTGTCTCTCTCTCTCTTTAGTTCTAACCTTGGTATTCTTCCATTTCTCACCACCTTGATTTCTTTCTGTCTCTCTGTCTTTGTCACTGTTATTCTGCCTCAATATCCCTTCTCTAACACCATATTTATCAACTCCCTTTATCCTCGTCTCTTTTTTTATTACCTCTTCATTTTCCCGAATCTCTCAATTTATCTTTACCATCGCTCCCCATTTTCTTTTCATCTCTTTCTATCTGTCCACTTCTCGCCTTCCTGTACATTTTCCATTTTTCTATCTCTCCATCGACGCACTCCAACCTCGCCATTATGGCCTCCTGTGACCCCAATCTCTCTCTCTCCTTTCACCTTGCCCTTTCTCTCGTCCTTTCTCTTCTACCGTACGCCCCCGCGTCGTTCACCGTCGTACTTTTGCCTCGTTTCACTCTATATCTCTTCCCTACCGCCCCCGACCATAATGGGATGAGAGGACACTCTAGGGAGATTAACTCACACCCTCGCGTCCTCACCACCCACCTTCTCCCGCATCAACTGGCTCAAAGTTCTTCCTGTCCGGATCCCATTCCTTACCTGCCCACACTATCTGACCCATATCAACATCGTTCGTCATTTATTTTCATCCGCCCTTAAAATTCTGTTTACTCGCGTTTTTTCCCCCTCCCCATCGTAATTTGGTTCTCTCCATCAATGACTCCGTTTGTGAGCATTGAACCATGCTTAATCTTTCATTCGATACCGCCGAGTTCTACTTTGTCCACAGAAATGAAATTGCATAAAAAGAGATCGCTTGGTATTTGCGAATCGGTATTAATTGAATTTTAGGCTGATTAATTAATTTGCCAAATGTTTCATGGCCACGCTAACGGAATAAAAATTCGTTTTTGACGAAATATTATTCGAGGGTTGATTCACGAGATTTATATTTTTTAGATGGTACATTACACATCATGATACTTGAATTTTACCACACTCAATACATTATTGCAGTAACGTGTAATTAAAAATTTTTAGTGGATCGCATTATTTTGAGGAACACTGTTATCTATTATATTATTATTTAAAAGTTGATTAAAAGCGCTTTGAAATACATATGTATTTATTTATTTTATATTCCGATTATTCATGTTAATTTGGAGTGGAGTAGGCATGTATATTTGAAAACACGGATTATCCAGAGGAAGACATTTATTTTAAATTCAAAATTCGGTAAAAAATCTCAAATACTATTTTACGAATTCATTTCATGTCTTATTCGGGTGCTTCTTTAGAAAAATATTTCTTCATTGACTACTAGTATAATTGCCCATCAGAAATGATGGGCAGGAATGAGCGATGTTTACATTTGTAATTAAAAGATGTTAAATCGTCCAAATAGTATATGTTCGTTACAACTGACACTAATAACTATGTTGCTGACCTGCGTCTAATCGATATACAAATTCACTTATTATGACATAGCTTTATCTTGCACAGCTCAAAAAATGGCATTCTACGCCACATACTATTAGCTATTTAGGTAAACTCGTCATGCTGTCCCATATCTAAATCCTTTTTGGTATACATAATCTAAGAAGATAGCTACAATACAGTTGCCGTTAACGAGGAAGATTTTTCTCGACAGAATTACATGCAAAGGCTTTCATTTTAATAGAATGTGATTCAGTTAAACTTCCAAAAAACTTGCAAACTCTTTGTGATTGGCCAAGCAGTTAATCCGTCTCTCTATTAACAGCACATGGATAATATGGGATTTATTGCACTATAATGATGTTATGGTTAATATTTTAGAGGAATTATTTCAATCCGATGTTTTAACGCCATTTTACTGCATAAATGATTTGCCTAGATTTCAATGAATATCAGGATGGTGTACAATGTTTATTGTAACTGCTATTTTTAAGGCTCCTTAATCTCACAATTCCATAATTTATGATACGTTGCTAGGAAATCGATTATCTAGTGACAACTGAAATCCTTGAAGTTAAATAATTACGCAATTATGTACAAGCCTCTTCTTTCTTGTAATTTCATTGCTTATTGTACATTTTCCACATTCAGTCATTGTATACAGAAGCTCACTCTATTCAACTGTCTATTTATCACGTACCGATCAATTAACAAACAAATTGGAATGCGTATTTGCTTCGTGGACGTTATCTTTTCCCGCAGATTTGATGCTGCATACTGATTGAAGTTATTTACGCGACCTGCCTGAGAAACATCTCTCACAGCTTGGCGTTTGCTGATTATAAATTAGCTACAGAGGTCATTTAAGTAGCGTAATTATGGTGAATTGCGGAAATTTATTATCAGGATGTTTTATTTTTGTTATCATTCGTCTTGCGGGTTTTAGGTTTACCGAAATTTCATATAAAATAATTTTCTGCAGATATGCTAAAAGAAGTTAATTTTACTGTTGCATTGTACGGAAAATTATTTATTATATATTTTCCTGCATCTTCTATTTCTGTTATTTTTTGTGGAACGTTTACGTTTTAATTGCACAAGTTAAATATTTAAGTTCGCCTTATATTATTCATTTCTTATTTTTTTTAGTTTTCAAAATTTAATTAGGTATCGATTATTTGAATCCGGTTTAGGCGTTAAAAGTGAAATGACTATGAAATACTCATCTCATTCCTTCTTTCAAAAACGACAATTTCCTGCTTTTTTCCGCTTTCTTTTCTTTCCTCGCGACCTTAGGTGTCCTATTTCCAGCTTCCATACGTATTATTCATCTGTAATTTGCATTCCTATGAAAATCAGTGATTTTGCGGCGTTTATACACCACTCCCGTTAATCCCAGCTCTCGTTCATTCGTTGATGGTCTACTACTGCTGCCATGTACTCGACACTCCTCTTTTATCGCTCGTTTGCCTTCTCTGATGGATACTGGTTTGATCCTAAAAGGATTTAATATTTAAATTTTTTATAATAATGGCCCATTGAGAATGAATCGTTTCCAATTTTTCATAAAAGCAAAATTTTTGTTCTCCTCGGAAACATCGCGCTAAAACGCCGATCAAAAAATGACTGCGGCGGTTTACTTCGGAAACTTATTGCTCAGCAAAAAAAAGAAGGCAGCATCTCGAACAGGAATCGACTACGTGACCTCATTGCAGAGTGAAAGGCGCCTGGGAAAAAGCGAAGGGCATCTCCGATTAATCAGGAATCAAAATGTCTCCAAACCTTGAGGATAAAGACGTTTTTATTTCGTAATTTCTCTTGAAACGACCATCGAATCGTTGATTCCGGGAAAAATCTTTTGCGGAAGATTTTTTTGATTAGTAGTACAGGTTTTTTCGTTGCCTTCTCAGGAAAAAATCATTCGATTACATGATGAATTGCCGCTAAATTAAGAGCTATTTTATTTGCTATATTGTTTTCTCCGTGCTCACAAGACTCGCTTAAACTTTTATTCACCTTTAAATTAAAGTAATTAATTAAATTAGTTAAATTAAATGCTGTTGTTGAATTCGGTCCCTCCGTCTGTCTTTACTCACACGTCACGCTCTTTTCCGAGGGATATATTTTAAACAAATTTCTATACTATATATGTATCCAACGAGTGGACAAAAATGGCATACTTTTGTCAAATCGCTCAATCACGGTCGTAAAATATTCTTCCAAGAAAATGAACTTTTTATCGGAATTTATGACTCTGAACTAAATAAAATTTTATTGTGATATATTTATATATATTTTTTTAAGGTTTCTTGTTTTTGAGAAAGAAAATGGCTATCCGATGCGCGTTTTTCGAATCTGTATCCTGTATATGCATTTACTTTGGCCTCTATTATATTTTGAGGCATTTATTGAAGCGCAAAGTAAAAAGTACATGTGTATATTTGAAATTTCAACTCGCTAATTCTGTTTCTTTTTAAATTCTGCGAAATAACGGCATACATGAAATATATCGCCGCACCGTGGCTGCATTATTACTGGAAAGCAAAACGAAATCTCAACTCTAAATCTCTTGAGAGAGGCGTCCCTCATCTATTTTATCCTTATAACTATAACTCGCGTTATTTGTTTCCGGAGATTTTATAAACAATGAATGTCTGTTTTTCGAATTTTCCTGCCGTATATATACCTTATTTACCAGACTATAAGACCACCTCGAATATAAGACAACCAACTTTACAAATTTTAATTTTGACGAAAAAGTCCCATAATGTAGGAAATAGGTTAAACAAGATTTTTGGAGTTTTTTTATTTAAATTGCTAAAATTGTCATCACAATGTGTACTGCAAAGATAAATGTGATTTTGACTATACTATAATCACAATCGCTATTTTTCTTGTTCATTTCTTTGTTCGCGAAGATAAGACGACACCCAACCTTTCATCAAAAAAATAGAAAAACTTCGTCTTATAGTGGGGTAAATACAGTGTGTGCATGTGTGTGTATTCCATAATGCCCTCATGCTCTCGCATGACGTGTTGCCTAGAATGCATTACATAACGCGGACCACATCCGTCCGGCGCAGTGATATCATAAGTGACCTTACCTCATCAGTTTCTTTAAGGCATTCGCATTCGTATATTTGCCTGCAGGAGATGTGATTATACAGTCAAACTCGGATATAACGAGCGCCACGGGACCGTCTAGTTTTGCTCGTTATAGCCGTTAAACTTAATATCCGTGAAGGCAAAAACATGCATGCGTATGGTGAAATAAGACATAAGAAGTAAAAGTGAATATATAAACAGAAAGTTTATTTAGTAAATTTATGGAAAAACATAAAAATGAGAATAAACTAGAAAATTTAAAATAAACATTTGTACATATAAAATTTACTCACAGCTGCATCCTTAATCACTCCCCTTTTTAGAAAAATAACTTTGAATGGTAGCCTGTTTCATAGATTTCACTTTGAAGTCTCTTAAGTTTCCTCTTATTACACTTATTGCACTAAAAACACCATCGGAAATGTCAATGTTTTCAAAAAAATCATTTAATGTTTCCACAGCATCCTGAGCTTGTCGGTCGGGATTGTGTCTTCGACACATTCAACAATGTCTTCATCACTGTCTGCTGTGTTTTGTACTGTCTCTATTATTTCACTCTCCGTAGGAATTCCACTGGTAATCAAATCATCATCAACATGAACAAAATTGTCAATGTCATTTACATGGTCAAAATTCGCAATTCCATTTTCTTTAAGCCATTCTGACAGAGGTAGATCATCTTCATCAACGTTATGGTTATCAATCGAAAATTCTCCCGATATTAAACCAGACTTCCGAAAACAGTTTATGATCGTTGTAGGTGAAACATTGTCCCATGCATCTGTCATCAAATAAATTGCATCCAATACAGAGACGTTGCCATCTAAACCTCTTTCCCTCCTTTCAATCAACTGTAGAACAAAAAATCGCTTGAAATGGCCTTTAAAACTTTTAATTATCCCCATGTCCATTGGCTGCAAAATAGAAGTCGCATTTGTAGGCAAAAACACCAGTTTTACATTGGATAACTCCTGCATATGTGGGTGCGCAGGACAGTTATCGACAAGGAGTAAAATGTTTCTATTTTTCCTCCGTAACTCGTTGTTCCACTGACTTACATATTGCTGAAAAATATTGGAAGTCATCCATGCCTTTTTATTAGCTGGATATTCAACGGGAAGCTTCTTTACATTATTGAAGCAACGCGGCTTTTGTGACTTACCAATAACAAAAAGTTTTTTTTGTCACTCCCATTCATGTTTGCGCACATTAAAACTGTTAAACGATTCTTAGGTCTTTTGCCACCAACACATTTGTCACCTTTGAATTTAAACGTTGCATCAGGCATCATGTTGTAAAACAGTCCAGTTTCGTCGGCATTGTAGATGTCTTCTTCTCTGTAACCTTTTCGACACTCCTCCCAAACACTTTTCACCCATTCACTTGCCGTTTTTGAATCTGCTGACAGGGCCTCTCCACTGACTTTCGCATAAACAATGTTATGCCGATTTTTAAAACGATCGAGCCACCCATTATTGCATGTGAAGTTTTCATGTCCTAACTGTTTTGCAAATTTATCTGCCTGTACCTTTAAAATGGGGCCGTTGATGGGGAAACCAGCATTTCTCTGCGTCTTAAACCACTCCAGCAGTGCTTGATCAACAGAACCCAAGTCACACTTCCTCATTTTCTTGTTCGTTGTTAGGTTGTTCTCTAGTGCAGATAAAATCGCTTCTTTGTTTTTCCATAAGGTTGAAACCGTAGACGACGATAAATTAAATTTTTTGCACACTTCAACATTTTTTTCACCACGTTCTAACTCTCGAATAATATCAACCTTTTCGCGAATAGACAGACACTTCCTTTTATGTACGGACATGTTACTCGTTCAAGTGCAAAATCTCAACTGATTTTTGTGATCAACGCTACGAACCTTCTTTGCAAACTGCGAGCATACCAATTCCAGGAAGAGTTAATGAGGAGACGGATTAAATCTGGGATTTCCCATCTTTACGTGGGAAAGAGTGTTGGGTGCATTCGGCTGAGCGACGGGGGCGAGCCCCATTGTGCATGCCCTCAGCTCCTTACCCCCTTCCAATCACAACCTCCTGGCTGTAAATGAGCTGGGGGTTGGGAGGAGAGGACAAAGGACCTCCGCGGGTGCCACTGTACTTGCAAGTTGGAAATTCTTGGTTTGGACGAACGGATTATTTTTTAACAACAACGCCGCGGTCTTTAACCTCCCCGAGGGATAGGGTGTAGAGGCTGGACTCGAGAACACAAGGTTACATATCTTGGGTCACTATGAGGATTGAAGGGACAGACCGCCGCCGCGTTTGAGACAGTGAGAAGTGGTCAAAGTTTGCTCGATATATCCGTGAAGCGTGCTCGTTACATACGTGAAATATTTGTATGTAAATGCTCGTAAACTTATCTTGGAGGTAGCATTTGCTCACTATAGCCGTGACCTCGCTACAACCGTGCTCGTTATAAACGAGTTTGACTGTATATTAATTATGAAATATGAAAGATATTTTTCGAGTACTTGGATACAATACCCTTTTGATATAAGCCAGGGCTCGGCAAATCTTGCGCGCCAGGTAGCCATGGCGCCTAAGATTTTCATGCTGGCGCCTATTTCAAGCATTCAAGTTCCTGAAAGTAACAGAGTAAATTTATATTCTTGTTCATAAAGTACAAGTTTTCAGAATTTCATCAACTGAATAAGCCTTCACGTGGTGAAACTCCGTATTCAAGGAGAATCAGAACATTTGGTCAAAAATTCCACTTTATGTTATTAATAAAGTGGAATTTTTTACCATGTGTTACCTGTTCTGATTCTCCTTTTTAGAACTTCGTTAGACCTTCTGAGATGTATAAGACTCATTTTATTGTTTCGCTACATAATGTGACAGAAATAAATGCGTATGACTTAATATCGTTGCAGATGCATGTCTAAATTATAATATATTTATTTTCCTGTCTATAATAAAAAATATCATGCGAAATTATGTAACGTCTGCGCTGGCACCTAGAGTTTTAGAAAATTTGTCGAGCCCTGATATAGGCGCATGATGCATTGCGCAATCATAAAATTCTCAAAACTAACTCTTTTAAATTCACACACCGCCCTAAAAGTCATTTAAAAGGCCGTATGTGACCCTCACTATACTTAAAACCTCTTGTGGCCCTTTTAGTAAGAAGTTTGTCGACTCCTGACATAACGGATTAGATGTTATATCCGCGTCTTTCTCCGCACTCTGAACGCATTGAGACGTTTCTTTTTCATTTAAAGAGTAAATTTAGAGAGTATTGATATTTCCTAAGTCGATATGTACTCTCTCTTGCTCCTCTCTTCTCGAGAGCCCCGCCCTTTTTTGTGTTCGTGCGTCTAGTTTTAGCGAATGTGGTTGCGTGTGTCCATCTCTTTTTCGCTCCTCCATTAGAATAGCCATGGCCTTCACCTCTCTCTTTTCTCTCGCGCACGTTAATCCCTCATCCGGGCGGAAACCACTAACATCCTCTTTTTCTCTCTCTTTCTCTCCCTCTCTCTCTTTCTCTCCCTCTCTCTCTTTCTCTTCCTCTCTTTCTCCCTTTTCTCCATCCTTACTCACCGCCAACCCTTCCGAAGCAGGAGGTAAAACCACCTTTGATCCTCCATCGCCTCGCTTCTTCTCTTTTTAAAAAAACCGAAGTATTCCTCGACCTATGAAACGAAATTTTAATAAAAAATAAAACAAACCCCTTTCCTTGCTCTTGAGGGATTACGTAGCGCCTCCTGACCGCCTCACCGGGCTTGATTTGCTTGTTCTGCCCGGCCGGGTGGTGACGGAGGGGTGTGGGCAGTTTCCGCTTGGCCTGGCCGCCGCGAAAAGGAGAGGAGAGAAAGGGAGATGAAAAAAAACAACCCATCAGCCAAAGGCGTAATATCCTGAGGCTTTCGGAAGTGGAATTCTCGGCTTGAAGGGGATAGTTTCGTTCGTGTTTTGTTTTTTTTTTGTGAGCTTTCGTCCGTATTACATCTGTCCTCTTGACACGGAGATGTACCGTTTTAGCATGACCTTTATAGACGAGTGCCTCAGGAGATCATCCGGTTCCCTTGAGAGTAATCGGGAAAGAGACATTTGGTAATCGATTCCCTGGAAGGAATTTGGCGAGTACTTTTTGGTTTGTTGAAATGTTTCGGGAATTGGTTTATTAATTAGTATAAGACTAGGTACACGCCAGGATGAGGTTTAAACGTGTGATAATTGTAACTCGACAGATTTTGCCTGCGCGATGTTGCACGAGAGCATGCTATTTTCGAGAATTTTCGCTTAGAAACTCTTCATGGCTGGACTTAATTTTCTCAAGATTTAGATATTTGTCATCCATCACTATCTAAATCAATTTTTGCGTCCTTATTTGCTTTTTTAAAAAGATCTCCGAAAATTCTATTAAAAACTGTGGCTTCCCTGTAAACGAATTTAAATTAAGTTGATGCCAGTAATGAAACGTACTTACGCCTTTCACATGAAATATTAAGTTAATTATGCATTGCAATTGTGAATATTTTAATCATTATAATCGTTAATATTTTAAAAACCATATCAGTTTAAGTATGTTTTTAATGTATGATAAAGTAAAACATATAATTTAAAAATTCAGATCGAATCAAAGCAAAAATGAAGTGCTATTGTTTTCTCTATTTAATGTTGGGAATTTCCAGTCGGTATTTAGGGTTATTAAATGTACTGAATTCACCATCAAATTATCGAACTCGTCTTATGGCTGAAAACATTCAAGAATAAGCACATAAATATAAAAAATTGAAAAATTAAACACTCATCTTACGTATCTCTGAGACCCATGACAAGGCTATGAAAAACAAGATGAAGACGACTGTATTTTAGCCGAAATGCACATCTGTTTTTTTATAAACTTATACCTAAGATAAATACTTCTCTATCAAATTTTTGATAAGCGCTTATTCTTGAATTTGAAAATGTTATGAATTTTTTTGTCAGTGTTAACTCGAAATTGAATTTGAAATACATAAAACTAATTATTGAAGTGTTTAATTTTCTTAGTAATATTGTAAAGGTAGAATTAGTGGATTGGCGAGGAATTGGTTGAAAGAAGGGTTTTGAAGAGGAATAGCGAGGAAGGGCTTGTCCTTGCAAGTGTAGCTTGGTAACGAATGGCAGAGTTGCCAAAAGAAGAGAGTGATCCGATCGTAAGAGAGAAAACTTTGTGACAGATTGATGGATATCAACCCCTTACATTTAAGAGGGTAACGTTTGTCGAGGAAGTTGATAGACCGGCACCGGTCTTCATTCGAACGAGATGCTAGTTCCATTCATTCAACACGATTATGGAAAGCAGGACATACGTACGTACATACATTAAAGGGACTTTTGGAATCTAGAAAGATGAAGAGAGAGAATTATTGTCGACTTAGACAGAAGGAGATGTTTACTAAAGTTTTTCCTTTAAAAAAATAACGAAATCATTGTTGCTTCACAATAGTTATTCTCTATAATATTATTCTTTGTGTTTTTTTTTAAAGGCTCGATATGTATACCTCTAAGTGAAGGAAATGATGCATTAGAATTGGAGACAAGGAATTGGAAAAATTGCAATTACACAGTCCAAAAATAAATTTCTAGAGAAATTTAAAGTGCATTGCAATTGTCTAGTTCAGTAGTGTCCAACCTTTTTTACATGGGGGCCGCATTGGCGGTTGCAAATCCTTCGGCGGGCCGCATTGGAAGTTGCCACTTCTTCGGCGGGCAGGATTAGAGTTTAATTCGGATTCTGAGGTGCCGTATAAGTGTAAATCGAGTCTAAATATAGTTAACATTTAAATATTAAAAGCTTGATTATCAAAATTTTCAAAATAATGTATGAATTTATGTGATAAATTTTTCGGATTGCTTTTTCATCATAGCTTCGCGTGCCGCATCCGGCGATTTTTCTATAAATAAATCGCTTATGCATTCGGCTTGTCTGTTCGCCGGCTGTTCGGGCAATAATTCTGGAATCCTGGAACCTGGAGAAGCCAAATTTTTAGAATAGAGTGGTCCATATGAGGGCTAGACATTGAAAAATTTTTGTGGATATATGATTAGCTGTAAATTGGTGTCTTTTTCCGACCCATTTGTTTCATTTCTAGCATCCATAAGAAAAGCTTGATATTAAGGTAACTGTACCCAATATGGCCTGTTCCCCAATATGGCCTAATCGCCGTATCGAACGTACTACGTGACAAAATTGATAGATGTTGGTATCGGTAGACTGCTAACAACTGTGTTTATATGGAATTCCGCTGGACGTGCTCAGTTGGTTGAATTTGCTGGAGTGTTTTGTTTGAGACCAGCGTTTGTGGTTACGTGCATCTAATTTCAAGACGTTGGTTAAGTCATTGTTTGTACAGGTAAAAGTTAATTAATTACTTTGACCTTAGGCATTCTACAAGATAATTGTCTCTACTATTAGAGGTGTGATTGGTTTGGCAATTCACTGAGATGCCATGTGATTCCAACGGAATATGTTTTACTAGTCCAAGTCTCCCCATTATGGCCTATGTAGGCCATATTGCCCATTTTGTGAGCCTTAAATAATGTCAATGAATTTTTTGAATGATTTTAGATCTCATTTTGTTGTTCATTTCTTTATTTAAATGAAATTTTGACCTCATATGCCTAAATCTTTGGTGGTAAAATTTTGCGATTTTGACCATTGTAAAATTAGAATCTTGACTTTTATTCTCTCATTTTTTAGTTATTTTTGCCTACCGACAATTTATTGTAACCATTTTTGAGCAATCAAGCATTAGAATTTTAATACAAGGACTTGATAAATATTTAAGATTCTTGATCTCTTATTTTTTAACAATAGCCCATATTGAGATCATATGTTCTAATATGGTCTAACAGCAAGGTTTTGCAAAAATGCTAACCAGTAATTCCATGTTGAAGCGTTATAGTTGTAATATTTTTTGTTTACTTAAATAAACTGTCTAAGAGTACATTATGTTAGTTTTACTTTCAGCATTTGGGAAAGGTGCTTCAAAAATTAATAAAGCTTAGGCCATATTGGGTAGAGTTACCTTAGTTAAAATTAAGATATGAGCTCGGCACAGTTAAAAGACTGAAGTTTATATTTTTCGAAAATAGAATTCAAATCCGTGTCGAATGAGAGCGAACAATTGCTTTTAATCCGAAAAAAGGGGGAATTTTACGGTTTGTATCAATGGGAAATGTCAACTGCCATGGAAACGAGTACATTGCTTTTAAATGGGAAATATATTATTACATAGCATTGATATAGTGTTTTTAAAGGGAATTTGTAGACTATATTAAGAGGCCGTCCGTCTTAACCTAGGATGTAATTTTATGAAGTCATAATCCTAAACAAGAAAAAAGGGCCTTATGTAATCTACTCGGTAATTCTTCCCTCACTGGCTTATGCTATCTTGCCACCTGCAAGAGACATGTTATCAGATAAAATATTACAAAAAATCGATATTTGACTTAAATCATAATCACACCTGTAATAGACGGAAAAAATACAATGAAGAAGATTGACTTCCTTTGGTGCAAGTATTTCGATGGTAGACAAAAGTGATTAAAAATAAAACTACGAAAAAAATAACGGAAAAAATCTCTCCATTAAAAAAATGTTGATTCTTGTTTTTATGTCCATTTTTAGCACAGTTATCAATAATAATACGTATTAAAGAGAAAAATTATCTATCGATAATAATGGGTTTGAATAAAATAATAAAATATTTTCAAGGTGCTTTCTCTCTTAAAATGCACATGTTGAATATCTGAACAGCGATAAAGTATTGTGCCCCATACGATTAACTGAATTGAAATTTTGGACAGAGTTTATCAAAGAGCTTTAATGGGGTGATCCTATGTATATGCGTTTCGTGTGCAGCCATAGCATTTAAAATGACGATGTGAGGCATTACAATTTTACTGATATAGAAAGACAATTGAGACAGCCGCAACCCTATCGCCAAGGACTTCATTTTGACCTCGGAATCACTCGAAAACGGACGTTTGTTCATGATAATGCCACCAGTTCTTCCCTTCCGTCTCCCCCCACGGATAAATTGAGATGCATGACACGATCGCGGAATCTCTGCAAGGCCACGCATTGCATCCGTGGAGCGCCCGGAAGAAGAAGCGGTTCCCATTGGTCCACGGAAGAGGGAGTAGTCGTTAGGCGGAGGAAGAGATACGGGTCGGGATTTCAAGTTGCTACGCAAATATCTAACATCGCCGCCACGATGATCAAATATTTTTTTTGAGTTATTCATTGATATCGGCGAGTCATTATTCTTTTAAAGTCGGGACCAATTAAGTAAACTTTATAAGTGGTGGAAAAACGACATCTTCGTAAAAGTTTTTCTCGAAAGGGAAAAATATAGCTGTGAAATAATGGTTCTGATTTCTTTCCTTGGCAGTAACATGCGCATTTTCTCGGAGTTGTTCTTGCTGCCGCGATGTTAGTTGCATGCGATGTCCGTATTATAAATGAAGCTAGGCAAAGAGTAGAGGCTATCTTTTATAAAATAATGATTTATCTATCTCTTTAAAATTAAAGTCGAGTGAGTTGTTTTTAAAACTTTGACGAAACAAATTTAAAGTTAAATTTTACCAGAATTTTTAAGCTATGTTTTACAGTGACTTTCTCAAGCTTACACACATCTGCGCCATAAATGAACCTTTTGTCGTCAAGGAGGCGATGCGTGGGTCCCAATAAGTGACCGACTTCCTTTTCCAAGACACTGCATCGCTAGCGTAAGCGGAAGACTCGTGAATCAACGCAAATACGACTCTTCCTTCAGCATTCGTTTCCTATCCCTCCATCTTCTCCTTTTGACTCACCCCATCACCCATCTGAGAGACAGATGCGTCAGTCCGACAGGCGGCTTTCGATGGCGAATTTAGACAATAAGTACTTTCAACCAGTAAAACGCGTGGTACACCTTGGACCATCCGGTGGTAGGCGGGCATAATGGGGAATATTTTTATTAGTTTTTGACACAACTACCAGCGACCACAAACAAACATTTTTTCTTTTAACAGTATTGCACCAAGAATTGAAAATCTCAGGCCTGAAAAATTAGCATACTGGCGACTTATTAAAATGACGAATTTAATATTTATGATAAAAAACCCTTACGCCGTAATACTTTATTTGAGTACGTCCTCGCCGTTTTGCCTTGTTGCCTAGCGGTTTATGGTAACGTAAACAAATAATAAGATCGTTGAAATTATGAAAAATAAAAATTGTATTATCCATCGAGCAGCACCACTTACGATCATTTAATTATATCATTTAACTGAACCTAAGTACATTTCAGCTATAACATTTCCCCCAGTCTCTGTAATAATACGCTTTTATGCGCATAAACCTACGACTCGGAATATTTTGAATTACCGTTTATAAAAATAATCTGAGATTTCGAAAACGCCAACGACTGCACCAGAGGGTCGCCATAGCAATTATGGAAAAAATAAATGCAAAGGAAATAAATTCTTCACTTTGTCTGCACTTCATCTGCCCCTTGCTCCTTTTTATAGATTTGAATTCTCGATCAGGTAGGATAGTTTTCTTTAAATATGGTTATATTTTTCCCTACATGCATTCACACTTCATTCTACTGTTGTATTGCGTCATTAGATGTATAACGTTCAATTGGTAGGAAAAGATGTATTGAAATTAGTATAATATTCATGTATTTTCATAATGTGTGTTTATTGCAATTTCAAGTATTACAGTACGTTTTACGATACATCTCTCTAAGGAACTGGTACGCAAGAGCAAGTTTGAAAAACAGTGTATCATTACTTAATGAGGCAGTTTCAAAAAAGATAGCGTAAGGGAAGGATGGTGGGTATCGGAGAACTTACATTTTATTTTTTAATAAAATAACTTTTGTTATTTATCATTCGGAACTTTTAAACTCGCAATAAAATTCGAGTTACCTAGAAATATTTTTATGTATTTTGCAATGATTAATCAAAACTTACGAATGAAATAATTATTGATTGAATATTTTTATAATTCAATAACTCGCCTACTCTTAACGTATTTAAAACATTTATAAACCTTGTATCTACCTGTTTTTGATTGTTAACCATTAACAGTAAAGTTCTGCCTGGTACAATACTTTCTGAAATGTTACATAATCTTACACTAGCCTTGCCCTTGTTAATCAAGATAACTCCAGCAGTCATGTACCAGCCACTCCAAGGCAAGTTGCCATGAAAGTTCTCTAAAACCAATTATTTTTAACAGCGGTCGTAAAAGAGGATACCTCAACCTCATGATCCCACTGCTAATTTTTCGGTGCGTTTGTTCGGATTGTAATAAATAATGTCTGTCTGGAGTTCGTATTCTTACCGTCAAAGTCTTTTCGTCACTCACTTTCGAAATACTGGCACCTTTGCGTGTTTTAACTCATCGTGGTTTTATTCTTGACCGTCCTCACGAACGGTTCTCTACCTCCAAAACTGCATCGGCCCTACCTTAGAAATAACGCCCACTATTTCTTTCTCTCTTAAATTGGTATAAAAAAGGTAGCGTGACTGCTTCCAAATTCTAGGGTCCGCATCCGGATCTGGCCATCAAAATGTGTGCCTATATTTGTTGTTACAAATAAACTCCTTGTAAAAAGCTACGAAGTGCTGTTTATAAACCATTAGTAAATGAATAAATAAAATAGATACCTTCCCAGGAGACGCACGATAGGCAAACCCTGCGAAGAAATAAATTTCATAAAATTAATAAAAATTGACATTATATTCACAGTACGGCCACAATGCCATCAGTACATAATGGAACCATACGAGGTTTGTTTTATGCTTTGGTCTGTGGCTCTTTCAGTACTATAGGCAGCCTACAATTCTCCCATTTTCAAACGTAAAGTCTTTGTCCTCGTATGAACTTCTCATCGTCAACCATTTGACAAAACTTGCTTTTTAACTTCTTCAAATTATTTTTTCTCGATTAAAATTTAAATATAGGTACCTTCACCAACTAGTACAACCATTTCTACTGCCACCCGTCTCAAAAACATTAACAAATTCTCTTTCAGGCAAGAAATTTTGTAAATATATCTCATATAGCATCGTTTTTGTTATTTGCGGCTGCAATTCAAATTATTTTCGCAGAATTTGTTTTCTCTATGTTATCATTTTCCTGCATTAATAATTTTTGCTTCGTTGTGAATTTCGATTACGGAAATGCTTTTGCAAATAATTTTTCTTTCGTTTATTTTTTATTAATGTTCTTAAGCTATTAAGGAATAATCAGGCATGTCAAACTCGAAGAGGCGTCCGGGCAGCATAAAGCGATGAATGTTATAGAAAGGCCGCATTAAAGCGATGAACGTTAGAGAAGGGCCGCAGTTGCTTAATGAGGTCAGAGCTAGAACTTTAGCTACAAGATTAGATGCCTTTTTGCAATTAAAAACAATAATTTAGAAAATGCGTTCTAATGTGATTCGGTAACTACGAAAAAAATAACGTCTCCTTTTTGTTAAAAATAAATCATTTACATGAAATCCCACACGATTCACTTGAAAAAAAATTAGCTATCAGGCCGCAGTTAGGCAAAGAAAGGACCGCCAGTTTGACATGCCCGCCTTAACCGGGCCAAACTTACAATAAAATGTCGTTATCGATCAATCTCCCTATCTTTCCCACTCTCTCCCGCTGTCTCCTCGTCTCTCACCCTCTCCTCACCTCCCACTTTCCCCTTCCATTCCTTCGTACTATCCAGCACACGCCACCAACCCTCTCTTTCCCAGGTAGGTATTTCGGGCTGCGCACTGCCTCGCGATTGTCTTTTGTCCAATGAGATCTAAGCGCAAACGCAGGTGACGCGTGGAAAGAGACACGCAAAGGCTAAGAATTTCAGCTCCAGGCACGGCCTCGCATTGTGACAGATGTGTGCGCAAATCCGCGTGCGGCAAACGGGAAGATATATACTTCGCCTACTCCTCCATCCCAGCTTTGTCGTAGCGGAGATATACATTATATCATCCACATGCTTGAGGGAACACCCTTAAAAATAATATTAAATGTTGGCCCTTTTTAAAGATAAATGATGTGGGTTAAAATGTTCCAGGTAAGTCCATTCATTTCCCGTAGAATCCACTATCCTCCCCAGCTATTTTGGATGTTCCGCCAAAAATATTGTCACATTTAAGTCGCGCAGGATTCCCAAAGTTTCTCGAGGAATTGTAACGCATGAATAAATTCATATTTTTTTATTTATCCAATCACAGACATATAATACATTGTTCGAAGAAATGGATCTTTTTATAAAATACCTCGCTTTACGCGACAGATAGGTGCCTGAAAATTTAAGCGAAATTCGCGCAGAACGGGATTATGTAAATGAGAATAGGTTCCATGGACGCGAAACTAAAGTGTAATAATAAAATTATGCCGTTGACCTATAAAAAAGCTTCTTTTTGGCTTCCATCCCTCAACGCCAGATACAAATCTTTGCATTTTTTAATAACTTAGCTTCAATAGTAATGTTAAATAGAATTAACTCCTTGACCGTAAAATTCAAAATTAGAGACACGATAAAAAAGGGGGGAGGAGGAAAGGCAGGAAAATGCAAAGGACAATGAAAATTATAAACTTACAGGTTTAGGGGATGTTACTTCACGCCAGGGACCTGATGTCACTCACACAATCGCACAAGCACTAATCCTAAAGGTGGAAAAGGAAACGGGACCGGGTTTGCGAGAAATTACTCTGCGCCAGGGACTAATTTTGAATTTTACGGTCAAGGAGTTAATTCTATTTAACATCAATTTCGCCGTAGTCTCCACTGTTACTTATTTATTCAATAGTAATGTTCAAATGGTATAGAAAACTAAAAACTTCATTATAATCATGCAAAAATGTAAATAATTCCTGTATGAATGAAATTCTAAATAAAGCAGCGAAGAAGTTTTAATCGGAAAGTCACCTTTCTTTAGAAATAATAACGCCAAAATAAGCGTCGATCGAGCATATAGCATGGTTGTACCACATCCTGGCCCTAAATAGAGATTCAAAGACGATGATGATACTAAAATCCACAAGCCCGTAAAAATAGAATTTCTAATACAGTTACGATTAGGCTGCCTCAATTGTCGGCCGCCTGTTTTTCGAACACTTGGTAGGCGCGGGCCTGCTTCGCGCTATAACGAATCCGCTTAAAACGGGGTCTCGCAAAGCGAGGTATGGCTGTACTGCATTCAGTCGGAGAGAGATGTATAGAACAGGAGAGGCCAGTTTAAATTTCAAATAAAATAAATAATTTTGGCCAAATAAAATGCATTAATCAAAGCTCGTAGTTTCGCTAAAACTGTGTTTATAAATGGACTTAAATAGGAAGAATTTTGCTGTTGATTTTGATAGGTATTAGAGTTTGTATTTTTAAAATGACATCAACTTTAATATCTTTCGTGTTGTTTAGGATTGAAACAGGAGAAAAATTCTACCATGAAAGGGAATCGAACCATGATCTATCACTTGCCTGGCGGATATTCTACCACCAAACTAACTCGGCAGGCTAATTCTTCTGTTTCTGAACGCGGATATATTTCTTAAATGGGGCCGGGCTAGCCAGGCTAGTTTCAACCAGCCCCAAGAGATATCCTCCAGGTATGTCGAAGAAAAACCCCTTCATCGCAATTGGTGAGATTGCCTTAGCTAATATCCGCCCGGCTAGTGGAAGATATGGGTTCGATTCCAGGTCATGGCAAAATTTTTCTTCTGTTTCAGAATTATTCCTAACTTTCTTATGTCTTTCTGCAATGGATCTTATGATCAATTTCGTAGTAATTGATTTTTAGTAGTAGTAGTAATTGATTTTTTTAAGTGCGTCGACGGCTATTGTCATTTTGCTCTGTTATCAACTGGACATATGAACACACAGAAAAGAGGAGGGAAACCTGGTGCCGGCATTAGCCTACTCTTTACGAAAAGCACCAAGGGGGCCAACTGCTTCACGTCTCTTCCGAAGGACGGAACGCTGAATTTGCGCGGTCTCCTCAAACCGCACAAACAGGAGACCGGGCGACCTCGGGAAAAATCCTACTTGCGCAGGATTCGTGCCCGCTGCTTTTTCGAGCAGAAGGCGAGTAGTAGCCATCAATTTCGTGTTTTTTATTAAATAAATATAAAAATAAACTACTGCAATTCTTCATTACATCACCAAGTGACTGCAAGCTGGCTCAAACAAAATTTGTCCTCGGTTGTAGGTACTTTTTAATTTAGAGAAGTATGTTTGTGTCTGAATGATTTTAGATAAAGGTAAAAAAAAGTCAAATGTAATTATTCAATTTTCTTAAATAAATAAAAAATAATGTCAATAATTTCATCTATCATATGGCTCTATAGATTATTTTTAATGTTAAAAATCGACAGTTGACTTTCTTAAATTACGATAACAGTTTGTAGGACGCATTGGGCACTTAGCCAAGAAATACCAGCTTACAAATGAAATCAAACTCACTATTTATGTATTTCCACTTAAATTTATTAATATGATAGGAAATCACAGTACAAAAACTGCATCATTAGGCCACTCATGGTGAAACCTTGGACGAAAATAAATTAAAGTGAAAATTGACGCAGTGAGTTTCATTTCATTTGTGTAATATCGTTCCATGAAGTGATACTTTCTTTGGTCAAATACAGATTAACTCAAAATCAAAGTCTTATGTTCCGCACAACCGCCATTTTCACGGTGTTAAAAACTTGTACGCTTTATAATAAAAATTTGTAACGTTATTTTTTTAAGTTACGCTGCCTAAAGTGATGCGGAATGTGAATATTTAATTATATTGGATCCAGAACATATATTTATCAAGGGCATAGGCGATAATGGTTCTAAGCAAACTCGTCAGTATGCGTTCTTTGCACGAAGTGGACGTAAACCTATAGGGGAGGTCGTTTCCGTCCGTCCGTCCGCATGTTTAAACTCGGGAACCGCTGGACATACTTCGATGAAATTTGGTATTTGGGAGTTTTCCTAATATTTATCGACCGATTCCAATTTTGGTTAAAATCTGACCCTAATAACGACCACTTTACATTAAGACCTACATGTATTTTACAACGGATTTCGCAAGCATCTCGTTAAAAGTTCGATAAAATAATTAAATACACATTTTTGTCAAATAATTTTTTCCCGTGAAACGTAAGGTTTACGATGAATTCAAAGAAGAGGAAATTAACGTATTTACGTAATTATACGATTTTCGATGTTCTTTTGTTCATTCCAAAAAAATAATAATTAAAAATTTTACAACTCGGGAACCGCTGGAGATATTTTAATGAAATTTGGCATTGGGGAGTTTTACTAAAATTTGTCGGCCGATTCTAATTTTAACCTAAATCGGACTACAATAACGACCACTTTACATGAAGACCTAAATTATTCTACAACGTGCCTCCTTTTCAACTCGGGAACCGCTTGACGTATTTTGATGAAATTTGGTATTGGAGAATTTTACTAAAATTTGTCGATCTCAAAGAACGCATTTGGAAACTTGTGTACTCCGACATGGAGTACACCTTTCCATACTTGTTTAAATTAATACAAATTTAAATACATATGAATGAATAACGATTGAATGTTCGTATCTATGTTATAAATTGATCTTTATTATATTTAAAAAACAGTGAAAAAATTAATGTAATCCTCGGTTACCTGTGTAAACCTTTTACGAAAAGTACAATTGCAAAGCAAATTATGTTATTACCATTAATATTTTAAATAAGTTTTATATTTTGATGTAAAGAGCAATTACCAACCTCATAGGGAGACTAGCTTTAGCGTTGATTTTATTGTACTAAAATCTATGACATCTTAGTCCAAGTATAAACTTGGTTATCGTTTTATATTTTGTCTTATGCATCCTCGGAAACGCTTGAATACAAAAGCTAGCGAGAAAAAATGTATTCAATTTTAATTTATTTTATTTTTTCTAATATTAAATTATAGTTTTAAGTAACTAATACTTCGATACAATTGTTAAGTAGATGTATTATCAACCAGCCAACTTTGGTTATCATTCAAATAACCACTCTACTAAGCGATATTAAAGTTTATCTGAAAATTCTTGAACCATTCCTTACAAGCGTGAAATTTCTTTCGAGCTTGAATGTCACAGCTTCATTATCCATTCGTTTGAGAAAATCGAGCGATACGGCATCATCTGCGCTTGATTAGATAACGTCAAATGTTTCAGACAGTTGGGTGCTCAAAGCCTGTTAGTAATGTAACCGATGAAGCAAATTCAAAATCCTATTTTGGCATCGAGCCCCTCACCCACGCCTCAAGGCACGGCATTCATCACCATCTGCCAACCAGTTTTAAAGGAACGACGCCCTGCATTCAATCGAATAGAACTCGTGCATCGGATGACGTCCAACCAGAGAGAACATGTAGCTTGCTTGCACACCCTCTCTTTGCTCGCATGTGTCCATCGTTACTGAGGTGTGCTAATCTTGCTTCCAAGGAAAAATAATAAGAAAGGACTCCCACGCCAGTAGCTTTGTTTACGTCGTCTCACACGTCTCTCCTATCGATTATTCTTTATTTCGGTCGTTTTTGTCAAATTTTTTCACTTTTTTGTCATATTATCGCATCGTCTTTTATCTTTCTCCCTTTCTCTATGTTTTGCATTCTCCTCCCTCTTTTCTCTTAGCTCTTTTTCTCATTCCCTCTCTCCTTTATCCCCATTCCCTCTCTCCTTTATCCCCACTCCATTCCTGATACATCTTATTTTTTCGTTATTTACCATCTCTCTTCTTTCTTTCTTCCACTCTACCTTTCTTGTTCTTTCATTGATTTCATTTAGCGCTCATATAAACAAATACTCCAGGTAGTCGGTGCAGTTAACAAGAACTTAACTGCCATAGGAATAAAAAGCGATAGAAACGTATTACCTATTTCTGACTAAGCTACAGATGAGATACCTTTCTGGTAGCATTTGGGATCCATAGAATAAAGGCTACATACTCGAATTAGAAAAGTGTCGCGCGGGTTAGCAAGATTCGTGAAATGAACTTATGATACTACTTACTTCGTTAGCAAAGAATTTTAATTAGGTATCACCAGAGAAAATCCGACTCAACGCTATGTTGAAATTTATAGAGGTCTAGATCAGACAGCTTGACTGAGGAAGTACTAGGAATAATTGAAGCGCTCACCTAAACAGGAAGGCATAACCACCATGATAAAATAAGTTAAATAGATTGGACGGAACGATAGCGAAGTTCGTTTTCTCCCAGGATGATGTAAGATAATCAAGCCTGGATGTGATATTTTTTAAGGATTCGTTCGCACTCAGCAGGCTGGGGAATCATGGGACAATAACTAGATGTAACGTAGATAAATTAGATGGTGAATTCTTAAGCTGCGTTCAGACTATGATGAGCAACCCGAACAACGAACATTCCGTGCAGTGTGGACGAACACGAGCAGTGACGAACAGCCCGAACGCCTGTTTCGATGTTCGCCCTCAGAGCGAACGTTACCACGAGCGCGGCGATTATGCTCGCAAGCATCGCGAACAGTTTGGACGGTTTTCGTTTACGCTCAACGTGTTCGATGTGCTAGTCACTTTTTAGTAATCAATTTAATTATTCATTTGGGAAGGCTCTACTTTAAGAACAGAATGCACTATTGAGTTAATACCTAAATACTTGCGCTACTTTATAACTCTCATACAATTATTGTATTTTCTGTTAATTGGTTCTAATTATCTCATTATCAATCTTGTTCTCTACCCTATACCACCATACCGATTCATACTTTAAAAAACGGCTCTCATCCACCAACGCGGTCTCTCCTTTTTCTTTTTTTGCTAATAACGAATGGATCGCAATAAAATCGGCACTAGCGATTTTCACATTTTCGCCGCTCATTTTGGACACTTTCCGAACTATTGGACATAAGGAAATGTACTAGAGACAGTAGATACGAACACCATAAACTAGGCGAACATTACGAACACGGAACATCACGAGCAGTATGGACAGAGCAGCTACGAGCGCGACAAGTACCACAAGCATCCCGAGCGCGAACACGAGCAATCTGGACGCGGCTTTAGATTTTAACTTCGCTGGTTAAATAAAAATAAATTGTTGAACCGTAATAATAAAAAAACACATTAAACCTTATTACAGATAAATGATAAAATACATTTAAAATATTTTAAAATGAACAACTTCTATCGTATTCTAAAAAGTAAAAAATAAATTTTTATTATGCCAGTTAATATGGCAAAAGATTATTCCTAAACCGTGTGATCCAATATTTAGAGAAACTCTGAGAAGGGTGATAGGAAAATAAAAAGATTAAATGTAAGTTGGAGAAAAAACTTAAATGATATTAAAGATAAACAAATAGGTCGAAACTTCCTTTGTCTATCATTCATTTCATTTACGTTTTTTCTCCATATTTCATCTTATTCTCTTCCTATCATCCTTACGGTTTCTATAAATATTGGATCAGACGGATTAGGAGTAATCTCTTATTATATATTATATTATTACCTTCCCCGTAGTCTCCACCATTATTTATTATGAAATTAGAATTTAAAAAATAGTCATTTAGGAGTTGAATGATATGAGGAAGTTTTTTTCTCCGCGCGTTGTTTCCAACCATTCAACATTTAAATGAATTTTTTATCATACCACCCTTTAAGTCACCAGCCATTCAGCATTTGAATGAATTTTTGTAGACTTTTGTTCTAAGATTTATTTTTTACCTTTTTTTCAACAATAAAAGTTTTATCTTAAAAACGTTTTTTATCTTTTTACCTATTTATTTACCTGAATTTCTGTTTGTCTTTATTTTACTTTCTCGTTCATATGCATCCCTCTCTCCCCATTTCTCTCCGAATATCCCCTCTTTAACCATGACTCACACCACACGCCCGCTTGAGCAGGTAGTCCACGTTTTGATGGACAAGTCGCGTGCTTATGCAGAGTAGGCAGGCGCTTGCGTACACACTGACCGCACACGTGTTTTGGCACGTGGGCCTATGCATATGGGTAAAGCCCCGGTCCCCCGATGGTGCGGGGGGCGGGTGGGGATGAGGAAGTCGTCAACATCATCATCAGACGGTGGGAGAAAGGAGAGGAACCCAAAAGCTAGTGGGGACTGAGCCCAAAGGGAATTAAAGAAGCCTCAAAGGAAAAATCGTACATTTCTGTTTGTGGGTAAATTTCTTCGGAATCAGTAAACAATTGGGATTCCTGTCGCTCTAATTTGTACAATATAAAGGAAAAGATTATAAAATCAGCTCCGCATGAATCGCGTTAATATTAATGAAGTGAATGGGTAATATACTCGGTCGCGGAAAGGTCGAAGCTACCGTTTTACTCAAGTAGTTATACGATTTTTGGTATTTTTATCACTTTTCAACTCATTTTTTGTAATAGAGTATTAAATATAATTGCAAGGCATAATGTTTGCTCTTTTTTTAACAGTTAATCTCTTAAAGTTTTCTTTCCACCATAAATACTTAAGCAAATGAATATGCTTCCATAGGAAAAAAAAATTGAAAATGAATTCTTCGATGGACATTTTCATTTTCTGTTGAAGTTGATTAGTTGATTTATTTTTTATACGTTTAAAGCAAGTACTGCCCGGCGTACATGAGATCGAGAACAAACGATTCAAGAGGTACATAGCGATAAATGGATAAAACTAGCTCTTCCAAACGGCATTTATTTTTTATCTCATGCTGTTCTTTATGTCTCACTGATAATATTTTTGTTCATTTCTATATTAGTAATTGTCATCTTAAAGCAGCTTCATTATTGAGTGAAGCTCATAGACCGTAGTTCGAACAATCACTCAAGCGAAGTCAGCAGATAAATCTTTGTGTCCTGATACTACATCAAAAATTCTACCCATATTTGTTTTAGCCAAAGAAAATGTACAGTAAAACTTCGCCGAACGCGGGGGTTAGGTTCTACAAGGGTGTCGCGTTGCGCGAATCCGCGTTGGAGGAATCATTAGTCTTATGGGAATAAAAGGGTTCGGTTCCGAGTTCGGAAAAATGTACTCCTTGAAGGCGTTTTTTTCAATAATAATGACATAGTTTGCTTATATTTCCTCGAAAAAAGATTATAAACATCGCATCAACTAATTATATACAGTAGTATTGCGTTTAAAAAAATATTTTTAAAAAATTAAAATTAAATTCTCGCGTAATTTTACACTAGGCAGACATTCACTTTTATAGTTTTCCCTTTATACCTGGAAATGCTTGCTTAAATACGACACTTTCATCGCTCGCAGTGATAAATATTTCGAAACAAATTTTGAAATATTTAAACTTAATGTTCACAGAACTGAAACAATACATATAAAAAACTTGTTGATTAATATAAACCGCGAATCCAACGATAGGTCCTCAGCTATGCCGGATTGGCCTCTGCACAGATGCATAACACTAGCGGCACTACCGGCAGTTGTTTGCACTCACTGAAACGGTACATACTGGCATTAATTTTCGCGTAATTTTTATTTATCGCTAGAAATATTTTATTGAAAATTTAATGAAATATTTTAACGAAGTTACAGTGAAACTCACCAAGGTTAATTAGATGGTCTGCTCTTGGTCTTGTGATTTCGATGTGCTCGGACCTTGACTGGAAGAATTTCGTGATAGGCATCTGTTTGGACTTTTTTAACTCCCTATGAAGTTCTACGTAGGGAGCTAAAGCTGATTCTAGACTCCTCTTGAACTTCAGGCTTCTTTCTACTGAAGGATCAAATTCCAGTGATGCTTCTTTTAAATCTTCTGCCAGCTTCAAAAACTTCTCCAAAATTTTTGCTGTTAACTTTGGCTTCTCACGCTCCGAATCGTTCTCTTCTTCTTCGCCTTCACTCGAAGTTTGTGTCACCATATCTAATTCAGCAACGGTTAGTTCCTCTGCATGGGACTCTAACAATTCTTCCACATCACTTTCTTCCATGTCTTCAAAGCCTTCACCCCCGATGTGTCTTACGATATTAATTATTTCCCTAACGTCCTCCGTATTATCGGGAAAACCTCGGAAGTCACGAACGATATCAGGCCAAAGAGTTTTCCAGCAAAGGTTCATTGTTTCACTTCTCACTTCATCCCTTTATTATTTCAATGGCCTTCAAAATATCAATTTTTTTCCAGCAATCGCTAACTCCTAAGGATGGATTTGTCTCCATCATTGAAAGAATGTTAGCGAAACTTCTGCGGATGTAATACGACTTAAAGGCTGCAATAACACCCTGGTCCAAGGGCTGCAGAAGTGAAGTTGTATTAGGTGGTAAGAACTCAACTTCAATTTCAGGATGGGCCTCAGCAAGAGATTTCGGATGACCTGGTGCATTATCCACTACGAGGATCACCCTAAATGCAAGATTTTTTTCCTTCAGGTACTTTTTCACTTCACGAACGAAGCAATTCTCAAACCAATCCTCAAAAAGTCTTGCAGTAACCCGAGCTTTGCTGTTACTCCTCCAAAATACAGGGAGCGAACTTTTGGTCTTGCCCTTCAGTGCCCTCGGATTTTTCACTCTATACACCAACATTGGTTTGCACTTAAAATCTCCTGCTGCATTTCCGCAAAATAGAAGGGTAAATCTGTCTTTCGCTTCTTTAAAGCCAGGAGCCGACCGTTCGTCTTTAGCAATCCACGTTCGTTGTGGCATCTTTTTCTCCAAAATAAACTCGTCTCATCGGCGTTAAAGACTTGCTCAGGTCGGTAATTTTTCCTTTCGGTGAGTTCACTGAATACATCTGGATATTTAGCTGCTGCTTCATGATCGGCAGATGCAATTTCGCCAGCAATCTTCACATAATGAAGTTGAAATCGCTTCTTAAATCTATCAAACCATCCTCTGCTGGCTTGAAAAGTAAAGGCTCCTCGTTCTTCACCACTTTCTTGCGATTTTAAATGCTCATATATACTAAGGACTTTATTTCTGATAATAGGCCCATCCAAAGGAGCACGTTTTTGCGCCTGATCTTCGATCCAAATGTTTAACATCTTTTCCATTTTCTCCATTAGTGCATCTCGTCTGCTAACATAGAAGGTACCAGCAGAAGCACCGGCACAAATACTAGAACGAATGTTTTCTTCCGTCTTCTTCATGGTTCTTATCGTAGATTCATTTACGTCGTATTGTCGGGATGCTGACCGTCCAGAATTCATCTCGTCAATACCTTAGTGATTCAGCCTTGGCAACCTCCGCAGTGAGTTTTGTGTGCGTTGCATCTTCGGGGAGAAAAGATATTTCCAGCGGAAATATTCCTGGGGGCTAAGAGATCCATCGGCGTTACTTATGTGACTTCTTTTTAACGACGGTAGTTAAGTGCTAAGTCTCACGTGACGTGAAAAACTGAAAAAAGGAACCTCATCTCCAGGTTGGAGTTGAAGATAAAAAAGCAGTTAAAAACCCTGAATGATTTTTTTTTGGGTGCCGACAGACTTAACAAAACACTATAATCGAAGTACGATTTTTTCTTACTAATGATCTTTTCAGGGCAAACCTTTTATTGAAAATGGTCATTCAAGGAAATCGCGTAAAAGTGAATCACTTCCCACGGTCGGAGAAGCTCATCACGCATTTGCGCACCGCGTAAATTTGAATCCGCGTTGCGGGAAGCCGCGTTCGGCGAAGTTTTACTGTATACGATATTTTCTTTATTTTTTCACGGCATGTTGCTTATCTTGACGACTTTCAACTCAGTCACTCTCATTCATTTTGATACCGAAAAACGTCCCTATTGTTGGAAGCCAATTAAGGGCAGATCCAGGCTTCATCCTTGGAGGAGGTAAACAAAGATGAAAGAATAAACTATTTGAAAATATCTTCAAAAGGGTATAGATTTTAATATGTATAAAGGAAACAGATACATTTTATACAGCAAAATAAATATTCTAAAAAGGCAACATTTCTTCGATTTGTGGGTAATTAAATCATTTACTCCACTCCCCCCTCTAGATCTGCCCTCTAAGTCTGAGAAGATATTAATCTATTCAGTATGAGAAAATCCATATACCATAATATTTAGAAGTAAATAATACACATATTCGCCAGTAGTCAGTTACAATCAGCAGGCGACTGTTATTAACCGAACTGTAAATGCTGTAATTCGTCCCATGGGGCTTTGTCTCTTTGCCATTGCCATTCTCCAAACTGTCCGAAGTAGTAAATCCCTCAACACCTCTCTACCTCTCTCTCACTCTCTCTCCGTCTCTCTACATCTTTCTCGCTATCTCTCTCTATCTCTCTAACTCTCTCTCTGCCTCTCTCTACCTCTCTCTATCTCTCTCTTTCTTTCTCTCTCGTCTTTTGAATCCAAACACAGTTACCCTCCTTCAATGAGCCTCATCGCAAATCACTTCAGACCACTTCTTCCCTTTGTAGAGGTTCAAGCCACGCTGATTCAAAGTACATCCGATCTCCTGCCTCTTTCTCTCCTCGTCTTCGTCCGTCTTTCCTCCTTCTCTTTCCTGTCTCACTTTCTATATTTCGCCACTCCTCGTGTTTCCCTTCTTTTCTTCCAAAACATCCACACCTCGTACTACGCATATACTTGCATTTAGGTCGAGCTAATGTTGCTAACTCTTGAGCGCAAACATGCATAACTGGAAGTAAGGAGGAATAACATATCGACGGCATGGTTTCCCTACTATCCTAGTTTTTTTATTCTCTTTAATATAGGAGTTATTTAAAAATCTGAAGAGGTTTCTAACTGGGATTCCAAACCAGTTTTTACTGTACCCAGTTAACCGGTTATTTTTCGAATTTTCTTACTATTCGTTAACCGGTTTTATCCGATTAACCGATTTTTTTAAGGAAGAAAAATTGCTTGCCATAATCAGTTTAAAAAATCCGAGTGGAAAGAATTTAATGGAATAAATAGATATTCTTAGAGGACCCCTCCAGGCCTATGTTATTTCATAAAAAATAATTTAAAACACCAAGATTTGTATATTGTTGGAATGGATTTTTAAGGAAACAACGATAAAGTATTTTTAAGATCGGTTATTTGTTTTTTGGTGCATCACGAGACTGTTGGATTAGTAGTAGAGTAGGAATAGTCGAGGTTAAGGCGGGAATTTCCCCTACGTGCGCAGCATTCTCCACTCATCGGCTTGTATCGCCATCTCCAGCGGCCGCTGCCCATCAAAGCTTCCAGTTGGCTTACGGCTGTCAATTAGAGAATCTTTTCAACGCAATTGCAAGTATTCAGCCTAACTCTACGGCCAGTGAACGAATTTTTTTCTGTGGCCAATAACTTTTCGACAAAATTCGGCGAAACACTTGACGCTCTGGTATTCCTGAAATTTTATTTTTTTAACATTAATAAATATTTTTTCTTGTATTTTTTTGTGCTTTTGTACAAACAATAATTTTTTGTACACACGAAACATTGAATGTCGTTTAATTATAAAGCATTATTTTTAAATCATATAAAATAACTTGTTTTTCTTGTAAGTATTCTGTTCAAAATTTTGTTATAGGAAACATTAAATGAGCTTAAATTTCTTGAAAAATGTATTTGCAGCAAAAACTAAGCAGTTTTTTTGTATTCCTTTGAAATTTATTTAAATAAACTTCTAAAAATTAATTGACGGTTTCTATGTTTACTGGTTAATTACCGGTTAATCGGTTAGCTGATGATATTTTAACAAAAAAACGTTAAGCAAAAATTCCGGTTAATTGGAAGCCCTAGTTTCTAAGTGATTTATTGTTTAAATCAAAACGTTAATTTGTTTCATTTACCTGTGCTGTGAAGGTAGTAGTAGTATTATCGGCGATGGCCGCGACGTGAAAATGTTGGCGGGTCGCTCTTTTGGTAGCTTTAAATATTTTTAACAAGACTTTCTCTCTTTTTAAATATTGTGCGCGAAACCTATCGGGCGTAGTTTTGAAATCATTATTTAAGATATATTCTTACAATCTTTTATTCAACCTCGTTTCCTTTTCGCAGTCTAACCTTCAATAATGCCATCCAGTTATAGGAAACTCTACAGGGAATAACGGTAATTCTGCATTAGCGGAGACATTTTCTAACCGTCATATATAACAACATGCATTTCAGCCAAACTATATCTTAGTAACGAAATTCGCCCTGACGAAAAGATAGGTAATCAAAAATTTCATGAGTACGACTCGGACTGTACTACGATGGAAATGAAATTTTTGACATGGAGGAAATGCGGCGTTGTTAAAATAATGCAAAAATTAAAAAAAAAACCTGATGATAGTAATTATTCATCGAAACCGGTCGTTGTTATATTGTGTTCTGTGGAATAAGTCCAAGAGTTATTAAAACCGTGTGTTGTTTTAATTTTTGTTTTATTTTAACAACGCCACATTTCATCCATATTATTGAATTCCAAGAAGTCTCGGCCTCACCTATTAATTTCATTGAAAATTTTAACTCCTAAATTATTCAAATATTTCTGAACGTTAATCTTGTCCCGTAATTTAGGGATATATTGACGTAGCTCTGCGGGGAATTGATGGTTGGAATACGAGGAAAGAGCTATTAAATAAAGGGCTTACAATGGTGAGTTTGAAATATAATGAACTTTTTAGACGGATATTGAAACAAATGAGTAATCAGGATAGTTAGAGAATGGAGGTTGTAAAATTAAAATGGAATAGAAAGAAGCGTTAAATGTTTAGCCTAATTTCTTATATTGAAGGAAACATTTAAAAAGGTCATCAAAGTTGGAATTCTTAGTAAAGAGAAAATAAGGACAGGAGGGGAAAGAGAACCAGGGCACTTCAGAGGAATCGGATTGTTACGAAAATATCAACGAAAGGACAAAGATTCTTGGAAGGAACTAAAACAATTCTGCAAACTTGCGGGGAAGAACTTTTGCCGAAAAGAACCAGGAACCAAAATCTGTAGGGAAATATTGCTTAATTATCGCGCTCCTTCCGTTTTTCGTATTCTAGTCCGTCTCTCTGTAAACTCGAAGCGCTAGAAAGGTCCGTTTCGAAGAGAAAGAACAGGTCACCCTTTCTTACTCCGCTCGCACGGTCGGAATCGTCGCGGCGAACACGTGGTAAATGATTCACGGCACACTCTTCCTGGTCACTAGAGTTTTGGAACCGGGAATTCCCGTTCCCGGGAATTTACCTTATATTTTTATTCTCTATTCCCGGGAAAATTTTGAATGATTCCCGTGAATTGTTCGTTTGAATTTTGTGCCGAGTCAAGATTTTTCAGAATTGCCTTCAAAACTGTTTTTTTTAGATATTCCTCCGAATTTCAGCCCCAAATGTTAAGCTATCAAAATCAGTTTTGATTTTTTTTACTTTATGCATGTTGTGCCAATAGAATTTTTGATGAAAACTAAATATTTTTTCAGTGAATGCTATTTAACAACTGAGTTATTAGGAATTTGAGATTAAGAGTCAGGTTGCCTTTCTCGCTATGAATTCAATTTTAATGGAAATCTAATAAAATGTCAAGATGGCTACTTACCGCGCCCGAGATTGTCGTTATTAAAAAAAGGACCAAAAGTAATTGTTGCATGAATCTGAAACTAGGCGCTAAAGTGGATTACCTTCTCCTATTCTTTTTCCTTCCCCCCTCCCTCCTTCCCTAATCGACCAAATTAGCTACTCTGACCAAGTGAATTATACATAAACTAGGGAGATGTCCGTTCAATTTCAACGGGAAAGTTTTTAAAATGAAATTTCGTCCAAGTCAACGGTACCCAATTACACGAAACCGGCAACAACGCAAATCACTGAGAATGCGTCAAATTCTCGCGTTAAAAACTGATCTGGTGATCGATTCGACGCGTATTCAGAAATCGATGACAGGAAAACAAACTTTCGTTCTTTTAAGCGTACGTTGCCTCATGTCTCGAACTCCTACGATGATCTAAGTCAGGGCTCCCCATCCGGCCCGCCTTATCAGCAAGAGTATTCATTAGCTATACTGTATGATATCTAAACGACATTTTCCGAGAGCTTGGGGGAAATCTACTTTTAATATAAGCGAATTACATATCACAAAATCGAAAAAAATTCTCAAAATTTACTCTTTGAAATTTTCACACGGCCCGATCAGTCAATTGAAATGCCGTATGTGGCCCGCACAGTGGATCATGATGCTTCATGTGTCCCTTTCAGTAAAAAGTTTGGTGACCCCTGATTTAAGAGAATATAATATGCGGATGATTAATGTTCCACATTCAAATGTATTGATTCTCGCATATAACGCAACGAATGTTGTTTACATTGGTTGCTATGAAAATAATTTCCTTCTCTCTCTCTCTCTCTCTCTCTCTCTCTCTCTCTCTCTCTTATTAACTCGTAATAAAAGCATCAAAGACACTTTCACTCATAAGGAATGAAATGACAATAGGATTTCGAAGTTTAGCAATGTACTTGGTTGGCAAGTCTACATCCCGTTAAAATGGGCAAGATTTCCCAAGATATGTGAATTAAACATTTAACATGAGTAATTTCGACCTGTAGGTAGAAAAAGATGAACAGAATATGAAATATTATAAGTTTTTCTTTAAAATGGTTTAAATCAAAGATCGTAGGTTAATTATTTCTAATTTAAATCTCAAAAAGAATAAAAGCATGCACGTCGAAAAAATCGATGCTTAGGTGTTATTTTATGGGAACTGGAAAAGTCTTCCTTGGAGTTGAACCCAAGATGTTTTCGAGTTTTTTTCGTTATCACCTTTAAATATCTAATTCGAGCATTCCTGACAAATTTAAAAGAATGTATCTTGATCCTTTATTTGCATTTTTATAGAGTGACAGAGGGATCCACAATGGCACAGAAGAAGGCTCTTATAGGTTTAGATTGTTTTTTAACCTCTTTCATACATTTTCTACCCTCAGTTTGAGGGAATTGCAATATAGGAGACATTAGTAGTTGGTCTCTTGTTGTCTCCACATCATCAACATCGAAGAAAGATCTGTTGCGCAATTGAAAATGCGTTCAATATTGAATCTGCTAACAATTTGTCGCAAATAATGGATCAAATGTCATTGGTATTTATTAAAGACTTGTGTATTTACTACTTTGTATCAATAATAAATATGTTTAAATGAAAAATGTTGTATTAAATATTAAAAATGAAAAATCATTGTTATTCCCGGGTTCTCGGGATTCCCGGGATATTTGAAAATCTAATTCCCGTTTTCCGGGAAAAAAATTATCGCCGGGAGCCCAAAACTCTACTGGCCACTGTCCGATTAGATCTGCGTGTCCTAAGTAGACGCTGAGGCTTCGCGTGAGGGGGAGGTTCCTCCTCCTATTCCCCCCTTCTGAAAAAAAGGCCCGCATTTTGTTTCGGTTGGACCGCTTCCACGATTCTCCTGCTTGACGAGAAGCTGATTGCAGCTCTTTTGAGTCTCACTTTCAAGGAGACGGTCCTCTTTGTTTTCGGGAAAAGGAAGAAACTCGAGGGAACCTGTGTCATAAATCACGTTTAGCCTTGCGTGGTCGCCCGTCTGGTTTTCCGGGTATGTGATTTCCTCGCAAAGAATGGTCGGATTTTTTTCAGATCAAACGAATGTTTATCTAACTGTTCCGATATTTCTAAACAAACATCTCAGAATCTTACGATTTAAACTCTAATCCGGCCAACTAAAGCCACGTAGCCACGTAGAAAACTTTCCCATCGTTGATATATTTTAGGGTATCACGAAGAATAGAATCGTCGTTGAAATAAACCGTACAATGGATGTTAATTTATTCTCGTCAGTTTTCACAAAACGTGGATTTACTCGGAATTGGTGCATGGGTTTTCATTAAAATTCATCCACTTATAGCTTTATATATATATATATTATATATATATATATATATATATATATATATATATATATATATATATACCAGAAAGCTATATGGCTAAAAATAATTGTACAGCGTCCAGTGGTGGTGGTCTGGTACGTTTCATCGCCGAGCCGTTTCAGCGCCAGGCCAATTCGTCGCAGGGACGATTCAGCGTCGCCGTTTCATCGTCAGTAGGTAAATTATTAATATATTTCTTCATAGATACTTTTGAATTTATACGTAACGTACCGTGCTATCTTCAATTAACAAGAAATATTCTTATTGTTTTATGTGCAATTATTTAAATAATGTGCTAATCTATATTTTCCCATTTTTATAGTTAAAGATTATTGGTTTGAATTATATTTTTAACTCGGAAAATAATTAACGGGGAAATATGATATTTTTCCAATAAAATACCACATTTAAATGTCATGTTTTCTGCGATTACTATAAATAAGTGAAATATACTCATATTATTTGTTTATTCTATATTACGTTTGTAAAAATGGGATGATTACAATGATTTATTTTTAACGTATAATTTTCAATGTCCCTAAACCACTCGGGGTAGCGGGACAGTGAACGTGGGAAGAAACCAAAACACTTTAAAACTAACTTACCCAACCTGAGGATAGGGATAGAGAGGTGATTTGGAGTATTATTCAAATAATTTCATCTAAAGCAATAAAAGTATTTATTTATAATTTAAGATAACACGTGTAAATGTAATTTTATCTATAAAGAAATAGAATAATAATTTATCTACTCATGATGAAACGTCCTCCGCTGAAACGGCCGACGCTGAATCGTCCCTGCGATGAACTGGCGGCGCTGAATCGTCTCATTCCGTCCAGTGACACATCAAGTTTTTTGCCCGCCATGCTCTAACCATTTCAATAACTGTAGCATCGTTGTTAGGAGTCAAATCGAGCGTAATTGCATATTAATGTAATCAGTGGAATAATCGTATAGACTAGAAGCATATGAATATGATAAAATTTGGCAATTACTATGTTGAATCGATTTTTTAGTATATTAATTGATTGAATGTAAAATTTATTAGAAGAAAGTACTGCTACATCTACTTAATTAAGTGTTTCATGTTACAAATTAATAGAGTGTCCTGTTAAAGGTTTTCAACCGAATTAATATTTTACGACTAAGAAATTCCAGGATTGAAAAATTGCAAAATTAACAGCGTCTTAGTATAAAGTGACAGTGCGTAATTGATTTTTTCCTACCGAGAGTATTTTTTTATCCACCCTAAGAGAGAAAATTCCGCCTAAAATGTATTTACGTGGGTATATATAATTAGTGCCACTGGAGACGCGAGATTCTTATAACATCCCGCATCGTTATTCCCGTTCGGTGAGTTTCTTAGCTTAGGCGTTTTGATGGAGGAGAGAGTGAGATTGCCTTCTGCTTGAATAATTTCAGCAGTGCATCGTTATAACGACTACGAGGAGGCGATCAACGCGAATCCTGACGCCTGCGAGCTTGATTGGTCTTTCCTCTCTGTGACTTGGTGAATTCATCTTCTCTCGAGTAATTGCAATTAGCGTCGGTTATTCGTCCTTGGTAATTCGCCGAAAACTACGCGGCGACATTGAAACAATACGAGCGACAAAAGTTATCACGTTGTTCTAAACTTGAGTCATATGTATCGCACGATTTATTTTAAAGTTGCAGATTAATTTTTAAATTTAACACATACGCATGCACATCTGTTTCTGGTAATATCTGAAAAGGAAATGAGAAACAATTTTTATGAATTATTGCTAATGTTTCAGGAGGCGTTAAAAGTAAAAATTCTCTGATGGCGAAAACTATATCTCTATCTCTACTATAAATATTTTGAAGAATTTGTTTGTTTGTTTGTGCATTTATAACGCAACAACTATAGAACGTAGAAGCACGATGAAGGTCCCATTTTAACCGCAATAAAAAATTAAGCAAAATGGGAGGGTTTTTAAAGCGATTTTAACTACATTTTTTTCATTTTAAAACTGTTTTTCTCTTTTTTAATTTTTTCCCATTTAAATAACACGGGATTGAGCGTATTGTTGAATTAACAATCTACCGTTATAAACAATACGTAATATTAACTAACAGAAATAATATATGCCTAATATAAACTAAAATAGGGAAGAAAGAAACACTAAGGTTATTTAAAGAAGGGCAATCTCCAAAAAAACTATAAATCTGGCTAATTGTTTCAAAAGGTAAGCGGAAGACAGTTTTAATGTGAAATTTTAAGTGCATTCCTTCTCTAAAACCTTTTTATGTATTCTGCATATTATCTATACTTAATAGACATTGAAATTTGTTTTTCATTAACATTGAAAATTAATAAGGTGAAAGATATCTCAGAAGGTACAATAAGAAAACTTCTATAACAATTCTTTAATTTAGACCAAAATTTATAATCGTTAACTCTTCCTCCCTTGAACATCTATATGTACATTTTTCTTTCCTTTCAACTCAACATTTGTAGGGATCAATTTACCCAATTGAACTTATTACATTAAAACAACACTTTCAATGTCGTACTAACATACTTTTTATCGCCTAAATGTATTTCAAAGTCCGGGAGCTCATTTTGTTTCGTAGATTTGACTTTAAAATATTCACGTGACAAATTAAACTCCCAAAATCAGCCTTTGAATGGGATAACGTATGAGTAAGCTAAATTTGGTAATATCTTCAAACGTGTTTCCACCGGTTGCATTCCTAGAACCAATTACTGTCCACGAATTAATTGTTTTTGAGAGACATGACCACATTATATCATGCTGTTTCTTTCACTGGAACTTAATTTGAGTGAAATAGCGATATTTTAAAAGTGATTCCATCGATTTTTTTATTATTATTATTTGAAAATAAATAAAAAGTCGCCAAATTTGTCGGTAAATGTGAATTTATTCAATCTATTATATATTTTGAAGAGTTTTTTGGTTTGTGCAAAAAGAAAGTCATATTTCCCGAATAGCTGCAGATATCAAATTTTCAATAAACCATCTAACCACTGAAATTAGCTCAATGCGCTAATTTTTACACCGAAATATTTTATGTAAAGTTTAAATAATTATTTTGGTTTATGACGGATTCATTTATTGCTGAGCGCCATTGAGATATGCACGACTAAGTAAGACAGGTGAGTGCAAGAGCAAAAGAAACTAATGACCAAATGAATTTTGTTTTTTTCTGTTTATTAACTATGATTTCACCCGAATCGAATCACTTGGCCAAATGAGCTTTAGAAATATAATCAAATCAGAAATCACGCTTTCAGCCACCTTGCACCCCAAGGCTACGGTAATAATGAGTCTGTTGAGGACAATGAATATTTGGAGCGATAAATATTCGTTGCAATAGGGACCAAAAGGAACCTATAAACCCGAATCAACCTGGATCTCATCCCGTTCAGGAGTTACATCAGCTTGAAAACCGAGCGAGGTCTCACAATGGTCTAAAAATACCGGGAAATTTCCTTAAAAATATGTTCCCCTGCATTTGACATTGTAAAAAAGATCAGAAACTGAGGATACATATATTGTGCAACATTTTTGATAATTCTCTTTCAATAAATTTTAATTTTTACTTTCTCCATATAGGTAGTATAGGGGAAAGTATTGTATTCATGAAAAAAATCGACTTCGAGATTTTAACGGAAATACACGTTTTGAGGTCCCCTGAACACGTTTTGACCATTTTCTCGATGATGTCTGTTTGTCTGTGTGTGTGTGTTAGTGTATGTGATAGATTTTTGTGGGTGCTCTAACTCAAAAACAATTAATCGGGTCAACGCGAAATTTTATATTTAACATTTTTATAAAAGTTAGAACTGATTAGTTTTTGGTAAATATCGGTCCACCGAAAGTGAGTGTCACTTATCCGTTATTTTGAAATATTTGCTTTAATATTTGATAAATGTAAAAATGTATTGGAAAAAAAGTTGTAGGTAATTTAATTTTATACCTTTGTTTGATACATTTTTTCCGTATAATACATTGTTTAAGAGATATCTTATATTTTTAGCTGCCACCACCACGCCACCTACAGCCGACTATTGTTAACAATTGAAGCTTAGTTACGTCTTAGTAACGCTCCTTTTTCTTTTCTTAATTGTTGGAGATTTGTGGCTATATCCAATATGGTTTGAGTTTATTTCTGTTCTTTATAAAGTCTAAAATTTTCTTGCAGTTTCTTAAAATATTTATTATTATGTAACCTATTTGGAATTTTTAGAAATATTAAAGATATGGAGAAAGTCATGTGGTGGCCACATCAGATTTTTTAATTATTGTGTTAGTATTAAAATAAGAAAATTGTTTTATTAATACGTACTACATGTGATAATACGTAATAAACGTATTAGTAGTTCATTATTGCGCAGTGCAGGTTCAAGTATGGCTTGCCGTTTGTCTTCTCAAGACGATAAGTTGATTGAAGAAGTATGATAAGTTCATCTAAGAAGTATCAGGACGATTTACGACCGTCAACATAGAGATTACAAAGATGCCAATATTAAGGAAAATATATGGTCGAAAATAGCAAATGCTTCACAGCATTTGAAGTTGTAGCCTGCCAATCATCTTTAATTATGCTCAATATCAATTCAAACTGTTGATAATTTAGCCTGAAGAATTCTCTAAATTTCATTTCATTATCTATCAAATGACCCTTTATGAGCGAAATGTAGCAGCCCTGTTCTTCACGAGTTTTATATTAGTCATCTTCTTCCTCGTCTTCAAACAATAATTCCAATTCCATAACATAGGCCATATCTAGTATTAAGAGTCGCAGGTCACTAGCACATAGACACCAAGAGCCGGTGCCACTCCGGAGGCTCCTACAGACTGCACAACCACTAGTTGCACTCCTGAGACGCGCGGTCGAGCTGCACCAACCAAACCACTCAGCCGCACTTCTGAGACGCGAAGGCGAGCTGCACGGCTGGGACGCGCGTCCCGTACGCACCAGCGAAAACGTACCTTAAGAGTGTAACGGTTCAGTTTCACAGAACATCCAGCGGAGGATGGACGCTACGCTCCGCCGCCGCAAGTAGTTCCCGAGAGTAACTACTGGTTCGTACGTGCAGTTTGGCGTTCGTATGCCCGATTTATTAGAGCCCTATGGAGCTTCGTTCGTAAGTAGGGACGTAAGACCTCCTGTACTTGGATGTTTAAGATTCACTATTTTACTCAAATAGTTCGGCTAAATGATGATTTTCAAATTAATGCTATGAATACCTTTATTTTATGGTTGGAATCAAAATATTCCATGATGTCGACCTTAGCTAAATGATAATTTAAAATAGCCACATGGATAAATCCATGGCTCATTGTCAAAATTTAACGAATATTGCAAAATTAATTTTTATTATATCGTTACTTTAATTATTTTAATAAAGTTTAATAATTTGCCAGCTAATTTGCTTTGGACAACTTAACATTACACAAAATCCCTTTGAAAGTAAAATCAATTATTTATATGCTACTATGTGAACAAAACAAACACTAAATCGTGTACAACAATTTAAAAACGGAATTGCCCAGAATATTTCGAATATAAAAGCGTTTGACTCGCAATTTTGGCGAAAATCCAGGTTGCTAAGGTAGGAAATATTTTCTCATTGTTAAATACGTAAAAATTGGCTTTTTTCCGACTCCGCGGTAATTTTGGGGCTAATTTGGAACGGATTCGAATTCTCTTAACAACAAAAATAAATTCACCAGTGATTTATTAAGCTCGTCTTATGCGTGAAAAAATTCAAGGATACAATGCAGCCGTCTTCAGACGTGATTCATCGAAAGAAGATTCTAAAAGAATTATTTTTGTTTTTTATGTGTGTGTGCGTGTGTGGGTATATTTGGGTGGGTGTCTATTGAGGGTGCACGTGGGGTATGGATCTGGGACGTGCGAATTTGAAAAGGAAGGTATATGAACCTATACGAACGGAAGGGATATTGCCAGAGAAGAGGTTGGTAGCCTGGGTTAAAACCCCGAATATTTTTTCCAAGAAATCGCTGTCATAAAGAGCGGAGAACGCGGGATAGGCCACAGATCGCTGTAATGGAAACTTCTCCAGTTTTTAAAATGTCTAAGCTCTCCAATGCGTTTAGTTTTCGATTTACCGGTGTTATTTATTCCAAATCGTTAATATTCATCAAGTGTCCGGTTTAGCAACGCTCGATTTTTCAAATCTATCGCACTTGAAGTGTGCCATGTGTTCTTAGAAACGTGTTTGTAGTTGTCTTTTTGTATGCCTTATATAACATTTGTGACAGTGTGTGCAGTTTATTTTGTAAATTCCAAGGTCTGGAATTCTGTCTAAAAGTCTCAGAAAAATGTCCTGACAGACACTCGAGATTTATAATATAGATTACACTTCCGGGATTTTAGTAGGTAAACAAAATATTTGGGCGTTACCGTGTACATTGATAAAACATGTCTTAACGAGCTGATGCTCCTTAAAGAGTTAAAATTTGTTTCAGAAATCGCTCTTTGCGGCGTGGAAGGATTACGGAAAAGACTTTCAGACTTAAGCACCGCGAAGCCATTAACATTCCCCCGACATCTCTTCTCCTATACAGATAAAGCGCGAGAAAGCCCACGTGCGTTACGACATCCCCTTGATGCGATTTTTACCTTAAGTTCTTGCGAGAGGAATGCGTCGGGAAGAAATAAAAAAATAAGAGAAGCCTCGAAAACGCTTTAATCCCGCGAATTCATTCTCCGATGTGTGGGGAGGCGCGCGCTTAGCTTTTTATAGGCGGGAGTCGGTTTTATTTTTGTCGGAGAGAAAAAACGTTACTAAGGTCTCTCGTTGTGATGCGGATGGATCCCAATTAACGTTTCGTTCCTTCCTTTTTTCGCTGCATCGATTCGCTATTTTCGTCTCCTTTAATACAACCTCCCTTCCCTGTTTCCCAACACAGCGGTCGGTTGGAAAACATCCGATAAAGTCCTTTAACTTCGTTTTCCTTGTTTACTTCCTACGAACTTTCAATCGGTCCATTATATCATTCCTGCGAAATTATTAAGTTTTGTTCGTGCACTTCCTGCTGGGTAGAGGCAGGTGGCGTTAACCTTAAGGCCTCGATTAAAATATGTATAAGTTACTAATTTATTTGAAGTAGTTACAAAAATTAAAGGAGTGATTACCACAATTTTGCTTTCGTTACAATAAATACTACAATGTCCTAGTCCTTCGTTGTCTCAATCGGGATTGGTTGGTATTCGGCTAATGCTCCAGTCTCACCATTTTATATAATGAACGGTAAGAACTTCCTATCGTATATATATTTATTTGCATATACTAGGATGTAGTTTCACCAAGTATTTCCTTGTGGTATCGATTATATAACTAATTATTGCCTCAAAAACTAACAAATGATTTATAATTAATATGGGATTACCTAGCGGTATTCCTTGTGATATATGTATTTGTAATCTTTTATCATGCGCTGAAATTTTCCTTATTCAAATGCCCAGTCGTGAAGATAAAAATCTGTATTTTTATCTGTGCGATACTTGTTACACATCTATAACCCTAACGCGGCCCTTCATTATGTCTACCGCGTTAATGCAGCTACGATGGCCCATCATGATTGACATCCACGGCCTATATCGCCAAATCCCTCATATCAGACAGGAGAAAGAATGTTGGGACGTTGGATTCCTTTACCCGAAACATGCATTAATTTTCGCGAAGGATTACGGTAATTCGTAATAATAGGCCGCCTTCAACTCAGTTTTACGGATCCGCAGTAATTCGAAGTGATTTCCCTAATGAGAGCAGTCGAGCTTATCTCCGTTGAACACGTCCGACTTCACAAGGTTTCGCACGATAGTGCCAGTCAATCATCAGCTTGAAATGGCTGACTAAATAATTCGCTCCGATAAGAATTTAATTTGCCGCGGGTATAATTTATTTTTCAGCGTCTACTCACCCGTTAAATGATAGACAGATTCCACTTAGTTTTAAAACCTGATCGACGTAAATTATACCGCCATAAAATTGCCAAATTCTCGGACCTGTAATGATCAATGTCGGCTTATCTCGTTTCATGACTGTAATTCGCTTATCGAATCTTTTAATGCATAATGGCTCCGTGTCCCATAAAACAGGCGGTGTAATCATGCAGCATGCGAAAAAGAATCATGAAAACATTGCACGCGTGTAAATTTGAGAGATAAGAAACACGAAAAATATTTCTGTATCATAATCGCCTTATGTTCCTCTCTCTCTCTATCTCTCTCTCTCCCTCTCTATCTCTCTTCTATCTCTCTCTCTCTCCCTCTCTCCCTCTCTCTCTCTCCCTCTCTCTCTCTCTCTTCTCGCTGTCCATCGCCTCGGTGAGCTTCGCGTGCGCAGTAACTTCGACGTCCCGTAGTCAATTCCTCAAAACCATTTACTGCTCCTCGCGTTCTCAACATAACAAGCAGTCCAACATTTAATGAACGTCACGTAAAATTAGGCCGACCAATGACGTTTCAAACGTAGCCAATAATTTTCCCCTGAGTATCCACCCTGACACTTGCGCGCCGAACTGCATTGCGACAGCTAATTGCGGAAATCGATATTATTTTCACATCCTTATTTGGGTAAGCTTTTTAAAAACAATTTTTTTTATTTTATTTGCGTATAGTATAGTACAGATACGATTAAACTGTGGTTAGCGATATCCAGAAATGGCTTGTGAAAATTCTATAGTATAAGTTTTAAAATGACTGAATTGCTCGGCACAAAAATATTTTACATTTACGAAGCATTTTACAGTTTTAAAAATTATTAAATAATATGAAAGAAAACAATTTTTTGAACCTTTATACCACATGGATAAGTTTTCCATCAGTAATCAAACAGTTTCTGTTTGTATCAGCTCGTGTTAAACTGAAATTATTTTCCATTCTTTCACTTGCCAGATTATTTATTTCCAACCTTACGAACAATACGTATAAATGTATATCAAATTCAAAACAAAGTAGTAATATTTCCATAGAGAAGTACTTACTAAGTTATTTATTGCTTCTGTAAATATAATGTTTGTAATATAAGATTAGTATACCTATTATGTATTTCGCAAATCTACGGCTTCTTCAGTGGATTTTTCCTCCAATCAATACTGAAACAGTAAATCACGAAAATGTTTGCGCACAGAATGTTAATTTGTTGAATCCTCTTCTGTTCCGTAGCCACCTTCTCCGTTTCCGTCGACGGCTTTCTGCATAATTCTCAATCGGAAGGCGGGGAAAGGGGATCCCGTCTCTTGCCACAAGAGTTCACACTGCGAGGGCAAGATGCCACCAGAGACGAGACGGTACAAGAAAGGTGTTGACGAGGAGGTCGGTGGCTTGGGCGAGCCGGACCAGAAGACTGCCCTGGGAGAAGACGCCCTGTCCTATCTCCGTCCCCTCTTCTTAGCCTCTTCCCTCATCGGTCTCAGCCCTCTCCCTTCCAAATTCCGCCTCTTAGGTCCGCTCCTCCTCCTCCTTTCCTTAGCTGCCTTCCTCTCCTCACAGCCGCAGCTCTTCAGACACGCCGTATCGACGATGGGCATCCATGGGAATATAGCTTCCATGGGCGCGTTCGTTGCCTACGGCAACTTCGTCTTCTCCAATATGGCCAGGGGATCTTGCGTCTTGGTGTTCCTGAGGTGCCGCAGGAAGCTCGGCATGGTGCTGAAACGGGTGGCCCGCTTGCAATCTTCCCTCCGCCTCCTCCATCTCCTCTCCTCGCCGCCTCTCTCTGGGTGCCCATCTAAAGAAAGACGGGGTCTTCCCGCCGCTGGAAATTGCAGAGCAATCGTCGCAGTGCAGGTGAGCGTGCGGGTGGGATTTGAAATGTAAATGAGCCGTCGCTAATGTCGTCGAGATTGGTGAATTCGATTGGATCGTCGGGGTTTATTTCTTGAACTAACAAGATGAGACAGCAGATTTATGTCAAGTACAGTATTCAATTCCTCCTGTTCCAACAAGTGTTAATAATGTTAAATATTTGAGTCGAATGACCTGAATCGCCTGCCGAAATACGGTGTACAGCGTTCAACAAATGTACATATGAGACATCCTCAATCTTATGCAGCCCCAACGACACCTATTTGATAAATTCTCGGCGAAATACAAATGCTTAGTGTAATGCGTATATAATTCAACAGCAAATTATCGAGCTCGTCTTATGCCTGAAAATTTTCAAGAACAAGCACTTAAAACAAACCTGTCTCAGGCACCTATAATAGCCACAACAAGGTTACAAAAAACCAGAGGCGCATTTCGGCTACAAAGCATCCATCTTCAGTGGTAAT
This sequence comes from Tanypteryx hageni, assembly GCA_028673005.1. Classification (NCBI taxonomy): domain Eukaryota; kingdom Metazoa; phylum Arthropoda; class Insecta; order Odonata; family Petaluridae; genus Tanypteryx; species Tanypteryx hageni. Next base: position 75,038,350 of record CM054113.1, on the reverse strand, counting down.
TCACCGAAAATAGATTCTAAAGGTAGATAATTTTTTTCAATTTTCGGAATAAAAACCAGAAAAAGTCGACCAGATTATGCATTTTTATATAATCACAATTTGTGTGTAGATTTCCATTTATGAAATTTAAATAACGAAACTTTTTGCGATGTTGTAAAACTACCGTGCCCATCAAAACATTCTCATGCTAACGATAATTTTTCACAATATTTTTTCGAATATTTAGGTGAAACCGTTCATCCGAATGATACAAAATATCTTTCCCCGTCAAATTAAAAAAAATCAACGAATAATTTACCTACGCGTCATTCAGAACGTAATTTTTCGATGCCATTCTTCCGTGTTAGCTAGCGTGAATAGATTAACATCATATATCGTGCGGGGTTGTTGTTGTTGTTTTATTGCTCTTGCTTAAGGACGCTTTGTTCATATATCTCAAGAATTAGATCTGGAATTGAGGTTAATCAGGGGGCATCACGCGCGCGATTTCACTGCTAGCCAAGAAAAAGTCCGTGACACAGTATTGATGATGAAATATTTTGTGTTCAATTGTGTTAGACATTGATGTTTTTTTGAATGTTTGCACTCGAAGTGATATTGTATTTATTGTATTCAGGAAAGGGATATTATTTTTAGGCAAAAACATATATACGCGTATGTGTTAGATACACCAAAGTTTAAAATAGAGCATCAGAGGACTGAGAAGATAAGTTCAAAATAAACCAAAAAATATATCTAGAAAAGTACGGGTTTCTCTCATCTCATTATAAATACAGGTCATTTCCAAAAATATACTAGGTTAATGTAAAAATTATATTCATCCTTTTATATCCCTGCTTACATTATATCGTTAAATTATTCGAACTGAGCAAGACAGAACTCAAATTGAAAATTTGACTCAGCAGAACAAGGAAATACACAACCGAGGTGTTGAACGGGCGGGACATATGTGCGCGAGAGAGGGGAAGAGACAGAAAATTGCGGTTGTGATATAGAGCATGTCCCGAAGAAATGGAACCGCTGTGAGACAGAAAACATTGACTGATCGACGGTCTCAATCCAGCCGGAGAGGAGATGCCTGCACGGGATGTAGATTTGGGGAGATAAGGCTCATGGAAGATACAGGTGAGAAAGGAGAGGGGCCTAAAGGGGGAATATATGAATGCGAGATTGCCAAAGAAACGGCCGAACCTCGAGCTCTTGACGCGCGCGGTGTGCAGATTAAATTTCGTCTCGAAAATCCATCCCTTCATAAACGCCAGAATTCATACATTATTTCTGAAGAGACTGGGAATTTTTCGGCCCGAGATTTATTCTGTTATGCTTTTAATTAAAACAAAAATATCGGGGCAGTTAACAGTTAAGTGTAACTGATGCTTTTACTTTCATGTAGTAATTTGGGTACTGTTCTAATAACCGGGTGAAGGCTACTACGGGGAATGGTCAGTGGCGCTGTAAAAGGCGATAAAGCGAGGGGACATTGAACTACAACCTCGTATGTACATATTCTGCCACACTTGCAATCACTCCGCGTTCCTACAGAAACCTTACGCTAGCTTCTTCTCTGACTGGCCGATCGTGATACTTTAGAAAATTATTTCTCGACAGGAAAAGAGCACGAAAAATTTACTCGCTAAACGAGCCACTAAGTCACAATAGCGTAAATATCTCCCACCGAGCTTTTTAGGGCTTTAATTAACTCTATACATAAGTTATATTTCTCGCGCAGCTATCGGAATTGTTGGATTCGAATCCCGGTCATAACAGTTTTATTAGTCTCCATTTCTGCATTTATTCCGCACCTTAAAACAAGTGAATTTTTAATATTTATATACATTTGGGATAAGGTCAGGATCCCATGTGCAGTATAAATCATGTAAAAGACTAGATTAAAAAAATAACATTCAATATATGGCAAGCTTTATCCTACATTTCAGTTAAAATGAGACGTTATTACGAGATCCACTATAAGGAAAGCATAAATAATCAGTGGAGCACATTTATCCTGTTTCTATAGTCAGTTATGTATGTGATCAATGACAGCATGTATGAGACAAAGACGACAATCTTCACTCGACCCAACCTTGAATTAATACGAATGAGGTACTCAACTTCAGTCAATCCTGCAGTGACATTTTTGATCAAACTATCATAAAAACCAGTTAACAAACTGATTTTCTGAAGAAGAAAAATCATAGAAGGGCATAAGATATTTACTTAGTATATTTATCTTAATCTGCAAAACTTGTCAAACGTAATAAGATATGTGATCAATAGAGTCACGCAAAAGTATCGATTAAAATTGACGGTAGTTGGCGTGACTTTGTGGAATCGTTCCATAATGTAAGCAAAGAAAACACTTTGTAATAGTGGAAATTACGAATTGTTTCCTGTGCTTGCATTAGAAACGAGTAAAGGTGCATGTGACAGATGGAAATAAAAATATTGAAATGAGAAACCTCTCGACCGCGTTATCCACCCTTGTCTGTTACCTGTCTTTTGTCACAAGCTATGTATAAATCCGATCTTTCCTTACAAAAGCGACTTACTAATTTACCTGAGGTTTTATGAAAGTCGCACGATTTTAATATGAATAAAACATTCACCATTTAAATAACCGTTAATTCGGATGAAAATATTTAATTTTAAGTCGCTCCATACTTCTAGCTGGCCTGCCTCCTCGCCTTCTCAATCGCGCTATTGATGGCGGCTGTGAAACGATGGGTGGACAGGGGAAGCAACGTCTTACACGCCATATCCTTCGTCTACTTCAACCTGGCGTTCACGATTCTCGGTGCCGTGGCTTTCAACGCCCTTCGCCTCCTAGAAGACGGATTCTCCCTCCTGAATTCAGTTATAGAAGAGAGGACAAAGTCCTCTTCCGTGGTAACGCCACTCTTGCGGCGCCTCTCCTCCCACCGACTTTCCCTGAGGCAGGCGGCGACCGAATTGGATGAAATCTTCGGGCCACAGATCATCGTTTATGCCATCTTGGGGCTGTTACACTTAACGAGCTTCCTATACTACGTGATCGATGAGTTGTTGGGCAGCAAGGCCAACGATAACGGAGCGACGGTTGTTTCCACCTGGCTTATGATCATACTTCCGGAAGACATCCTCCTGGGGATGACATGTTACGTGTGTCACAGGATCGTTTCTAAGGTAATTTTTGAAATCATGGTCCGATTCTCGTAAAGGTACGAGCTGTAGTTATATAATAGGGGCACCAGCCTATCTTGTTCCAATATTTCAAAAATAATATTCCCAAAATTTGGTAAATTTTAGATGAAATTTAGAGGTTGCTACCAAAGTTTGAAACATTAAGTTTTCTTTATTTTAAACAAAATGCAGTACAGTACAAAGCATATAAAATTTAGAGTTGGTAATTTCCATGCTACATTGTCACATGATGAACATAACAATACTGACACAGTGGTATATTAATTGTTTGTGGCAAGTATTCCCTTCGCAAAGTCTGGATATCTCTTCCGATGATCGCTGACAACCTGCAGAAGAAATTGCTTTTGCTGTTCACCCTGGGTGTGTAATCGATTGTATTCCTCGATCAGGGCAACTCCGCGTTCTGCCGTATCGTTAATGCAATTGATGGACCTGATGCACTTTTCTGTGGCAACGTAGTTCCCATCAGAAGCCCAGAGTTCGGGATCCAATTCTGTGAATTTCGAGTCAAGACCAAGTATGTCGAAAAACCTCAAAGTGTTGGCTGACACAAAATAGTCCAAATTTTTCTCCAAGATGCTATCCAGATCGACAGTCACTCACTCTCTTTGAGTGGTCCTCATTACCATCATTTTGGAGAGCTAGAATCAATTTGGCTTTTGTATCTATTGATACTTTTTATCAAAGAAAGCAATGGCAACCAGTTCTTCGCTGAGGTACCACAGATTACGAGCAAGCTTCTTCAGAGCAGCGTTGGCAACTATTGAGTTTGTAGTCTTGTACTGTTGGAGGTTCTTCAACAGCATCAGGTCATTTAAAGGCGCAGCAGTTGGAAGTGCAGCTTGAAACCACGCCTTCAAATAGAATCTCATAACAAAAATTGCTATGTCCCTTATCCCAGCATCCTCTTTTGTCTTCAATGGAAACTGTCCTTTGAACATCCACGGTTTGATAGCATAAATGGCTTTGGCCATCTAACGAGCCTTATGCATTGCACCAGGAGCAAGAAATCTAATTCCACGAGAAGGTTCACCTCCAAGAAATGTGATAGAAATTTCCAGTTCTCTGTAATCATCGCGAGGTTGCTGCTGGTTCAGTTGGTCTGTAGCAAAAGTGATTATTTCGTCTTTAATATCGCTAACAGCACTGGCAGCGAACTCATCATCAAGTGCAGTTCTGTATTCGGACTTATCCAGTGACACCCAATGAGCTTGAAATCGCTTGAAGATTAGTATTTCTGGGCTCGCTGATGGACTTACGATGACAGAGAAGACAGCTTCCAGTACCAGCTCCAATATGTGGTGCCTGCAGGGAATGTAGAGAAGGTTCTTGTCTAATTTCTGTTCAATCCAAAGACACGCTCCATTTTTTCTTCCAGTATTTGACGCAGTAGTGTCAAAACACATTCCATTCACTTTCTCTGCTCGATTCCAAAGTTTCAACAACAGCCTTGCCCATTTCCAATCCAGTTCCAGCCGCAATTTTTGGAACACCGAGCAGTTGTTCTACTCCATCACCTGTGACTAAAATAGGAAGACGATCAACTACTTCCTTTCCAGTAAGATCTGGCAGCAGCTTGCCATCCCAATGCACAACTAGCGGAACTGTTGGATTAAATTGAGAGATTATTTGTTTAGCTGTTGCTTCCCTTCACTGAATGCGACTTAGACGAATTGAGGAACGATTTACGATTGTTAATGAAGGTTCTATAACGTTCTGGACAGTTCTAGATTGTTCCAAAAGACCTGATATGGACTATTACATAACACAAAGAGTGCTCCTGCAAGTGGACTTACGCAGGATTTCTGAGGGGTACATCTGAAAGGTTATATCTATTACAGTATTTCGTAACATTGACCAATGGGTGCTGCATCACAATTTTCAATACTAAGTATCTACAATTCACAATTCAATTCAAATAAGTTTAAAATTTAAACTAATTTAAAAATGAGTGCACCTATGTTTAGCATTATGATATATTGCGATTTTTCAGATCTTGGTAGCTACCCCTAAATATTATTCAAAACTAACCTAATTTTACCAAAATTATTTCTTTTTTTCATAATGGAACAGATTCAAAACGTGCCCCCTCCAATTTTCCAAAACTTAAAAATAAGTACCACCCTAATATATATATATATATATATATATATATATATATATATATATATACATATATATTATATATATATATATTATATATATATATATGTTTATATATATATAATAAAGGTGAAACAACTCTTAGCGAGTATTGGGCCAATCCGACAAAATTTGATCATTGGTAGCACAAATTATATGATTATTACTATACTAAATGAATTAGCCCGTTTAAAACGGGCTTTGTAATAAAACAATATAAAAACAAATTAGACCATTTTATTATAAAAATATAGTATAGCAATTCTACCACATTTGGTTGAACTTGCTGAAGAATCTGCTGAGATATTGAGCGTTACGGACAGAATGACCAAGTGACCAAGATAATACTAGGTTTTATTACATACAGATTTTATAGAACCATCCATACTCTGTCTTATCGGGAGCACGATCGGTTTCTACTAGAAATGCAGTGGAACTCGAAATGGCCTTATTATTTAAGAAAAGGTATTTGTGGTTTTTTAACTAATTGTGGATAAGAAATAATGTCACATTGAAAGACTCTCAACGCCTTAATTTCAAGAACTGTTCTTTTGGAATCGGTTTATATACATATGAAAAGTATAACTGAATTTTAGCGTAAATGTTTCTAGCTTACCTTGCATATTACAAATTATTAATTTGTAGTCAAGTATGCATTGGACCAAGCGTCTAAATTTTCAGCCATGACTTGTTTCGTATCTTATGTTTCATTTCTGTTTCATTTCATAGTTAGTGTTCTTCAGATGTATACAATTATATAATCTTGTTTCATTAAATCTACCACTTCCATTTTATCAATCAAAGGATCCCCGAATTCTTTTAAACCATTCGAAACTTTGACCGGTTAGTTGCAATTTCCGGAACGGAACGAAAGATTATACTGGAACACTTTTTCCGTCTTTTTGGAATGTAAATAACAATTAAAAGGCGTAAACTCTAATGACCCACTTAACTGCGGAAAAGGAACCGATTCTGTGCGAGTGTTTAGGCCCCAGTTTTCGAGTGATAGTTTCAATAGCTGATATCCCTTCTCTCACTTTAGAATGAATTGCCGCACTTTATCGTCGCGAAGTCATCCTCTTCTCTTTGACCGCTGTCTAACCTCTATAATCTTCATCCTACATTACCTCCCTCTTATCTCTCTATCTCTCTCTCTTCCTTACTGCGTTTCATTCTCTCTTCCTCTGTCTTGTGCGGGACATCTGCCAATCCGAAGGACGCCCTCACAGGGAAGCTGGTGTCGTCTGCCATGTTGAGGGAAGAGGACGCTCTCACACTCGAAGAGGTAATAAAATAAATCGTGCATGATATCATCGGTGTTACGTGTTCACGCTTCATAGACGGGAAGGACCGCGCAGAAGATCGCGCTTTGTCGCAGCGCACGATATATGTATTTCAAAATCATTCCAAAATAAGTGAGGAAAAAAGTCACGTAGCTATAAACGAATGTGGTGCGATCCTGTTAAATGTTAAATAGCTCTTTAAGAGTGTTGAAACTAGGTTATATAATCGCTATACATAGTTTCTTTTAGGAACTGGATGATCTTTAATGATTGCAATTAAAATAGAAACGAGATTATTTTTTGGCGTATTCAAATAGTCATATTGTCCGAAAGAGGTCCCTATTTTATTAAGAGATTTTTGTACCTAAAAAAAAACAAAAATGATCTTAATGGCCCCGAGGAATACCAGTCGTCGACTGCTGAAGATTTTATCTTCCAATTGTACGGCTGTTTCATATTTTCGATATGCAATTTTTTCTCGTTTCAATTGGCTTAGTTACTGTGCTTTTAAAAATATTAATAATGATCACCGGCATATGTTCCAACTATTGAATTCGTGTAATTTCAAATATGAAATTTCGAAGTAGGGTAATATGGACCATATATAAAGAGACCACGCCTACAAGGAAATATCTCCTTGCCACTATGAGGATACGGATAATAAACATCCGTACCTTCATAGGCACAATGATATAGTTCCTTGTAGGCATCGAGTCTTTACATTTCTTAGATGCTTTAAAATATCAAATCTTTTTGCGAACTCTAAATATATCGTATTTCCAGAGACTAATTCGCGAGAACTTTGGCAAGAAAACAACGAAGATTGCACATTTTAACGGCATTAAAATTAAGCTCGTCGTTAATATTTAATTATTTTCGCATTCAGAATGTCTTTTTATAGGTACCTAAATGTAATTATACAAATGACGATCTAACCCTTTTGTAATTTTCTATTGATTCATAGCTCCCCATTAAAAATTCATTTTAACTAAAAAAGTTGTTTTAGATAGAATCGGCCGTTAGGGATAACGGTTGATTAATTTGGGTCTCTCCAGTAGCCATCAAAATGTTGGGAAAACAAAATACGTGTTTATGCTTGACGATAAAATCTCTACAATAGCTAAATCATGAATGATGACGGCTGCTTTGTCGCCGAAATGCGCATCTACTCCTTCCACCCTTTTAATGGCTATTGTAGTTACCTAATTTATCTATTGGATTCCAGCCATAAGGCGACCTTGGTAAATCATTTTTGAATTTATGAACCACCGTGGTGCTCGGCTCTATGCCCAACCATTCAACCTTAAGGTCCGAGATGGGAAAATCGTAAAAAAAATCGTGAACTGAAGATAAGAGGTTCCGGCGACAGCCAACTTCACGACGTCTTAGAAGACGTGCTGCAGCGAATTGTTCTCTAGGCGCCAAATTCGTTGGACCAGAGATAGGCTCAGGTCGGCAGATTGCACCTCTCAGGATTTCCAGCTTCACCTTATTAAAAATACCATGAAATAAGCATACAAGTCATTGTTTGGTAAGATTTACGAATAACGTTTCATATTACATATTTTGTTCGCGTTTTCGCCTAAATTTACCCTCCCGTAATACTAATCAAGCCCAAATTGTCTTAGAAAATTTTGACCGGTGTTCTTTGATTCATGCCATTCGCAGCACGATAGTAATCGAATCTAGAACCTGTGATACACAAATCGACATTTTTTCCAAATGAGTGACATTTTCGAGAGGTTTTCATGTGTTTCGCTTCACTTTTAGATGAAATAGTATTGACCATTGTAGAATTCCCTATCCCTAGCTCATGTCGTTTCTCGCTATAAATGCTCAGTTTCGGACGAATATCAGACGGATGTAAAATAAAATCAGAAGAAAACATGCCATTATGTATCACACGCAAATATAAACGCCTCTTTATATCAAGAATTTTTAATTAAAGGCTACAACCCCTGGGGCTTTTCGTAAAGAGTAGGCTAATGCCGGCATCGGGTTTCCCTCCTCCCTTCTGTGTGTATGTCCAGTTGATGACAGTGCAAAATGACCATAGCCGTCGACGCACTTTGAAAATCAATTACTACTACTACTTAAAGGCTATAAGTAGGTCCTTACTGCTATTGGAACAATCAAATTGGGTCATCATATCTCCCTTTTGATTCTATCCAGAAACAAGCAATGTACATATTTACTCCAATTGATCTATGGTTTACGAAGTAATTTGATATATTTTGGTTTTATATGAGTTTATTGTGATCGTTTTAACCCGTTTAAAGAAGTAAAGATTGAACCCGAGCCCACTACGTTGTATGCCAGATCTTCTAACTTTTCAACCCTTGCATTTAATTTTTCACAAAGGAATGAGGAAGTCGTGAAAATTAGGTGACATTTACTGGTCAACCTATAACTTGAAAAGCAAAAATCGGCGGCATATCGTGTAGCCGTTCTCAACCCTATGTATTCCCTGGGGAATCTTGCTTGCTCTCTTTCTTTAGGCACTGGCATCCTTTTATTTTAACATCGCGTTCCGCGTTTTATCTTCCCTTCGTATATTTCTTTCGCTGTACTTTCACGCGCCACGTTGCCAGTAAAAATCTTTGACTTGCAGCCAACTTTTTTTCTTGCTTCATTTTAATTTTTTCGGTTGTTAACATATATTCGTTTTGAATGGAACGCGATGTTTTGGCTCAATTTCAATTATGATTTTAAATTTTCCTTATTTCTCTCTCAGAATATAGTGTTTTTCTCAGACCTTATAGCATATTCAGTTTTCGATTTTCTATACCATTCCTTGCTGGTAATTAATAAGACAAAAAGGAGTCTCAACTTTGTGAAACTTCATACTAGATATACAGGACGAGAGGAAGATATATATCTAACAAATCGTAATACTAGGAAGTAATGCACACAGCGCAGGTTTTCACGATGTTATCGGGTCCGATGTTCTCGCTTTATGTATGCCAATGAAAATTATCGTTCAAAAATGTATCTCCTTAAAATGAACGATAAAGGCTATATTTTCTGTAATCAAATTAACCCCCTTATCTGTATGATATGTCCGATTCGTTTGATTCAACATGGAAAATGTTAAAGTATTCTTGTCATCTTTTGTACCAAAATGGAAAAATAATTACGATGGGGTTTGAATTGAGGAGAATATTATATTAAAAAATATTTTTTGTCTCAATTTAAAACTTTAAAAAATATTTTATGCATAAATCAAGGATTTTTTAGTCCTACTGTTTCTTCCCATCGAAAAGATCAGTTTTGGTGCACGTATATCAGATATCTTTGTCGGTTTTGCTCATCTAACAAGACTCTTTATTTCACGAAAGTGTCATCGTCACCTGCGGCTGATGCATAAATTTGGTCGAATTTAAAATTTAAAAAATATTTGGTTCTATTTTCTAAATTGAATAAATTATTTTTACAGCTCTGCCTATTTTCCACGCAGATAATGCACAACCGGGTCCGCTTCTGTGCCCGAGGATTCATCGATGTTGACTTAAGCCTCTTAACATCGGTGAGTGTTTGACAACTAATAGTTACATACATAGCTGTTGCCTGTTTGCAGTGAACGTTATAAGTAAAAATTGTTACAATTTTCCTGTCCAGTTTGCTACATAAATCCGAGCGAGGGGAACGTGTGTTTAAATGAGCTCGATAAATATGGATCGAATTAAATTAATAAAAGTAGGTGGTTTGATGGCAATAAAGCTAAAAGCAGTAAAAGCAGCCCATGCTGGACATGCTGATAATCCAGGTATATATGCCAACGTCAGCTCATGAAGATGAAGAAAACGAGGAGATTTATGAGCAAATTAATTACATTTACGAAGAAGACGGAAGAGGAAAGGTAAACTGCATAATAATGGGAGATTGGAATAGCATAGTCGGAGAAGGACAGGAAGAAAATGTTGTCGGGAAATACGTACTTTGGAAGAGAAACAGAGGAGGGGGAAAACTGGTAGAATTCTGCATCAATGATGGCCTTGTAGTGGCTAATACATGGTTCAAAAACCATAAACGAAGGTTATACACATGGAAAAGCTCAGGAGATAAAATGAGATGCCAAATAGATTACATCCTAGTAAAACAAATATTCAGGAACAGCATAAAGACCGCCAAGGCATTACCAGGAGCAGACATTGATTCAGATCACAGCCTTCTAATAGTTGACATAAGTACAAAGCTCAAACAAATAAGAAAAACGAGAAGAGAAAGATAGACTTGGGACCTAAAAAAACTGAAAGAAAGGTAGGATGTAGTCAGCATGAAGTTGGAAGATCGCCTAAGAAATTTGGAAAACAAACCAAAGACCGTGAATATAGAAGGGAAGAAATCAAAACCCGTATCAAGGATACCTTGAATAAAGAGATTGGAAAACAAAAGAAGAAAATCAGAAAACCATGGATCACTAAGGAAATGCTGAAGAAAATAGTTGAGAGAGGAAAATGGAAAAACGTTAACAGTGAATAAGGTAGAGCCAACTATAGACATATAAACTACGAGTTGAGAAAGGTAACAGATAAAGCTAGAGAAAATTGGATAAAAGAAAAATGTGATGAAATACAACAAATGGAGAAGTTAAGACGGTACAATATGATGTACGCTAGGGCACTGGAATTAGAAGATATGAAGTCTAATGGAATTAGTGGTAAAGGAATTATGAATATGAATGGGAAGATAGTCCCAGAAACAAAGGATGTAGCACAGGTATGGGAAGAATACATTAAGGAACTATACAGCAAGCAGGCAGGATTGGCAAAAATAGAACTGGAAGATGAGGAAAATATTGAAGAAGACAACTTAGGACCAAGCATTATGGAGAGCGAAGCAGAAAAAGCGATAGTGGAATTAAAGAAAGGGAAAGCCACAGGCAGCGATGGAATACCAGCTGAGGTACTTAAAGTCATGTGATTAGAAGGATTCAAAGCGATCACGAAATTAATTAATAAGATTTACGACGCGGGAGAGTGGCCTCAGGATTTCCTAGAAGTAACAATGATCCCTCTAAAGAAGAAGCTAAAGGCAGTGCAGCGTAAAGACTACAGAACGATAAGCCTTCTGTCACACACTTCGAAGATTCGTAAGAGGAGAGAGAGTATGATTAAGTACGTGTTAGAAGGAAAACTAGATGGAAAAAGGGAAAGAGGTAGGAAAAGGTTTCAGATGATAGACGATTTGAAAGGGAAAGAGTGTTACAAAGATATGAAGAGGACAGCGGAAAATAGGAGTATATGGAGAACCAGGTTTAACCATGACATAACTACGGACAGACTACCTGTGATGATGATATAATAAACAATTAACAACAACATAATTAACTGTAAATGGGCAAATCACTTTAAGTATTGTTATCACTAGACATCTTTTTAAATGGCGCCTTCCTGAAATTCCTCACAGGTGTTTCCGAAATTTGGTTTTCCATCAATTCCGCCTCTAAATTTTCTATCAGTACTACAGCCGTTTCTACTTTTTTCCTGTGTTCGTGTTTCAGATTCAGAATTGGAATCTAAATCATCTTGATAACTTCTCAATTTCGACGTTTCAATGTAGTCAAGCTATACAAAAAGGAAATTTTACTTGAAATATACACTATAAAATTATCGCAGACTTTAAAATTATTTTGTTTTAAGTTGGAAACTCTGTGCTTCCGATATTCTGCTAAAGAATATCACTTGCAAAGTATTCATGAATAATATTGATTTTTATTTATTATTTTAATAGCTTTACTTACTAAACGTTTAACACAAGCACTGTTGAGTAAGAGTAATTACTTAGCCCTAATCACTAGGCTCTACAAGAAAAACGTTTTCACTTCATAAAACTTGTCTACCGCTCTTAACTCATCCAAATAAAAGACTGAACTGAACCCTAAAATTCAAGACAACAGGTTTGTACGTACGTCTAGTGCAGTGGTCGGCAACCTATGACCCGCCATCACGATTTGGATGACCCACAAAGGTAAACATGTTCACAAGGGTATACGTTTTGAAAATAAAAGAGTAACTCAATTGCTAAATATAGCTTATATAAACATCCAGATTTGATTTTTCTTATCATTCAATTTTTTCAATTGGCTCATCGCATTTCCCCAAAACCTTTAATTGACCCGCCATCAGATAAAGTTGCCGACCACTGGTCTAGTGGATGGTTCAACACTCGCGCCATCGCTTAAAATACATACGTATTCCAATGTTCCTCCTATATGTTATCGAATTTTGAAATGGATTTGCAGAACATATGAAGTATAGAGCGGAACGCGGGACAAATCATTGCCCTCCGGGACAGTTCCGCAGATTCCGGGACGTCTGGCATCCCTGGTCCCGACCCGTATCCTACAAGGCTATACAAAAAGCGACCCGGGCCCTTCCAACACCCGATTTCCTTCGCATCAGCAGTACAACGTTAAATCACATTGTCATAAATGCACTGGGTTACTACCATGTATAAACAAGTCCGAATTCCGAAGAAGCCAGAAATTTCATGAATAACATTTGGCAAAAGTCACTTATCCAAGCCCGAACTCGGCCCAAACTTGGCCCGCATTACTTGCACCTGGTCTAGGGCTTCTATTTTACATTTCTTAAAGATGACCTAATTTCCTATATTTTAGGAGCGAGTTGATTTCACTTCATATAACCAAATTAGTGTTTTTCCACTCCTAATACTACTGAAGACAAAGCATGGATAATCGTTTGCATCCCTCAGCTTCCGTAGCTAAAATCTCAAGAGGCATTCCTTTTGCCGATTCTTGCCGGATCCTTTGAAATCCCATGGGGGTCACGTTGCTTGCTCCTCTGGAAAAGATATATATATAACGGAAAATATTTTGCTAGGTTTACATTTATTTTCTTCTAGCAGAACCTTTTTTGCAAGAAGTTGTTCGTATTACCTTAAAAGCCTACCAGTTGCGTAGTAAAAGAAAAAATCATCAATTAGTCTTACTAAACACAGCTTTTTGGTTGAATATTGCTTTATTTTGAAAATATGCGTGATGTTAGAGGTTTATTTTTTGGAAAATTATCAATTTAAAGTTAACTCAAAGTCTTCGTTGACGAAAAGTTTTTGGATAACTATTTGGCATGTATTCCTAAAACCCAGATCATTATTTTTCGAATCCTACGGAAGACAGGATTTATTTTAAATGAAAATTTTATAAAATGCATATTTTTCTTCAACATGGAATTATCGAGCTCGTCTTATGGCTGAAAAAATTAAAGAACAAGCACTTGAAAAATATTTTTCTCAGGTATCTCCAATAGCTACAATGTTATAAAAAACCAGTTGCTCATCTGGTTTTTTATAACCGTGTGGCTATTGGAGATACCCGAGACAAGTATTTTTAAGTGCTTGTTCTTGAACATTTGTTTCTAATTATGTATGAACTTTTTTGAGATGGAGTCATCCTCTAACCCTGAAATATCTCAATATCAGTATGGAAATTCAGTTCGTTTAATATTCCGCAAATTTTCCGTAACATAAACTTTTAGCGATTAAAATTAACATTTTTATTCAAAGATCACTTAGACACTTTCTCACTGTTTCAGATACTGGGCACTTTAGTCACCTACACCGTGATCTTGGTGCAGTTTGGCAGGGAAGAAAGTTAGGAATGTGAATAAAAAGGTATGTGGGCTTGAATCCGAATTATTTATTCTTTTATTTAATGATTTTTTTCGTAAGTCTGCCATACCGATTCGATCTTTATCGAAAGAAACTGATAAAAATTATCATCTCGTTGCTATCATACCTAAACAACATTACATAATTATGTCATCAAATCGTTCGAAATATATCGCCAGCTAAATGTTTTTCCCTTGACTGTTGATTAGGAGCTTTTTTTTTCTTCAAAATATTCACAACTCTTTAAAGCTTCACGTAAATTCTGTAATGGATGTGTTTAACTAATTGTATAAGATGTGTTCGTTGGTTTGTGGATTAAAGGTACACCAGCATTAAAGTTACCATCGTTATTTAATTTGTTAAAATCCACGAAAGAAAACTTGGAAAATTTAGCATGCAAAAGTTGTTTCATTCAGATATGTAATATCTATTGTTCTCAAGATGGAATGCCAGGAAATATTTTTTTCCTGATGGATTATTGTTTTTATCTTGTATTTCAATCATACGCTGTCTTCGTTCAAATACGCTTATGTAACTTCACCTCATCGTTCTTCCACTCGTCTTCGTAAATCAAACATTCGCCAAAATTCGAACTTCTCGTCTGAACCAAATATCTTTTAATTCAGTCGGAGCGTGTTTAATCGACCTCATTTCCTCCTTTTTTCCCTGAATTTTATTCAAATATGTGCTCGTAATTTGACATCATCAAGAACATTTCACTGTAAACAATCCCTTTCCGTATAAAAAACTATTCTTAACGCAAATTTACCTTTCGTCATCGTATTGTTAGTATAAAATACGGTGACTTGAGTATTTATCCGCGTTCCGTTACATAAAATTTTTTTTCCTCTCGTGACATGTAATCAATCCGTGAAAGATGGAGAGAGAAAATCCGTCTGATAGATGATTTTTTTTAATTATCAGCATTTTTTTTCGTGGAATTTTTGCACAGATGCGGCGCATACAGGTGTGTGTGTGTGGGATGTTTCTCAAGGATTCGGCCTTGGTAAACTCCGCAAGCCTGGTTTAGAAGCGTGATTTTTTAATTTTCGCCCAACGTCCTTCGTGGGACGCTCCCAATTACACTCAGAAGTTTGATTTACCAACTCTGCGAAACGTTTAAATGGACGGAGATGGCTAAATGGGACGGGGGTATTGAGGGACGGGACTAAATTAAACAATTTCGAAATTGAGAAGAAATTAAGCAAAATAGGGGTGTACCGTGGAATGAGAAGCTCTTCCGAAGTGTTTCCCGAATGAAGGAAATAATAGTGCTGTTTTATTAGGCGACCAAATTGTATGAACGATAATAAAATCCATTAATAACATCGTGATTGGGATAGAAATACATTTCATTTGCTCATCATTCATTACCAACAATTGCTGTCTTTGAAAAAAGCAGGAATCCCTAGCCTTCTCACGTTTTTATTCAGTTTTTACAATTTGCTACTTAATCGTAGTTCTTGAAACAACGTATTAGCTCGTTTAACTTCACATTATCCTTTATTAATGTAGCCAATCGTATAGGTTTAGAAGTCATAGAAACGAAGGTCAGGTTTCAGTAATACTTGTACCGGTGTTGAACGGTATGTTTTATTCCGGTCTATTCTAAAATCTGATCGAAATGGTCATTTCATTATAAAAATGCAACAAATAAAGATTATATTTTTGTATGCGAACTTATTTTTCAATTAGATCTCCTATTTTGAAGTCTAAATTAGAATAAATATCTCACCCAGGATATTGAATTGGCCGTAATATGAGATTAGCTATAATGAAGCAAGCCTCGATAGAAAGTACGAACCGTGTCGCGTAAGATTTCTCATTTTTTTAAATATACGCTACTATATGTAATTATCATATTGTTCTCCCGATTTATAGCAAAGTTTTACTGAGCATCATTTGTTTAATCATCGAATCCCATTCGCGTAATACCTAATTGGGATAGGAGATCGATTGATTCCTAGCCATTCCCGATTGGGACATCATCACTATGAAAGTTAGAAGGTGTATTATTATCCGAAAGAAACCGTTTTGGTCCAGGTCGTTCAACTCTACTTTAGTCTCATCCCTACTCTAATGGAGCCACGCCCATGGGCGACATTCAAAACCTATTCCGATAGGTCGCCAAGGGACCATTTGTCTACTATACCCTCGGACCTAATGGACGCATAGTCCGAATCCCGGGCAATGTTTTCCTGCCGTAAGTGCCATGGACCACCCAACGGTGACTAAAAGGCATCATCAGCTTTGGTGACGGACCAATCGGGATAATCGAAATATAATTAGGAATCTATGTTTGGTACTCGATATAATGTTACGGTAATAAAAACAAAACCAGTATCATGGATTGTTTTAGTTTATCTCCCGTTGCTTTGCGTATTTAAATATTTGCTGTTTCGTTTAACTATATTTTCGTTTTAGGCTTAATTTATTATGCTATGATAAACTTAGTTATTAGTTATCATGCGTTCTTTGCACGAAGTGAACGCGTATAGGGGAGGTCGTTTCCGTCCGTCAGTCCGCATGTTTAAACTCGGGAACAGCTGAGCGTACTTCAATGAAATTTGATATTTGGGAATTTTGCTCAAATTTGTAGAACGATTCCAATTTTTGTTAAAATCGGTCGATAATTACGACCATTTTACATGAAGATCTACATGTAGCTTACAATGCACGTTTCAACTCGGAAACCGCAGGACGTATTTTGATGAAATTTGTAATTGGAGAGCTTTACTAAAATTTGTCGATCTCAAAGAAGGCATTTGGAAACTGTACTCCAACATGGAGTACACGTTTCCATACTTGTTAAGGTTATTCGCGCGCGCGCACGCGCTCAAACGCATATACAGTCAGTCCCCGATTTAGCGCCCCACTATATAGTGCCACACCCGCATACCGCCCATGAATCGTTGCGAACAGAACTTCCACCTTATGATTACATACGATATATACCAGACGTGGCCAAACCGCGGCTCTTTTATCCTAGTATGCAGCTCTTTTAAATTTCCATGCAGAGGCGTGTCAACGTTTTTCTCTACAGGACACAATGACGTAGTGTGACTCGAGACGTGTTTGGGATGCCTAATTGACATGCATTATATCCGAATCGCCTTGGATACAGGTTATGTTTTACTTTTCGTTAATTTATGTGCGCAGAATATGTCATGCGGCTCTAACTACCTCTATATAGCATATACCTAAATTTACCGCCACTCTCCCTTTAGCGCCAATGTCAGTGATGGACAAACGGTGGCGCTAAATCGGGGTTTGGCCGGATTTTTTTCCGATTCGCTTTATTCTAACGGGATTGAATTTTTTGTTACAATATTAACAGTATCAAACTTGAAGAAATTTCTTATGGGCGATTTATAGTTTTATCGGTTTGTTTCATAGGTTAAGCAAAATCCCTTTGCTAATCATCCTACATTGTACATCGTACACAGTCATAAAAAATATAAAAAGTTTTTTTTATTTTATTAGAAATAGAATTTCATTTCTATTTTAAAAGCTTTCACGTCAAGTATCACAATCAAAATACAAAATATATGCGAGAAAATCATGACACAGCTTTATAAACAAGCTTATCTTTCTTTTGGTTGCAGAGCATAACACAAACGGCGTGTTCAGATCGTTTATTGATGAAAATGTGAATTGTCTGTAGAATATACTTGTACAATATAACTATTCGTTCGTTAAAAATGTTTAATTCTTAAGATGTTAGGATATACTCTTTTTTTCAAGTGAACGAATACTTCTGTTTGAAAATGCTTATTCAGCCTAAGTTAAATGAAAGTTTGAGTCCGCTGATTTCTGTCCGTATTACGTTCATTTTTTTCCACAAACGCGTGTCGAATGATTTATTGTTTTTTGTTGTTTGTTTTGACTTCTTCGCTCCTATCAGTGACATAAGCAGGCTTCTCGCGGAAGGGAATGTTCTTTGGTCAGGCATTCTGCGCGTGATTTCCTTTTTATCTCGTCGGCGAAGCCTCGCGTTGCATTTTATCCATGTGGCTCCCTTGACCTTGCCTTCCCCTCTTAAAACGCTCTTTGGGGAAAGAAAGCGAGAGATAGAGATACGGAGAGGGGGGAGATAGAATGAGAACGAGAGATAAAGAACACATCTCTTGGTGTTATTTCCGGGTACGCATTTTTTTTGTAAACGCCCGATTTTTTTACTTCTTTAACCAGCACGTGGGATTTTGCGTCGCAGAAACGCTACTGTGGATCTTGTGTTGCTGTTTTTTATTGTCTCCTGTTGCTGTGGCATTTCAGCAAGCAAGCAGCTGCGACACAATCGAAAATTATCTTCTTGGATATGAGGCATATTTATTCTTCATTTTTTCTTCTTTCTCCGAGTCTGCGGAACATTTCGAAGGATGGGAATCGTATCTTAGGAAGCTTTAATCTATTCAGGAAAAGTTTTTAAGAAAACTATTTGTGGCATGGAAATTACTTTCTCGACGTACGTCTCTTCGAACTGTTTTCCACCGAACATATTATTTACAATACTTATCATTTACAAAAAAGTTTTTTAAAAAATGGAATTGCACGTGTTGGGGCCGATATATATGGGAGTAACGGCAAATGTAAAAGTACATTAGGAAATTTTATTAACAATAGTTTTTAACACCTTTGGGCGGTGGTATCGAGCGTAAAAATAGGCTGTGTTGGAGATGTGGTAAAAAATAACTGGACTTCGATGTCGTTTATCAAGATGAATAATAAAAAATCTTCTCCATTAGAGTTACTTGCGTCAATAAGGCGGAATGATTGCTTTGGCGTTATAGCTTTAAAAATTGCTAATTTAAACTAGCCATGAAAGAAAATATTTATACTATCACAGGTTTCTTTAATGTGATTATCTAGGGCAGTCATTTCAAACCGGCCGCAAGAAGGGTAATTTTTCTATTAACTAAATCGTTCGAGATTTTATTTAAATACTTTCATTTTGTGAAAAGGAGATAAGATTTTTTCATAGTTAACGAGGAACAATGTAACGCGTTTTCTAAATTATTGTTTTTAATGGCTAAACAGATGTCCATTCTTCTAGATAAAGTCTATTTTGCCAACTCTGGCCCTCACTAAACAAATGTAGCCCTTATGCGGCCCTTATATAACAACCATTTATTCAATGACGCCCGGATGCCTCTTCGAGTTTGACATGCGTGTGGGCAAACTTGAACTAATGCTCAGATCAGCGTATTTCCTTGTAGCAATGAAATTTTTAAAAACAACCTTTAGTGTATCGGCGATTGAGAACGACAATAATGTCTGATATTATCAATAAACCGTGAAAAAATAGCACACGTTTGATCCGAGCAATAATACTTGATATAGCAAAAATACTTAAAGAGTCCTAATCTGATGACAGGGGTACCAGAAAAGATTTTATTAAGCTACATGCCCCAAAAAAAAACAATATTATCTTTTCATCCAAAGCTCTTTAGTCTATCTCCGTAATATATGGAACACTTACATTAAAATAGAGCAAATATTTGGAACGAAGTTGTCATCAAGTGGAACAAAAAAATAGCATGCGCCACCAAGGTGAGCCCAGTCGATCTGTGTAATCACTGTGTTGAGACGATTCGTGTTTTTCTGCTATCGTTTTGTTCGCCTCGTGACGTCGATTGTTCGATCGGAAAATATGTATGCACGCAATTAAGCCCTTTATCGTGCATCTCCTTCCTCTCGCAGCTATATCAGGATGGACTCTGTCCCTGTCTGAGCGTAGCACATTTAAAAAAAATGCATTTTAAAAGGAATTAATGTCGATCTACAAACTCCAGACCTGTAAGCACGGCTAGAATAGTAGACTCCGTGACATCCCTTATTGTTATAGAATACGCAAAAATGGTCAGCTAATAAAACGTCCGTTAACCATCAGCTTATTATGTTAAAGGAAGTTCGGTAAAAGGAGATAATTAACTCCTTCTTCCTGCAGTAAAGAGTTCAGATGCACAGGTTGACAAATTGTTATTGTTTCTCAATCTAATACTGCTGTACAGACGTTCTAGAATTTAGCTCATTCCTGACCGGAGAAGTATGTACTCAAAATTAAGACAAACTGTGACCTAAAATTTTATTTAAAAAATTCTTATTGCGTCTTTTTTTCTGTCACGGCTTTTCTCTGTTTCGTTGAGTGATGATAATTTTGTCAGATTTAACTTTTTCCTTTTCATTCCAGATTCATTGGCGTTTCTTAAAACAAAAAGCGCCTATTGAATCTGGTTTGTCTGTCAATCTGTAAGAATATATAAGACGCTCTATTACCGGAAGTAAAGCTCAATCACTGAACGTATTTAGATCAAATTTGACATTAATGGTTTATATAAAAGTAGAAGACGAAAGTAACAGGATAAAAATCATATAAACGGGACTGCTAATTTACTTGAAACCGAAATGAACTTTTTAATGTAATTCGTAGAATACTCATCGGAGAAATTTCCAAACAGTGGAGCAAAAGAAATGAACATTTCTTGTCGCGTGAATTTGTTTTAAAGAATTCAATTTCTGATAAAATTGCAATCAGACCATTTCTGTTGTCTGTTTGTTTTGTACGAACGAATCCATTTCAGCGTTATAGGCTTTTATGGATATGCGAAAAACATGGCATACATTGGTCATTGCAGAATCGGGGCTGCCACTTTAACGGAAATGAACTTTGAAATTCCAACTCCGTGATCTTATGATATAACAATCAAATTCGCCATTTAGAAAAATTTTTAAATACAGTGTAATGATACCATGTGTATGAATCTGCCCACTTTGTCATGCAGGGGGGGTTTTTTAAACTACAACCTTCTGGGAGCAATTTACTTAGGGGAGCCGTTTGAACTGATCAGCTATAAAAATTAGATTTTTTATTTTAAAAATTTCTAAATTTGAATTTACTCAATTTAACATAAAATTCCGAGTATGCAAATAGAGGAAGAATTATTTATCGACAGCGATTCCAATGGTTACGATAACAAAGGCAAGCTTCTGGGTGATGAATTACTTGCATTACTTTTGGGCCCATCGCTTTATTGCGCCGAATGCATCTACGTTGAAAACCCCTGCAAAAAATTCCAATTTTCAGTTTTTGAGTCGTTTGAGAGAAACGCGGATGATTTATGCCGCGCTTCTCGTGTACATTGCTCCTGCATGGTTAGATATATTTTTGGCCACAGAAGATTCAATTTTGTGGAGCGACATGTTTGGACTCGTTAATTAGTTGGTCCATAAGGCGATCGGAAGAAAGGCCTTCAAAATTAGTTTCTGGAATTGGAACGCTCCCAATTTTTTTATGCCGTGTTCTAAAGATTGGAATGGTTTTATTCGATTCTCTCAGCCTCTCTTCTGAGATGTAGAGATAGGGCATTATACCACCCTTTCACTTCTTTTATGGTGGCTTTTCCCTTATTTTTTAATGATTTAAGTCTCTTGTGTTTTCGGCACGTCATATTCCCAACAAAAGCTAACCTTTTTTCCCCCTTCATCACATCCCTTACAGAACTTTTTCATCCAGGATCCATCCCATAAGGAGGAAAAATACTTCTAACATAATCAAATTTAAGCTGTTTTCACTCGGTAGCAGCTTGTGGTTCTTGGAAGAGGGTTGTACCAATATTTACGAAGCTAAGAATTTTTTTCTCCTTTCTTCGTAATTTTGGATGTGTTGTCCTCAAGAATGTTTTAAAATATGTGGTAAAATAAGCATAGTTTTGGAATAGAAGAGTCTTAACGATATCATTTATCAATTATAAGAATGTTTCACATATTATTTTTGGATGTAAAATATTTGCAAGTTAAACTTTTTTAATTATGACAGCCACTGTAGTTTATTTTTTAAAGTCATCCAAAATATTTTTTTAGCTATGAAAACATTTTCTGGATAGTGAGAAATTAAATTGCCGCAGTTAACTTATTTCGTAAGCACATGGATCCAATGGATGATGTTAATAGAACCTGTAGATATAGATAGATAATCGTCTTTATTAGGGCGAAATTTGGTCCATAAGGTCCATTCTTACATTTAACTCTTCGTCAATATCATGAATATTAAGAATAAAAGTATTACAATGAAGAGTATATAAAATATACAAAACATAAAAAGATATAAGTGAAGACAGATTTAAGTTTGTAAAAACAGGCTACTTCTTCCTAGTAAAACCCACGCAGGAAAACACCCACAGAGAAGGGAGGTGTGAAAACTCGGCGAAAATCCTACTTGGCGTATATATCACAATGGAAAACTACAACAGAATATAGAAAACAGTAAGTACAGTAGAAAACATCGTAAATATAGCATCGCTGTATACCATTACAAATATGCGTATAAAGACATTCAAGTAATATACACATGAAATATAGATAAATATACATTAATTATACATAACTATACATGAAATGTATATATATGTGATAAAGATAAAGAGGATAACAAAATGCATATAATAAAAAAGAGTAGTAGTCAATCATCTATATTTACCCACTTCGATGATAGACCTCTTATAAATCTACTTTACGTAGCTCCAGTAACATATTAACA
Source organism: Tanypteryx hageni (assembly GCA_028673005.1). Classification (NCBI taxonomy): domain Eukaryota; kingdom Metazoa; phylum Arthropoda; class Insecta; order Odonata; family Petaluridae; genus Tanypteryx; species Tanypteryx hageni. The sequence goes on along the minus strand of CM054113.1, from coordinate 75,015,577 downwards.
TCGTTGCATATTTCTCTCTCACGGCTAAAGACCAAAATGTGGATTTGCCGGATAATCTTGACATAATCCACACGGGTGGAGCTAATATCAAGTGATATGTAGGGTTGGATTGGGTGCTATAATTTAATTTTTCGTGTAATTAAAATTTCGTAATCTAATTATACCATGTATTACAAGTACTAAGTATATTTTTATTTGAAATAATAAAAATTATAGTTCTTTAATGTAGATACATTACTTTTTTTAAGCTTACATATCATTTGACATTACCCACACAATTGTGGCTAGTGTTAAGATTATCTGGATAATGTCAGGAAAATATATTTTACACCAATAACTTCGGTCCTTATTCACTAGTTTTAGCTAAATTAATGAGCGTAACATATGAGCAAAATTGTAGTTAAATGTATAATAGATACATTTCTTTTTTTAAGCTTACGTATCATCTGACATTACCCACACACTTGTGGCTAGTGTTAGGATTATCTTGATAATGTCAGGAAAATATATTTTACACCAATAAATTCGGTCCTTATTCACCTGTTTTAGCTAAATTGGTGAGCGTAACATATGCGCAAAATTGGAGTAATTTTGATTATAGTCTTATTATTGTCTTCGACAAATAAATTTGATGACTTTCTTCTATTTAAATACACTAACAATTATGCACGGTACCTTCATTTGCTGCGCGGAAATATGGCAGTGGGTCGAATCTTCTGCCGATTTTTTTTCCTTTAATGCTATTAATACTAGGTTGCTTATAATGCTATTGTGTAACATATTAAGTACCAAATAGATTTAATCGTTGATTTTTTTACGATAACGAAGAAAGATTTACCTGATATTGGCGCTTCTTCTATTTTTGTCCCAAAAACGGATTACCTAACTCATCTTACGGTCGAAATCCATAAAAAGCTCATATCAAAAGCTATAAAGCGGTTTAAAACGCCTTTTGAATCAACGAACAGTTAATTACCACTTAGTGTATATGCTATGAATATCTTATATATTTCCCAATGTTTTATGTCCATTAAAATTATCTTTAACATCAACTGCTTAATAAAAAATATAGTATTTTATTTCATGGAAAATTCGTTTAAATCCTCCGGAATGTTAACGCTGATGCTTTTGATCCCCGATCATTCGACCTTTTCCTCCACCAGAAAGACGGAAACGTCCATGATCAGTGGAATCCGGATGTTTGTTTAAAGCCACGGCTAAGTCTATCCAGAGCCGCGTTTAGGATTTCTCAGGCTTTGTAGTTGGTTCACCGAGGACGCAATTTTTCCGCCAAAAACCCTCTCCTTCGCCGCCTCTGTCATCGCCTCTTTCAATACCACTCGAGAAATGAACTCATTCCCATCTCCGAAACATTCACATCCTGTCGCGAAACTGTGAAATCAGAGAAGTCACGAGGCAAGGAACTAGTTCAGCTTAGGCCGGGATGCAAGACGCGGAACATTAAAAACGAAATTAGACCTAGAAAAATAACACAGCGAGAGCGCCGCATGGGTTAAAAATTCCGAATCCGAAGGTCTCGAGCACCACCGTTTTGCCCTTAGCGCAACGTAAGCGCGCGAATTCCGTGGAGGATTTCCAATTTCCTCCAGATCAGAAGAAAACGCCCTTTCTTCTTCCCAGGGGGAATGAAGAGGGAGGGGAAAGGAAAAAATGTTCGTTTTATGCTTAAGTTTTATCCCAGGAGCGCACGCCCTTCTCTCTAGACTGATTGGGGTGAAGGACTAGGCCATAAAGATGGCAGACGACGTGGTTTCCGTTGGAAAGAGAGAGAATCGTATGCCTTGGCAGCTAAGGGACGTTCCCATTGTGGAAAACGGAGACCGTTTTAATGCAGAGCAAGGAAGAGTTATCTGGGTCGACGATGAATAATGCGTTTCGATGATTTACGAAGAAACTCGCGCCGTTCTCCCATGACCTTATACGAGACAAATCGTTCGTTGTAATTTAAGAGCGTGTGAAGAGTTTATTGTGTCGGGAAAATTCTGAACGGTGGGTAGTACGCACTCGCGTCTTGCCCCGTGTACGTTTTAAGTGCAGGAATCCGAAAATACACGCATCGAAACCTTTTAGCGTCTACCCCTTTTTAACGATCAAAATTTCTCAGAAGTTGATAATTAAGAGCAATATAATTTTCTAAGTAACAACCACCGCTCTGATGACGTTTCATCAAAATCGTCGACCGTTGCTTGAAAGAAGTTCCACACAGTGTGTTTTATAAAGACAAACGCACATATATTTAATGTACACATGACCTTCATATTACATATGTAATTCTCTATCGACGATGAATGGCTTTCAAATCAGCTATTGAATGTATAGTAAGTGTACATGGATTTCCTTTTTCTAGCCAATTCTAATTGTTTTTTACCTATCCTCATCACTAATAGTGTTTGTTTGTATATATGTATATTCATTTCGACTTAGAAAGTGGATTTTCCAAATTATGGACAAATTCATTTTATAAAATAAAGTAGAACTTAAAATTTTAACATAATTCAGGTTCTTAAGACCCAAAAAACTTGAAAGTGGACTCATCCCACGCTATGAAGAGAGAGGGCACAACATTTATCGCCTCTGGAATGTTCTATTAATATACCCTTTTATCCCGCGCAAGTCTTCTTTTCCGCCGGTTATCACATCATAACTAGAGGAAAAACTGTCAATTTGTTGTCGAACATTCATTCGAACAATTCAGAATTGGACTTGCGATTACTTTCCAAATCCCTCTCTTCAAATTTCAATAGTTTCCGCTTTCTTTTCGACCATTAAATATTGGATAAACCTCAAGTTTGATTCATCGGTTTCCATCATGGTGAATAGAACTGAATTATTTTTTTGTGAATGAGTGATTCAATCCAAATTTGCACCAAACGCATGCTATTCTTCTCTCTAATTTCCCCATTACAGTTTATTTTCGCCTACTTTTTCAGTTAATTAAAAGTTTTCCTTTCGTGTATAATTTTAATCTAAAATATTTACGTAGTTTGTCTGGCAAAAATCTTCGCTATCTTTAAGCATAACCTTCGACAAATTTTCTCTCTGGCTATATCTTACCGACGCATGAAATCGAGAAGCGACATGTATATATCGTACTTCAACTTCTTTTATTAATTGCTTCTCCACCTGGGGCTCGGGTTAAATTCGTTCATAAAGTCTATTTTTTTAAGAACCAAGCGATAAGTGCTTTCGTTATTTAAGGTCTAGAACATTCGGTAGAGGATATATTCATTTATAGAATATCCTTTATTTAAGAAACTTTGAGATTTAAAACTACATATTCGTCGCCTCTAATATTCTTTTCTCGCAAGGGAACTTTTTAAATATCTGTGCTCCTATATCCGGTTTAAAGTTTTTTGTTCTCTTCCTGGCCATTGGGTATAAACTCTTTTAGTAAATTCTCCTACTGTTGTTTGTTTGTATACGATATGTATCTTTGAGTTCAAGTGCGTGAGTACATACCCAAATTCATCATTGTACGCATGTATAGCCATTGAGAACATACATTCGAGCACGTACTTCCATCCATTCTCTAATATGTTGCTCTAAGGCTCCCTTAACATCCCCTCCCCCTCCTCTCCCCCCAGCCCATCTCCTTTCTTCTCCCTTCCATTAACTCCTGCTTCATACCCTTTATTGCGACACTACACTTAAGACACACGCTTCCAGTCGACTGCCTCCTTCCCGCGTTTGAAGAAAGCGAGAAAGCCGGGAAGCTTTGGGAATTTTCCATTACTCGCCGTCTCAGCCGCCGCAGTCGGTTTAAGTCCTCAGGATCTTCTACTCTACTTCTCAACTTCTTCTTGCCTCCTTTTTGTGTCTCAAAGCTCAAACACACGCAAGCATATGCGTACTCACAGGGTATTACCGATCATTTGGAGTAATTGTTAGATACTGATAGAGAGACGATATTTTTGCAAAATTTATGTCGTCAATTTTTTCTTTCGTTTGAACACGAGTGTGTTTTCGCTTCAGGATTTTATGGCGTTTGATAAAAGCCAGATTGTGGGACAGATTTTTTACGATTCTTTATACGCAGTAAATTTTTTCCTGTACAAAACGGCGTTTGTGGTGTTGAGCCTTTACGGCTAGAATAATGTTTGCCTCTCATTTAAGGTTCGATTTTAACTTAAGAGTTTTTCGCATAAAGATTAACCTCATTCAATATGTATTTGCTTTAGATCACTTGTTCTCAACCTTTTCAAGATGGCGATCATCAAGTTGTATTTCAGAATATCGAGCGAGCGCCATTATGCTTTTGCAAAAACAGGAACGATCATTAATAAAATCATACCGAAGTTAAAGTTATCCTTAACGCTCTTAAATACGTTCATAAACAAGAGAACCGAACAAATTAAACTATTGGTACTAAGTAATTTAGGTATTGCAGAGTACAGTCAGGCTACCAAAGAGTATAATCAGGCTTCCATATAGTACTACAGTCAGCACAACGGGGCTTGCGAGCTCCTGTTTCCCATGTGCTCCTCTGTGAGAAATGAGGAGCTGAGCATTAGAACTGGAGAATATATATACCCGGGATCTCCTAAGGGTTCGATGCACGGAGCGATTCCGGGAGTGCGTGTGTGTTCCACGGAGGGGCTAGAAGGAAAAGAAAGAGAGTGAGAGGTGTCGAAAGACAACTGGGAAAGAGACAGAAGAGGAGGTGGGAGATAGAAGAGGGACGCAGAAGCTAAAAAAAAAGTGGATGAGGAGGATGCTGCGGTAGGTCGAGAGACCGCGAGGATGGATACCGAGGTATTAAATGGGGATGGGAAAACATTAGCGAGGTTTTAAGTTGTTGACCAGGTTGTCGGAGTGGCGTGCTTTTGAGGGGCAGAGTAAGGGAAGGATAAGAAGAGGGAGAGATCTAGGGGCGGGAAAAGAGAAAGGAATAAAGGAGAAAAAGAAAGAGAAAAGATAACAATAAGGCAACATTAAGATATAAAGAGTGGGAGAAAAAGAGGTGTTTATGGTTTTAGGGGAGAAAAAAGTAGGAGAAAGTGTAAAAGGAAAGTTAAGGGAAGTAGTCTGGGAAAAGAAAGATTGTGTAACAGAGGGGAGGAAAGATCGAGATAGGGACATGCAAACGGAGGGCGCGCGAAAATAAACGAAGAGACGTTGATGGATAAATTTCTTTATCCTGGCGAAATTGAGACTATAAAGTTCTATTTTAAATTTAAAAACGTAGCACGTTAAAAATAGGATTTTAATAACGAAATATTCACATCTTTCAGAGTGTAAGGAATGTGGGCTAAAGATTGATTTTTAGCATTTGATCATTTAAATCTTAAAAATATGATGAAATACGAAATATCCAGAAAAATTTTTGGGGTGAAAACTGGGATTGAAATGCTTCGGTCGTCATAGAAAAAAACACTCCAAAAACACTGGCAAAGATGAGGGAGGCGTGACTAACCTACATGGTTACATGTGTGTGCCAGAGAGAGAGAGAGAGGAAGAGAGGGATAAAACGGTAGGAAGAGGGAGAAAGAAAAAGCGAGTGAAATATTAAGGAAGTAGATAATGTTAGGATTAAAATGAGAAGTAGAATGGTTTTTTAGGGTTGGCGAATGAAAGGATTTTTTCTGTTTTTCGGACTCAAGGGGATACTCGAGGGACTGGCGGAAAACGACGTAAAAATCGGCAAGGGAGGGTGAACCGTTCAAGTTCACGAGCGCGCAAAATTCGTCCTTTTTTTTAAATTCGCCACGGGGGAAAAGCTAATTAAATGGAGTAAAACTCCGTTAACTGCGAAACTTAATAAGACGTCGCGCATGACGAAAAATGGCTTGGGGCTTACGTTGTTTACCGTCTCAGGTTCGAGGCCATTTCGGGCGCTGATAAAAATGGCTCCTAAGGTCATTTCGCTCTCGGGGTGAACGTACCCCATTATCACGACGGACGACCAGTTAGGGAGTGAGACAGAGAAAGGGGAGGGAAACAAAATACCCGATTTAAAGAAAAATAGCTGTAAAAGGTTGATTGCGAGGGGAAAGTGAAAAAGGATTTAGAGATGTAGCCCTCGAGTGGAGGAAGAAAGATTATTCGGTTAGGTAACCGCCAGAAAGAGACGGGAGATGGACAGGGAACAAAAGAGAGACGGAACAAATGAGTAATTATTTGCAAGAGAGAGACACATGAGCGAAACGGAGGATTGAGCCTAGAAAGAAAACAACGAATTGGGGAATAGGCGTGGAGTGAGAGAACACCTTCACTTACATCAGTGGTGCCAAATGCGGCCCGCGAAGGGTTTTTGTGCGGCCCGCGAAGCTATGGTGAAAAAGCAATTCGAAAAATTTAACACAAATTCTCACATTTTTTGATAATGAAAATTTAAATATTGTGATGTTAGCCATGAAAACCTAATTTAGACTTGATTTTCACTTATATGGCAACTCAGAATATGTAGAAAACTTCCGATTTAAACTCTAATCCAGCCCGCCGAAGAATTGGCAACTTCCAATGCGGCCTGCCAAGGCATTCGCAACCACTGATGTGGCCCGCGGTTGGAAAAGTTTGGGCACCACTGACTTACACCACGCACGTTCGATTAAAAAATCTACTCATTAATATTTTTTTCTTATCTTACTTAGAGAAAACAAATCGTTTTTTTTACGCGCTGTATTTATTTGATTATTTTAACTAGCACATATGCTTCCGTCATTACCTTTTACGATGAGATCCATAACGACAACAAAGACAAACACAACCATATCCTCAGCATGATTCGAAGTCAGGACACACCAAGGCCGGCAATAATAAATTGTAAATGCGTAACTATAATAGAGCTTACTAAATTACTGAACCATGGAGAATGAAGAAAAACTTTCACCAGAGTTTTCTCCGGAATATCGTTTTTAATTCGCACACATGTGATCCCTAAGGGATAGTTATTTTTCGTCCAAGTTTCCTCCCCCCGGACTTGGCACGTCGAGAATTTCCTCGTTTTTCGCGGATGACCCCTTTATCACCTTGAGAAATTATTTTCAACCGCCTGCGGACGTGATTCGACATTTTCGGACGGACGCCGTTGAAGAAAGTGGATAACAGCGAAGATCGAGAGTGAAGGGTACGAGGATAGGGAAGGAGAAAGGTGTATTGAGAAAGAGGGAGTGCGAACAGAGAAACAAGTAGGAGAAGGCAGAGACGGAGAACTGACGGCGGCAGAGGGAAAGATAAAGAGGGAGGATAAAGAAGAGTGTAGCAAAAAGAGAGGAAGGTAAAAGAGGATGGATAAATTTAGGAAATGGAGTAATCCGGAGAGTTAGAAAGATAGAGAGAGGAACGGACAAATGTGAAAGAAAAGGCGAGGAAAAGAAAGGAAAGAAAACGCGAAAATAGTTAAATAAAGGAGAGATTACAATAGAGAAAATTAATGAAAAGGTGTAATACAATTAGGAAAAAAGTAGAAATACTGACAAGATGGAAAGGAGTGAAAATGAGAACGAAGATAAATTGGTAATCGATAAAGGAACGCCGACTGAACCATACATTTCAACTCCTAGTGAAGTATATGTCGGAGAACTTATCTTAGGAGGTACTAGAAATAACTAAAGCGCCCATTTATGTCGTAAGACACTACCACCATGGCCTGCTGTAGTAGGAAGCGAAGTTAGTTTTTACCTAAAACTATTAGAGATCACAATTGGATACAGCCTGTTAGTGAGATTTGTTAGGTTTTCTGATCCACTACACCCCCTGCCACCCACTTATCTGGTGAATTGCAAGATATTATGTAGATATAACTTACAGACACATACCCGGAGAGAGCCAGAAAGAATAGGGTTAAAACAAGGTCGAAAAGACGCAAAAGAAGAAGAGAGAGATATAGGTAATAGAAGAAGAGATAGAGAAATAAGACTTTTAGTAATAGCATTAGCGGCCAAAGGGAAGAGACGGATGATGGAAGGAAGCGAGGAACGGGTAAGTAGAAAAGGACGGTGTTAAAGGAGTGAGAAGGGACGGACTCCAAGAGATGCGAGAGAGAGTGAGCAAAGAGAGTGGGGGAGTAGAAAAAGGTTTCAGAAGATGAGAGAGAAAGATTCAAGGGAAGTAGAAGAGGAGGCGTGACGAAGGGGAGGTAGGGACAGGCGAGGGGGAGAGAGGCAAAGTGGAAGAGGTAGGCGGTGATGGAGGGAGTTATGGGATTCAGAAAAGTCCCACACCTGTGTTTTCTAGACCCATCAAAACCGTCCACCGGACCAAATAAAGCCCATTGAGGACCTGCTGCTGCCTCATCCTCGCTGACACACCCTTTCTTATGTGTCCTCTCTTGCTCTCTCCCTTCCTCCCTCCCCTTCCTCCACCCTCCCTCCTTTTCCTGCTTCCTTTCCTCCTCCCTCACTCTCTTTCCTCCTCCCTCACTCTCTTTCCTCCTCCCTCACTTTCTTTTCTCCTCCCTTTCCTCCTCCCACCCTCCCTTTCCTCCTTCCACCCTCCCTTTCCTCCTCCCTCACTCTCTTTCCTCCTTCCCTTCTCTTCCCTTCTCCCTCTAGAACCTTCATCTCGGATATTTCCGGGAGTAAAGCAGGAGCATCCCACCCCTACCTTATCTCTCTCTCCTCTCCTCCTTCCCTCTCTCTCCCTCCCTCCTCTCAACCTCTTCATCCTTCTACTTCTCCTCTCCCTCCCATACCTCCCCCCTTTTGCGGCCACCTTACGTAGCTCATGCGTCGACACATACGCCTCAACATCTCTCTCCACCCCTCTATTTTTATAAGTAGTGCCACCAAAGGAGCAAGCGGCAAGGTGTCTCTCACTCCCCCTTTCCGTCTTCGTGCGCATACCACGCTTCGACGCTCTCCGAGAGAGTGTGTGAGAGAAATAGGGAAATCTTCCCTTTTGACCACGTTGGAAACGATCGGGTCTTCCGGCCCATGAATCTCGCTCCACGCGTCTTCATGACTCCTCTCCCTGACTCCTTTCCCTCTTCGCTTGGTGCCCTCCGAGGGATCTTTTAATAGAAGTCTGCCTCTGGTGGGGGACCGAGCCTCACTCTCCTTCCTCTAAACTCGCCGCCTCTCCTGTTTTTCTTGCCCCCACCTCGCTCATACACACCTTCCCTCTCTCTCTCTCTCTCTCTCTCTCTCTCTCTCTCTCTTCTCTCTCTCTCTCTCTCTCTCTCTCTTTCTCTCTCTCTCCCTTGTGAAAGAGTGCGGGATGATGGAGCGGGGTGGAGCTGGAGGCATGCGGGGTTTGGTTTGCTGACTTGGCCGGGGTACGAGTCTCCTTATGCGCCCCCTCCCCCGCCTCCACGCCCCCCATGTGAGCGTAGCTAGGCTTGCCAAGTGGTGGCGTCCAAAACGGTGACGAAGGAAGCGGCAATCCTTCCTCCATCTCTCGCTTAACCTACCTCTCATTCTATGCTCCTCTAAATCAGACACACCCTTATCCCCCCTCTCTTTCTCTCCCCTCTCTTACTCCATCTACCCACTACCCCCCCTCTCCCTCTAGCCTTTCTTACTCTATCTTCCCCCTCTTTTTCTCTCTTTCCCTCCCTATCTCTCTCTCTCTCTCTCTCTCAAAAACACAGTGACTTCCTCCTATTTCCTCTCACCTTACCTCTTCTACTGTACACTCGCTCTTTCTCTTACTTCCATTTGGCTTTTCCCATTGAAATTAATGTCGGTATTTTTTGGGTTCTTTATGTGGATTAAATCTTGTTCTACTTCACGTTTTAAATTTCAACGCGTTTCTATGTTGTTTTATTTCCATGCATTATGTTATTGAGTTACATCGTATTATTTGCGGTTGATGAATTGATTTAGGTGTAAGAGTGGGCTCTCTAGCTTCAGTCTCGCCCAAATAAAGGCACCAATCAATCAAGCAATCAACCCCATCTGCTTCCCTCATCCTTTTCTTCCTCCTCGTCATCCTCTTCATTACTCATCATTTTATCCCTTTTTCCTTTCTTCTGCTTTTATTTCCCTTTCCCCCCTTGCTGTTTCTAGCTCTCTTTACCCTCGTCCAACTCTTTCTCGCCATCTCTCCGGCTCTCTTTCTCTCTCTCAACCTTTTTCTTTTTAGTGCTCTCGTACACAACTTGGCGCCAAATCGCCTTTCGTTTTTCTTTTATATTTTCGCATCAAATCACATCCGGGAGAGACCTTGAGCTATTGCTCACGTCATTCGAGTACGTAACAACAACCGACGGAATTCAAGGTGCCTAAATTGTGCGAACCCGATCTATATTTAATTAACGTGACGAAAGATTTGTCTAGACGGCCGCGAACAAAATATTATCCATTCGACGCGCCATGAAGCGATCAAAATAGTCATAAAAACACATCCTCCGCGTAAAAATTTCGCACCTATGAGATCGCAGGGCGGAAAACATGCGAAAGATAATTTTTTGAAGTTATTTCCATAATGAAGACTGATAACGCATTTAAAACGTTAACGGCCGTTTGAAAGGATCTTGGCGTAAACAGCGCACACGTCATCTCTCCTTTAAAGTACTCGTAAGGGATGAAATTGCGTCATTAATTAAAGCACTTCATTTGCCCCATCGCGAAAGTCAAGGCTTTACCATCTGCCTTTTCCATGAATCACGCCGCGAGCGACCTTCTTATTCCTCGTCTCTCTCAAAATACTCCCACGGTGTCCAAACTTGCCTTCCTGGATCAGAAATGTTCCCACCCATCATCTATCGTCTGATTACGAAACGGAATTATTCTAGGTGAAAATATGCCGTGCGGTTTATTCATTGCGCCGTCAATGAACTCACGTGACACGAAGCTTTAAACTCGATGACATTAGACGCGTCAAAATCCTCCCTGCTAACCACGGCTTGCCACGACGCCTTGTTTATTCCGTTGGTGAGACGATTCTGATTCATCTGACACGTCTTTCGAAATGGTATTATTCTCGGCATTCTCTCTTCTGCTAGCTTCGTCGCCTCTAATTCTCGTGCAACGTAACGTCGATTTCAATCGAACACAGGGAAATGTTGAAGAATTATTTCTCTCCGATCGCCGTAAAAAGATTGGGAAAAACAGGTTCGCATTTTGGCTGCAAAGTGAATTCTGAAAAAGATCCTTTTTCATGGTTACTATTATTACTGCCCCGATTTAGCGCCACTGTTCGTCCATTACTGACATTGGCGATAAAGCGAGAATGGCGGTAAATCGAGGTATATGCTTGCTCTATGTAATCATAATACGTAAGTTCTGTTCACAGCGATTCATGGACGGTATGCGGGGGTGGCACTATATAGGGGGTGCTAAATCGAGGTCTGACTGTAGTTTATCGGTTTGACTTGAGCCATAAGGTGAGCTAGATAATTATATTGCGAAGCAAAGGTACGTTGACTTAAAATTAGATATATATGGGAATGAGCTTCACGGCACACATACAATGACGAGTTCTGGAAAAAAATAAATTTTAATTGTTAAAATGCGCCGAGAGAGACGCCTATAAATTATGCTTTTATCATACATTTCTTGTTCCTTTTTCAAAAAAGTTTTGATGGTTTTCTCCATTATAACCTAGGTATTACTTGATTAACATCAGTTGTCAGGATGGCCGAGCGGTCTAAGGCGCCAGACTCAAGGTTCTTCCTTACTCGCATTGTGGCGAGTTATGTGCATTCTGGTCCTCGTAAGAGGGCGTGGGTTCGAATCCCACTTCTGACAAAATTTTTGTCGGCCTAGGTAGGTAGGTAGGTTTTTTAGAGTTTAGCTACAAGTGCTTTGGTCGCGGGTTCGAATCCTTTCATGGTGTTCGTCTTTGTTATCGTAGTTACGCTCATTGTAAAGTGCTATTTATGAGCAAGTTAAAGATAAATAAATAAATATAAATCTGATTTAAAAATGAAGTAAATTAAAAGACAGAGATTTTCCTAATCTAAAATTAATTAAGTTATATATTAATAGATTTTGTCAGGAAGGCCGAGCGGTCTATGGCGCTAGACTCAATGTTCTTCCTTGCTCGCATTGTGGCGAGTCGTTTGAATTTTGGTCCTTTTTTGCGTTTTTTCTGTCCTTGGTAGAGGGGTGGTTAGCGTATGACAGCTCCCAATGCCAGGATCGTGGGCTTCGAATCTTACCGAGAGCGTGATCATATGTGTCCGTCATTGTTGCCCTCATTGTGAAATCCCAAAAAATGCTTTTTATGAGCTAATTCAAAATAAATTTATAAATAATATTTTGATATTAAACACCTTAATTATAAATTATATAGTATAATTTCATCACATTTGCAAATTAATGATTAAAAAACATCGACCAGATTATAGCAAATGTCTATCGTGCTGCTCTTTCTCACTGGAAAAAAATAAATTTTAATTGTTAAAATGCACAGGGAGAAACGCCTATAAATTATGCTTTTATCATACATTTCTCGTTCCTTTAAAAAAAAATTTTCATGGTTTTCTCCATTATAACCTAGGTATTACTTGATTAACGTCAGTTGTCAGGATGGCCGAGCGGTCTAAGGCGCCAGACTCAAGGTTCTTCCTTGCTCGCATTGCGGCGAGTTCTGTGTATTCTGGTCCTCGTAAGAGGGCGTGGGTTCGAATCCCACTTCTGACAAAAATTTTTAGTGTTTAGCAACCAATGCTTGGGTCGCGGGTTAAAATCCTGCCGAGAGCACGGTTGTGTGTGTTCGTATTTGCTATTGCTGTTGCGATAATTGCAATACGCCGTAAAATGTTGCTTTTTAGCTAGTTAAAAATAAATAAATAAACTCTAGAGTAATTCCACTAAGGATTTATACTGAAGAAGTTTCATTACAACCGAGACGGAAGCGTAAAAATTACTGTTTTTACGGTAAATGTTTTTACTTAGACATTATATCATACACAGTAATGCATCCAGCCTTCATTCATCAATTCAGTCCTGGACTCATTAAATTGTCTGCACATGTAATTTTACCAGCCGAATATTCGCTGGCATTTATATCTTTTTTAGGTTTATTGCTTAAGAACTAAATTTCTTTTTACTGAACCATTTAATATTTGAACAAAATTATTTATATATTAATCAAGACACAGGAGAGAAACTAGATCTTTGAACACATTAACTTCATATGCTGACGGCTTCGTAATAATCATAATTCATTACGATTTAACATGACCTGACTATTTTATGTAGGATAAAAGTTACCATATCGAACAATAGATCGCATTCGTATGACTTTCTACTGTTCGCGGAGATGCACTGTCCATTAATCGATTTTTACTTTAAATGTATCCATCATATTCGCCATGTTCTTCCTTTTTTTATTTTGCCAATTTTCAAACACTGTATTTTCTTTCTGTAAGACATGTTTTTTCTCGGCCATTACGATTCACGTAATGCGTTTAAGGTATAAATTTCAGGCGAGTGATTTCCGAATTTTCGCTTTATATCCTGAACGTTGTGCAACCAAATTGCCGTTCCTAGGTAATGGGAGATAAAAGGTGGCGTGTTCTTAAGGGTATCAAACGAAGAGATGCGTCATCACCAAAATCTTCCGGATGATATATCGCTTAACATTTAGGGTCTTGCGGGAATAGAACGCTGCTTTTATGCCCAATCCCTTATCCCTGACGTGACCTGGGCTGCACCAACCCCCTTTTTGACTAACGCAGCGAGGGCCAGATCAATCGAGTCAACTCACGCGCGAATTTTCGCTCCTGCAGTCCTCATTTGTTTACTTGACTCCCTCTTCTCCTTTTGATGTGGAAAGGGTCACGGCCGGACATATAAATTCTAAAACGAGAACATTCGTCGCATTGCACCATGCCAAGCGCTTGCTTTTCGAAACGGGATTTTTTAAACAAAAGACTCGACGCATGAAGTACCGTATGTAGAAAAAAACGTTAATTTAGCCTGCGAAAAATGTTTTTAATAAAAATACAATAATTTACCCCGTATCTTTGCGAAATGTTTTAGATTTGAAAAAGTAATTGCGAACAATAATTGTAAATTTTCAGATTAGCTATATTTCTATGAGAGAAAGATAAAATATGCAGCATTCGCAATTAAGCGAATTTTCACAAGCTACATATTTGGCGTGAGATTAAACTCAATATTCCTAACTTATATAAATTATTAATTCTCTGTTAATTAATTCTTGAAGCACTTTAAGATGTTTCGGAGAAATTGTTTGGTTATTATTGATTTCGTCTTAGAGACAGTAGGTAAGTTTCTTTAACTCGAAAAAATCGCATAGATATGTCATAATGCACGAATTTTGACTTATCTTAAAAACTGTCACCGAAAAAAATAAAACCGAAATGCACTTTGGTAAAACAATTCATATCTGCTGACTTGAAATTATTCCCTCTTCTGTCGTATATAAAGAACCATAAAAAATTACTCGTCCATATTGATGGAAATTAACCCCCCAAAAGGAATCTGACACTGCAGGCTTACAAATTTATCCAGAAAGGTTTTGTTTTGTGATGTTACGGATGGTAACTAGACACGCTCACATAACTACATACTATGTTTACATGTATAGCCAATCTGACGCGTTCAGAGGATGAAGTTAGCATAAATGCTTCCGTCAGCGGGCAGTTTGAAGAAGGGTTCAAAAAAGAAAAATTAGTTCTATTATATCGCGCATTGACAAATATCTCACGATTATTCTCCATTTGTATCCCAATTACATGAAAAACATCATAATTTCCGTGTTGTTTCGAATACTTTTTGAAATAATTTCGCGATTCTTAGGTAACTTCGCTTTCGGATAAATTTTGTACTCCATGCAATCCGTTTCTTTCCTAGAGGAATACAAACGACTTATAATTACATTCGACGTTAATATGCTGAAAATCTACTTGTGATTCACTTAAAATACATGTTAAGATGTATCGTTTCAAGATCTAAAGATGACTTTCAGTATCTTTAAGGTTTTTACGAGAAATGGCTTTCAGACTACTCGACTAAAATGTGATGAATTTAAATATTATACTGTGTAGAGTTTGTGCGAATAATTTTCGACTACAATAAATGATCATTTTTTCCTTTTCAAAGAATTCCACAGCATTCAAAAATCAGAACGTATCATACGCATCTACATTAACGCTAAGGTAGAAAGGAATTTTCAATGCGGGAAAATTTTGAAGGTGAATTTTAAAGTAAAAAAGTCAGTGAACATTAATTCTTGGGAAAAATTTAATTCGTGATCTAGAAAAACGTCACTACGCCGTTTCAAAAAAATTAATGGTAAATGACATGTTTGAAACTCGCGATAGGTTTTAAAATTCATCTAAAACATCTCCGGTAGTAAATAACGACCGTAAGATTAATGAATATCGAAAGAGGAGAATTTTTCTTACGACACGGAAGATATTTCACTCCTCACTATGTATATTTCATCTAAACACGCACACCGATTTTATCGTTTTTCATCCTTTTCCATACGTATTCTTTACATGAAAATTTTCCTTTCCTGTCTTTACGAGAAATAATCGTTTTAAAGTGAATCTCTAATTTATCATTATAAATTCTATGATAAAATATACGATTCTGACCAAATGAAACGTTCCTGAGAAATGATAAACATAGGTATCGTCTATCATTATATATATAGAATTTTTAACGGAAAAACAAATTAAAATATCAAAATTTCTATTATCCCCATTTCGTTTTTTTTACAAATCCTACATTTTAAAAAATTCAGCTCCGTAGCACATTCGGAAATACATAAACCTTGAAAATTTATAAATGTAATCTGTTCTTAGATAAATAAAAACCTTTTGAATTGAATTGAATTGGTTAAAAAATTGCGAATTTTTAGCGGGTACATTGTTGCACTTTTTCAAGATTTTCGTTTTTTCTAGTCGGTTTTGCACAAAATCCTACCTAAGAAAAAAATTTCGACTAATTTTTGCAATTTTAAGAATATTACACTTTTTCCACATTCCGTTAATAATGACACATTTCTGCCAAATTGTAAATTTGTAGCACATTTAGAAGTGAAATAACATTTAATGTAATTGTTTAAATTCAAATAATTTTTGGAATTTTAAAATTTTTCGCATTTTTGACATTTTCGGGATATTTGACATTTTTGGGATATTTGAAATTTAGAGATATTTGTAATTTCTGAAATTTTTGGGTTTTTTCAATTTTTGAGATTTTTAAAAATTTTTGGGATTATAGAAAATTTTTCGATTTTTATAATTTTTGACTTGAAATTTTTATGATTTTTGAAATTTTTGGAATATTTAAAAATTTTCTAGCTTGAAATTTTGGGCATTTCTGAAATTTTCAGGATATTTGACATATTTGGGATATTTGAAATTTTCGGGATACTTGAAATTTTTGGGATATTTAAAACTTTTAGCATTATTGAAATTTTTGGGATTTTTTTAAATTTTTCGAATTTTTGAAATTTTTCGAATTTTTTTAATTTTTGGAATTTCTGAAGTATTTAGCATTTTTGGAATTTTTGAGATATTTGTGAAATTTTTGAAATTTTTTAAACTTGTCGAATTTTTGGAATTTTTCGGATTTTTGTTATTTTTGAAATATCTGCAATTCAAAGAATTTTAAAAATTCCAAATTTTAAAAAATTCGAAAATGTTAAAGAATTCAAAAATTCGAAAAATTTCAAAAATTCGAAAAGTTAAAAAACTTCAAAAATTAAAAAAATTCGAAAAGTTTGAAAGTTTCCAAAAATTCCAAAAAAGCGAAAAATTTTAAGTTCCAAAAACTTCAAATTTTCAAAAAATTCAAAAAATTTCAAATTTTTGGAATTTTTGAGATATTTGTGAAATTTTTAAAATTCGAAATTTTTTTAACTTGTCGAATATTTGGAATTTTTCGGATTTTTGGTATTTTTGAAATATCTGCATTTCAAAGAATTTCAAAAATTCCAAAATTTTTCAAAATTTCAAAGTTAAAAAATTTCAAAGATTCAACAAATTTCCAAAATTCAAAGAATTTCATAAATGTCAAAAAT
This sequence comes from Tanypteryx hageni, assembly GCA_028673005.1. Taxonomy (NCBI): domain Eukaryota; kingdom Metazoa; phylum Arthropoda; class Insecta; order Odonata; family Petaluridae; genus Tanypteryx; species Tanypteryx hageni. The sequence goes on along the minus strand of CM054113.1, from coordinate 74,998,666 downwards.
TTGAAAATTTTCAAAAATTCCAAAATATTCAAAAAAATTTTAAAATTCCAAAAATTCAATAAATATCAAAAATTCAAAAATTTTCAAAAATTTAAAAAATTCTAAATATTTCGAAAATTCGGAAAATTCCAAAATTTTAAAAAATTCCAAAAATTTCAAACCTAAACAGTTATATATTTTTTAAAACTTGTATAATTTTTAACGGCAACAAAAATTAAAATTTCTATAATCCCTATTTCGTTTTTTTTTTACAAATCCTATCTATAAAAAATTCAGCTCCGTAGCACATTCGGAAATACATAAACCTTGAAAATTTGTTTAAACAATTGCGAATTTTTAGTGGCTGTATTGTTGCACTTTTTCAAGATTTTGGTTTTTTCTAGTCGGTTTTGCACAAAATCCTACCCAAGAAAAAAATTTCGAATCTCCAGCTCATCTGGAAGTGCCTAAACATTAGTATCCTCCTTATATATAGACGTTCCTTACAGAGGAGGATATAACATACTAGTAGAAGGTGCTTGCATACTGCAAGCATTTCATCTCACCTTGAAAAAACATTTTTCAGACATATTTCATCATTACAATTTTTTTTTAATTCTAAAGATTTCACCTTTTTTCCCGTATGTAAAATAATAGATTAAAACAATCCCCAAAATTTGCAATTTTAAGAATTTTATACTTTCTCCATTATGGGGTACTAATGCTACCCATTTCTGCCAATTTTTAAAGTTATAGCACTTCTAGAAGTGAAATAATATTTTTCTAATTGTTTAAATTTTAAACATTTTTAATGGCCGCTGCAATATATTTATGGAGAAATTCATATGTTTATTTGTGCAAATGCACTACTCTGTAAATAACTTGAAAAGTTCAGCTTCCTAGCTAATCTGTCTGAAAAATAAATGTTTTTTCAAGGTGAGATGATATGCTCGCAGAATGCAAGCACTTTCTACTAGTATGTTATATCCTCATCCTCCTCTGTAAGGAACGTCTATATATAATGATATATAGGAGGATACTGATGTTTAGGCACTTCCAGAAAAGCGGCGGACTAGAAATTTTTTTGTCTGGAAGATTATGTGCAAAACCGAATAGAAAAAACGAAAATCTTGAAAAAGTTCTACAAAGCGGCCGCTAAAAATTTGCAATTTTTTCAACATTATTTCAAGGTTTATGTATTTCCGAATGTGCTACGGAGCTGAAATTTTTTATGTAGGTAGAATTTGTAAAAAAAACGAAATAGGAATTATAGAAACTTGATTTTAATTTATTTGGCAGTTAAAAAGTCTTAAAGTTTAAAAAAATAGGTAAATGTTTAGATACTACGGGACGAGTTAGGTAGCTGAAATGTTTACATTATTTAGAGCATATTATAAATGAACGAATAAATATTTCAATATCTCCATGAAATTGTTATTGCAACCGTTAATGATGTTTAAAATTTAAATAATTAGATAAATGTTATTTCACTTCTAAATGTGCTACAACTTTAAAATTTGGTTGTAATGTGTGGCATTATTACCTTATTGTGGAAAAAATATAATATTCTTTAAATTGCAAGTTTTAGGGATTGTTTTACTTCATTATTGTTCCATAAGGAAAGAACAAAAATCGGTGCCGAGGTGAAATCTTTTGAATTAAATAAATATTTCCATCGATGAAATATTTCTCTGAAAAATTAGTTTCTCTTCAAGGTGAGATGAAATGCTTGCAGAATGCAAGCACCAACTGATTGTAATAAATATAGTGATACCTGTTTTTAGTAACTAGTGCATCATTCTACATGAAACACGAAACTTCGATTCATATCTAAAACTGAATAAAATAACCCAAATTATAGACTACATATAATGATATTGACAAATTCTTTTTGCCAGAAAGAGCTTCGGAATACGGTTCTAACCATTAATAACTACGTAGCTTATACCGTAGATTCGGATATAACGCCGGTCTTCCTTCTTCCCTTATCGTTCAGTAATGAATTTGAATAATAATTCACTACGCGGACTAGGCCTTGATTTCAGCATTTTCCCATAATTTGCTATTTTTATGGATTATATATAATAATTTATTTAATCTATTAAGTTGTATGGAAATACTGCATTGAATCAGTAGTAGCGTTATGGTTAAAATATTGGAGGCTTTATAACGCCAGTCACTGTGTCCCCACCGAAGTTCGCGTTATATCCGAGGACCACTATACTGAATATATACCTATATTGAAGGTAGCAAAATATCTCTTCTTTAATCTGATTAAAAAGTAACTTATGAGCGACTTTTTTTAGTGCTGTGTCGTTCGGCATTTATTTCGCGTAGTTCAAATTTTATGACGTGGTATTCGACCTCAGCGAAAAATCTTTTCCTGAACGTTACTCGTAATAACTTTGAAACAGAAAAAATTCTGCTATGACCGGGAATCGAACCCGGGTCTTCCACTTGTCGGGCGGATATTCTACCACTGAACTACCTTAGCAGATAATCTTTTCTGTTTCTGAACGCGGGTGTTTTTCTTAGTTGGGTCCGGGCTAGCGAAGCTAGTATCAACCAGCCCCAACGGACGTCCTCCAAGAGAACGTCAAAGAAAACCCCTCCCTCTCAATTGGTGAGATTGCCAAAGCCAGAAATTGATGGAATAATAGAAACTATGCAGAAAGGCATAAGTTGTAATTTTTGGGAATAACTTTGAAACAGAAAAAATTCTGCTATGACCGGGAATCGAACCCGGGTCTTCCACTTGTCGGGCGGATATTCTACCACTGAAGTGGAAGTGGAAGACCCGGGTTCGATTCCCGGTCATAGCAGAATTTTTTCTGTTTCAAAGTTATTCCCAAAAATTACAACTTATGCCTTTCTGCATAGTTTCTATTATTCCATCAGTTACTCGTAATACCAAGAGAATGAATTTTTAAATCAAATAATTAGTTAAATTTTCTCGAAAAAAGCTCGAAATTACGCAGGTTGTGTAAAATGTGTTGCCATCTTAGCATCAAAATTTGTGGCACGGAATATTTATGGTTAAATAAAATTTAAACTTAAACATTGTACTGAAGAACTGTCTACAATTTTACGTTTGAGGTGGTAGTAACTATTATTCGATTCTCTTATACGTCCTGATATAAAATACACACGCATCGCACTCCACTCCCATGGAGGCATTCCGGTTTAAAACATCATTGAGGAAAGTTTCCGTGACGACGGCGGCGGCATGATCATTTATAGTAGCAGCACATACTACGGCGATTAACAATTTCCTCATGTTCACGGTCGGGAGAAAAAACAAGGTGATTGAATGCCGGAATAGTATTCGAACGGGGAATTCAAACGCGCCATTGATTCCCGCGACCGCATTCATTCACCTCCGCGTAGCTACCTATCCCTACCTCTCTCTATATATACCTCGCGATATCGATTAGTCCTTCGAAGGGTAGGCGTCATTTTCCATCTGGAAGCAATGCGCTAGATGGACTCCAATAACTCTTGCATCGCCTTACTCGTCTCGACCGCTACCCCAGCTCTCTCTCGCCATCCTACATTCTCATTTTATCCCGACGCAAACAACTCATACGCCGCGTGATCGTCCCACGGCACTCCGACGGAATAGCATCGGATCTCTATATTTATCCGTTGATGCACTCGCAAACCGAGGGAGGTTCGAGGGCACGACGCGCTAAAGCCCAGGTGATCCTAACGGGAATGACATTTCCCATCCCTTCTATCTTCCTATCTCTCCGCACTGCCTTAAATTTCCGGATTTTTTTATCATCCCGTCTGTCGTTGCTCTCCTGCATTCCTAACCTTCTAACCTCCTCTCGCCCTCTTTTCCTTCACTCTTTCCGTCGTATGCTCGACTCTCTCTTCTGTCTCTCTATCCCCTTTTCTCTCTTCCTCCGTCATTCTCACTCCATTTCCCTTGCCCATTCCTTCCTTTCTCCCTCCCTCTCTTCCTAGCTTCCTACCTCCTCTCTCCATCTCCTCTGTGCATCTCGCTACCTTTCTCTACCTTTATCTCTTTTTCTCTCTCCCTTTCTCCCTATACCTTTCTCTCTACTTTCCTTTCCTTTCTACATTTCTCTATCTGCACCACGCTACATTTCTCTCTGCATCTCTCTTCCTTTCTCTCTACCTTTCTCTCTGCCATTCCTTTTCTAGCTTTTTCCCTTCTTCCTCTTTCCATTTCTTTCTCCCTTTTCTCTATCTCTCATTTTATTACGCCTCTCACACTCCCGCTCTCTCTCTCTTTTTTCTATCTCTGTTGCTTTCCCTCATCTACTTTACTGTCCTCATATCTCCAATCGACTTTCATGTTAACCCCTCCTTGCCCCTCTTCTCTTGTTCCCCTCCTCCCCTCCCCTTCTTCCTTCCGCTCCTACCCCCAGCACACCATCTCGTCCCCTCCCTTCTACTTTCATCCCTTCCTCCACCCGAGGGTTCCTTACACTTGGTGACTCTCCAAATCTTTCTTTTCGCGCCTAAACACTCGATTAACGCAAAACGTTTTAAGTTTTCTTTCTTCCGCCGCTATTGAGGAGGAGGTTGTAATTTTTGTTTTTACGAGGAGCTTTTCGTGGGTTATTGCGCCGTGGGCTACAAAGGGATACATCGGCGAATGGGCGTTTATTTTTATTTTAAAGCGATGGGAATTTTTGGAACGTATCACGAGCGATCATTTTGCGTAATTTTAGGCGTTGAAATTTTTAGTGAAAGTTCGTCCGGTAGCGATTTTCAAAGGCATTCGAAATAAACCCGTTCGGAGGTTAACGCGCGTCGGTTTTTCTTTGTTTGTGCTCTTTGTTTTTATCAGTAGCGACTTTTGTCTGAGAAAGATTTTCTCTCTTCATAGCGAAATTCAGGCGTTTCATGTTCTTGTAGATACTTGATGTGACCAAACATATTTTTAATTCTGAGGGCTTCCGGCAGTTTTAGAATATGTATTTTAAGCCGTTTATAGAATCCTGTTTCGGATGCGCTTTAAATACATTTAAATGCCACAGGGTAAACATTCTTCTAATGTAATACCTTGATACTTCTAAGTGCAAGGGCGCTGTATTAGGTAAGATTTTTCATGCTGTGAAATTAATCATGTGTTGAATATCTAAGAACAAATTATGTACTTAAAGTTTATGAATTAAACACAGAGGTAAACATTCAAGAGAAAATTATCGATTACACCTTACGGCTGAAATCAAGTCGGAAAAACTGTTCAAATGCAACTTTTTTAGAGTCTAATTTCTGTGAACTGCCAGTGATGACGGTTACTTCGTATCCGGAATGCGCATCTGGTTTTCCCAAATTTTTATTGATGTTGGAGAAGCATTTTCGACAGAAAAAAGCGTTTGATGATCGATAGCCGGTAACCACTATTTTTCCTGCATGTTAATCGCTTCTTCAACGGACGGGGGACATTTTAGATTAATATTGAGCCGGAAGAACTTAATTAAATCATCAAGACCGGGAATAACGCTTAAATTAGTAAATAAGTAGGTTTGTGCACGAATTTTCCGTGGCACATATGTGCTTTTCGTCAAATTCGCCATAGTGTAATCATATATTAATGTATTTGCTTTGAAATCAGAAAATTATTTTTCCTTATATGGTGGTAGCCCTGCTTTATAGATACGCTCGAAACATATTCATTTCATTTTACCATTCTATACTCGCCGTACAAGCGAAATTACTTAATGAAATCGGTTCAGCTAAAAACTTCAAACTCATAGCTACAGAAAAATTATAACCCTATAGTGTGGTAGCCCTGTTCAGTCGACCCGGTTGAAATATGATGTTTTGGTTAGTTATTTATATGAAAATTATATGTACCATATTGGATTAAAATTCATGCTACCAGTTCTCTATAAATACGTGTAAAAATAAAATTTTACTTTTTACTGTGGTAGCCCTGCTCTTTTTCTCCGCTTTAAACATCTTGATTTTATTATGATATGTCGTACAAATCTTATATACAGAATTTAGTTGAAATCCCTTTAGGCAATTCCTTCCAAATCCGTAATTACTGAAAGAATTTAATTTGTAAGTGTGGCACCCCTGTTTGTTTGATATGGTCCAAATATGCTATTATGGTTTTGTATATATGTGTATATTACAATTTTTAAATTTGATTAGAATTGATATGAACAGTTCAACACAAATACTTGTAACAATTTTTGTATTAATTTTATTGTGGCAGCCCTGCTTTCTATATCCATACTAAACATCTTGATTTGGTTTTTTTATGTTACACGCCTCCTTCTACAAAAGTTCATTGAAATCGGTTCAGCCAATTCCTTCCAAATTCATAATTATCGAAAAGTTTAACTTTGTAATTGTGGCACCCCTGCTGAGTAGACCCGGTCCAAATATGCCACTTTGGTCATTAATTTATGTGAATATTATATGTGTCAAATTTGGTTAAAATCGGTTCAGCCAATTCTTCCCTGATATATGCGTACGGACGGACGGACATCACGAAGATAATAGTGCTTTTCAGCAATGACGAAAAGCACTAAAAAGATTCTAGTAAAATCGCCCCTCCCAATAAATTTTTCAAAGGGAAGTGCAGAACTACCATAACGGACTTATCAGCTAATTCCAAAAACATTTACCGGTCGCTCGGCGCATCCTTCCTTCCTCATTTGTGTCCAGATCTCTTTTGCACCGAGTCGACCGAAGGTTACTCGAAATTGTCGGTTCTTTCTTTCCGAGTTTCCAGATGCTACTGCGAATACCCCCATTCCCGTAGCCGGGGTCACCAAATGATCCCGGAAACAGTGCCCGGATAGTAGGAAGCGCATCACACACACACACACGGCCTACCAACATCCCCATATACCCGGATGGAGGTAAATACGGAACGTTCATTTCCTACCCTTTTAAATCCAGCTAGGCGCGTAACTTCGGGAGAGCTATAAAATGGTTCTTGTTTTTTCAGTTCTTTGTCCAGCGGATCCCAGCTAATACACGTCTCTTTCACCTCCCCCCTCCCGTCCAATAACTTTTAATACACTCTTTCATCCTCTATTTTCCTCTCCGCCCCATTTACACCCTCACTCCTTTCGGTAAGCTTTCACTCGATCAGTCATGGTGTGAGGTCACATAATCTTCCCTTTTCTCATGGCCCGTTTCCAAATCTCATTGGTTCAAGACAAACGCCCAGCCTCTTTCCTAATTTTACCTTTATATGCCGTTTCTGGGCAATTTAATCCCCTGCTTTCCAAGTGAAGGGTTTATCGCGCCCCATCTCCGGAAAAAAGAATAGGCGTTTTTTACAACTTTCGTTTTATTGCTATTGATAATATATAATGTGCTGATCATACTCCTTAAAATAAAATCATCCGAAATATGCTAAAACTTTATAAAAATAAAAAATTGTTGAGGTGGAAAAAATCTTCACTGCGCTTTTGTTATCATGAAATTATTATGCTTTATACTTGAAAATTATGGAAAGCGCGCAAGACAGTTCTAGCTTGTAACTGTCGTTGCTATGACTTTGTTACCATTCATACATGCGGAAGATGGCAGTGGCGATACGAATTTTTTGTTTCATATCATCCATCTTTTCGAAAACTAAACTTCCTGTTATCTCAGCATAATTCCTTGTTACAATTTGTTGAATTATGTTTAGATGGGTAAAATTAAATGTAGGTTTCTTATGGAAGTACAGTAATCTCCTGCGCACCGCGTTGATAGCGTTCTTGGAAAAGGCCGCGTTGCGCAAATTTAATTACCTCATGGAAAAAAATCATGTGTTCATATAGGCTAAGAGCTTTCTCACGCCTCACACATATGCGCCCAATTTAGGACTTCATATGCTTAAATTTTTGGTAAAAAAGTTTCTAATTTATTTTACAGTTTATAATCAAATTCGCGTCTGGGAAACCTGCAGCGGACAAAGTTTTACTGTCATAGATTTTAAATTGCTTCTTTTTTTAATATTAGAGCTTAAAAACGTGGGAAAATTTAGTCTTAGAGTGAGAAATGCAATTTGTCTCGTAGCTCTCACTCTCTCCCATTTCTTGCTCGCCGATGAAATATCAACCAAATCGATAAGGTTCTATTAATTCCTACTCATTCGATCCAGCAATGATGATTTATCGTGGAATAATTAATGAATTAATCTGCATCTACATGCTATCCTGCAATTCACCAAGCTGGTGGATAGAATGGTAGGTACCGAGGCCTACCTAACAGTTATTACTCGCAGATTGGTCTTTCCTGTTATGTTCTCGTTTTGTTCTCGGAAAGAATGAGCCTCTGTAACGCTCCGTCCTACAGTCGATCTCGGCGCGGCATTGAGTAAACAAGCGGAAATTAAGTAAATAAGCCTAAGAAGAAGTGACGTAATTCTTACGAGTGATTTGTTCTCTCCATTTTAAGTTCTTCAATAATGATGTGATGCTTTACCTATTTTCGTACATTTGTTTAACGAATCTGGCTGCTCTCCGCTGTACCCTTTCTAACTGAATTATATGGTCATTCTCACACGGGTCCCATATACTGGAGGCAGGGCCGTCCCTAGGGTACGGCGAATCGGGGCGGTCGCCCCGGACCCTGCGTCAAAAGGGGCCCCGCGCTAAGCAGCAAGATGAAGATTGCTGCCAAGCGTTGACGATACTCATTGTCTGCAATTAAGAAAATTTTAAAAAATTAACCCACTTATAAACTCCTAATTAACCAATTAATGATTCATACGGTTTAGAAGTTGATTAAAAAAATTTTTTCAGTTGTAAATTGCAATTTTTCACCGTAGTCTCCTTTCTCTCAGATTACACTCATGGTGTTCTGCTGTGAAACTAGCTACTTCTTTTTCATCGTATATCAGGCTCTCATGTTATTGACAACGCGTTTCGAAAAAATGGAAGAGTAAGCAGGTAATTTCGAATTCCTATATTATTTTTAAAACTTGGAGAATTAACAGTGTATAAATTTGGACAACATATTGAGTGATAAACATTCACACGACATCGACAGTACAGATTAGTGATGGGCATTGTCGTTCTTTTTTATGGATTCGTTCCTTTTCGTATCGTTCCGGCTGTGGAACGATACGAAGGATTCGTTCCATTGGCGCACGTATGAACTTGATTAAATGCAGGATTTCCTGTGATGAATGTTGGAAAACTGTTTGTTGTTATGATTTTTCGACTCCTCATTTTGTTCATAATAATTTTATTAATAACAAATTTGTTAATGGCGATACTACACGACATGGGCGTACGGTGAAGGGGGATCTTAGGGTCAGAACCCCCCGAAATTTTCGAACGAACTTTAAAAAATCGACTGAGTAATCTAAATCACTGCATTTGGTAATTGCTATGTGACAAAATTAAACTAGATAGTGTTTAGTTTCATTCTGAAAAACTTTACGAAAACATCTTCCAAATTCCACTTCTTTTGCGCTTTATTTATTGTTATGAAGCAGAAAAATTACTGTTTCCATCAAGGCCAAAGTAATCCTTTTCGTCGCTGATATCCCTCCTTTATTTCTCTCTCGCACGTTTCAAACGTTAAGAACCTTTGGTGGAAGAATTTAAAAAAATTTAGAATGAAAATTAATTCTTAATAAATTATTATAATATTAAAATTAAGAAAATAAAGAAATTTTGTGGAAGAATGGTAAAAATCTTTGATGATATTGATTGTATTCATGTAAATTTTTTTTAGAATTTGCATAAACCTATGAGTATTTATACTATATCTGTTTATATTTTTTATGTATTTCTTTTGGGTGAAACGATTTGATGAAGTATTTTAACCCTGAAAGGGTACACTAGGTTTTGGCACTCTATTCAGGTACACTGGAGCACCGAGTACCCCAGGAAGAAAATATGTATTTAGCAATTAACTGTTAGCAAACAAATGTGTTTATTTTTTAATCTATAAAAAAGTGAAAAGAAACACTTTTTGAAACTATTTCAAACATTTGTTGCAAATTATATCCAAATTATTCTGGCAAGTAAACTCCTGACAGCTCTTGCAGCATGCTGTAGTTTTGCAGCACTTGCTGTGATCGCATCTTCCACTCCTTCATTTCAAATTTATTGCAGTACTCGTTGAAGCCTCTGGCAGTCGAAGTTGTGAAGCTATGGACTTACGGAGGGAAGTTCTCAAAGTTGTAATTTGGGGGCGCTCTTGGAGCTGGGGCCTGATCGTAGCTTCTCCCAAGTTCATCAAGAAAGAACGCCTAGACAGCTTATATTTGCCTTTCATGCCATTATTGTGTGACAAAATAACAATTGCATTGATAGCTGCAGCATTTAACAACCCATAAAAGATGCCATCTTCTAGTTTATCCACTCCGAGAGGTAAACAGCTATATCGGCATCCGTGGCAAAAGTTTTAAGATCGATGCAATGCATAAAAACGTGTCTCAATGTTGCAGTTTGTACTAACCTGATAGGTGGAGTTATAGTTTGCGTCGGATTTGGAAATTACGGTGAATAATAAAGTCCACTGAAACAGGTTTGAAAAAAAGCATCCGATTTCGGTACACTGGGGTATTCAGTGCCCCAAAGACGCTACAGAAAGCACAAAAAAGAGGGATGACAAACAAAAAAATTCTCCTTCGAAGATAAGTGAGGCTGTTTGTAAGACCCACATTGCCTCACTGCATTGCTATAAAAATAGTTCGTGGATAGAAAGCGCATGGCCAAGAGATTCTGTGAGGTAAACAAAAGTGACGTGACATCCTCAAAATTCTCGTCCACACTTCGAAATCACTTATAGATGGTCCTTTCGAGTCGAAATGAAGTTCGTCTCATCGTAGGTTTGAGAGTTTTGGAAGGCTAAAAATTCGAAATTTCATGCAGCAGCAAGAAAAATGCACCGAAATAAAAAGGCAAATAAGACAAAAAATTCAAAATTTAACAAAAATAAACGCCAAACCTTACTCTATTAGAATATATAAACAAAAAACAGATACTATAATATTTGATCAGGGAAAAGCAAAATTAAGCCAAACGTACAGGGTCGGTGCAGTGCACGTATGACGACGGCATGTGACGTTTATAGGGTCGGTGCCTTGCATAGATCATTATGAATCAGGCGTAAATTATCAAATTATTGTTGGTTTTCCTAACGAAGGACTAGTTTTTGTTCTTGAGCTCAAGAAACGATTCCTCATTAAAAAAACACAATAAGAAATGTGTGTATATTTAAATTATACAATAAATATATATATTTTAAAATACACTATTTTTTACAATTATTTTTTAGCGTGCGAATTATACCTTGATGATTTTAGATTGTGGAGAGGCCCCGGAAAGCTGATCACCCCGGCCCTGACTGGAGGCATATACTTACCACCTGCGGTTTAACTAGTGAAAAATAACGTTTCCCGTACTTTCTCCGTACTATTCCGCACTATTCTGCCTATGGACGCCAGTTTCTTGTAGAAATGTACAATAAGTGCAACTTGGTAGGCTTTACTATGGGTTTCAGTTTCAATTGAATATATATATTTGTTGGTTGAGAGGGTGGGGGATAGGAGCCACAAATTATATTTTGCCGCTCCTAGTTACGCCACTGGTGTAAGCCTGTATAAGTCTTTGGCTGCTTTAAATCCAGGAATACCTTTCTCATATATAGAAATGTAGATTCTCTCTGGCGTTGCCTTCCAAAACAGATCAGTTACATCACAACTGAAATTTTTTTAACATTGTAACCACTTCTTATTTATTATTACCAATTGACCAAGAAATCTTCAGCTGGTTTAACATCTGCACTCTCACCCTTGTCCCTTAAACTAACTCTATGCAACTTATTCCTTTTTACAGACTTATCAATCCACCCATCCAATGCTACATCCTTAGAACTCTCCCCTTATCTATTCTTTAAAGCACTCGTTCCAAAACAACGGCCTGCCAAGTGTCTTCTTCCGCCCCGTCATGAATTTAACAATTGAAATGCACAATGTAACAAAATTAAAATAGAAAATTGTATGTAATAAACAATATATTTTGTATTTACCCCTTTATTCCCATAACATATTAAATACATTTCAAACAAATCAGTTAATATTGATCCCTTTAGCTTCTTCAACTCTTTTTTTGACTGTGTGGCACGCGAAGAGGGCGGAGGTGGGCTATGTTACCCGCGAAGACTGCAGCAATGGGTTATGTGGCCCTTGAGCCGAAAAATTTGTGCGTCACTGCCTTAAAGCGTTAAAAATAAACTGATGTGGGCAACACATGACTTCTCCATATTTGTATGGCAAATTACATGTTGTTAGCTCTGGGATCGTTGTCAATATTTACTTCCGGTTGACAATTAACAAAAGAAGAAGGAGCGTTACTAAGACGTAACTAAGCGTCAATTGTTAACAGTAGTCTTCGGTAGGTGGCGTGGTGGTGGCAGCTAAAAATATAAGATATCTATTAAACAATGCATTATATGGAAAAATGTATCAAGCAAATGTTGTAGAAAATAAAATTTCCTACAACTTTTATTCTAATACATTTTTACATTTATCAAATATTAAAACAAATATTTCAAAATAACGGATAAGTGACAAGAGTAAACACCCACTTCCGGTCGACTGACTTTTATAAAAAACTAATCAGATCTTCTAACTTTTATAAAAATGTTAAATATAAAATTTTGCGCTGACTTGATGAATAGTTTTTGAGTTAGAGCGCCCACAAAAATATATCACAGACAGACATCATCGAGAAAATAGTCAAAACGTGTTCAGGGGACCTTAAAACATGTATTTCCGTTGAAATCTCGAATTCGATTTTTTTCATGAAAACAATACTTTCTCTATACTTCGTATATGGAGAAAGTAAAAACTCCATGATCGTGTGAAAATTGCATTGCGAAAATTGCATAGCGCATTCTTTTGAACTAGATCCTTTCACCCATTTGAAAGCAGTGTTTTCATATGCATTACGAGGGCAGTTCTGTTTCTTACTGGGGCACATTTGCAAAAACTTATGACACCGGTTTTTTCAGTTTATCAGGTTGGCTAATGCTGATCATCTATGCGGAAGACGCGAGGCCTAACGCTAGTCCAATGTAATCATGTGCTTCATCATATTCATGCCTGTTAATACGCCTAATTTCTCTTCACTTTCTCGTTTACTTGCACTGATTTTACTTATCTCGCTCATATTGGCAAAAATCTTCGAAATTACAAAGGAAATCACAAACCAAAGCAAAACTAATGCGTTGTGGCGACACAACGAATCACCTGTTTCCCGCACACGCGTTTTAGTAAGCGCAAACCTAGATTTTTTTAGCGGAAGACCGGATTCGATTCCCGGTAATGGCAGAATTTTTCTCCAGGTTTCCAGTTTATTCCACACATTTTGAATTCATTAATATCTACGTTCACACAGTTTGAAAATGGAGAAAATCCATTAGTCGGATATAAGGAACAATTGTGATGTAAGCAACGGTAAAGATGTTTAACACTCCATTCGGATTCCCGATTTGCAGGTATTGTGATGATGTTAACTCGAGGATTATGAGTAATATGGCGGTTTAGTTTAACTTCTCCCGATTGCGTAAAACCGTTGCAATAGCAACAATTTTCAGCTCGTATAGATGCATAAAATTAATTAAATAATCAAAATAATCAAACTTAAAAATTAATAGAATTTAAAAGGCAAAATTTTGAAACCTGTTTTGAATGAAATATTCCTGTCGTTACTTTAAAAACTGACTCCGAAGTGTCGCTATCAGGACTGTCATTGTGGCGAAGTACTTCATATATGTGGTAATTGCAGGGTAAATATCCCATTGAACCCGCATAATACGCGAAATACTGCGTAATAAATGAAAGACACGTAAAATACCTACACCGCTGGTAAATCCCAAATATGAACGATATCGTCTGATGCAGGGGAGTAACTCTTTAACTTCCGTTTCCATGGTAACCCTATCGGCGCCCCTTCGTTGACAAGGTCCGCACGTTCCTTTAAATTCATCGATCTGTGCAACATACGCCGGGGGCATTTTCGGGCGCGAAAAAGATACACGTCGGGTCATCCGCGCTTTCATGCTCGTTTTATTTTCATCTCAGCACGAGCAGCGTTTTATTCCCCAGCAAACCTACTCTTGGAGACTCCCATTTCCAAGTGCGTATATTTTTTTATCTTGGTGCGGCAAAAATTTAATAATGTGTTCGTAATTGGAAGGACGAGGCGATCATCCCTGTGAATTTTAAAGGGGATCACAAATATCAACTTAAATGATTTGATCCGTGGCGGGAGTTTTTTTTTCGTACAGCGATCGTTTTGAATATAACGTTGAGGTTATATTTTTAGGTGGGTTTTGAAGATGGGACGCAAGAGGAGACCTCGGTATTTGCTTATAAAATCTGTCCGAACACTTTAACGCGAGGGCGACCTATTTTTTCCGTCTAAATTTTATTGATTGCTTTTATTTAGCCGATATATCACTTCCGCTCCTCTTATAAAAAATTAATTGGGTGTTATCACAGCATTTACGATACTTTCTGAACGAACCGAAATTTATGTTCCGTTTTTTTTTCAACTTTTGCGGAAAAATTCCCATTTTATTGCAATTTTCCCCATCTAAATTAATAAAGACCGTGCATATTTACTATAACAACGGCATGGTCCTCGTAATAATCTAATTTCTTTGCATTTTCGAAAAGAGCAAAAGGGCGTGAGAATGGACGCGATACCAGAATTAAATATCTTTTCCTGTAGACGAAACTTTCTGGAGACATAAAAATGTTACTGCCTCGTAAAGAAACAAAATCAGTATCGAAATATATGACCGTAGAAAAAAACGGCGGATAATTATGCATTCTTGTATATAAAATCCTTAAGGTAATTTAAGTTGTAGATGGGTGATTTTCAAAAGGAGCCGGCATGAGGCATGTGCCGCAGATGCGACCACGCCCTGCCACACGGCACCTATGTCGATCGTACAACTTCTGTAATATTTATTATTACCTCGTCTTTTATTTTTATTGTTATAGAAATTCTGCCTGTTAAGTAATGAAGGTAAATTTGTTTTTACTAAATTTTCAAGTGAGTAAAGGCCCTGTGAAATACCGTCTCCCTGCAAATGTGTGTAGTACTTCTAAAGCCATTGATTCCAGTAAGAACGAAATAGTTAAAATTCGAATATAGTTCACTGAAATTTTTTATGTCGACAGAAATTACCCTTTTCACACATTTTTATGAACCACAATCTGAGCGCGGTGATTCCTTTTTTAATACACTCGCAGTAGAATTACACCACTGTACGCACGATGCATGATGCGAAGAGAACGTTCCATTTCCTGACCGGCAGAGGACGAGTGGTTTAGAGTTTCAAGTTCTATTTTAGTAGAAGCTTGATCATGACTACATTGATAGATTAAGATACCAGGTTCCACTCTTCAAAGTCTATATATTCGCTCATAAATAACCCGATCAAGTTAATAAACAAGTTAGAATCGCATCGGTTCCTTCCTCGATTCATCATTAGTCCAAGTCGGGAGAAGTTCCACGTCTCTTCTAGGTCGGCGCCGATAAAATATGCAAGGTCCTCGCGTGTCTTTGTACGCGGGGGTGTAGTTGGCGGTGTGGGTGGCGTGTCGGTGTAAACAACAGGCGGTAAAAGGGGACCTGGGGCGAGAGGGTGGGGATTTTCCCCCATAAGTTTTCCCAAGTCAGCAGAGGGAGAGAAGCGGAGTAAACAGGTGACTTGAGAAGCTGCGAAGGGCGTTACATGAATGCTTCAGCAGCTCGGGGAATTCTTAAAGAGGCAGGCAAAATCGCAATCGCAAAGTCTAGCAGACGGAGGAGAAGGAGGGTTACCTGAGACATGTGCCTTATCTCCCGTCACGCAAAACATTCCGGGAGCTCTCGCTTCTTGGAAGTCTTTTTTTCCCCTTATTTGATCGCCAAAGCGTATTCTTCTTCCTTCTTCTCCGGAAAGAAAAATAAAGCCCGATCGCTTTTCAGCTTCCGCGAAAAATTTTTATGTGCATATGACACGAGGGGGTCGTCATTTTGTGGAAATGTATTTTCCAAAAACTTTAATGTACAATTTAAAAATAGATTTGATTCATATTTGTAAATATTCCAACTATATAAAAATATCCGCGATCGTAGTTTCGACTCGTTAAGTTCAGTAGAGTTTATTTTTAAATCTTGCATTAAAGGTTTATGAAATTTTTTACATCTTTCAGCTTATGGAGAACGTTGTCGTCGGATGTTTTTTATTGATTCCTTTGACTTGTAATATAACAAGTGAGGGAAGAATTGCATTGCAAATTACAAATGGCGTTTTTTCTTGTTTTGGGATTATGACGTCATCGTAAAATTGCATCTTTGATTGAGATCGACGGCCTCGTACTATAGTCTAAAAATTCCCTTGAAAAGAATTATATTAATGCTTTGCAATGATACGTTTCCAATTTGAAAAACAGTGGACTCGTTGCTATTGAAGTTTTATTTCCCATTTTTTAAAATCGGAATTTTTTTCCTCGTTTTTGAATTAAAAGCAATTTTTCGCTCTCTCGAGACGGATTTGAATTCTGTTTTCAAAACATATGTGCATGTATACTTAAGTTTTTCAGTTACGGAACTGTTCATGTCTCGAGTTCCTATCTTAATTTAAATTAATTTAAAAATGCAAATTTATAATGCCCTGCACCGATATCATGGTTTTCTTATGGGGAGTAAAAATGAAACAAAGGGGTCGGAAAAAGACATAGATTACTCCTCTGCAGCTAATTCTAGATCCACTAAATCTGTACTATGTGTAGCCCTCATGTAGAACGCCTTATCCTAAAAATTTGGCTTCTTATGGTTGCAGTATTCCAGAGATGTTGCCCGAACATACGGACGGACAGACAAACCGAATACATATTTTTTACAAAAAAATCTCTAACAAAGGTATGGATTATGAATAAAAATAAGAGTTTGTTGTTTATTTCAACACTTACGATTGCTCTCGCCTCGGGAAACGACATACAGAATAGGTTAGAGAATGGACGGAAATGGGAGTTGGTTTGACGATTTTTAGCCTTGCGTTGTCTGGAATGAAATTTAAGTTAAGAGTATAAGTAATTATAATCATTCTCGATTTGTTCCGGTGTGCTGTGGTAAGAACAATTCTTTGTTAAAAATAATTCTGACTGGTGAACGGTAAGAGAAAGTGTTCCGTTGCCTTGTTTACACTTGGTACTTTACTTCGATTTTGCAGCAAGGAACAATGTTCAAAAATATAAACGAATGATCATTTCAATGTATCCATAAAATTGTTATTGCGGCCGTTAAAAATTATTTAAATTTAAACAATTATATAAATATTATTTTACTTCTAAATGTGCTAGAAGTTTAAAATTGGGCAGAAATGTGTGACATTATTAACCCAATGTGGAAAAAGTATAATATTCCTAAAATTAGACATATTAGTGATTGTTTTACTTCATTATTGTTCCATAAGGAAAAAAACTAAAATCGGTGCAGCGGAGAAATATTTTGAATTAAAGAAATGTTTCTCATGATGAAATATCTCTTTGAAAAATTAATGTTTTTTCAAAATGAGATGAATGCTTGCAGAATGCAAGCACCAACTACTAGTATATATATATATATATATATATATATATATATATATATATATATATATATACATCTCATTTTAAAAAACATTAATTTTTCATATATATATACTTATATATATATATATATATAACAACTTACGGAAAAGGAAAGGTAAAATAGATATATGGATGTCAACAAGGTGTTGGGATGAGGAAACCCAGTGAGCACTCACCAATCAGACGACTTCAGGTTGGCGAGGCCCCGGGGATGTCGAAGCGACACACGTAAAATAACACAAAAACACAGAAACATCACAAACGTAAAGCTTTCGGAAATACTCCTTCTTCAGCTACAGAGAGAGAACTGATGGCGGTGACACTGGGTGGAGGCATGGGGGTGGAAGGGTAGTGCGGAAAGGTCGAGGATTGGAGGAAACGGAGGGGGTTGGGGATGGGTAGGGTGTTGGAAGAAGACAGAAAGGGTGTGAAAAGCTATCGAAGGTTGAGGCCTGGGGGAGTGAAGGAGTTTAGGAGATGGATATGCGAAAGCTCCCACTGACGGAGTTGGGGAGCCGAAGCATTGTCGGGGAGAGCGCGAATGACTCTCACTGTGAAGCAGTTGTTGAACTTTAAATTATGTTTGTTCGCATGAACGGCCACCGGCAGCGGTCGTTTGAGAATGACACTGTTGCGGTGGCCATTCATTCGGATGTTGAGGGGATTGCTGGTGAGGCCAACATAAAAGGCGGGACATTGGGTGCATCTCAGGAGGTAAATGATATTGCGGGTGGTGCAGTTGGTGGTGGAAGTTATGGGGTAGGTGATGTTGGTTGTGGGACTGGAGAAGGAGTTGCAGGGGGGGTTTATTGGGCATGTTAGACATCGGGGTCTACCGCAGGGGTAAGATCCGGCAGGGTGTAAAGGCGTGGGTGCTGGGGGTTCTATTTCATTAAGAAAGTGAGGCCATGAAAGATGCCGGCGAGTAATGTTCGTTTGTGATCGATGACACCGAAGTAATTCCAGTGAAAGAGGACAAGAAAAGACAGGAGAGGCAAAAGAAAGAAGAGAGGAGGAAGACGAGATGAGAGGGCGAATGAGAGTGGGAATTTCCACTTCTGCCTCGAACTATTTTTAATAGAAGGATAACAAAAGAAAATTGAATATTGCGGTCTTTTAGAATGAATTGTTCAAAACCTATGGATGAATAACTGGATTCGTCTAGAGTTCACTGAATATTTTACGCATCTAATCATCGTAGCTGATTATGTTATTCTAAGCCTCTTTCTTGTTTTAAATGTTATCCGCTGGCATTTTTGAACGTTTCCGTCGAATGGATGGACACCCATGATAAGTAAATCTGGAGTCTCGTTTATTATCTTTTGTAAAACTTGAGCGAAGTTATATCGAGAGTACATATTCTTTTCGTGGATTTTTATCCTTTACCGAATATTTTCTCTCGAGGACTCAAGATAATTCAAATCCGTTATGGTTATCAGAAAAAATTGACTTGTCGATTTCTAAAATAATATTTTGCTCTATCCAAAATGATAAATTCTCTCGGCTTGCATTTGAACGTTAAAATAATGACATCACAAATATTTTAAGAATCGCAAGTTGGAACACTGCTGCAAACATGGCATTAATTGGCAATACGAACAAGTTCGCTATATTTCGTCCCGAGGTTTTATTTTAGAGCTAATAATGAATACAAAAAATTGTATTGTGGAATATTCCCGATGCGCCACACGCCCATAAATTAGATTGTAATTGTTTCATTAGCAATTCAGCCGATTTCTGAAACATATATATATTTATTTATTTATTTATTTATATATATATATATATATATATATATATATATTATTTACTTACCGCAGATTCAATTTCAGATGGTGGCGAATTTAAGAACAAAATAATCCCTCTCTACGCGAGACAATCTCTTCCTCAGGAAAAAAATCCCAGCAGAACTAATCCTGCGGGAAAAATCGCCGAAGAGGAAACTCCACCGCCATTTGGGGGATGAATATCGCCTCCCCTTAGTCTCCTTACAGCAAGGGTCGTAAAATATTGAAGCGCGGGCGGCACTAACTACTTCGCCGTTCTCCCCACCCTCATCTTCTTCCCTCTCCCCGCTTCCCCCTTTGGGTTCCCCCTCGTGACTTCCCACCCTCGGGCCAACCACCAACCCTATCTCCTGCTACCGAGAGCTTATCGATCGTGACATAAGGATTTCGCTCGACTCGACCTTCGAAGATCTTTATTATGGCGACGCAGGCGTCTCAAGACTTGCTACCTCCTCTCCCATCTTTTCTCTCTATGCATCCTATTCTTCCTTTTCGTAGTTCTCTCGTCGACTCTTTGAACTATAGTTCCTGTCCCGCAGAAACATGAAGGAGTACAGAGGTACTTCGATGGAGTACTTTCTTGCCCGAAAACAAGCAAAATTTTCTTAAAAGGAAAGCGTTTTCTGGATGAATTTATTATCTGAGATTTACGGTCCAAAAATGTTATAGGTTCGTAAAATATACGAGCTGAAAATAAAATGTTTCTATTGGAATATAAATAGTTTCATAATCTATATAAAACCGGCTTCTTCTCAAAAAGTACAGGTAGCGCAGTTAATGCCTGTATTATAACGGGACAATATACTTCATTCAATGAAACATGCTAGATATAAATTGAAAATAAAATATAAGTTTTCGCTGAAATATAAACACATTTGCCCCCGAGATAAGACTGATTTCTGCAAAACAAGTTCTCGGCTGCGTTAGATTACGGTTCAATATAACACGCAGAACCGTGCCGACAGGTGAGTTGGCGAGGCAACCGCTTCAGACGTCTCTCGAAGGGGGCGCCAAAGTTTGACCACAATAAAAATATTTCCATAAGCGTTCCTTTATTCCTAGAATACCATTTTTCGATGTTGTTGGGCTTCGCTGTAATATTATTGTAACGGGATTCCTTGGCGTGCTCACGGAGAAAATTTTCAACATTTTTAAAGTTTGAAGTTGGTCACATTGCCAGCTCGCAACACGTCTTTTCTTGAGCTTCATGTGGCTCTTTAAGGCCTTAATCATTACTTCCTTTAGGCTGAAGGGCATATTTTTTGCCTTCCTTGCGCTGTACCCTAGTACAGTGCACTCCAACATTTTTCATTTCACTGCACACCTATAGATTTTTCCATTCATCGCGGCACACCGAAATTAATTTCACACGAAAAATTTATTCTGATGTAACAATTCAGGAATACCCCAACTGCTTCCCACAAAAACGAAGGAAAATGTGCACCTGGACTCGCACCCTGATACTCCGGAAAAAAGAAATGCCTCGTTGCCTAACTAACAAACGCTACCAAATTTCCGCGTATTTGGCGGCCGCCGTGAGCTAAAAAATATTTCGATATTTTGGGATCAAAAAATTTGGGAATCGACAGTATGAAAATAAAAATCTAGTTTTTAAGCGTTTTTTGCTCCAAGCCCCGAGTTTCTACTATGCATAAGGAATTTTAAAATGCAAGGCAAAAAGGCGCTTATTCCTATGCTATTCTAATGGGAAAAAGTAAAGCTTCTGAAATTGAACTTGGGAGCTTGGAATTGGATGCAAATATATCCCTCGATCTTCCCCTGGATGAAAGTGTATTCCATGCAAAATTTGGTTGCGCTGGCTCTCGTGGTGACAGACACTCTTCTTTATATGTTAGACTAGCTTACTACCCGGCGTTGCCCGAGTAAATCCAATAATTCATGTCTGTAAAACTGGATAACTTTATGATTTCCTATAAGTTGCCTTGAGTTTCGCAAAATGCTCTCAGACCGCTTCTCCAATTCTTTCAAGCCCCTTCTCGCTGGGATTAGAGAATTTCCACAAATTTGTTTCTAACTTGAAAATTTTTCGTTTTCTTAAGTGAAACTATCGACGCCAAAGAACTGCAATATCGCCCTCGATAAGTCGTCACGTACGTTTCCCATAGAATTTTAGTCATCGTCTCAATTGCTCTGCACGAATCTCAGGATATCTTCATTTACACAATGGCTGCTGAGTTTCTTCATTTCATTTTTTTATTTTTTAAATTTCCGTCATAGATGCACGGGTTCAAATCAATAGGGCCCATTTCATCCATTAAAATATTGCGATAAAGTTGGTATATTGCTAACATCTGAACATCTGTTGCTACGAAGATTAATTGCGTGGGCAACAATCAGGAATCCATGTTTTCCTCTTCCTAGCTCTTACGTGATATGTGAAGCACTGATTAGAAAATATATTCGATGAAGGTACAACATTTACCACAAAAAAATCAGCAAGAGTACATAATTACAACATATACTTTCGGAGACAGAAATTCAAGAAAGTGCCAAACTTGCAATTACTTATTTTGTCTACATTGATGGGTACGCAGATTATTTTGTTGAGAACAATTAAAAAAACATATTTTCTTCTCCCTAGGTCTTGTATGATTCGTGAGGTACCGATAAAAAATTTATTCGAGAATTTTTAACACGCATGTTCCGTGAACGAAGGGGAACTTGCACCTGGATTCGAACCCTGGTACTTTGAAAAGAAAGGAATGCCTAGTTGCTCTTCGATTCGACCTTACCCCGAATGAAAGTGGACCCCATGCAAAATTTGGTTGCGCTGGCACTCGCGGTATTCGAGAAAATATTTTAATGGAAAAAAAGAAAGCGCTTGGAATCGAACTCGGAACCCTAGAATCGGATGAAAACATAGCCGTCGATCTTCTCCTTGGTGAAAGTGGTTTCCATGCAAAATTTGGTTGCGCTGGCTCTTTCGTGGTGTGCGAATGCATAGAGGACAGACAAACAGACAGACACTCTTCTTTATATGTTAGATACTAGCTGAAGTACCTTGGATTGCTCGGGTGTACTCAATATTCATGGATGACAAAGTGAGGAACTTAGGAGAGAGAGCAAGGCCGATATATCCGAATACCTCGTGTTAGAGGAAAAGTATATACCTGACTCTCTCTTTCTCTCCGTCTCTATATTCAACGAACAGGCCGGTTCGCGGTTGCGAGCCCGTTCCATTATTTCCTCTGGACTCCGTCCAATTAGGGGGACTTGAAAATTTTTCGGTAAGTTTCCTCCGAGAGGTAGGAAATCGGAGAAGCAGCCGTCCGAAATTTTTTTAACATAATGCGCAGCGTTTCCGAGTTTTTTTGTATGTCCGATTATTCGACAACGGTTCATTGGAAACTGGTTTCCCCCACCGCAAGCTTCATCCGTTGATTATTTTGGCATGTTCCTATGCGATGCATTACCTCGCACTTACTAGCGGTTTTATTTTATTTACTTGAGTGTTGATCGTTATGCGTTAATGCAGCAGTTTCCAAGCATCACAAAGCCGATCTCTCCCTCACCTAAGATAACTAGCTTCACGCCCCCCCTCTATACCATGTTCAATTACATTTGTTAAACAATACCTACTGGGCATATAACTGCCATTAATATAACCATCTTAAGAAAAAACATGGACGCAAAACATAAAATCAGGGGTGGTCAACCTGGGCATGAGCCGGAGCCACAATACTGCATGGAACGTCGCCGAAGAGCTGCAATAAAATAAAATGTTGTGACGAAGACATTTTTACGGAAAACGTCCAGGGTTCGACTCCAGGGGATGATTTGCATTCCACACAAGATAACACGTAAAAATCGACTTTTTGACGTGAGTGAGTACTTACTAGATACTAGGACAGCATGGAAAACAATACATAAATAAATATTATATAATATTAGTTAAAACTAGAGTTGTTTTATTCATTTAATATGGGAAAGCTGTTTTAAGACGTCAATCTATCTTTTGCGTCTAATGCATTTCAGTCGAAATAATAGTACTATTACAATTACTGAAAATAAAAGCGCTACATCGAACTTGTTTTATCAATTAAATGTAATACAAACCTATCCGCCTTCACTCCACGCATTTCAACCTCTGAATATTGCTCCCTACGACTTCCAATATACCGCAAAAGCATATACGAATCAACGTTGGACAAATTATCAGATCTGGCTATATTAAACCCTTCAGATGCCATTTTGCAAAACACAAAGCGAAATAAATGCAGGAAGGTGCAGTACTTCTACCAATATTTCTTCTAAGACGACGTATAGAGGAAAACAACAGAATTAAGTTTTTGAAGCTACGACTTCTATATCGGTACAATTACTTCTAGCACCGCTAGCATCGGCTAACATGCTTGTGGCATGCACTGACGTCACTAAACACTCGGCAAACTTCGGCTACCAATCGGATGTGATCGGGTTCGGCATTAACTCGTCCGTTTTAAATTGCCTTTTTTTATAAATATCTGTTAAAAATTTAACGAAAAAACTTTATATTTGTCAATATCAATAGCCATACTATACAACTTCATAAAATTTTCGTTAATTCCCGATATTTGATAGTCCCCCATTACGTTGTTAAACCTCGAAATCCTATTGTTTTTCCTATCCTTGATGATACCTAGGTCACACAATGCTAGTTCACGCACGAGAAATGACTAGCGCGAGCTCTCGAACTGAAACTCGAACCGTGTGTACTGATCACGTGCGTGCACGAACGAAACTAGCGCGATTTCACGCACGAGCTCGAAACAAGATTGAACATGTTCAAAATTTTCCGTGCGAGTTGCGAGCTCGAATGGAGAAGACTGTGTTTCTTGGTAGTGTTGTTTGCTGTGTTTATCGTGTTTCTGTGATGTCTAAGTGGAACAATGGGCAGACGAACGAGTTTGTTCATCTCTATGAACAACATAGCTGTTTATGGGCCCCCTGTTCAGTGCAGTATAAAAACAAATACATTAAATTTCCATAGGAATCACCAGTAGCTAAATATCGTAAAGTTATTACCAATTTTAATTTTGCTGGTAGGGGCTTACGCATATTTGTCCATTGTTTTTGGATTAATGGTTCCACCTTTTCCGATAATAAATCACATCGCTCGTCATTCAGTCTAAAAAAAATCTTAAAAGACACACGATATTCAGATTTCAGATCCTGGCACAGTGTTTGAAGCACCACGTTCACTGCGTTTCGTTATCCACTATCTCACCCACAATCTTTTTTGCTTCTTTTTCTCTTTCTTTATTTTTTTGATCAGTTCTTGAGGTATTAATCCGCACAAAATGGTCACACCCTCACTCACCAAAACATTCATTTCAACTAACATTATTCGAGTTCTAACATCGTATGAACACTATCACGCATACTACGTTCGTTGCTGCATTCTCGCACGAGTTCACGTGCTCCTCAGCTCGTGCGTGAACTAGCATCGTGTGATTCAGGCTTGAGAAAGACGGAAGGAGAGAAAAATTATGTTCATAGCAATCAATGTAAACAGCATTCGTTGCGTTGTTTACGAGAAGGAATGCCTAAAGAGCTGAAATACTAATAAAAAAAATTAAAAATCGAAATAATAAGATAAATCCAATAGTGTTAAAATAAAAACGGTATGGAAATTTGAGGAACGTGCTGGACCTTTTAATAAAAAAACTGAGCATGTAAAATATTTGTAGAGTGAAGGATTGGACAATAGGTTACGGGAGTTAGGTAGAAGAATGGAGGTCTTGAGGACGGTTTGGGAAATAGGGAGAGAAAGAGAGGTTTAAAAGAGTCACAAAAATAATAATAAAAGGCTATGTTGTCCGTCCGTTGGTCTGACAATGAGTGTAAAGTTATTAAGACGCGAATAACTCGATCAAGGATGTAGATAGATAATTGAAATTTGGTATAAATTTATATGAGCTAATCAGAATTTCTTTATTTAGGGTTGGCATGGTAATGAAAGAAATAAATTTCAGTTTGTGACGCTATTTGAGGGGAAGCATATATTGCACTTCCTCCGAAAAAAAACTAATAAATTTTAGGAGAAAGGGAGGAGAATGGGTGGGAGGAAGATGGAGGATGGGAAGAAGAGAGGGTAAAGACTAGAAGGGAGAGAGAGATGGAGAATGGGAAGAAGAAAGAGGGAGAGAGGGAGAATACGAGGGAGAGAGGAATGAAGAATGGTAAGAAGGAAGGGAGAGGGAAAATAGGAGAGAGAGAATAGGGGGAGAGGGATGGAAGAGAATGGGAGGGAGGTAGAAACAGAGAGGGAAGAAGAGAATGGGAGGGAGGTAGAGAGATGGGGAAGAAGAATGGCAAATACCTTAATTTTAATACATAATCTGCACACACCCGTCATATTTGACGGGCATTTATTCTTTTGCAAATTTAAATTAGAAAGAATTGACCTACGGTCTTCGGTCCTGAACCGTTTTAAGGAAAGTTAATAAGCGTTTTATTATTCATATCGTCGCATTTCGTCTACGATTCGAAATCACTCAATTAATACGTTTAGAACATTATTGGAAAAATTTAAGCCCTTTAACGATATTTTGCATTGCCGACCGTGTCATTGTTAAACCTCGAGATTGTACTATCGTCTCAATCCCTCTACTATTTATGTAAGGACAGTGCTTTGAATGTTTTAATGGGAGAGTGAGGAAGAAAAAAGGAGAGAGACAGGGGGAAAGAGAGGGAGTGAGAGAGAGAGAGAGAGGGAGACAGAGAAAGAGGGAGAGATATATAGATAATGTTCCTTATTAGGGCGAGATTGTGACTAGGAAGTCTATTTTTCTAGAGAAGGGGAAAGAGAGAGGGAGAGATAGTGAGAAAGAGAGAGATGGAGGGAGGGAGGCAGAAGGAGGGAGAGGGGAGAGATAGATAGATAATGTTTTTTATTAGGGCGAGATAGAGACTAGGAAATATATTATTCCAGAGAAGGAGAGAGGTGGAGAGGGAGGGTGAATGGGAGGGAGGAGGATGGCAGAGAGGTATTGAGAAAAGGAGGAAGAATGGGAAGTGCCTTAAATTTAATACTTAATCCACGCATATCCGTCATATTTGGCGGGCAATTACGCTAGTATGTATATAATTCTGTATAATACATACTGTCAAAGATAATGATAAAAACAAAACCTTATTCTTTTATTTAAGAACTTGATAAATTTCCCTTGGGTAAATCTGGATGCGCATTATTATCGGACATTTACGGCAAATGTAAGGTAAGGCAGCCAAAGTTTCAAAGAGCTGCATATCAACTCTCAAAGACCAGCGGGTTGGCCACCCCTGCATTAGATCTTAGTCACATGATGGCTAGAATTTGACGTTTGCATATTGTTGGTCTCAATATTGGGATGGTTAAACAGCCAGCAAATATTTCTTAAATCTTTTGCCCCGCCTCGACCTACCTGCCACGCCTCCACTCTTCCCTCATGGGGGCGCCCATCACAGTTTGGAAACCACTGCGTTAATACTAAGCATGAGACCAAATGTTGTGGCAGCGCTGGTGAATTTCGATGAAATAGACGCAATTCTGCTCAATACATTTTTTCCATTAAGTCTTGTTGACGACTTGGTTTGTCATGGTCTGATATGCTCTGGTAAAAATCCTTGATTATGTAGCCGAGACTTATGATTGTTAAATTCAAGTTTTACCCAACGCTCTGAGCCAGGGGTCTCAAACTCACAGGAGTGCGGGCCGCATGAAGGCTCTCCACCGAACCCGCGGGTCGTATAAAGGCACCGTACCATGTCCACGGGCTGCATACTTTCCCAGTTTCCCTGGTTCATATTCTTTGGAAATTCATTCTCCCCTTTCACAACGAAGAAATCGCCGCAACCCTATGATGCGGCCTTTAACCCATTCATTACAAAAATGCTAGATTCGGTGTCCAGGATTAGGTTCTTCTGACACGCAAGGTACACTCTGGCGGCGGGATGGACATACTTAGTACTCCACCTGTGCAGAATTTTTATAAATCGGAATAAGCAATAAACTGCGTATATTTTAAAATTGCTGATTTAGCATACTTCTAAAATTTCTTAGATTTACGTGAAATATTTTATAAGAAATGCATCTGAGTTTTTGCCGCCTAGTGTAAATTAGCTTACGTCGCGGGTCGCAGATATGTACCACGGGGGCCGTGAGTTTGAGATCCCTGCTCTAGGCAGTGGTGCCAGGACTTTATTTGGACAAGGAGAGGCTGGACCAAATTTTCAATGGTACGTACGTATGAAAAAAATTGGGCGTGGACCTTTTTAAAAACGGCACCCCCAGCTCACTGGCGCCGCTAGCTTCAGCCTTGTTTATATATGAATATATATATATATATATATATATATATATATATATATATATATATATATATATATACACATATATACACGATAGCCAAGGATTGGATAACCGTTAAAACAAATCAAATTTCAAAAACCTAGAGATAAATGGAGAAGTTTGGAAGATGAAAGGGAGAAATGGCTGTAGGAACATGGTAGAAAGTAGAAATTAAATAGTTAGGAAAAGATGGTCAGCGTCGTGCCAAATGTGCAGTTTGCATAGGAGATAATTTCTTAATGTTCGACGGTATTAAGTCCGAATCCTTTGTTATCAAACTAAAATGTTTAGTTTGAAATCGGAAGAACGTTCAGATACCAAAAGTGTTTGAAGGATTGAGAAAGGGTAGAATTGTCACGAAAATATTTGCATGATTGGTTCTAATTTTTAAAATGTTCCCATAATAACACATCGCATTTACTCACGTACATTTCTCCTTTTTCCGCGGATATTTTAGCGCTGAAATATGGAAAGCGAGAACGCGCGAATAATTTTTCACTCAAGCGCGAAAATGGCGGTCTCGGTATAGGTTTGCGAATAGGAAGGAAACATTAATTTCGTTACTTTATGTGCTGATATACGGTATTTATTTTACATTTACTGCCGCATGAGTACGCAGAGTTAAAATAAAGATGGGTAAATAATGCGAAAGAGAGAGAAAAAAATCGTTCATTTCCTCCTCAAAATACACCAAGTGGAAAAAACCGCTCGAGCAAATACGGTACATTGAATTTCAGTCGTCACGTGTAAGCTCGTATTCTTCTTATTTTGAAAATTTATCACTCTTCCCTTTGCTGTTTGAAAGCAATTAACCGATGTTGATGTTATTTATCTTTTCACGGCGAGTCAATATTGCAGCATGATCTATACGGCAACTTATTTATTTCAGAAAAAATACACGAGCTTCGTGGTAACTAGACAACCCAAAACGATGGTAATTGTATTTCCAATTGTTTTTAAAGGAACTCCGCTCCACAAGCAGGCGCGGATTTAGGGGGTGCGAGGCCTCTAGGCGGTAGTGGTTTGTGAGGCCACAAGACGGCAATGGTTTGCGAGGCTCATAGGCGATAACGACTCGCGAATTCTGAAAACGTGGTTTAATTTTATGGAGGTAAGCAGGATATCAAATTCTTAATAATTTATTTGCACATATATCTAAAATCCAGTGAGTGGGTTTCTGAGGTCGATTTCGATCGAGTGGAACCCTTAGAAATACATAATTACTTCTTCAGTGATACTCGTCAGTCTTTGCCCATTATCGTTTACGTTTGTTCATCGTCATCATTTACGATATATAGATGACTGCTTTATTTGTATTGGAAATTTTACAAAATCTATGCATTTCTTCCCCCCGAGCACTTAGCTCCGACTGTTAACACAACTCTCTCACGGATCTATGCGCGAGGCCGCCAGTGGCGCGATGCCCTAGGTCAGGTGCTCCCAACTTGGTGCTCACGAGCACCACTGTGCTTTTTGGCAGCTTGATTGTACTTTTCAGCAGCCTGTTTGTGCACTTCCGCTGCTTGAATCGCGTTTCCTAACATCATTAATTTAATATGATCAGTTGCTTTCTTTATAAACGTCGTATATAAGAACAGTACTAACAGAATTGACGTTGGTTTGATTTTAGTATTTATGATCATTATTTTTTTTGCATAAGTATGGTAGTGCTCGCTTGATATTCTGGGACAGAGCTCGACAAATTTTCTAAAAATCTAGGCGTCAGCTCCAAACCTAGGAGCCAGGGCAGGCATAATTTTGGCGGATATTTTTTATCATAGTCAGAAAAATAAATGTTTAATAGTTGAGACACGACTCTGCTGCAATAATTACGTCATGCACATTTATTTCTGTCTCATTATGTAGCAGAACATAATAAAATGAGCCATCTGAAAAGTCGAATGATATTCTGAAAACACATTGTTTACGAACAAGTATAAACATTTGCACTTATTTTCAGGAACTTGAATGCTTCCGACAGACACATTATATTTTGCTGCTCCTACTGCTGAGCTCGACAATACAATATGACTACAGTATAACCAAAACCTAACTACAGCACGCATATACCATATCTAGGCGCCAGCATGGAAATCTTAGGCGCCATGGCGACCTGGCGCCTGGGATTTTTCAAGCCCTGTTCCAGGATATAGCTTAGTGCTCGCTTGGTATACCAGAATACAACTCGATACTCACCACATGGAAGAGATTGGGAACCTCTGCCCTACGGTCGCTTAGATCGCCTGGTCCCATATCCGCCCCTGTCCACAAGTACCCTCCTCGTCCCCAGATGCGCAACCACATTAACACGTGGAATCCTTCGCGTGTATTTTACCTCTTCTTACCCCCATCCCCTCCTCTCTTTATCTCATATCTTTCTCTTCCTCTTCCGAACGCGTTTATTTCCGTCTCCCGGTCGTCCAATGAGAAAGGGAATCTCCACCGAGGAAAAAAACGCCTCTCTCGCGGAGGAAATGTCAAACCCGACCAGTGACTATATCTCGAGAACGACCTTTCTATATAACGAAATAAGGATGTGGCGTATGGCGCGGGGGTCATTTCCGTTCGATCAGTAGATCCAGAATCCAGTTTTTTTTTTCATTTTCGCCCCGAGTAAAGTGATATTTTTATCGTCCTTTCGCAATCTTGACTCTCGGTGCTTCGTCGTTTCCTCCTTTTGGTTCCCGCACGGGCAGTTTCCCCCTCAGATGGCAAATTGAAAGGTTGCCAGGTGTTTTTCACGAGCAGGCGTTCTTTTTTTACGCCATTCTCCATCATACCTTAGGAGGACATCTATAAAGCTCCGTAGAATCTATGAATCTGATTGGAATGAAGCGAGTTCTAATGATTATCGAAAGGTCCATTGCTTTGGTTAATTGATATTAGCTGAACTAGTTACAGATGAAGTTATATAATTTGGAAAAAATATATATTTATTCCGTTCGTTCTAATACGAAACAAAACGGCCTCGGTGGTGGCGGGGTAACGTCCTCGCCTGCCAATCCGAAGGTCGCGGGTTCAAATCCTGCCTAGGTGGGCTTTTCTCCACCTTGGGCATGGATGTTTGTAATCGTCCTTGTTGTTATGTTTATGAGCTCTTGTAAAAGGCCGTTTACGGCTGTTTAGAAGTCACATCGAAATAAATAAATAATAGGATTTTGTAGCTTTAAGTGACATAAGGAGATGTACTCTCGCCGTATAGCACATGTGTGTTCGTGTGTATGTGCGCATTCTATAATCATGGTTTAAATAAAAGGTTTTATGATACTCAAACTATGATATTTTCAGTACCGCGATAAAATTTTATCTTTTGAATTGCACTATATGCGATCCATCAGCACTAATAATTCTCCATAGAAAGCGGTAAGGCTTCTTCCCTTCATCATGCACGCTTGACATGTACATATTTACTGTTTCTGACGGCATTTGAATCAAAAAGACGCATTCATATTTTCATCATTAGCATGTGGGATTTTTTGCTTTCGGTAAGTTTTTCTGCAAAAAAACTGTTGAGGTCGTGAGGATGGATTCGCATTTCTGTCATTAGCATTTGTTTTATTTATTTGCTTTCGGCACGTTTATCTGCAAAAATATTGCAATTAAGTTCAAAATACCGTACTTTAATGGTACGAAATTAAAAGCGATTTCAAGCATTCTATAGTTATGCGCGTCAGATAATTAAATTTTTGCGCTCTCCTTCATATACATGCATAACACATGTATGGAATCACTCGACCCCCTCCCCAATCTGGGCAGTGAACTCTCATCAGCTGCGTCTCTACTTTTTACGCCCGACTCGGAGTTTTGACAGACAATAAATCTGATATAACCCAACAGAAAACCGCCAAGACGATGAATATTGCAGTTCATTTGGCAGAGATAACTGTTTTATGGGTCCGGGTTGCAGCCACGTTAATACAATGGGGAAAATTTTGAAGCATGGACTTATTTTGTGAAGGATAGTTTTTGGAGGGTCGCTTCTATGTAATAATGAACGAATACCGTAAGTGACTAATGGCTACATCTTCAAAAGAAAATTTTGATTACACTGTGAGTTGTAAGAGAGTTCACATAGTCAAATCGACGATAAAAAATAACGTTGAAGTCGTTCTAATGTTCTTTTCTGATCTTCCTGGAATAGAAATGTCATGTATAAGGTTCAGCATATTAACCAAACTTCTACTCTTACATGTATTTTGACATTTATACAACTTCCCCCTTCAATTCGAATGGATGAAATAAGCCCGCTGAGCGTAATAACAGAAAAAATTGTAGTAGACGGAAACTTTTACAGGCGACGCTCGATTTACGCCAATCCGATTTACGCCCTTTCATTTTAACGCCATTTATTATGAACATACAAATAACATCCTATTTGCGCCATCTTGCTCGTTTACACGCCTCCTCTACCTTTGAATGTTGCATTGTGAAGTCTAACGCGCGTCCTATCGCTCCCCGAGAAAGTATACAATGTATACTAGACATACTGTTACATTGTGAAGTCTCACGTTCATTTTGTTTCACCGCAAAATTATACGTCGTAGACATACGTATACAGTTGGCAGTTTACCTGTTGTCCTCTTTCGTAGTGCTAACGTTTTCCATTTAGCTGTCGTTTACCTCTGTGATTTTAATTCTTAATATTTTTTATTATATCCCTTTGTGTTAAAATGAGCTTCAAAAGAGTTAGCAGTGATTCTAATATGGGAAGGAAGAACGTGAAGAAATCTAGAAAGTCTCTTTCCTTAGAAATTAAAATAGAGGTTCTTAAAAGGTTTGAACGTGGTGAGATAAAACATTGACATTCGGAAAGCATTGGGACTTAGTGATTCTACAATAAGAACAATTCATCACTTTAAGTTTGGGAACGATACTCCCTTAATTTATATGATTGGCACCAGCTCGTATGCCTTTTAACTGGTGGGGACATTTTGTCATAATTTTGAGTACGCGCGTGAGCGTAATTTTAGAACCCCTAGATTACTATTTCGAATTTTTTCACATGACAATCAACGTATAGGAAAGTTTTACAATATCGCTTGCATGATAAATTTATAACGCGTTATTTGTATTGATAATATTCAAGGAATATTATTAAATAAAAGAATAAATTAATTACTGAGTTTACATCACCATAAAGAAAGATGTTGCTGAGGTTTAAAATGTTTTGGTAGGAATGAATCTCACTATCCCTTATGGCAGGAGCCGCCACTGTACATGATCAAATACTGCCGGAAAATAACTTTCGATTTACGCCAATTTCGATTGACGCCATAATCCTAATAAAGTATCTATGGCATCAATCGAGCGTCACCTGTATTCCGTCAGAAAGTATAGCACCCGAGAGAAAGTTGATAATCCCTGCTTCTACCGTGGACATTTAATAACAAAGCGAGAATTCGTTGGAAATATTTTCCAACATTTTCCTCCCTCATAGTAATTTCATTAGTATAAATCTCGAGTGTTTCATAAAATGGGAATATGTTTTCCTACTTTCATTCCAAAGAAAGATGGTCCACAACGCTTTTCCTGGCCTTATATAACTTACCGTACTTACCTTGTCGACAATGGTTTAAATGTTAAAAATTCGTAAAAATTGCAGCTTTTTCGTTTTAATTGTGATATTAAAAGCGTCCTTGGCTGCATCAAATGCCATTAAAAATCTGATAATTCTAGCACGTAACTCTCGATATCAGCGTCTTCAAGAATAATTATCGGTAATTACACTACTGAATTATTTTTTAAAACCGAAGTTTTCACAGAGAAAAAATAATTTTAATCGCTTTTCACATTGGAAAATAGTAAATAAACAAGATTGTTATTTGTTGCTGCAGATAACAAAATAACGATGTGCAATTAAAATTACCATCGGCGGCGTTGAGATCTCTGTCAATATTTACAAGAAAATTGTTTTACAAAATATGGAATTGGGAAAATTTTGATTGGCAGCCTAGGCATCGCTATCAACAACCAGAAAATTTTATCTTAGAAACGGAAACAAAGGTATCATTATCGAAGTGCTTGACAAATTCAGACGGGTAGTCAAAATGCCACTAAAACGTTTTATGAAAAATGTTACAAACAAAACTTGTAGAAAATTATATTATCTACAACTTAGATATTAAAAAATATTTACATAACTAAGCCCCAAAGGAGATATTTGGAAAAAACGGGAAAATAACAAGAGTAAACCTCCACTTCCGGTTGATCAATTTTAGCCAAAACCTTATCAGACCTCGAATCAACAAAATATAAAGCCTTTATTCTCTTGGTCACTTTGTCAATAACACTCAATATCTCAGCCGTTTCTTCAGCCAGGTCAACCAAATTTTGTATAGTCTCCTCATTTTTCCTCAGGAAGCCATTTACGAAAAATAGCCCAAAAAAGACTCGGGTTCGATTCCAGTAGATAATTTATTTTCCCCATAATATAACACGTAAAAATCAATTTATCGGCGTGCAAGCTTTCATTCTTTTCTTATAAAAATTAGAAAAATTGTTTCTTGATCTTCAAACTGGAGCTGTTTTAAAGAAAAATTAACAAAGTTTCTTATTCTTATCGCCGACTGTCTCCCTCGGTCTGCAAACGCTCGAATTTAACGTTTAAATGACTTATTTTGGCAAAATTTAGCGATTTGAAGTTGGCGCGTAGACTTGGACTATTTGCAGTTGATACCTCTTATTCTATTGAATCACTAGTCTAGTTGCTCGCTCGGATGATCCTTGTATTTCCACGTTGTTGCTTTTCAATTTTTTGTTGACGATGAATCCAACTCCTGCTGTTCTTCCTGTGTCAGCTCCAGCAGACCTTCTCCTTTTCTTCTTACCTCACTAAGCCCTAAAATATCCCACTTGATCTTCTCCAGTTCTTCTTGAAGCTCCTGAAGTTTGTTTTCGCTGGACAAAGTCCGACAATTGAAAGTAGTTAGTTTTAGGTTAAAGGAATTGGGTAAGGATGGGAAAGATGGGTGTTTAACCTCCGGAGATTCTTAGCACCCTCTGACTTAACGCCTTGATCCTGACCACTACCACGGTCAGGGGGGTCAGGGGCAATCCAGACTCCGGAGAATGGGAGCCGTTTTTTTAAGGTTGCACGTCAAATCATAGGGGGATTTGAGCCATAAAACATCACGCCGGCCCAGAGCGAATTGTTGAGTTCCTGTTTCACTTTGGCCGGAGAAATTGCAGAAAGACTTCATGGCACGATTGAACACCACTGCTACGCCCTTTAGCCCCCGTTTGCACCCTTCCGCCGGCTTTGAGGCAGTGAACCGAGGCAGTTGGAATGGATCACCTCCACTCCTCGCTTCGCTCGGACCTTAAATCCCTTCGGGCTTCGATGGAAGTTTTCTATTTTATGGCCTCGAAATTTCCCACTAAAAATTACCCTAAATTTCCACATCTAACGCACTCTCGTATCAAATTTTCGAGTAAAGTGAATATATGATCCATGCACTAATACGTAAAATTAAGTACAAATCGCACTTTTTATACCTCGGGTATTAAAAGATCGTTAACGTAAAGTTTCGGCATTTAAGTGCTAGGGTAACGGCCCATCCTCATATTGGCAAACATTACTTAACTTTATTGAGCAGGTCATTCCAATACTCACGTAAGATTTAGTAATATTTTTAGCTACGCAAATATGATTATTATCGGATGTTATTTTTTTATTGATGTTTACGATGCAGTTTTTTTAATCGAAATATTATTCCATAGAATTCAACAACACTTACGGCTGCTCCAAATGTTAGTTTTATAATTTGAACTGTCCTTAGTAAAATGGTAATTTAAACACGAGAGATATAACGAGGGTATTACGAGTATTATTGAGTATCACGTTAAGGCGACTTTCCCTCCAAATATTATATTATTGCCGGTTATATTTTCGATCACATTTATATATAAAGTTACCATACGTTAAATACGCCTGGTTGTTATCGGAAAAATCGTTAGTGTGGCTTTATTAGTTTCCGGTTAGTTCTTAGGAGGAGAATAAAATAAGCATCGCGGTAAATTTTAGAGGAAACGGCGCCATTTAATACTTTTGTGTGTGTTGCTAAAATTAACATTTGATAAAACTCGATGAAGCAAAAATCCTACTCTTTTTTTCTTTTCCTTTGAAACTTTTACCCTCTTCCTACATAGCTTATCGCGGTAGACAGCGTTTAGCTCAAATTGACCTTTGGTCAACCTTCATCGACTTTATTCGAATCTCCTGACCACCCTTGCTCATTACGAGAGAAGAGTGAAAAAAAATGTCGCACGCTCTCTTATCATCTATGCACCAGAAGAACTATCGCCAGTCACCAACTGGTCGGCTGAGAGGAGAATGATTACGCTATTAAAATACTCCTACACGGTTCTACTTCTTGAGTCACATTGAGTATTAAGCGGTGTCAGCTGTTCTCGAGGTTTTTTAGCGTTTTGTTTCTTTCCTCAGAGACAAGCTATATTCTTCTCTCCCTGCATCCTGTCTCTTATGGAATTATTTATAAAGTAGAACTAAGAGGATGGTTGCTTTCCTCAAGTGCTGGACTTTCTTGCTCCTGAAAGAAAATAATTTATTTTTGTTGATGGATAAATTCGAATCCATGTTGAATCAGCGCTAGGATGAGTGTGATACGAGTGTACGAATGCCGATTATTCTAGTCTCTAACTGTAGGAAATCGTACTTGGCGCAATAATTGACTGCTTTGCCTCACTCTTTAGCTTTCATTGCACTTTCATGTTAAAATTTGAACCCGAACAGTACTATCTAGTTCTTATCGTTTAAAGAAAATTCAGTTTGAATGCAAAATGTATGTATTTGTTTCAGTATTTTCTAATTCATCAATTGTTTTTATAGCAATAACATAGTCGGTAATATCCTATGCAATTGCGTTTTATGAACGTTGTTATTTACGGTAGAAAATTTTAGAACGTTTTAAGTAAGAACATGTAAACCAAACTTTCGGAGAACATTCACGCAGTTCAACATGTAAAAACAATGATACTTTGCTCATGGCGTCACTGCGGGATTTGTTACCATTTACATTTTTTGGTTCTTTGGGCATTATTTATTCATTCCGTTCTGTTATTAACCGACATTAAATTATTTTTGCAGT
Organism: Tanypteryx hageni; assembly: GCA_028673005.1. Taxonomy (NCBI): domain Eukaryota; kingdom Metazoa; phylum Arthropoda; class Insecta; order Odonata; family Petaluridae; genus Tanypteryx; species Tanypteryx hageni. The sequence continues at coordinate 74,961,880 of CM054113.1, read as the reverse complement.
CGGATTGGTCATTTGTAATTAAAATATTATGCTCAGATACAGAACACTATATGATTCGAGCAATACGTAAAAACGCTGATAATAACCTCCATTCTCCCCAAGTTCCCAACTTTTTTCTTCATGCAATTATAATAAATTACACCGATTGAAAATCGTCGGCATTAAAGTCCATTAAACTCCTATACATCAGTTAATTGAACCGTGCTTCGAAATAAATACATCATAATTTCAAATTCTACATCCACGTTTCTATTCTTTTATAGTTGATTGGTCTTCATCGTGACATATATGCCTGCAAGTGTTCGTAATCAATACATTTTGAGCGTTTAGGACAACTTCTTAGCAACCGAGCGTTACTCGTATTATATTTTCTGACGGCGAGATAAGATAGTGAAAACGCTCGGAGGAAATGAAGGAAAAGAGGCTGAGAAATTAATGAATTTCGAAATTGCTAATAAAAATAAAATACGAGGAAATTATTATATAATTTAACATTAAATGAGGGAAAATGAGAATTCATATGAAGATACTTTCTATGGTACGGTCATGTAGTTAACGTTAAGGCTCGCGAAGCTATGATGAAAAAGAGATCCATAAAATTTAATCCGCAAATTTATAATTTTTTATTCAAATTATGATAATAAAATATTCAATAATGAAATGTTATTGAATGTAATTGAAAACCTATTTTAGACTTGATTTTCACATCAGAACCTCTAGGTAACTTCCGGTTTAAACTCTAATCCGGCCTGCCGAAGCATTGGCAACTTCCAATGCGGCCCGCCGAAGGATTCGCTACCACCAATGCCCGCCATATAGAAATGGTTGCTCATCCCTGAGTTAAGGAGTAAACCATCACAGCCGTCAAAGTGATCCAGGCACGCTCGAAGTCCTTAACAAACAATTTCCTAGTTCTCTCACAAATAGTTTTTCGCGCAAACAGTACAGCTAGCATAAATTAGTTTGAAATAGTAAATATTACGATACGATTTTTTATTTATAAACGAACTTTAAAAGTCTTTTATTGAATAACCTTCTGCTTCTTTGAAAGGGAGTAAGGATTCCATCAGGTTGTTTATGCAACTTTTCTGTGGTTGTCCATGTGAAAGAGCATTTATCCCAACTTTTCCATACTTTATATAAGTAATCATTAATACCAATAAAAGTGTAGCTTTAATAAACATTCCCGAAACCCGTTCTAGGTCAGTTTACCTGTGTTAGAATGATTTAATCACAGAAAATAGTTTCTTCCAACAATTTCCATTTTGGCACCTTTATCATTGTCGCCACTATATCTGTACTCTCTTCCAACTCCTTTATACCAATCTTGAGAATTTTGTTTACAAAGAAAAACGAAAACTTTTAATTCCGAACCACGACACTGACTCAAAATAAATAAGAAAAAAAATATGTCAATTCAAGAACAATTTTTGCAGCAAAAACATGATTTATTCCGAAATAAATTGCATTTATCACCTACCTTATTAATTCGACGTTAGCGATGGCATGAGGCAAAAAAATCAAATTACTCGATAAACCGTTACTTGTAAAAGGTTAGGTAAGTTCCTTCGGATGGAAGTAAAAAGGTTTTTTTATCTGAGTCGCATTAAATGGAATGAAAGGTTGATTTATTGATCTGGCAGCCAGCTAACACTCCGCTCGACGACGTACGAAGCGAGCGAGCGCATTTCCATTCGCTGTTTTTTATGCACGCAGCGTGTGTTTTGGACGTGAGTAACCGACGGTGGCCTAGCGAACAAACTTGTTTTCTCTCCCCTTATCTCTGTCTCTCTCTCTCTCCCGCGAAATCCTGCCGAAAATTCGCGAAACTGAAACCGCAAGTCGTGCTCATGGCGGTATGAGGAAGGGAAGAGGGATATTTGCCTGAATGATTTCGAGATAAAGTGCTTTATTACGATTCGAGGGGTTTCCCAAGCCAGCAAAAGGGAGGATAGAGTATAATTCGGTTATAGAGACCTCTTCCAGCGCAAAAATCCCGTTTTTACGATAAAATACGCTCGCAGTTCGCCAAGTTCTATGCTCGATAACATTACAGTTTTGCTATCGCTGATTAGAAATTTAACTTTCAACTCATCGTTTTCTCCAATTACAATAAAGCAAAATTACAAGGATTACATTCTGCGTTCCATGTCATCGTTATTATTATTATTTGTCGATAACCTTCCGGAGGCCAAACTGGACAAAATGACGATATAATCAATACGATCGACATAACTGTAACTATGTCACAATAACACTTTAGTACCAAATGGAGTCGTGTCAGGATATTCATGAATCGTGACTTACTGATTTTTTTTTTCTATGTTAGCTGAATAAACCCGCATGGTTTGACACTGCTCTAGTGACACATGTTATTCAGGCTCTTAAATGCTTTTTCATACCCCGACCACACAGAATTATTAAAGAAATAAATCAACGGATGGCACGTGTGACGTTGCTTCCATTGTTTTTTGTGGTAAATCAGGGAGGAAATCAGCAGATCCTCGCTTCCTCACACATATAAAACGATGGAGATAACGTCATATATGTTCTTTTTTGGAACCTATTATCGGTGAGTGACCACTGATGACGGCTGCTTTGTAGTCGAAATGCTCATTTGGTTTCCCAACCTATGTTGTGGCTACTAGAGAAATTAATCTGTCGATTTGATTCCATCCATCAGACGATTTCGAAAATTCTCTTTTGAACGCAGATGCATCAATTCCATTTCACTTTTGGCACAATGATTACGTATTTATTTTAGGCACACATTAAATGAATTTTTTAATTTATTTTACGTCCATAGAACTCGAATTCGTTACGTTGTGGATATATATGAATTTTGTGATAGTTAACTAGGTCCCCTCTATCCCCATATAGATATAAGAATGTGTACATATACGTTACCTTTTATATTGGGTGCTTTTCCACTTAAGCAATGGTTTGTTTACTTGTTTTTGCATGTATGGGTCTTATGTTTACTGCCGATTGAAGCTATTAATATTCTAACACGAAGTAAGACTGAACAGCAAAGAGCAAAGCAACAAAAATTATACTTCATTTTATCGGCAAAATAAAAAAGATAAACATGTGAAAACTATACCCTGTCATTTCCGATTTTAAATGTTGCGAAACACATAGCCTTCTGACTTCATACTGAAGTCATGAATTTCAACTTAAGTGTCGTGTCTGGTTGTCTGTTTAACATATTCTCGAGGTGACAGTAATTATTATTATTATTATAAGAACGTCGGCGGCTAACTTAAGCGTTGAAAATTTTTAACTGAGTATTTACTAGCATTGCGAAATTTATCCTCTTATGTGCCAGGAACTCAATAACGTCACGTTGCCCAATTTGCTTTTATGTTTCGAAAATAACGCATTGGAACACAAATGTGCCCATATTAGGAATCAAACTTCCGACCTTAGTTTTAGTAGGATGAATTCCTTCACCGTCCCCAAGGTCGGAACGATCTTCCTTTATTTACTTTTCGGAGCTAGTAATTGAAGTTAGCAAGTGAAATCTTCGTGGAAACAGGAGAAAATTACGCATCATCTCGTATTCCCACGTATATATTTCCATAATTTCCATTCGCCCCGCAACAGCACCCATTTGCGCCGTTGCGTCACTCATTCTAGCGTTTTGGCAGGTGCGAGAGGGAGCGAAAAAAGCGATTAGCTTCACTCTCTCGCTTTTTCCAGTCGGTTGAGCAATTTCTGTTTTTTTTTATAAACCTTTCTCGCCTCTGTTCGAGCGATAAAATCAATGCAAATTGGCGCATAACGCATTCGCGCGTGCATTATCTCTCCCGTGCTGTTTATCTCGAGTCTGTTTCCTTTCCTCTCCCCCTTCTCCCTCCTTACTTTTTTTGGCTCCTCCCTCTTCATTTTCTCCATATATCGTTACTTCTTATGAACTCATTCTGTGTTTTCATTTCACTCTTTCTTCCCTCTACTTCAGGGGTGGGCAAAGCTTTTACATGGCGGGCCACATTAACAGTTGCAGCTTCTTAGGCTGGCCGTATAAACAGATGAAAATGCTTCGGCGGCCCACGTTAGGGTTCACATTAGAAGTTAATTGAGTTAATGCAAGGGATCCTGTTAATGATAATCAATAATTAATAATATGTTATCCCCATAACATCACTGGAAAAGGTTTTCCGGCCATAATTAGAAGCTACAAATATGAAATTATCTGTACTGTTCGCTTTCATAATGGAATCGCGGGTCATATAAAATGCCTTCGCGGGCCGTGGTTTGCCCACCCCTGCTCTACTTCCTCCGTCCCCTTGTTGTCTCTCCTCCACTTCTAACTTTCCTCGACCCTTTTTTTCCTCTATCCAATTCCCTTTTCTGTCGCTGTTTTTTCCCTCATGATTTCTTAATTTTTTCTCTTCTCCCTTCATCATCCGCCATCTTTCTTCTACCTCCTCTACTCCTCTTTCTCCCTCTCCTTCCACCTTACTCTCGACTTCTTCCTCTACTCCCATGCTATACGCCCTCTTTTATATCTCCTTGATTCATGTATACGTATGTATGATAGTGTATTGTTCTGCGGCGTATACGATTGCCGTATGTGTTTAAGCCTGGGAAGTGGTTTAAATGTTTCAAACTCGTCGTAATAATAGGTATGGTGCATCATCCCAAAACTATTGTAATTAAAGCGAAAAAATAAAAAAATCTTATGTACATGACTTTCTCCATGTATGTAATATTTCTAAAAATTCCAAATAGGTTAAATGATAATAAATATTTTAAGAAACTGCGAGAAAAATTCAAAGACCTTACAAAGAACAGAAATAAACTCAAACCATAGCCTTCTGTTATTGGATATAGCCAGGAAGCTCCAACAATTAAGAAAATAAAAAGAAGCGTTTCTAAGACGTAACTAAGCGTCAAGTGTTTACAATAGTCGTCGGTAGGTGGTGTGGTGGTGACAGGTAAAAATTAGTTTTTAAAATCTCTTAAATAACGCATTATATGGGAAAATGTTTCGAACAAACGTAGAAAATTAAGTTTTTTATAACTTTTATTCCCATACTGTTTTACATTCATCAAATATTAAAGCAAATATAAAAAAACGGATGTGACAAGAGTAAACACCCAATTCCGGTTGGCAGATTTTTACCAAAACTCCTTGTCAAATATGAAATTTCGCGTTAACCTGATTTATAGTTTTTGAGTTAGAGCACCCACAAAATTCCGGTCACAGACACACACAGACACCATCGAGAAAATAGTCAAAACGTGTTCAGTTGAAACATGTATTTTCGTTGAAATCTCGAATTCGATTTTTTTCATGAAGACAAATACTTTCTCTATACGTCGTATATGGAGAAAGTAAAAATAATTAAACTAAAAACTTATGATTAGTTGAACAAGATTTACTGATTATTCTAAGTACAAGTGTATATAAGCATCTCGACAAATATGAATTCACATTGGAGCCATTAACTACATCGCGGAATCATTTTTTAAAACTTTTATCGCGCCCGTCTGAGAATTATGAGCCATACTTTTCTCCTCTCTCCCTCCCTTTCGCCGACGATTCCCTCCTTTCTCCTTCCTCATCTCTTTCATATTTCCCACCCATCTCATTCTTCCTGTCTCCCGCCCCCATTTTCTTTGCTCTCCTCCTTCCTCTCCTTTTCCGTCAAACTTCTTCCTCCTTTTTCCCCTCCATCTCCTTCTCTCCCTTTCCTCGGATAGGAATGACAGATGAAACGGCCCGACGTACTTGGAGCGAGAAGGATCATATGGGAAGGAGGAAGAGCAGTGAGGGGCGCGCGACGGGGCTTATGGTCAAGGGAGCGTTACGGCAGAAGGCATTGCGCATAGCGATGCGTAACCGAGCGGACGCGAAAATGAGCTCTTTTAAAATCTCGCGAAGAGAAAGCGTCCGCTTCGCTGTTTATGGTCGAGGTCGATTCTCCAAGGGTATGCTGAGCGTGGACTCCTCCCTGTAGCCCTGCTATTCTCAACGCCTCCAACTCCAGCGACCGTCGGGAGGTGCCAAGAATACGAAAACGCCTTAGCATCCGAGATTTCTCCTCGCTCCTGCCAGCCTCGACACCGCATCAGATAGGTAGAAATTCGGAAAATAGCCGGGATGCCGTTCACTGTGGGCGATAATAGCCCAAGAGGCTGATTCGCCTTAAATTATACACACACACACACACACATTGCGTTAATGCATGACGTTGCTGCCTTTTAACTTTTTACAGAAATCAGTCGTTTTGAACGTAGTATTTATTTGTAAAAGTCCGACTTAATCGCTCGATATACATTTTACTAGCGAATTATAAATTTGATTGCATGACGACACCTCATTGATATTATAGATGTGGCGGAAAAATCTATTCCAAAAATTAGTTATTGGGCTCTCCATACGGTTGGAATTAGATGACTCAGCAAAGCGATCGAGAAGAGAAACAAAGTATCCGCGGAAATTACTATAAAAACATAATTATAAAATTGTGATCAATGGTTGATTAATTGCCAATAGGAATAGCCTCTGTTTTTTTCTGATTTGTTTTGGCTTTTGGAGTTATCATTACCAATTAGAAAATCTATGAATGTAAGTACAGGTTTCCCTCTCTTTATGCGGGGGTTGCGTTCCAAGAAAGTGACGCATAAAGCGAATTCGCATAAACAGAACCCATATTTACATGTAAAAGATAGGGACACGTTCCACAAGCAATCATAATTCCCCTCCAAGACGTTCTTCTTTCGCTCCATAACGGCTTCTTATGTGCTAAATACAAAATTAAAACAATTAACACTAAATTATACTCGTCAATAAAAGAAAGCAGACGAGCACAATTGGTGGCTGTTGTGAGTGACATAATGGTGGAGATTTAAAGTGCTGGAGGGTTGTTTTGGCCCAACGCAAGTTCCGCGGCCAAGGTGACAAAACTTCTCAAGTGTGCTCAAACAGTATCACACGAAATCTCCGTCTCATCTCCACTCTATAATATCCACTCCACTTTCATCTCTCTTACTGTAGTACTAATACGCACAGCATAAGAGAAATTGAGAGACTGAATGGTCGTCTTGTGGTGTAGTGGAGAACTCTCTTTCGTTTTTATTGCGCTGCACTGGCCGCGTAACCGCATAAGAGCGAATCAAAGACGCATAAAAAGAAATTCTGGTAGCAATAAGTTTGTCGCATAATAGCGAATTACCATAAAGCGAACCCGCATAAAGAGAGGGAAACCTGTAGTCTCTTTTTATGAATAGGTCTTAACTACATATAAGTATTTCAGCATTTTTATGTCTGACACCTTGTGTAATCCCTAATTTTAAAAAAATACAGTATGTATTTCTATATTAAGAATAAAGGGTGAATTGCTTGGCGCTTTTACCCCCTGAGGGAGAAGACTTGGCTTTCGAAATAAGCCCCTTATTTTATTGTATACTTCCCAGTTTTAAGACGCACCTGCCTTTCTAAAATCTAAGTAATTAATACGATCCTTTTTGAAGATTTTTGTACAAAAAATGGCGATTTGTTTGTTGCGTTTATAAAAAAACAAATTGCCGTTGAAAGATTGAAGGTATAAAGGTTAAGGGAAAACAGCGAAGACCCATCGCAGACATAAGACTTTGCATTCCTAGCAAAAGATATGTACACCAGGAGTGAGTTGGGCTCACTGTCAAAGATAATGAACTTTTTGAGAGCCAATCGTGCGAATTTGATACGTGACTTCCGTTAATAAATGCTAATTTTCTAAACTAAAAATTTTTTTAATTACAGAGTAACTTTCAGAATTTGTTGATACTTTGTTAATAATGTTACACCCAGCTTAATAAAGTATTAATTATTTTGATGCAAACAAATGTTTCAAGTTTTAAACTGAGTAGTTTTGACATTTCTGATGAAGTTTTTTTAAATTTAAAATTTTTACATTTTTCTCTACTATTTCCGCAATTTTTGCACTATACACCTTAAAAATATGCCTCCTGCATTTACGAAGTCGCTTTTACATATAGCTTGCGCTAATCCGCTAATCTTTATCTCACAATACCAACAATGCTATTGACAGAAGTTTGTTTATTTACGTTACCATGATAAAAATAACAATCTCGCATACCCGGTTTTCCTAGTTCAAGAAGTCGGCAACAATTGGATATACATGACAACAACAAAATGTCGAAACTTTGCTGTTAAAAGTGCAATTTAGGAAATCTTAGGTACTTATTTGAAATTCGACGGTAAGAAAACAAAACTTGATTCATTTCTGCGTTCCTGGGTTCAAGTCTGGAACTTGGGTTATTAGTAATTTTAAAGTCAAAATTAAAATTTGTCTACACTCATTCCCGTGTTATTCAAATGGGAAAAATTAGAAGAGAATTTTTTTTAATTAAAAGGGTCAATCAATTTGGTTTAACCTTCCTACTACACCACCTTTCTCTGCACTGCAATTAAAATGATACCTTTCTCTTGCTTCTACGCTCTGTAGTTCTCGAGTTATAGAATCACACACATACATACAAACACTTATTTTATAGATATATATAAGATGAGCCATTGGAACTTACATGAATACTTAACACAATTTAACTTAAGAATTGTTTATTCTATTGAAACTGTCCGCTACGTTACGCTTTTAATATCATCATCATAGGTAGTCTGTCCGTAGACAGGTCCGTGATTATTCGTGGTTAAACCTGGATCTCCATATACTCCTATTTTTCCGCTGTCCTCTTCATATCTTGATAACTCTCTTTCCCTTTCAAATCATCTATCAGCTGAAACCTTTTCCTACCTCTTTCCCTTTTTCCATCTAGTTTTCCTTCTAACACGTCTTTAATCATACTCTCTCTCCTCAGGTAATGTCCAACTCAGTTTGCCTTCCTCTTTCTAATTCGCTTCTCTCCTACCCCTCGTAGCACTTCATCGTTTTTCATCTTATCCGTCCATTTTATCTTCAGCATTCTCCTCCAAGTCCACATTTCAAAGTTTTCCAAGTATTCGATTTAATTTTTCCTTAGCGTCCATGTTTCTGCCCCGTACAAATAGCATTTTATGAACTTCTTACGGATATCTTCCCTTATATTCCCCGTAAGTAGGTGTTTCTTTCTTCTGAAAGCCGCTCTTGCTTTTCCTATTCTATTCCTGATCTCATCCGTACATTTTGCTACTCTTGTTATGATGCTTCCAAGGTATTTATAGTCTGAAAATTGTTCCAAAGGCTTTCCTCCAATACTTATGCTCAGATTCTCTTCTTTGCCCGATATTCGAATGACCTTGGATTTTTCTGTATTCATTTCCATACTGTATTTTCTACCTGTTATTACTAGTCTATTTATCATTTTCTGGAGTTCCTCTATCTTTCTTGCTAGGAGCACTTGATCATCCCCGTATTTTACTGTTCTTATAATATATATAATACATAAGATTAAAAATGAATTACGTTAATTTTTAAAGTGTGAAAGGACTTTTGGACCACTCTGTATTAAGGAAGGAGGAATGTGTATACGTGGAATTAGGGATTGATTGCGGCAATGTTATAGAAGATAGTTTTGTTCATATAACGATGAAACATTACTGCATGCCTTATTTCTTATCTCTTATTTCAATCGATTTAACGCTGTTCAACATTTTTGCTAGCTATTATGGCGAATTTTTGAGCAAAATGTATCTACAAATGCAGTGGCGTAGCCAGGATTTGCGACGGGAGCAGTTTTGCCTTAGCTGGACGGGTCAATGCACAAAAATATATACGATCTTTTAAAAATTTGAAACCTAATGTGGCTGTTGATTCTTACAGCTATAGAAATTAGGTCAATAATAATATTAAAATTAAAATTACCCTGGGATTTCTGATGGGGCAGTTTGACCCTCACTGTAGAAATGCATAATTGTGCGTTATAGACATTTCCTTTTTCCTAGAATGACTATACAACACGTAGAGGTAGCCTGTCAGCGTTGCAGTGTTTTCGTTCATCTAACTTTATGTCATTTGTCCATCGAAATCCAACTATCTCGATGATTCGCGTTTTATTACGAAGATTTAGATCAAACCCAAGCGTTTTTTGTGGTTTTCGTTTTGTCGTGTTTTGAACGCCGAGAGGAAAGGTCGAAATATTATCTTCGGTCCTTGACCTAATTCAATTTATCATATTCATAACCGGATCGAAGCTACAGTTTCTCTCTTTCCTGAATCCTCGTTGTTTTAATTTTATTAGCGAACACAAAATTCTCTTTTACGACTTCCAATTTATGCTCGAAATGTCTCGAGAACCATAAAAGGAAAGCCACGAGTTTTTCCATAACGATCCACACGATTGGTTTTCTTCTAAGGAATTGCAGCGTAACTTCTTTTCTTCGTCAGGAAATCCCTGCACAATTTCGATCCCAAAAACTTCTCGTGATATTTATTTATTTACCATGAACTTCAATATGATCTATTAATCCGTCGTTATCACTGCCGCACAATCTAGCAAAATGAACAAGCTGTGGTCGAATTACGACCTTCGGATTCCATCCAGAACATGAGAACTTTTTATCAGTCCCACGAGGAATCTGAAAAATGATGAATAAAATTTTGCGCTAAAGACTTAATAATCTTAATCCATCTCCTGACGGCGTTTTTCTCGTGTTATTGATATCTAAAGGGGTCATCGAAATGTAAAGAAACTTAGAGAGATATCAGTAATTATAATTTATTGCAAAAAAGATTATCTTATCCCAACTTCTCGCTCGGCAGTCGGGGACTTAAATCGCCAGCGTATCAGGGAATCCCCAGCATGTATAATGTGACTATGTATTTATTCTGCTAATGACTTTTTTCTAAGATTTTTACGATATAAAATTTCATATTTGGCTTATCTTCAGTTGTAGACTACTATCTTATCCACCGAAGTACTCACAACATATAACTATGCTAAAGTGGAACTTGATTATTCCTTTAAAGTCAGCAATTTGATTAGATTTTCACGCTTTTTGGATCTGTTTATGTTCTCGTTAAATGGATCACGCCATAATTAAACATACATAACACTTCTACGAGAGACTTCCGGGTTTTTTGCATCTTTCTTTTTTATGAATTATCTTTCATGGAAGATTAAATTTCTTCTATTCTTCATCGTTAATCGCTCACACACTAATGTGCTCTGTGGTTGATGATGATCTGCATTTTTCTGAATTAATTTTTTTCATAACAAGCGTCTATCTAGTTATTCAGAGATGACTGCAAAGAAGGCAGTAGTGATCTGAACGAGGACATAAAGAGATAAAAAACATATACTGCACTTACTCGCGTAATTGCCTCTATCGCGTAATTGCCCCACCTGAATTACGAGGAGGAAATAAAATATTCTTTTTTTCTGATATGGCCACTTTCATAGGATAGGGGAAAACCACCTATTTTCCCCACCCTTGTTTTAGCGTAAAAAAATCGTACGAAAAAGTGGGGCAATTATGCGAGTAAATGCGGTATATTCATACATATAAATTTCTTGTCGTAAATTTAAAGCTTATATAAACTTATTGTCAGTAACGTAACCGTTAATAAAACACGTGAAAACTGCAGTTAAAATACACCCATAGGGCAATCAACGAAGCGTTTGAACATGACTCTTTCATTTAAACAGCGCTGACACAAAAAGATCAAGAAGAACTTTGTTCGGATCAAGTCGTGCGATGAACTTTGTCCATCGATCCAGACAGACTTCGTCCTGACGACACGTCTCTCTCACCAAAGGAAACTCTCCGGCTTGAATCGATTTTAATTCGAATAGTACTTTCGTCGCGAGACACTATTTAAACTAGATTAGGGCGTCTCACTCTTTTCGGGTGGAGAGACGGATTTGTCGGACCTTATGTCGTGGAAAGCGTCTTAACAGGATACTAAGATGGGCGATTACCGATAACCTCGGAAGTAACTCGGCGAAAATTTAAAGCATTTCAGTAATCAAGCGACACGCGTGGTTTAAGCCGCGATTTTTATGTACGAAGTTCGGTAAAAAAAATCTGCCATGGCCATGGATTGATGCCAGATCTGTTATATGTATATGTTATATGAAAATGTTAACACATCAAAGATTAAATTCCAGAATAAGCGCTAACGTATCAAAAGTTAAAAAATTAAGTACTTGTCTTAGGCATCTCCAATAGCAATGACAAGGTTATTTGGCTATCGGATATATGAAAGTCAAGCACTTAATTTTTCAACATTTTTACTTTCTCCATATATAAAGTATAGAGAAGTATTGTTTTCATGAAAAATATCGAATTCGAGATTTCAACGGAAATGCATGTTTTAAGGTCCTCTGAACACGTTTTGACTATTTTCTCGATGATGTCTGTCTGTCTGTATGTGATAGATTTTTGTGGGCGCTCTAACTCAAAACCTATTATTCAGGTCAACGCAAAATTTTATATTTAACATTTTTATAAAAGTTAGAAGATCTGATTATTTTTTGGTAAAAATCGGTCGACCGGAAGTGAGTGTTTACTCTTGTCACTTATCCGTTATTTTGAAATATTTGCTTTAATATTTGATAAATGTAAACATGTATTGGAGTAGAAGTTGTAGGAAATGTCATTTTCTACCACCTTTGTTTGATACATTTTTCCATATAATTCATTGTTTAAGAGATATCTTATATTCTAGCTGCCACCACCACGCCACCTACCGAAGACTATTGTTAACAATTGACGCTTAGTTACGTCTTAGTAACGCCCCTTTTTCCTTTCTTAATTGTCAACCGGAAGTAAATATTGACAACCATCCCAGAGCAAACAACATGTAATTTGCCATATAAATATGGAGAAAGTCATGTGTTGCCCACATCTGTTTATTTTATTTAATGCTTGTTCTTGAGTTTATTTTCAGCCCTAAGACGAGCTCGATAATTCTCTATGGAAGAAGACAGATTGGTCCGAGAGTACATTATGTATTGAGTCAAATTGATTGTGAAGATAATTTATGTAGCCATAACACCTCCGAGCAAAAATAGTCGTTCAAAATGTGAATTTCCTTTTTACACCAACCATCAATGAAGTAACATTTTAAATCGCTAATTTTTAGTTTATTTGCGCATTCGTGCTACTCTATGGTTTTATAGCTACCGGAGTAACCTAGGTGATGTATGTACCAAGGGTCAATAACTCGGATCTTGCACTCATCACTGCTTATTATCGTGATAATTGTTTATGAAATAATTAAAAATTAATGAACCTCTCTTCTAATCCTCTTTGACGTATTTTCCAGTAGGTTAAAACGGATAAGGCGAATCATATTTTAATAACCTATTAGGTACTACTGGGTATTCCCGGACCCCTATTAAAAGTGCTATGATATTTTTATTGTACTCTAGTACCCGAATCCAAGTTAAGTGGTTGGGGGTTGGATTCGTTCCATTTATCTCCTTCTCCTAGGTTGGGTTAAGTGGTTGGGGGTTGTAGGGGTTGTATTCGTTCCATTTTCCTCCTCCCCCTGGGTTAGGTTAAGTGGTTGGGGGTTGGATTCATTAAATTTTCCTCCTTCCCCTGGGTTGGATTAAGTGGTTGGTTGTTGGATTCGTTCCATTTTCATCCTCCTTCCGAGTTGGGTTAAGTGGTTGGGGATTTGACTCGTTCCAATTTCATCCTCCTTCCAATTTGGGTTAAGTGGTTGGGGATTTGATTCGTTCCATTTTCTCCATTCCCGGGTTGGGTTAAGTGGTTGGGGGTTGGATTCGTTCCATTTTCATCCTCCTTTCGGGTTGGCTGTTGGATTCGTTCCATTTTCCTCCTCCTTCCGGGTTGTGTTAAAGTGGTTGGGGTTGGATTCGGATACTAGGGTGCAATGAAAATGTTATAGCATTTTTAATAGGGGTCCGGGATAACCCAGTAGTACCAACTATTATTATAGTAAAATATTCCGCTTTAATTTCAATTTCTCCCACGAGAGCGCGCCTCGAACGCTTCTTTTAGCGCCCGTCCTCCATCCGCATGGGACCTTCACAAAAAAAACCTTTCGTTCCTCTCCTCTCCAATCTTTGAGGCTAGCCCTCTCACCATTCGCTGTATCACTTCCAGAAATAGATAAGCCCTACTACGGCGTTACGCGTTCGAAACTGACTCCAGAAAAAACACCGCGCACGAAAAAAACCATTCTGATAGAAAGGTTCGTCGGTCTCCGATTGTTTTGATTGGAGGACGGGTAGGTAATTTGAAAAGAAATAAAACCACTCTCGATCGCGCCGCGAATACTTAGAAACTAGGAAATGGCGCGATCGGATTTATGGCAGCGACGAATGACACTCGCGGAAGCGAGCTAGTCACAAGATCGCGAAGGAAAACATAGAGAGACGATGTAAATCTCCATCCGTTTACGTTCAGAACTCAAAGGAGAATTGAACGATGCGATATATTATTTCCAACGACCATAAATCGTTATTTTCATTCGTGCGTTTATTTATTTACCTTTTCTCTGCTATTTTGGTCACCATTAACATTTCCTCGTTATTATAATTGTTTGAAATTTACATTTGTAGTTTTCATAACCTTTTCATAGGTTTCCTGAGTTTGATTAAATTCCAATTGTTTATATCGTATTTATTTATTTTATTTATTATTTATTTGTTTATTTATCGATTTACTGTTTAGTTTATTTCTTTTTGTGTTTTTAGTTAATTTATTAATTTGCATGCTTGATCATTTTCAATATATTAATTTTTGTTTTTTATTTATTTATCGCCTTTGGTTTAATTAATTGCATTTAGGATCGCTTATTTTTCTATAGTTATTCGAGAAAAACCATAAATTTTGAACCAGATTTTATCTACGATCGAGATTTTATAAGGCCAACGAGAATGAAAATGTATGCTAAGTTACTCATTTTTTAGGCTCTCAAGGCCGCTTCTCTTGCGACAAGGAAGTGACCGTTGAAGAAACTGTTAGGCCTTAAAACCGTCCCTTTCCTACTCATGAGGTCGTGATGCAATGAGGAATCCCGGCATTTGTCATGTTTCTAAGAATCCCCACGTGGCGTGATTTTTCGAAGCGACAGATTATTCGGAAGGCTTCAGCTATTCGGAAGAAGGGTATTTCTGATTCTTTAGAATCTTAGTATGTAATTGTAAGAATTTTTCTCGAAAACTTTTAATTCATCAAATGGGGATTCCTTGATATTTGATCATAATGCCATTCCTATACCATAGCAATAGATGAAGACAAATACTCCGCTTAGTTTTTCAAAGAATAAATGTAGTTGCGAAAAAAATTAATCGATAATATTTTCACTTTAACTGTTCTTCCAATTTAAGAAAAACGTAAATGAAACATATTTCGTTGGTATATTGAGATTTATAATGATTCGCTTTATATCTGATAGCCTTTATTGGGTTCCATTGCATGCGAAATAAAATCATATTTTGTGATGTTGTTGTATCCGACGTTGCGTCGAATGATTTCATTTTTTTAATTTCTTATAACTCTAAATGGTCCGCTGTCTCGTTTCCTATCAGCCGCGCGAGAATAGA
Source organism: Tanypteryx hageni (assembly GCA_028673005.1). Classification (NCBI taxonomy): domain Eukaryota; kingdom Metazoa; phylum Arthropoda; class Insecta; order Odonata; family Petaluridae; genus Tanypteryx; species Tanypteryx hageni. The sequence goes on along the minus strand of CM054113.1, from coordinate 74,946,409 downwards.
AAACTTATTGCCTTATTTTTAGCCTTTTTTTAAATACGCTAACGTAATCGTTTTGTCCGTCAGTCCGACCGACCGCCCGTCCGTCACACTCCCGTGTCCGGTGAAATACTTCTATTCGTTCAAGTTAGAACAACAGAATTTTGAGGTATTATTATGGCCATAAGTTCTTCCCGCGTGAACTTTGGAGACACCAGGAGCAGCCTAAGGGACGCATTTTTATCTAAAAAAACTGCCCTTAATTTATCAGTCCTTTCCTTACTTGCTTTTATATGTACAAAAGCAACAAAACCGTGTAAATTGTCTTCTGCACGTAAGTGGTATTAATACATTGATTGACCATTCATAATTATCAAGCAATATGCTGGACGAAGATCATTCAGAGAACTGGGAAGAGCTGCGTAGTAGTTGGTTGTAAATGTGGACATATTATAATGTCGCTGGACGCTATATAGTTATGTTTTTAGAAATATGGCTTATGTAGTATTGTTTATGACTTCAAGCTCTATAACTTGGTGAAGTTTAATCAAAATCGTTAGAGTTATTTTTGAATAAATCGACATTTTGTAAAAATCAACAAGAATAAATTATCCTTAATTGTTGCGCTATATGGTTCATCTCATCAAAATTTATATTCTGTATTATATACACATATATATATTATATCATTCGATTTTGTTTTGAATCGTCTACGGTCTAGGACTGCGCACAGACAGACAACATGGTGAAAACCACTTTTTTTTAATTCGGGGACGCCTAAAACGTGTATTTCGTTAAAATCTCGAAGTCGATTTTTTTCGCGATCATAATACTTTCTCCATTTACTACGTATATAATAAAGTAAAAATTCTAGGTAATATAAAATTCGGGATGTAGAACTTCAAATAAGCGTGTATGAATAATGATGGAAAAAAGTGTATCTTCCTCTAGTAAACTAAAATTCGAGTTATCGGTGATCGTGTAAGTAAAAGTTTTCACCAACTAGAAAACGCACCTATCATAAATAGGAAGTAACTCAGTACAAAAGTAAATGTAAGATTATGAGGTTTTTCGAAAATGATAGTCAAAGATAAGGTCAAATAAATAAGGAAATTGCAGTAATTCAATATCCACTCGGGAAGCCTTCACTTTGTGGAAAGATTCCATAATAGAAATAAAAGGACTTATTGTAATTTCCACTAAAAAAATCTACTCGACCGGTTTCGCTTATTACAGCATCATCACCTGATGAAACCGGTCGAGTAAACCTTTTTACGATAGTAGAAATTAGAATAAGTCTTTTATTTTTATTTCAGTAATTCAGTTTAAGTCATTTATCCGGTTTTTCGCTCGAGAATAAGAGAAATAATAAGGATATGAAGCAGAGGTTAAGGCAAAGGGATTAACTATAGGGAGCCCGAATAGAGATCTTGTGAAGGGATCTTTTGAAACTTAGATATAGAATGCACGGGCCGGATATTGGACTTCGAGATAAGGGGTATTAGAAACACGCCAAAAGGTCGCGAAATGTGGTCGTTGCTCTCGGAGTGAATAAGTTGGACGGAGAGGAATATTAATGACGAAGTGTTTGTTGAATGTAGATTGGGGAACAAGAAGTTTAATAAGCGGGATTTAAAAATTAGACAGGGAAACGGTTACGAAAGTTTTTGAAAGGAAAGTGACTGCTGTAAGTTAGAGAATGAATGATACTAAGGTAGATGAAAAGTGAAAGGAAGACATTAGCGATTCTGAATAATTGAAAGGAAGCTGAGAGCCATGAGAACATAAAGCGAAGGATATTGGAGAAATAAAACCATGACCTGCTGGAATACATTAAACTTGGTGATGATGTCCATAACTTGAGAAAATGATTGCGTATTTAACGAAGCGTATGTAAATTGTACGGCTGGAGCCCAGAATATTCCTCTGTTGGGATATTATGGATTTAAAAAGAGGCATTCATTTTTGTGGGATTATCATATCAAAGCTTGCTTCGAAGATTCCAATCATGACAACTGAATGTTGGAGATGGATTTAACAAAACTTTGCCTTGGAGGAAGCTATTATCTTCAATTCCGTCGTCGCTTGCCTCTTCTTAGTTTGTTATTCAATTTTTTAGCCCCGAGAAATATACTAGTACTTCTTAAAAAGTTAAAATAAATGTTTTCCCTCCGTAGCTTCCTTTAAACGCTTAAGCAATATTCTCATAATAGGAACGAAAAATTCAAGCTAAAAGCATACACTATAAACGCTTCCCTCGGTGCATTTACCAATTAAAATTTCAATTTTTTCCTGTTAGGTAGAGCGACACGATACAAATTTTCAATATTCTGGTCTAATTTCCAAATGCAATGAAATTCTACCAAAGAGTTAAGGAATTTAAAATAGAAACGTTCTTTAATTTTTTACTAGCTCATAAACATCTTTTTATTGCCTTTTACAATGAGCTCAACAAAGATAACAAGACAAAAACCCATGCTCTCGACAGAATTCCAACCCGCATTAGGAGCTAACATACGCCAACCATCCCTCTACCAAGGACGGCAAAAAAGTTTGTCAGAAGTGGGATTAGAACCCACGCCCTCTTACGAGGGCCAGAATTCACAGGAATCGCCACAAATCGAGCAAGGAACAACCTTTGAGTCTGGCGCCTTAGACCTCTGGGCCATCCTGACAAATTATAGTAATCTGATAAGCTACCAATTAACCTAGATAGATTTATGAGAGTATATAGCTATTAATTAATTTTAGATTTGGAAAATCTCAGCGAAATAAACGGCTCTCTCTGTTTTTTAATTTAAAATCAATTTTCTATTTATTTATTTTTAACTTTTTGATAAACAGCACTTTACAGCCGTTTAACAATAAGCGCAACTACGATAATAAAGACGAACATCGTGAGAGAATTCGAACCCGTGACCAAAGCACTAACTAAACACTAAAAAACCCTTTACCTAGGCCGACAAAAATTTTGTCAGAAGTGGGATTCGAACCCACGCCCTCTTACGAGGACCAGAATGCACATAACTCGCCACAATGCGAGCAAGGTAGAACCTTGAGTCTGGCGCCTTAGACCGCTCGGCCATCCTGACAACTGATGCTAATCAAGCAATATCTAGGTTACATTTGAGAGCAATCGCCAAAATTTTTTTCGAGAAAGGAAAAAGAGAAATGCACGCTAAAAGCGTAAGTTATAGGCGTTTCTCTCAGTGCGTTTTAACAATTAAAATTTAATTTTTTCCCAGTGAGGAACATCAACACAATACAAATTTGCTACAATCTGGTCGGTTTTTAATCACTAATTTCCAAATGTGATGAAATTATACCATATAATTAAGGTGTATAAAATCAAAGTATTATTTATTAATTTATTTTGAACAAGCTCATAAAAAGCATTTTACGGGATTTCACAATGGGCGCAACAACGTATATGACCATGCTCTCAGCAAGATTCGAAGCCCATGATCTTAGCATTGGGATGCTATCACCCGCTAACCACCCCTCTGCCACGGACGGAAAAAATCTTTCAGAAGTGGGATTCTAACCCATGCCCTCTTACGAGGACCAGAATTCACACATCTCGTCACAATGCGAGCAAGTAAGAACCATGAGTCTGGCGTCTTATGCCGCTCGGCCAACCTGACATCATGAATTGAGATCGTAATATGTAGCCTCTAAATGAGAGAAATAACGCAATTGTAGCCCCTATTTCTTGGCAATAGTAAAAATTGGCTGTTCTAATTGAACGATATGAGGCAGATACGCCATTTTGTTTTAGTAAAACGGCAAATTATAAAATATTCAATTAAAATTCTTTCAAGGATTGCTCAAAATTTTATTCCTATGCTATACATTTCCGATGCAGTAGTACGTTTGAATCGATGTTTTCACGAATATAGGGATTACATCGCACGGTTTGCTCAATAATTATACGGCTCGCGTTATGTCATAAAATATGGGTAAGCGAAGATCAAAATCGAAGTTTGGTCCTCTTTTGAAATGGCTCTGTCTGTTTGAGTATACAACTAGCCAAGAATCTACATCCCAGTGCAAGCACACTCGTGCGTGTCTTACAATTAGTCGTGTTTATATGAACTTAACATGGCTACGTAAGAAGCCCAAAAAGGAAATCATTGGCTTATCATAAGAAGAACGTTTGAATTAGTTAGGGATGCTTTAGGAACCATATACCGTACTCCTGAATTTTTTTACACTATACTTTAGCTTTTAAATCATTTAACGGCGTGGTTTTAATTTATTTAATTCTGTGTTAAGTAATAACCGAGATGAGTTTTGTTTTTAATCCGATGAAAAAATTGCATTGAGCGTAAAAAACGCCGTCTTTGTTTTTCCTCTCTCTTTGGAATACGTTCTGCTGTAATCTCAGGATCATGTGTCGCTGTCTCAAAAATTCAGAAAATTTTAGAAAGAAAATTAAGCATGCCGTTTCACAGAAACGCCTTTTTTTGTTAATCCAAATGCCCATCTCATCTCATTTATTAGATGATTATGTGCCCCATGTGACAGAATTCTAACGGTATAATTTGATAAAAACATAAATAAATGTAAACAAATTAATGTGAAATCTCAACTGTCCCTGGAGTAACTTTGTGCAATAATTCCATATTAAGAAAGAAAAACTAGTAATTCTCCGCTCTATGTTAAATATATTCACGAGTTAGGTTTCATCGCTTAACGACATCATCACCATCGCCGAAACCTGGATCGTGAATGTATGTAACCTATAGTTGAAAATTACTTGTTGATGATAATGTTATTTGAATGCAGCAAACTTCCGGAGCGTGCGCAGGCGTTACTATAGCAGTGATAATGGCGGATGGGACTTGGATGCCATCCCAATTATGACACATACGATAAGGTCGTTCATTTTCCGATATATGGAGCTTCCATTCCGGTTTCTTCGCTTTTGTTCGAACGCCAAAGTAAATGTCAATTCGATAGGGTGTTTGACTATGTGGCGAACGAATAACGAAACAGCGAATGTGGCCAAATTTGGTTATAATAATGGCAATTCTCTATCGTGCAGTAACTTTTGGCAAACATGTCTTCTTAGGTATGGTGCGTGCAAACGCGATGTGGTTACTTTTTGTACGATTGGATGGTCACCACCGGTGCAAAAACTACCCGTGTCTTATTCTGCCTTTGCGTAAAAGGGAAGGTGGTTTTATTTTTTCCGATGACTGGACATTATTACCACACACTTGTTTAAATGGCTTTTTTAAATGTTGGAAATGCATTTTTTGCAACTGTTCATATTTTTGCGTCAGTTCGGCGATCGACTGTGAAATGTATAAAATTTCTTTTAAATACTCCCATGAATGCTCAACATTTGATGAGCAAGTCCATGGTCAACCAGAGATGCGTTTAACTCAGTTTCAATGCTATTCCCATCAATAAATTCCTAGAAAAGACAATGATATTTGATTACTAAGTCAAATACTAACCAGAAATACGTTTATCTCAGTTTTTATGCAATTCTCATTGAAAAATTCTGAGAACGTGATACGTGACGAGCAACTCCAAGACCAACCAGAGATATCCATTTATCTCAGTTTTAATGCTATTCCCATACTGCAATTCTGAGAAGACGTTTGACACTTACGCTTATCTATATGTCTCACCTTCGCGATAGATTTATTCTATGCCGTTTACCCTCGGTTATTTGTTAATCCTCACCCTTGAAAACACCTGCCCTACATCATCCCAGAACTTTCCGTCTGATTCTTTTTAATGGCTGCTAACTTGGTTAACCTACAACGAGCCGTGGCAATGACCGTCGAATCGAATTTGCACTCATTATAGAAGTATGGAAAGATGAGGTGTGCTACGCTTGTAATACCTGCAAAGAAAGGAAGCGAGAGAGGCTAGAGAACTGTGTTAATTGACGTCCGCGGAGTTGAAGGAAGGAAAGTTAAAAAAGGTGATGAGGAAACAAACCACATCTCGAACGGCTAACGTTAAGTCACGTGATTTGAACAATGGAAAATTTGCCGACGCGGCATTACCGAGGAGCTAACTCGCTAACTTCGTTAACATGTTTTTATTTAATCTTAATTGAACAATCTACTGCGATCGAAAGTTGCTTTGGTTTTCAGCAAGTTCTTACATGTCGCTAGTTTTAAAACAGTCTTTCCCGAAAGGTGCTCAAGTTGCAATGTTATTTCTTGTCTTTCTGCTGTCTATGCGTGTTCAGCTTGTATTATCGCCTTAATATATTTTCATACATTCTTATTACTATTAAATTTTATTGAAAAGTTGTTAATTTCCTCACTTAATACTTCTTGGACCGTTCATATTTTTTCCACTTGAGGAGGTTATTGCTGGGAAGGTCAAACCTAGAAATGATAAGTGACTGAGTCAGCCGTAACTTTCTTGAAATCAATATTTAACAATAAAATAAGGAAATGAGTAACTTTTTTATTCGATTCCATCAATCTTTGGTCTCTCAAAATAATATCAATGGAGCTAAATCGAAAAGTTTCTAATTGCCTTATTACATTGAAAAGGCATTTAAGCGGCACTTTCTTTTGATATAGAACTCGAATTTTCAACTAAGGTACGGCTGATGCTTTTTAATGCTTTGATTGTTAACCTTTAGACGTTTAACTTGCTAACCGCCCAAAGTTTTCGGCAGGAAATACCATTGCCTTTACCTAAATTATATTAATTATCTGTTAGCCTGTCTTTGGAAAGAGGATTAATATCACCTGTCGTTTCTACCGATTTTTTTATACTGCTATCTATAGAGGAATGTGGAAAAACTCAACATTTTGAGGCTTTTCTCTAAAACTATTTTAGTTATGTTTCATGTTTAGAGAATTATCAGTTACATATATTTAAAAACTTTGGACAGTCCTTAGAAAACGGGTTAAAATCATTAAATTAAGTGAGCGTGATTCTATACTTTTATTGTCCACCAAGAAACTTCGTTCTATCGCGAATATACTATCGATGAATCACCGTTGATGACGGCTGCTCTAAGGCGCTTTCGAATTTCCTAACTTTTTTTTACTACCGGAGAGACGTAGTTTGTCTATCTGCGAGTATGATTTCCTATTGTCTAGTCAGCCATTTTTACCATAAAGCGATATATATTCTTACATAGTTGGCGCACGAATATTTCGGTCCGTAGTTTTTCGATGACTAACTTGCCCAAGTATAACGTCACGCAATGCTGCGAGGTTCTTTGACGCACAAACGTATTACATTGAAAAAACTGATGTAGCAATTTTTTTGCGTGTTAATCGCTATGACTAATGGTTTATTCCACTCATTCTGCATACCAGACTGGATTGGTAAAACATAAAGACCGAAATTTTGGATGTTACTGCACCCTGAATGCACTATGATCCTTTTTACAACTTGTCATGATGTGACATAATTTTTCGAGATGAATTAATTTCTTTTAAATGAAAAAGAAACTTGTAAATTTCCATTAACAATTTTAATGTATTAATGTATTAAAAAAATAGAAATTACAAAGTGAAAGACAAATTCAAACTGTTATGTATAACAGTAATGCGAGCAAAGTTAGTAATTAGAAAATGGACGCAATTAACAGAAGTTACAAAAAAGGCGTTAAAAATACAAAGTAAAAAGGAAACAAATTAATTAGTTAGGAAAGCAGTAGAGAGAACAATGGAGAGTGATTGGAGAAAACAAATTCATTAGTAAGTGAGACATTGTCTGTTTTAAATCAAATCTTCAGGATTTTATTTAAAAATACAGAGATCCTCAGTTAATCAGTTAATAAAAGGAAGTTACTCAAGTCATAGAGAAGCAGTGGATTGTATCGCGAGTGATCATATTGTACACACTCTCCATGTTACTTTACCGGTAAAAGTCAACCTGTGCTAAATCAGAAGGGTGGGGAAGAAGTGCACTCCACACTTTCTCTTTTGCCCTTTTCATGCTAGCACGATAGAAAGGTTGCCTGGAGGCAAGTTGCTGATTCTTGTATTCTACCCATTAGGTACCTGCTATTTTAAAATATATCTTACATTTGTGACTTGTTAACATCTATTTGAGACTAAGAAATTTAGCTACGCTTTTATAAGCAACCCCTGTTTAAAAGATGATTTCCGGAAGGCAAGAAAGTTTTCTCCCATTGAAGAGGCTTCTTGTTTCGAGTGGCCGCCGATTATTCTCGTCCTGAGACCATGATAGCTTAGAATTATGCGTAAAACGATTGCAACCAGGCCGTCGCCTCTTGCTGCACCTCATCATAGGTTGCAAAACTCTATCAAGAGACTGGTAAATCTCCAAAGGAACGAAAACTTGAAACGTCACGATAATTACTCTATTTAAAGAACGCTATACTGAATTTAGCGCTGGAATTATTCTGCATATTTTGAAATATTTAGGGAACAGGGCGGTTTCGTAATATTACACACAAGCAAAAGCCCGAACTATGCCCTTCTATTTAATAAGTCAATAAAGGATTCTAAATCGGAATATGTACATCTACATATTACCCTGCAATTCACTAATGTGGTGGGTGGCAGGGGGCGCATTGCATCAGAATGTCCCTAAAATGTTGTCTTGCAGGTTCAATCCCATGTTATGACTTATAAGGAACTTACGATACTTGAAGATAATCTTATTCCCAATGGATGTACTTGGATGGATAATATTAAAATCTCTGAGGCAGGAATAGCGAAGCAACTGGGTGCGATAAAGCCCAACAAAAACCCAGGACCAGAAGGATTTCCCGCGCGTATAGTATTCGAGAAATCTCTTACCCTCTGTGAGGTTCCTGATGATTGGAGACTAGCACACGTCACACCAATTCACAAGGGAGGTGACAAAGAAAACCCCGAAAATTATAGGCCGATTCTCTAACATCATCATCATGTAAGATTTTGGAGCACATTATTGTTAGCAACACAATGCGTTATCTCGAGAGTAGATCGCTCTTAGTCAGCTGTCAGCATGGCTTCAGAAAAGGTAGATCCTGTGACACCCAACTCGGTCTATTTGTGAATGATGTTTTATCATGCGGCGAAAATAATAAGCAGGTCGATGCAGTGTTCCTTGATTTTAGAAAAGCTTTTGACAAGGTTCCCCGCCGTAAGTTGTTATTAAAATTGGGAAATCTTGGCGTTAATATTAAAGTCATTAACTGGGTTCGCGCTTTCCTTTGTAATAGAAAACAAAAAGTAGTCCTCGAGTGTGGCAGATGTAGTCTCTGGAGTGCCGCAGGGTAGTGTGATCGGACCTATGCTTTTCTTGCTTTATATAAACGACATCAGCTCAGTTGTGAAAAGTAATGTCAGGCTTTTTGCGGATGACACCGTAGTCTATAGAGAAATTAGTGGTCCTAGCGACCATCGTCAGCTTCAGGATGACCTGGATGCGTTATCTGTTTGGTGCAAGGAATGGCAGCTGGAAATCCATCAGAAAAAGAGGAACGTTCTAAACTTTTGGAAATCTAAAAGCCCATCGTCCGTGTTTACCTACTCGATAGATGGTGAGAGCATTCTTGTTTCGGAATCCGTGAAATACCTCGGGGTAACCTTGAATCGTGACCTGTCTTGGGACACCCACATAAGACGAGTGATAGGTGCGGCAAATAAGAAGTTGGCTTTTGTGCGTAGAATAGTCAGGAAAAGCACGGAAAAGGTGAGAGAATCCTGTTATTTATCCTTGGTTAGACCTCAAATGGAATACGCAGCAGCGGTTTGGGATCCATATCAGAGGGGACTCATAAAGGATTTAGAAAAAATACAGCGGTGAGCAGCTAGATTCGTGAAAAAGAATTACGATAAAAACAGAGCGTTACGTTACTCATTGAAGAGCTGAGTTGGCCATCGTTAAAAGATCGTAGATTACCGGCGAGACTTAAGCTTCTAGATAAATATAGTTCGGAGATATTCGTAAATGAAATTATTCGACAACCAACGTATATCGGACGGAGGGATAATGAGGACGAGATTCGCGAAATAGATATTAGGACGGAGAGGTATAAGGAGTCATTTTTCCCTAGGACAATACGTGACCACAATAGATAAGTGAATAATAATTAGTAAGGAACTTGGTGCGCGGCACCCCCTGCCATCCACCGTCAAGGTGACTTGCAGGGTAATATGTAGATGTACGATAAAACGAGTCTCGATATCGCTCTTTTCTACAAGTCTCGCGTATTTTATCGCCATAGTTGTGTCTACCTGTGTATCTGTAGATGTACGTGGGTGTTTAAATTATTCCTACGTCTTCCTCAGGTAAACCTTCCGACCTATACTTTTCCATAAGCCTTAACCTACCGTTAAATTTGTGATTTCCTAACGGCATTGCATTCAAATTCCTCAATAATGAGGTAACTAGATAGGTATTGTTAGGCATTACTCTACCTGCCACTTAATCCAAAACGTTTTACCCTATTTCTAACTTATAAGTTCAGCAGAAAATCAGATTCTTAGTCGATGAAATCTATGTAGATACTGGAGGCAAAATACGGCAGATACAGCAATGGAGCAAGTAATCTAACTAACTAATAAGTGTTTTTTGAGGATACTTAGGGTGCAGAGGGTTTAAAAGATTTTCTTTTTCTACCCACTTGTCCCAAGGTTGAAATGTTGATGAGCTCCTGACGTGCATTCCATCCCTTTGAGGGACCACCTACGCTCTGGCCTTCATAGTTACGGTCAATCCCTCGGGTAAACGTGGAAGCCCAAGGCAATGTAGTCAAGGGAATATGAATAATATATATTTTGCAAGCGTGGCTCCGGAGATCCATGTCGATCTTTTAAGCATCCAAACAATCTGTTTATCATTGCATACTCCCAGAAATTCGTTTTATAGCATGGCGTGCGTTGTGATTTCCGACCTCTGTTGCAAGCCATACACAGGTTATAAATATTATTTGAGAAAACTGAGCTAATGCAAAATGTCTAAACAAATTTTAAATAAGCTTAGATTAATTCAAGATAAAGGGTTCATTTTTTCCCAATTTAACGCCATCAAAATATCCCTATATTTTTTCGGTGCTCAAACAAGGAAACCCTCGACGTCCTTTTATTCGGGGTCACTATCTCCATCGGAACCGCAAATTGGGCCACGGTCGCAATATTTTCACCTCGATCCATAACGAAGGGGCGATAGTGAAAAAAAAACCAAACTGTTCGAAACAAAAGACGCCAATCGCGCGCGCGTTCGCAATCAGGTTCGGCGGATAATGCTATTTTTCACGGATAATTTCTTACTCCCTCACGCACGCGTGTTCTTGTACGGAAAATTGTTTTTATTTAGGATGCGAAGCGGAACATCATCACCGCATGGACCGGGTCTTTCTCCCTCGGCCGCGAAAGTGCGATAGGGCGTGCGAAGAAAACGAGCGAGGCATGAGTAAAGATGGCTGTTTGGTATGGGGTAATATCCGCTGGGAAAAAGGGGAAGGGTGGGGAAACCGTGGCTCCCTATGCCGGAAGTGGGATGGGGATAGAGGGACGGGAGGATAACACTCGGAAGGGAGAACATAACGAAGAGCTTTACTCTCCCTCTCTGCGCAGGCGCGTGGCAATATCGGGATATCCCTTGCTTCGCTTCCCAGTTGTTCCCAGTCAACTCTCAGCGCTCGTCCTGGCTGCCAGGGAGCAACGGGAGGAGGAGTTTCTTTTCGTTTTTTACCTTTTTCCGATCCTCATATCGTTAGGAAACGTTTGAAAAGGGTTTCGTTCCTAGTTCCACATCGCTAGACGATCGGTCCGTTTAAAAGCGCGCTCTCCTAATTCGTTAAATGGTAATCTACGGACAGGCTAGAATCTCCTACACGGTCCGTTCTACGTGTAAAACGCGAGTCGCTGCTCCTTTGCTGGGGTCCAAGAGACTTTCCCGCATACGGTGATTCAGAGTGCTCGTCGTCCCCTTCTGCGATGGGCTAGAAGGGCGAGGGTGGCATAAAGAGAGAAGAGCGATCCCGTTTCACACTCCAGCACAATAGAGTATCGGGTTTTTCGTTACCTTGCTAGATATCCACGCGATTTTTGTCTCCGCCAGCCAACTCGACGGTGATATAGACTCGTTCCCGAGCTCTCTCGAACTCCTCAGTATCAAAGGGGAATGGAAAAGCCAACTCCTCTCCCTCCTCCTTTCGCCGAGCATTAGCCGTCGACCCCACCCCTTACCCTTCCTCCTCCCTTCGCTCTTTCCCCTCCCTAATCGACTGCCCCCTCTCCCACCACCTCCCTCCCCTCCCGCCTGATATCCGTGCTTGTGCCAGTCTCTTGCTGCTGCATTCCCAGGGCGACCGCCGTAGGGTGAACGTCGTCTCATGTTTTTCTGTGTACGTCCGGAGTGGGTGCGTCTGGTTGCACATGAAGGAACAAAAGATAAGCAGTTTTTCGTTCCCAAATAATAAGTACTGCTAATCGTTTTTTCGCAATAAGCTCAAGCGCACGCTGAGCTGGACGTTAAAGCAGAGAAAAGAACAGTGCGTGAAAGTTCGCCCTAGTGCTCGTTCCAGAAGTTTTTATCTCTCTCCAAAACTTGACAAGTGTAATAAAAAGAAAGATTCGGCTCTTCCGTGTTTATTGTTTTCACGGAGGTATTTCGTCCTGGCTTAATTGTTTCATGTTTATGTCGTGTGCTACCCGTCCCTATATAATTATACTGTTTCGTACCGAAGAAGATACAAAAGAGAAAGACTCGCGTGTTTTTTCGCCTGCCTTAGAGAAAGGAGGAAGTTAACCAATAGGCATCGGGATCACCTGATCGTCTCCTTCCGAGGGTTATCGCCGAGCAAGTGGAAGAAGAGAGGGAAAGAAGGACGAAGCGAGATCTTCGCAGACGCCAGGTGAGAAAACCGTTGCAATGCATTCAAGTCGTGTTCTCCCTTTTACGTTTCTTTTTGCCTCCTTTTCGCCCCGTGTCTGCTTGCCTTTTCACTCGCCGTCGTATTACTCGCGCTCGAATACACCCACCCAGACGTTTTTTTCCGTCTCGGATCTCGCGAAACCGAATTTTTCAAGGCGATTATCGATTCGATTTTCTTATGCGTCGGATCGCGGCTGTCGAGCGAATCTTTTTATTTTTCATAGCCCTCGGATTTTTTCATCGGTGGGGTGGAACGTCGCGGTTTTATTTTATCTTTGAAAAGCGTCGGCGTGCTTCGAATTTATAATTGACCAGATTTGGCCGAATAATCGACTCCTTTGCCTCGCATGCGTAATAATAATAGTATGTTTGTTTTTCTTTTGAATTAATTGCCTACTCGAAACGCTGTTGGTTTGACTAGCCAGCCTTTTCAAAGAAATTGTTATTTTTAACGATTCATCAGATTTTTATCTACAAAATTTTACTTTAGATCGGTGTCTTTGTGGATGATTTTTTTGTCTGAATTGTAATTTCGTATCCAATTGCAACAGCATTCGTATATATTCCTCGGAGGATTGTTTTTTTAGCGTTTTATGGGTAGGAAAACTCTAGAAACCATTCAGAATGCCACTGCGCTCGATGTTGACCGGATCGTAATATTTGTATACTGTCTCTCTGCCGTGCGTTCCGGCGTGTCAGCTGTGTGTGGTTTTCCTCTCCCCTCCCCTCTCCCGAAAAGCGTAACAGCTGATTCGGCTAGCAGTGCGCACGGTATTCCAGATTTTGTTATCGGCTGAAACCGGTGCTTTTTGGTTCTTAGCAATTAAAGTCGCGGAGTAATTCTCTTGCATGATTAATAGTCCCACAAAAAAACAGGACAAAAATTTGTCATTTCTTTTAGAACTTAGAATTTTAGGTTGTGGCATACAAATTTCGTTTAAAGTTGAGATCTGATTTGTTTGAAAAATGTAAAATTGAGGACAGATTTCAGTTCCATCATTGGATTTACCTTGAAATGGAATTTAATTTTGTGCGTTTTTTTCTTTTCAAATCTCGGGATCGCCCCTCTTAGAAGATTAATTAGCTCGTCACGAAGTGTGCCATTGCGCCCTCTGATACGAGCCACTTACCTTATCTACTCCCTTCGAAAGTCCATCTCGCGTGATATAATCTCTCACTTTATGACGTTCATTCTTCGAATAATGCAAACATCGGTCTTTTTTATTGGACCGATTATTTCATATGCGTGCGTGAGGGCAATATTATGCCTCTGTATCGAATCAAGTTCGCTCGAATGTTTTTCTTTCGCCAAAACATAAATTGCGTGTCGCGTTGGTTGCAAAATTTGTCGATATTTCCCAAAGGGTTGATTTATTTCATCCTATTGGTGAAGAGTTGCCCTTTTGCTTCCCTTTCAATTTAGGCTATCGTTCGCGAATTCGGGCGTTGCGTCAGAAACTAGTTGTTGTGCCCTTATTTTGTGTCTCTCAGCTTTCGACATTCAGGTCACCGACTTTAAATATTTACTGTGGTGCCCCATTATAAGTGAAATCCAGATGGGTGGCGACTGTGGAATGTGGAACTGAAGTCCACTGTTAACTAAAGTTGCACCATTTCGAAATCTTTTCTGTAGACAAGAAAGAATGCATTTGGTGAAATCTTGATTGATTTGATTGTTGAAAATATTAAAGAATCCAGTTTTTAAACGTTTCATTTTTCTTTTGAAGACGGAGTTGGTGGAACATTCGTTTTGTGGATATGTTAAGGTTAAAAGCTGTGCTAATTTCTCTAAAAGCTGACGTCGCAAATTAATTTCGCGGTAGTTTTGAAAGCTTTGACAGGAGGTATCAGTCGTTCCTATAGATATTCAGTGATTGTGGTTTCGGATTTGGTATGAAGTGTGACTAAATTTTGAAGTTTAATGTGATATTTATTTGCTTTTTATCAAGTAGAACTCATTCAAATTAATTTTTCCCGTAATTTCGCCAACTGTTCCTGTAGTTGTTATTTTTTACGGATGTCTCCCTAATATTTCGAAGCTCATTTTTCCTGTGATATATCGACATCTTTTCTTGTGATACTGTTTCTTCCTCGCTCCATGTAATATTCACCGTGTATCACTAACTCCGCTTTATTGTCCATAAATTAATTACGGCCGTCGAAGATCTATTGGGATCGATATGCCTTCATTATAATAATTTCCCATAACTTTAAATCTTGTCTTCTCAACTTGTTTTGTTTTAACTTCCGCCGTTTGTCATTTACGTCATCCTGCAAACAAGTCGAACGTCTCGAGGGCGTGCATTTTACGCGAAAAGCGACTTCGGAGATGTCCGCATGGTCGATTTGCTAAGAAAAAAGAAAGGGCGTTTTTTAAAGAGAGTTTGGCACGCTGAGAGTGGGAGAGAGTGGGCAGAGAGAGAGGGAAGAGCGTTACTCATTGTCAGCTGCTCGAAAGAGTAGCGAAGATTGGGTAGCTCCCACGCGACAGAGGGAGGGAGGGGAAGGAAGGTCACGCGGGATATCTTTGGAGGTCGCTCGGTGACCATCCTCAGGGTCGTACGTATCCCCCTTCGTCGCCCCTTCCCGCTCAACACCTCCCCACCATTCGCAAACATACGGGGCGCTCCCACATGTGATCGCGAGTGCAAATAAACATCGCGAATCACCCCCATTGTAATTGAGCACTTTCTGACCGGCCGGGAACGTGAGTGTTATCACGAGGGACGGCCTATATCTCTTTGTCTCCTCGGATGGAGTATTTTGGCTAAGCGTTCGAAGACCTAAAAAGGAAGTTGTATCGAGTATCCGGTAAGGACCACTTACATTAGTTCAAGAACGGATTCGAAGAAATAAGTGTTTATTTATTTTTGTTGAGAAAGGCAAAGGATTACTTTCCAACGTATGGTCTTCTCTCGTATCCTATCTCCATTGCAAAGAGGTTGGGAAATGCCGCATCTTTGTGTTTTTGGGTTTCAAGGGCCGTTTTATCTAAAATTATTAACCCTGTTAGTAAAATTCACGGCGATGGGCGTAGCCTTATGGAACTGTTCCATGATGAACTGATGAAATGAAAACTTTGTATTTTCCACAGTTTTAATATTTCACTGCGACCTGGGTTTCGATGTGATACATCAACTTCACCTATTATTAAAACTGTGGTCAATGCAAAGTTTTCATTTTATTTGGGATTTATAAAATGTATTTCATGTATTATTCTCCAACAGTCAGAATTATTTTTTATGTTCGAATCACGATTTATACCTTTGATAATTATTAGGGATTGCTAATCAACGTGTGAAAAATATCCATGTAGGCTCTTATTTAATCATTAATGCGAGGATCTAGGGCCCAAAATTTCGTCAGAATCTTTTAAACAGGAGAGGCACCGTAGTTGAATTTGGTCGGCATGCTTTATTAAGAGCTCAAAATAGCGAATTCCAAGTCATTCTTCCAGAATTTCGCTCGACCCTCTGTATCGGAGAGCCATGGAGTAGCCAACAAGGGCTGCTGCATTGCCGGGGAACGTACCTAAATTCGTATTCTACGCGCAAACGCACGCCATTTCCCCTCCCGTCCGCCCTCATTTTTTTCCGGCTCGCCGTTGAATTTTTAAAGAGTTGAATCTGTTTGCCGGCTGTCGTCTTGCGAAACAGGTTCGTCGGGAGGAAAACTGCAACCCGGTGTATAGTGAGGGAGTTTCCATGCACCGTAATTCATCTAGCGTATCTTGACTCGAGAATTTCACTGTTTTCAGTATCGACTCGTCGTTTCTTTTACTTCTTTTACTAAATACGTCACGGCGTATCGTTGCGTTTTTATTTTACAAATGACCAACGGGTTTTTATCTATCCTTTGGAGGAAAATGAACGATAGGTAGAAAGAAATTCGGTTTTCATTTCGGAAGTTACGTGAAAAACATATTCGCCTTCACTTTAGATTTCAGCAAGATTTTTATATTTATTTTTGTGATTTATGATAAAACGAAGGTCCACGTGTTCATCCTAAGACAAGAGAAATCAGGCATGTCTACTTTTTCTTCACTGCTGTTAGCAATCTAGATTCGGAAATGAAAATATCCGTAAAAGTAAGATTATTCCAGAAAGTTAATGAATCTTACTTTCCACCTTCGTGCAATTCTGTAGGTTTACCTATCACCTCTTTTATCAGAATAAGAACGAGAAACCACCTTTGTTTATTTTCACCATTGCATCGAAGGGTTGAAATTCCGAGTTTCAATGGAGAGAGGTGGCGGTCAACTTCTTCCTTTTTGTTGTACGCGTTTTTCCAATTATGTGACCCTACTTGTGATTCGCAGGCGCAAATTCTGTTCACTCATTGCGACTCTTGCGCCCCAGCATGAAACTGCGTTTTGTGTTTTCTCGGCGGCGATCTCTGAGCTATAAATCTCAAGCGAACGCTAACAAAGTAAGCGGACTAAAATTCTCGCGGGAATGGCGAGCAGACGAACAGAGGATTGGCTTTCCGAAAATATCGCGTTTTTTATGTCACTTTCATACATAACCTCGTGGACTGAAAACGGCTCCTGCGAACTTTGGACTATAGAATTTTAGATCTTTGCCGCCTCCTGGTTTTAGAATGCGCTCTCTTATTTTATTTACGAGGTGCGTGGGAAAGTTTTACGTGCCGTCCTTTTCTCGAAGCATTAGCACTTCCGTGCACCGGTATATCGCCAGCTTCTTGTTCCCGTTCTTTCCCATTCCATCCTTCGAATCCGTTTGGTTTTAGCTCTGTTTAATTAACTCCATCTCAACACCGTTGGTGGCCTTCTAGCGCTGAGCGTGTCGATGTTAAAATCTTGCCATTTGAGTCTGTGGAAGAATCGATGATCATGCCTCCTTCGGAAAAAAACACGATTTCGAATATCTGTAACCGAAAAATTAACGAATAGAAATAATTTAACAGTAAAAGTCAGAGTAAATTCAAATTGTGTACAATATTCGAGTAAATGAAGTAAGAGTTGTATAATTTAAAATTAAAGCGCAGGGAATACTAAAAGTCTGCAAATATACTCGGAAGAAACAAAATTTCAGGTTATGGAGCAGTGTTTCCCAAACGCGGCACACCTGGGTACATTAGTTGCTTTTTAGGGGTGCTACTAAAACTAAATAAATCAAATATTTGGAAATGTTGATAAGTCATTGGAGCGATATTATTTCCTCTAATACAATACGTATAGCGTAGTACCTACAAATGGATGCGTCCAAATGTTGTGATGCACTTTTACATAAATATAAAACCGCCTCGAAATCCTGTTCATATTTGAAATGTTTCCGCGCCTACAAATAGCTTGGCAATTCCTGTATAAGAGTTTTGGAATCATGTTTTTTCCTCCGTTGTGCCCGTTCCTCTCTGTAAAATCCATATTCACCTCTAACCCGCGCGTCGAAGGAATTTCTCACATACGAGCGGGTCGCGTGGCACTTGTCATGTTTCCGCGCGTGATGAATACTCTCCCTCCTCTCCTTTCAATGCATCGCCCCTGTTACCCACCTTCCGTCCCCCCCCTCCTCCTCCAATCTACTCTCTTTGACCCTCCCCTCCCACGCATCCTTCCCCTTTCCCCTATCCCCGTAACCCACGCTATCACCATCCCCCTTTTCACGCAGTCCTCTCCACCCCTTGGACGGGTTCATCGACCTCATGCCGGGAGTGCTGAAGGGAGTCTCTGCCGCGGACTGAAAGCAGAAAGAGAAGAGCGAGCGGTGTGGGAAGGGTGGGGTAGGAAAGAGAGAGGACCTTGGGAACGCCCGAGGGCGGACGAAATCCTTAACGCCTTATCCCCTATTTGCTCTTTGGGGATAGAGAAAGGGAAGGCAAGGGACCGCCAGATTGGTATAGAGAAGACTTAGGTTAGATATGGTCGGAACGCACAAAGAAATTAATTAGGTAACTCTTACAGTCATAAATCTTTCGGTTGATTCG
The DNA here is from genome assembly GCA_028673005.1 of Tanypteryx hageni. NCBI lineage: Eukaryota > Metazoa > Arthropoda > Insecta > Odonata > Petaluridae > Tanypteryx > Tanypteryx hageni. Next base: position 74,927,656 of record CM054113.1, on the reverse strand, counting down.
TAACAGTATTTCATGCACAAGATTGTTGACATTAATGGTATTATATCGGCCTTTATCCAGATAAGCGAGATGTGGATTAAGAATTCATGGTCGACAACTTCAGCTGCATTTACCAATCGAGCAATGATTTGCAAGTACGAGATGGTCGTCAGCAGTGGTACTTCTTCGATATTATCCTAGAATCGACTACCTGTAAATTGGAGCCGATTGGGACTGCCTGGTATTTTTTATACGCTGTATTTTTTTATAACTCTTTATAGATATAGGTTTCCTGCATCATTTATTTGTCGTGGTCCATGTACGAAGCACGATCATTCAACTTTGTAGATCGATGTTTACTTGTCTTACTCCGGCATTGCAAAACCAGTTGGTGGAGTTGATCGATGGAATTTTTATTTATCGTGCTTGGGATCGAAGCCCTTCCCGTCTCAAGGGAGAATTGACGTCATTGATTATGCTTATTCTTGTGATTTAAATAACGCGTGACTTGGAGCGGCCTCGACCCTGGGGTGGGAATTAAATATTCCCGCGTTTCTTACACCCCACTTAGTTCCAATCTCTTATTTTGATTTATGATAATGGCGAACACGATGTTTGAATGAGTCAAGTGAGCATTTCGGTTACAAATTGTACGTCCGCAATGGTGATTCATCGATTTTCGATCCTATTCCTTAGATGTAAGCTTTATCATTTGTTGCTTATTTGCAATAAGTTGAGGTCGAAGATTCACTTGTCAATCTTTTTTTAATTTTATACCCTTTTTTTATATTCTTCTTGAATGTTTTTAATATCATTTCGTAAAAGAATACGTATCTCGAGAATGATAATAATGATGATGTGCTGTACTATCTTTTAGATTTTGTCATGTGGCCCTCTATGCAGTTACTTTCGCGTTCCTATGAATCCGGGATGAATTTTGACTTTGCGCCCACTCCAAGCTACGTTAATCGATTGTAGTCATACTTTCGGGATATTTTGGTATTGCCTAGGTTTTAATGGCGAATATCGTAAGAGTTTCTTCGTAGTTCAGTTTTCATTATCTGTCGCGCAATCTGATCAACTTTTCGCCAACGGAAATTTTCCACCGTAACAGTTTTTCGAGCGAAATTTCTAGGAGTTGGCAATATTCAGGCGATCGCTCATGTAGAACTCCCGTCCGAAATGCCTGCCATCCGGGACATGCGCAATGGCGTCGGACCCCTATCTCCCGAAGAGAAAAGAAACGGGTCGACCCGAGCGGCGTCCAAAGATGCAGCCACCGGAGAGGACTAAGAAGAAATAAAAGAAACCACAGAGGCGAATTCTTTTAAAGGGCCTTCTTTTTACGCGTGACGTAGATTTTTTCCAAACCGGACGCGGATAAAAAACAAACTCCCTACGTCACGGTGTTCGTGAGAGGGAGTAAAGGAGAGAGAGAGAGAGCGAGGTTGTGGTCGCCGAATGTTTGGGAATTTGTGAGGAGAGGAGGATGAGGGAAAAGAGAGTAGTTCATCTGGAAGGCCTTGAACCTCGTATTTTGTTTGGTTTCGGTCGTATTCTTGCGATCTTTCAACAGTTGGTAAAGGAGGAGCTTTCCTAGCTCTTCCCGTCGTCCGAGGATCCCACGATGTTTAGCAGCTGAACGAATCAACTCTTCTGACGCATGCGCCGCGAGGTTTTCTATTCTTTCCTTTTTTGTGTGCGAGGGAGAGAGGGTTTCGGCCCCACGATTATCGTTCTGTCCGGAATTCGGTTTCCAGCAAAGTCTAATCCTCGACTGTGCCAAGGAGAACTGGCGGTGCATGTCCCACGATTCGGTCCGACCTCGCCCAAGTTTGAGGGGGTTTTCATTTTGCGAAATGAATTATATGTTTGGTCGACTCGAATCGTGTTCGTTTGTTTAGTTTTTTTCGAGTTCGTACGAGGGCGCGCCTTCTCAGGGATGCGTAAAATCCAAGGGTAAGGCGGTGATTTACCTCTTCATTCAGGGTTTTTTGTTTATAATTTTGTTATTTTTTCCATGGAGTTCCTTATATTGCTTCGTATTTACTTAAAAGTATACGCTTAGGTGTTCGTTTGCCGCGAGATTTGTCGAAGACGTTGGTGCGAAACCTTTTAGTGTGACGTGTCGTGGTATTTTTCAGACATTTGATGCATGACTTCCTGCGGCACATATATAAATATTCAACTTTGTTTACGCTTAGCTCGGGAAAGGCCGTCTAATGTACAAGGTCGGAGTGAGAGAGAGAAAAAGACGGAGCTCGAGGATGACATGTTATTCAGAAAGATGAAATACACATACATTTTTGCTTTTTACTGGAGACTGTCTCCCCAAGGACTAATCATATTTATCAAAAGTGCGCGATGTGTTCCATATATAAGGAGAATAATGTAGTACAAAACTGGATCATTATAAATATCAATAATTCGTCTGATTTTCCACGAATTCCTATTAGTTTTCTCGAATTTCTAAATTCTTGTGGTACCTATTCAGTTTCTCCTCTCCGTACCCGACATTCTTATCTTTTAGACCTTTCTTTGTCCTTGCAATGGCGTACTCACAAGATGTGCATAACCGAATAATCAAACGTTTTATGTGAATTCTATAAGGCGCGAATCGTTCATTTTTTAAATCTAGTAGAATGAAAGGAATTAAAATTTGAAACTCCTGAACCGTAAATTAACCCAGAGAGCACTCACACGTCAATAAGAAATAAGGAAAATTAAATTTATACTTACAAGTTTGCAGGGCGATGATGGTCTACAGGGACCTGTTGTCAAAAACTAGCCTAAAAAGAAGAAAGGAACACACACACGCACAATCACTCTGGAAATCTCTGGGAAACTTGCTAGATAGGTATTTCTGGAGCTATGCTCCCATCTTCAGTAGCTGCAAACTTGTAAGTATAAATTTAATTTTCCTTATTTCTTATTATCGTGTGAGTGCTCTCTGGGTTAATTTACGGTTCAGGAGTTTCAAATTTTAATTTCAATCTGTACACCGTAGTCTCCAATTCCTTTTTTAACGTCTAGTAGAATGAATTTTAATTGAAGCTGCGGGCTGATCCATCCATCTGGTTAACGACGTGCGCAGAATCCTTTTAAAGAATTAATTTATATTTTGCATATTAAGTTATAATTGTAGTAGTAGTAAGTTGTAGACGATTCTCATTGGAGTCATTTTAATCCGACCATGACCATTCTAAAAGGTGATTCCCCGGCTCACGTTCACGCCCATGTCTGTAAACACGCGTGAATATCATGCGAATAAATTTTTTCGAATATCTTAATGCATCTTACGTACAACCTTTCTATTTCTCGCTATGCCCCTCGTTTGCACTTTCATATTCATCGTTACAAAAAACGCGTTTGTGAAATTCACCGACGCGACGCGTCGATACTACTATATCAGATAGGTCGTTGCGCATCTCGGGCGAACGTGTGACGTCACGTGGTACATAGATTGCGCTTGCCGCCTGTGATTTAGCATTGACTGTGGTCGCGGGTTTGGAAAATTATTGTTTTCTCTTGAACTGTGGCTTTATCAGTGAATTGACGTCTTTTGCGGTATTTGGTTGTAATAACAGTTACGAAAATTGTAATGGTAGGGTGAGATTTTTTCGATTTCCCCAAGAAAAGTCCATTCAAGAAACATGGATTCGAGCGTGCCGGAGAAGAGACAACAAAAATCACTGCAGATGAGTTGCTCTTTGTGTTCCCAAATTTCATAAATTAGCGTTATAAAATATTAAAAATACATTCGAGCAAAAAACTAAATTGATCGTGTGTATTTTTGTGGCAAAACTAGACTATACCTAATCTGAGTCCAACAATAGTCATTGCAATGGCTATACTCTCAATCTATAGATATTAATAAAAGGCAATGTGTGTGTGGACAGCATATCTCAAAAACCAAGAATCTTAGAGACTTAAAACTTGATACTTATTAATGGGATCATGAGGATGTGCACCTCGGGGTCAGAATTTTTATTTTTGGAGAAAGGGATGTGCCATTTTCCATAAGATAACAGACAAAAATCGATTTTTCGATTTCAAGACTTTCACTCTTTTGTAAATTAAAATTAGAAAGAACTTCGGATCTAGACCATTTTAAATAAAAATAAATAACGAGATTATATTGATGCCTTAATCCTAATATGTATTATATACATTAAGGAATGCATGTGAATGCTTTAATACGAGAGAGAGGAAGAAATAAAAAAGGAGAGAGACAAAATTAAAGGTTCCATAGATTAAAAATAATTTTATACGTAAAAGAATTGTGTACCGTAATGTATTTCTTTGTCATGCAATTTCTATTCGCCCATAACTATTTTTAATCTCTGGAACACTCAATCATGTGAATTTTATATTTATTGTTTACTTTTCAGTGCATCTAAAAGTTGGTTTCATTAATTTTTTTATTTCAATTTTAACTTAATTCACGTATATCCGTCATATTTGAAGGGCAATTACGCTAGTGAGTGATAAAAACGGCAATATTTACGCGAAATTCTAAGAAATCAATTATGAAAAGAACTAAAAAATTAACTTGGGAAAAAACGGCCTTTGAGTGAGGATTATACGGGAAATGAAGCCCTTCTCTTTGAGATGAGTCCGGGACCTTTCTTAGAAGTCTTTTCTCTTCTTCAAAGTTCACTTGATGCCGAATGTTCTTAACAAACTTGAACTTTTTTTCCGATTCCGGTAATTCGTTAAAAAATCATTGTATGTACAAATTAACGTCCCGGGATTTCATAGCATGACTTATAAATGTATTATTTTTAATAAGGAAGGGTGAAGAAATAAAAAGACGGGTATCAGCAGCCGATGTACGTTAATTTTTATGCAAATTTTAAGCTTCCCGCTACAAAGCTTACACGAACGCGAACTGGACACGTTTTCGTCCACCGAAACGACCTACCTCGTATAGTAAGTACCATGGGTTTCGCAACAACGATGTGCTGAATCCATTCGGTGGAGGCGTTCCAGGTCAGGATCGAATACTCGAGAACTTGGGTGGTGTTGTCCTTTCGCAGCTCGTAGGATAAGCAGATTCGCAATCGCTCGTTTTTGCAAAGTACTAGGGTTTATCCTCGGGGAAGATAGGAGGTCCATCTTACCCCATTATTCGCAATAAATTTCTCGAATGACGTAGGTATTTGACATAAACGGTGGATTGAGTCATCCGAATTTCTGATACAATTTACCCGTCGTCGCTGTCCGGTCGATGAATTTAGTGAGATTTCTCAGGGAATGGCGAATTATTGGAGACGATTACTGTAATCTAGATCAAATGCGAATGTGGCAATCTCGCCTGCTGTAATGGCGTGCGAGTGACATCCCTCATTGTTTTGACGTAAGCTAATTCAACTTTGAATCGATTACAACCCGTCTGCCGCAAGCGTCTCGCTGTCTTTACGCCGAGAAGCGAGAGGGAGGGAGAAGGAAAGAGAGAGAGAGGGACAGTGAAAGAGACAGACAGGCAGACAAACGACTTTATTAGGGCGAGAGGGACAGGGAAAGAGAGAGGGACAGGGAAAAAGAGAGGGACAGGGAAAGAGAGAGAGAGAGAGAGGAAAAGGGAGGGAAATAGAGTGGGTAGAGGGTTAAGAGGGACGTCTGAGAGGAACAAAAGATCCGGCCTCTCACTCTGATTGGCTTTCACTTGCACAGTCTCGAATCGCGATTATTCATTTAGCCCCGCGAGTCGAGATATTATCCCGTCACGGCGATGGAAACGATTGTTTAGCCTGGCAGGCGTTCAAAATTTCAATTTGCGATCGGTAGGGTGCCTCCAAACGCCAGATGGTTAATACGACTCAAATAAACGACGTTTAGGAGGATGTCGCCGAAAAGGTTCGTATTAACTGATATAGTCAATGGGTGGTACAGGACGGGATGGATTATTGTGAAAATGTTTTTATTTCTGCATAAATAGATAAAATAGTTTAAAATAAAACGTATATAAAACGGGTAAAAGGGGGTTTAATACCACTGCAAACAATCGCAATATCGTTGTATCATCGTAACCACTTATGTTTTGAGTTTGAAGATTGAGAACTTGTGTATAGTCAAGTTTTTTGTGGGCATTTTCAACAATGAACTTTGGCTCTTATCTGAATTCTCCGTAAAGCTAATGTATATTTACGTTTTTCTGCGAGGAATGATGATACCCTATCGAGGAGATAGCGAAGTCGGGAAAGCAGCCTCGGCGAATCTCTTCGAGTGAAAACGAGTTTTTCCTTCGTTCTGGCTTTCTCCGTTGTGCGTAGAAAGGTTTGATGGATAGGTTGTTTTTGTCGCTCGAAACGCGATCTTCAAAGAAAACGCGAGGGAAACGATGGATAAGCAAATTATGTATTTATTTATTTGGCCTGGTTGTATCTAAAAAGAGGTATTTCATAGCATCTAGCTATCTCTTCGATGGACGCTAACTTTGATTACCACCTAGCAATGGTAAAAAGTGCCAAGGAATGCACCTATTGCGTTGTTTTTAAGCAATATTTTGCTTCAAAAGAACCCAATTCCACAGAGAACAAGGGATGTTTACGAAGCTATGAATTATCCGTCATTGATTTCAGCATTCCATAGATGTAGTAATATTTTGAAATGACCCTTGAATAAATATTCCGGGTCCTGTTAGCGGTCAAAAATTGGTCTTGGGACCCGGTAGGCGTCAATTTCGACCGCCGTCGATGCGGTAACCAGGGCGACGAGCGCGTCAGCGCTCGAAAAGGCTTTTGGTATCCTGCCGGAAAGGGAACGTGGGTGGCGTGCCGTTTCGTTCGCGATGAGGAAGTAAAAAGGAGGATTGTTTTACAGACGTCGCGTTTCTCCACGCGGGATGGCAAGGTCCAAGGAGATGAGGGTTAAAGAGAGGGAGGTAGGGAGAGGTTGCGGCCAAGTGAACCAGATCAAGCGACAGTTCTCTAGCTACTCCTCCCTAGAACGTGGAGGGCGTTACAATGCGTCTCTCGTACTTAAGTCGGTCTTCCGTCTCTTTAATGGGTTTCGATGTTCGATCACCGCACTCGCGCGGAATTCCGATGTCCGAACTGCGCTCATTGCGCGGAATGCCGATCGAAATTTGTTTGTAGCTTCCCCGCGGAATCCGGAACGATTTGTTTGGGTTTGAGGGCGGACTATCATGCCTCCGAAAACATTAAGGCGATGTGTACAACCTATGGCCCGCCGTTTGCATCCGCCCCGTGGAGCTTTTATGAAAAAGCTATCTGTGATATTTAATACTTGCAATTTATATTTTAAATTTAAATTATGTGCATAAAACTTTTATAGTGATGATTTTATGATAAAAAATCGACCGCACTTGAGCTTCATAATACCACAATCTCTTGAATAATTTCCCATATAAACTCGGATTCGCCGGAGTATTCGCAACGTCTAATTCACTGATACGAATGCGATTAGCCACGTAGAAAGTTCCCACACCCCTGCATTAAGGTTTCCCTGCTCGAATCCCGGGAATGTACGGTCGCGTGTCCTTTCCACTCCATTCTTCGTGGAATCCTTGTTTTAAGTGACCTTTGATCCATGTCTGGACTTGTGCCAACCGGCCGAATATTTCATTTGTGTTATCGCCGTCATTTTAGGTTTTTAATCTGATGTTTGGATTAAATAAAAAGAGGTCTTAACCGATTCTCTTGCTTTAATCTCTCTCTCTCTCTCTCTCTCTCTCTCTCTCTCTCTCTCTCTCTCTCTCTCTCTTCTACGGTTAATCCGATCTCGAAAGTTCTTGTCCCACATGTCTCAGGGTCTCATCTTGAGTCTCCTTGTGTTCATTCGATTAATAATAATAATCTCCGCCTCTCTCTCTCTCTCCTCGCGGTATGGAATCATTTTGATTGTCACTTTTAATCAAGGATGAAGAAAGAACTCTGTGTGAAGGTATGTTTTTGTATCCACTCATTTCCGTTCTTTAAACGTTCTCATTTATAATTTCAATTATATATTTTTTCATATAATGTTCAGGCCTATCTAATGGGAGAGTTGCTTCGTAGCGCTCAAAGGTAATTTGCAATCTTGTCGTTATTTGGCGTTGGAGCTTTACATTATTGTGTTCATTGCCCATTAGAATAAGAGGCTCTTGTTTAATTTCTTGAAATAATATATTCGGTTGAACCATCCCTTCCTGTCATTCTAACGAAATTCTCCTAATATTATTCTTAAGGTTTAAGTGTTGACGTTAAAGAAACGGATTCAGTAGAAACATTTAGTGAAAATTTCCTAATTGCTAAGTAATAAAATCGCCCCCTTTTACTATGCATGAGTGAAGTAGTTGATTGGCTTTGTTTACCTAAATTTTTGCTTTAGATTTGTTGTTTAGGTTGTATAAGATAAATGTTATAGATTTAAATCTCGCTTAGATCGATAAATTTAAGAAGCGGGAGAAAAATTAATTAAAATGCGAGATGAAAAGACGCTTCTCTGAAGCGAGGCGATTTTTGGTGTTGCGAAATTTTGACGAGGTGGAAACTCGAACACGTCGTTGTTGTTTTTGGGATCGGTCATCGAAAAGAACCGTTTTTTTATTAGATCGAGCGATTGTGCCGACGCCGCGCGGATTGATTCTCAATTGAGCCTTACCTCACACAAAATCGATCCGTTCGTTTTTCGAGAGGAATCGAAATTGGTATTGGCGACTCATCTCTAGAGACCCATTCTGCGCGGGGTGTCATCGATCTGGAGGCATAACAACGACAAATAAGGTTTCGGCGGAAGTTTTGGCTCCTGGGCCAAATCGAGCCATCCATCATTCTCTCGATCGTCCTTGGAGAGGTTTGTCCGTCGTATTGGATGGCTATCGTGGGTTTAGCCCACCTTACGGGAGATGGATTAAAAAAACGTCTTCGGATCGTAATCAAAATGTCTGCATAGCAGCGGGACGAGTGTAGTCCAGATAGCGTCCGCAGTCGCCGCACCGCCCACTCGATCGCTCGGAAATGAATCCGTTTTCGGATGGAATTGCTACTCCGGGATGACATCGAGCAATGGAATAGGCTCGAGTGGGCGAAATTGCTTTTGCCGGAGTAATCGATTGATTCGGCAAACGGGAAATTCATAACGGCGGAAGGGTTCCGTATTGAATTTTCGCTTAATTTCACGCTCTTGTGAGCTTTCTGATGGAATATAACGACTGTTATAACGTTTTCGTTTTTGCTCGAACTTCTCCCCATGTTGTGATTTCGATAATTTTCCACTCGACGCGAGTAATACGGGATTTATTTGGCATGTGGAGCATTTCTGTCGACGTGCACGAAATGTGACTATTTGTTGTTTAGCTACAATTTTATGTAATAATTTATTTGTTTGCAAGTAATTTTTTGTGATTTTCTCTTAAAAATACATTGTATAGTTCGTTGCACTGAGATACTTAGTAGTAACTATAGTAACAATAACACTAATTAGTTTGTTTCGGAGCAAATAATATACAACTGCCAATGTGAAAATTTCACTCTAGGTATTAGTCAAAATCACGTCCAGGTTTCAACGTAACAGCATCATCGTCATGTGACTATACCGCATGTTTCACAGATTTACATAAATATAGTGAAACGGTAGAGTAACCATTGAAATCAGAGAAAAAGGAATTTTATAAAGAAGTTACATATATAGTAATCCGAAAAAAACAAAGAGTTGCATACAATGTAACCAACCATTAGTGGTTAACAAAGTTAACGCTTCCATAGTGGATTATAGTTAGTCTAATGCTTACGGAAGAAATCAAACACTCCACCTTAGTATCGGAGGCCACTTAAATACGATCTTCGGCGATACGGATGGTAAGTAAAGGAAATTAATATCTCTCGATTTTCATTCAAATTTGTGTTCCTTCACTCGTAACATCTCCTTCGTTTTGTGAACCACTTCCGGAGAAATCGGCTTCTTGGCACACACTTGTCTCTGCAAATCTGCCGGGGATCATTTTGCAGACGTTCCCTTCGAACTTTCGCTTTCTGGTTTATTCAGCTCAATAAAATATTCGTATTTTGCGATACATCCGTTGGCTTAACCTTGGCCCGATTCGTGTATTTTATGCTTTATCACGGAGAAAGTTTTAAATTCGCTATTCCCTTCTTGCTGTATTCCTCCCGTACGGTCCTGTGTTTGCTTGCTATTAAATGTCGATTATTAAAAATATTTTATAGTCAATCCCCGAAGGTTAAAAGCCTATGTACAAAAGGTTCCGATGTTATCTGGTCGTAAATCTCCATGCGGAATATAACATAGCAGAAGGGTGAGAGAGGGAGAGTCGCTAATCAACCTCCATAGTGTTTTCAGCGTGGTTGAGGGACAAGTTTGCGAATCGAAATCCAGAGTGTTCCATCGTCGGGAACGCTGATTTCACCCGAGTGATCCGGCCGGCAGAGGACAGGAAATGATTCTCTGTTTGAGGACAGCCCGTTTTCAAGATCGTTGTCATGGTGAATCGAGAAATTCGCGAAGTGCTCGACGAGGAACCAGAGACCTTGTTCTGTTTTTTTCCGACATGTGGATTTTTTAATAGGAAATATCTCGATTTCCGTCGTTAATCTCCATGCGATGCGCTCTTTTAAGTGCGAGGAAAAAATCACCCGGCTATCCGACGCAAAAAAATTGTATTTCCAGCAGCATCCTAATTCCCAACGCTCTTTCCATGGCCGAAGACCTGGAGCAATTTCACCGTAGTCTCCACCTATCCTTATTTATCGCTTTAAAAACAAAAACATGATAAAATCGAGCCAGTTCATGCTATGACTTCCAAGTTAGTCGTTGTCTTGTATCATTAGAATTATTTAGTCTCCAGGTCACCTGGAAGTGCCTAAACATTAGTATCCTCTCGTGTATATATATATATATATATATAATAAGTAAGAAGCGTCAATATATCTATTATATTACATCCTTGGTCTCACAATCAGTAGAAGCCTCTGCCATTTAACTGGAAAAGAATCATTTTGATTCGTCGTTTTATAAATAAATATAAAATTTTAGAATACGTGGGGTCATTTTGCCGCCGTTTTCTACCGCACACCTTTCAAGCTCATGTTTCCATGCGTTGCAAAATAAATACCACGGCAATCGATCCGTGTGCGTGCGTTATAATAGCAAATCGAAATGTATTAAATAAAAACTAGACGGCGAGAAACTTTTGTTTTTCCATAGGAGAAAAACGATCGCCTCTCGCAACGAAAAGAATGCGTGGCGCAAACATTTCCTCCTCCAGGAACGCCTGCGGTGGTTGATATGCGCTATCAACTCCTCCGGCGTAATGACGAATCGCAAGCGGCGCGTTGCAGCCTCACGAGGGCGCATCAAGGAGGTCAGGCAAGAGTAATGGGGGACTTTGTACATAAACATTTGCGGCCAGGGCTATCGGCGGCAGATGTTGCGCGAAGATTTTTCTTCCGCGGCGCTCAAGAGGCGTTTACTCTCTCGTGATCTTCTGCTCTGACCCTGTTTGCGGAGACCTCCGCCAGAGGGTGCGAAGGACGCTTCCTACTTCCGGGGCTCGCGACCCGAATTCCGATAACGGCCCTCCCCTCCCTCCATTCCTCTTTCCTTTTTTCCCCTCTTTAACTTTCCCCCACCCACTCACCTGACTCGGCTCGCTCATCTCTCCTCACCTGTTATGGGTGTCGTGGCTCCGTGATCTACTGCTTTGAGAGATCGGATGTTATTCTGTTCGCTTTTCTGCCGCATGGATTTATTTATGCTATATGTCAGTATTTTTACTATTATATAGGCGTTTTAGTCACACGTTTCCTCGTAGTTGGCACGTTAGAAGTTAAAGACATTCCGATAAGTATTATGAAATCCCTTGTCTCTACCAATTTAAATAAAATGTTGACATGGATTTTTAAATTCTGCGATGTTTCATTATTTTCTTCTAGTTTATTGCGCGATTCTCCGCAAATTCCTCTTTATTTTTCCTTACGGGAACGAATCTTTGAAGCTGTATTCGCTGTCGTAGCGACCTCCGGGACTGTTCTCTCACACTAAAAAAATTTCTTTCAAACTACTTCGTTTCGCATTCCTCCAAGACTTTCCCACGTCTCCGGTATTCCTGTGCATATTTCGTTTCGCCTTTGTTTTGTTTGCCCCCTTATCCTTAAATAAATTACTCTTCTCTTTGAATTGGCAACGGCGAATATAAATGAACCGATTCGCAATGTTGCACAGTTCGCATTTTCTTTTGCGCGGAACGTCTTTCTCCTCCCGCCGCCGTTTTTTCGCGATAACGTGGAGATCGAAAGTTTTCCCCTGTAAACAACTTCTTTCTTTCCGCGGTTCATATCTTATCTCGGCGGCTCGCAGGATATCCACTAAACAACCGCAAGCTGCTTGGTCTCCGGACTCTTGTTCTCTCTCTTTCCAGACTGAGTGAGGGAAAAAAATGGTTTCACTCAATCTCTCTCTCTCTCGCAACACCCACTGCCTGTTCGAGTGTTTTGCGAGCAGAGGCACCAATCTTCTCTAGATCGCAGGTGACGTGAAACGCGCCCCATGTTTATATAAATGGCATGTTTTCCCCATAGATATATAAAGGTTAAATAATTTACCTAAAGGTTTAAACCTCGTGTAACAATTTCAAAATGGCCCATGTAACTGAGCACTATTCAACCGGCTGGGAACGTGAATGTTACCACGAGGACGGCCGATATATTTGGTAACCTATTATCACGCATTAGAGTGAGAGGAGGGAAAATTCACTCGGGCGTCAATTCTGGTAAGCGATCGATTAATGTAGCACTCGCTTATTGCGGGCCTTATGTCGTTAACGTGACTACGCCCTTAATTAAGAGCTACGGAAGATTTACATCTGTTCCGTTTATACGAAATAAAACGTTAACCGAAATAATCTGAGTGAATTTTCGACGCGGTAATCGTTTTCTGTGGCACATGTTGTCACCGGAAGACTTCGCACCATAATTTACGATTTTCTGATTTTTTCGAGCTTTTCAATATTTTCATTCTCGTTGAATAATATTTTTTGCTCGAATTCGTGACGATCTTAGTCATTCTTCCCTCTTTATCTTACGTCCTGATTTAAAAAAATTATTTTACCGTCGTCGCAGAACCAATGGGCTTATAATAATAGTAACTCGTACGAAATGTACCTTTTTATCCCGAAAACATGTACTGTAGAAATTAAGAGACTTATTTGGTAATTCCATATAAACTTTAGAGTTAGTTTATGTGTATTTACCAAATAAGTCTCTTTATTTCTACAATATGAAGAAATTCCACCAAGTGACGCCTGAAGCCATTAACATATATTGTTTTTTATTTACGCAGTAGAACGTGTGCGTTAGGTTCGACCTTTCGTTCGTCATTCAAGAGGCCGCATTTGCGCAGTCTGACGTATATTCCCGAAAGACACGTGCTTTAAAAAGCGGGAGCCGCGGATTAAAAAAACCGCGCTAATTAGGAGGCGCTTGTTCTCCTCGTATTTGTTTACTTTTGGCCTCTTTCGTATTTACGAGTGGTTCCATTTCGTGGGAAGAGAATGGTTCTACGAGGGTGAAAGCCGTGGGAGAGCGTATATGTTTTCCATCCGCCGTAAACTTTGGTAGACGTAACAAGTTCTCGAGCTGGAGTTTCGAAACAGCTGCTCCGTAGATAATCAGGGGGAGAAAGAAAATCACCGGCATATCTCTCGCAGAAAAAATGACTAATAATGGGCGACGAAAAGAGGTTCGAATCCCGCTCCCAAACGGCTTTCTCTTTTTTAAAATGGAGTTAACGGTTTGACGTCACTACTCGGGGCGAATGCGGGTGCTAGCGTGTGTTTGTTTTACTTCCACCCCCTTGCATTCAACTCGTTCTGTACGTTTCGGCAAGTTTCAAACGAGGAACTCACGAGACTTGGCGAGGAGCGTTTGCAAACACAAGTGTTTGAGAGGTGTGGGACGAATGGCAGGGGGTGACAAGCAGTGCCGGATTTACGCATAGGCAACTGCCTAGGGCGCCAAATTATGCAAGTCGCCTAACACTAAGTGTGAAAGCACCAAATTATGAAATGCGTCTAAACATAAAAGGCGCATAATAACTAAGGGACACCAGAATTGTACTACAGTGGAAAAGTTTTTCAAAACTTTTTAGTATCGTGTATTATTTTTATTATATTTTTAAAGAGAAAAGGGCGCACCGGAAAACAGTGCCTATGGGCGCCAACAACTTAAATCCGGCTCTGGTGATAAGCAGACCAGTCTCCAAAATCTTTCAGTTCTGTTCGTGAGTGATATCTTTATGATTTAGCTCTCTCATTAAGAACAATAAATACTTGTGTGGATTCACGGTTGATTTGGAGACGTCTCCTTGTTTGGTTTAAAATTCTTCGTCAAAGCTGTTTTCGTTTCCTCACTAATTTCAGGAACGACATTACCATTTCTGATAGCTGAACTCATTTGGAATAGCCACTAGTTGAGAAATGCCGGCATTCAGAATTGGTCTGTTACGTGACTGCATGATTCGGGATAGAACACACCATCGTTTGTTGACAAATGTTTTATGATCAAGAAGTTTAAGAATCATTTACTTGGACCTTTCACAATTCTCGTAGGACCGTTAGTTCTTCCATTTCAAACGACTTTGCCTACTTCGTTTCAGACGTATAATTGCAAAGCTTTGTATTGAAATCATTTAATGGATCACTCAGCTGGATGGAGGAACTAATTGAGTAAACTCAGCTCACGGTAAGCTCTTAACTATCCGTAAGAAACTAGTACTATAAATATGTACCTTCATAAACAAATTTCTGCCTATTATCTTTCACATTGCAAAAGTCATTTTTATATTCTTTTCATTTTTAATTATTTCACGAAAGCATATGTGTACTCTCTCTTCTTTGTTCGGACACTTTGAATCAAGATTGTACAGCCTTATTACGAAATGAGCCGCATTCGCAGTTGCGTGAGCTTCGGCGGGTCGCATTGGAAGTCGCGAGTTGTTCGAAGGACCGGTTGCGAGTTAATATTCTACTTCACTTGAGAGATCATCCGATGTCATAAAAGTGAAAGGCATTTTAATATTTATAGTTCTTCGAAAAAGGTTTCATGACTATAATTGTAACTAGCTAATAAAGAATTGTCTATTGCATTTCACTGATAGTACAACTTAGCGTGCCGCATGGAACGTTCTCGAAAGCCGCATGCGGCCGTAATTTGCTACCACTGTTTTACAATTAGATCGCAATCGAGCGCGCACGTACGTGCCCTTTGCTCGATTATTCGCTCGCCGCGCGTTTGTTTTTTTCCATCACGCGTCGTTTTCTGGGAACCTCCAAGCGTCGCGCGCGTGACTAAGCCGTTGCATTTTCGCCGGCCAGTACAAAGCGCTCGACCTTTTTCTTCTTTCACGGAAAGTGGGTTAATGGAAGGTTTGCGAAACGCTTATTACGATCGAAATCTACTCGCCAAACACTCCGTTCGAGAACCTTCCCCGACTCCTCTGCGGTAAGGAAGAAAAACATTCCCCTTCTCGGCAAACATCCGAGCGCAAAGAATCGTCGGTTGAAATTCAGATGACTTCGAAAAGAAGCAAACATCCCCATTTCGATTCATTTATCTCGTTCTGCTTCGACGACGTTTTTTCGCGGCACGTTTCTTTTTTAGCATTAGTTTTCCCTGCGTCGTGCTGTGGGAATTCACATTTTTTCTTCCTCGATTCTTTTATTCCTTGGCAGAAAAAATTACATAAACAGAGCGAATAGCCTTGTTTTTAACGTAGTAGATCGCCTTGAAAAGGAGTGTGCTAGTGGTGACCGATTTTAGGGGCGCGAACAGGAAAGGCGTTTGGTCGAATGTTTATAAGACGATTCCTCGTACATTCTCGATGCAGGTGCATGAGAAAGGTTTTTGTTATTCATGCCTAGAAGTTCGATCGAATTGCGATATTTGCGCCAGATATTATTTGCTCTTAATTTCGTACGCTTTGTGAAATTATTTCTGAAATATGCTAGTTCTGTGAAAAACATTTTTAACGCCATAATTCTTTGCCCCAATAGGTATTCTGCACCTATCAAACGGTTTCGTGAGGGAGTCCTCAACGATCGGAATTTATTTTTTATCGCTCTAAAGCGAATGGAACGTTGTCCAACGTTTATTGTTCGTCGCGAGGCAGAGGGAGCTGCCAAACATGTTGTCGAGTAATAAGATGGTAGGACTTTACATGTTTTGAATAAATTTAATTCTTTTAGGGTCTCCAAACCGGTTTCCTCACAGAATCAATCGTGACGAAATAAACTATTATGGTTTAGTTTTTGGCTGCCGAAGCGAGAGGTTTGGATGTTATTATAGAATCGTATATAATAAGGTTTTTTTCTGGGAGATGTATTTTTCAAGTTTGCATTCTAACGTTATCTAATCTTCGTTTTCTTTGCGATACAGTCGTTTCTTTTGACTGAGAGATTCTTCTATTACGTCACTTTCTTCGAGAGATTTTTTAAAGCTATGAGCGACGATAAGCGCTCGTTAATTTCCTTCCACGCAGTTTTATGGCATTATATTCGATTCTTATGGTCGTCAATCTGGAAACGGAGAAAACTGTGGAACGTTAGGTCCAGAGTCGTGTCGCAAGGATCGGATCGCACCGAACACGTTCGTGCTTGAACTCGCGTTCCGCGAAATATATCCAGCGGGCGTTTGATGCTTCCCGAGAATCGATTTTTCTCGTTATCGCTGTGAACGTGACGCACCTGGCCTCCGTCTCATTCTTCCCCGTTGCGGAATGTGTATTTTTTTTAATTTTCTCTCCACGGACATAACGGTTTTCGGTTTAATCGCGTAACATCACTCCAGGTGATGGAGAAAGTGCTGTTTAAAATGCGATAGTAATCAGTTTCTTTGATAATGGTGTTGTCGACGAGATAATGGTGTTTCCCCTTTGAGCGTGATGCGAGAATATATCGCGTGATGAGCGTCGTCTTTTTTTTTTGTAGTTCATAGACGCGCAAGGGCGCCCGATGTTTAAGAGGACTCGATTTATCCGAGGCGATTTCATTCAATTTCCTCTCTTTCTCTGTCGATGTTAATTTTCACGTAGTTCACTTTCATCTCGGCACGTGACGGATTTGAAATCGTGTAATTCTCGCGATAAACTTTTCGTGGGCCCTAATCTCTCTCATCGGCGTTCGTGTTTGCCCGAGAGGAATGTGGAGGAGGGGGGAAATGTTTCTCCCTATCACTATCCCCGAAGGAGAGGAGTTATTTCCGACACTCCCGTTTAATCCCGTTATTAGTCACGAGTTTAGCCTTTTCTTTGTGTGCCGTAGTAAAGAGGGCATTTCTCCCGTGCCGCGCGGGTTTATTTTTGCGACAGAACCCTAGATCGAAGAAGGTATCGTGACTTCCCCTTCAAAAAGGTATGCCTTTATTTTTCTTCATTTAGATCCGACGCTATCGGGATGGTTTTAATCTTTTAGTGTTTCTTTTCTACGGCGACGTAAAGAAGTGGCATACTATGCGTCCTCTTTCTGCCGTAAGGCACCAGGAGGGGCGTTGTTTGTTTTTATTTGCCCGTCGGTGCGTAACTTTCTTTTTCAAAGCCGACGAGGAAGCCACGCAACCAATTAGATTAAGAGTAACCCTTCCTTTCGTAAGGAGGGTTTTCTTTCTTCTAAATACCTCCGTCGTTGACGTCATTCGCGTTTTTTGCGCATTGGAGGTTTTAAGTCCGAATACATAATTCAAAATGCGAAAAGTCGCCGCGTCGAATTGAGACGTTCTGCTTCATTTTCAGGGTGTTTTTTTATTCATAGTTACTTCGGTAATTACGGTAAGATGATTGGCAATAGCAAGGGCGTTTTCCTCATCCAAGGCAAGGTTCCGAGTATTGAATGTAATATTACGCTACTTTTCACACTTAAATTACAGACGGGGAAATTTAAAAAGAAATTACGGCCGTTTGCCTGCTAGTCTCTACAGTAAGAATAATGATATAAAAATATCTGGCTTAGCCGAGAACCAAGTTCGGACTCTCGGCTTGCTAGGTTATTATAATTCGAAGGTCGGTCTAACATAAGATGCCTTCTGCGTTTCAGTTTCAGCCTTAAAGGAGATCTGCTTTGTAACAAGCAAACTCACTTTACAATAAAAAACTTTTTGAAAATAAAAACTGTTGCCACGTAACACGTTATTCTAATATCCTAAACGTAAGGAATGATCATTGAAACTGGTTATAAATGCCAATAATGGAGTGAAGAGTCTCGAACCCCGATCACTCTTTCTGCATCGACGTAGGATCCATGGCATTTAAATGATTTGGACATTTCGCCGTCGTCCTCGCGAGCAAATCCGCGCGCTTGGTTTTTTTTATCGCTCTCCGAAGGACGATGTGCTATGGTCGTGCATAGCAGGGGCCGTTTCAAACTCGTGATTATCCATATGCCATTGACAGGAACGCCCTCCGTGTGGCGTTACCCTGCAAGGATACACGTAACAGGAAGCATACCTCCTCGTTTCTGTTTCCACTCAACTCTCTCGTTGTGGTCATAAAAAGACGTCCCCAAGGTGATTTCTCTATCCATTTTGTCCTTCGAATTATTTGACTGGACCATAAATATTCCGTCCCAGAGAATTCGGTATTTATGTTCTTTTTTGACACCTGTCGCTGAGGAAAGTTTATGTAATACGACTTCCGTGCATCCTTGTAGCATAAATGTTGCCGTTATTTTTCGATTTTAGAGAAGAATCACCGCGCGTACGAGAGCTGTAGATACGAATCGGTATTTTGAAATTAAATGTACAGGACAAACTCTGCGAATGTAAATATCGAATTTCCATCGGCGTTAGCCTCGACGGGAGTTTTAAAAACATCAGTCATTACTATGCGTGCGTACATAAAAAACACGGGCACTATAGACCATGGTGATCCAGAGCCGCCCTCTTTCATAAATTCCTTAGTGGGCCCGCGGTTTTGCACAGATAAGTTGCTTGTCTATCATGCATCCACCTTTTACCATGGGGAGTGCGTCACAATCACGCGCAGTTTTTTAAAATATTGGTCGGTACTCGAGCTGTCAAAATCCAAATTATCGAAGTTCTGTTATTCTATTGCTATTTTTAATTTTGCGCACGTGCTGAAACTGGTAGAAAAGCATGACGACGTAGCTGTTTCAAGAGATAAATTAAAAATAATAATTTCAGTTTAAAAGTTGGAGAAATAATGTTGTAACGTTGGATTTTACATTTTGGCAACATTGTTTTCCAAACTCTTAGGTACTTTATCCCTATGTAACCAAATTAGAGTGCCTAAGCTCTCTTTAGAATCTGGAAACAATGTATAGAATATTAAAAGTATGTAGTTGAACTCATATATTGATATATACTTAATACTTGATCGAAGTTTCGACGCATAAAATATAAATGAAACGGATGTGAATATAAGCATAAGTTGTCAATAATGAATCATGGGCCTGTTTATATTGACGAAACGAATCGATATCTAAAAATTGAATCAAGCCTCATTTGCAAATCCGTACATATCAGTGAAAGTGATATTTATCTTGGTAGCATTAATTGAAATCTAGGCGCGTCATAACCGCGCAGATACGCAAACAAAAATTTTCAAATCGTCGGTTATAAGATAATCAACCCTTTAAAGTCTCTTATACAGGATTTTTGCGCGATCTGCCGTTAATTTTTTTTTTTCAAATTCAAATACACTTTTAATGTCTTACTTGGTTTCATATACATGGACATTACATTACATAGTAAGTTTTAGTACATTTATATAACATTTTGCAACAATAGTACTTGTTACCCGTGGCTGTTATGCAGCTTCTCTGTAATTCTTCTTTAGTCTTCTTCTGATGATGGTCTTTATGAATTCTTTAGGGAAAATACTTGGAAGTGGAAAAACCATACTTTCTTAATAAATTTATATAATAATAGTTAGCAATTTTTTAACATATAATTAAGATAATATTTTAAATTTAACAAACAACAGTCAACTTGGATATTTACATCTTTACAATATTTACATTTTACATTTCTTTAGCTAGTGGGGTGAGGCCCCTTTTTGTTATTATTTGCTTTCTTTGTCTTCTTGTCGCTCTCTTCTTCATCTTGTCGTTCTTGTCCCTCGTTGACTTCGCGGGTCTTCTCCGTTGTTTCTCCTCTTTTACGACTTCCGCGGCTTTTAAATAGATGTCGCATTTTACCGTTCCGCTATTCCATTCAGATTGCAGACGACTTTGTCTCCCCCGGAACACGGCATTGAAAGATATAAGCAAAAGACTCATCCCTCCATTTCAGTTGCCAAAGGGATTCTGGCTTTTGTTCCTCGGGATTTGTTTCCAATTTTGAGACATAGCGCAAAAGAACAAGACGATTTAATTGTGGCAGTAAATCACCGCTGAAGGGCCACAGGGGACGAGGGCTGTCATTTTCCGCAGATCGTGTGTTGTTCACACCCGCACGCAGGCACTCTGGAACCTCCCTCGTAATTGGCTCCTGAGACGTTCGGATCGATACTCCACGCCGCCCTTTTGAGCTCTCGTCCAAAACAGCTGACGAGCGAGGAGAGGTGGACCGTTGCCTGAAGGGTTTATTTTTATTGACGTAAAAATAAGCCATTGCGAATCAATGCAAGGACAACCGCCAGCGAAAGGGTTTTTTTTAGATCGTTTACGGGCTTTCCCACGCATAGAGACGCAATTTATAAAAAATCCACCCTAAAAAGTGGAATTTTTGATCAGTTTGGAGATGACTCTTGGTTCGCTGCAAGTTCTGTTTTTCGTACGCGAAACGTGGTTATCCGGGCGATTTCTCGTTTGTTGTTTCAAATAAAACTGTGGTTTTCTGGAGGGAAAACACGCAAACAGCGGCGCGACCTCGCGGCCTCTCTTTTACCATGTTTGTTTGATGCCACCGTGCAAATATTTTCTTTTATTCCCACGCCCGCTCGGAACGCATGAGCAATCATTGGCAGGAGTGCAACGGCCTCCTTGAGAGAACGAAGTTCCGATGCACATGATGTCGGAACTTCGTGAGCTGGAAGCTTGTCGGCGATTCGAAATTTCCTTAAAAACTTCGCGGAGTGCAAACATTTTATTTTTTCCTGCGCTCGTCCGCCTTGAAATGCTGGAGATTTTTTTCGACTGCGACAAAGAAGCTTCGGGGGGGAAAATCGCGCGTCTGAAAAAAAGATTCAAGGAATCCGCCATATTAGTTTGTGCGCGACATGAATCTTAACGAAATTTCTCCAAAAACCTTATGCAACCGGCGATGCGTGGCTGTTATTATTTTTTTGAGGTAAGGAGGTTAACGCAACCTCAAAAGTTATAAGTCCGCGGTGTCTCCCGCCTCCGCAAGGTTGCGACAAGGTCACGCGAATTTCGAAGACCTCAAACTCTTTTTTATTCGGTTTTTCCACTTTATGCAATTTTGAGGCGGCGTAATTTCAAGGTCTTTCCTTTTTTATGGTTACGCTCTTGCTCAAACACAGCTGTCTATTTCGAAACCATTCTTACGTGTGAAAGTTCCGTTTTTCTAGAATGCGCCTAATCTAAACGAATTATTAAAATAACTACACTTTGCTGCCGTCCGAATATAACTTATATTGAGGTGTTAATCACTTCCGCTTTTATGTCGGTATGTCTTCCAAATTGTATTTTTATTTGATGGGATTTTAAAAACGGATAATTTTCATATTTAATATGTCAGCGTAAAAGCATATACTAATTTATTTCTATGGATTTAGTGTTTTGAACTCTGAATGCCCATAATCGGTATTTAAATCCTTTGAGCTAATCTTTTAAAAACGATTACGAGAAAAACTATCAAATATTTTCATTATAATACGAGTTAGTAACAGTTTCGAAGCGACATATTATTCCCTTTTATTTATTAAATGTTTTTATCAGATAAATATAGTACGGGAGGAAACAACGCTTAAGGAATTCTTGACGCATGTATCCAGCTCGATTGTACAATTCTCTATCGAAGCCGATGCAAATTTATTCAGTAAATCCCCGAGCAAGTACTTACAAGTACATCTGGCAACGTCGCCTCATCTCTTCGACTCCCTCCTCGATCTTTTTTGCCCCCACTGGTGTCTGCATACTATTGTCCCCTGCCTTTCACTTTCTCTGTTCCTTTTTCTAACCTCTCACTCACCCACCAACCTGTCCTTTAGACCTCTTGCGCGAGGAAGTTGATGCAGAAAAGAAGACGACGGTTCGCAGGTGCAAAGCATAAAGGAGTCAGGGGAGAGAGAAGGAAGGCGAAGGGAAGGAGAGAGTCTGCACTTCTGGCCGACTACTGTCTGGTAACGTTCCCATAATGTGAGGAAGAGAAGAGCGATGAGAGAGAGTGAGGCAATATAAGATGGCGGACAAACTCGGTGGATATCCACCTCTTGACGACACGAGAGTGCGAAAGGATTTCATCGTTAGCGCATAGGGAGGACGCGGTCGAAATTTAAAAGTTTGGTCGACTCGAGGGGGTTGATAATACCCTGTAAAGCTCCCATAGTTTCGTACTATCCGATTTGCTTTTTGAATCATTTTTATCGAGCTTTCTTTTTAACGTGCCGACACTTGGAGTTTTCAGGGTGTGCCGGAAATCCTCGCCTTTTTGTAGGATACGTCGGGTCGAGAGATACTAAAGAAAATGCTTTTCTCCTCGATGCCAGTCTATAAGGGTGATTGTACTCTCTCTCTATTTCTCTCCCCCTCTCCATCTCTTTTTCTTCTCTCCCACTTCTCTCCTCTAGCCCATCTATTCCCAAAATATACGGCTCAGGCCCAGTGGAAGATTTTCGATCTTCAGCACTCGCCTCTCTGGCTCTTTCCGGAAAGCATTGCCTGCCGAAACCTCTCTCGGTTTGTGAGTAGATAGGAAAGGTGTTATTTAATGCTACTTTGCACGCAATTCGTACGTCACGTTTGTTTTGTTTCAGAGGGAAAATTTTTGTGGATTTCGAGCGGAGAAAGGTTGTGTTTGCCACGGAATGAGAAGGCGATTTCCTTCGATCACTTTCACGTGTTTAAGATCCAGTTTTCGATAGAAAAATTGTTTTTTTTTATTAAGAAGCGCTGCGATAATTTTCCGCTGAATGTGTGTTCTTTCCCATGTAATAATTGTGTCGCATGCCTCTTTGTCGCAAGAGACTTGTTTATATAATATACAGGATTCCCTCCCGTCCCGTTATATCGTAAATGCGGCTTCAAGGTTCCGAAACGACGTGGTTATTGTATTTAATTTCATAATGCCACCGTACGTCGAAAATGTTAAGTGCACACGTATGATTCTAAGGTACGTTATATTCGTGTTTTACGGCGTCGCAAATTTGAAAAATGAAGGATTTTCGGTGAGACTGTGAATTTCTGAATGGAATTGTTCTAATGTTTCGCATGTATTCGATTCGGTAATTATTTTCCGTCTTTGAATTAGACATATTAATATCGGGAAGGTAAAGAGGTTTTACATGACTGAAGATACCGTTCTTAACGTTCTATCTCCATGAAAACGAAAGCTAGCTACAAGTCCTCCAGTTTCCGCGAAAATGGTCAAATACGATCAACGTTCATTTTTTGTCGTAACTTTTCTTGGGTAACCATGTTCTGATACCACGATTCCAAGAGAGAATAGGCATCGGGAAAATGGTTTTTTTTGCGGATTCATCGCAAATAAGAAAACATTTTACTAATTTTTATCTCCTCCGGGCTATTTTTACAGCTTGAATTTTATTTCTTCGTTTTTTCCATTGATGGGAACTGCTGTGGAATTGCACTCGTTGGATATACGTCGTCCTGCACCGAATAAAAAAATGCGTCGCTCAATCCTTCGCGGAAGCGGAAAAGATACAAGAGAGACGGCGGGAGGGAGCTCTGGTAAAAAAAAATTATTTCTAACGACGCGGTTGTGTCAATTGAAGGGAAGGATCGATTTGTCGGCACGTGTCAGATTCGAGTTCGATTTTCCTCAGCGAATATCGAGACAAATCTCGTGTTCGTTTCCTTTTTATCTCCCCTCCAACATGGAGCCCATGTCTCGTCCTTCGACCACACGTTCTTAGGTTTCCTTCGACTCCTCTTTTTCTTTTTGTCCGATCGTTTTAAGACGGTCGTTTCGGTTCGATATGATGTCCTCCTGTCGCTTTGAGATATCGCGTTCCCGTCTCGAGGATCAAGGCCTTATAAGGTTCGCCGGTTGAGGACGAGACGACGCTTCTCTCGCCTTCTCGAGCGAAAATGACGGCCGGCAGTTTTCCGCTGATTTTCTCCTGACTGGCTTCTATTATGCGTTATGCTTCGTCTCTTAATCTAGAGGCGATTTCGGAAAACCGTAAAAAAAACGTTTTCGTCGAAATTGTCGAGTTTTTCGAATTTCTACAAATTTCCGCGTCTCCTACCCCGTTCTGTAAATCTTAAAAGAAGCCGAAGAAAATGACAAATTTCTGAAATTACTTTCTTTATTGTTGTTAGTGTGGATTGAAGCGAGATATCGCCGGTTTTACGACATTTCCTAAAAGGGTGGCAAACCTGATTATTTCTTTCTTGGCGCTGGATTTTTATTAATAGCCGACCAAGTTTTGATTTCATTCTGTCTTTTCAAATGTAACTTTTGAGTGTTCTTTCTCCTTGGTTAGGAAACGAGTGAATGAAATGAGGAATGAAGAATTCGGGTCAGCATGAAATAGCATGCTGGTATCAATTCGAGCGTAAAGAGGTTAGATAAAAAAACCAAAAGACGAAGAATGCGGTGGGAAAGGTCACACTTCGCTGGGGGGTTATTCATATTCGTTGGAGCTCAAACTTTTTACGACCGAATCCATCGCAATTTGTTCTGTGACGGCAAGGCACGTTCGTGATTGCAATCACTCGATTTTTCACTCTTTGAACTTAAACTCCCCGTCCTTAATCTTCAGAAATTCTCAAGTGGCCGGTAATTGTATTTTACTTTGAGAATTTTTTATCGCAATCGTTTTATTTCTTCGTGATAACGCGCTTGTAAATGAAGAAATTGGCTCGCCTCAACACCAACCAACTTGTTCCATCGGAACAATTTAAGGGATTCACTTGTTTTTTCCGCCGGTCTTTCCTCGTTTTCCGTCTGACAAGTGAGTCGACTTCTGAGAAATTGTTTCCTCCGCAACGAGAGACGATTTTCAACCTCTAGAATTTTAGTGCTCCGCTATTTAATCTTTTCTTTTTTATCTTTCAGAATGCCTTCGTTCGTTTCGAAGTTCGCTCCTCTCGCGATTGTCCTCTTTTTTATCTTGCTCGCAAAAATTGACGTTTTTTCCGTTCGTCTATTTCTGTCGCATAATGAGTCTCTCTCTCTCTCTTGAGAATTCTTAGGTGCTTATCTCGTGAAAACGTTGGAGATTAAACCAGTTTGATTCAGGCTTTAACCTTATCCACAATTTGCCGAGGTAGTCGGTAATTATTTAGCGTTTTATCAACATCGTTCAATTTTTATCTTTCGTTTGATACCTTACACTTCAATTTCCGGTTAAACAAGTAGATTCTCAGGTGGGATTTGAAATGAAGAAATATTGCATCTTTTACAAAAATAGGATATAGATTTTCCGTGTGTGTATACTCGATTTTTTGTTGAGCCAATATACTATCACTGATAGTAGGTTGATATCTGACACGATCACCTTGTTAATTTATAATTAATTAGCAAAGAAATACAAAAGGAACACCAAATTCAGCTGCCCATTAATAAGATGTAATATAATCGCGCAAAGTCACGTCTTATTGTGATAACTTCGATTAAAGTTCCAAGCCAATTTTGAGGACTATTGGATGAGTGTATCGAACCCAGAGCTAGAGTTGTGAGCAACGTTGACGTCGAGCTGTTAAACATTACCCAAATTATAGGAGACAAATATCGACTTCCTCTATTGTCCATATACTACGTCACGGCACAAGAATTATCACTAGCGTGACATTTTTGATAGATGCGTGACGAAAAGGTCTCTTCCTATTGTCCGTTATCGTACATACCTTCTCCGGTTACGAAACCAGTTTTTCAGAACGAGAGTCACATAGGTAACCTAAACCAAAGGATCTCCGAAAAGCGCGTCTTCCTTGTCTCGCCGTCTTTGACATCATCCTGGCTGCTCCGTTCAATTAGTTTCTCGGTCATATCACGCGGAAGAGCGAGCGGTCGCGAGACGGCAAATATTTCCGTGGAACGTTTTAGATGAGAGCCAGCCGCCCTCTCGGCGAATTGCCCTCATCCTCTCAATTTGGCGGCATCTCCTTTTCCTCCTCCTCGATGACGGATCCTTTAAAACTACCCCTTCTCAATTCCCTCCTTCCAAGGAGGCGTCAATCGCCCCATCCCACGTGCCCCCTGGCGTTAACCATGGTAATTGATAGTTACGCAACCGGGGAACCACCCCACTACGTACCCCAAGTGGCATTACGCCTCCTCCTCCTACTGTTCCCGGGGGTATTACCACCTCGGTAATGAAGGACCAGGGCTAGTGGGAGAGTGAGAAGGCCGTCGAAAGGAATTAAGTAGTGGGCGGAAGGACAGTTTCCACTCGGCGGGGCAAGGCCCTATGCGTTATGGCACAAAACTTGGCCAGCGATGCTAAGGATAATTCTGTCCTTTTCCCCTCGGGTGCCTTTTTCCTTGTCCCCTTCCCCAGAATTATTGCTAACTATTAAATGACACTTTTTCCTCGAAGTCGCCTTTTCCCAAAATGGGACTCAATGTAATTAATAAAGTCAGGCTCTACTTTGTGGAATTTACTCATCGAAATGAAAAGAAAAAACTTTTGTCACCTCCACAGTTTATTGAACACGACCGGTTTCGCTACGATCGTAGCATCATCATGGTCTGTTGAATAACGGCAATGGGGCATATGTCTTAAGCAATATTTTGAATCGCGTTGTTTGTAGAGTAAAAACGTTGGGATTTCCGAGTTCCTATTCATGAGGATGATGTCGCAAATTTGATCAAGTTTTCGCGGGAGGATTTTTTTATATTCTCATAAAGTACAGGGTGGCGTGCCAATAGTAGTTATTCAAGGTGCTGTAAAATTAAAATAGCCTCGGGGTAAGGCACAAGGAACAACAACGAATGTTTATAAGTTACCTAATCAACCGAAAAATACATTCGCGGGTGCAAAGGAGAAATATATAAATATTGATTCTTAAATTGGAAACCGGACATAGTGATCGTTGGATCAAATTTCTGTTCAGCCGTAAATTGCTACTGCTTGGGATTTAGTTTTTGTGAACGGATCCGCATTACAATTCGTAAGCCATGAGAATTCTAACATTTTTGGCGAAAAAGTACATGAATATTGCATCGCCACGTCCCGAATCCTTATCTAAGCGGTTATGCGCGGAATACACAACTTCTCAGTCAATTCATTCTTGTATTTTTCAAGCAAAATGGGGAATATAAACTAGTTTTCTGGTCTTTAATGTATTTTTTTACGTTATGCTTTCCTGTGATGATTCCACGAGATCAACGCAATTTGGCGTTTATTTTTAAATGCAATAATCATGTCATTTTTCTGCTGCCGTTAAGGATTCCTCTCTTATAATTATATAAAACATATTTACCCGTATGGTAGTTATTGCAGAAACATTTTCCGTTATTTTATTCCAATTTTTCGTAATTTAAAAAATTATCTTCCATTTTTTTCTTATTTGCTCTGGATGATAAAATATTGCCATTTTTTGTCATCAAGACCTGATTAGGCTAGAGAAAGAAGCGAAACTTCGTAAATCCTTATAATATTATTTTTATCGGACGAAAGAGGTCAATCGCCATAGTTTGCAAAAAAAAGGAAATTAGCATGAAGCTTCTTTGGCGATCAGTAGATTTTAATTAAATCGACGCGGAAAATGCGTCCGTGAGTGGTTTCGCAATCCCTGAGACTCGTGAACGATACGCCCTAACCGAAAGCAGTTTTGACCCTTAAAGCCAAGAGAGTTTTACTTCCACCCAAGACTTGAGGGGGACTGAGAAGAGAGAGAAAGCTTTAGACGGGTCAATTAGAAAGTTACGTGGGACTATGGGAGCTCCACGAAACACTTCGTGGAAGTCCTGCGAGCATAGGGTGCTCGAGGTTGCGTTTGCTCGAGGCGATCAATCGGGCAGCCCGATATGCCAATCACAAGACGTCGAGGAGACTTTTGCGTCATAACGTCGTCGCAATCGCAGTAAATGCAGCAGCTTTTTAAACTTTCGAGAGGGGGTGGGAGAGAATTCGCGCCCATCCGACTTTTTTCTCTTACCAACTCCGGCGACGTCTGAAAACAATAGACTGTAGGGGAGCGCATGGCGCGGAGTCACTACATCCGAACTGCATGCAAGGATAATGAACAAACGTCGCAATTCACGCGTCTCTTAAAAGGTAATCCATCCTTTCAAGTAGCAATTTTTCATTTTAAAATTATTAGAAAAAGTTTAGCTCCGATTGGCCGGCCCGGCGAATCTTTCACATAGATCGCCCCGAAGGCTTGACTTCAATGGAATCTCAAGAAATCCTCGTTCCGGGAGTATACTTATTGCCGTGTATATTATCTTATTTTTAATTATGCCCGTACGTGCGCTTCGCTTTCCCAAGTAAATATGTAGGTGTATTGAAGTTTCATTTTTCAGTGAGAGCTGAGATAAGTACTTGATACAAATGCACATGGTTAACCTATGTTAATTTTAACTGACCTTTTTTACATGCCATGCTTACAGCAAAAAAAAACTTTTAAAACCAGAAAACGCGTATTTTTATTTCAAGCCATAGGTAATTCCTTTTCATCTTCATTAACCTACGTTTATTCGAGTTAACGGTGGCGAATCACGTCTGAGGACAGCTAACAGAATATGCATGTTTTACGCCTCGCTTTTATGGTTATATGGGCTGGCTATTAAATTCATTTGACACGCAACGGTGTTGCGTATAAGATTTTCAATCGAATTGCCTAGTGTGGTGCTCTTTTTGCTTAATCCCTGCGGCGCTTCATACCACAGGTGAGTTCTTCCATCGCAGCGACACGAAGTCTGAGGCATGCATTATATCTCGGGGTCGCTTCGAATATCACCGTCTATCGAATGCAACGATCCGGTGCAATCCTTTACCAGAATGCATCGGAGGAGAAAGAAAGAAAGGGAGGGAGTTCCTGGTGGTCTGGGCTGAGACAAGTAGAAGGGCGAGACGGTTGGCGTTGGTGCACGGTCCGCTAGCAACCCCCTTTACCTGCCAACCTCCCTCCCCACCGCCCCCGCCTCTCCTTATCCTCCCAGTCCCAGTGGAAACTTACCAAGGCCCGGGGGCACAAACAGACCAGACCGCCAGACGCCCTCTGTCACGTATAGCTTTTTAAAAAGAACCCACCCAGAAGGATGGTTCTTTTTTTGCCATCTCTCTGTCTCTCGCTCGGATCCGGTTTTCCACCTGAGGAAAAGAAGAATAATCAAAGGGTTGTCCTCTTCTTTGCTTCCTCCCCGCTCTCCTTCCTTCCTCAGCAGCAACGGCGAAAAACGTCCCCCTCTTACTTCGGTCACGAATCCTAAACGGACGCTGGAATTTTTTTCATTCTACGCGTCTCCTTTTCATCTCAAATCCCAACCGTCTGTCACGGATTTACGTCGGTAACTCGTGTGACAGAATATGGACTGTTCGTTCGATAAAGCTCTTCGCGTAATTGTTCTCTTTACGTAAGGAGTGCGTCGAGTCGAGATATTTCGCTTTTCGAACGCAATCGTAAATTTCATTTAGCCTTTTACTTGTCTTTCTTTGTTGCATGGGCCAACATTTAGTCGTTCCGATGAGGTTTTCGGAGCCATACTTACATTATAGGGGGAAAAAACTTGAATTACAGTTACAACATAGCATTTGTTGTCGATAAATGTCGAAATTCTATTCTAAGTTTCGTTATTGTGAAAACCATAGGTCGGTTAAATAACTGGAGGGACACTTTAGTTGAAATCGCTATTTAAATCTCAACCGATTTGTCAATATATTACATAGTTAGATAAATCGTCCACTTAGTAGTAATGGGTATCGGCTGATCCAGCTAATTAGACTGGAAATGGGGTCGGTAGGTTCATTTTAACCGAAAATGAGAACTACCACAACCTCTCTAAATCGTCTTTTGTGCCACAACAGAGAAAACAAAGCCGTCTACCGCCTCTTCTAGCTTTAGCACTCGAGCCAACTTAGAAAAAGGATCGCTTTCCGTTCCAAAATGGAGCGAATCTCTTAAATGAATCGCATTAGTCCCGGTAAGGGAACGAGATATGCTTTTGCGCTTCCTTGCTTTCCGGTTCGTACGTTTCTCGCGGAATGGGTAATCACAAACAAGACCGCATACATGGCCCGACATCAAAGGGACCTGAAACCGCCTGGTACGGGAGACCACTTTCACCACCCGTCTGCCAATTCCTTCCTATAGCCTTCTCTTCCTACCTCGCTTTTATGTTATTTTCCTTAAAACCCCCATAGGCCCGCCTTTGGCAGGCAGTAGAGCTTTCTAATTCCACCTTTCTCCTTCTCATCGGATCTCTCGAGCTAATGGCTGCCGAGCGTTTTTTTTTCGAGATGCATCGTCTTTTGTCCACGCACGCGTACGTGCGTATGCGACCTCGTAAGGTAATTTACCGATGTGAAAGTCAGTGTCGTTAACACCGTCGGTCTCGTGGCTGAGTCCTATTCAACAAACCACGTTTGAAAGTAAAATCTATGAAGTCTTTGAAGGCATCGAGTTTTGATGCTTTAAGCCAGGGGTCGGCAACCTATGGCTCCCGTGCCGCATGCGGCCCGCGAAGCGATGGAAAAAGTGATGGAAAAAATGTAACAGAAAACTTTATATTTTTTCAGTAAAATTACGTTCTCAAAACATATTCTGGGGTTTTCAACGTTAGTGAATTGTTTAGACTTGATTTTTACGAATATGAGCTCATAAAATCTCTAGGTAACTTCCTATATAAACACTCATCCGACCCTCCGAAGCTCTCGTGACTTCCAATGCGGCCCTCCGAAACATTCACAATTACGAATGTGGCCTTCCATGCAGAAAAGGTTGCGTACCCATGCCTCAAAACGGCGCATATGGCGCGTAAAACCTTTCCGCTCGTAATAATAGACAATTTGCCTCGAAGACCTATCGGAGGTACCAAGTAAATGAAACAAATGACGTCGTTTATTTAACCAAGCGGAAGCGAAATCTCCCGAGATCTTCCGAAAGAAAACTAGCGTGCATACGTAACGTAAGGCTTGAGTCATTCGTTCGAAAAGAAAACGGAACAGGATTCGGGTTTTTACCCCTTCGTTTGGAACGTCTAGCGTCTGGTCAGATAGAGAGATCCGCAGACGTAGCGACGACAAGGGAAAGAACCGATCCGAATCAGTCGAAGGAGCGGCGGTTGCGAAACGTTTTTCCTACCTTCCGTCTCATCGCGATGCGAAAGCTCCACGTCCCTTTTTTTTATTCTCCGCCTTCCTTTTCATATCTCCTCCGTCTCAGCTTTTGTGTTTGATTTCGACGCCTTCAAAAAAAAGCACGCGTTGCGCGCGAGTCCTTTGCATACCGTTTCTCAGAACTTCCTCGCTTTCTCCCTGTACCTTCGGGTGACGGAGTATGAGTCACGTTCTCGCGTAGGTTACGTGAAAAGAAAAACATGCGACGGAAATGATTTTTGCGCGTTTTGTTTTGCTCGCGCGGGCGGGAAGGTCGACGCGGGAGGCGATAAAAAAAATCCTCTTTCTTGTTGTCGGGTGGACGTCATAATGTATCAGTCACGCCACTGCTGCGTCTTTTTTCCACTCGCGCGGTTTTTGCCGCCAGCTTTGGTTGCCCCTTAAAGGGGTTGGTTATAAAGTTACGCGCGGCTGTGATGAATTTCGTCCCAATTTCTTAGAATCCTCGGAGTTGCGTGGTGGATTACAGTATGAGGGTAATTAGAGTTCATTCGTCGCTAAAATTACCTCGGAGCCATCTTCGGATAGGTATCTTGGGAAATCTTTGGGGTTTGTTGAAGACTCTTACCTGCTACTACGTCGTTCTTATTCGGGTGTAAAATTACGAATTGAATTTGCTTTTTCAGTAATTCGTTTTTATTTCATTTACTTGTTATTAATAGCTTTATCACTATTCCGTTTATTTATCATCATTTCATTTAATTTTACTATACATTGGCTCAATGGCCTAACTAGGGTATGGCGAAAGTGGCATTTGCCATAGGCGCCGCCTGCAAAAGGCGCCAAACATTCCCTAGACATGCTAAAAGTTTTTTCGATGAGTATTAATTTAGTACCCAAATGTTAAACTTATCTGTAATAGAATGCTAATATACCACTATAAAAACGCAGGAAATGATAATATTCTACACGACTAAAGCGTTTCCTAAAACTTTGCCATAGGCGCCATATCTCCAAGGTAGGCACGACTCTTCGTTGGCTACAGGATTTACCTATATCTAAGTTAGCCTGATATGATATATAAGCTGAAATCGCTAATTTAAACTTTGAACGCAAATTGTTTGGATAAAATCAATATTTTATATGCGTTGTAGCGATAGGAAAGATTGGGAACAACAGAGTTTATTACTCATTTTCTGCGTCATATGGCTATAGGAATACTCGGATTGTCGAGAATGGGCGATGATGACGAAAGCTTAAAGAAAAAATGGGTTAGCTTAAAGAGGCCGCGGTCGGGGTTGAAAAAATTACCTTTCATGGAAGGATCGATTCAGGGAGAAAATGAGAGAGAATCAACCCACGACTTCCTGTTGCCAGGCGCACGAGCCGTAGTTCTCGGGCGAAAGATTGGATGGATTCCGCGAACGTTCCGTAGGAAAATGATTAGTGCCTGATAGCGCCGCTTCCTTCTCCGAGGAGGGAGGACTCTTTACGGTGACGTCACCGAGATAAAAAAATACGTGAAAGCTTTCGCTCGTCGTTAGGCTAAACAAGTGATGACGCGACGGTATCACAGATTCAGTCATAACATGGCCGCGGATGATTAATCGAACGCTCAGCCAAGCCTTTTATTTTTTTAGGAACAAAACGTCGGGTGATGAATTTTACGAGTACTTAGGAGTCTCGCTATGCCTAGGGTCGTTTATTAGTAGGGGGAATGATAGAAGTCGATTCTACATCCGACCCAAAACGGTAATGTGCGACATAAAAGCTGTATATTCTTCGTTGAATCTATAAAGGAGCCTTTATCCAACTGACGTTAAGGATGGGTTAGAGAACAGATTCCATTGTCAGAAAATATTTGTGAGGTTCATGCAGTCATGATTTAAAAAATATGAAACTCATTCGTTTTGGTGAATAAAATTGCGTTCATCTTAAGTAATAATAATATTGCATTTATCTGAAGTAATAAAATACGTTCCGATCTCGTCGCAGTTCAATTATTTAGGTATGTAGACTATACTGATTTTATTGCTAACAAATTTTGCGAATTGAATCTATAGAAATCATTAATAATAATTTTGGTTAATAATCTCCACGGATCGGATAAGATACAAAAACGCGTAAAAGGCTATATTTAATAACCTCTCTCTTTATAGGTATGGTTTCGTGTTATTTTCATGGTTCATACTTTCTGCGGGCTCGTGAGTCTCCTTAATTGTTTTTCCGGTGTTCGCCCGAAGTGTCGCGGTCCTCACCATTTTTGGAGATATCGGTCGAGATGCGTACGTGACATATACGCCAAAATCGTTGGCCGTTTCTCCGCGTCCCTGCCAAAGGAAGTGATCCCTTCCCGAGTTTAATAAACTTAAAGTGACTAACGCTCGGCAGACTCCACTTCGGAGACGTCTCGCGATTCTCCGTTGGACCACGTGGTGGACATATCCGTAGCGTAAGCGTCGGAGAGGGATTTTACGCGTCAGTCTATTGGACCACGCGAGGGGATCCGAAGACCAACGGCCATGCAGCACATTTCTCTCTCTCTCTCTCTGGACGCGGACCAAAAAGGCGGTTTTTTATATATGTCGCCACTTCTTCCCCTTCTAGCGCGAATAAGTAGTACCTGGCCGTAGACTCTTATAAAGCGTATTTTCAGTGTCCGGGCCTAACGAGTGAGGTGACGAGAATATAGATCGCTTGTCGGACAACGACAACAACTTGTGTTTGCTGTAATACTGGACACAGAAGTATACAAAAAATCTCTTTCGGAAGGTGGATTGGTGCGTTTTTCTGTTACTACGTTCCTGGATGGAAATAGACGTGTTTCGTAACTCAAATTATTTCATTTTCCTAAGCTGCTTTGTGCGTTTTATCACATGTGTTGCATGCCATTCGGAATGTTTTTTTTTAATGCTTGCGTATTGATACCTTCCAGTATGATTCGTTTTAATTTGTTTAATTCGTTTTATTTATCACCGAAAAATTTCCAGTATTTTTTATCTGTTTATCCATCCTCTGCAAGAACGTCAATGCTTTTTCCACGGTCAATGAATTCTTCCATTTCTATCCCTTCCTATGATTAATCTATCACAGTGGATTGATTTTGCATGGATTTTTAACAAGTAAATTCTCCAGTTTATAGTTTATTGATAGTTGGTTTTATGCCTTGCGATATATTGCATTGGAAATTCATATTTACGTGTTGAAATGAATTACTTCCATAATTTTATCTTCATAGGTGGTTAGTGCTATTTTTATGCCAAGATCGGAAATTAAATTGTATAATCTTTACCAATTTTTCTTTCGTGATATCCTGTGTATGAAATCATCCCATCCCGAGTTATTTCCATGTTAAGCATAGTTTTGTGATTTTTACATCGAAAATAATGTTCTCTCCGAAGATGGACGATGCTGATCGAAACTTTTAGGGCATTTGATATATTTACAAATCTCGAGTTTGATGGTTTCTTTAAAAATTAAATCTTTTCATTAATATTTTTCCTTAAATATCGTCCAAGGATTTTTCGCGCTCGCAGAGCGGAATTACACACTTCGGCGGAGGACAAACAAATTTTCCCACATTTTCCTTACAAGGCCTTTCTGGCGATAGTGCTGCGTATTTCCCCGCCGCCGGCGCCTATCTCACACCGAGAGACTCATCCTATGCGTTTTAAAGAGCGTAGGGCCAAGGTCTCAATCCCATTCACAGAACGGGATGGAGGGGAAGAGAGAGAGAGAGAGAATGTGGTTTGGGGGAGCGGGAAGAAAGGAGGGGAGGGAGGAGAACTTAAAGAAGAGGAAAACCTCTTGGATGTATTCCCAAAATCTCGACTCTACCTAAGGCGTCACCTCCTCAACCCTTTTCCTGCTCAGGCCGAGATCCAATTGGACCATAAGCGCGCTACAAATGCGAGTTGCCTCCTCCCGCCCATCCACCGCAGCATCGCTCTTGAAAATTCCTTAGATGTTCCCGGAAATCTATCGAGAACGCTGGGGAGGAAAGGCAAAGATATACTTAGGACTAGAAGTTTGATGTTTTGTAATACTTTGAGGAATGGTTTGGTGCGTTTCCTAATGTCAAAGTAGGCGTATGTTGGTGTAAGTTGGGTTGCCTAACCGAGCAAGGGGTAGGGTGAAAATATTGCTTTAGAAAATTTCTGTATCAATAATGTCTAATTTGATTCGTTTTGTCTTTAGAAATCGTCCTTTTATCCGTGGCGTGTTAATAAATCGTCGCATTTTATATGGACCTGAAGTTTTTCGGTGTGGTTATAAGAACAAAAGTGGTATTTCTTTTGCTGAAAAAAGATTTATAAGAAGAAAATTTTAACGTGTGAATTTAAAACCTGAGACACCGCGTTTCGATAAAGGCACGGAGATGCTTGATCAGTACCTTCTTTGATGGATTATTGTAAGAGGATATCATTAATCATAGCATAAGTATCTACATCTACATGATACCCTGCAAATCACCTTTTTGGTGGATGGCAGGGGGTGCAGTGCACCAAGGATCCATAGTTTTCCTACGTTATCTTTTCCTATTATGTTCTCTTATCCTATTATGTTCTCTTATTGTCCTAGGGAAAAACGATCCTCTATATCGTTCCGTTCTACAGTCGATCTCGCGAATCTTATCCTCACTGTTCTGTCTTCTGAGATACGCCGGGCTTCTGATAAGTCCTACTACCTCATTCGCTAGTCCCTCCGACATAAATTTTTCCAGTAATTTAAATCTAGCCTGCAGCCTACGTTCCTCTAACGACGTCCATTTCAGATTTTCTATTAATGATTTAAACGCCTTGTTTACTTTCGTAATTCCTCTTTACAAATCTAGCTGCCCTGCGCTGAACATTTTCTATCTTGTTAGTGAGTCCCTTTTCGTAGGGATCCCACACAGCTGAAGCATATTCGACCTGCGGTCGAACCAAGGATAAATAACATAATTCTTTCACTTTTTCGGAGCTATTTCGAACTATTCTCCCTATAAAGGCCTGCTTTTTGTTAGAGGCACCTATCAATCGGCGAATGTGGGTGTCCCACGAGAGATCACGATGGATCGTGACTCCGAGATATTTAATCGAGTCTGAAACTGGAATCGCTACTCCGTCCAACAAATAATTAATATCCAACGAGATACTCTTGGTTCTCCAGAAGTTGATGACGCAGCTTTTCTTTTGGTTGATCTCTAACTGCCATTCTTTACACCATGCAGAAATAGCTTCTAGGTCATTTTGGAGATACTGGTGGTCTTACGGATTGCTTATTTCTCTATAGATGACGGTGTCGTCCGCGAAAAGCCTAATTTTACTTCTGACTACTGAGCTGATATCGTTTATATAAATTAGAAATAATAACGGACCAATTACACTACCCTGCGGAACGCCAGAGACAACCTTCGAAGATTTCCCATCTATAACAACCTTCTGCTTCCTATGATTTAAAAATTTACGGATCCAACTAACGATTTTAGAATTAACGCCTAAGGTTTATAATTTCGTTATTAACTTCCTGTGAGATACCTTATCAAAGGCTTTTCTAAAATCTAAGAAGATGGCATCGACCTGCGTATTATTTTCTCCGCTTCTCAGTATACAATTCACGAAAAGACCGAGCTGAGTATCACAAGACCTACCTTTCCCGAAGCCGTGTTGACAATCATCTAACAATAAATTGCTATCAAGAAATCGCATTATGTTGCTGACGAGTATATGCTCGAGAATCTTACACGATATCGAAGTTAAGGAAATCGACCTGTAATTTTCTGGGTTCTCCTTGTCGCCGCCGTTATAAATTGGGGTAACGTGCGCTAACCTACAGTCGTTAGGGACCTCTGCGCAAGAAGTATACATATATATATATATATATATATATATATATATATATATATATATATATATATATATCGTCTATTCGTGGTATATTTTTCCAAGATAGAACAAGGATTTCCCTCTCTAATGTGTTCAGTCGTTGCTAATATATTTGACTGAGCCACCCGGTGTATCGCTTGTTTATTGCCTCCGCCTACCTTTTTCGTCAATTTTCCGCGCCAATATTTGCTCGCTTTCATCTGCCGAAAATTCATCGTCGGTGCGTAATCCGACTTCATAAAAGTATGAATCAGACGGGTGAAGCAAGTGATTCCAGGAATGTCGCGAAGGATGGAACTCCAATCGAAGGAGATGACTCGAGCTCACACTTCGAGGGACCCCCACGCAATCGCTTCGTGTCCGAGTGGGCGGCGCATAAAGGACAAAGCCAAACAGATTTGTGCACTAGCCACTGTGCAAATGCTCTTTCCAACACCTTTACGCTTCTCTTGGCCTAGTTTTGGCTTCCGAGTGACACGAACGTATTTCCCAATTGGAACACATCTCCGTGCTACGTGATCGACGAACCCTATTGAAGTGTAAACGTCGATTCCGCATAAAAATGATCGTCCCGTGCATGTTTTGCTCTTTCGCTTGGCTGTCCCAGTTTTCCATCAGTTGTACATACCCTGAATTTTTTATAGTCACGTGGAGGAGTGGTGAATCCTCGTCAAGTTAGAGCGTGGAGTTCGTGCATTCACTTATTAAAATCAATATTCCTTTCAAGAAGAATCAGGAATTCTCTCCATTCGTCTTCTAACAGTCGAAAATAGATAGTGAGCTGTCCTTTTTTTAATCACCGATCTCACACGAGTTCGAAATCGTTGCCAAGTGGTAGTACAAAAAGTTAGACGCAGGAAATTAGACAGAACAAGGAGTAACTGTCAATGAAAGAGACTGTTCGATGCACACACAACCTTATCGATAGATGGGTAAGCTTTACTATGCGCTGAGTCAATTAAGGGGGTGATAGCATTTCTTCTGTTTTCTTGCCAAAATAGTCTTACACAATGGCCGTGGCATTAAATAAGCTCCACGCTTCGAAAAGCCTCGATGCACTGGGGAGATCGTTTTAAATGGGGTTGAGTTTTTTGTCTGCAGCTGACAAGTTAAGGATCCAAATGGAAACCGATTGTAGTTTTATGTTTAGACAGTTATCATTAACTATATGTAACATCTTATATATTATTTAAACTCAAGTAAATTGGTAAATACTTCCGGAAAATCAATATGAAATACCTGTTAAAAAATTGGACATGTGGGAATGGAAAATTATACTGAAGATAAAATGGACTGATAGGATTAAAAATTAAGTACTAAAGCGAATGATGGTACAGATCGAGAGAAAAAAGGCGAAGTTGGTCGGACATTACCCGAGGAGAGAGTATGATTAAAGACAGGTTAAAGGAAAATTGGAAAGAGAAACAAAAGTTTCGGATTCTAGATGACTTCAAGAGTAAAGAGAATTATGAAATTAAGAAGATTGCAGAAAGTAGGAGAATGTGAATAACCAGGTTTAATCCATAATAATCATGAACCTATCTACGGATAGATGATGACAAAATGGTACCTTGACGTAAAGGACCTACAATCAATATATCCGATTTGTTGAGTTGCCTTCTTCTATTTGCACAAGCCGCCATTCAGGGAGCATTATGTTAGAACCTGCAAGGATGAGAGGGAGGAGGAGAAGAGGGCGGAGGAAGCGGGAGGAATGAACATTTATAAGTTCCGTCCTCTGTGACATTGTGGTCCTGCCGTGCCAAGTGCCTACCTTCCCTTCCTCCCTCGCCCAGCCAGCTGCTGTGGTTGTGCTCAATGAAGAATGCGAAAGAGGAAATTGCAGGGATTGCTTTTCCCTGGCGCTGTGGAGGGTATTTCGACACTATCTCCAGCCCGATATGGAGATGGGAGAGGGAGGGAAAGAGGCACCTGCCACCTTGCAGAGAAAAGAGAAGGAAGTTTGAGATGACGATGTTTCGGGGTAAATTTTCATCCCACGCTTTTAAAACATTAATTTTTCTTCCCCTCTCTCTCTCTCTTTGAAAACTAAGAGCATTTTCGTGAATCCCGTCTCTCTCACGTGAGAAATTCGCGAGATATCTCAGAAATTTGGCCGTTTTCATTCCTTCGTTATTCTTGGACCCTTCCTTCTCGAGCAATTAAAATATTTCATCTCGGAAATAGGAAAGCGGATGAGTGTTGCCACTTAAAGTGTGGCGCTAGACTCGTCGTGAGAGGGAAATCATCTAGAGTTTCTTATATATACACGCTTCTTACAGACGAGGATATATATGATATATGTAAGAAGAGTACATAGATAGATACACACTTCCAGAAGATCTAGAGATTCGAAATTTTTTGTCGGTACGATTGCAAAAACCGACTAGAAAAAACGAAGATCTTGATAAAGTTTAACAATGCGGCCGCTAAAAATTCGCAATTGTTTAAACAAATTTTCAAGGTTTATGTATTTCCAAAAATGCTACGGAGCTGAAATTTTTTTAATAGGTAGAATTTGCAAGATAGCGATATAGGGATTATAGAAATTTTGATATTTTAATTTGTTTGGCTGTTAGAAATTCATAAAATTTAAACAAATAGATAAATGTTTAGGTACTACGGGGCGAGATAGGGAGCTAAAATTTTTAGGTTATTTAGAGCGTAATGCAGAAGCAAAAATATACATTTGAAAATCTCGACGAATACGTTGTTGCGGCCGTTAAAATTTTTAAAAATTTAAACAATTAGATAAAAGTTATTTCACATCTAGATGTGCTACAAATTTAAAATTTGGGAGAAATGTGTGACTTTAGTACCCCACAGTGGAAAAAGTATAATATTCTTAAAATTGCAAATTTTACGGATTGTTTTACTCCATTATTGTTAAAAATAAACTCTTGAACCGTAAAATTATTCCGAGAAACAATCATTCGTCAATAAGAAGGAAATTTAAAACTTTGTTAAAATTTAAAAAAATTGAAATTACTTACAGGTTTGAAGGATGAACGTCTGCAAGGACATGTTCGTCTAAAACCCCCCAACCCCCTTCCCTCCATCCAGTCCTACCAAGAAAATTTAAATACACCAGATAGTACTATCTTAGCTACCGAAGATGAGTGCGTAGCTCTCGAAATGCGTATTTAGCGTATTCCGAGTCCCCGAATGATTGTGCAGGTGTGTGTATGTGTCTGTTTCTTTTCCTCTCCTCTCCTTAAACCAGTTTTAAACAAACAGGTCCCTGCAGACGTTCATCTTTCAAACCTGTAAGTAATTTTCATTTTTTTTATTTTAACAAATTTTTAAATTTCCTTCTTATTGACGAGTGATTGTTTCTCGGGATAATTTTACGGTTCGGGAGTTTATTTTTAATTCCATACTTTACACCGTAGGCTCCAAATCATATTTTCACATCCATTATTGTTCCATAAGAAATGAACGAAAATCGCTGCAGAAGTGAAAACTTTTGAATAAAAAAATAATTCTAATAATGGAATATCTTTTTGGAAAATTAATGTTTTTCAAGGTGAGATGAAATGCTTGCATAATGCAAGCACCAACTACTTGTATATATGTGTGTGCGTGCGTGCCTGCGGGCGGGCGTGCATGAGTGCGTGCGTGCGTAAATGAGTGCGTGCGGCGGGCGTGCGGACGCGCGCGTGCGTGTGTGTGTACGAGTATATATGTCACGGTAAATGTGCCTAGTCCGGTAAATGTGTACATTTCCCGGTTAATGTGCGCATTAGCCACCAAGTTCGGTAAATATAAGTATAACATACTTTTTCCGATTGGATTGGGGAAATGTGCACATTTGCCTAGAGACACTGGTAAATGTGGATAAACGTCGCAATACAGGCCACAACATGGCGGCGTCGCGAACATCTGTTGCATTTAAGAAGTACGGTAAATGTGCGTTGTCCGGTAAATGTGTAAATTTCCTGATAAATGTGCACAACTGACTAAACTAAATTTGAACATGAAGGCAAATTATACCCACCGGGTTGGGTAAGTTAGTCAAAGTGTTTTTGGTTCCTCCTCACGTTCACTGTGTTCCCCCCTCGGGTGTGGAAGCGTTCATCTTAATATATACCAGTGGAGCCGAACCCTCGATGATTTTTGTTATAAGTTAACGTAATTATTAAAGTGTAGCATTTCTTACTTATTTCCACCAAATAAATCGGTAAAAGTGCACATTTCCCGATTACGTACTTTTACCGTAACATATATATAGCGCTTCAGCGAACCCTTTAAAATTTGGGTAGGGATATTTTGTATTCGGGTCCTTTACCCGAAAGGGAGCGTGGTTTTGCAATTTAACTCTCTCTTTCTCGAGATAGGGTCTTCTGCCTTCCGCTCGGCTTTGGTTAATTTATGGCGACTTTTAATTTGTTTGTGGAAGTGATGACGAACGTTTAGTTACGTGTCTAAGGCGCAGTAATTCGGCGTGAATCGCTTGAATTGTTGTGTGAAATGAGTTGTAACGTGAAGGAGATGATACTATTCCTACTATTTTTATCCGTGAGAGTAACATTTCTGGACCCGCTTTTCTGTCACTATTATTTTGTAAAATGGGCATTAATTTTTCATTTTATTTAATTATTTGTAAACTAGTTAACCCGAGGACGAAGAATGATTAGACTATAAATTTCTAGTGAAATATATTTATTGGTGACATTTCGCATTTACCACTGAATCATCATACAATTTATTATCTTAATATTAAATATATATATAATCAATAAAAGGGAGGGGAAGTTTAACATTTTTTGTTGAGAAGGCTTTCCACAAAGTTGTCTAAT
This sequence comes from Tanypteryx hageni, assembly GCA_028673005.1. Taxonomy (NCBI): domain Eukaryota; kingdom Metazoa; phylum Arthropoda; class Insecta; order Odonata; family Petaluridae; genus Tanypteryx; species Tanypteryx hageni. Next base: position 74,885,670 of record CM054113.1, on the reverse strand, counting down.
TAAGAAAGAACTCGAGAATTCCTTAAAGGATATTTAGCAGGAATTATTCCCTATTATGGTTTCAATTTGACGTTCATCATGATTCGTGCCGTATTATCCCCGATCGCTTTGCGCCACCTCCCTTTTTGAGTATTTTCGTGGAGCTATTCTAAATTTGGCTCGGCGACATCAATTTTGAGAAAGGTAATTCTCGCCGAGCCTCGCTTGCTTAGCAGGGATAAACTTCCGACACCAGGGAATGCAGAGTCCATCTTGGCAAGAAAGTAGAACGCGAAAATACCATTAGAAATTTTAAGCGAACAGAATCTTAGTTTCCTATCCTTGACAGTTTTTTACTGTTTCACATCAGTGTCACATGATGTTACCAAGATGCGATCTCAGGTTGTCGGAGTAGATGAAGTCATATTAAAACTGTAAAGCGTAACAGTAAAAGTATAAGACTACATTAAGGTTACCTTTTTGTATCGATTGTTTCGCGTTATATTACTTAGGTCCAATTTTTGGCCAATTGTTACAAAATAACGCTCTAAAATGTCGGTTGAAAATGATAAATTTAAGTCAAGCAAAGAATTTAGGTTTTCAGAAAAGCGAGAGTAATTATTTTCAGAATGTACGATCATTAATTGCAATGATTTTCCACTTTACAAACGAAATCATAAATTGATTTTGATTGCTGGTGAATTATATTTTCCAAAAAAAGAATCTCTCAAAAAATACACTTCGTCATTGTTATATTTTGGCTGGTATCCATGCCTATGCTTACCTTTTTTTAAATATATCTTATCAGAATGATTTTTCGATTCCGAAATCTGCCTGTTGTTCTCAGTAATTGTTTAGTAAAACGAGGAATTGAGTTAGTTTATAGAGATTTTTTTTTGGGTATTGAAGATGTACGTATTTATTGGTTGCAAACGGAATTCCAATTAAGATCCTTGTATCGAAGTCTATTGTGTGGTTTATTTGGTTGATGGTCCCTCCCTCTCTTTCTGGAGGCGCTTTTCATTTGTGCCCACACGCGTAGCAACGGGTCTTTCTCCAGGGGGCGTTTATTTCTGGGCCTCCTCCAGTCGACCGCTGAGAGAGTTGGATTGTAGAATCCACTCCATTCGCCCTTTCTCTCCCCCTCTCGCTTCAAAATCTACACACCCGCACTCGCTTTGGAACTCTCATTTCTAGGATGAGAAAATGGTGACGTATCGTGTTACCGCTAAACACATTAAACGTGAGAGTTTTTTAGATTGGAAGTTGCGACAAGTTATTGTGTGATGCAACAATTAAAACTCGACAATTCCAAGGTTGAATACTCATCCTGAATTGAGAAATAATTTGGTAATAAAATAGCGAAACTTCACTTCAAATTTTGCGCGTCTTTAAACGATCTCTAGTTTTAAATTGTTAGTTTATTGGTGAAATAATCAGGACGTTCTTCTTTTTATTTAATATGATACCCATTTGCTATGTTTAAGGACATTACTCGTATCTCGTGACTGATCAATCTATATGTAAACGAGGTCTTTACGAAGGTAAAAAAATATCCTGGTTGCAAGTTTCCACCGACGTTCATTCGCATTGAATTTTGTTTTTAATGCATCTCCTTACGATGCACGCGGGTGACCTTCGTGCAAACATAATCCGACGAAATTCCGAAGATTTTTTGACCTAGCAGAGGGATGGGACCGGTTGAGGTCAAACTTAGAGGTCATTGTTACAGCAGAGTTCGTGGGAATGTCGCTCCTTGACACTTTCTGCCGCCGTTATCTCTCCTCGTTTCCTCGTAATGCCGCCAGAGTGTCGTGAGCAACAGCGGAAGTGAACCAACTGCAGTGTTAAATGTGCGACCTCGTTCATTTCATCTTGCCTTGAACTTCAAAAGCTGTCATCGTTTAAAAAACAAGTAATGGAACTTATACACTTCATCAGATAAACGCCCTTGTTTTAAATAACCAAGAAATGTAACATTGGCTCTGGTGTTAATTTTGGAATTACTTTACGATCACTGTAAAACTTAAAATTTCTTTTCTCTCGAAGGGCAATATTGGTTCGTTTAAGCTATTAAAGATGTTATATCGATGATTGTTGTTGTACCTGCGTCGTTAATGTTTCTTAATCACTACGTTGACGCGGCATGCTTTTGTTTCTTTTTTCTGTTGCGACATTATTTTAACATTCTTTCGTTTCGATTGAAGTAGCATTACATTGTATAGGATCCCACCCTGATTGTGTAAACTAAAATTCCTCCATCATTAAGCGTATTAGAAATTATTCAAGTTCACGAAAAACTTCAGAATCGGGTAAATAAATAGTTTTTTATTATCGTTCCCAACGCAATGTAAATACGACTACAATCAAAATCAGTTAAATTTTTATCGGCGAATTCCATTTTCAGTCTTGTATCATTGATGATCATTGATACAAATATCCCTGTTACATTATAATTTGACTTTCAATCCAATAATATAAACATCTAATTAGATTTTCATTTTCTCGTTAACTAAATTAGAGGGGCAACAACAATTGTAACTTATATGTGTTTGATTTTCTTATTAGTTTATTTTTCGTATTGTTGTATATTTAATTATTACCATTTCGATCAATGTAGTTGAAATAACCCTTCTTAAAATCCAGCTGTGTTCCTGTAAGCACGATCTATATCTTCTTACATGATCAGCGAAAAAACTCCATGAAATGCAAGCCGGTCAAGCAGCAATCGTGAGTCTTTTGCCTAAGTTTCAGCTTAGGTCACATTCTGCGCAAATCTTTTCCTAGATGAAGTTTACTTTTTAATTTTAGCCGTTTATATTAATTAATATTTTTGACTGACGAACATCCGCCCTGGCATTTTGTATTTACATACGGATTCAGACTAATATCAAATCCGGTTTTAGGGGAAGGTGGCAAAATAGTTATGCTACCCTCATTATTTTAATTTATAATAAATTGTAATTAGCTATCATACCAGGAAACCTTTGAATGTGGTTATCTAGGCCAAATGACGATATTTTTTCCTTTCCAAAAGTCATCCAAGCTGGGGAAGAAAAAATCAATGCTATCGCTATGTTACCTTAAAAGAATTTCTAGGTTTGTAACACTCTTAAAACCAGCGTTGAGGAAACGTTTATCCAGGACATTTAATCGTGTAAATGGGCTTCGAGGCGAGGTTGCGTTAAGCGCAGTAAGCGATATTGGTTCGGGTGCAAGATTTGTAGGGGAGGGGGCGATAGTGGCGGGAGAGACCGGAGTTTTGATATGGAAGAGAAGAAGGGGGAGGTTGATGCAGTGAGAGTGATCGACTCGGGAAACGAGGTCGCCGGTTAAGGGTTGGGAGCACGGAGGACAGGAGAGAGGGAAGTCGATAGGCAAGAGGAGTGAGGAAGAGAGGTGGAAGGAGAGGAATGGGAGAGGGAGAGAGGAGAGGGTGAGCGAGGTTAGGTGAGGTGGGAGAGACGCACCGAAGCGAACAGCTGATCCAGACAAAAGGAGTCTTTTCTGCTGTTGCCATGCGGACTCAAATGGAAATGAGTTAAACCTTTTGATCCTATTTTCACAGATTTAGCTGGGTAAAACTGGGTCAAAACATAGCTGTAATCCAAGTGTAATGGTTAGAAAATGACATTGCTTACATGCTGAGGGAGGGGATCTGCGATAGGCTTGAGGTCGAAATACAAACAAAATGTCCCTGACAGGTGGAATCAATCATGCTTTAAGTGTTCTCCTTTTTATAAATCGGTGAGGAGAAGTTCGAAATGATTTTGAGTTTGGAATTAGCTCGTTAGGTTGAGCCTGGAAGCGATTCATTGCCCGTAGTGTAAACGCTAAGTTCTTGAACTTTCATTGCTAGTACTCGAACGGGAGAAATATGAGCAGGTTTACGAATCGGCTCTTCATTGGTTGACCCTGTTATTGTGTTTTATTCTAGGACAACTTTACGGTAGTTCCTGGCCCACTCTGAAATCGAGAATATGCGATTACGTGCTCGCGGAATTATGCAACATGTATGTTTAATCTTTATAAATTTAATTCCTTCAAGGCAGTGCCGTAACTAGGGTATGGCGAAGGTGGCATATGCCATAGGCGCCGCTTGCAAAAGGAGCCAAATGTTCCCACAAAAATGCCAAAAGTTTATTTTCCCATAAATAAATATTAATTTAAAACTCAAATATTAATGTTATTGTAAATAAAAACGATAATATCCTTTATGAAAATGTAGCAAAAATCATACTCAACGTACACAGGGTGTTTCCTTAAAATTTGGCATAGGCGCCATACCAGTTACGCTTCTGCTTCAAGGTATTCATCTCCACTTCGTAATAGAGTCCGGGTGCTGATGCCATTGCATAAGTTTTTTAATCGATTCACGTAATTTTTGGGTTTATTTTTCTTTATGCTGTCGTTACTTCGTACTAATTGAATTTCTCCACCTTCGTTGATTCAAGTAACCCGAGTTTTTAACACTTATTCAGTTCTTCACGATGAGCTTCGGTTCATTCGTTTGGTCTCGTCCGTCTTTCAAAGTTGACGACACGCCAATCAGCCTGCGGTCCTTCTAGCGTTCCTATTCGACTTCCGGTAAGAGTTCGTTTGCCTTACTTATAACCCGAACATAGTGCCGCTCTTGCAATGGTTGTTTGGGCGCAACTGAGAGGTATTTCGAAGAAAACAACTCTTCTGCCAGACCTGAGTTGCGAAACGAGAAAACAGACCGTAGCTGCTGTTTTTGAAGTTTTATGCATCTTTTCCGAATAGTTTATTTCTCTTCACCGCTACCTTTTTTCGTTGTGTGTCAATTTTCGCATCCACAAGTTTCACCATTATCGTTAGAAGGTTGATATGAACCAACAGTGATGCATACCAAGGAAATAGAATTTGTAACCGTGTCAAATTCTTTTAGCGTTTGGTTTAATTTGTTAGTAGAAAAGATTTATATATGTATTCCAGTTTTTATTAATCTTGATTCGATGCATAAATTATCGACTGACCAGGGAAGTATAACGCAGAAATATATCATTAGCACAATCGATGAGAAATTTCCTTAAGTGCGAGTTCAGGACTAAGTCGATCGAATATTTTTAACTTTAATTAATTAAAAACCTTATGTGTATGATCAAATGCTTCTATTTTCTTGTGTTCGAATCGATAAGGGGTTGAGTGATATCTCTTTAGATAGCTCTTATTGCTTCGATGGCCAGCATAAGCATTTATTTTATCTCGGAGATAAGATCAGCCGGTAGTATTTCATATTGCTCATCTCGATTTATGAGATAGTGGCGTTAACGTTTCATTCTTCCGTTATTTTTCCAGTACTCCCAAAGCGGAGCACCCACGTTTCCAACACAGCAACTGCTTTGTGACTTACGCGGAGGCCGCTGGGATGGTGTTCCAGCTGTCAACGTGGGGAATGGGAGAATCCAAAGACGCCGTGACGCCTCCAAACACAACGTCTTCCGCGCCCCCGCCGTTGCGACTGCCCCACGATCAGGTCTCCGGGAATCACGCCTCCGGCCCGTACTCTGCCGGGGGCCTCCGGATCCTGAGTCGGAAGGGGCGACGTCGCTTTCGCATGGAGCACCCTTACATGCCCGGAGGAGGCGGAGGGGCGGTGGAAGATGAAGAGGAGGAGGAGGATGAACGTGAGGAAGACGCAGGAGAGGTGTCCCTCTTCCCACTATCCAATCAAGTGAGTGAAAAATTTTCTCTCCTTCACCCTCCTCCCTCTCGACCTCTTTCTCCAAAACCCCTTCCGACCCAAAACTCCCGATTCATGGCCGTCGACAAACCTTTCATCCTACCGTGGACGCACACCCCTCTGGTCTAATGTCGGAGTCGTGGAGATATCGGCCCTCGCTGAGCCATACCTGCGCCCCCTGTGTTTTTCCTGGGGTAAATATTGAGCCATCAAATTCGAGGCATTTTTCTATCGCCTGGTTATTTTTTTTGCATTTCTCTGGTGTTCGTTTTTAAGAGGGGAAAGGATTATTTGGTCAAGTAGCACGCTTATCTTTAAGCAGATGTGTCCAAAGCGAGGCACAATGATTGGAAAAGACATTAGTAGTTGTTGTGAAATTCCTTCAAGTTATTGGCCTCAAGACGTGTATTACTCTCATTTTTTTGTGTCTATGTAACAAGTGTGTTCGTAAATAAGTTTATTTATTATGAATTACATTTTTAAAAGCCTTATTACGTTATTGAAATGGCTCACTGAAATGTTTGCATCTTAAAAATTTTTACAATTAACATTTAATGATTTTCATCGAACAGAAATACTAAAAATAATTTCTATTGCCAATAATGTCTCCGTTAAGAATTTTTGGACACCTCTGCTTCCTCTGGCTTTTTTATATAACATAGTAATTCTTTCTTTTAGACTACAAATGTTCCAGACAGAAAGACGTGTGGCTGACTTCAGCGGTCATTCGTGTTCCTCCATAATTTAAGAAAATAATGTATAAAATGTGCCCCTTCGTAAGTAGTTTTTACCAAGGTCGTTTGCTATAATAAGAATCTTTCAAATCATCTCAAGCAATTTTGAAGTGTAGTTTCCCCAGGTGACATTCAAATCATAAGAATTCAACATGGCTTAATCGGTGGAATTTGCATTACTTTTTTCAGGTCGGAGGTCACACCAGATTACTCCTGCTTAATGACGGCACTATTTGTAAACCTCTGAATGCAAGGGAGCTCAATTTCTACCAGCATATCCCAGATGAAATACAAAAATTTGTTCCAAAATTCAAAGGTAAGAGGAGCGATGGAATTTGTAAAAACCGTATCTGCACATGTTGTTGTTCTGTTGGTGTGTTGTTGCTTTTCGAGTCTGCAGATGGCAGTAGGGAAGTGGCGGGGCGACTGAGGAGGGAAACCACTCGGAACCACTCCATCTAATATTATTCCGGTGAAGTTAATTGCTTCTCCCGTTTGAGAATTGAAAAATGCTCGTCAACACCATGACATCCACCCTTACCCTTCTTTCCCAGTATAGCTATCCTCTCGTAGAAAGCATCATTCTTACTCCAGCCTCATCCAGTAGCAGATTAGAAGAAAGCCCATTGCATTTTTGCACCCCTTGGGCAGTTGCCTCACTGAAAACATTCTTTCAGTTACATTACACAACAATTGACAAAATTACATTTGCATTGAATGAAAAATTATAAATGCCATTGAAGAAGTACATAGTTTCTGGAACCTTGATTACATTTTGCAAACAGGAAACACTATCTATCCTCTTGATAATGCCAACTTTGACTGCAAGGACTAACTGCTACAAATTGATGGAACTTAACATATACTTTGACTCTTATACATAAATTCACAGTTTTTCCTAAAATGTCTCAGAACGGTGAGCACCTGCCCAAGGATTATTTTGGCCCATTAACCTGAAGTCTTTTTCATCCACTGCACCAAGAAGAAATTCCTGTTTTATATTTTTTTGTTTGCCTTAATTTTTTTGAGGTTTGGAAATCAGGATGGTGCTTTAAGTGATTACCCATATTGTTGCAGTGCTAGGCTGCATAAAACAATTAGTTTTTCCCTATGTCAAGGGTGAATGGAGCTTAGATCTCAGTGGAGGCCCTGCGATTGGCTTCTACAGACCGGCCACCTCTTTGCCTACTTTGCCGCCGAAGCCGAGCCGATTGTGATGAGGTGGATTGTTAAACGTCCGAGAACCCCGGGACACCTCGAAGGGTTTGTATGGCTGTTCAAATGTATGCGGCAATACTTTGGAAACTTTGCTCGTTCCTCAGCTGACAGGAAAATTCTCAAAAATTTTCATCCTTCATAAATGGCCCATTTAGAGATATGCCTCAACAAAAATTTGAGATTTCAGCATAAATGTACTTTGTTAAAAGGCATGAGTAAAGAAAAATACATGAGCAATCTTACTTAGAAAACAGTTTTTACATTTGGACACCATGATTCGTGATGAAACGTGCTTCAGTGTTAATTATTTTTTTTGTTAGACATTAAGCTTGGGATACTATTTAATTAATGTTACTTGTGTGCTATTGTGCTTCGCTAATCGCATGTGAATACTGGGTGCAACTAAGAAGAATTTTTTTTAATGTCCTTGTGCTGTTGTTATTTTTAAAAAAATTTTGTGCTACTTGAGTCCTGTAAAAGTTACTGATAAGTTAACATTAAGCTGCTACAAACAAAATCATTTGCATTCTAAAGCTATATTTTTGTAAAATGAAATTCAGCATAAACTTTTCCTCAGTTTTGTATCATTTTTTTCAATTTTCTCAAAAGCAATATTAAAGCAAAATGCATAAACTTAATTTAACTCAAGTTTGAGGAAATTTTCATCGAATAAAGAAGATTTTGTGTTTGCATCATTCTAGGTGTGATGCAGGTTACCAGCAACGGAGGTGTGGCCTTGGATCAAAAATACAGCCCATGTTTCCGGCCAGTGGATTTGGGGAATGAAAGAACACAGTCAAATTCTTCGAAAAGAAAGAGGGAGCAGATGAAGTAAGTAAATGATTTTCCATTAAACTATTTCTGACAAAAATGTTTCTTTTTTATTTATCACATAAGCTTGCTATTTCATTTCTTCTACCATCAAAATTGAATGCATTTTAATATTGTTTTTTCAGTAGCATCATAACCCTTCTAGCTGATTAAGATACCGTATTAGTCTGTGAATATAGTCCCTCCCTGAATATACCCCCCCCTATTTCTGAAGCCTCAGTTTTGGAAAAAAGTTTGAACCCCATTACAGACCTCACTTTTTAGCCTACTTTCCAAAATGGAAAAAGGCTTATAGTTTTGTTGTTGTGTCTGTCTGTCCATCCCCCCTATTAACTTTTGAACCAATAGACCGATTTTCATGAAACTTGGTGGAAATCTCTTGCTACATGGGCAGAGCTCCCGAGGATAGTTTTTCTTGCGAAGATTGAAGTTCAATTCCAGGAACTATCCTTCCCATTTGATTTACATGGAAAATCTGAAATCCATCGTGCAGGGTAATTTTCTCTTGCACAGTAAAATATCTTAGAATTGTAATATCAGAGCGAGTTTTGTACTACTCTCTGAGGAAAGGAATGAAGATTCTAATTTTTATCGTAGAATTTGGCTTATCGATTGTATTTCACATAAATACTGGCAATTTTGCAGTTTTTACCACTCATTGCGAGAGTGCTGCCATAGCAACAACTATTGTTGGATTGAGATTCAGTATATTAAAATAAGTACACGTTATTTTTGCTGCACAAATACGCGTGATCAATTTAACATTCCGTTCGAATGTATTTGTAATATTTTATAACGCTAAATTATGAAATTTGGGAACACAAAGAGCTACATATCTGCGATGACTTTAAAGCTATTAAAGCCAATATAAGTATTAAATAAATGGTTAAATGGAAAGTAGGCACCATAAGTTCTGTTTGGATCATCTTGTAATATTCTAAAGAACGAGTTTTAATATGTACGAGCAATTTAGTTACAGCTATCAATTTACAATGAAACGGTGACATGTTTTGCATGTTATAGTTGCAGGTGTAATTTAAATATGTATCAAGTGTTACAGGACTAAATTCGAAAATTTTTATTTATGAATGTTATTTAAATTCCATTCATATCATTCAGATGCCTTTGACAATGGCTATTTGAATAATTAATGCCAGCGGTGATATTTTCGTTTGCTAATTTTTTGGGCATGAATATAGTCCCCTTTCTTACTAATATTTTGGGGACTATATTCGGAATAATATGGTATTTAATTTTTCAAATTGTAGCCTATGCCTGACTGGAAAGAACATTTTCCAAGCTTCCAAAAGCATATGAAACTAAATTTATCCTTTTCTGTTGCAGGGTGAAGATAAGTCGGAACAATTGTTTAAAGCCTGTGGCTCCTTCTTCTGCAGACAATGTCAACCAACAATGTATCCTTTTCAGTCTTATCAACTAAAAATCTGTGTCATTAAGAAATATGCCTAGTATCAGGAGCATAAGAATGTGAAGGGTTTTGAAAGCAGCTGTTGCAAAATGTCAAAGGAATTTTTATGGGATACCTCAAAATCATTTTGATTATCTTTCAATATTTTGCTGAATAACAAGCGTATTTTTTCATGATATTAGTAATTTTACTGAATTATAAAGCTATTTAACTCATTTTCCTAAGAAAAATGGCCACTGCCTGTAAATGACAAAGGTAATAATTATTGCCATAAAATGATTTAGTAGACTTCTTGCAAAGAACTAAAAATCCTCAACCATAATTATTAGAATTAGAGTCTAAATTTATGAATTGGTGAAATGAGAACAGTTACTTTGTAGTTGAAATGCAGGTATGGCTTATTCAAAAGTTTTATGGCTATAGAAATTAACTATTTATTTTATACAAACAATAATTTTGGCCTGATCTGGATAGGTCCAATTAATTTACAGTAATGCACAGGAATGTATGTGAAAAGGAATTGAGTTTAAGAAACTTGAGATTCTTTTGCTATATTTTCTTAACTCCATCACACAGACTTCCTCTTACTAGAAAATATAACTTCCAAGTATTACCGACCATGCATCTTGGATCTAAAGATGGGCACAAGACAGCATGGGGATGATGCATCTGCAGAAAAGAAAAGCAAACAAATGGCAAAATGTGCTGCAAGTACATCAGCATCTCTAGGGGTGCGTCTCTGTGGTATGCAGGTGTACCGGGCTGATTCTGACCATTTCATCAAAAGAGACAAGTATTGGGGACGGGAACTTAATGAAGAGGGTTTCAAAGGTGCCCTTTACAAGTTCTTTCACAATGGGTTTCATTTGAAGAAGAGGGTCATCCGACAGGTCGTCAGCAAGCTTTCCAGTTTTCAGAGAGTGATCAAAAGACAGAGCAGCTTCAGGTTTTACTCAAGGTGAGCATTCAAGAATAAACTAGTATTCATTTGGCATAATCTCTTGTTTTTATATACTTGATCATCAGTCCAATGTAAGAAATGAAAATCTGTGATTGGTTTTTGATTAAAATTGAAATTTTCATTACATTTCAAGTGATTAACAGAGTATGTTGAAACATTGCAAACATATCAATTTTCTTGCTATAGATGGCATATCATTTTTCCCCTCTCTCATTTGCATAGAACCAATATTTCTGAAAATTTATATCTGCTTAAAATTTCAAATTTATAATTTTTTCAGTAAAATAGGCAAGCAATCCCACTATTTAAGCAATCATTGCAATCATTGTTTTTCAGTTCTCTCCTGGTTGTTTATGAGGGATATGAATGGAATGAACCACTTGAGTATCCATTGGGCTGTTTACCTCATTTTGCAAATGAAAGCACAGTGAGTGATGATGAAGGAAGTCTTCCCAATGGCGACGGCAGCTCAGCAGCAACCGAGCATGAGACCAGCAATTCATCTGACTGCCTGTCTCATTCGGACGAGAGCCATTCTTGTTACTGTTGCGGCACTGACGATCATGACGAAATCAGCAGTAGGCAAAGCATACTTCACAACAACCTATGTAGCATAAATGCCGAGGCCAATGCCAACCACTGCCACAACAAGTTTGTTCCAATCTCAGAAGAGACAGTTTTCCTAGACCCCCATCTTCTAGATGGAGTATCCGATGGTATTTGTGGGTCGGGAGTGGGCTGCGGGCATCATCACACCTCTCCAGAAGGAAGTCCACCTTGCACATCATCAGAGGAAGGATGGATTAATTGCCTTCATCCCACATCAGAGTCTTCTGAAGATGCATCGTGGGAAGTTCAAAGAACGATGGCTTCTTCTCCTCCTGATGGTATTTCCTATGCACGCAGGAATGAGAAAATGGGTGGTAGACGGAAATTGTGTTCTCGGGGAGAGGAGGAAGAAGAGGAAGAGGATGAGGAGAACGATCTCCCACCTCTGAGAAGGAGCCGCCACGAGTCATCTGGTAGCATGTCTCCCACACACAACTATGCTCAACAAAATCCTTTTGAGAAGTTTTCATCTTTGTCGAGGGGAAGGAGACAAGAGAGAGGGGAACCTAAAGCAACTAGGGTTGACATTAGGATGATTGACTTTGCACACACAACATTTGGGGAAGAGGGAAATGGTAGAGTGCATCAAGGACCAGACTATGGATTTATCACCGGTCTGACTAGTCTCGAAAGACTTCTTCAAGAGATCCTCTCAGAAGGGTGAATCTATCCTGCCTGCCTTCTCTTATGTTAGCACAAATGCATATGACTTAGGCAGCAATCCTCATCGCTGGTTTCACCAGGGTTCATTGTTTGGTTGGGATTTTAAAATTATGAGATTGTTTTGGAGATGTTGCATATTGGGACTGACTTGGGTGTGTAGGTATTTTTTATGATGTTTCAAAGAGTGATGTATAATGGTCGGAAAGGATAAAGGGCAGAGTGTATATTTTCCTTGTTACTGTCGGGTGCTGGTGACATTATTTTCAATGGGTAAGTGAAATTAAGATTTCAAGAAACTGTGGTGAAAATCTTTGATGCAGGCAAAGAAAAAACTAGCCTGCGTTAAGCCAAAGAACTTTCTGAATGAAGGATTTCATGGATCTCATGCTTGCTCTCATGCCATGCAAACCCACGATTAAAGTGAGAAAAGGAACCGAAGCACTGAATGTGTTATTTAGGCATCGATACTATTTTTCTGGTATCCAACCTGAATTTTAAATTTTCAACGTGGAAATCTCAATCTACTGATTGTTATTTGCATTGGACATGTTTACTGTTTAGCTCGTTAAGTGATTCATCTTTCCCTACAATGGCACTATGGTTGCAGAATTTACTTTGCAGTCTGTGTTGTTGTTGTTGCATTCATAGCCTTCCAATTTGTGAGGCATTTCGGCAGTATTCTTGTACACAAATAGTGTTTCTGTGTCATGTTGTAGATAATGACAATAAACTTTGGGTAATTTTTGCTCTCTTAGTACAATTTTACCATGATGTTTCTAAGTGATGATATAAATTATTCCCTACAAGGGACCATGTGTGTGTTGTCATTTTTTCAGATTTTAAATTATTGTCCATGTTCATTGTAAATCCCCACCTAAATAGTGCACAGTTGTCATTAAAAGATTGAAAATTTGTAAATGTGATCTGAATCTGATGTGGATGAATCATATCTTATTTTAACAATGTTGTGTAATTTGTTTAGAAAATTCTCTTGTTATGACAACCTGAGATGTATTTTTGATTTTCTTATTACTTCTGCCAAAATTTGTCTATAATTTTGAAAGCTATTTTTTTCTGTTCAATAAACATTGACTAGAAAAGAATAGTATTGCCATGTTAATACTTTCCATGCAATAATGGGCCATATTAAGTTAGTATCACGTGTTCGTAAACGTCCTTGTTTATGCCCAATATTGCTGAAAACTTCAGCAGCGAATATGTCAGCTAAATTCAATATGGTCCATTCATATCAAAGCAATAGTGCACTTATGGATATTTTTGTAATACTGTACAATGAAATGGGTGAATAAATGATTATTACATTTTTTGTAAAATGTGTTTTTATTCTCAATGAATTAAAAGCAATGAATACTCCATCTGTAAAAATTAAATTTTCTTACTCTCAAATACAAATTCATAAAATCTTATCCATAAAGGTAATCAAGCCATTGGTGCTAAATTAAATTTCTTTCAGATGCATTGTTATTCAAATCTCAAGTCTATAATTTACATAGGGAATTTTAAAAACTGGAATCCAAAATCTTTGAATGGATTCTACTGGTTACTAACAACCAAAATGTTAGAACAGGTATGTCAAACTCGAAGAAGCAATGGCTGCATTGAAGCAATGGATGTTATGGAAGGGTAACATTAGGATTACCATTATTTAATGAGGGCCAGAGTTGGAAAAAATACTTTTTCTATAAAATTGAACATCTCTTGCAAAAGAAATGATTTAGAAACTATTATTCATAGATGGAAAAGTTCCAGTACAAGGAATGGTTCCTGGAACTGGAACAATGTTGCAAAAATTTTAGTTCCGGAACGGTTCCCTTAAAAATGAAATACTGGGTTGGAAGTTGATTCTTGATATTTTAATATCATCCATAGTCCAAAGGAAGAAATCCAGTAGGTGAATATTATTAAATAATTGAATTTGTTGTTAAATTGATCAAAGATGCCTTTTTAAGATGACTCAAGAAAAGTTTATGAATTTGAAGATGAAAATATAAATCCAATATCTTAATTGAATCTACAAAATAAAACTAAATCTTAATCATCCGCCAAATAAAATTTTTCTAAAAATAATTATATCGCATAAATTAAAAAGAATCCAAAATGTCACATGTAAATCTTTATAAACGATTTATATGTGAAAACTTGGGCAGATGGCAGCAGTATTAATCTAGCCTCAAGGTGGCCAACTGTCTGTAGCCAACAATGGCTGTAAATAATTTATGGTGTAATGCATAAGCCAGGGATCTCAAACTCGCAGGGATGCATGACATATCCCTGAAGCCGTTGGCCGCATTCCAAGATGTTGCCCTTCATATTGCTTGCATGATAACATAGGAGATAGCAGAAAAATGTGCACTTAAAAGGAGGGGAGGGGTGCTGTCGCCTAACACTTCTGAGTTTGAAATTTGGATTTCCCCACAAAATTTAGTAGAGCAGGGGTAGGCAACCTATAGCCCGCGGTAAGACTTCTAAATCGAAAAGTTAAGGCAATTTATTTTTTATTAAATTTATAAAGGACAAATGCACAAACTATTAGGTTTCTTTTTTTCAATGTAATCCCCTTTCTTTTCCAAACACTTGTTAAATCGGTCCAGAAGCTTCTTAATGCCGTCCGAGAAGAATGTTTTCAATTGTTCCTGCAACCAAGTATGCACCACTTCTTCAACTTTGTCATCATGTGAAAATCGACGTCCAGGCAATGCTTTTTTCAGAGGACCAAAAAGATGATACTCACTTGGGGTGAGGTCTAGACTATAGAGTGGGTGAGGATGAATTTCAAATTTAAGCTCTTTAATTGATTCAATGGTTGCAGCAGCTGAATGAGGTCAAGCATTATCATGATGCAAAATAACACCTTTTGACAGCAATCCTCTGCATTTACTGCGAATAGCACAAACCTCTTGATATTTCAGGTCATTGTGTATGATCGAATACACAGGTCCATAGCTGATGAGTAACATTTCGGTAACAGCAGTAACAGTATTCCGTCTGTTTTCTTGTATGAGAGCATTTACTTAATCAAAATCGTTTGCTGTTCTTGAACTTGTCGGATGGCCTGAACGGTCTTCGTCAAGTGAACTTGTACTGTCACTTTTGAGCCTTTCCACCCATTTGTACACTTTTCTTTGACATACACTTTCCACCATGCTGTGCTAACATACTCCTGTAAATCTCAGAGGGTTTGACCCTTTCTGACAACAGCACGTTGTTCACTAATGGTGCAATCGGAAAGTGGAGTTGACATGTTTACCCCTCAACTGTACGAGACACAATGAGCACTGGCAACTGGGAAGACACATTTAGGGGTGTTTAACTACATAGTAAGTATAATGACCTTGAGAGCGTGTTCTGGCATTGTGTATTATTCTTACACGCGAATTGCCTTTACTTTTTGATTTCCTCTATATATTAATAGCATATAAAGTGAGGTTTTTAAAGCGAAGGTAACAGCCACCCTAATGTGTAATGCATCAAATTAAACGTCTCGACCTGCAGGTCTGCAGAAAAATGATAAAATTGAAATCTGCCATACTGTTGGCGAGACATTGAGGTTTTTCTTGACCGGCTAAGCTCTGCTCGACGTAGTTGTAATGGTTGATGTTAAGATGGCGCTGTAGGAAATAATCTCGAGTGGACAACTGTAGAAGTGGCTGACAATGAGTTTCTTGGTAATGTGTTAATTTTAAGTTTAAACTAGAAGGTTTACTACCAAGATTTGTGTCAAGATACAACTGACATTAATTTGTTATAAACGTTTTCAAATTGAAATAATCAGGGCCTAGTAAGCATGATAATGAATGATGTTTTTAATGCACCTGTCACATTAATATTTCCTTTTTATTTTTCCAAGAGTAAACAATATGTCCTTTTTATTTTGTTTCCAAACTGACATTTTTTCATTATGAACATTTTCAAATTGAAATTATCGGGACATAGTAAGTATGATAATGAATTATAACTGTTTTTAATACAAATATCACATTAATATTTCCATTTTATTTTGTTCCAAGTATGAACAATACAGGTACATCTCGCGATATGCTTTCTACGGTTTTAGGCTCATT
Source organism: Tanypteryx hageni (assembly GCA_028673005.1). Taxonomy (NCBI): domain Eukaryota; kingdom Metazoa; phylum Arthropoda; class Insecta; order Odonata; family Petaluridae; genus Tanypteryx; species Tanypteryx hageni. Next base: position 74,869,460 of record CM054113.1, on the reverse strand, counting down.
ACACTTTCTGACTCTACCTCTCGATACGCTTGCTTGATTCGGACATACGCTCTTACAAAACCCGGAGAGCGAAGATCCTTTCTCTGCCGATTCAAAAGGTCTCAAAGCGAGCAATGAAAAACAACTTTGTTTCATTATATACGAACTACTTTTATAAATTGTTTTCATATTCATTTCATGTGTACACAATATTGCACCGAAGAAATAATGTAATCGACGAGTTTCTTTTTATGTCCAAGATAGTGTTTCAGCGGACTACAGTCAGTTTTCAGTCTGAGATCGTGGTGGTGACACATTGAATTTGTGCTCGAGTTTTTACCTTTATAAGTTTGAAATGTCGCAAGCGAAAAAAATTTAAGTGATCCTATCTTTGACATGGTTTTCAAAAGGATTTTTGTATTTGTTTAGCACAATTTCGCACAACAAGACCCTTTCTTAGGAACATATCTGCCATGCTTACTGGTGATTTTAATCCATCTCTTTTTTATAGCATTGCTCTTACGTAAAAATGTTTCGCAATATGCTGATTCGTGATACGCTCTGGTTTTTTGGAATGCAACCCAAGCGTATTGCGAGATATACCTGTTATTTTCTTTTTATCTTGTTTCCATGCTGACATTTTTTCATTAGAAACATTTTCAAATTGAAATGATGGGAAATAGTAAGTATGATAATGAATTATATCTATATATTAATAGCGTAAAAAATGAAATTTTTAAAGCGTAAGTAACAGTCACCTTAACGTGTGATGCATCAAATTAAACGTCTCAACCTGCAGATTTGCAGGAAAATTGTAATCGCTCAAACCGTTGGCGAGATATTGAGTTTTTTTTACCTGCTAAGCTCTGCTAGACATAATTGTATTGGTTGATGTTAAAGTGGCACTGCTAGCAGACATTAGACACTAGGAAATAATGTGGCACTCCAAGTGTACATTAATAAAAGAACTAAACCTTGCAGTCGCTGACCTTCATGGTAATGTGACTGAAGGCAAACTACCAAGACAATATTTAATCTAATCAATCAGTCTATTTATCAACAGACAACTGCTAGTTAGGATTTTTATTTGTTTAAAATGCAAAGGAATAAAATTCTGCCCTTTTCTCAAGCTTTTTTCTATGGAAAATTAATCTCAATAATTTTTTCATATTTAAGTTTAATGTGGGCTGATGAAACTTTAATATGGCCCACCAAGAGCCTTATGACTGTAAATGTGGCCAGCTATTAACTAAAGGTTGTTCACCCCTGTCGTAGAGGTTCACGTGAAAATGTCTGATATTTATATAGCCAACCATTTGTAATATAACTGAACCTACACAAATCTATACTGAAATATATTGGCATCTTTTGGTAAATAAAGAAATTGAAAGCGTAAAAATGCAATTTCAATGGGTTGAATCTAAAAAAGAGGACAGAAGAAGACAGACTAAAAGAGGAAAAAGTTGAATTAAAAATGGAAATTTTCTTTAAAATAAAAATATTACACAAAAATTATAATACATTCCAGTGGCAATTCAGAAATTCTTCTGATGAATAAAAAGAATGCTCAATTAGAAACTTTTTTACATGGAATTTGAAGCTTGTAAGAGGAAGAGACCTGATACTCACCGGGACAGTATTAAAATATTTTACTGCCCAGTAGTTGGGCCCATTCCTAGCTTTAGTAAGCCTCGAATATTTAATTTCCACGTTGTCCTTACGTCTCGTGCCATAGGAATGGATAGAGTTTACAATACAGTACTTATCCAGATTCTTGTGAATGTACATTAAACATTCAAATATAAAAAGACAAGGAAATGCCAGGATACCCAGTTTTATGAAAGAATTTCGGCAATCATCCCTGAACCCTAGGCCTCCCAGTATTCTAATGGCTTTTCTTTGCAGGCGGAAAACATTTTTACTGATGGCAGAGTGACCCCATGCTAAGATTGAATACAATAGTTTACAATGGAATGTTGCAAATTATGCAGCTCTCAAAACAGTTTTCGAGACACAAGAATCCAGACTTCTTAATAAGTATAGTCTTTTATTGAGTTCTACTGAGAGAACTTTTCCGTGATGCTCCCATGTCAATGTAGGGTCCAAGTGTGCACCTAAAAATTTGACAAATGGTGGATTTTCTAGATCTCTCAGGGAAAAAGTCATAATGAAAGTTTTGTCAACATTAGCAACCAATTTATTGGATAAAAACCAATCTGTCACTTCCTTCTGCATAGCCTGATTTAAACTTATTACTTCAGTTTGATCTTTACTTGAAACATTACTAGTGGTATCATCTGCAAAAATGGTAAATTTAAAATCAGAAAAAGATAATGGCAAGTCATTAATATAAATAATAAAGAGAATAGGGCCAAGTACTGAGCCCTGAGGGACCCCTACATTAACGTTTAAAAAGTGAGAAAGTTTTCCTTTGAATAAACCGTTTCCTATTATCTAAAAAGAAGGCAATTAGGGCACAAGCTAATTCGGAGAAATTATAAATTCTTAACTTACAGATTAACAGGCTATGAGGCATACAATCAAAAGCCTTAGTCAAGTCGTAAAAAGTTGCAGATGAGTAGAGTCCCTCTGTGTAACATTCTAAGATATGATCTACGAAAGTTCTAATTGCATCAGCAGTATTGCTTTTTTCCTGAAACCAAATTGGCTGTCATTGAAAAGGTTAAATTTTGTAAAAAATCCAGAATTTGGTCCTTCAAAACATTGTCCAATAGCTTGGAGAAAATGGGGAGCAAGGAAATGGGTCTGAAATTGCTAGGCAGTTTATTATCACCACCTTTATATAAAGGGATAACAATTGCAGTTTTCAAACAATCAGGGTAAAAACCAAATTTTATACTCAAATTAATAAGGCTAGTAAGTGGATTGATGATATTATTCTTAATAGCTTTAACAATTTTCGTAGTTACACCAAAAATATCTTTACAGTTACTACTTCTAATATTATCAATGATTTTACTAACTTTCTCAGTGGAAACCTCATTAAAATTAAATTCAACACTCTGAGATTGAATACATTTGTGAAAATCCAGTGGATCTTTAGCTATAGGAGGAAGAAGCTGAGTTATTTGATATGCTGCTTTTGTAAAGTAACTAATGAACTCCGCAGCAGAGATATTAGTCTCAGAAGTACCAGTGGAGTTAACATTTCTTTTAGAATTTATTATGTGCCACATTATCTTTTGTGGGTTATTGGATGACATAATAACTACATTATTAGCAGTTGTTTTTGCCTCTCTAATCGCTCTCTTGTAATCAGTTATAAGTTTTTTACGAAGATTAAATAATTCTAGGGTAGGTGCATAACAGTAGGCATCATTAGCACAAAGCAAATTATTTCGCATAAGACTCAGTTCTGGTGTATACCATCCAGTATTAAGACTTTACCCCTCTGTCTCTGACAACTTTTTTAGGTAATGCCCGATTCATTGCATCAACAAATATTTTCATGAAGGACTCTCATTTAAATTTTAAGTCAATAATGGTATTGTCAATAAAACTCCAGTCACTAGAGTCGAGAAGAGATTGCAAAAGGGAAAAACCTTCCTTGAAAATCAATCGAATAGTTTTCCACTGCTTAGTTTCAGGAGAATCAATTTTTAAATTAGAAAACTCAATAACCTGAGCATAATGATCAGAGATTACATTTTTGAATACATAGGTCTCAGTGTTAGCCTTGAAATTAATAAATACTATTAGTTGGTGCTTGCATACTGCAAGCATTTAATCTCACCTTGAAAAAACATTCATTTTTCAGACAGACATTTCATCATTAGAAATATTCTTTTAATTCTAATGATTTCACCTTCGTAGCGATTTTCGTTTTTCCCACATGTAAAACTAAAAGTTAAAAACAAACACCAAATGTTGTAATTTTAAATATTTTACACTTTCTCCATTATGGGGTGCTAATGCTACACATTTTAGCCGAATTTGTAGTTGTAGCAATTCTAAAAGTAAAATAATATTTTTCTAATTGTTTAAATTTAAATAATTTTTAACGGCCGCCGAAATTCATTTATGGTAAAATTGAAATGTTTATTTGTGCAAATTCACTACTCTGTAAATAATTTGAAAATTTCAGCTTCCTAGCTCATCCCGTAGTACCTAAATAGTTATCTATTTGTTTAAACTTTAAGAATTTTTAACTGCCAAACAAATTAAAATATCAAAATTTGTATAATCCCTATTTCGTTTTTTTTAAAGAATTTTACTTATAAAAAAAATTCAACTCCGTGGCACATTCGGAAATACATAAACCTTGAAAATTTGTTTAAACAATTGCGAATTTTTAGCGGCCGCATTGTTGCACTTTTTCAAGATTTTCGTTTTTTCTAGTCGGTTTTGCACAAACTCCTACCTAAGAAAAAAATTGCGAATCTCCAGCACATCTGGAAGTGCCTAAACATTAGTATCTTCCTATCATTATATATCGACGACTCTTACAGAGGAGGAGGAGGATATATATACTAGTAGTTGGTGCTTGCATACTGCAAGCATTTCATATCACCTTGAAAAAACATTCATTTTTCAGACAGACATTTCATCATTACAAATATTCTTTCAATTCTAAAGATTTCACCTCCGCAGCGATTTCTTTTTTTCCCACATGTAAAAATAATAGTTTAAAACAATCCCCAAATGTTTCAATTTTAAAATTTTTACACTTTCTTCATTATAACGTACTAATGCTACACAGTTTAGCGAAATTTTAATGTTGTAGCACTTCTATAAGTAAAATAATATTTTTCCAATAATAAGAATTTTTAACTGCCAAACAAATTAAAATATCAAAATTTGTATAATCCCTATTTCGTTTTTTTAATAATTCTACTTATAAAAAACATTTCAACTCCGTAGCACATGCGGAAATACATAAATCTTGAAAATTTGTTTAAACAATTGCGAATTTCTAGTGTCCGTATTGTTGCACTTTTTCAAGATTTTCGTTTTTTCTAATCGGTTTTGCACAAAATCCTACCTAAGAAAAAAATTTCGAATCTCCAGCACATCTGGAAGTGCCTAAACATTAGTATCCTCCTATCATTATATATCGACGACTCTTACAGAGGAGGATATAACATACAAGTAGTTGGTGCTTGCATTCTGCAAGCATTTCATCTGACCCTGATAAACATTAATATTTCAGAGAGATATAGCCTTATTAGAAATATTTTTTTAATTCAAAATATTTCACCTCTGCACCTAATTTCTATCTTTCCTTATTGAACAATATTTGATTAAAACAATGCCTTAAATTTGCAATTTTAAGAATATTATACTTTATCCAATGTAAGGTGCTAATTCCACACGTTTTTGTCAAATTTGAAGTTGTAGAACATCTAGAGGTGAAATAATATTTATTTAAATGTTTAAATTTCAAAAGTTTAATGCAGCCGCCATAACACTTTGTTGGAGCTTTTCAAATGTTTGTTAGTTTCAATGCACTGAGCTCTACTTAACTTGAAAATTTCAGCTTCCTAGCTTGCCCAAAAGTACCTAAACATTTACCTATTAGTTTAAATTTAAAGAATTTTTAACAGCCAAAGAAATTAAAATATCAAAATTTTAATAATTTTTTATTTAGTTTTTTCACAAAATCTACCGGTAAAAATGTTTTAGCTTCGTAGCACATTCGATAATACATAAACCTCAAAAATATGTTTAAACAATTGCGAATTTTTAGCGGTCGAATTTTTGAACTTTTTCAAAATTTCCTTTTTTCTATTTATAATTTTCTACAAAATGATTTCAAGAACTCGAACCTACAGCTTATAGTTTCAAGATAAAAATTATTAAACTTTAATGTTCAAATGGGGTTAAAACAACCCCTAAAAATTAACAATTTTAAAATTTCTGATTTTTATAGTTGGTTATGAGAAAAATTCTATAATCTTGAAAAATTTCAGCTTCCTAAACTTGGTCTACACACTGGATTACGTTTTCCCATGCTAACTTATGGGAGATATTCCGGGGTCTCTGGAGTCGAACCCAAGACACTGTAAGCAAAAGTAACAATAATTCCTAATAGATATTGCGGCCATATAGCAACACTGAAAATTTCATTTTTCTAGCTTACAGGCAAGTGCCCAAAAATAATTTACAAAAATGGCGCAATGCTTTTCTTATGGGAAAAAACGCAACTTTCGGAATTTCTGGAGTCGAACTCATGTCACTTGGGTAAGAAGTCTCATTTTATCTGTAGGTTTCTCTATCATATCTACAAAAACTGAAACTTTGAGCTCTCTAGCTCTTGTAGTTTGGGCTGGACATTAGTATCCTCCTGTTATATCCTCCTCTGTAAGAGTCGTCGATATATAATGATAACATATAACAGGAGAATACTAATGTTTAGGCACTTCCAGATGAGCTGGAGATTCGAATTTTTTTTCATAGGTAGGATTTTGTACAAAACCGACTAGAAAAAACGAAAATCTTGAAAAAGTGCAACAATGCGGCCGCTAAAAATTCGCAATTGTTTAAACAAATTTTCATGGTTTATGTATTTTCGCATGTGCTACAGAGTTGAAATTTTTTTTGTAAGTAGAATTCTTAAAAAAACGAAATAGGGATTATACAAATTTTGATATTTTAATTTGTTTGGCAGTTAAAAATTCTTAAAGTTTAAACAAATAGTTAACTCTTTAGACATTACGGAATGAGCTATGGAGCTGAAATTTTCAAGTTATGTACAAAGTAGTAAACTAGCTCAAAAAAACATTTCAATTTTACCATAGATGAATTTCGGCGGCCGTTTAAAATTATTTAAATTTAAACAATTAGAAAATATTATTTGACTTCTAGAAGTGCTACAACTTTAAAATTTTACTAAATTGTGTAGCAATAGTACCCCATAATGGAGAAAGTGTAAAAATTTTAAATTGCAACATTTGGGAATTGTTTAAAACTATTATTTTTACATTTGGGGAAAACGGTAATCGGTGCGGAGGTGAAATCTTTAGAATTAAAAGAACATTTGTAATGATGAAATGTCTGTCTGAAAAATGAATGTTTCTTCAAGGTGATATAAAATGCTTGCAGTATGCAAGCACCAACTACTAGTATGTTATATCCTCCTCCTCTGTAAGAGTCGTCGATATATAATGATATTGTCTATACATCTGTTTAACCTGGTATTATCTGTTATTAAATAATTAAAATCATAAGACATGAAAAAGTTATTAACTATATGAAAGTCTGATTCATTAGTACCAAAACCTATATTAAAGTCACCCACGATAATGAGTTTTTATTTTTTAAAATTAGGAACTGAAGGATTTTTCAAATGTATCCATGGATATATCCAGGTCAGCTTTGGGTCGGCGATAAACTGCAATAATGACAAGTTCAGTATTTTCTAACCCAACAGCCACTAATTCACGTTCTTCATCCAATAGGGATAAATTTGCATTTGATGAAGTTGTTTTTTACCAGAATAGCTACTCCGCCATGACTCCAGTTGTTTCTACAAAAGGCGGAGCTTAAGTGATAACCCTCAATATGAAAATAATCGAGGTCATCTAACTGTAGCCAATAATATTTAAGTCACGCTGCAGGGATTTAATTAGGACTTCCAACTGGCTCGATTTGTGTTTTGCAGATTGGGTATTCAAATGCAAGACACAAAGAGATGGATGAGTTCTGGAGCTCCCTAGTCATAACTGCTTTGATTTAGTGATACCCGACTGGAGTCTCATATTCATTCTGCTTGTATTACCAGCACGATCAAAAAAAGATGACCTTTGATCACATTACTTATAAGAAACTTTCATAGCATCTTAATGTAATTGAAAAATGTTTTAAGTCATGTAAACTTTTATCAATAACAAGCACATCTGTTTAAAACTACGAACCGTACCAGAACCGAACCATTCCTTCTTTCTATCACTCGGAAATGAACCCAGAACAGAACAAGTTGCAAAATTTAAGGTTGAAACCAGAACTTCTCAGCTCTGATTCTATTGTACCTCAATAAATAAGAAAAAAATCTTGCTACTTCTCAGAAAAATTATAGTATTTATAGAAAATCTTGAGCAATTTAGGTGAGACAAAAATTTGCATTTGGGCCACTCTAAGGAACAAAAAGGACTGCCAGTTTGACAGGTCAATCTTGGAACATACACCAACATTAGTTTTGCAAGATGAATAATAAAAAATACAAGATGTTTTTAGTAATTCTCTGACGCTTCTCATAGTATCACTTTCTGCTTAGAAGTCACCTTCACATACAGGATCGGCCAAACACTGAAGGGGTCCGGATGCGAATATCAATGGGGGCCCCATGATATCTGAATAATGATTTTTTTGTAGTTTTTTTACAAAGCATTGGTTGATAAAAAAGTATGCTGTAAGTATACAAAAAAATTACAGGAAACAGTAGATAATTCTGTGATTTATGGGGCCCCAGGTTCTAAAATTATAACTTTTTCAGTGTTTTTATTGGAAATCAGTTTAGCAAGTGTTTTTGGTAAATGTTTTTGCAAAATTTACACCCGATACTTAAATGATTGAGATCTACAAACTTCCGAGGCCCAGATGCCTCAAGTCCACTGGCCCTGGTCACATACCTATCATAATGCAAGAATTAATATAAAATTTAAATTCTGATAAAGCTAAATGATCTTTCAGGAAATTGGATTTTTGGGTCTGTAGACACGTTATCCCTCCCTATGGACTGCATAACCTTATAGAGGTGGGAGGGTATGTGTATTCTTATGAACCAAAGAGCTATGCCGGCAGGAGATAATTCTCCTGGTAGCACCACACAAGCCAGAAAGGTCTGAGGGGAAGAGTCCGACTAAGAAGCAGTCTTGGGGGTTTTACATTCCCCTGTGCAAGGGCAGCAGCTTGCACAGTACCTCTGTAGGTGGTGATTATGTGGATCTGAACAGCTACAGATAGGTAATCACTCTTGAGAAACTGTGATGAGGAAAGCAAGAGGAAACTACCTCAACAACTAATGGTGGTGATGGCAAAGTAGATGAAATGTATGAACAGATTACGGAGATATTGGAAGAGGAGGGAAAAGGAAGGATCACCACCATAGTAATGGGAGACTGGAAGTGTAGTTGGAGAGGGACAAGAAGATAACATAGTGGGAAAAATATGGGCTAGGTAAGAGGAATGAAAGAGGGAAGCAACTTGTGGAATTCTGCCATAGAAATAGATTGATTGTAACTAATACATGGTGTAAGCACCACCAGTGGAGACTTTGCACATGGAGAAGCTCAGGAGATCAGAGAAAATACCAGATAGATTACTTACTAGTCAATGAAAGATTTAAAAATAGCATTAAGATGAGAAAAAACATATCGATTCTGAACACAACCTTTTGGTGGCAAATACACAATGTAGAATGACGAGTGTTAAATACCATCTTTGATATAATGTTTCAACTGCTGACCTTTTGGTTTGTCATGGTAGATTGATGTTTCCAAGAAGCCCCAAGATAAAAGACTTAAGAGGATATATTGGAAAAATGTGCGTCATAATGTTGGCCATCCCCAACCGATTCAATCAGCGACGTACCTAGGAGCGGAAGGGCCAGCGGCAAAATATTATCAAGGGCTCCTCTCAACCAACAAATGCATATGTTCAATTAAAACTGAACCCCATTGAAAAGTCCATAAAGTTGTACTTATTAATCAATTTCCATGAATATGCTGAAATGGTTATGCATTTTAAACTATGTCAAAAAATAATGATTAACTGTAACGTCATTTATAAAGTAGGGTAAAAAATAGAAATCGCTAAAAAATCTCAATTTCTTCTACATTTGGAAAATTGAGGCTCCCCCGGACCCCTGGCATTTAGCCACCCTATTTTTCTGCCATTTACTCTAACTAAGTACTGAATTTGGAAAGCAAATAAGTTTAATATTGGACAGGGGTACACAAAATAACCTTTCCGGTTCTGGGCGCCTAACTTAATATGCGACAGGTAAACAAAGCGACGCCTGCGCTGCCTACGAGAAAGCTACGAGAGATGGAACTACTACTCGGCGCGGCATACGACTGCTCGACCAGCAACATACTCCAACTCGGCCCCTCAGGTTGGGTAAGTTAGTTGAAGTATTTTTGGTTTCTTCCCATGTTCACTGTGGGTGCGGGTTGAGTTTCCCCTCATCTTAAGTGCTATCACTCGTCGTAGTATTAGCATTAAGTAAAATACCTCCGTTGAGGTACCACCAATTGTCACTGGGAGAAGAAGGGGTCAGGTTTACCAATTGTCACTGGGAGAAGAAGGGGTCAGGTTTTTGCAGGAACGTGGAGTTATTCAGAGTTATTGCAAGAGAACGGAAGTGCAGCCGTTTAGGGGAGGAACAATGGAACACGTCGAAAATCTCTTCAAAGTTACATGGAGGAGTTTAATGCCTTCGATAAAATCCTTAGAGATATCGCCGCCTTTAGACCACCATAAATTCTTTCGTGATTGCTCAATTATCATTTACTAAATATTTGTTATTTCGTTACTATAAATAATATTACATGTCTTCCCTTACCTTTGTTGTTTCATTATAAACCTCGAAATCTTGTTTACTTTTGTCTTCCGTTTTACCGCCTTTCCTCCTGGTAGTTCAAAAATTCGTCGTTTTCTTGTCGGCATGTCGGCGTATATTTGTTGTATTGGAAAAAATGCTTTCGTTGTGAATATAACTTTCTCAACTGGAGATCAGCAACCTTCAGTTTCACTGAATTTACACTGCAACTTCAGATCTCACCAAGGAACAATTATTATTTTTTATCTTATACTTATGAATTTCTCTTGATAAAAAGCGCATTGCGTCATTTCACTCAATCCTCTCAGGTATCTAACATGGAAGAATAATCCCTCAAGTGATTTAAGAGATTCTGAAAACCAGATCCCGCAAGGTTATAGTCTAGTTAATAATGTAGACTTATTTTGAGTTCATTTTAAATAATTGGATGCGATTTGTGCTACTGCAAATTTCGATTGATTTTAATTAGTGTACATCGTCGGCGAATGAAAGCTTTCAACCAATAGTAAGTGAGTAGATAAGGTCTATATTTTTGCCGAAAATTGATACTCTCGATACTCTTGTAGTAATTGGTCCCCGTTGGCCCCCCTCTGCATGTAAACGTTGGAAATTGTTTGAAAAATGCTGCTTTAACTCAAATATCTTAAGACTCAATGTCGATACATTTATGAACAGGTTCACTAGACGAAAATGTATGGGTATGCAAGACACCATCTTCCGTTAGGGCGACATTTCGAACTGTGATTCGAGAGAGTAAATGATGGACCATACCAAAGGTTAGTTGGTGAAAATTATTATTTTTGATCGATTCTTTATTCATTTATGTTAACCTACCAGCATATATTTAAGCATATATTAAGAGTAATTTATAGTTTTTGATAACAATATTTTAATAATACGATGTGCTTAAACGTGATTTAGACATGGATAATTTTAAATGGAACCACCAAACCGTATAAATGAGGTTCTTTTATAGAGTTTTCATTAAGAGTTATTGTTACACCATAGGCAGCTCGAACAACGTAGTTACATATGTGGATATGGATCATTGTGTTGGTACGCTTAGAGATGTTTGATTGTGTGAGGATGAAGTTTCAAACCTACAGAGGCGAAGTTGTACAGAAATGTTAAGCGACTCTCATTTATAAAATTGTTTCTGTTTCGGGATCAGAATGCTTATAATCATAAAATGAAGATTTGGCACAAGGAAGTTTTAAAAATATTCTAGGAATCATGTGGCAACAAAAGAAGCGAATTTTATTAAACTATATATTTTGTCTCGAGTATTTAAAAAAAAAATTATATTAACTTGTCTTCATCCAGATGCATATATATTTTGTGCGTCCGTTCAAAAATTTATTGATATTGAAATAATGCGTCAATTGGTTGTACTTCTTTAGTTGATGTTCATTAAGAAAACAAAATAGATCCATTTAATTCTGTTTTCATACAAAATAATTCTACACCTAAAGACATTGATTTTCTTTTGCTGATTTTCATTGCTAAGCTTTGTAATTATTATCATGATGTAATGAAAGTTAAAAGTGAGTGAAAAATATTGTAGAAGATTGTTGTCTTTTGGTACAAATTATTTGTTTTAATTAAAAATTATTCCTTTTGATTACTTGTTACCAAACTCTTAGTTTGTAGTATATGCAGCTCTGAAATATAACATTCAATTTAATGTCCTTTTTTAAATATACATGAAAATAATTGAAGGAGATATTCTTGAGGTGGAAATGGAAGATCTGAAAGATATTTTTCCTCTGTTTTTTAGTATTTCAGTATTACTGGGGATATGTCATACGAAAGATAAACCTATACTCATCACAGAAAAGAGACTATCATTCTGTGAATACAACTTTAAAGGAAATGACAACCTTTGTGGGAATCTCATTATGATAGGTTGATCGAAATTTTCACAGCAAAAATGTATTTGCCATTGCTAGTAATTTAAATCATATGACTCAGATTCCATTTTTCAAATTAAAACCCCATTTCCATTTTGCTTACACATAATTCCACAGGTAGGTTAAAAACACTGGATAAGCTGTGGAAAGCTCTTTTAATCCTTGAGCTTTTAGAAATAATTGTTTAATGCTTCCATGGTTGCACCATATCTCCACAGATGATTCAATTTTCAGGATGTTATATAATCCGACAGTATGTGCCCATGAAGTGTAAACTCTTGGCTTCAGGAATTGTGTTATTGTCAACAGGGATGGTTTGGTCTTAGATTTCCAGTTTGTTGTAGTAGATGCACTCCTCATTGAGGACCAGAAGGCTTTCAGTGTGGGAGCAAGTATTGTGAAGAGATTGGTCCACACTACAGGTCTCAAACTCAAATTGCACAGGGGTCTAATGAATAATTTTGATGTAATGAGGTTTTATGTTCCTTTGAGGAGGAACCAAAAGCACTTCAAATAACTTACCACATAGATCCACGTAGTTCCATTTCCCATCACTCACGGTGCCACGTAAGAGTCCTTCGGAGAATATGTAAGTACCCGAAATTGCTCATATTGAATGTTCAAGTCACATATTTAGGGGAAATATTGCCATTTTAATGATAACTATCTTGACAAAGATCTAATTGACAAAACTCGAGCTCATATTATTGTCCCAAGGCTAAATGTCTTCCCCTTTTCCCCTCCTCTACCTACTTTTTGACGTACATGCTTTTATTCTTTTGGAAATTAAAATTAGAAAAAACTGACCTACAATCATCTTATTCTATCTATCTACAATCTTATTCTGTTCATCTTTTTCCGCCTACATCTCGAAATCGCTCATATTAATAAATCTCATATTTTGAGGTAATATTTTCATTTTAATTACAACTGCTTTGACTACAATGTAATTGTCAAAACTTGAACTCAGATTGTTGTCTCAAGGCTGAATGCCTTCCCCTTCCCTACCTGTAGTGCATTTGTCCCTCCCTTAGCCTTTTCGCAGGATTTCAAGAAAACCATTATATATATGGGGCTGACTATGGTAAAGTTTCGTTTTGTTTACATTGATACAACAATACAAGGGAAGTGCAAATATGGTCAGTTTACTTTAGAAAATGGATAAAAATCATAGTAAAACTGCGTAACTGCGGTGAGGTATGTTTTTAATAACTTTTAATTTATTTTGGATTTTGTTTTGTTATGAATGCTTAGCTCTAATGAAAATATAACATTACATTATAATTACGCAGTTTGATAGCTAAATCTGAAGTTTATTGAAAAATGCATAAACGTTAAGTATTTCGAAATTTTACATGAAAATTTTAAAAAAGCACTTTTGGAATCTGCTTTTCAATTTTTTAACCGTGTTTTCATTTGCGCTGGCCGATCACCATCCAAGGTCTTCAGTTTTGACGTCATTAATTTAATTATGATGCACCAGTTATTTTGCTTAATTAAATAAAATTTAACAGCAAATAGCAGAGAGTTAATTTAAATTAATTGTTAGTAATACAGTAGATGGTCGTTTATCTGAAATAGTCAGAACCTGAACCATTTAGGATAACAGATATTTTCAGATAATTAATGTCTCAAGCCGTAAAAAGCTCATAAAAAATGTTTTTACTAAGATATGGCAAAAATAAACTATAAAATCGACTAATTAAATGCAGTGAATGTTTAGGCAAGTTTCGCTATTGGCTTCTTTCCATCCGTCCATACGCATTTTTGTTCTCGGTTTCTACAAAATGGATTTTCATGGCATTCGGTAAAGTAAAGGCAATTAAAAAAGGATATAAATGATTTACATGACCCAGTCGGGGGTACCACTTGACTAGGTACAAAAATAAACAAACTCCGTTTATCATTAAAATCAAACAAAGTCGTAATTCACTTGAAACTTCAGCAATTTCTTGCATGGTTATTTAATTGCTGTCGACAAAAACAACTGAAGTAAGTAAGATCTATTACAATCACGAAAACATGTTTAATTTCCTTTCGTGTGCATGCAGCATTTAGTAAATGGATGAAACTGGATTATCAAAGATGAAGAAATGGACATACGTTAAATATGTTTATTTATCTTTCATGTACACAAAGCATTTTGTAAGTGAAAAGATATGGATGATTTATGACAAAGGAATAAACATAAATGTAAAGATTACAACTACTTAGATTGAGATATGTTTTAAATAATTTTCGTTTATTTGACTAATTACAACTGATTAGAAAATAAATCAGTACACTATCAAAATTTCAACATTTCCTTGGCATCATATTTTTTCCGTGTTTGGATGTTTTTGTTATTTGAATCTTCTGGAAACAATCTTCTACTGTCATAATAAATGTTAATTAAATATTTAATTTAAAAACATAGTTTTACAACATTATGTAAGGATGATAAAATTTCTGACTAATAAAAATCAATTGGGTTAAGAACTACATAATAAACTGTTTGTTTAGCGCAAATTATTTTAGCTCATAGATCTTCCAGAACCACTTGCGCTAAGCAAGGTATACCTGTACACAAAATTATTTTATGAATAATCTAAGTAATCCATTCAATCCTACATGCCTATTATTTTTTTATTTTTAGCAAGTTAAATATCACAAATTCTTAGGTGTAGTGATTGTCTTCCAGGTTTCACTGTGAGCAAAATGATCACTTAATCATCTAGTTCCATTGCTGCCCTTTCTCTAAAATGCATTAGTGATTTATGAATGTTAGTCATGTGCTAAAAAGTCATAACACATCAGCAAATTGTTGAGTTGTGTGGTGTCATAAAATAACAGCAATAGAAGTGAAAAACACTTAGCTATACATTAAAGAAAAATTTTAACTTTATTGCACGGTTCCAATAAAAATGTTCGATGGCTATTCCCTCTCTTCCTGTGCTTGAACATATACTTTACCATTAGCATAAACATAAGCGAAGTGACAGTCATCTTCATTGTAATAGTCACAAAGGTTCTCATCTTTCTCTTCATTAGCTAAAAAAATATAGCAGTATAGAAGTATTGCATGAAATCAGGAAAACTGGTCATGGTAATCTAAAATAACTTGAAAAATAATTCCATCAAAAGAACTATACAAAGAGGAAATATAATTCAAGAGAAAAAAATTGTATTTGATAGTAGTAATAGGAATAGTAAACATTTACAACTTGATCAAACTAGTTTCCAAAATTATTTGAATTGAAAAAATCCAGTGGTGCTGCTGCAGTGATATAATTAGTGACATTCGACATGAATTTCAAAAAAGTCATTAAGTAATTTATCTTCTACCGCATCCACTGTTGCAGGTACAAACGTACAATTTGAAGCACACTCTTCCTCAGTCAATGGATCTGTTTTGTACACTTGGCATTGCACGCATTCCTTGAACTCCAAACATCAATGATGACATGTCTGAAACAGCAAAAACTGTTGTTACCAATAAGCATTTAAACGAAATGTTGACGTAGAGCAGGGGTTTTCAACTTTATCTTGGTGAGGTACCCCTTGGAGCATTTTTTAATGGTCGGGGAACCCCCAAGTATGTACATTTTAAAGTGATATTGAAATGAATAACAATTGTATTAAGATTGATAACTCATGTTTATAATGTTAAAAATCACAGTTATGACCTTTTTTCTGGTTTATAATATAACATTGCAACTTTTGATTCCGAAGTCATGCATGAAAGACGAGTAAAAAGAATAATTATAATATTAAACACCTTCACGTACCCCTTTAAAGCTCTTGACATACCCCCAGTTGAAAACCCCTGAAGTAGAGGAATAAGGTATAGAAAAATCTTGTCAAGAGTTGATAAAAAGATTTTATATTATCTCTGGAATTCCTTCTACCAAATTATTGCATATGTGTATATATATGGTAGTCCCTTGCCACATTTCTGGCTTAGCCTGTGGTTGAGAACACCATGATTAGCGAGGGCCAGGGCTTATAGGAAATTAATTACCATATTTCTCGGCATATAAGACTTTTTTTTCCAGAAAAATGATCTCCAAAATCAGCCTGCATCCTATACACCAAAGCTAAGGTTATTACTGTTCTCAATACTAACACTAACGGACACACATCTCCAAAATGGAATAATTAAATGAAAAAGAAACTTGTAAATTTCCACTAACAATTTTATTAAATGACCGGTTTTGCCTGTTATACTATCATCACCTGATGATGCTGTAACAGACAAAACCAGTCGTTTATTAAAATTGTTAGTGAAAATTTAAAAGTTTCTTTTTCGTTTAAATGGAATCTTTCCACAAAGTGGAGCTTTCCCAAGTGTACTTTGTTATGGAATAATTAGCAGTAATTCGTTGCAAAAACATTAAAATAGGCATTATTAATAATTAATAATGAAAATCTTCTTAATACCATCAATACCCACGTATAATGTGCAATTTTTTTTCAAATATTCGAGTTAAAAATTAGAATGCGTGTTATACGAGGGTACATAATCTTCCTATTTTCATTTGACCTCATATTTCCACAATTTCGGCACAGTAATTACTGCCCGGGTATCCTCATATTTTTATTGGTGATTTTTACGAAAAGTACGATAGATAATAGTAAAAATTTATTAACTAATTCTATAAACATACATTAATTAGATATGAAAAGAATGAATTCAGTATTTATTCATTTTAAAAGCCAAGAAATTCTTCATTACTGGACCATTCTTCTTCGATGTTAAAAAAAAAATCGATGGATGCAGCCTTGACGTGGTGGAACTCCATATTCAGGAAAATGAATAAAATGTTTGGTAAAGAATCCAGTTTAATAACACAAAACAGACGACCGGTTTCGACTAACACTTAGTTATTTTCCTTCTTCAATGTTGTTATCGGAATCGTCATCTTATGCATGACGTCACCCTACACCGGCGCTCGGCCTGGTGGTGAGGTACTGGTACTACTTACATTTGGAAACAATGGCAGCTGCTGCCTTTGAGTACGCTGGGAGTTGATGCTTCTTGTAGAACTAAATAAAGTTATCGTTCCCTACCTTTGTCTCAGCATTCATACGTGATTTATTCTTGATTCCTCGAGTCTGTAGTTAATTATGGTTATTTGCTATCATGTTTACGTGCTCCCAAGTGTTCTAATAAGGGTAAAACTGAAGGTTGGGCAAACCCGTCCACCTCAGGCATGACAAAAACATGTAAAAAACTTCAACATAGGATTATCGTCATTCCTTCATTTTATTAGTGCAAACAATGTCGTATGCCATATTATGAAATGAATATAATTTGATTTATTGTGTATGTCCTAATATCACCTTGTAAGTAAACATAAAGTATGTAATGATTGAGTTAGCTGACGTTCTTTTGGAACGTTATTCGAAAATTTCATTTCACGCTTTAATTATGTTACCAATACATAATACCAATAATTCGATCATTGCTTTAGAACACGTTACACCATCTACTTTATTCTGGAATGGTAACGCTAAAAAAATCTGTGTGCACTATATGTGGGTATAGAAAAATCATAGATTACGAGGCTGAAAACCCCCCTGCGTGTTATATGAGGGTGCGCATTATACGCAGGTATTTACGGTATATACCTTATACAATGTGAATTCTATGTATTTTCGTTATTGTGGTTTATTAAATGTCCTCTTGCAGTAATTATAATTTTGGTGTACTTTTGACATCAGTCATATGTTTTAGTTCCTAATGCCATGGAGCATTATTATTGCAGTAGATGTGATAAAAAGTTTGTAAATACCAATGTATGTATCCAGCTGATTCACCTCTTCCTATGTGCAGTAAGTATCTAAGAGGTAGTGCAATGAATAGCCAGATAGGAAGGGAGGAGAGAAACCTGGTGCCAGATTTTAGCCTGCTCTTAACGAAGGGCACCAAGGGGGCCAATGGTTTAATGTCCCTTCCTCCTCATTTCTCTTTTTCTCATGAGCTCATCCTCATCTCCTTAGTTCCAACATGCACATATTGGGGGTCGGGCGTCCTCAGAAAAAATCCTACAGGATTCGAACCGGATGTCGCTTTAGCTGGCGGGGCCAACACATGGTAAATACCTAGTATAAATACTGTTTATTTAACTATTATCATGCCATAATATTATCTGTAAATGTTACCAGACATGAATTTAATCAAGACTGGAAATGATACATGATGTGGCCCTTTCTGCCTTGGTGAGTCAAAATACTTTTTCCCTGAAAAATCTTCTAAAAAACCGGAGTGCATCTTATTATATGCTAAGAAATAGGGTAATTAAAAATAAGTATGCTAGAAATTAAAATCCATAGTTTGAGGCATTATTTTGTGGAATTTATCCATCATAGAGAATAAACAATTTAAATACATGTTACTTTTTCAACAATTCTTTCATTTTCTTAATATTTCACGACCATGGTTTAGCTACACAGTAGCATCACCTGATGATGCTACTGTGTAGCTAAACCATGGTTGTGAAATATTAAGAAAATAAAAAATTGTGAAAAAAGTACCAAGTATTTAAATTGTTTATTCTCCATGAAGTATGCTACATTAAAAAACAGCTTCATTATATGTAACTAGCAAAATTACCCATCAAATATGACAGGAATATGATAAAAGTATTCCAAATATATTTGATTTTGATATGAAAAATCAGTAAAACATGCTAAATGATGAGCCCCTTGTCAAAAATGAAGTAATAAATAATAATATTCCCTCCCTCTTGCCATCCCTCTCTTCCTCCCTCTCGCCATCCCTCTCTCCCTCTCTCTCTCAATCCCTTCCTCTCTTAATCCATCCTCTCTTAATCCCTTCCTCTCTTAATCCCTTCCTCTCTTAATCCCTTCCTCTCTTAATCCCTTCCTCTCTTAATCCCTTCCTCTCTTAATCCCTTCCTCTCTTAATCCCTTCCTCTCTTTGTCCCTTCCTCTCTTAATCCCTTCCTCTCTAAATCTCTTCCTCTCTTAATCCCTTCCTCTCTTTATCCCTTCCTCTCTTAATCTCTTCCTCTCTTTCTTCCTCTCTCTTTCCTTCCCTCTATCTCTCCTTCCCTCTCTCCCTCCTTCCCTCTCTCCCTCCCTCCCTCTCTCCCTCCCTCCCTCTCTCCCTCCCTCCCTCTCTCCCTCCCTCTCTCCCTCCCTCTCTCCCTCCTTCCCTCCCTCTCTTTTGTCTCACCTCCCCTCTCTCTCAATTCCACTTTAACCCCTCAAGCATGATTTAAATACCAAGGTATCTAAATGCTCCATTATGACATTTCTTATTTTAATTTATATCTCGTAAAATAATGCAATTAAAAATCTGAAAAAATCAGAAATATTAATTATAAATGCCTTGCTGTTCTGTAATGTTTTTAGAAGTCTATCTTGCAATTTTAAATTTCTACACTACTTACAATCTTATTCTGATATTTTGGATAGGGTGTGGTACATCTCAAAACATGGCACAACACACACAGAAGGATATAAATAAACTTTTTTCTCCTGAAGCCAGCAGGTTCCTTAAGGTAAAAACTTTTTCATCAACAGCTGGTCACAAAGCAAAAGTGTTGGTGAACAGCCGATGCTGAGGCAAACTTCCCACAATGTGGCCAAAAATCCTCCGACGAAACAAAGACCCCACAATGGGGAGGGAACCCAACAGCGACTGAACAAAAAGGAAAAAACCAATGGTGTTCTAGGAAAATAATGATGTGCCAGTGATGTCGATGAAACGTACTTCCTCAAACAGTTTTTTGGCCAATACGTATTTCGGTCGCCAAGCAACCATCTTCAGGACCAAGTGTAGTGACTCAACATAGAAGGATTTCCAGGGAATTTTTTGCATTGGTAGGCTGTCTCCTTCCTTATTCCCTTTTTTTGCAAACAACACACTTCCTCTGAGCGACTCTTCTCTTGCCTGAAGAGGGATTCTCTTCTGGGAAGTGACGCCCTGCTAGCCATGTCTGATGATTCAATAGTTCTTGCTGGCTTTCCCCTTTTCTTTCCTACTCCGCCCTTTGAATACTTTGTGAATATGTCCTCAATTAGTCTTGTTTGGAAAAGAAGGTGGTTTTTCAGATTGCCTTTTTTATAGTACAGAATGTATGCATTCAATACAGCCATCATTCCCCTGAAAAACACGGCTAATCGGTTCATTTTGATTTTCTAACCTCTCACAAATCTCATCCTCACCTTCAGTTTCACTTTCTGAAGTTATGAAATACCCTTCTGAAATCTCACTCCCAAAAGAAGCAATACTTTCATTTTCAGACTCATCAGGGACGAGCTTTAGCACTTCATCATACACTAAGGACCTACTTGTTGATGCCATGGTCACAGACTGAAGGGGAAAACACTTGGAGAAAAATATTTACAAAGAGCAAGAGAGACAGATAAGAAAGTGATTACAGTTCCATGACTCATTAGGTTTGTGATGATACAGATGACATATACACCAAGGGAGATAGAAGCCAATAAAGAAGATGTTGCGTCAGATGACTTATGTCGTCCAGCACGCTTGAGGGGTTAAAGCTGTTTCGTAATTTAACATACTTTCAGTAATATGCAGAATCAAAACTAAAGCCCAGAGTGCTGATGGTATTCCTATCATGATCATAAACAAATTAATACATCTAATACTCCCAGTGCTCACTAACATTTTCAACCACTCCTTATTACAGGGAAAATTCCCATCACAATGGAAACACGCATTAGTCCACCCAATCCCTAAGAAATCTCTCTCTACAAACAATGACTATCAGCCGATTAGCTTCCTTCCCACTTTATCAAAAGCTCTTGAGATACTTGCGCATGAACAAGTAACAGATTTTCTCAACGCAAATAATTGACTTGACTCCCATCAATCTGGCTTTCAGAAGTCACATAGCACCACCACCGCGCTAATTAAAATCACCGATGATATACGCAGACACATGGATGACAAAAAACTTACAGTACTAGTGTTGCGTGACTTTAGCAAAGTGTTCAATTCAGTAGACAAAGACATACTCCTAGCAAAACTCTGCTGCATGCGATTCTCTTTACCTTCAATAGATTGGTTCTCCTCGTACCTTAGCGACCGTTTCCAAAAAGTCATATCCAACGACTCCTCGTCTTCATTGCTTAATGTTAACCAAGGCATTCCAGGGCTCAATTTTAGGTCCCCTATAGTTCTCTCTATTTATTAATGATTGTTCTCAATATTTAACTTACTCCAAGCATCATCTGTATGCCGATGATCTCCAAATATACTTAGACACCAAACCAAAGAACTTATCTCTTTCCATTGCCAACATAAATCATGACTTGGCTCAACTTCAAGAATGGAGCTATGATAATCTTCTCAACATAAACCTCTTGAAATCTCAGGTCATTTTAATTGGTTATTCAAAACTACTGGCTTCTATAAACCTTGCGGAATCAGTTCCTTTGTCTTTGAATGGCTCAGTTATTCCCTATTGCAAAATCATAAAAATCTCGGTATTCTAATTAATGAAACGCTTACCTGGAATAATCACGTAATAAAAGTCTGCAAGATGGTCAACTCTTCCTTACACACTCCAAGGCCTCTCACTAACATTCTTCCCTCTTCACTAAAAATACCTCTCTAATTCTTTCTCACTTCGACTATTGTGGTACTGTATACCAGGACTTATCAAAGGATCTCGCTATTAAGCTACAACATTCTCATAATGCCTGCATCCGATTCATCTTTAATCTTAAAAAGTCTGAGCATGTCTCAAAATACTTCCGTCAACTCTCCTGGCTAAAACTCGAATCCAGAAGAAACCTTCACCTCCTCTCCCTATTGTATCAAGTTCTTAATAATCACATCCCTTGTTATCTTTCTTCTCAGTTCGCCACCATTAATACAGTTCACCAATGCAATACCAGAGGATGCGATAAATTACTAACTCCTATTCATAGAACAGAAATTTACAACAAATCCTTTACCGTCACTCCTTGCAAACTCTGGAATGGCCTTCCAACGTTAATAAAAAACTCTCTATCTCTAGGCACTTTTAAATGCTTGTATCACAAGTATCTCCTCTGACTCTCCATGCATTGAACCACTCCCTATCTTCCCTTTCAGGTTGTCACAATTCATAATTTTATTTTACTTTATTTTCCTGTATCATAATCTCCCAGACATATCTCACTCTACAATCCCTATTTCCCTCTCACCCCCTCCCTTATATGGATATTAATGTATGTATTTATATGATTTTTTTCTCTCTTTCTCAAATTATTGTTGTTTTTTCCTCTTTCTCTGAACTATTTAGGAATTTTTTGCTGTTTTTACACCTCTCTTCTCTTTGTAGGTGTTTTCCGCAGTGGGAAATTTTTTCTGTGTTAAAATATAACTGATACACAGTTTTTTTTTCGACCCACAAAACTAACAATATTCTTTGGTAATACTTGGTGATCTATTAACCAAAATATAATTAACTTGTAATTTGTGTATATTTTACTTTAATTTTTATGTAATTTAATTTCTTTTAATATGTAAATATTGTAATTACTTATATGACAAAAGGGTTAAATGTAAGAAGTGACTATATAGTCTCAATTTCGTTCTAAATAAAGTCGTTTGTCTGTCTGTCTCATTCACTCCTGTCCCAATCCATAGCTCTCCCTCTTTTTCTCCGTCTCCCTCTTTATCTCTTTCCTCCCTTCCTTTTCTAATTCTATACCTCCCTTACTCTCTTTGTATCTTCCATTCTATATCCCTTCCCTCCGATCTCCCTCCCCACATCCCCTCTCTCTTACTCTATGTCTATATAGTTATTTATATAAGCAAAAGAATCCAAACCAAATCCCAGCCCCATTAGGATTATGTAATTTTGTGAAAAATCTTACGATAATTTAAAGCAATCTATGCACTGGTATATATTACACGTCTGCAGGTTGAGACAACAATTGATTCTCAAAGTTTAACAATGACTAGTCGGCAAGGCAACATCCCGTTTTAAAGCCGAGTTTTTCCCAAAATATGTGATTTAAATGTTTAACCCTTTCACGACCATGGGACACATGTGTCCCCACATAAAATCTTGATCGTGTACGTAAACCAACATTATTTAAATATTTTTTCAGCAAATGCGTAATCCGGAATGTATTTTTGATAATTTTATTACTGGAAACCCTACGTAAACGTCACCTGCCAAAAGAAATTTTCGTTCAGAGCGCGGCGTATTCAAACTTTTTCATAAGTGTTTCTGCATAGAATATTGTTTGTTATATGTTTATGGTGTAATATTTTCATTTGATGGTAAGTAAATAATAGTTTTGCTATGTTTTTCAATAGAATTTTGAAATAATATTCCATAAAAACGAGCAAAAACATAAAGGGACACCATTGTCCCTGTGGACGTAAAGGGATACATTTACAAGGAAATTACTCGTTGTTGTAATCTGTGTTTTTTTTGTATTTTACCCACTTTTGTATTTTATTTGTCTTTTTATCATTACAGACATGTCGAGAAAAGGGCACAATATTATGAAACAGCATATTAGAAATAAACCTATAAGATGGGGTTTCAAAATGTGGTGCAGAACTGATGCTAAAACGAGCTATTTGTTTGAATTTGATCTATACACGGGCAAAAAATCATCAGAAGCTGAGTATGGGTTAGGCAAATCGGTAGTGCTGGAGCTTACAAAAGCCATTGAAGGTTTAGGTTGTGAAGTGTATTTCGATAACTTTTTCAACTCACCCATGCTGCAATACGAGTTGAAAAACCTGAACACCAAGGCATGCGGTACTGTTGGCCCTAACCGAAAACATCTTCCAAAATCTGTGCCATCAGATAAAAATATGAATAGAGGAGATATTTATACTGAAAGTTTCGATGGTATATCCTATGTAAAGTGGATGGTCAACAAGTCGGTACATCTTTTGAAATACTTTATATCGCCTATACTTACGTCCACTGTAAAGCGGCGAAAGGCAGGATCTGCTGAAAAGATTGACGTAAAGTGCCCTGAAATTGTCATAAAGTACAACAAAAACATGGGCGGTGTTGACCTTATGGATCAGCGCAAGGTGTGCTACGAATTGAATCGTAAATCAAAGATAAAGTACTACCTCCGTCTATTTTTCGATCTTCTGGATATAGCTGTCAATAATGCTCATATTATTTACACAAAACTTCACGAAAATAAATGTGCTGTGGGCCCTTTACTGTCCTGACTCGAGTACAGACAGGTCATAGCTCGATCTTTGATTGGCGATTTCTCTTCGAGGAATAGGGCCATACCTACGACGGTGACAAGTGCAAAACATGTATTTCTGAAACGTTCCATGCCTTCACATCCCATGGCGAAAGCGAATACACGTAAAACATGTGCAAACTGTGCTAAAGGTAAAATTGAAAATCGCACTAATAACACTTGCACTACATGTAATGTTCACCTATGCTATACAAAAGAGAGAAATTGCTTCGCTGAATACCATAACTAAAAGACTTATTTACTCATTTTTATTTATTTAGATTATAGTGTTTATCTTTTTTATGTCCATTGTTGTTGTTTTTGTTGATTTATGTACTGTTATGTTTAGTAAAATGTAGTTGAAGTCAATATATAAATGTTAGTAATTTTAATTGATTTGCAACCCTTTACGTCCATTGGGACACATGTGTCCCATGAAATTCTATAAAACCTATGATTTTTTTTCATGTAATGATGTTGTTTTATGTTAAATAGATACCTAATAAAGTCATTTTAATGCCTAAAAACTTTGTATTACTTCATAAGTCCTTCTGGTCCTGAAAGGGTTAATATGAGAGATTTTGAATGGTAGGCAGAAAAAGATGAATAGAATAAGAAATTTCATTAATTTTCCTAAAGCATAATTTCAATTTGAAGATCATGCATCAATTTTTTTCTAATTTTAATTTCCAAAATAATAAAAGTCAACACTTTAAAAAGTCACTTTTTAAATGTTATCTTACGGGAAATGGAGTCAAACCCGGGTCTTTATTTTCATCATTTAATTTTTATATCAGAATCAAACATTCCTGTGAAATTTCAACCTTCCACCAAATCGGGAAGTTGGTTAAAAATGCATTAAAAAGTGCCATTGATGATGTCAGTGTTACAGACAGAACTGGAAAACTATATGTAAGATTTAAAAAAAAGCAGGTTCCAAGTAGAAAGTACTGTAGATTAATAATACAATTGCAGAACATCCCCTGCTGATGCTGCCTACCTGGCCTTATGCTTCAAAGAACCTTAGTAAAACCAATGCTTCCATAATATTCCTTGAACCTCCACCTCCCAAATAACTCATTTTCTAATAGGGAGCAAAATATCCTCTTTCCTGTGTCTCTCCTGGTAAAGACTAATTAGTACATAGCTAATTCAACACTATAAAGTTTAACACTAGCAAAATTAGCCAACTTAACGCGCACCGAGAACCATGGATACTCAAGCCTGGATATTACAGTTGGTAAAACTAGGTACAATTTTTTAACTGAGGATATTCAAAACCAAGATTTACAAAACCGCATTTGGCGAGGCACTACTCTCTATATGAATAACCAGTAACATGATATTTTATTTGAATTAAACTATCAATTTATTCCACTGAAAGAACTGATAAATCAATAAACAAACATTGCCTTCTACCAAAAACACCAGGTACAGAAAATTTAAGAAAATGATTCTTTCAAAAAGTAAATCTTCAAAAAGGCTAAAAATAATAAAAAGGAATCTTCTAACATTAAGATTTATTAACTTTTGACATTATTAAAATGTAGCTTGTCATGTAATATATCATAATATCCTTTGTTACTCTGTAATGCTGTCGACTACGGTTGGATGTCATGCTGTAAGGTGGCAGGTCGATCGATTGTGAGAAAAAGACAAAGAAATACTCCAGGGCATTATTTCTATTTTTCATAAAGTAACATGAAAAAATTGACTTTTGGACATGCAGGCTTTTATTCTTTTGGAAGTTAAAATTAGAAAAAAATTACCTACGATCATTGAATTTGGACTAATTTAAAAAACTCTCAATATAGTTTCTTATTCTATTCATCTTTTTCTGCCCACAGCTCAACATTGCTCATATTAAGCATTTAAATCACATATTTTGGTGTAATAGTTCCATTTTAACAACAACTGCTTTTATGACAATGTAATTGTCAAAACTCAAACTCGGATTGCTGTCTCAAGGCTAAATGCTTTCCCTTACCTCAAAATTTGTTTATTTTGACAACTGACTACTGGGAGAAATAAAATCATTATAAATGGTATTTAAAATAGTTTATTATCAGTTAAAATTTTAAATTCCATTCTTATTAATTTCAACCTGTTATTTTTGATGGGCAATATACTAGTAACTTATATTGAGAACAGTACAACATAATCATAAATATTATTAGTCCATTCAAACATGTTGGCAGTTAGTAGGTTTAGCACTGGTAGCTCCAGGATTTTCAAACAGTGGGATCAAGTCAAATTTTGTTGCTCCCAATAAGTCATGATAACTATTTTTTCTACAAAAATATAAAAAATATTTTATGTATTTAGTTATTTCTGTTTATTACATGCAAATTAGAGCATATTCATTAAGCATTGACTGACTAAGATGATATAAGAAAGAAATTCATTAAGTTGATGTATAGAACTTCTTTATTTGAAACAGAAGTACAATTACAAACACTTTCAAACTTCAGTAAAAATTGTTTACTAATCACCAAGCTAAGCTGTTGCAGCATTTTAGCCCCCTACAGTTTTTGTGTCCTCCATCAGTTTTTCGTTTTCGCCCGAAATTCTTGTGTTCGAACTCGAGTAAAGCACGAACTCTAGCAAATGCACGAACGAATGCATTTGTGCGTTATTTCTGAAGTTTCTACTTTTATAAGGCACAGATATTAGCCCAGAAGAGAACGCTACAATCGTGCCAATTAACCAATAAACTTCCACGAGAGGTGCACCCATCTCGAGAAGAGATCAAACCAACGGAGTTTGAATGTGACAATGTCAGAGAGCAAAACCACCGGGCTGTGAGGCTAGCAGTGAGAGAAGGTGACGGTCACAAGTGGAAGCAGAGGCTCGAGCAGAGAATGGGAGAGACTGGCGAGGAAGCCGAGACAAGGCAGAGACCAGCCGGCAAAATTCCTGCCCATATCCAGCTGCAATTTTTGTATCGTTTATTATCCCTCCAAAGGGAACAATTCTATTGAATATTTCTCTTGTATATTTCTGTTATGTATTATTTTGATTCCAATATATTTGTAAGCATTATTCCTGTCACATTACCATTGTGTTAAATTCGATTGTCTTGGGTCAACACCAGTCTTATTTAAATAGGTTGTATTGTTTGTTTAAATCTTAAGTATCTTGTGAATTATATGAGATTAATGTGAATGGGACAGTTTATCTCACTGTACTAATCCTTGAATAATTCAAACACTACAATAAATTCAGCCAATACTAATTACCAAGAATTAGCTCTACATTTACCAAGCTCTACAATTTCCCAGGGTTACTTAATTCAAAAGAAGCCTCTGAGATCTTATCTCTTTGAAGAAATCTACACACTTTTCTGTTGATACATTTTTGCATCTTGCCTGCTTAACATTCATCATGAGCAAAACTTCCAATCTTAATTGTTCCATTGTTGATCTTATTTTTGTTTTTACAAGACAGTTTTGAAAATGTTCTTTCAGTTTCTGCCGTTGCCGCTGGAATTAACAAAAATGCTTCTATTGCATGATAATAATTAGGATACAACATTTTTAGTTCTGGACAGTCTTTAAAAAGAGATATCACCCCTGACAATGACTTCACTGTCATTAATTTTCCCTCAAGCATGCAAAATTCGCCCATCAACTTTCCTTCATTCAACTTAAAAATGCAGCTACTTCCACCAGTCTTCCATTTTACTTCAGAAAATGTTGTCCAAGCATTGAAGCAGGCTACATATGTCCTGAGAGAATCTGTTTGTCAGTCCTATAAGAACATTATCTAGGATAGCGTTTCCCAACCGGTGGTTCACATACCATAGGGGTTCGCGAAATAAATCTGAAGGGTTCGCGACAAAAATTAGGTAATGGCGTCTTTTTCACTTTCTTGGTTCTACAATTCTTAGGAACATTTTAATTTCATTCAAATTAGTTGCATGATTCTATTTTCAATTTTTTCTTATGCTTCAAGAATTATATTTGAATTTTACAGGGTACTAACTAGAAACTGATGACAATATCAGAGATTCTGATTTTACTGTGAACGTTTATATACTATGTGCCTTGTCAACTTTTTATTTTTCATGAATTACCTAAACGCGTTCAAAAAGATTTGTTTTTGCAAAATAGGGGTTCGCTGCCAAAACTGTTGCAACTCAATGGGTTCGTGAAGAGAAAAGGTTAATCCAAGGGGTTTGCGACGAGAAATAGGCTAGCTCAGGGGGTTCAAGAAGTGAAAAAGGTTGGGAACCGCTGATCTAGGAGCTCAAGAAATAAGGGTCTTTTCATGTCCTTAGTTGACTGAAAAAAGTATTCAGACTCAGGTGTTTCATCAATGTGGATGTTTGTGCATTTTTTCCTTTTCTGTGAACAATTGATTCCTCTGTCAGACCATTGAGTCTGAAACATTTCGTACTTAGCATCAAAGCAATCCTCTTGGTGCATGTTTCCAACAGCAACAGACAAAGCCTTAACTGAACTCGCTGCACAGTTCAGAGTTGACTATTTTGAAGAGCTGGGCTTGTAGTAAAAATAGCGTTAAGAACAGGCCTCAGAAATGTCAGCCAAAAGAAAAAATCAAATGATCTCAAACTAGTAGAGAGAGACTGCAGTGAAGACTTTTACCGTCAAGTGAGTCCTGTAGTTGTGCAAGAATTTCCATGATAGAATCATAATTTTCAAAAATTGCATTGAGAGCTTCAGCTTGTGACGCCCATCTCGTTTCTGAAAATTTCTTCAGTTGCTTCAGAGGTGAATTTTGTGTTTGTGAAATTCTTTCATAAAAAACATGCCTCATTGCACTACCTTTGATAAGAAGATAAAGGCTTCAAATTCGAAGTAATACCATCAATATCAAAATCACATTGAATTTCTTCTCATTTCCAATTTTTGTATATATTATTTTTTTAAAATTCAGACTAATTTTGTTGCTGTACTTAACTCTGTGGAGCAATGCTTCCCAAACTATGGTCTGCAAAGATTTCCAAAATGTAATTTTTTAGAATGAACTGCATATTTAGTTAAATTTCTTTTTGGGAAAAGTTAATCAATTCTTACACTATCACAGGTATTCAATACTTTATTAAGCCTAAGTTAGGCATGCTGGCATACAGAGTATGCCAACGCCTTTTGAAATGCTGGCAATTTGTAAATTTGCTTCATATGCATTGTTCTTTTATAACATTTGAATTTGAATGCCCAGCCGATTCGCCTCTGTCCTACGCACAATGGGTATCTCAGAAGTAGTGCAATGAATAGCCGGGGAAGGGAGGAAGGAAACCCGGTGCTGGTGTTTGCCTGCTCTTACAAAGAACACCAGCGGGGACAACAGCTTAACGTCCCTTCTGAAGGACGGAACAGCTGAATTTGCACGGTCTCCTCAAACCACACAAACAGGGGGCCGGGCGAGCTTGGAAAAATCCTACTTGTGCAGGATTCGTACCCAATGCCTTTTCAGGCAGCAGGCAAGTAGCAGCCAGCGTCCTAACCACTGCACCACCGGCACCCCTGGAACCTATGAGTATTGCCTAAGTAGTTGAATAAGTTGTTTGCAACCTTTTAGCTATTGTTCTTGAGGAGTAAAACAGACTCAAAGCTGTGTGTTTCCCTTCTACCATGCTCTATACGCATCGCGATTTGTCTGTAATAGCTTAAATATTTCAATAACGTTAATTTTTTGAGCATTAATTCTTCTATTGTTACAATGTTTATCCTAAAATGGTGCTTATTTTAATGTTTCATATTAATTAATTTTTAATACTATAATGCAAATCCAATTAACTCCTTTTCTTAAACGTAGTTACAGTAAGTACGTTTGTGTAAGAAATGAGGTAGTCCGTGGGGTCTGGAGGGTTGCTGTAGTGGTATGCAGAGCTCAAAAGTTAGGGAAGCACTGCTGTGGAGCCACCAGGGAAGTTTAGGTTATATTTTTTTAACAATAGCTTTTTTAAAAATCTGCTTTTTAAGAAATTTATTTTTCAAAGTATTCTCCGCAAACAGTTTGCTATATAGACTCCTCTCATCATCATAGGTAGTCTGTCTGTAGACAGGTGATTATTCATGGTTAAACCTGGTTCTCCATATACTCCTATTTTCCGCTCTCCTCTTCATATCTTGATAACTCTCTTTCCCTTTCAAATCATCTATCAGCTGAAACCTTTTCCTACCTCTTTCCCTTTTTCCATCTAGTTTTCCTTCTAACACGTCTTTAATCATGCTCTCTCTCCTCAGGTAATGTCCAACCCAGTTAGCCTTCCTCTTTCTGATAGTCTGTATAATCATTCACTTCTCTCCTACTCTTCGTAGCATTTCATCGTTTTTCATCCTATCTGTCCATTTTATCTTTAGCATTCTCCTCCAAGTCCACATTCCAAAGCTTTCCAAGTATTTGATGTCATTTTTCCTTAGCGTCCATGCTTCTGCCCTGTACAAAGCTATACTCCATACATATTTTATGAACTTCTTGTGGATATCTTCCCTTATATTCCCTGTAAATAGGTGTTTCTTACTTCTGAAAGCCGCTTTTGCTTTTCCTATTCTAGTCCTTATCTCATCCATACATTTTGCTACTCTTGTTATGATGCTTCCAAGGTATTTATAGTCTGAAACTTGTTCTAAAGGCTTTCCTCCAATACTTTTGTTCCAATTCTCTTCTTTGCTCGATATTCGAATGACCTTTGATTTTTCTGTATTTATTTCCATACCATATTTTCTAACTGTTATTACTAGTCCATTTATCATTTTCTGGAGTTCCTCTTCCTTTCTTGCTAGAAGTACTTGATCATCCGCATATTTTATTGTTCATATAATCCTTCCTCCAATTTTGAAATCTCCTGTGCCTTCTAACACTTCTTTCATTAGACTTACTCCATATATATTGAATAGGGTTGGTAATAGGCAGCAGCCCTTACTCCTCTACCGATATTTACTCCGCAGGTGTCCGCATTCTCCAACCTGACCTTTACAACTTGCTTCACATATAGATTCCTGATCAATCTCCTGTCTTTCCAATCTACACCTACATCCTTTAATATCTTCATCAACATTGCCCAATTGACTCAATCAAAGGCCTTCTGCCAGTCGACGAAATATACGCCGATATCTTGACTGTACTCTATTGCCCTTTCTGATATGATTCTAATTACCCCTATAACATCTCTAGTTCCTCATCCTTTTCTGAAACCGAATTCTGCCTTTTTCTCCAGCCTTTTATTAAGAATCCTCGTGATGATCTTCGAAGTGTGTGACAGAAGGCTTATTGTTCTGTAGTCTTTACACTGCATTGCCTTTGGCTTCTTCTTTAGAGGAATCATTGTTACTTCTAGGAAAACCCGAGGCCACTCTCCTGTGTCGTAAATCTTGTTAATTAATTTCGTGATCGCTTTGAATCCTTCTGATCCCATGACTTTAAGTGCCTCAGCCTGTATTCCGTCGCTGCCTTTGGCTTTCCCGTTCATTAATTCCACTATCGCTTTTTCTACTTCACCCTCCATAATACGTGGTCCTAAGTTGTCTTCTTCAATATTTTCTTCATCTTCCAGTTCTGTTTTTGCCAATCCTGCCTGCTTGATGTATAGTTCCTTAATGTATTCTTCCCATACCTGTGCTACCTCCTTTGTTTCAGAGACTATCTTCCCATCCATATTCATAATTCCTTTACCACTACTCTATAAACTTCATAAAATGTGATCTTAGCAATATGGTCACTAAACAGTTTTGCCAATAGCATGAAGGGCTCACTTACCGGGCATCTTTCACAAAATCTACCAGAGTAGTGTCCTTCATCCACGAGACACCTGCAGACACCACACTCACATTTGCCCTTCCCTGAGCAAATCTCTCCAGTACCCCCGGGGTGAATGCAAGTGTCGTTAGAGGTAGAGCATTCACATGCAGGTCCAGTCCATCCGATGAGGCACAGGCACATTCTACAATCACATATGCCGTGGTCTTGCCCAGAGCACTGGAGGCCATTCTGGCGAACACATGAAAAGTTGTCACACTCACAATAAGCTCCAGATATCACCTGTACAATGGTAAAAAAATAAAATTAATAAATCTTAGGCAAATACTTAATCTTTTATTTAGTGAAAGCAAAGCATGGCTCAGGGACATTTAAGCCTTCTAAGTGGGGTTGTGAAAATTATTCCAAGATTTTAAAAGTAAGTAAAATACTTTATCCAGTGTCATGTTTTGACAAAATTCATTCTTTT
This sequence comes from Tanypteryx hageni, assembly GCA_028673005.1. Taxonomy (NCBI): domain Eukaryota; kingdom Metazoa; phylum Arthropoda; class Insecta; order Odonata; family Petaluridae; genus Tanypteryx; species Tanypteryx hageni. The sequence continues at coordinate 74,836,663 of CM054113.1, read as the reverse complement.
GTACCTAATTGATTGCATTTTATAATGAAAGAATTGATAAAGCAATGGATACTTTTGATTGTGAAGAAATGTGAAATTTTTTAATGAGAGCCATTAGAAATGCAATGGAAACTGGTAAACCTTCGACTACAATAGTAACAGTCTTTTGGCATAATGAAAATTTCTATATATGACCAATTCGATGATCTAAGGAAAGCAGTAAGATTTCCATTGATCAAAATAAGTTACCTCTTTGGGATCAGCACGCACATAGCATTCACATTGTCCACGAATGCAGATGCCCATGCCAGAGCACTCTACATCCATGGTGTTGTTGGATCGGCATCCTGCAGGGACAGCTGAAAATAATTTTTCTGTGTAAAATTTGAGGCAATTAGTACATGCCAGCAATCGATAAATTTATTTTCAATTAAATTTTGATGTAAATCTGAGAAAATGAATTTTCAAGATCAGTTTAGCTACTTAATTTTGAATTGAAAGTTAGAAGGATGAATGAAGCCCTGGCCTTACAAGGAATGGGATCAAATTTGCAAGCATTATCTCTTTTATTTCCTCAAAATTTTGGCAAAGAGATTTCACAATAGAATAATTTACATCGGTGATTTTTTAAACTTTTTGCATTCACAGACTAACTACCAGAACAATATAATCACAGACCATTATTGACCTGATCTATAATCAGTTTCCAGGTTTATATTCTTGGACCATGGTTATTGTCCTACCTTCATACAGTCACTCCTGGCTTAATTATCCTTAGTTCTTCCCCACAAACAATTCTCCATCTCTTTTCATTTCCAATAATATTAACTTGGCATAGTATTTATGTGGAATTTTATTGTAATGTTTTATTTTATTTTCATTCTTTGTCACTTCTTGTTTTTAATTGACAATGGGTTAGATGGAAGAAGAGATTGTCTAGTCTCAATCTCACCCAATTAATTACACTAAACAACAATGAAAAACTTTTTTGAACGAATTAGGGTGGTCTATGTGCATTTTTTAACATTGATTCCAAATATGTAATTTGTTTTTTCTAGCACCCACAGATCACAAGATATTCTATAACAAGCTTATTTGTATTTGTAAATTTCCTTATAAGTGTAAAAAATGTAGAAGATGACTAATCGCAACATTGTTACGTAAGGTAGCCCAGTCATGCGAGTTTGCCAATTTAATGTTAAACAAGGCATACCCACTGGATAGTTGGCATCAGAGAAATGGTCAGTCGGATGCCATTTGCTTTTAGAATGTCAAAAGCAAAGCAGATGCACAACACGGCTGTTGCGCAGTGAACTTGTTGTTTTGTGAAAAGCCACATCTTTTTCTGAACAATTCTTTGATTTTGTTTCATATTTATTTATATTTAGTGGTGTCATTAACAATTATGTGGTTTCATCAACAATTAACTAGTGTTGAAAAATGTCACATCAGTGCATTAATTCATCAGATACTTTTTGCTACGCGTGTTGTGATTACACAATTAAAACCTGTAGGCAGAAGTCCGGCCACATTGGACAACTTTGTTATTTTGCAGAATATCTAAAAATAATAAGAGATCAAAGTTGTTTGCTCTAGGCTATTTTTTGGGAGAAACGTTGATTTTTTTGTCTAGGGTCTTCCGTTCTACTGCTACTCTCTTGGCTCATCAATGGTTAAGTGAATGTGGAAATTCCTACGTCCACATAAAGGAGCTAGGGGCCGGCTATGTAAATAGGAGTTGCAACAAAAATGAATAAAAAGTCCAAAAACTCATGCAACAGTGTTTATTGCACATTTACAATAAATTTTCAAATTGGTATCCATGCTGGTGTACACACATTATGATTTGTTCCCTCAAGCTTCTCCGTACACGTAGCAATGTTTGCGGAGTAATTTCTGCGCATCCTGCACGGTTGTTCTCCCGAAGTTCTTCAAGGCTTCTTGGCCTGCTGTAGTAAATAACTGATTTCAAGTGTCCCCAAAGGAAGAAATCAAGGGGTGTAAGGTCAGGAGAACGTGGAGGCCACTCCACTGGGTCCCTTCGTCCGATCCATTTTCCCTGCAGAAATGAATCTAACCATCTGCGCACCGTGTTAGAATAATGAGGAGGCATTCCATCTTGTTGAAAGTAAAACTTCAGACTCTCGTCTAGGGGCATTTCATCCAAGAAAGGCAGCAAATTGGTTTCTAAGAGATAAATGTAAATCTCACCTGTAAGACGTACATCTAAGAAGATAGGCCCCAAATTTTGTCACCAAAAATTCCACACCACACTTTGATCCTCGGATCAATTTGATAGTGCCCTTCTTGAACTGCATGGGGATTCGTTTCGGACCAATACACAAAGTTGTGCCTATTTACAGAACCATTAAGATGGAAGCATGCTTCATCGCTGAACAGAATATGCCTCTCCAGGTTTCTCAGAATTTGTTGGGTTCCGTGAAACCACTCACGAAATTCCAACCATCTGTTTGCATCGTCTCTGTGCAGATGTTGAATGAAAGTTGTTTTGTATGGGTGGAATATGTCCTTGGCAAGAATCCGCTGGACAGAACTTTTGCTAATCCCAATTTCTTGGGAAATTTTACGGGTGGATCGTCGAGAACTGGGGACAACTTTAGTGAGGACAGCCAGTGTGTCTTCAGCCCCAGTAGAACTTCACGGCTGTCCTGCACGAGGCCTGTCATTCACGCTTCTAGTTTCGTTGAAGCAATTGAAAGCATTGTGTATCATTTTCTCTGGCATTTCCGGTTGCTCCGGATGACGACGGTGATACTCCCTTGCTGCTCTATGAAGGCTCAAGCTGGACACGTAAAGAATCACCATTTCCGCCTTTTCACATACTGTGTACATTTCTCTGCCTGCACTCCAGAACTGCCACTTGAAAACTGAAATTTCCAGTGTGACTTTCACGTCTCCAAACACCAACAATGAAAAATGAACGTTAAAATGAGGCTGCAACATCAACAATCACAGCTTCCACCAAAAACACCAGTAAATTAATTAATTCATTTTTAGGCATTGGCAGCCGCACTAATCCATTTTAATGCCAGCAATTGATATCAATTATTGACATTTGTCAAATGCCACACCCTCTTGCATAATTCACACTTCTTGCCTCCTCACATAGGTCCTTTATGTGGACATAGGAATTTCCGCAGAGACACTTAACCATTGATAAGCCAAGAGAGTAGTGGTCGAACGGAAGGCCATATACAAAAAAAATCAACATTTCTCCTGAAAAATAGCCTATTGCAAACGACTTTGATCTCTTATTATTTTTAGATATTCTGCAAAATAACAAAGTTGCCCTATGTGGCCGAACTTCTGGGGCACCCTGTATAACGCCTCTAATAAAAAAGGCATATGGCCTTTATTTCAGTTGTAAGTTAGGAGATCAGGTCAAAAAGAGGGATCCCCATATATGTTGTGGTAATTGTGCTTTGTGTCTCAGAGGCTGGTTGAAGAATTCACTGTCCTGATGGTGTGGAGAGAGCCGACCAATCATGTCAACAACTGCTAATTTTGCATGACTGAAGTAGAGGGACAAAATGGTAAAGATAGAAAAAAATGCTATACCCAAGTATTCCTTCAGCTATGAGGCTAGTCAGTCATAGTGATGAACTACCAGTCCCTATTCCTCTTAAAACTTGGTCACTGGAGGAAGAGAAAAAAGATGAGCCAATGAAAACATATCTGATGAACTCTGATTCAGAATACGAGTTGCCAGATTCAAATAAGCCTCACTATATCAACCAAGGTGAATTAAATGCTCATTTTCGTGATCTGAAATTTTAGGATTTAGACCAGGGATAGAATTTGCTGAAAAAAATACAACTCTGTATTTTGTACTCGACAGAAAGAATTTCACTCATATTTTTCGATGGACGATTCACTGTGTTTTTGCAATGATGTCGATGGATTGCTGGAGGCCATGGGAACTCTTCAAAGTTAAGTCTAAAAGCTGCATTGTTACACATCAGAAAAAGATATCCATCTATACCAATCGGTCATACAGTCCACATGAAAGAATCTTATGAGAATATGGAGCTTCTTCCAAATCAAGTCCAATATGACAAATACAAGTGGCATATTTGAGGTGATTTCAAAGTTATCAGGATTCTCTTAGGTCTATAACGTGGATATACAAAATACTGCTGCTTCTTATGTGAATGGGACAGTAGAGCCAAGCAGTGCCATTACATAACTAAAATTTGGCCTCCTCGCAGCAGTTTTGTACCTGGGAAAGAAATGTTACCTATAAACCATTAGTTGATTGAAAGAACATAATTTTGCCCCCACTTCACATAAACCTGGGATTGATGAAGAACTTTGTGAAAGGCATGGACAAGAATATATTAAAATATAATATATTTAAAATTGAAATTTCCTCGGATCAGTGATACCAAGATTAAGGAAGGTATATTCATTGGCCCTCAGATCAGAGAGTTAATGAAAGATGAATATTTTGAAAAACAATTAAATACTTTGGGACTGGAAACTTGGAAGTCATTTAAGAAAGTTTCGGAAAAATTTTTGGGCAATCATAGGAGTGAAAATTATGAAGTTTTGAATCAAAATTTATTGCAGGTATATAAAATCTTGCTTCCAGTATGTCACTTAAAATACATATCCTCCATTTGCACCTGGAATTTTTCCCAAATAATCTCGGAGATGGTAGTGATGAACATGGTGAGCGATTTCATGAAGTCATTGCTACCATGGAAAAACGTTATCAAGGCAGGTGGAACCCTCGATACAAAATTTTATATTTAACATTTTTATGAAAGTATCAAGAACTGATTAGTTTTTGGTAAAAATCAGTCAACCGGAAGTGGGTGTTTACTCATCACTTATCCATTATTTTGAGATATTTGCTTTAATATTTGATATATTTAAAAACATACTAAAATAAAAGTTGTAGGAGATTTAATTTTATACAACCTTTGTTCGAAACATTTTTCCATATAATGCATTGTTTAAGAGATATCTTATATTTTTAGCCACCATGCCACCTACCAACGACTATTGTTAACAATTGATGCTTAGTTACGTCTTAGTAACGCTCATTTTTATTTTCATAAATTTTGGAGCTTTGTGGCTATATCCATTATCTGAAGACTATGGTTGAGTTTATTTCTGTTCTTTGTAAAGTCTAAAGTTTTCTCGCATTTTCTTAAAATATTTATTATTATGTAACCTACTTGGAATTTTTAGAAATATTCCAGGTATGGAGAAAGTCATGTGGTGGCCACATCAGGTTTTTTCAAAAACTATGGGTGCTAGGTAAGATCTGACTTCAGTTTTGAATTCAGCTCGTCAAAATTAATCAGAGCCACCTTAAGTTTGTGCAAAAAAAAACAAAAGTTCCAAGTTTGTTGTTCAGTGTTATCTATCTATCTGGCTTTTAACTTAACTTTTGTTTCCCATAGAAAAAGCATCTCTTGTATTTGGTTTGTCCAAGTGTACACATATGAATCAAAGTCAACATTTCATTTCAAACCAGTGGAAGTGATGGTTCTAAATATGTTTGAAATTACGCTACTAAACACAATTGATGACTTTCTCTATACAGAGTAATGAAATAAATGCAATATTACTTGCAAGTTGCTCTCAATATCAGCGATATTGGAATAATTTTTATGGCAATTGAAATTACTCTTGGCAGTATTGACAACTTTTATAACAAATATTTGCATAATTTAAATTCTAAGGGAGATATCTGGAAAAATGAATAATGACAAGAGTAAACCTCTACTACTGGTTAAACAATTTATGGCAAATGGAATCATATCTTGATTCTTTAATAAAAACCTATAATATTAAGTTTTGTTCTGATATAATAAGTAGTTTTTTAGTTAGAGTGCACACAAAATTTGTCACAGACATAACTGAAAAAATAGTGGAAATGTACTCAGGGCACCTTAAAACGTATATATCCATTTAAATCTAAAATTAGATGTTTTCACTAAAACAATAGTTACTTTCTCCTTTACTGGAGAAAGAAATTAAGGGGAAAACAATTAAAATCTGTACATAATTTTGTTTCCAAAACAGTTAATAATCATATAGTTATTGACAAATTATTCATGAACATGCTCAAAAGATAGCAATTAAGTAACATTGCAATTGAAAATCGGGAAATATAGAGAAACCATAAAATGATTACAAAGATCCCCCTTAACAATACAGAGGATTGATTTAGATGCAAGTTTATGGATGAACTTCAACAAGTACGTTGTATAAATGCAATTTTTTATTATTAAAGACAAAGGCTACACCATTTGAGAGTACGTACATTTAACTTCTGTAAGCAACAGTATGAGAGATAAGGCAATGAGTGATAGATGGTGCATCCTAGGAGCCCATTGTCTTGGAAGAGGAGTTAACATCTGCAGAAAAAATTGTAATTCACTCCACGAGAAATTTTACATGTTGATGTTGCATAAATCAAAATGCTTACATAATTATGTTTTGTTCAAGTAGACATGTTACTTATGCCATTCAGCCAAACTGTCTCTCAATGACCCCTACACTAAACAGTAAATGTGGAATTTGCTTTAATAAAATCAAATGCTCATGAGCGTTTAATATTTGATGATTCAAATCATATGATGGCCATTCTCATTTACTTCTCAATTAAAGTGTCACGCCGTAGCTACAACACTATATATATATATATATATATATATATATATATATATATATACTAGTAGAAGGTGCTTGCATACTGCAAGCATTTCATCTCACCTTGAAAAAATATTAATTTTTCAGAGAAATATTTCATCATGGGAAATATTTCTTTAATTCATTGGATTTCTTTTCTGGACCGATTTTCGCTTTTTCCTTATGAAAAAATAATGGAGTAAAACAATTGCTAATTTTTGCAGTTTTATGAATATTATACATTTTCCGCATTGGGTTAATAATGCCACACATTTATGCCAAATTTGAAATTTGTAGCACGTTTAGAAGTGAAATAACATTTATCTAATTGTTTAAATTTAAATAATTTTTAACGGCCGCAATAAGAATTTGATGGATACATTGAAGTGTTTATTCGTTTATATATATTAAACTCTAAATAATAAAAATATTTCAGCTTCCTAACTCTCCGCGTAGTGTGGAAACATTTACCTATTTGTTTAAACTAAGAATTTTTAACTGCCAAACGAATTAAAATATCAAAATTTGTATAATCCCTATTTCTTTTTTTTTAATCCTACCTCTATAAAAAATTTCAGCTCCCTAGCACATTCGAAAATGCATAAACCTTGAAAATTTGTTTAAACAATTGCGAATTTTTAGCGGCCGCATTGTTGCACTTTTTCAAGATTTTCGTTTTTTCTAGTCGGTTTTGCACAAAATCCTACCTAAAAAAAATTTCGAACCTCCAGCTCATCTGGAAGTGCCTAAACATTAGTATCCTCCCATATGTTATATCCTCCTCCTCCTCTGTAAGGAACGTCTATATATAATGATATGTTATTAGGCGCGACTTGCTGGTAGCGTTCTTCTGCCACCACCTGATGTTTATCAAAGGTCAGGACCTCGAGATTCTTGCCCTGGGGGCTTTGAGAGAGAGATTAAAACGGCAGACTTTCTATGAGTCACTATCCGTCCTGAATGGACAAGAACAATTAAATAAGGATTAACTTTAAAATGAATACATATATTCACGTAACAGTGCCGGGCAGTCGACGTAGCTTTCTGCGAGGCTGGCTCTTCGCGGTCGTTGCTTCCTAAATCGTCACCTTCTCCAGTGTTCCTCCGCCGCACTTTCTTCGCAACACTTCCTACTCAACCTCACTCGACCCTTTCAGCATTTTGTGTCCCCCTTTTATATCGCAATTTGTGTGCAAAAGTTGCCTCTTTGGGAGTGCGCTGTGATGGGTGGCGGCTCGCACTGATGCCAAGCTTCCATGTGGGAATGAGGTGGTGACCTTTGCACCGAGTGGGAAAGAGGTAACGATAGCCACCAACCTCCTGAGATGGCTTCAGAATTATCGGGGTTATGGGTCGGCGATAAATCCTCCGCTTTAGTCAGAGAGAAGCAAAGTTGATTTTTGGGTCCATTGGTAGCTTGCCCGGCTGTCTGTGATCGAGCGAAGCGTATTAATCATTCTCAGCGGAACATTTCTGTCCGCCTCACTACAATGCTCACCCATTCTTGATTTAATTTTTGGGCTTTTCTACATTTTTCTATATTTATACATCTTATGTATAACAATCAAACAACCATAATACATTTTTAAGACTAAAGGTTGAGTGCTCAATGATCTATCGACTGCCAAATGCCCTATGTACACAAAAAGAAATCCAAGTTTTAAAATAGAAAGCAAATATCATAAAGGGTTACTTCGAAGCAAATTAGGCTACATAAAATTCAGCCCAAATTAAGAACAAATCTCAGTCGTCTTAATACAGTCGTTGTTTCATCATAACTCACGTCCACAAAGCACATAGGGAAAGCTAGGAAGACTGAAGGCTGGTTCACCCTAGAGGACAGGTCGCGGTCTGGTTACGGTCAGGGCAAGAACACTTCTTGGGGAGAGCATTCACACTCGTTGGTCAGGGATTTGCATAACGTACCAAGACGTCGTACAGTTCGGATGTGGAAGTGTTTATTTTGCCAGCAATGTGCGAAGAAATACAGAAAAGGAAGGAAAAAAAAGAATTTGGGCGCACGATATGTTTTTATCAATATGTAATGAGGGCAAATTCCATACAGTTTCAAAGACTGCCCCAAGACCCCATGAAACACAAACAGTATTTCCACATGAGTATGGAAAAATTCGACACACTGTTGAATTATATCAGACCACAAATAGAAAGACACCTTTCACACCTAGAAATCTCTCGTCATTTATTCGTATTTCGTTTGACACCCTATTCCCGTTATTTCTCTCCACATATGCTCCTTGTAATTTGAGCGGTCCACTATCTTCTCTCAAAAACCCCTTTCGTATAACGATTACAGCCCCTTTTCGATGCACAAGGTCGCCGTCTATAATTCTATCAGTAGTTAACCGTGTCTCGTCACTACCCAGATGATACAATCAGGTTCATTTCAGTAGAATCGGTCAGAGCTAGGCGATGTCCCGTCATGCCCATTATAGTAGACATCATATATTCAGGGGACAAAACGATTTCTGTAGATGAACGTGTCTTTTATTATTTTTGTTTCCTACATAAACTTTAATGTAATATAAACGAACTCGGCAAATGTTTCGCGTATTTTCTATCGCTAATTAATAATTTTACCAAATTGCCAAATACGCTACCTATTATAATAGTTAGGTTTGCCATATTTTCAAACAACTATACTGGGACTTGGAGAGAAGATGGAAAACAATCTAAACTATAAAGGAAAGAACATGTTTTTAATGTTTCAATATTAAATTTAAAATTCAATACTTACACAAAAAAGAAATTGTTTTACACAAAAAACCGCTTGATTCAGTAGCAGAATTTTTTTACCACTTATTATTTATTTTCCGGGAAAGAACAACAAACCGGTCGGGACGCCGGGACAAGACTTCGAAACTGGGACGTACAGTAAGCCTACCCACAGGCAATGTTCCCTCTAACTTTTCAAAATCCTGCCTGGCCAGCCAAACTTCGTGAGCAGCAGCGGTAAGCTGGTGCGCAAAAAAGTTGAATGAACCGCACTTGAAAAAATAGTATTTGTTGCGATATCTGTTAGCTTTAATCTATCTTTCCATCTGCGTCGAATCAAATGCGAAATAGAGCGCAAACCAAAAGTATCAGTTCGTTATGAAAATTAGTTTTTACTTTTTATAAAGTTTTTATTTTCCAGAAAAGCGCTAACGCAATCTATACAGGCAGTTGCGGTTCCCGGCGCGAGTAGAGGCGGGTTGAGAGGGAGAATTGGAAGCGTCGGGGAGGGGGCTTATTTAGTATCGCACGCTGTGTACACTGTCGTCCGAGTTGTTGACGATCATAGCACATAGCGAAAGTAGTTGGTACTACATCGAAATCGATTCGAGGGATATTTAATTCCCCGGTAACTTGGATGCATTTCGACCCATTTCCCACTCCAATCTTCGGACGGCGGGTGAGGAATATTTTTTTCCAACATCGGAGGAAGCGAGAACCCAGTCCTTACCCTACCTCATAAGATTAATTCGTGAGAAAAAGGACATTTTGGCTAAATTTTCAGTATGTTACACAATATAAGCGCAAGTCAGAAAAAAATTGTGAACCCAAAAGTCAACGGTTCTCTGGGAAGTGGAAGGAGAATTCTCCGTCTATGAGCGATGTCACGGAAACTATAAAGGATCGCCTTGTGCAATGTTCATATGATATTTTCTGACCTGTGCGCGGCATAAAAGTGTCTGTGAACGGAGGGAAAATTGCCGTACGCGGCCGCGCAGCATCGAGGGAACATGGCGCGTGGTGCTGGGATAAACTTCTCTTCTCTGCCTAGCCCCTGCTTTAATAAGAGATATTGAGTTCCCGGTGTGGATGAGGAGAGGAATCTCTCCGCAGACGCTCCCTGGCGCCTTCAATTCCAGGGCTTGCGCTCCTACTCCCCTTCTCGCAATGGTAGTCACCGTTATCTCTTGCCCCCGAATCTCTGTTGCTTTCGCTGCGCCCAGCGAGTTGCCTCCGCGAACAGTGGGCGTGGTGCGGAGGGAGTTCCGTTTGGAAAAATCGGTCTCCTTGTTTGTTTGAACTGTAGTGGTGCCTGGGTGAGTTCACGCACCCCTGCGCTATATTCTCGGGTTCTCCACAGCGAAAACAAGTGAGCGTTGGCCGAGATCGACATTCAAGGGCGAAGTGCCCCATCCTCCCTCATGAGTAGCACGTGACTTTTGCGCTCGGTCGTGGGTCTGTCATCCTTGGGGAGGGGTGGGAGTCCTCCACGTCCTCATTTTCTGCGCCGATAGCGCAGCAGCGCCGTGGTTCAGCCATCGCCCTCGTTCTATTCTTCCAGCGCGGCGACAGGTGGCATCTTCGTATGTGCGGGGATCTCTCAAAAGAACAAATTTCCATATTCTCTCTCAAAGGCCTATTAGATATTGTGCCAAAAGTAGCTCTCGAGTATATTATGGCTTATGGCGGCTTCTTGGGGGTTCCACCGACGCTTTGAAGGATATTCTGCTCAAGAAGACGAAGTCAGGAAGCATATTCTCGCAATCGATGAATTCTTAGAGCTACGGAATGCAGTTCCTTCATCTGAAAACGCTCTAGATGCCTTCCCTCGACATCTTCCACATGCATCTTACCTGTAGCGTCTGCATTGCCCTAACAAATAGTTGAGCATTACCTTTCCATTTCAACTTGATAATGGCGACTTTTTTGAAGAGCGTCCCTGGATATCTGCAATGATGCCGATCAATCCCACTACTGCCATGAAATCATAAGGCATGAGAACATTTTGCTGTCAGCACCTGATGTTCATCGAGGATCAGGACCTCAGGGTTATTTACCTGGGGGCGTTGAAAGATAATGATTGCAGACTTTCTAGGATACTCTTTATTAGTCCTGAAGGGTTATGCACAATTAAAAAAGGATTAACATTAATATAGTTACACAAGGGTTGGGCAGCCAACTTAGCATTCCAATAGGTGGGCTCCTCATGGTCTCTGCTTCTTCCCAAAGCATTGCCTTCTTGTTCCTCAATCGCGCACATCTTTTGCAGTGCTTCCTCCTCGACCACACTCGACTCATTCTGGCTTTTCCATACCCCTTTTGTATCACAATTTTAGGGCAAAAATTGCCACTATGGAAATGTGTTGGGATGGATGGTGATTCAGACTGTCACTCAGGTTAGGTGTGGAGAATGAGGTGGGGACCCTTCCACCAGATGGGAAAGGGGTGTGGATGACCCATCAACCGCCCAAGATAACTTTCAAATTATTGGGGGTTGCATCGGCGATGAATTCTCTACTTTTTCCAGAGTGTAGCAACTTTGTGTTGATTCACAGGTCCATAAATCACTTCCTTGGCTGCCTGCACCCAATCTAAGTGCATTACTCATTCCCAGCAGAATATTTCAATCTGCTTCATTACAGTATTGAAACAAAATAGGGGCCCTGCCCCTACGGATTATGCATGTCAACTCTGCCTTCTACTCACTCCAGAGACGTCAGCATTGTGCACCTCACATTTATTTTCATTAAGCAGAAAATTATTTTTCAAACCTGCTCTTATCAAGACATTTTTTTGTTCAAAAAGTTTTTTCTCTAATGCGGCATTTCCGAAATATAAATTTTCAAATATTTTTAACGGACGCCATTTTGTTTCAAGATCAAAATGAAAATAGGTAGTTGAAAATAATTTTCCTGGGATCTTCTTGCTGGTAGAAACAAAATTTTGTTTACTGCATTTCTCAACAATAAATAGTTCCTGAGATACAGAGGGGGAAAGCTGGACAGACATACTTGAGAAATAATATACAGGCACTCCCTGGGTTATGTAAGCCTCAACTTATGTAAACTTGCACTTACATCAGCTGTCCCATAAATTACTAAAAATATTTTGTTATGTGTACGATAAATTTTATGTTAGCGGTTTTCGTAAGCAAGTGGGAACTAAATATGTGGATGGAGGAATAATGCAAGGCATGAATTGTAATGTGCTAGCCCCACTATGCTATCCAGTCACTGTTGCCAATCTAGTGAATTTTTAGCTAGATCTAGCCAATTTGGGTTTGAACTAGTGCCTAAAAAAAGGCCAGTAACTACCTACGAATCTAGTGAATCAATTTAACAGTCTATGTAATTCTAGTGGCTGGCTATAATTGCAGCATATATCTGCACTCATACGAATACAAAAATAAATGACATTATAATATTAACCTAGTAACAGTAAATGCTGTTATTTCATTTTCATCTGATGCTATACAACAACACATGTCTACAAGTAGCAGCAATAATTCCTCTAGCTAAAACATGATTTATATATTGGTCTTTCAATTATTCTTCAGGAGAAAATACAACTGTTAGTTTTTCATTATACTACGTGTAATTTCCACACTTCTGTTGTAATGTATATTATCCATAGTAATTTTAGACACAAATTTTGGGTTATGTAACCGGTGCCGGAATGCATTCCTTACGTAACACGGGGAGTGTCTGTATATAGCAGGGGTGGCCAAACATACTTACCCTTGGTCAAATCCTGCAAAAGTAGGATTTTTTCCAAGGTTGCCCAGCCCCCTGTTAGGGTGGTTTGTGGAGACCACGCGAAGTCAGCATTCCGTCCTTCAGAAGGGACATTATGCCGTTGGCCCCTTGGTGCTCTTCCTGTGTGTTAGGTGTGGAAGGAACTATGACTATAATAATCCAAAAATACACACATTACTTACCCTTGGAGCCACATACGGTAATCTTGAGAAGTTTGAGAGCCACATGATATACATACTGTGCTCATAAATTTACAAACCGCAAAATAAAACCTGTATCCAAAGCAATTCAGTTATAAGGCATGTAATTTAGGTATCCCCAGTGCATTTCAACATTATGTTCTGTAGTGAAAACATTGATATGCCTCTGAGTTAAAATTTAAAAGTTAAAAGAGCTGCATGTGCCTCGAGAGCTGCAATTTGTCCACCCCTGTAATATATGGGATACTATGTGCCTATTTCATTTTGTGTATTATTTTATTTGGAACATTTCTTTACCAAGATTATTATTTGTAAAAGTTGGTCATTAGTTAGGAACTGCTATTATTTGAATTTTAAAAATAAGCTCTATACTCTGCTGCTTCCTCTCATAGTGCTAATGTGTCCTTTGCTGATGCTTCATTCCAAATGAGGTGCTTATTTCTCAGTGAGGAAGACCAGAGGCATTAAGAATAGTGCTAGAGGGAGGAAGACTGCAAGGAGCATGGGAGAGATTTCGAGATAGGAAGACTTTGACTGCAGACAAAGCAAGCAAATCACAGAGATAATAATCCTATTTCATTGTGGCTTTTGACGATAGCATTACACTCTTGCCAGACTTGCTTAGGATTATCAAGAAACAGGAAACTTGACATAGATCAAGCTTACAGATTTCCTCCAAAAACCTAATTCTTTCATAGAGTATACTTAAATAAAAAAAATACTAGTTGATATACTCAGCATTGCCTGAGGTATCATGCATAAATTTTAGCCTGCTTTCCAGAATGGAAATAGGCTTATAGTTTTGTCGTTGTGTCTGTCTGTCTGTCCATCCCCCCTATTAACTTTTGAACCAATAGACCTCTATTAATGAAACTTGGTGAAAATCTCTTGCTACATGGGCTGAGCTACTGAGGATAGTTTTTGTTGTGAAGTTTGAAGTCCCGTGTTCGATTCCAGGAACTATCCTTCCCATTTGATTTACATGAGAAATCTGAAATCTCTCGTGCAAGGTAATTTTCTCTTGCATCTTGGAATTGTAATATTGGTGTTGGATTTGAACTATTCTCTGAGGAAAGGAATGGAGATTCTAATTTCTATTGTAGAATTTTGCTTATCGATTATATTTCTTAGAATTTTGCATAAATACTGGCGATTTTGCAGTCTTTATCACTCATTACGAGTGTGTTGCCATAGCAGCAACTATTGTTGGACTCAGATTCGGTATATTCTAATATGTACACATGTTATTTTTGCCTCACCTATATGCATGATTAATTTAATATTCCGTTCGAATGTATTTGTAGTATTTTATAATGCTAAATTATGAAATTTGGGATCACAAAGAGCTACATATCCACAATGACTTTAAAGCTATTGAAGCCAATATAAGTAGTATTAAATAAATGATTAAATGGAAAGTAGGCATCATAAGTTCCATTTGGATCATCTGGTTTTCATTTAATTTAATTGAATTTATTGATCTGTCATCTTAAAGTTGGTTTTGTCTTTGTTCTGCTGCTCAGTATGTTGACATTATTTTAGATCTTGATTTCTTTTCAGTTAAACAGTCTTTTTATTTCAGGCAATAGGACTTGTTTTTTTATATCTAGGGTATGAAAAACTTTTGATCACTTTATGACATGAATCTTCTGATTTTAATAAGCTAATAAAGTGTTTAACTTATAATCTAATTTTTTTTACCTGCCATAAAAAAATCTAAAATTAATATATTTTCTAAGTCTTTTTATTCAAGGCATTATAATTGTTGATTTTTTTGTCTCTAGGGTATTAAAAACTTTTGATCACTTTATGACTTGAATCTTTAAATTTTAACTTACTAAAATTGTACTTGGGCCCTTGAAATGGGATGCTAACATGCATATTTCTCTCCTTTTGGTTATTAGAGAATGTCGTGTCAAGTTTCATCATTGTAGCCCTTTCAAGTTTTTAGATTAACACATTCAGTGCTGGTGACTTCATATGAAGTCATTGGTCTAGGGATGCCTTTTACCTTTAGTTTGGGTGCTAGCACGCTTGGGGTGACCTTTTTTTCACTGTGACGCTCTTAGTTGTTTCCTAACAATTGCAGAGGAAGCAGCTGTTTGATTGCCAGCCGATTTTTTGGATATCGTATATAACTATGATAATTATAGCCCCTTAACGTCTATACTAGCAAAAATTAGAAAAAAATACCCCATCACTGGGAATGGCAAACAAATCTGTGCCCGCATGGAATGTGTTAACAGACAGAGGTGTCTTTAAGAGTATTAAATATATTTATCGTTTATCTTCTCAGGTTTCTTCTTAAGTCAGAAGATTGTAAACAATCTCAGGTTTATTAAGATCTAAATGTAGGCAACCCTCAACACAATCTCCAGTTTATGAAGATCTAAAAGTTGGCAACCCTACATATGATAGATGTGAAGTGTCATCGTTCTTTTCTGACACACTGTCAAAACGCACTTAATATATAGATTCCAAATCAATTTCTACTACTAATAAAACACTTCAAAAAAAGAAAATAGCCTAAATACTCTCAAACATATCCACACATTAATCTATAAAAAAAGCCTAAACATATTCAATGTATACATAAATTATTGGCTCACAGATTTCATAAGCTTAAGAAAAACATTGGCTTTCCAAACTTTTTCTGCACCTTTACCAAATATTTACAGAACGCATCGTCAAAATTAACAGATTCAATGGGGGACTGTTAAAATATTTCATTATATTTTTTTTAAATTCTTTGTAATTGACTTAATTACTCCCTGTGAATATTTTTTTTATTAAATCGTCTTCATTATACAAAAAATGTTTAAAATAACTCTTTTAAATAACCCGCAAAAACAGCATCCTGGTTGGAGAGAGAGTATTAAGGGGTACGTGACGTCAATGCATGCCTTACAACGCTTACGACCGTACTGAAAGCATGCAGTTTTGATACTTCGTCCTGTTGCTTTTCCTGATATCATAGCTAAAATGGAGAATATGGAAGTTTAAAAGGGTTATAAGTATTGTCTGGTGCCTCAGTGCTTAAATACAATGATTGAAACCCCGAGAAAATTGTTCTTCACACTACTGAGCTCCTTGGGAAGAAATAAGAAGCGGATAGAGAATATTGTGGTTGAAAGCCATGAGGAGATACGCATCTGATATATCGGAACGTACCACCGCATTTGTCTGCAAAGATCATTTTAATGTAAGTACTAGTTATATGTATGTAATTTTATTGCTTCGTATTTTAGTTTATGACTTATGTCGGCATTACATTGACATGATGCATATATTTCTGGAGAACGATGTTGAAAGAGTAAATTATATTTTTATGTTTCAAAGATTAGCATATATATTTTAACAAAACCTCCATAATGTAATATACGTATTCTAAATACGTAAGATAAAACTTACGGAAATCGTTGGGCTATGGGTTTATTAAGCAAATAATTGCTGTTATTTAAGTACCAAGTTTTAAGCAAATACTTTTACAAATGTTACATATTAAGTTAGTTCTGTAATTTAAATATTTTAATAAATTTGTTCACATAATATCCACGACACCATGGTATTTTGAAGGACCATGTTTTGATAAACAAGGGCAGTCATGACACTCCACAGATGTGACTAAATCTTCTTCTTCATCTTCAACTACACTCACTTCATAACCTCTTTATCTTATTGTGTTCAGGGCAAATCTTGCCTTTAATAAAACAAATTTTTCCTTCTCGCTTCAGTTTAACAGATCCAACAGCATTACTAACATAGTCTTTCCTCATTGACCTCAAAGGGAGAAAAAAGCCATAAAAGCAACGATGAAATTCGCGATATATGCAAAAGAGATATGCAGTTCTTACAAACACTTCAACAACTTTTCTTTTCACAAGTATAGGTAATAACTAAGGCAGATAGACACTTAAAACAACAAACTTCACCACATTTCCTATAGACAAGACACGAAAACTAAGTTTATTCACATTCATTTTGTATATTGGCAGTATTTGACCTGTGATTCTGTAAAGGCAGACGATGGTGATTATTCACCTAAACCGGCCGTGTTTTACTACATATATTTTGTGGAAATTAGTGAAAGTTTAATATAAATATAAAATAATATCTAGTAGTGTTCATGTTATTTTATTGTGGAATTCCATATGAAATCTCGGCCTTATACTTATCTAACTATATTTTGCTTACTAGATACTAGGACAGTATGGGAAATAATACAAATAAATATTCTATAACATTAGTTAAAACTAGAGTTGTTTTATTCATTTAATATGGGAAAGCTGTTTTAAGACGTCAATCTATCTTTTACGTCTTCTGCATTTCAGTCGAAATAATAGTACTATTACAATTACTGAAAATAAAAGTGCTACATCGAACTTGTTTTATCAATTAAATGTAATACAAACCTATACACCTTCACTCCATGCATTTCAACATCTGAATGTTGCACCCTACGACTTCCAATGCACTATAAAAGCATGTACGAATCGACACAAGACCCTTCAGATGCCATTTTGCAAAACACAAAGCGAAATAAATGCAGGATGGTGCAGTACTTCTACCATTATTTCTTCTAAGATGGCGGATAGAGGAAAACAAAAGATTTATGTTATATTATTTATGATTTTAGCTACTACTTCTATATCGCTACAATGGCTTCTAGGACGGCTAGGATGCTCATGGGATGAGCTGACGTCACTAACACTTGGCAAACTTTGGCTACCTATCAGATGTGATCGGGTTTGGCATTAACTTGTCCATTTTAAATTGCTTTTTTATAAATATCTTAAAAATTTAACGAAAAAATTTATATTTGCCTATAACAGTAGCCATACAATCATCATCATAGGTAGTCTGTCCGTAGACAGATCCGTGATTATTCTTGGTTAAACCTGGTTCTCCATACACTCCTATTTTCCGCTGTCCTCTTCATATCTTGATAACTCTCTTTCCCTTTCAAATCATCTATCAGCTGAAACCTTTTCCTACCTCTTTCCCTTTTTCCATCTAGTTTTCCTTCTAACACGTCTTTAATCATGCTCTCTCTCCTCAGGTAATGTCCAACCCAGTTTGCCTTCCTCTTTCTGATAGTCTGTATAATCATTCGCTTCTCTCCTATTCTTCATAGCACTTCATCGTTTTTCATCCTATCTGTTCATTTTATCTTCAACATTCTCCTCCAAGTCCACATTTCAAAGCTTTCCAAGTATTTGTTGTCATTTTTCCTTAGCGTCCATGTTTCTGCCCCATACAATGCTATACTCCATACGTAGCATTTTATCAACTTCTTGCGGATATCTTCCCTTATATTCCCTGTAAGTAGGTGTTTCTTACTTCTGAAAGCCACTTTTGCTTTTCCTATTCTAGTTCTGATCTCATCCGTACATTTTGCTTCTCGTGTTATGATGCTTCCAAGGTATTTATATTCTGAAACTTGTTCTAAAGGCTTTCCCCCAATATGTATGTTCAGATTCTCTTCTTTACCTGATATTCGAACGACCTTGGATTTTTCTGTATTTATTTCCATACCGTATGTTCTTTCCGTTATCACTAGTCTATTTATCATTTTTTGTAGCTCCTCTTCCTTTCTTGCTAGAAGTACTTGATCATCTGCGTATTTTACTGTTCTTATAATCCTTCCTCCAATTTTGAAATCTCCTGTGCCTTCTAAAGCTTCTTGCATTAGACTTTCTCCATATATATTGAATAGGGTTGGCAATAGGCAGCAGCCTTGTCTTACTCCTCTACCGATATTTATTCCGCAGGTGTCCACATTCTCAAACCTGACCTTTACAACTTCATTCACATATAGATTCCTAATCAGTCTCCTGTCTTTCCAGTCTACACCTATATCCTTTAATATCTTCATCAACTTTACCCAATTTACTCTATCCATACAATACAACTTCATAAAATTTTCGGTAATTCCCAATATATGACAGTCCCCCATTGTATTTTTTTTTCAAAATCGTGGCTAGCTATACAAAATACACCAATGTCTTTATTACAAAAATACATTTGCAGCTGTATTTGGGCAAAATATTTGGAAGCAATTTTGTTGTTTTTTAAATATAATTAAAAGTGGCCTTTTCTGAATTAGGACATTTTATTTCAGTTACATATTTGTTGTTTATGCCATCTGGTGAAGCCTCCAGCACTGGATGTTTATAATTTAGAATAAGACCACAATTATTTATTTTCATCCCTACCTCTATTTCTGATTGCTTCAAGACCTCTTCTAAGGCTAAACCTCTTGTCATACTACTGGTTTGAACTGCTTTATAGCCTAGAATGCTATGTAATAAAGAGCCATCTATTTTTTTACTTTTTCATATATGTAGTATATTGAGAAAGTGTTGTCAATTTCAACTTCAAGGTTTTGATGGAAATACACATTTTAGGTGTCCCTGAGTCCATAAAAGTGGTTTTCGTCATGCAATCTGTCTGTTCTAGGGCCCAAACACGTATATAAAATCAAATGATATCTCATATTTATGCAAATTAGCATCTTTTGCAGACCCTTTTTTTTGATAAAAATGATATTGCACAAAAATAAAGGGTAGTTTATTCTTGGCGATTTTTAGAAAAATTTGATTTACTCAAAAATGGCTCCAGGAAAATTAAAAAAAAATCAATCCAGTTGTAGAGCCTGATGTCACAAATAATACTGCATAAGCCATATGACTCTAGAAATCGCTACCTTACCTACTAAGCCTTATGACATAACATCTCTGCCATGATCCATTCACAATCTTACTACAGCTTCATGGTTAAACTAAATCAAATGATATCTCATATTTGTGGATAATATCATTCATAAAAGACATTCTGAAGAGATGAACAATATTGTGCAACAATTAAGGGTACTTTATTCTTGGATATTTTGAAACAATTCGATTTACTCAAAAATGGCTCTAAGGATTTTGATTAAAATCCATCCAATTGTACAGCCTGATATCACAAATAATACTAATTAAGCCATATGTTCCAAAAAAATACTATATATCGTCCAGTGGCATTATTTCTGTACAAGACACTCGGTGCACTTGTCAGAGTGGAGGGGAAACTTGGGGATTCCCTAGTCTAAAATTCCGTACTTCTCTGTTAACACCACGTGCTTATTAGTGAGAGGTATTAGATGTGAAGTGTTGATGATGTCAGTCACTTTGGTTCTGTTGCTATGCATTTTTAACATAATTGGCAGTGAATTGCCAAGCACACAGTTAATTTTGGGGCAAAGGGTAGAGTGAGATCAAACGTATATACGTATATGAGAAAGTTTGTGCAATGTATATTGCGCCATTTATTTACATTTAATAGCCTCATATTTTTTAAAGTTCAAACCAAAGTTTTGAATTTGATCGATCCAATAATTCATTGGACTTGAAGGAACTTTTTGCAAATGAAAAAAACTCCATCACAGTCCCAGTTTGTACATCTAGTTTTGAAGTTCAGCATTAAATTATGCATCAACAAGGACAACACCTCATGCTCAAAACATGTTAATATCAACATATTTGCTATTTTTCTTTTTTTTTTGCCTCACTAACATATTTGCTGAAGCATTCTTCTATAGGAAAATTCTCATATGCTATATTTGATGTGCTCATTTCTGCTAATTTTATCAAGCTTTTACCTCCAGTGATCGCAGATAATTTTCATTTTTTCCAATATGACCTTATTGAAGTATTCAATGGCTCTTCACCTCTACGATTACACCAAAATAGAAAAGCTATGAAATGCTTGCAACCATCTATAAATAATTTATATATTTAGTATCTTTGTTGCAAATAAAGAAACTATCAAGTTAAAAGTTTTTCTGATAAACAAAACTTGCCTTGTGTTGCAACACAGCTTTTGCATTTCACCATTTTGATAGCATCTTCTTCCTCATTGACTTTAATAAGAATGGCATAAGGCTGAAGTCGGAGCTTATGGTTGGGTGTTATTTTGTCTCTAACCTCACAAATACCATTGGTCCTTTTCAACTGAACTCTACCAATATCAGAATCACCATACGTTTCTCGTGCAGATCTAAAAAAAGTCCTTCCAAAATTAAACCTAATATACTTAATAGATACCAGAATTTTGTAATACATAGATTGTTATGTTGTCTGTGATATTATAATAAGGATGATAGTAGTATTGTACATTAGCCACTGTTCCTACCAAAGTAATAAATAAACTAATTGGTATATCTTTACTTACTTCGTGAGTTTTGTATTCCAGAATTCAGGACTCACAAATTCTTCATTGCTGCTTAAATATTTCACTATCATAATGGAGTCAATGAATGGCAAATTGTCTGATTTGGCTTCCACATAATCCCTGTCCATCTTTAAGATATTACTAAACACATTACTACTTACTAATTATCGATATATTTCTATAAACCTATTTGTATTAAATTCACTACTATAAATGTCCTAAACTATAAGCAATCTAAACTAAACTACTAAAAAAATAAACGAGAGTTGAAAGCCAAAAATCAGTTTACATGCTGCATGCTACATAAGAGTGATGCAAAACCTACCCTGCGGTGGGTGACTACTGACATCACATAAAATCAACAAGTTGAAATTGATTGGTCGATACTAAAAATTTTTTAAAAATTAATAAAATATATATAAACTTTAATTTTTGGTTCTTTTTTCATGCCATCATGTCTTTTATGATTCTGTCACAGCAGGAGTTGAGAGATATTAAAATTTTATGAAACTACCTCATTGTGGCTATCATATTTCCTTTCTTGTTTCCCATTAACTCCTTCACTTTTCCGTACAATAAGTCTATTCTTCCTTGTCTCTGCAGCTTCTAAAAATCCTCACTTTGTCTTTTCTACCACTACTCTCTCATTTTCCCCCAATCTTATTCTTAAACTCACTATTCATTCTTCTTCCATATTCTATATTAACCTATTTCATCTTCTTCTCTCTTCATCTTTTCAATCATCTCCTCTGTTACCCATGGCTTCCTTACTTTCTTTGAGGTAATTTCTCCATTGTTTTATTCACACTTTCTACTATACACATTTTCATATTCCCCTAGTTGTCCTCAACTGATGTATGCCTACCTGCATTTTCTAAGGCTTATGTAACAGCCTATTGATAATCTTTCCTCTTTCTTCTAAATCCCATTTCTGTATCCTATTGATTTGTTCTAGTTTTTTTAAGGTCAAACAAGACCTCATGACCACCTAGTTGTGATCAGAGTCTGTGTCAGCCTCCAAAAAACTATGTGAGTTCAATACACTATTCCTAAACCTTAGTCTGACCATAATATAATCAGTCTGATACCTCTGTGTGTCTCCCGAACAAGTGTATCTTTCCCTGTTGTGTTGCTTAAACCATTTTGTATTTGTAACTATCAATTTGTTTCTTTTACAAAAATCTATCATTTTCTGTCCTCTTTTATAGGCCAAAATCTCTAACCTCGCTACCTTCTTTGCCTCACTACAGCATTCTAATCCCCAAAGGCTACCAAGTTCTTTTTCAACTTTGCTTCTCTCATAACTTCCTCAAGTTGGTCATACAGATCATCTAATTCATCCTCACTGTGATCACTCATTGGCGTATATACGTGTACAATCACTAAATTTACTGGTTCTGCCTTGACTTCCACTAACATTAAACAGTCACTTATCTTCTGGGTGTAAATGACTTTTTGCCCTTCTTTCTTGTCTAAAACTATTGCTACTTCCCTCTGGCTGGTCTTTCCACCTATATATATTACCCTGAAATCATCATTCCAGAAATCTTCATCTTCTTTCGACCTAACTTTGCACAAATCTAAGACATTTATCTTACCTTTTTTCATTTCTAGCTCTATATATTCTAATTTGCCTTTCTTAAGCATCGTCCTGATATTCCAAGTTCCTATCCTGATTTCTGAAGTCCTCTTCTTCAAAATCTTTTTTTTCATCATACTGTTGACATGAGCTATGTAAGGATTTTGTGGGATGACTGCTGAGACAGCCTTACTTCAGTCACTGTCAGATGTGACACCAGCTCTGATGGGCATGGTCCTGTAAATATCGCAAATCAAATTATTATTTAGCTGTAGCATATTGAGTGGGATATTAGTTGAGGTGGCCTTCTTCAACAGTGTTTTTAACATGACATCATCACTTAATTAGGCTGCCCCACTGGGTACAGACACATTTTGCACCTGCCTCACTGAGGTACAAACACTCTGTGGACTACTCTATTGACCTAACTGGCCTGGATGACCATACCCAGAGCAAATGCTTCAGTCAGTGTAGCTTTCAAGGTTTACAGAGCACTCAGTCCCTTCTACCGCTTCAAGGTTGTAATCCAAAGAAGGTCTGTAGAGAATATTATCTATATATTAAAAAGACAAGATTTTTCCCAGTCATATATCTAGAGATTGATTTTTTTCGGGAATTATTTATTGAAGCTCTAATCATCTATATGAGACAAAAATTATCAAAACTTTCAAAAGTTCAGTAGGAGCTTTGTAATCCTTATATAATAATTCTCGATTGTCCGTCTGTCTGTCCCAGTAGTTTTGGCCATTTTGCAATGGAATTAAGAGACTTTCACAATCGTTAATCCCCCATGAGGTGGTCCCTAGAAAAATCAAACATCCCGAAAAAAGTCCCGGATTCGACTCCGGGAGACGATTATATTTTCCCATAAGTTTACACGGGATTTTCGATTTTTCAAGGTGTAAGTCATTAAAATATGTAAATATGGACCGAATTTCACCGTTTTTATTTTATTCGATGGCCAAATACTATAAAATACCTTATTCTTGCGATGTTTAGATGTTACACGAAAGAATTTGTCAGAAACACGCATTTCTTTGCGAAATTTTATAACTTTTTCGTACTCTTTCCGGGTGTTGTCAAGGCGGCCCACATTGTTGCCTCCGATTGAATTAGCGTCTATTAAGCCTTCAAATAGACGAAATAATTGCGTTATTCGCTTCGCGAGTTTTACGAAA
Organism: Tanypteryx hageni; assembly: GCA_028673005.1. Classification (NCBI taxonomy): domain Eukaryota; kingdom Metazoa; phylum Arthropoda; class Insecta; order Odonata; family Petaluridae; genus Tanypteryx; species Tanypteryx hageni. The sequence goes on along the minus strand of CM054113.1, from coordinate 74,812,359 downwards.
CATCGAAATTATTGTTGTAGCAACGTCAAACGTAATAGATAGCAACGTAAATAATTTCAGATAACCTATAAAGCTCATTTGTATTTAAAGTATCAACCTTTAACCCTTTGCACTCATATTTTTTCATATGGTGATTCCCAGCCAGCTCAGGTTTTTTTTTTTCATTTTAACTTCTCTTATTTTCTTCTTCTAAACTGTTGGAATCCGAGGTGTAGATGGTCGTTTCTACACAAGAAATATTGTTTATAAAGAAATACTACGAGATTTTTTGGAACATATTATATGACTCTGTAAAATCTTTTTCGAATATTTCTGTTTTTATTTTAATTTTACTAACTACTTCTTACTATCGGAATTACCCGTTGCATATATCAACAGTAAAGTCTGTGTGTGTCTATATATAAGTTTTTAACGCACACACCCCTCAGAAGTTAAATTTAAATCACACTACTAAGTCCCGTTGATGTTCAATTGGTAATTCCTCTAGTCTTAGATAAACTAGTGTAACTGCCAGTCAAAAATGATGGATATGTACTTCAAGCTAAATGGCAAGCAGCTTAAAATTTTAAAATGGCATTTCCAAGATATTCCAGGATGAAAAACATGACAAAATAACTTTTACAATACCACAATTTTAATTTTAAAATCTCACGATCTAGGTGATGATGTTGCTAAGCATTGATATTTCTAAAATAAAATTGTGGTATTGTAAATGTTAATTTTGTCGTGTTTTTTACCACCAAGTGTAGGTCCATACAGTCAAGTTTTAATTCCTGAATGTTTCATCAAAAAAGAAAGGAAAGTTTTTGAGTTAACAGCATCTTTCCTTTTCTTCTGTTTAACTCGGTATACATGAAGGGAAGGCTCTTACATTGCCTTCCTATGAAGGGAAGGCTCTTACATTGCCTTCCTATGAAGGAAAGGCTTCTACATTGCCTTCCTATGAAGGCTCTTATAATGCATTCATATGAAGAGAAGGCTCTATATTCTATATATTTGGAAGCTCTCTTCTAAGATCCTTCATCTTATATTGCCTTCCTATGAAGGCTCTAATATATTGCCTTGCCATTAATAGGTAGTTAATTTGAAAATTAAAAAACCAATAGATTATCATTCACTTATTGCTCTTTAATAATGCACAGTACAATTGTTACATTACATGACTGCCCTTTTTTTAATTGTAAGAGAGTAAGTTAAAGCAAATGTTCTACTTCTTGGCTATCACAAAAGACTTCATTACACACTGACTTCCTAATGCAGCTGATTTCCTGAAACAGTAAAAAAGGATGTCTTATTTTAACTTTCTTTTCATGATAAAGGATAGCTGAAAACCAAGCAATGCATAGATTTAGAAGGCATTTAAATATGAAAACATAAATAATAAAATAGAGACAAGAACAAATAAAAAGAATATATAGTTTGTTATGTAAGAGTCTCCTTATATAATAAAATGAATTGCGTTTTTGTCAGACACTTTTCTTAAGCCTCACTCCTCCTTTTGAGAACGTGACTCCCTGGTTTGATGAAAAATGACATGCGAGTTTAAATGTTATAAGCTTCAGGCAAAAACAGCAGCAGCATGTCTTTTCGGTCCACCTCCCACAGAAAAAAGTTATCCATGAATGAAGAAAACAAGGAAAAACAAGCTGATGGGATAAGAGAAACAGTCTCCATAAGGTTGGTCTTAAATGGCCACAACTAGAGGAGGAAGTGATGGATAGTAAGAACAGAAGTTAGGTATCGATCAAAATCGTTACGCGGCAAAAAAAGTTGCAAAAAAAATGGAGTAGTTGAGCATTATTACATATTCATTTCATTAATTATTTAACCCATTATATTAAAAAATCATCTTGCACTTAAGTTTAAGTAAGTACTATCGGTAAAAGGTATCCATACGTGCAATGTGTGCAATAGGGTGTTCCAACTCTGAAATTTTTTTTAAAGAATTATTCTCCTCCCACCCTATATACAAAAACATTGTTTGCGATGTTTTGTCACAATTTGGTAATATTTAGGGGTGGACCAGGGCCACAAATATTTTTAAAATCCTAGGAAAAATATTCTATAAAGGGTCTATTTATTTCAGCAGCTAGGAAAGAGAATCTTTTCAAAATCTGCACGCATGTAGTATGTACATGGTAAGGACTATTGAGTGTGCAAGCAATAGGGCGCACCTCTCAAGCATTCTCAAGAAAATCAACCAACAATATTGGCACGCTAAATTTATACAGGCGAAGTTTCCATTTTGAAACCACCACGGTGAAATGGCTAGTGTTCTGGTCTTGTAACAGAGTTTGCTGGTTCAAGTCTCCATTTTTCTTGCAGCCGTGATATTGTTTTAACATTAACAATAAATAATGGAAAATTACGTGCATTTTGTATAAAATGTGTTCAATTTATTTACAAATTCATTTGTTAATATTAAGTACGTGAAACTGTACATAAAGAAGGATGTGTTGAAGTTAAAAGATTTAAAAATTATAAAAAGAATGCGAAAAAGACAAATAAAAGTGAAAAATTAGAAAAACGCATTTAAAATACAAAAAATATATAAACGCACATAATTTTCCATTATTTATTTTTAATTTTGAAACAATATTATGGCTGCAAGAAAAATGGAAATGGGTCGACTCGAACCAGCGAACTCTCTGTTACAAGACCAGAATGCTAACCATTTCACCGTGGTGGCTTAGAAATGGAAACTTGATTTGCCCGTATAAGTTTAGCATGCCAATATTGTCAGTTGATTTTCTTGAGAATGCTTGAGAGGTGCACCCTATTGCTTGCACACTCAATAGTCCTTACCGTGTACTACATGCGTGCAGATTTTGCAAAGATTCGGTGACCTGAACGTGACCCTCCCCTTGTAAGACATTTTTATACCAATTTTGGAAATAGATCAATAAATTGAGAAAAAGTATTCATTTGCTTTGAATATTTTTTACATAAATTATTCTTGGTCAAACATTTTCCAATACAGGCAATAATACCATATTCTCATTAAAAATTATTAATGCAGAGAATTTAAGGAGAGTGTCTTACAGTTTCAAAGAAACAGTTACTCTTCCAAAGTATTCTTCTCCTCTTATTTTCCTGCATAGGTTGGGTTCTTGAAAGTCGAAGTGGCTTGCTTATAGATGGGATTCCCCTAATTGGAAGGAAAAAAAAACATTTTTATAGCATTTTATTGCTGTCATTCTATGGTAATTATCAATACTACTAGTCACTCATGCTTGATCAAAGATAATAATACATCTGCTGCTAGAAGCAATTATCTTATATTTGATCCTTTTGAAATGAAGAGAGAAAGAAGACTATTCTTGGATAGATTTCTTCTAGAAATGTAAATGAAAGCCCAAAAGATTTTATGCCAGGCATTCTTTATAAATTGCAATTTTATGATTTTTGCATGAGTGGCACCATTTAATACAATCATCAGGGTTTACTGCTATCAAATGCTTGATTTCATTTTTTCAACGTCATCCAACATTGATAATAGGACTGCTGGTAGGTACCTGATATAGCTGTAAAATGGGGCCATTGTGGCAACATTGTATGTACTATTCAATAGAAGAATAACCTCAGGCAATGCAGAGATGCATATTTTTTGTTTTACGTAATATTTTATATTTACTACATGAATATAAAGTAATACCCCATTTAACGCTGCCCCATACATCGCTGATTCATTATAACACTCTTTGTTCTTCGACAGATGTTTTACTTTCTCCATACATTTTTGTGGGCGTTCTTAACTCAAGATGAACTATATATAACTTCCAAAATTATATTTAAAGTATATATATATATATATATAGTATAAAAGTCCATCAATATGACAGGATGGAATACATTATTTATAATCTAACTTAAAATCTTGTAATGAGACAATACTAAGCTTGAATTTTGAACTAAATCAAGATTATCATATGAAAAGTTGTTGCAATGTTTGTATTATGTCAAGAAATACAGTATTTCATTTTCATTTTTACTGAAAGCACTGTACAAGAAGTATGGAAAATGTTTAGAAACCATTTACAATTTTTGTTTGTAAAAGTGCAATATAAGTTCACATTAAAAAATTGTATTTTAATATAAATGCTTCAATGTTTATTTAATATTAATTTGCAACTGTTTAATTTTCACTTTTGACAAACATTTCATTGAAAACAATGTCAAATATTATGTACACATGCATCCTAATTTTTAGAAAATTTTGAAAAAAAATGCAGCCTATGCATGGGTTTTTACCATAATTACACAATTCTGTGAAAATTAATTGATAATTTTCGCACAGGTCTAGGGCCATTTTTATGGCAAGTAGATAAATTTCTAATTCTTTCCTGATCATTCTCGTTGAATAAACTAATATCTGAAAATATTATTACTTAAAGTACTTGAGAAATTTGAAGTAGCCAAATATATATATTTCACAATAAATATGACGTATATGCAAATACTTTGAAAATATTGATGTTATATTATGTAAAATAATGACATGTTTGATAGTCCAATGCTGGTGCAGGGTCTGATGCACAAAACATGACAAAAAAGTGCCAAGGAATTCTATACATGCAACAACTGAGCTTTAGCTGCTACACAAAGCTGAAGTAAAATAGTGGGAGGGAAGGTACCGAGTGTGATAATGATGCAATGTTGGAATCTAGTTTTCAACAAAGAAACAAAAATCAAGTGGGTCACACAAACCCATGACAGTTCTGCCAGGTTAAACAGAGCATCTTAAGATATGCAGAAAACAAAGTCCTCAACTAGTAAAAAATTCACTTATACAACCTAGAATTTTCTAGAACTAGCACTTAAATAATACTTGTCTCAGGTATCTCCAATAGCCACAACAAGGTTATAAAAACCCAGATGCACATTTCAGCTACAATGTAGCCAAAATGTGCATCTGGTTTTTTTATAAATTTGTTGTGGCTATTGGAGATACCTGAGACAAGTACTTTTTAAGTGATTGTTCTAGAATTTTTTCAGTCATAAGACAAGCTTGATAATTCCATTGAACCAAGAATTTGACAGCATAAAAGTCAAAATGTTTCATTACATACCTGATCCCATTCGGGTGTTTGCCTTTCTTTCTCAAATTTTGCAAACTCTCTCCGATCATGTATTGAAGTGAGGAGCCTCCACAGCAACAACGTTGCCATTCCTATCAGTACTATAGCACCAATCAAACCAGCAACAATTCCTGCAAAAGAGAAAATTAGCAAAATTTAGTTTTAGGAAGAAAAATTTGAAAATATTAAGCTAGAAATGAAGAGAGGCAAGCTAAATATCTAATTACAGGAAAAACAAGGGACCAATAATTCATAACTTTGAATTAAACAGTTATGAATTATCCTATACATATTTAAATTTGGTGCCAAATCTTGAAGTTTCAAGCCCTTGTTCGCTAGCATTGTTATCATCGCCAAGCAAGTGTTGGACGGTTGAGTAGGTTAAATCACAAAACTTGATGCTGAATGTCAAGAACAGATTTAATGAACAAAAAGATATCTGCCTGAATACAAGCCAATGTTTTTTGTCAAAAAAAATCAGCCCTCAGCTTAAATGCGAATCTAAGAAAAATTTTGGGTTAGGGTTAAGTCCTGTAGTCACCCATTGATGGCAGCACATCTCTCATTTACATAGCATTCAAATGCTAGTACTATATTTTTCATAAAGTAAATATTTGACCTACAATGAATATTAATGAATATAATATTAAAAGGATAAAACAAATTTAAAACTTTAATTTAAATCAATTCCTTACCAAACATTTTGGCAACACCAAGTCCTTTGATGTTGATGATCGACAGAATTAATCAGTAATGCATCTCTGCATTGCTGTAGTCTGCATAATTTATAAAGCTGACGATATAGTAGTATTAGGTACATTGTTCAATAGCACGTTTCAATTTAAATGTTAAACTCTGCTTCAATGAGACCACTTGCAAGCCTGTCAAAACCAAGCCAAGTTTCCCATAACAATGCTGGCATGAGCTAATCCATCTCTTCATGCACCTCTTCCTCATCTTCATGGGACTCGAGCATCTGCAGCATTTCTTCCTCAGTCAACTCCTCCTGGGACGAGTTCAAAAGTTCTTCTATTTCTTCTTCTCCCATATCATTGAAGCCCTCATTGCCCACAGCTCTTGCCAGCTGCATAATCTCCCTCAACTTAGATGTTAGTGTAAAAAAATTGGGCATCGTTCACAGCTATGCACCATAATTTGTTCCATCCTGCATTTAAAGTTGATAGGCTCGCTTCATACCATGATACTTTGATGTCTGCAATTGCATGAGCAATGTATAACTCACACCAGAAGTCTGGGAGGCCACTCTTGGAATTCTCTTCCAATGCCTTAAGAAGTTTCCTCATGGTCCTTCTGGTGTAGTAACACTTGAAGGTTTAATAACTCCCTGGTCTAGAGATTGGAGTATGGAAGTTATTTAGGGTGACATAAACACAACCTGCACATCTGGGTTTACACTTGGAAAAATTACAGGAGGATAACAAGGAGCATTATCAAGAACAAGGAGAACCTTGAATGGAAGGTCCTTTTGTGCAAGATATTCTCTTGCCCAGAGCACAAAATAAGAGGTGAATCAATCTATGAACATGGCTGCCGTTACCCATACCTTCCTGTAAGACCGCCAAATAATGGGTAAAAAGGAATCATCCTTACCATTTAATGCCCTGGGGTTCTCTATACGATAAACCAGCAGAGGTTTACACTTAAAATCACCTGATGCATTGGCACAGGTCAGCCGGTCTTCAGCAGTTTTGAACCCAGGTGCCAATTTTTCCTGTTTACTGAATTAGGTTCTCGATGACATCCTTTTCCAAAATAATCCTGTCTCATCAGCAATGAATGCTTGGTGGGGGTGGTAATCATTCTCTTCAGTTATCCTTAAAACCTCTTTCTGGAACCGCCTTGCAGCACCGGAAAACTTGACATTGTGCAGATTGGAATGCTTTCGTAACTTGTCAAACCATCACTAAATTTACAGTCTTTTGAAGGCTCTCCTCCTTTCTCATAAACCATTTCGTAGGTTTGCTGCACGTTCTCCTGGATCACGGTGCCACTGAGTGCCACTCCCTTCTGTGTCTGCTCCTCAATCCAAGTGTTCTATAACCTGTCTTATTCTGCTGCACGGACCTATTACTCATATGTACTCCTTATGGAATCACTAGTAGCAGCAGCAGCCACAAGACTTGCTTCAATGGGTTCCTTGTTCTTTCGAATGGTGCGAATAGTCGATTCATTCACTCCATACTCTCGTGCCAAGTACCAAAACACCAAAATTTTGCACTGATACATTTCAAAGAATTGCTTTCCTCCTTATGAAGTCTGCCTTCCGCATGCATACAGCAACTAAGTGAAAATTTGAGGTGCTGGAGGCAGTGCACTAAATTAAAATGTTGCCAAGTTTTCAGATTTATATCTCGGATCCCTCTGCATTGCCTGAAAATGGACTGCCTTGCAAGAAAATTGATGTAAAAATGAAATGCACACAATACTGAAAATGTGCAGTGTGAATCTGCATTGCGTGAGGTTTTACTTTATGTTTATAAATTCATTTTCGTTCTTTTTACAGGTGCTACAGAAAGAGAATGTGTTCCAGGGCCGAAGAAATCACTTTACAAATAGATTTTTGCTTGATCCACAAATTCATTCTTGACGTGAAAGTTTGACTTTTTTCGTCATCCACGTGAATTTCCTTTAAATACGTTTCATGCATAAAAGGTATTAACGTTATAAAATTCTTTTACAATAATTCATTTTTATATCTTTATTGTATAATATTTATGTAAAAATACCTCACTGTTATGTAATTTGATGACTTTGTACTCTCGCAATGTGTGATATACGGTAATAAATTTGATTTCTTATATGCAATTCTTTCATTTAAGTCCATTTAATCTGTCCGTGCAATTTATATGTGATATGATTATAGTATTAAAACGGGAGGGAAAGGGGGCGAGGGACATTCTGTGATGACGTCACGCTAGCATTCGTTAACACGTAGTTCCAAATTTTCCTGTTGACCCATCGATTGTCACCTTCCATGGAAAACCTGGGAATCGTTTTATAGCATTAAGTTTCCGGTCTTTCCGTAGGGGTACTTGTCTTTGTAATTAAGCATCAAGTGTTTACAATAGTCACCGGTAGGTGGCATAGTGGTGGCAACTAAAAATGAAATTCTTAAACTATCTCTTAAACAATCCATTATATGGAAAAATGTTTCAAACAAAGTTTGTAAAAAATTAAATTTTCTACAAAATTTATTCCAATACTTTTTTGCATTAATCAAATATTAAAGCAAATATTTCAAAAAATGGATGTGACAAAAATAAATACCCACTTCCGGTTGACTGCTTTTTATCAGAAACTAATCAACTCTTGTTATTTTAACAAAAATGTGAAATATAAAATTTTGAGTTGACCTAATTAATAGTTCTTGAGTTAAGAGTACCCACAAAATTTCTATCACCCACTCACACACAGACTTTGAGAAAATAGTAAAACGTGTTCAGGGGACCTCAAAACATGTATTTCCGTTGAAATCTCAAATCAATTTTTTTCATGAAAACAATACTTTCCCCTATACTATGTATAGAGAAAGTAAAAACTGATGAAAAATTGAAGGTCATTGAGGACATTTTCTGAGAAAGCTGCCAAGTCTTAAGTAAAAAATTAATTTAAATTTCATATACTATTTGAATGTTCCATAAAGTAAAAATTGTTTTGAGTATATAAAAGTTGTGTAGTGTAATACTTTATGAATAAATATTCATTAATATTTCTTTTCCACACATTTGCCTCAATCTATATTTACTTTATGCAACATTCAATTATGTGAAGTTTATATTTATTGTTTACCTTTTAGTGCACATAAAAGTTGATTTCATTAATACAGTGGTACACTACTCCCCCGTTATCCGCGAATTCATGTATCCACGAGTTGGTTTTATCTCTCATTACCCAGTATTCGCGAGCAAGGTCTCGCATATCCGCAAATCTCTCCAACACGTTATTTTACGTAACCTCTTTAAGGACTGAATTTTTTATAAACATTTTGTTTAGTAGCGATTAATAAGTAAAATTTGATCGTTTAAGATTATTTATTGTTCACATAACAAATGATAAAACAAAAATTGTAAAAATAATTTTGACTTTTACAATTAAAATCGTTATTATTAAATTTAGTTTTCCATTTTCTTTTGATTGGCTGTTCGCTTTCACTATCATTATTTCAGACATTAGAAGGAGTAGAAACGCTTTTAGTAGTTAGAAAATTACTACACAATTCTTCTAAATCATATTCACTTCGACTGTAAGATCTTAATTTTTATAAATTCAAGAATTTCATAATCTTGCCATGTTCGACTTTTATTCAAACGTCCCATGATATTTACTACATATGCTGTGACTTGGCAATAAATATGTATTAGGAAACCTTTTTACTTTTGATAGCAGTATCTCTCAGATAAGCGGTAATCAGTATATACCTATAGTATCTGAGTCATATTCTTTTACAGTAGGTATATAATATAGTATTTAATATTTTAGTTTTCCTTTTAGAACTAAGAACGTAGGTAACAGTTCGTAGTTCTCAAAGGAAAGGTAAAAATAACGCAGATACGCAAGGCTATACAGGTAGCCCTCGATATGCGCCGATTCAGAATAACGTCGATTTTGAAACCAGGAGGTCAAAAAGTGAAAAAATATATTTGCTATTATTTAAAACGTTTTACAATTTTCTCGTACTGCTTCTTATACGAAATCGTAATTCTTACATCGCTGATTTTGAATAAAAATTATAAATACAATCATCTCTGCGAATTTGCTCTGAGATCGGTTAGTCGGTAAAAGCTGCTTGTAAAATGTAAACTTTTACATATGCGAGTTTGCTCTTATGCGATTTCATTCCCAGCGCTTTAACCTATCAAAGGACAAATTTAATTTCTGCGGAGGTCCCGAGGTTATTTTTATTACGCGACTTTCTATAGGTCGGCATCTTACATGAATGCAACTATCGCGTAATAGAGATCACTGTACACATCGATCACATGAAAGAATCCACTCAGACATAGATAAACTCACTGATGAGCTCTGGGAGATTGACCACGACTGGGAGCGGAGTGCAACATCGAAGACGATCGTTATGGCATCCATTTTGATAGAAAGAAAGAAGAAATCTCAACAGTCCACACTGCATGGTTTCTTTAAAGAACGTGGCGATCCTCAACCAGGGACTTCGTCGGAGAACGAACGCTGCTTCATTACGCCATTGCCGGTTGTAAGTGTACAAAATATATTTTTTAAATTCCCTTTATTATATTTACGTTATTTCAGAACTTTAAATGCAATGCCATTATATTACTCGTCAATGTTTGGGTGCCGGGAACACATGTCATCGACTTCTCATTGATTTACATTATAAAATCGTTTCAATTTACGCTGATTCCGATTACGCCGGTTCGTCCAGGAACGCATCCCCGTAAATCGAGGGCTACCTGTATTTCTTTTATCCCTAGTAAAATACGATGCTAATAGTAATAAGAATGTAATGTAATAAGATTTCTTTCATAAAAAATGGGCAAGTTCAATTATTCTTCTTTAATTACTGTATGAGGATCTCCAACCTTACTTGAGACAAACCGGAACGAATGTAACTGAGGAAATATTCTTCAAATTCATATAGGTAGGTGATATTATCTAGTACTATTACCAGTAAAAATAAGCCTAAATTGCACATTAAATTTGTTGAAATGACTTATTTTGTATGGTGACCCTATCCTAAGATATAATTTAAACATAAGGCCCAGTATCCGCCAATTTGGTATCAGCGACGTTTTTGCAGAACGCATCCCTCGCGGATATCGGGGGAGTAGTGTACTTCCACAAGTCGAACTTCAAGGGAAACAAAAAAATATTCGAGTTATAGAAAATTCGACTTATGGAAATATGTTTTTCTCATTTATGTTTTGTCCAGTAAAATTAATTCACTTCGAGTTATAGACGCTCGAGTTATGGAAGTTCCGCTCTATATTTAAATTTTCAACATAGTACATAATTCACACATACTAATCATATATGATGGGCAATTGAAACAAACTAACACTTAACGATCCGGTCTAAAAAAGCATGTATACTTACAGTGAACACTGTCGTGTAACCACAATTATAAGGAATCAATGGAAACAATTATGTTCTTTTGATCATCTCCAATAAAAACAGTATGAAACCTTTTATCTGGATTCCACTTGTTCGGAAATCCAATAACTGGCTATTTTCAAAACTAATGTATTTTTCCAAAATTTGTTAGGTGAAAGAAATTTAAATTTGGTGCCCCAATAGTAATTACCCAGCTCACCACCGTATCTTAATTATTTTTTAAAGTGCAACATTAGAACATAAATTACAACTGTAAATAATAATCACACAAAGAAAAAATTAGAAAAATTATTGTAACAAAATGATAAAAATTATAATGTATATTTTATTAGTTACAATATAAAAATAATTTTAAATATTAATTTCTCTAACAAGAAAAGATAGCTTTTAGAAGATGAAGAAAAGAGCTTCATATGAGAAAGATGAACTCCAATGAGTAATGTAACTATTGAAATGTAGACTGCTATTCATAAATTTTCATCCAATGAGTACAGAAATTAAAATTTCATTTGCCAAACAAAAAAATGGGAACTCTTTCCATATCTTACCAATAATGTAAGCTTTATGTGGACATTCCTTCTCTTCCTGTGCTCGGACATATACTATTCCATCATCACCATAACCATAGACATAAGCAAAGCGACAACTGTCATCATCATAATAAGGACACAAGTTTTCATCCTTCTTTTCATTAGCTGTAACATAAGAATTTTGCAACATCAGTTAAATTGGTTCCTGTATGACAAAATATTTTTTGAGCTCAATTTAATTATTCTATATCACAGTGTTTCAGCATTTACAATTAAATAAGCAGACATTTATTTTTTTTAATTAAAAACAATTTATAAGCTAAATAAATAACCATACATTAAAATGATGTTTCAGTACTGGTGACATGCATTATGTATTGAGTGATACCTAAGCTGTTGTGACTGGAGTTCCTGTTACTTGAAGTTAAGAAGTTGTATATAGTGTATAGGAAATGGTATCAAAAAGGCTATATTTTTGTATTAAGTAAACCCAATTTTTATTATGTAATTTGGGTATTATGCATTGAGTTGTGATGGGGGCCCGCTGCCACCGGGACCTGCTCCCAATTGTAGCGTTTATGTGAATAATAATAATAACAATTCCCAGATTATCTGCAGCAATCATCCACAGTACATTTTATCCTTAAAAACAAAAATAATGAGAAATTTGACTGCTAAGGATTTTCAAGAAGGAAAAGTGTGATTTTAAAAGAATGTATATTATAGGTATGCTTTTAGGAATAAAAACATTTTTTATTTCATCTCTCTATCATTATTCCAAGGAAATTTATCACAAAATAACAACAGTAACTCATTTCAGAGCATTTAAATGCCAAAAAAATCTGGCTGGCTGCCCAGAATAGGGCATTTAAATTCTGCCATTTAAAGGTTAATGAGCTACTATATGAAATTATACTCTAATTAAAATATACCTCTCAAATATCAAGGAAAGCCACCATAGAGTTATACATAATTAGGAACTTTAAATTAAAAAATTGAAGAATACCACAGCTATGACAATGCTTAAACAACAAATTATAGAAAAATTCTCTTACCTTCAACAATACCCACAGTTGTGAGCAAAAATTTACAATTTGCGGCACACTCTTCTTCAGTCAATGGACCTGTTTTATATACTTGGCACTGCACACATTCCTTGAACTCCAAACACCGACCAGGACATGTCTGAAAGAGCAAATACCATATCATGATCAAATATCACTTAAATGAAATGGCTAAAAACGTACAAAAGTCCCCGCTGTATGTCAGAGATCATTCCTGAAAACTGTGACTTACAACGAAACAATGTAGCGAAACCAATTTTCCCATAAGAACAATGATAAAAATAGGGGTTATGTTCCTGGCGGATAGTTTGTGTCACATTTGTATCCAAAATAATACATATCAATACAGTACATTAGACATACTTTATTTAAAAAAATAAATATTAAATTAATAACTACAAAATATCCACCTGGGCTTATACATTTTTTCTACTTCAAAATCACCATAACGAAGATTCATCCGATTGCAAACACACAAAAATCATTCAAGTTATGAAATTATAATATTGATATTTTTATAAAAAAATGCTGTATTTGCTCAAAATTAAGATAAAAGCTTACCAGTGAAAATGCATAAGCAATGAATGAAATTTCTGTACCTAAGTGAAGTTGAAACTACTGCATAAACTTGCCCACACATATTTGGTTATTCCGAAGGGAGACCCAGACGGGGTCACAAAATGAAATTAACACAAAATTAAACTAAATTATATAAAAAACAAGTAGTTGGTGCTTGCATTCTGCAAACATTTCAGCTCACCTTGAGAAACGCAATTTTTCAGAGATATTTCATTATTGGAAATATTTTTTAATTCAAAAGTTTTCACCTCCACCGATTTTCGTTCTTTCCTTATGGAAAAATATTGGAGTAAAACAATCCCTAAAATATGCAATTTTTTAAATATTATACTATTTCCATTGTGGGGTACTAATGCCACACATTTCTGCCAAATTTTAAAGTGAAGTGAAATAATATTTATCTAATTGTTTAAATTTTAAAAATTTGTAACGGCCGCAATAATAACTTCATGGGGATATTCAAATGTTTATTTGTGCATTTGCACTAACCTCTAAATAAATGAAAAATTTCAGCTCCCTAGCTTGCCCCGTAGTACCTAAACATTTATCTATTTGTTTCAACTTTAATTTTTAACAGCCAAACAAATTAAAATATCAAAATTTCTATAATCCCTATTTCGTTTTTTGCAAATTCTGACTTTAAAAAAATTCAATTTTGTAGCACATCCTGAAATACATAAACCTTCAAAAATTGTTTAAACATTTCCGAATTTTTAGTGTTCGTATTGTTGCACTTTCTGGAGATTTTTGATTTTTTTAGTCGGGTTTGCACATAGTCCTACACACAAAAAATTTTGAGTCTCCAGCTCATCTGGATATGCCTAAACATTAGTATCCTCCTGATATGAATATCATAAGTAAGAAGCATCTATATATAATAGATAATGATCATGAAATTAAAAAGACGAATAGAGGGGTTTTTAATTATAGTAATAACTTATGTGCCACAATTGGAATTCCCAAAATTTTGCTTTAGGCACTTAACAAGCGATGTATATGCATAGCAAAGCAACTTATAATGAAACATGTTCCTTAACTGATTGACAACATATATGCAAAACAATGTTTAGTGGGATGACATATAATGGGGAATTACTGTATATTCGATAAATAAATTTATACTTATATCAGTTACTACAAAGCTGCTTTTGCTAAGCAGTAATAACAAAATATTTTATTCATAAAAATTCCAACAATTTTTCTATAAAAAAAGAATAATCATAAACTAAAATTAACATAAGCCTAAAAGTAACCATAAAATAAATGAGCAAACATTTTCTCCATTTTTTGCATAAATTTTACCTTTCCTTAGGAAATTTTTTTATATCTTGAGAATGGAGAACGAATTCCTATTTTTAGATTGATTTATTTATTTATTTTGAAACATCTTTAATGTGCTTCGAGTCATACATGAGAGTGGTTCTCAACCTTTAGCATCTTCCATCCTACCAATATTTTGTCAAAAAACCTTGATCTCAGCATGATAAAAATAAATCCCATCTTTCCTAAGAAATGGATTTTTACATCAACTGCATGTCAGTATCACATTAATCATTAATGGAATTTTTTTTAAAATGTAGTAATTTTATTGAGAAAAAGTTTTAATCAGTATTATCTTCAAAACTTCGTGTTCCACCTACACAACCTTCACACTGAGAAGCACTGATATACCATGCAGCCATTTAAGATTTTTAGCAAATTATATAAAACTCGTTAAAATTGATTTTTTAAAGACCTCTTTTGCCGATTTTAGGCTAGGAAAAAATTACCCATAGGTATATTTAGTCTTAAGAGAAATGGTTAAATAAATTAAGTAATCTTCCAAAAGAAAATGCTACTATTATCTTACCACCTAAGTTCTTAAAAAATTTCATGTAAGGTGAAATCATGTTAGTCGGACACAAATTTCTCATAAGAAATAATGTAAATAGGGGTGGATGCATTCCAACATCCTAACCTGATTAACATTAGAAAGATCTCAGACTTTCCCGGCGAATAGATGTGAAGAAATTTTCTCGGGCTTCCAGCCGGGTCATGATACTATCGTATTCTGACGTTTCGACAACACACTCTGTTGTCGAAACGTCGGAATACGATAGTAGAAAATTTCTTCACTGATTAACATTATTAATTTTATTCCTTTGTTATGATTACTAGCAGCCCATTGCAGCTACACTTGCAATTAATTTGTATTAATCTTACCACACCATTTTAGTGGTACACACGCAAAATTTTGTTAAGTCAGTCAGAAGCCTGGGCATTATAAAATCAACTTAGAGAGGAAAATAATGATACATAGACTACCCCTTGGCATTTTTTAATTTTCAGTGATTTTACAGCAACGTATTAGAGCAGCAGTTCCTAACTTTTTCACTTCGCAAACCCCTTGAGCTAACCTATTTCTCGTCACAAACCTCTTGGATATAACTTTTATCTTTGCGAGCCTCTTTAGTTGCAACAGTTCTGGCGGAAAACCCCTTATAATGGAGAGTAAAATTTGTCAAGTTTATATAGCACATAGCATGTAAACGTTCACAATAAAATCAGAATCTCTGATATTGTCATCAGTTTCTAGTTAGTACCCTGTAAAATACAAATATAATTCTTGAAGCATAAGAAAAAATTGAAAATAAAACCTTGCAACTAATTTGAAAGAAACTAAAATATTGGCAAGAACTGTAGAACCAAGAAAGTAAAAGAGACGTAATCACCAAATTTTCTCGCCAACCCCTCAGATTTATTTCGAGAACCCCTAGAGGTATGCGAACCACCAGTTGGGAAATGCTGTATTAGAGTAATACCGTTGTCACAATATCACACAGTTACTCAAAGTTAGTCTTATGCCATGGTATATTCAAAGGGGAAATATTTTCAAATCTAACTTACCTTAATTCCATTGAATATCCTTGCACACTGTTGTAAAGAAACTCACAAAAAATTATGTTCTTTCAAGTGTCCACAACTGCTTTTAACTTCTTACAAGGCCTACTAAAAAGCTGACCTCTTAATGTCGCACAATTACTCAATGTTAGTCTTATATCACGGTATATTCAAAAGATAAAATTTAAAATTCTACCTTACCTTATTTCCAATGATTATTACTGCTCACTTCATTAAATATGAACTCACAATCAAACGTGTTTCCTCAAGTGTCGGACAACGGCTGCTATTAACTTCTAGTATATGCAATATTCTTCATATATAATTAATTCAACCATTTATTTCATTTTTTACACATAAATTGTTACCAACACATTTTTTGTACTTCAAAATGTGTTATTTTTCATTTATTAATAATAGCCCATATTCTCCTTATCATCAAATTTCAAAATGATACATAGACCTATCTGCATTAATAAACAATAAATATGTAGAATATAATGATTTTACTTATGAAAAAGGTAATATTCCAGTATTGAAATAAAGAAAGGAGATTTTTTCTTTTAGTCAATCGTTTAAAATGCCCTCAGTTCACATTATGTTTGACGTTGCTACAACAATAATTTTGATGTTTTATAAAAAGTGCAAAGCAAATAACGCAATTCTTTCATCTATTTTAAGGCTTAATAGATGCTGATTGAATCGGAGGCGACAATGTGGGTCGCCTTGGCAACACCTGGAAAGAGTACAAAAAAAATCATAAAATGTCGAACAGAAGTGCGTATTTCTGACAAATTCTTCCATGTAACATCTAAACATCGCAAGAATAAGATATTTTATAGTTTTTGTCATCGAATAAAGCAAAAATGGGAAAATTGTTCCATATTTACGTATTTTAATGAATGAAAGAAAGAAATTTTGCACCTTGAAAAATCGAAAATCCTGTGTAAACTTATAGGAAAATAAAAGTTTCCTGGAGTCGAATTCAGGACTTTTTCCGGAATATTTGATTTATCTTAATTCCATTGTGAAATGTCCAAAAGTAACATGACAGACAGACGGACGGACAGACAGACAGATTGACACTTGAGAATTATTATATTATGACTATAATTTGGTTAATGCTTTGTGTTTTTTATTTGTTTATGTATATTTCATACATGTACTAACTCATTTTTACAGAAAAGAAACAATGATAATGTGGATGGTTCATAGCGTTGCTTCATTAAGACCTGTATGACAAACGATATCATGTGTTTGTTCATTGTTCTCATAGCGCTTAAATACATCTAGTTTTTGCTCTAGTGATATAACTTTTCTCGGTTTCTTACTCCCACCACCAGTAAAATGTGAACTATAAACTCCAGCGTATTTTTCGATGTAGATGACCACCATTTTGAATCAGCTGTTCAGCATTTCACCATTTATTTAGCAGACATTATTTGGAAGATTTGTAAAATGAAAATTTTAAACAACAAATAACTAAGAATTCAATAGAAAATTACAAAAATTATCAAAGGAAATTTTTAAAACATTTAAGAATGATATTTTTCGACATTGCAGTTTAAATACCATGAAATCCCATGCCTTCTGCATCAGACTCAGAAATTGTCAAATTCATCCTCTGGATAAGATGTTACAATAATGGGCTCATTGTCATCCACAGTTAATGAAGAGCAGGCCTAAAGTTTGCTTACATTTCCACTTTCTAGACCTTTTTCACGATCATAGAAAAGTCATAGAGAAATCGTGTTAAACCGAACAACCAGTCATGTTAGTTGAAAGCCAGTAAATCATGTTAAACCGAAATCACATTGGTAGAATTCGTGTTAGTTGGGGACTGGGTGTTCTGCGTGTTTCACTGCCCGACTGTTGTAGTTGGGGCACGTATTAGTTTGTATTTTGCCTACACATAAAGAAATGCATCACTGTGTTTCACAGCCGCCCTGTTGAGGGCGGCACATTGATAAAGGAAATGCTGTGAGCATAAGTTAGTCATGTGTAGTCTCTCGTTTGTATCTATTTGTAACGGTTTGCACCTGTTGATGCAAGTTCGGAATATTCATTGATTTTAGGTAATTATTACATTATGAAATTGTATTATTATATCCGAGTGTTATATTTTATTATAATAATTCATTCATTCCATAAAGGCAATGTCTGCCAGAGAGGTTGATTTAGAAATGGATGACTGTACTAAAGAAATTTTTGCTGATAACTTATCCGAGTACCAAAGTGATGCAGAAATCGAAGTAGCTGATAGTGATCCTTTTCGAGCGATAGTGATGATTTTCCTATGCAAAGAAAACTCTTGTCATTATTGCCATTACCACCATTCAGTGACACTGACTCAGTAACAGCTGATGAGGAAGCAAGTATTGCTGAAGTACCTTTTTGGTCAGAAATTGATGTTGCACCAGTTCTAGAACCTTATGCTCAACAGCCAGGTCTGAGAATATTGCCCAATGATCTAAGGACCATAAACGATATTGTCAGTTTATCTATTGGAGATGATTCACTGATGATGGTAAATGAATTGAACAGGTACCATGTTCAAAATTCTCACAAAGTATTGAAGAAATTTTTGAAGTGGAAATGAAGTTTTTGGGTTGATTCTCCTAATGATGCAAGTGCAAAAGGACACTATGGACGAGTATTGAAGTACAGAACCAACAATTGAGACTCATATCTATTCTAAAATGATGAGTAGAAACAGGTTTCATCAAATATGGCAAGCATGGCACTTTTCGGACAATTCAAAATTTTCAGAAATTCTAATAGATTATTTAAAATTGAACCTGTTTTGAGTTACCCAATGTCAACATTTTTAAATGTATACAAGCCTCAGCAAGAATTATCACTTAATGAAAGTATTATACCATGGCATGGAAGATTATCTTTCCCGACTTACAACCCTGCAAAAATAATAAAATATGGTCTTTCTTCATGGTATGCAAAGCTACCACAGGATATATATCAAATTTAGAAATATATAGTGCAAAAGGGAAGAAGATAGAAGAGACAACATGTCAGTTTTAGCCCTGCATATTGGTTTATGTCATAATGTGTACATGGACAATTATTACAACAGTGTGCACACAGCTGAAATTCTACTAGAGAACAAGAAAAGACTTTGTGGGACAAAAAAACAGGGGTCTGCCTCAATGCTTGAGGAATGTTAAACTATATAAAAACCAGTGCACCTGTCAAAGAAAAAAAAGGCTGTACTCATGCAAATCTGGACTTCAAAAAAGAAAGTTTGGATGATCTCCACAATTCACTCCTAGGAAAATCAACAGGAAGACAGGAGAAAAAATCAAGAAGCCTTTATCCATGGCAGAGTACAATACATACATAAAGGGAGATGACCACGTCAACCAGTATCTTTCATATTATTCAATCTTGAGAATGACAAAGAAATGGTCCAAAAGAGCAGGGATGTATTTATTGAACTGTGCTTTATTCAATGAATTTAGAGTATACATATCATTAAAAGAGAAAACAATGAAGTACCGTAATTTTACGATTATAATACGCACCCAATATAATATGCACCCATGTTTTTACAAATGAAATGTTAAAATTGTCTTATCACCATATATAATACGCACCTAATTTTTTGTATAAAGATCATTGTAACTTTTCACTAGATTATTAGCAGTATCAATAAAGTTCTTGCTTTGCCATCAAGTGATATACATGCAAGAGAGTTTACGAGGATATCACGTTACGTTCTGGCTCACTTATTAAAGATCGACACAATGTATTAAAATATGTCTCAACGACACATTTTGTATAAATTTGGCCAGTTGGAATAACAGTTCTCGCTTGGCCGCTAAGCAAGAGAGTTTATAAGGATATCACGTTATGTTCTGACTCACTTATTAAAGATCGAAACAATGCATTAAAATATGTCTGAACAATGCATTTTGTATAAATCTGGTCGGTACAATTTATTTAGAAAGTCATGTCCGAAAATAAAATTATTTCCTTAGTAGAAAAAATTATATGCATTTGTTACCATGTATAATATGCACTCTAAGTTTTTGCCAATATTTTGAGGAAAAAAATGCTTATTATAATCGGAAAATTATGGTATAAAACATTTTTAGATGCTGTTGCACTTCACTGGATAGAAGATCAAAATCTGAACCTAATGTTCAAGAGGCAGGTCTTTCTCTTATAACTACTACACGTTCTCCTAACTGTGACCCACCAGGAAGGCTTTTGATGGATATGCGGAAACATAAATTACAAAAAATAATCAGTGCTGGAAAGAAAAAGTATCCTCAAAGACCCTGTTCAGTGTGCCCAGCATAAAAAAAAGAAGTGAAACATATTACATTTGCGTGTTTTGTGGTATATCTCTTCACAGAGGTACAGATCTATTGAAAGCTTATGGCACCTGTGCACAAACACGAATTTGGCATGGAAGAGTCCATTCTTGAAAGCGAGTTATGCGGGGGTGATGTTATATACACATGGTGTAATCAGTCATTCTCGTTAGAGACTGGCGCCTAGTGCCTTTGCTGCCGATCTTTCTGCTTTGCTTCACTGAACTTCAGTTGTTTTATTATCTACTCCATATTTCTTGTTATTGTTCATTTGCTTTGCAGTTATTGCTTTTTGGTTTCATTCCCATTATTGCTTCCCATTTTTTGTTGTAAGAGTTGATTGCTTTTTTGTTTTCACATTTTTTTCGAAAATATTATCATTGTTCTGATTGCTGTTTTGTTATTGTGTATTTGTTATTCACTGTTTATCTTTGATTCGTTTTCCTTTGTTATTTTGTACTGTTAAATCCAATTGAAAATGTGTGCGAAATTTAAAAAAATTGGGTGGGTTCAAGAAATATAACTTTTAAAATGGATGAAGTGAAAATGTTAATGGAGGAGAAATGTTTAGAAATTGGAGTAAATGAGTGGAAAAACGTATGTAAATGTGCACTGAGAGTAAAGAGAATTTATTGAAGCAGAAAATATTATAAAGAACATCAATGAGATAATTATTAATGTCGATTCAGACATTGAAAGTGAGGAGGATTAGTTTTAGCTGTGTAGTAGTTAGTGTTTTTTGTGTATTGTTTTCAATATTCACCAATTTGTATACTCATTGTATAACTAATATGTAACACAGAATAGGAGCTTAGTTGCTCCCATTGTAATGTATTGGATGTTTTCGATGTTGCATTGCATGTAGTGCAAATAAATGTTGACAGATAACCAATTACTTTAATTTTCGTCTTTAAAAATGTTCCTATTCCCCAATTTGTAACACATACTTTTCAATCGCGTATCTTACTTCACATAAGTTCCCACCAATTCAAATGACTTGCCTTTCCCGCAGAGCTCCGCTCAATTGTTTCACTTCCCCTTAAGCTTTCTCCCTCCACAGCCACCTTCCCCTACATTACATAACTCTTCGCGTGTTTAGGTGCCATAAGCTTTCAATACATCTATATATTACATACAGGAAATCCCAATTACATGCAATTTAATAAACAATCAAATACAGAAATTATGGAATAAATAGATGGAAAAGTTAAGTGATATATTAAAAACATAAAAAAAGTTAGCAGGAATAAACTAAGTTGCCCGTAACAAGCAGTGGTAGGCCTTACTTTTAAATTTGGTCATCGAGTCATTAAAAATGTCAATGCTTTGGTCCAATGCATTACAAATATGATTATAGGTGCTGACTACCCTTACAAGTGGGGAAAATTTAAAGCAATCAATTCGGGAGAATGGGACAGCAAACGGGGAGGTATCTTGATCTCCTGGCTGGGACGGCAAAATTGATGTTTTGGAGAAGATTAGGTGCATCCATTTCCCCTGTTGAGAATTTTGTGGAGCTGCAAGCAGTGAAACACCATGCATCTCAATTGTGGAGGAACAAGGTTCCAATCGGAGCACATTTCTGGGTACAAATCATGGTGGTAGATCAGGTAGTGCTTAAAGCAGATTGACTTTATGAGATGCATTTGGGGTGTTTCAAGTCTATCAGATCTACACTTGTGGTAGGGATTCCAAATGAAGGAGGAATACTCTAATAGGAGTCTCACTAGAGAAACGAATAGTCACAACAGTATACATTGAACTGAAACGGGTGTTTTGTTTAATATATCCCAAGAGTTTTAGTGCTGTCCCAATTACACTATTTATGTGCATATTGAATGGAGAGTGAGAATAAGTTTGTGAAAGTGGTGCTTTGAAGAACAATGAGAAATGACAAGAGAATATATTACTTATACCTTTGTGCCATCAGCCTTGTTATTGTCTAAAAACATTGACTGTGGAAGGTGACGGCTACCTATTTTTTGTGCGATCAAGTTCCAAAATGTTTTAGGGTTTGATTTTATTGATTCATCATTATCCTTAAGATACGAATTATATTTATTTTTTGTGAGTGTTTGAAAGCAGCTGTGAAAACTGAATTCAACGTAATTGCACCAAAGTCTGGTACGCTTCCATTTTCTGTGTGATCTGTTTTTTATGGTTAGGAGGTGAATCAAATCCTTGACAAACAAGGATGGATATTTTTTGCAGTTGATGCCTAATAGCAGGACTGAGTCATGGATACAGCTTTCCATTAAGGAATAAAACAAATCACGTTTCATTGGCATTAGAAGTGCAATCAAGTAAATTCCAGGGACAGTCTCGAAAAAGAGCGCAGAAATCTTTTATATAGAGCTATTTCCAATTATATCGCAACGGACAGTTGTCATGAGACTTTCTAACAAATTAGAGGTAACTTAAAATCACATTATGGTCCAATTGGATTTCTTTGTCTGTCAGAGCAGAAGAGAAAGAGTGGCTATTTTGACCTGCTGAGGGGCAAAAATAAGATCAAGGAAACTTATTACAAGTGGGGAAACTAACATACTGATTCAAGTTACCATAAAGACCTGCCTATAGGACGCACTTTTTTTCCAGATTTTTTAAGCTAAAAAGTAGGATGGGTTTTATACACAGGTACATAATATTTCAAGTTTTTCTCTCTATGAAATGTTCGATGAAAAATAAACAGCTGCAAACTAATATTTATTAACCATCAAAGGGTTTAATTAATATAAAACTTTTTTATATGAAAAAAGATTGCACTTTCATAAACAATAATTGTATATACAAGATATTTTGGCTTCATTAGCCACTCATACTCATACATGGATACTAAACATTTTTCATTCTTTCTGTACGGAGTCTTCAGTTAAAATGAAATGCCTGATAACTAAAATTTAAAAATCAAGCATCTGCTCATTGAAAATATCTTCAATCAAGAAAATAAATCAAACTTTTCAAACAATTTTCCTAAAATCCTAGAAATTCGCCATCATTGGAGTAGTCATTGGTAATATGGAACTCATCATGTACTTACCGTATTTGATGGCATATAAGATGCACTGGCATATAAGACGCATCCCCATTTCAGCAGGGCATATTCAGGAAAAAAGTTTTTACGGTCCGCGCGAAAGCGCGGCACTGTAAAAACTACAGTAGACGATTTTGGGGTTATGTTTATCTTTTTTAGCTATCTTGAGTTGATCTTCTTGCCGTCGCCAGGTATGTATCATTTTTTCAGTAGGTGGTGGACCAAAAACCCTTGCTGCTGCTCTGTTATCATGCTCCTTAGCGTAGTCTATCACTTTTAGTTTGTAGTGAATAGAGTAGCTTAATCTCTTACCTCCTGTTGACATATTCTTAGGGGTAAAATTTTGTAAACAACCAGCACCATCAAGCAAGAAGAACCCATGCTGTTTTGTTATGATCATGAACTCGTGTCAGTCAAGGTCGTTCGTTATATTGCTCTTACCTTCTTCGATATCGCAGAAGCAAACAAAACAATATATATCGACCCTAGTACCGGTCATAAAAATAAAACCGGTAATAATAATAGCAACAACAACATCGTTTAAGTAAATAACAATATTTTGGAGTAGGGCTAGGCAGTACTGACCATCTGGGGTAAAATTAGCCTACAGCGATGAGCGTAGGATCACTTTAGGCTGCGGAAGGTCTCACCTTCGCATATAAGACCCGGGGATGATTTTTGAGCCATTATTTTGGAAAAAAAAGTGCGTCTTATATGCCGTCAAATATGGTAATTTGTTTCTGAAGCTTCAGATTCAGCTGATACTAATTTTGCAGCTGTCGTGCCATTGTTGTCATCATCTTCCCATAATATGTCGCCTTACTTCCATCTAAAGTATTATTTATGCAACATTTTTTTAATCCCTTAATTATCGTTTCTGAGGGGAGGTCATTCTATGCTTCCACAATCCACTGAGATTGTTTTTACATCTACTTTGTGAATGAGTTCACCTTTGGTGAATGTGTGCCATTCACTATCCAATCGGCCCACTTCTTCTTCAGTGTTGATTTAAACAGCTTGTTAACAGCAAAGTCTATAGACTGCAGGATCGATGTCATTCCCCCTGGGATAATCACCAAATATGTCTTCATTTCAAGGAGTTTCTTTTTTACTTCAGGATGTGGCATCAGAATGCGTCTAAGACCAAGAGAGATCTTTGATGCATTTCACCAGACCTTCGTTTCCAAACAGTCTCGATTCAGTCACTGGTGATGTTTTCATCAAACCAACCTTGTTGTTTTACTTGGACTATGATGCCACAGGGAAATTCGCATTTCCGCATTGTTTTTCTTTTAAAAACTACATACGAAGGCAGTTTCATCCCATCAGCCATACAGGCAAGCATGATAGTGAAACAATTTTTTTCATTTCCCGTTCCTCTCATCGTGATGCTTCTTGAACCTCTCTCATTTACAGTTGTATTAGATGGCATATCAAATATTAATGGCGGTTGGTCGGCGTTGCCAATTTGACTAAGTGGAAAATAGTATTTCTTTCTTAAATGTATTATATAGGATTGGTATACAATTAATTTCTCCTCCTGATCTTTGGGTAAACATTGACTTATCGTAATACATCGATGGATTGATAAATTGTCTTTTGTAGAAACAACGACACCAATGCATAGATGCTTTGAAGTCTTTAATGGTTAATTCTTTGAATAATCTCAAAGCTTTTGCACAAACAGCTGATGTGCTAACACCCAAGCTGTCCCTTCTTGTATCTCTTATCTATTTCAGCAAGCATTCTTCCATTTCAGGATGGTTTGCTTTACTACTGCAGTTCACCTTTTTGATCTTCCCCATATTTTTTATTGTTTCTTCAGCCTTTCTCCATTTTCTTATAAGACATTCACTGGTCCCAAATTCACATTCAGCCACTCTATTACCATGCTCTTCAGCATACTGACACACTCTTATTTTATAATTAGTGTCATAGCTTTGTCTCTTGACTTTCATTTTTTCTATCATAGATAAAGGTAAAAATAAAATCCATTAGTAAGAGATTAATAATCCGTGCTGTCATTTGTAAAGTAGGAATGTAAGTTCATTTTACGTACGTAGTAATACTTGAAGAAATTTACCTGTGAACTAGCTGGGTATCGCAAAAGTAGTATCAATGTAATTTTTTATCTTCAAAACTTCAAATAGGTAATTGCGGGAACTGAACAGAGGAATAACCATACTTGCCTACAGTTCAACATTTTGTTTCTAGATGGCTCTCAACCTTCTATTTCGCCTGAAGCATCAATTGGAAGCACCATGAAAATTATAGTCAATATTAAGGGATGGAACTTTGAAGAAATCTTTATCAATAATTGAAATAAATAACTTTCGCTTTCGCATCACTCACTCCATTATTCCTACAATGTTTTTCATAGCAGCCGATACATCTCTTTCTACAATCTCTGGCTAACCCTTGATATGTTCCTAAACTATGCACTACTTTCTTCTTGGTCTTCCTAGCTTTATCACCACCACCACCAACAGCACCACTGCTTTCACCATTATCTCAAGTAAGCCCCTAAAAGTGAGCATGTCCATTTTTTTCACATTCCCTCCGTATTGTTATAAATCACCCATGCATTCACCACACACATTCCAAAAAGAAGTTCTATTGCTACCTTTTTATACCACTTCGTTGTTCTTCTTATGCAGGTATAATAAGAGGACATTTGGTCGGAAACATCAACACCCTTTTTGGCAAAATTATAATCCATCACAGACGATGGCTTCATTTTTCTTTCATCTTTCCATGACTTCAACGCTGATGGAACTAGAATGTCCGTATGTGCTGGATCCAAAGAAATCATAAGCACTGGTCTCTTATCTTGCCATTTCATCACTCTTACACCATTCTTTCCCTTCACGAAAATCTCGCCACTTTTCAGTTTTTTTGCGCATACCTCTTTTGGATTTCCCCGTCTATTTTGTCTTAGTGTTCCACAGACATAGGTCTTTTACTTTAGTAACTCTTCACAGAGAGATACACTTGTATAAAAATTATCTATATACAAAGTCCTACCTCCGTTCAAAATTCCCGCAGTCAACTCCAGCACCACTTTTTCGGCGTGTCCTTTCCCACTTCCATCTGGGTTTTCATTTTTGCCTGAGTAAATCTTCAAGTTATAAGTATAAGCCTCAGGTGTACACAGTTTGTAGCACTTCACACCATACTTATTTGCTTTTCCAGGGATATACTGATGAAATATCAATCTGCCTCTCCAAGGCACCATTGATTCATCAATGACGATTTTTTCACCGGGAGTAATTGTAGACTGAAATTTTCTGCAAATCAAATCAAGCAATGGCTTGATTTTGGACAATCTACTTTCACTTGTATCAGCACAATTATCATTGAAATGAAAGCACTTCAGAAGCATCTCAAACCGATCACATTTCATAGTGCTTCGTATGAAGTCATTCCGGTATAAAGGTTTGTAGGACCAATAAAAATGCATTTTAGGTAGATGGTTTACACCCATAGCCATCAGAACCGCTATGAAACTTTTCATTTCACTTGATGATGTTTCCTTCCATTTTTTCATCATGGATCTTCTCTTAAGGACTTCAGACGCTAAGTACTGTCTTGCGTATCTGTTTGTCTCTGTTACTAGTAGATCCAAAAGATCGTCATTCAGAAAATGTTCATATGGGCGTATCCGATCAGCAAAATCCTTCTCAATCAGCAAACCATATTTATCTGTGTAGGAAAAAGGATGACCAACATTCGAGCAATCTCCCCACAAGTCTGGAACATTTTCTATATCATCGATGTCTTCGGATGATGCTTCTTCGATGCCTTCAGATTCTGATGAGGATAAATCACTTTCTACTTCTGATGGCTTGTAGGAAGATTCAGAGTCAAGGTAACTT
Source organism: Tanypteryx hageni (assembly GCA_028673005.1). NCBI lineage: Eukaryota > Metazoa > Arthropoda > Insecta > Odonata > Petaluridae > Tanypteryx > Tanypteryx hageni. The sequence goes on along the minus strand of CM054113.1, from coordinate 74,784,877 downwards.
GACATTGAAATGTCAGAATCAGACATGGTATAGAAAAAAAGGAACTTTAGATAGAGAATTACACACTGACTTTCGAGAAACTCAACGAGAGCACAATATCACTCGAAGAAAAACAGCAAAAACTGATGTGTAGGATGGTGCACTGGTAGAAAGAGAGGAAGGGAAATAAGCCAAGGGAGAAAATTCCTGAAACCGAAATGGGAATGGGAAAAATGTCGACATGTAATAAAAAGATGCCGCTTTGCAAACAATAAATGGCACGTGTGTTGCACGAAAATCTGGGTAACGGATTTCCAAAAATGTGGTGGCACAGGACGAGTAAAACTGTAAGTGGACGCCTTGGCTGAGGAACTTCCCCTGCCCCGTCCTGCCGTAGAGCCTCGCCAAAAACCCAAGGCATGGGTAAACGTATATTTTAGGGGCCTGGAACGCCTTCCCGATGAAGTGGTTGTATCGAGAGAAATAACGTGAAAGTGACCTTGAAAATTAGTGAATATATTTATTACTTTTTTATACATTTTTACGTTTATATAATTCCGATATTCTCAATTATACTATCTCAGCCCTAGATTTCATCATCAGTGTTTTGTAAATGGTATAAATAAAAAATTATTAGGAGAAAATTATAATAACATGTTTGTACTGTGTGATTGCATACCTCTTAAGGTAAAACCAATAAAAACTTATTTAGACGCCTCACAAGCATTGGAAATTAAAAAAAAAACATATTTTTCAACATTAAAGAAACTCTATTTCTTAATTTAAACAAAAAAATCATAAATGAATTTTTATTGCATTTTACGCCTGTGGGCATGGAGAGCAAAAATACCTTACGCCGCGAATGTGTTAAATTAAACAAATGATTCAAATGATTAAACAAAAAAATACTTGTTAATTAATGATTGTCTTTGCATTGCCAAACTGATGAGCACAACATATACCGCATGTAAAACAGAGGTTCCACAGAGCTGGTCGTGGTGCAGCTAGCAAGTGTGAGCTAAAGACTAAAATTTCTAAAGGAAAAGGAAGAAGTGCATATATATTGATATAGACCATGAGACACTGTAAAAAGAGTCATTCTTCAGCAATAAACTATAGATTTCAATAACCGGTTTTCACTTTGTATCATATGGAGTTATTTCATGCATTAAGGAGTTAAGGGCTTATTTACCGGGCACTTTTCACAGAATCTGCCAGAGTAGCGTCCTTCATCCTCCTCAAAACACTTGCAGACTCCACACTCACATTCACCCTTCCCAGAGCAAACCTCCCCAGCACCTCCAGGGCGAATACATGTATCGTTAGAGTTAGGGCAGTCGCATGCAGATCCAGTCCATCCAGTGAGGCACTGGCACTTTCCACAATCACATGTGCCGTGGTCTGGTCCAGAGCACAGGAGCCCATTGTGGCGATCACATGAAAAGTTGTCACATTCACAATACGCTCCAGATATCACCTGTACAATGGTGAAAAAAGAAAATTAATATGTAAATCTACGGCAAATAGTTAATATTTTACATATTGAAAGCGAAGTATGCTTCAGGGACACAAGCCTTATAGTGACTCTGTGTCATGTGTTTTTAAGTATGTTTATGGGAGAAAAAACTTGATCCTGTAACTTTTAATAGAATTCAATACATCATACTTATTTGCATTCAGGTCATGAAAAAAGGGTGCGTAAAACAACGGAAACTTTTAATTATGAAGGAAAGTGAAAAGTTTAAATGAATGTCATGGTATAAAACCATCAGAAACAGAAAAGAACTAGAAAAACTCCAACCGTAGTAGCAATTTATTTTTTATGACAAAAAATTCAATTCTTTAGTCCATAAAAGAGGTTTTCACAATGCCGTCTGCCTGTCTGTTTGCAGTTCTAGGGCCCAAACACATACATAAAATCAAATGATATCTCGTATTTATGCAATATATCATCTTTTGCAGACCCTTTTTCGTAAAAATGATATTGCACAAAAATAAAGGTTAGTTTGAAAAAATTTTATTTACTCAAAAATGGCTCCAGGAAATTTGATTAAAATCAATCCAATTGTAGAGCCTGATGGCACAAATAATACTACATAAGCCATATAGCTCTAAAAATTACTATATGGCATCCAGTGACATTACAATGTACACTAAGCTACCTTACCTAAGCCCTATCACATCATGCCTTCACTGCGATCCACTCAAAATCTTATTTCAGCCTAGACAGTTCAACTAAATCGAATGATCTCATATTTGTGGATAATATCATTCATAATAAACACACTGAAGAGATGAACAATATCGCACAACAATTAAGAATACGTTAGTGTAGTGTAGTGTAGTAGTTAGTGGCTGGACTCTGACGAGAGCAGACGTGCTTTCACTTTTGCTCCCGCTGCTTCACTCCTACCTGCTGTATCCCATAGTATAGCTGCCTTTGGCTCACCATTAGTTTTTAAGAGTAGCTGTAGCAATAAGTACAACCTTTAGTTATTTATAGTTATCGTATTATTCTAATATTATTGTGTTCTTAGATTATTATTACTTCATTTTAATTACAAACTTAACGTAAATTTCCATAGTCTGCCCTTATCTTTTAAGTTTGCATCCTTAGCAGTGAATTTCCCAATAGTGCAGCCTCCTTAACTCTAAGTGCTCCCTATTTAGTTTATTTTTAATGTATTTTACTTTATTTTTAGTCTACTTCCTTATTATACCTCTCATTGCCATATTGAAATCGATACTTTCATATCGAAAGCAAATTCTTAAATAACTAAGCGTATTGAAGGCAAATTTATTTACAACCTTTGCCGTATATCTAGAATACTCTTGTTTACTACCTTTCGTGATATAAAAATATTTTTTACTTGTTTCATTTCCTTCTTAATTTTATAAATCGTCTTTACTTTATACTGTATAATAACACATTTGTTATTGTATATGTGCTTAACCTTTACTAACGCCTACTTTTAGAAAAAGTTATTTTGGTTAATCTTTACTATATAATATCATTTTCTTCTCGTAGATGTAAATTTTAGTGTTAACTCAAAGCAAAGGTTTACTATTTGAGTAGTTTCAGCACTCTCCTTTCACTTCCTTTTAGCCTAGTTGACCTTGACTTATAGAGTGCACGTTGAAAAACCCTAAGTTGTTTGTCTCCCGTCTAGTAAGACCCCTACTGCGTGGCCAGCCGAGCTTAGGACTCTTATTGCCAAATTCTCTCTCTTCTTTGTATACTAAAAGTCAACGTTTATCTTGCCTCAGACCAAGTAACCTATTCCACTTTTGCACCATAGAACGACCCGATTCGCTTTTTTTATATAAAGACTAACTTTCCAATCCTAGCGCTTCTATTGGCACGGGATGCTCCAAGCTGCAGATAGTGGCGCATGTAGGCACCAATGATGCAGAGGATCGGGGTTCTGAGGAGATATTGGATTCCTTCGGGGATCTGTGCTCTGAGGTTCACCGACTCCGACGGGTCATGGGTATCGACATGCGCCTGACCGTATGCAGCATGGTCCTGCGGACCGACCGGGGTTCGACGGTTTGGGGCCGAGTGATCGGCTTGAATTGGAGACTCTGGAAGTTTTGCGAGAGCATGGGAGTAGATTTCATGGAACTCGGGCCAGTTCTTGAATCGTGTAGGGTGCCCCTGAACTGATCGGGAGTTCACTATACTGCCGTGGTATGCCAAGAAGGTAGGTGGTAGAATCTACGAGCATTGTAGAGCTTTTTTAGATTAGAGAGTAGGCCAGTGTGTAGGTCAATTTTGGGGTCATCAAATAACTGCACTAATTATCAGAATAACTTTATTAACACAGACAGTAGGTCAATACCTAGGTCGACGTTGGGACTCAATAAACTCTGCGCTAACAATGGCAATGATAACGCCGCTCTTAGAAGTCGCACCATCCATAACACAGAAAAAATTCAGAAGTGGCCCGAAAGCGACCCATTAACAATTTTAAATATAAACTACCTTAGTATCAGAAATAAGACATCAGAATTTCAGAATTTATTAGAGGAAACTGAGGCAGATGTAGTGATAGGCACAGAGAGCTGGCTAACTACGGATATACAAGACCGAGAAATTTTCCCCTTAAGATATAATATTCACAGACGAGATAGGGTAAATAGGAACGGAGGTGGAGTTTTTATAGCGGTGAAGGACACGCTTATCAGTTCGCCAATTGAGTTTACGGAAAACAGAATAGAAAGCATTTGGTGTACAATCAGCAGGGGAGGTTTAGGAAACATCCACGTATGTGCATGCTATAGGCCGCCAGGTGCAGATGCAGAAGAAATTTATGAGCTAGAGGCCCAAATCAACTCAATACAGATGAAAAATAGCAAAAGTCTTACTATAGTAGGGGGAGACTTTAATCTATCCTCGATAAATTGGCGCAGTTGCAGCTTCACACCACCCGGTAGAAATCGTGAGTCATGCGAAGCACTAATAGACATCTTCAATAAACATTCCCTTATTCAGGTAGTCAGAGAACCCACGAGAGAGGACAATATATTAGACTTAATAGCACTTAATATCCCTGAACGTGTTTCTGAAGTAGTTATTGAAGAAGGAATCAGCGATCACCGAGTAGTCCGAGTTCTCTTGAACATAGCATTCGTAAAGTATTGCAAGCCTAAGTGAAAAGTGTACATATTTAAAAATGCTAACTTTGCGGACTTTAAAGAGAAACTTATTAGAGATTACGCAACTGTCAGCAAAATAGCAAGCACGAAGAACGTTGAGGAAACTTGGAAAGCTTTCTTATCAGTAATTAGAACAGGTATAAATACCTGCATACCAAGTAAATATATTACCGATAATGGGGAACCTAGGTGGTGTAATCGGCAGGTTAGATGTGCTCTCAGGCAACAAAGAAAGCTTCACTCGAAACTTAAATGCGCCAAAAATAATACGTCACAGGAGGTAATAAATACAATTTCAACCAACTACAGAAATTGTCGGACTTGGACTAAAAAGATTATGCGCAAGTCATTAATGAACTTCAATAAAAAGATTCTCTGTGAACGTCTAAACAAAAATCCCAAAACCTTTTGGTCTTATGTTAGAGAAGTTCAAGATCGACGCCCAACCGTAGCACCATTAAGAAACAACAAAGGAGAGGTAGTTTACGATAGCATTGATAAAGGAAACTTGTTAAACTCATTTTTTCAAAACATATTTACGACCAAAGTGGAGAAAGGGAAGGACGATTCACCCGAACCAAGCGAAGAGAAGATGAACAATATACTTATATCAGCGAAAAGGATAGCAGAACAGCTCAAAATCATCAATGCAAATAAATCCCCGGGACCGGAAGAGATACCAGCTAGAGTACTAAAGGAATTAGCATTAGAAATAGCACCTTATCTCGAAACAGTTTTCAGTAAGTCACTTAGTCATGGAGTTATACCTAAGGAATAGAAATTAGCATTTATAACTTATCTACATAAAGGTGGGAAAAAAGACGACCAAGAAAACTACAGGCCGATTTTGCTAACCTCAATATCTTGCAAGATTCTAGAGCACATCATTGTTAGTTCTGTGATGGACTTCTTAGATAGCCAGGACTTGCTCAGTAAATATCAGCACGGTTTTAGGAAGGCAAGATCTTGTGAAACTCAGCTCACCCTGTTTGCACATGATATACTATGATCTGGTGATCGAAAGACTCAGACGAGGTTTTTCTTGACTACAAGAAGGCATTCAATAAAGTCCCTCATAATAAGTTAGTGAAAAAATTACAAGCCTGTGGAATAAATCGAAAGATAATCGAGTGGATCAGGGACTTTCTCAATGACCGGGAACAAATAGTAGTCATAGATGAATTTAAATCAGATTTGGTCAGCGTGGCGTTCCACAGGGAAGTGTCATCGGTCCCCTATTATTCCTTATATACATAAATGACTTAGATAAGGTTACCTACACGCAATTCTTGAGTGGTCTAAAGAGTGGGAGTTAGAGCTGAACTTAGGTAAGTGTTCCATCATGAGATTCTGGAGAAACAAAGAAATTGAGGCGATGAATTACAGAATAGAAGGCGTATATCTAAAATTAGCCGAATCCGTCAAATACTTAGGCGTCATTTTAACAAGTAACCTCTCATGAGACACACACATATGAAATATAACTGGGAAAGCTAAGCAGAAACTAGGATTCATCAAACGGATAGTAGGTAAAAGTGAGGAAAAAGTCAAAGAGACATGTTACTTTTCTTTAGTTAGACCGCTGCTAGAGTATGCATCGAGCATATGGGATCCTTACGAGAAAGGATTAATCACATAGTTAGAGAAAGTGCAGTGAAAAGCTGCTAGATTCGTCAAAAATTGTTATGATAGAAATAAAAGCGTTACAGGCTTGCTACAGGACTTAGGATGGGAATCACTAGCTGAGCGCCGATTACGTGCTAGGTTAAAACTTCTTGAAAGATTTAGAACGTGTACTTTCTCCAGCGACGTCGAGGAATAATAAGAACTCCCACCTATATTGGTAGAATGGACCATCCTTGTAAAATAAGAGAGATAGCCTGTAGGATGGAGAGATACAAAGGCTTATTTTTCCCTAGAACGATAGCTGAGCAGAATAAAACTTGCGATCAAAAGTAACCTTGCATAGGGGTGTCAACCCAGACCTAATTTTGGAGTTTTCCCCTTGGTATTAATGCACCCCCTGCCACACACCCTTGCGGTGGCTTGCAGGGTAAACTGTAGATATATTCTTGGATATTTTGAAACAAAATGAGTGGTCCAAGATGGCGCCCGGGTGTGAGCCACGCTCTAATTGCTCCGCTCTTTTTTTGTTATTCCTAGTGGTTCTAGTGAAAGTTTTAATATTTTATTGTGCTCCATCCTCTCAGTGCGGTGAATACTCGTCAGACATATCGGAAATTGCCGATTATTACTATTCCATAAGACGTCCGAGGGTTAATTTCCTTCACATTTGTGGATTCTCTTCCTCGGCGAACGGAGTTGCAAGGAATGCCTCGTGTCAGCCGTCTCATAGACTATCGCCGTCCTGGCTCCTGCCACACCTCCTACTCATTTCGTCGGACATTGAACTTAATCCGGGGCCTAACCACATCTTTGGTAACTTCTCAACATACTACCAAAATGTTCGTAGCCTTAAAAACAAGTTGAGTGAATGTGAATTCTCCCTCGCAGAGTTCGCCTAGTTGGACTGCCTTTGTTTCACCAAAACTTGGCTTAATAGTCATGTCCCTGACATTGAACTCCCATTTTATACTCTATTTAATGTTTATAGACGTGATCGTGTGAATTGTCGTGGTGGTGGTATTATGATTTGTGTGAATAATAATATTCGCTCTAGACGTCGCCCCGACTTAGAATCAAATTGTGAGATTGTGTGGGTAGAAGTGACTCGAAATTCCAACAAACTTTTTATTGGTTGTTTCTTGGGAGTCACCTGACGCCGGTTCGCCAAAAACTTCACTGGACTCGTGGTTCATAGACCATTTTATAACTGCTCCTTCATTGTGCCAATTTAATCCATATGCCACTCGTGAATCATCCATTTTGGACTATGTGATTTCGAATCTTCCCCTTCCCAAAGTTTTTGCAGGAAGAAACGCCTTTCAGTCAGACCACGAATCACTCGATGTAATCTTTACTTACAATCTTTACTTACAACCGACTACTTGGCAACAGTGTCTCCCCAACAGCTTGTGTTCCTGGCCTTGCTCCCTCGCTCAGCGCAACGACTTCTTGGAATCTGCCTCCCGTAAGAACCCTCAGAGCTTGGAAAAAGGTTGACTGGAAGACAATAAACCATGTGCTCAATCTACTCCCATGGAATGTTTTACGACTCGGTTCCGTTGATGAAGCGGTCGAATTCTTTCACGACCTAATAGTGAGTGTTGTCAACGACTTCGTTCCCTGCAAAAAATCGTCTCCGAACCGACCCCGGTGGATGTCCGCCGAAGCTTTTCTCACCCTAAAAAATAGGAAGGCTTGTTGGAAGCTAATGAAATCATTTCCCAATCCTCACACTAAACGAACTTTTGCCTATCACCGACGGCACGTTAATTTTTTACTGAGGCGTGACTACAAAGACTACATTGATAGTGCGTGCTCAGAAATCAATTTCAACAATAAATCATTCTGGAATATAATAAATTGTCGTAGAAAAGGTGGACGAATTCCTAGTTCAGTGTACTATCATGATTCCGTCTTTTCTGGTAGTGCTAGGCCTGAAACTTTTAACGAGTTTTTCAGATCAAATTTTTCACCTCCCTCCCCTCCCCCTCCTCTGTACCCTAAATGTTCCCATTGTCTATCTTCCATTGTCACCACCCCCAGCGAAGTGCACCAGCTCCTCTCTGCCCTCCCTTCCAAGAAAGCCAACGGACCCGATGGTATTGCAGCGGAATTTCTTAGGCAAACCGCTTCTCAGCTCTCGATACCTCTTTCTATGCTTCTCAACCGCTGCTTCGCCATGGGAGTCTTTCCCCAACAGTGGAAAATAGCCAACGTCATCCCTATTCACAAAAATGGCAGTAGATCTCAGGTGGAAAATTATAGACCCATATCTCTTCTTTCCAACCTATCAATCGTTTGTGAAAAAATTATTCATAACCGGCTCCTCGCTTTCACTCTTCCCTATATTTCCACGCAACAACATGGTTTTCTTCTGGACTCCTCAACTCTAACCAACATTTCCGTGCACATGAATAATATCACGCACACATATGAAAATTATTCTCAACTGGACGTGTGTTACATTGATTTCGCCAAAGCCTTTGACACCGTTGACCATTCCCTCCTTCTTCACAAAATCTCCCATCGCTTTAATGTCCATCATCTCTTTCTCTCCCTCATTTCTTCTTTCCTGTCAAACAGAAGTCAGCGTGTAGTTATCAACGGCTACCTATCTTCTCTTGCTCCTGTCACTTCCGGTGTGCCTCAAGGTAGTGTCTTAGGCCCCCTTCTCTTCATCCTTTTCATAGACGACTTAGTGGATATAATTGCACAACCCTGCGGGATACTACTCTTTGCAGATGACTGCAAATTATTCAAACAGATCAATTCCCCAGCCGACTCTGATATTCTCCAAGCTGCCCTAATTCGCCTCTCTGACTGGACTAAAACCTGGCATCTTAGAATCAATCCCTCCAAATGCACCGCTCTTACCTTCACCTTACGTAAGCAACCAATTATAAACCAATACAAAATTCTTGACATAACAATCCCCTTAGTTACAACACAAAAGGATCTTGGTGTAATTTTTGACCAGAAGCTATTATTTGTTACCCATATTAGGAAAGTCACTTCTCGTGCCATGTCTATGTTGGGCCTCATCTATCGTTTTGCCGAAATTACGGATGTTTTCTCTCTACGCACATTCTTTGTTAGTTGTGTTCTCCCAATCTTAGAATATTGCTCACCCATTTGGTCCTCAGTTTCCCAATCACATCTTAATCCCCTTGAAAGGCCCCTAAATTTCTTCCATCACATTATCCACCAGCGAGTTCCTTCTCTTTGTAATGCGTCCTCTTCCCACATTCTCCACACTCTTGGTTTACTACCTTTGACCGATCGTAGACAGGCAATTGACCTAAAGTTTTTCCGTAACATTGTAAATGGAAAATATAGAACTCCCGAACTTCTCTTCAATTACCCCCTCTGTATTCCCTCTAGAAGTACCAGATTACATGATTTATTTCACTGCCGCACTCCTCGGCTCTCAACCACAAAACGCTCCTTAATTTTCCGCCTCCCAAACTTATATAACCAAACTCTGATGCAAGATCCTCATACTGATGTTTTCCATTGAACTCCCTATTGTTTTATTTGACTTTTTTATATATATTTTTATATGCATTTATTATTTATTGGTTGTAATGTTCAATGTGCTGAGTGCTGTTTTTGAACTTATCAAATAAATAAATAAAAATTCATTTTACTCAAAAATGGCTATAAGGCTTTTGATTAAAATACATCCAATCGTACAGCCTGATGTCACAAGTAATACTAACTAAGCCATATGTCCCAAAAAATTACTATATATCGTTCAGTGGTATTAAAATATATGCTAAACTACGGTTAACTTTGATTTATAAGCATTTTTCTTTTATAAGTAAACAGTCAACCAAACGTATATACGTATGTATATAAGAAAGTTTGTGCAATATATATTGCACCATTTATTTTAAAATGAAACGGTTATTCTTATATTTTTTCAGCCACAAGACAAGATTTATAATTCTCCAGCTAATTCCCATTAAGTAGTAAATTTTCTGTTTTCCTTTCAGATAGCACAAGGAGGTATTTCTGTGATTATGCAATACCTACAATCATGGATAAACAAAATTTACCTGCAATCTAGTAGTTTTGCACCTCTGAACTATATTCTATCTGCTGAAATGTTTTTTTTTAGGATTGTTATTGATCAAAATAAATTACTCACCTCTTTAGGATTTTCACGAATATAGCATTCACATTCTCCACAAATACAAACGCCCCTGCCAGAGCACTCTATATCAGTAGTGTTATCGGGTTGGCATCCTGCAGATGTAGTTAACTCCCAGCCTATGCTTCCACCACCTTCCCCTGGAGCGCCACACTCACATTTCCGTCCAAAGTGTGAACTGTCACAGGTGCAAATTCCACATGTGTATGTTCCATGCCCTGAGCATTGTGCTGCATTCTCTACATAGCCCTGAAAACATGAATTGATCATAAGGTTTGGTTAAATGAATAGAAAGCTGAAGAATAAATGATTGTCAATCAGTGATTTTATACAATGAATAAATAACTGTAATGTTTAAATTGTGAAAACTCAACTTTCATTTGTTTCATATAGTCATTTTTACAATGGTTGCCTTGAAAATCCTAGGATTTGTTCTAAGAAATTGTCATTTAGTCAGTAATATTTTCATTTTTAAAACTATTTGTTTCACTTGTTCACTGCAAAATACATTACATATCTGCAATTTGGTCTCTATTCTATGAAGTTGATTCTGATAGGATTGAACGAGTTCAACAAAAATTTTTTAAGATTATAAGTTACAAGCTAGGTATTTCCAAAGTTAAACTGGATTACTCATACCTTCCTTCCATAGTCAATCTTAGGAGTTTAATGTTTAGAATAACTGACTTCATTTTTTGTACAAAATCATTAACTCTCACCTTGATTGTCTTCATCTTGTCCCTGATTTATTTCTTTATTCCTAGATACTTTATGAGACATTCTTACCTATTCCAATCATATTTCCAAAAGAGAAATTATGCTATGAACTCACCCATCACTAAGTTTCAATGTATCGCAAGCCAAATTACTGAATTTACAGAATTCAAGATAAGGTTTTTTTCTAAATTTCAGCTTACAAAAATCGGGTGTCATCTCAAAATCGAGTATGAAGTGGTATACCATCAATACATCACAGTCAATTCATTGCTTGTCAATTCATCTGGCATCAATTTGTCACACAACAAACTCATCATGCATCAATACATCACATGACAAATTCATTGCACATCAATTCATCACTCGACAAATTTGTCGCAAGACAATTTCATCATGATACAAATTTGTCACAAGACAAGTTGTAAAGTGGAAGGCGAGACACCATGACTGGTGTATGGCAGGGGGAGACACTTGCTGGATTTGGAGTCACCCCCTGCCATACACCATCCACTGTGTCTCGCTTTGCTTAATTTGCAAAGAGAACTGCAATTCATCCTGGTATTATCGGAACATAAAGAAAAATCTTGTTTTGGAAAAGTGTCTCCCCCTGCTGTACAAAAGTGATGGTGTCATGCCTTCCAATTTGTTTCATGATGAATTTATGCACAATGAGTTGTAGTAGACCTGTATGAAGTATGGTTATGTGTTTTTTACTTTCTCCATATGTATTATAGGAGAAAGTATAGCTTCCATGAAAAAATCTAACTCAAGATTTCAATGGAAATACACGTTTTGAGGTCCTCCCTTAACAAGTTTTGACCATTTTCTCAATGATGTCTGTGTTGTGTGTGTATGTGATAGGAATTTTGTGGGTGCCCTTAACTCTAAAACTACTTATCAGATCAATGCAAAATTTTATATTTCAAATTTTTATTAAAGGGACAAGAGTTGATTAGTTTTGGGTGAAAATCCATCATTCGGAAGTGACACTTGACTCTTGGTCTCTTTAGTTTTTTCTGATTTTCTCCATTAACCGATTAGGGACGGAGCACCACCACGGTGGTGTTAGGGTACCATCCTCTTCTGCCCTCTTGTGTGGGGTGTGCTAATTACCTGTAGTTCCTTCTTTTTGCTAGCAGCTTACGGGCTGTTTTAAGTTTCATCCTGTGAAGTTGCACGTGTTTTTCTTAAGCAGTTACCATTTTACGTGTTTTTAAACTTAGCCCTTTTTTAATTTGACAATGGCGACCAAGAGAAAACGGTGTCAGGATCACAAACTGGATTTATTGTTTTCTATACAAGATGATGGAGTAAAAAGTGATATATCCTCTATCGATAGTGATATTCAAGAGGAAGAAATTCCCGAACCCTGTAAAAATATTTCACCTATAACTTTAGGCGATGAATCCGATGGTGAAATTGAAGAGACAGTTCAACAGGCTAACAGAAGCAGATTGACTTGGTCCAGAAGAGGTTTAATAAATTTAGGCACTAGTCTCTCTCAGTTTACACCTGGTCCTAATACTTACTTACCAGAAAATTCTTCACCTTTAGATTATTTTGCTATTTTTTACGGACGATATGTTGGACCATTGCGTCAAGCAGACTAATTTGTATGCCTCGCAAAAAATGTCAACTGCGGGCGGAGGTGGAAATATTTGGGAAAATCTTACATTAGATGAGTTGAAAGCTTGGTTAGGTGTTATTTTTACAATGGGATTTCATGATCTTCCAAGTCTGAAAGACTATTGGTCCACAGATAGGGCACTGAATGTACCAGGTGTATCAGAAATCATGGCAAGGGATCGATTTTTGTCAATTTTGCGGAATTTTCACGTAAATGTTAATTCACGGCAGCCTCTACAAGATAGCTTAGATTTTGATAAACTCTACAAAATTAGACCTATTCTGGATAGTTTAAATAGCAATTATAACAAATATTACAACCTGTCTGAGTACCAGGCAATAGATGAAGCGATGGTTAAATTTACTGGTCGCTCTTCAATGAAACAGTATATGCCAATGAAACCCATCAAAAGGGGATTCAAGTGGTGGGGAAGAGCAGATGGAACATCGGGATTTGTTTTTCATTTAAAATTATACACAGGAAAAGGGACAATTAAAAAGAATAATTTGGGTGGAAATGTCGTGATGCAACTTGCAGAGCCTCTCTTTGGGTCAGGCTGCACCCTTATTTGCGATAGATTTTTTACGTCACCAGATCTATTTATGGAACTCTCCAAAAAAGGTCTGAACTGCAAACACCAACCATGTCAATTATACCAAAGAATTGGTAGCAAACAAAAAGGACTGGAAGCAAAGTAACCAAGGGGACTGCGAGTGGCTCTCCTCCGCCCCACTCGTTTCCTTAGGCTGGCATGACAAAAGGTCTTTATTCTTTTTGTCATTGGGTTACGATTCACCCACATACCCAATGCAGTCTGTGAAAAGGAAGGAGAAGGATGGGTCGAAGGTGGAAGTGTGCTGTCCTGAGATTGTGAGGTTATACAATCAATTCATGGGAGGATTAGATCGAAACGATCAATTATGTAGCTACTACAGTTTGCACATTCCTTCAAAAAAGTGGTGGCATAGACTGATGTTTGCTTTAATAAATAGAACAGTAGTAAATTCTTATATCTGCTACAAACAAGCTACCAATAAGCCAACTTTTCCCCTTAAAAAATTCTATTTGAATATAATCGGAGACCTCATTGGAGGCTACAGTAGCAGAAAGGCACGTGGACGTAGAGCTACAGTTCCTCCTTCACATAATTTTGGAGAGTGCCACTATCCAGATCAAGTGAAAAGAAATGAGATGAATAAACTTTTGCATAAAGAATGTGTGGTATGCCGGGGGAAAGGAATTAGGAAGAGGACAATTTTTGTATGTTCTGTTTGTGAAAAAGGGCTGTGCATTGACACTTGCTTCAGAGAATTCCATCTGAATCTCCAATAATTAAGGAATAAAAAGCCTTGGTAAGTACTTTAATAGTTAATATAGACTCTTAGTATGGGCCAGTGAAAGTTTCAAGAAGATTAAAGTTAACATTCTTTTTCTATCGTACCTTTCCCAAAAAGGTAACAAATTGGCTATTTTCTGGCATTTAATTCCGTCCCTAATGGGTAAAAACTTCATAATTTATAATAACATTAAATTTAAAAATTGTAAATAATGTTATTCTGTACAACAACATTGTTTATTTTTTAAATAAACATTGAAATGTCTTTTTAAAGTTACACACTAGAAAGCAAAAACAACATACAGTGACTTTGTATTGTGGGTTGCATAACACTATACTGCCGTAAGAACTATAATATCCTTAGCACCCAATCTATGTTACAAAATACTAAATGAATTGTAAAAATTACAGTCCAAGTAAATAAAACACAGGCATGAAAAAATCATCCATATATATTATAATGATAAACAAAAGATCCTTTTTCGGAATTCAAACCCAAGACTTTTTCAACTGAAGCCAGTATATATCCAACACTTAATTTGAAGATATAGAAGTTTATATTTTAATCAAAACATCAAAAAATATCAGTTGGCAATAAAAAATCATCATATACTTTGATTAGAAAAAATTGGCACGGCTGGCTGGTAGGAATAACATAATAAAACACCCTTTGTCGTATTAACTTTTTTAAATAATTTAAAAATTCTCTTTTTTTCAAACAAAAATATGTAATAAACCTTTTCAATTAATGAACATACAAGTATACCTATACTGAACATGTGTTTGAAATATAAACCAAATACGGTCAGTGAGAAACATCAAAAATATATAATTGGACTTAGAAAAACCAACAGTTACCTTTTGAGCCAAATATGCAATGAAAACTCCGTGACATGTCATCTAAATACACTGTCAATGTAAAAGGTGCAAAATCTGTGATAATAACAACAGAAAACAAAAAATGTGAGTTGTAGTAATGTCAGCTGTTTAGTAGATGGAGCAAAATTTCTTTCAACATGAATGCAACATTTGTTTGGTCCACACAGATAATTAAGATGGTATAGCTGTCATTTTAAGATGGCAAAAAGGAGGGATGGACAAACCCGCAATCTGTTAGAACCTCAGGTGCAGGGAGCAAGGAAAATCCACTGTGACATGCAACACCATGTGTGTGGAAAGCACAGTGTGAAGCATGCTATTTGTTTTAAAATTTGTTGTATCAGATGAATCAGATTAAATTGTTTTTCTACTCAATTTTTTATTATTTCTGTAAATACATACTGCAATATTAATCTGATCTTGAAAACATAATGTGGAAAAATGTAAAAAATTGTTCCAATGTAAATATTTGTCTTTATAATATATAACATACATATAATTTCAAATAAATTATTAAAATTGTATAGTTATATTCCTATGATGTTTTTAAATATATAACAATAGGTTCAAAACATAACTATGGCTTTTTACTGTATTTTAGATAGTCCCCTTGGTAGTCCACAGTAGTGAAAATTGCTTGGTAGTTCTAAGGTTAAAGCCAATATAAGTAATTGCTGCACCACTCGGTTATATGAAAATTCACTAAGAGTATAAGTAATCAACATACATTATGATTCAATTTTACCATTTACATCTGTATTGATTTTCATTTATTATTTCATTTCCTTTAATAAATAACAAAATGTAAATGTCAGATGTATGCTGTATTGTAAAATATTTGACAGATCTTAATTCCATGTGAAAAGTAGGCATCGTAAGTTCCATTTGGATCATCTTGTTCTCTTTATATTTTAAGAGGTGTATCAGACTTGATAAATTACCTGGTGCGAGTATTTTAACTGTTAATGATAATTTATAAAATTTTTATTGAAATAAATGGTGTTAATCAATTATTATAAGTATGTATTGGCTACTGATCTAATCATCAGTAAAATTAGTGCACAGAAGCAATTACATATGCATAATAAATTGTACTTAAAAGTGTATTCAAAATCGTAAAAAGCATGAAAGTGATGAAACATGACTTTTAACTTTGCTTTGAATTTATGTATCAGCATAAAAACTCTCTCCTCAATCTATAGAAATAGTAAAACTGTATTTCTGGCAATGTTATGCTCAATATTTTAAGAAATAAAAATATAGCCTCATACCGGGTCACCAGGACTCTCACATGGACAATCACATTGCATCTCCAAGTCAACTATCAGAGATTCATTGATTCCCACAGGATGGATTTCAAATGTCTGCTTCCAATCTTCACGATTCTTAGAGCACTTAGTCAACTAAAAAATATAAATTGAAATTTAACCATTACATAATTCACTATACGAAGTATTCCTACTCAACATGAAGTAGAAACTTTTGAGAACTTATTTAAATTTAAATTATTTAAACTTCCAAGAAAATAATACCATCTTAATTAGCATTAAGGTTATTTAAGTTTGGTAAAAGAGATACAAAATTATCTTATTAAAAACATCAATTTAACGTAGATCAACAATTGTTGCATCTAAACAAAAACCTTCTCATTACTTATGGAACTAAACTTGGCTAGGCCAGAGAGATAAATTAATTTCAATGGTATTTCTAATTGTGAGATACACCTAAATTTTACCTCTATCTCAGCAATGAATGAGATGACATTACCAACTCTTACACCGTCACATTTGTTGGTCTTCTTTAATGGGCCACTTCCAAGACAACTTGAGAAATACGTCACTTTGACCCCACCTGTAGCATTATCCTTCATTTCTACAGTTGATGAAATTTTCTTTAAAAAAATAAAATATGCATAAGAGGAAGTCTGACTATTTGTGCTTAACTGGCAAGTAAAACTCATACAGAGTTGCATATTTATCATTAATATTCCTAAAATTTCTATATTTATATGTTCAATATCGAATTTGGTTATACTGAATTCCTGATTAACCTATTTTTAAGGAAGATAATTTGGGAAGTTCATGGCAAAAGTTTTTTTTGGACCTAGTATAAGTGAATTACAAGTAATGATAGCCACATTATACCCAAACTTAATATGGTGTTTGGATAAAGATAGACATTCAATTTTTACATCATTAATTTGGTGTGATTTGCTGTTATTATAAATGTATACCATCTAGTTATGCAAATAATATTGGCCTTCTTGACTTTTATCCATACTGTAATAAATTAGCCTTGGTACCATTTACTTAAACTTCTCTTATAGTGCAAGTTCTTTGAATATGCTATGCACTTAGTATCATTTAAATTATGTGTGTGGCTGAAAGTTAAAGAGCAGAAAAAATTGCCTACCTAAGTTTCCTCCTTTACCAAGTTTTTATGTAGTACCTATTTGCTAGGGTTTTATTGTGTTTACTTACATCATATTGTTCTTTAACAAGTTCTACAATATTTGAAGAATCATTGGACAGCTGTCCAAGTGAAGCACCTTCAACATTATCTTTGAGCTGCTCATAGATAGCCATATGTTTAGCTGCCACAGCAAATATCAAATTAATGGCAGTGGCTTGGACTTTCGTATTCAACTGAATAAAAACAAAATTAATTGCATTCAATATAAAGAATATTATAGTTAAATTATTTCACTGCAACACGAATAATGTATGGCACAATCAGAGGAAAAATTACAAAAAACTCACCTCTGAGACAGAAGGATAGTCTTGCAAAGTGGAGTGAGTATACATTCCATGCTCATCCAAATGACAGAGACCGTCATTGGGCTTCACAATACCACCCAACTAAATGATAGAATGATCAATAAATAAACTTGTTAGAAGATGATCTTTTTTAGTGTCATGTACTAGAGCTCTTCATATTTTTAAAATATATTATCAGGAAAGAAAAAGAATATTTTAAAATGAAATTTATTTTAAATACAGAGTAAGGTTTAAGTTTGATCATATTGACAGCTTTCTACCTTATTCTGTAAGTCCTTCAAATTCAAATTTCAATTCACAAAGGATATAATTGTTTAATCATTTTTCATAAATATATTACTATATGAATTCTTCAATAAATACTAATGAAAGTGTTAATGTAAATTCATTGTAGACAGGAAACAAACCTGAAGGGATTACATTGAAGAATGAGATGAAAAATGTTACTAATAATTTCCTCTTGAAAATGTTATATGAGATCTTAAATTATCTTTAAATACAAATTATTGATGATGTTGAAAGATTTAGTTTTAAAAAGAGTAGCAAAGATTTTATGATAAAGTAATTATTTTTTGATAAAGTACATCCTCAGTCAATGTCAGACAGTAACAAATAATCTCTGAGAATCTTCCTTTCATTCCTCTGGACTCATTCTTGATTCAACAAATTGGATTCCTTCCATTGTTTAGCAATGAAATTTTGAATTGAAGTACAGTCAAGGCCCATTCTAACAGCATCCATGGGACCAAAGTCATGTTGCTAAAATGAATATGCCGATATAATGAATGGTGCCATAAAATCACATTCCAATTACATTGAGAGCATATTTGCTATCTTTAAAGGATCTTCTTCCCTAGAAGATATTGTATATATTGTTCTTCATTATCTAATGCACTATTTTTTGCTGGAATTATCACAGTGTAACTTATAATTAATAATTTTTGCAATGGTAAACTTTTTGTCCTGCCACTATGATAGCTTCATCTAACCACACAGATCAAAAAGTTTTTCTAATCTTAGTAAGATATTTTCATGAAAATACTGGAATTAATGTGAAAGTTCTTGAACTTGACATCCTGGAAGGTGAGACAAGTGACCAATTAAATGATTTTTTTCTCTCTTCTGAGCTGCTGCTGCAGCAGACTTATCGATAATAATGTTAGCATGCCAGCTGATAATACTAATACTAACTTTGGAGGTGCAAAACATACAGGTTCTAAGAATCTTTTCCAGAAATTGTCAGATAGCTGCAACAGAACATTGGGGGATAGGTTGCATGGCACACATTTGAAACAATTTATTAATAATGCATCTAATGTTCTTCCAGTTGATGTGGAAGTTATTGTAAAACATTCAATTTTTTTCATATTTATACATTACAAGTGGAGGCACTGAAATCATTTTCTGATTTTATCAAAGTGCAGTGCAGACAAATTTTGTGGTATTCTAACACAACATTTCTGAGACTAATGCCTGCTCTTAAAAGAATACTAATAATGTTTCAACTGCCATGAGCATATTTTTTATCAGTTGAAAATACTCCCGTAATTCTTAAGAACTTTTCGAAGATCCTAAGTCAGAATTTTGGTTCTGGTTCTTAAACAATGTTGCCCCCAATATTCCATTATGCTATTTCCAAAAAGGAGCAGCAGAATGTATCAGCACCGGAAGCTACATGTGAATATTTGCGCTTGTATCAGCATTTAGAAGAAAGAAAAACATCTAAGTTTTTACCACTCCAAGTAAGAGAATTGCAGAAAAAAATGCTAACAGTGGTATTCATTGTGATTTGGATCTGGTGCAGCAGATAACAGGGGAGTTCTATGTTAATTGTCTGAAATATCTAGACCTTTGGAAGGCATATCTTCAAAGCCTCTTTCAATTATCCTGGATTCATTTGAAAAAAGCCCTGAATGGAGTGATCTGGAGAAAACATGGAATCTTTTCGAAAGTGCTCTTCTCACTTTGTCGTATGATGATCTTTTTAATGAACTTTGTGTCCATAAATCATATCTTAATGACAGTTTTCTAGCTGAATTGGACAAAGAGAAAGTATCTAGAGATCACATATGGTTGAATGTATTTAAAGATAAAATAAAATTAACAATATTCCAAACAAAGAAAATGTGCAAATTTCCTCTCTTTGACGGGTACGGACGCTGCGATCAAGACGTCATTTTTTGCTGATTAACAACTTTTGGGGATTGAAAAATTCATCGATTACCATTTAAACTGTAAAATCTCTCTTGATAATTCAAATGAATTACTCAGAGACTTGTCAAAAGTTTAAAAAATTAAGAACAAACAAATACTGAGCAAGCTGAGTTCTTCCAACAAGTACGAGTGGAACAATATGCCATTAATTTCAAAAGTAGATGAATGACGAAAATAACAACACAAATATTGTATTACATGATATATATTTTTGTTTTATTGTAGTTTTTCATTTAATTTTATTCTTTTCCATAAAGACGAATCGTTAAATGTATATCTAAATGCGATTTAATATTTATACTTTTGTAAATAATAAATAAATAAATTCACCAATCAGGAAAAATCCTTTGTCGGACTACGTGTCTCGATTTTTGGTTCGGAAAATATGGTCACCGTAAAGTAATAGATTTTGGTGGTTATATTTATGAATAACAAGTTATTTAACTTGTGTTCCTGCAGCACTTGCACAAGTAAGAACAGTGACTCTGTCTTTACTTTTTTAAATCCGGAGGCACCAGTTTCATCCAAGTCTACTTACTCAAGTGGAAGAAGATAAACAATGCTAAAAAAAGCGATTTCGTCAAAGTTACAAATTTCTTCTACAGTGAAACCATGTTCATCAATGAGAGATGCACAAGACTGGCAATATTCATGTGCAGCTTCACTATCACCTTATTGAAGTTCATCTGAGACAATCAGTTTTCGTATCCTGTGAAGGCATTTAAAACGAGATAACCACCCATCAGAAAAAATTCATTCAATTGCATTTGCTGATAAAAGTAATTTACCTTTTCAATTAATAGTGGAGCTGTGATTAGAAAACCTGCAGAAAGCTTCACTTTAAACCACTCGTATAATACTGCATCCAACTGTTCTAGTTTTGGCTTCCTTACATTTTTGTTTTTGGATACTTTTATTTGTCTCTGTGTCAGCAAAACATTTTAGAAGTTGCTGTTTTCTTGCTTTAATGTCATATATCATAGGTGAGCTTATATTATACTCGTTCATTAATACATGTCTATTTACCCCATTATCCAGAATTTGGCAAATGTCAATTTTCTGTCGTAAAGTCAGCACTATTAGCTTCCCTTGTTTTCTACTACTGCTGCTACTACTTATGTACTTTAGGATATCTTAAAATGTTTTTAAAATAACTTAAATAACAAAATTATTATGCAGTATGTCACGACTCCCTCCCTAAGGACTGCATAACCTTACAGAGGTGGGAGGGTTTGTGTACTCTTACGAACCAAAGAGCTATGCCGGCGGGAGATAATTCTCCTGGTAGGACCATCCAAGCCGGAAAGGTCTGAGGGGAAGAGTCAGACTAAGAAGCAGTCTTGGGGGTTTTACATCCCCCTGTGCAAGGGCAGCAGCTTGCACAGTACCTCTGTAGGTGGTGATCATGTGGATCTGAACAGCTACAGATGGGTAATCACTCTGTGAAACTGCGATGAGGAAAGCAAGGGGAAACTACCTCATTATATTTCCCATGATAGGCTGAAAAGCTGAAATACCTCTATGGATCTTTCTGGGGTAAAATATTCCGGAGGTAAAATAGTCCCCCAATCGGATCTCCGGGTGGGGACTACCCTAGGGGATGCACAGAGGAAATTTAACATTAATAGGAAAGCAAGTGGTGAGAAATTAAGAATAGGCACATGGAATGTTAGGACTATGAATTCAGGGGGTAAACTAGAGAACATAAAAAGGGAAATGAGAAGGAATAATGTAGGTATAGTAGGTCTTAGTGAAGTTCGGTGGGAAGGAGAAGGCGAGATAAATTCAGACGAATTTAAGATTATTTACTCAGGAGGGGAGAAAAAGGAAAGGGGAGTGGGGATTATAATGAGAAAAGAGATAGCTGAAAGAATTAGCAAGGTAGTGACAGTTAATGATAGATTAATAGCCGTAAAACTTCAGATGGAGCCAGTGGAAATGCTTATAATTCAAGTGTATATGCCAACGACTAATGCTGGCGACGACGAAGTAGATGAAATGTATGAACAGATTATGGAGATATTGGAGGAGGAGGGAAAAGGAAGGATCACCACCATAGTAATGGGAGATTGGAACAGTGTAGTCGGAGAGGGACAGGAAGATAACATAGTGGGAAAATATGGACTAGGGAAGAGAAATGAAAGAGGGGATAAACTTGTGGAATTCTGCCATAGAAATAGATTAATTATAACTAATACATGGTTTAAGCATCACCAGCGGAGACTTTACACATGGAGAAGCCCAGGAGACCAGAGACGATATAGATATATAGATATAGATAGATTACATACTAGTCAATGAAAGATTTAGAAATAGCATTAAAAATGTGAAAACACTACCAGGGGCAGATATCGATTCTGACCACAACCTTTTGGTGGCAAATATACAATGTAGACTGAAGAGCGTTAAGAGAAACGTAAGAGTTAACAAGAAATGGAACTTAGAGGAACTCCTTAAAAACAAGGAGGCTATCATGACTGAGCTGGAGGAAAGGTTGGGGGAGAGAGATGAAGAAAATAGGGAGAATGTAGATGAGGAGTGGAGATACATCCATAGCAACATTAAAGATGTAATGGAAAAGAAGGTAGGAAAGATAACGGGTGAAAGAAACAAAAAACCCTGGATCACAGCAGCCATGCTGCAAAAAATGGAAGAGCGGAGAAAGTGGAAGAACATAAACACTGAAGAAGGCCAAAGAAAGTACAAGGAGTTAAATAATGCTTTAAGAAGGGAAACAGATAAAGCCAGAGAACAGTGGATAAATGAGAAATGCGAGGAGATTGTCGAATGTGAAAGAATTTGTAGAACAGACCTCATGTATAGCAAAGCAAGGGAACTATTCAAGAAAAAAGCAAGAAAGATAGGACGTAAAGGAATCATGAACAAAAGTGGTAAAATAGTATCGGAGCCAGACAATGTAAAGAATGTCTGGAAAGAATACATTGAGGTTCTGTATGACAAAGAAGGAAAGCCAAGAAATATTGAATTAAATGAAGAAGAGGATGTAGAAGAAGATCAGCTAGGACCAAGTATTCTCGAGTCTGAAGTTAAAAGAGCAATTGATGACATGAAAAGAAGAAAGGCAGTTGGGAGTGATGATATACCCGTGGACGTTCTTAAGGTTTTGGGGTCTAAAGCAGTTAAGCAACTCACAAAATTTTTTAACCAAGTATATGATACTGGCGTATGGCCTGAAGATTTTTTAGATGTTGTGATGGCACCACTGGAGAAAAAGAACAATGCAAAATGTTGTAAGGATTACAGAACTATTAGTTTAATTTCTCATACAGCTAAAGTTCTAACCAGAATAATAACCAAAAGAATTGAATGTAAAATAGAAAAGGAGCTGCAAGATAATCAGTTTGGTTTTAGAAGAGGAAGGGGGACTAGAGATGCTATAGGATGTATGAGGATGATGATAGAAAGAGCGCTAGAAGTCAATAAAGATATGTATTTTTGTTTTGTAGATTGGGAGAAAGCTTTTGACCGAGTGAAATGGGATAAGATGCTGGGTATTTTAAACAAAATAGGAATAGATTGGAAAGATAAAAGACTGCTTAAAAACCTTTACTTTGATCAAAAGATTAGAGTCAGGGTTGAAGGAGAAGAAACAGAAAGTACTTCAATAGGGAGGGGAGTGAGGCAGGGTTGTCCTATTTCACCAGCGATATTTAATATGTATGCAGAAACAATAACAGAAGAAGCGTTGATGGAAGAGAAAGGATTTAAGATAGGAGGTGAAAGTATTACCACCATTAAATACGCAGATGATCAGGGCTTAATAGCAGAAGGCGAGAAAGAGCTTCAGAGGATGACAGACAGACTAGTTGAGGTTGGCCAACAATATGGAATGAAGATCAATACAGAAAAAACGAAAGTCATGGTGGTTTCAAAGGAACATAAAGAATTAAATATAATGGTAAATGTCCAAAAATTGGAACAAGTAAGTAGTTTCAAATATCTCGGCAGTATTTTAGCACAGGATGGAAGTAGTACACAGGACATCAGAAGTAGGATTGCAATGGCAAAAGCAGCATTTAACGAGAAGAAGGAGCTTCTCACAAGCAAGAAAATAAATCTAGAAACAAGGAAGAAATTAGCAAAATGCTACATATGGAGCATAGCTCTTTACGGTGCAGAGACGTGGACGATAAGGAGAAAGGAGGAAAAATATTTAGAAAGTTTTGAGATGTGGGTATGGAGAAGAATGATGAAAGTGAAATGGACAGAGAGGAAGAGAAACGAAGAAGTATTAGAAATGGTGGGAGAAGATAGGATGCTAATAAAAACAATCAGGAAAAGAAAAGCAAATTGGATAGGGCACATATTGAGAAGACAGTGTTTACAAAGGACGATCTTAGAAGGAAAAATTAGTGGAAAAAGAGGAAGAGGGAGAAAAAGAATAGGAATATTAGATAATATAAAGCAGGGATATACTACTTATAGAGGTATAAAAGAGGCTTCTTGGGAGAGAGAGAAATGGAGGCAGCGATTCAGTTAAAACCTGTCTTCGGACAGAAGCATGATGATGATGATGATGTCACGACTGTTGACACCTTGAAAGAGAGGAGTAACTTAAGCTTATGGAAGATTAGTCATGACATGAGTGTGGCAGACAATTGGAAAATGTAATTTCACTGAAGATGCCATTGGAGCAAGTTTGTTGGTAGAATGGGTGCTACTAAAATGAGCCTTTACTGTAAATATTTACCTTTATTTGGCATTACTTCTAAAATTTAATAATTTAAAACAACAAAAGGAACTAACTATATAACAGTTGTATGTAGGTTAAATACAAAAATGCCATTGCTTTTGATGGACAATTCAAAAAATATTAAGGAATATATAATATACATATTCAATGAATAATGAACAACATTTTATAGCAAAATAAATGATAAAATGATGTTTAACTTAATCTCATAAACATTCAAAATACATAGACATCCACCATTGTTTTTTTGTTTAATGTCTAACCTTCCCATCTCCAGCATAGTGGAATAAATCGTCAGTAGAAAACAGGAGGAGACGACGAGCTTTGTCACTCCAACCAATCTGTTTCTTGCATACTACTGCCTGCATTATAGCATCAAAACCACCTTCTGGAGCATCCAGATTGCCAGACACTGCAGCTTTTTTTACCTCACCCTAAACACAAACAATTAGCTTTAAATAAGATAGCTAAAAAAATCTCCAAGGATAGGATAGTGAAATTCCTCATAATGTAATTCTGTTGGTGGCCATTTATGCCTTAATTCAATACTCAAGGATTTGCTACCATAAATTTACTGTTTATTCTCAGAAGAAAATTTTGAAAATGATCTTAGCAAATACTCAAATATAATATTTATACACACATTTTTACTTTCTTCATACATAATATAAGGGGAACATATTGTTTTCATGAAAAAAATCGATTTTGAGATTTCAATTAATCAGGTCAATGCGAAATATTATATTTAACATTTTTATGAAAGTCACAAGAACCGATTAGTTTTTGGTAAAAATTGGTCAATTGGTCACATCCATTATTTTGAGATATTTGATATATTTAAAAATATACTGAAATAAAATTTGTAGGAAATTTAATTTTCTACAACCTTGATTTGAAACATTTTCCCATATAATACATTGTTTAAGAGAATCTTAAATACTAAATTATTTAGCTGCCATCACCACGGCACCTACCGATGACTTTTGTTAACAATTGACGCTTAGTTACATCTTAGTAACGCTCCTATATAGTTTCTTGAGCTTTGTGGCTATATCCAATATCAGAAGGTTATGGTTTGAGTTTATTTCTGTTCTTTGTAAAGTCTAAAAATTTCTCGAAGTTTCTTAAAATATTTTTTATTATGTAACCTATTTGGAATTTTTATAAATATTACAGGTATGGAGAAAGTCATGTGGTGGCCACATCAGATTTTTAATTGAAGTGAAAGGCAAATGAGTAACTTTCAACAATAAATATTCAAATCTTTGTACCATGATACTAAACTCAGAAGCTTTAAAGATGGAGAAAGAATTATTATTATGTTTTTTATCACACAAAATTCCATTGGCCTCTAATTCAATAAATAGTTTCAGGAAAATTATCGCTATTCATAATACTCATCATAATATCCAGTGCATTCTCACAAGCAATAATAAGAATTCCACTATTCATCTTACTATGTCCATCAAATTAAATCTTTGTGGATATTTAATTATGATAAGATTACATTAATAGGAAATACACAAAATTAATTGCTTCCATAACTAATAAACTAGTTTTCACCACCATCAGCTCCACAGAGAGTATGATTATAGAAAAGCAAGTAATGATGCTAAATGTTTTTGTCTGAATAAATGAACAAGACGAGGATGGCCAATGCAAAGATGTGTATGTAGTCAAAGGATATAGAATATACCAAAAAATCTGATTAATTTTCTGTTAAAAAGAATAGTAATATTATAGCATAATTGTTATAACTAACTTATTTGAACACTTACTGAGAAACGACTAACATTATTGCTGAGGGGCATATGGTTACGGAAACCATAGGGCGCTGCACATTCACTGCAGGGTTCTTTAAGCCTAGATGGATAAGAAAATGCCCAAGGAAATTAATGAATGGGATGAAAATTCAGTTTCAAAAAGTGCAATCTGGAAATAAATTTATTAATAAATTCTAATAAACCAATGACAGCCCAATTCTAAATTTTTGGAAGTTAAATACCTAAATCTGTATGATACAAAAATGAAAATTTCATTTAAAGCATTCACATTTTGGTAACCCCTTGAAAAAAATAGAAATAATACTAGAAGAAATGTCTACCGTGTATAGATCGAGTTTGCAAGACCAATTTTTGCGAAAAAGTAGAGAATTAAAACAATCTGAATGAGTTCAAAGAAAACATTTGTACTCACGTAAATCTTAAATTCCATAAAAATCTGCATCATTATTCCAAACAGCTTGTCCCAATCTTTTTCTTAAAGATTATCATCGTAAGGATCATTGAGATGTTCTTTAACAGTAGCAGCCTCTTCATTGGACACCATTCCACAAAATATCGTCTTCTGTCTAATGGTTGGATATACAACATTTCTTAAACGATTCAGAGCCTGAATTGAACCTCCTTTGGTGAATGTTTTCTCCTCTTATCATTCCACTTTCTTCTCATAATATCCTTGGTTTATTATTGGAGACATCCAATGGCTGTACAAGGCTAGTAAGGCCACTAGGAATCACTGTGACGTGTTTTGCAGCATATCTTCTTTAACAACATCACTCACAAGGTGTGATTTAAACATATCCCGTATGAGAAGACTTTTCCTTCCGTAACTCCCTGGTCATGAATTCCAAACTGTCTTCAGCCATAACATTAAACCAACTTCATCCATCCTTTATTGTGAGAGTGGATTACTGATCCTCTTAGGAATACCTCTTTTGGAGTAGTATTTCTCTTGAATATTACCATCGTCTTCAGTTTAGTTCCATCAGTAATAGTAACACTATAGTGAATCTAGTTTTTCGTGGCGTCATTTTTATTAGCACTGTTTTCTCTTCAGCTTTGTTCAGTCTGACTTGATGACATTAAAATTGATGGGCGTTTCATCCATATTTCCAATAACTCTTAACTGTTTTTTTATCGGTCTAATAATAAATTTGTGAAACGCCATGATCTTGTCGTCATGTTCTTCTAGTAGGAGCTATGATATTTTTGCCTTGTCGCAGTACAAAACTCTCTCTCTTCATGAACTTTGTATATCAACCAGAAATTGCTTTGAAATCTGTAACACTAAATTCTTTACTTTTTCTCGATGCAAATGGAATGGACCCACGGCAAACACCAGTTCCGTTTTGGCTAGTTTCAAGAACATTTTTCCACTTCTTTTTCTAGCTCCAGTCATTTGCTAGGCTTTCCTCTATTTGCACATTTATTTTGTGTAGAAATCTTCTTTCAATTCATAACATTCTTTTCAGATATATTAAACTCTCTCCCTGCAACACAATCGTTAGTTTTATCTACAAATTCGATGATTTTGAGTTCGAACTTTGCTATGTATCTTTTAGAATCCATACTTTTAAAACTATGAGTTCACAATGGTATTTCTTAGCTACTATACGAAAGTTAAGAACAGGGAATAATAGAGATTAATTTAAATACTGAAAGCTTGTCAATAGTAAGAGATCGGAACTAACGTCCTTACGTTGTGCTGGTTTGATGGAAAATAACACATAAGAACATGACGTCAGACGTTGAATGAACCGAGCTGTTGAAAGGGCCTCAGGTGGCAATTCTAAGTCCTACAAATATAACTGTAGTCAATTATACATAAATTAAATGCAAACAATATTGTAAAGATAAATGTATAGAAATTAATTCAATAAATAGAAAATATTTATTTTTTATATTTGACGATATTTTAACAACTATTTTATTTTTGGTGTTCAGGAAAAATTTAAGTATTTCAGAATATATTGTTACAAATAATGAATTTAAATAGCTTATTATATCGTTTTACTTATTATTAATATATATTGAATTTTATTGTATTATTGAATCCAATGGATCAATACACACTAGGTAAACTCGTGTAATTATAAAGTGACCAGACGTCCCGATTTCGGCGGGACAGTCTTGCTTTTAAGCAATATGTCCCGCTGTCCCCAAAAACCTTTAGGGGATGCAAAATTGTCCCACTTTTCGATATAATGGTGATAAATGTACGGATTATTCTAACTTTTTACCAGTAAACTCAGGGGCGGAGCTATTTATGGGCTAATTGGGCTGTAGCCCAAGGCCCCGGTTGTCTAAAAGCCCCCAAAAGTCACTTTTATGTTTTTACGTTTTGCGTACGATACATACAATTCTAAATTTCAATGAAAAAGTTCTCTATATTTTGGTACAGTTCATTAAATTCTCTAATTTTTTCTTAGTATGTTAAATCACAATTATTAAATTACTTTCCAAATAATTCCGTATTATTTAATGCCAAACAAGTTAACTATATCAGCAACAGCGTGACGCCTTTGACAAGAGCTTCTAGAAAAAGCAATTTTGCTGCTGACAACAGAGCCATCTACTGCGTAAGACATGATTATTATTTTTATCATCTATTATTATTATTTGTCCTTTTATTATGTTTATGTTGAGGGCCCCAAATAATTAGCTCAGGGCCCTGAAAATCCACCATCCATCTCTGAGTAATCTCTATGATATGACTAAAGTGTCCAGATATCTCGGATTATGCGGGACAGTCTGGGATTTCGACTTCCTGTCTAGCATGGTCAAGTGTCCTGGAAAATGTCCCACATTGTACATACATGCATTAGATTCTCAATCCTATGGGAATTTTAATTTCAGGACTTTCTACATGACCAATTATAAGTGCATCTATTAATGTAGCTATCATAAAATGTGAATTTGTTATGTTGTTTGATAAATGCTTAAACCTTGGAATATACATTTTTTTGCTACATTGCCAGGAAATAGCCATAAGTCGAGCGCTATATTAAAAACGTTACGTCATCATGATGGAACATCATATAAAAAAGGGCCATGTATGTGTGAGGATCTTGTTTGTGCAGGTCCTGCAGCATGTTCCCCGGTGTTCCCATACATTACAATGAAACATAAGAAAAACCACATTTGAAATCCCAGTAATTTTATTCAGAACTCAAAGAAAATAATATAAAAAAATCACAGTATTCACTGTCTAACACAAAAATTAAAATTATTGTTAACTCTTTTTAAAAAGTAACTAAAATATTCTTACAAAATTAACAATCTTAAAAATAAATCATCACATAATAAATCACACTAAAGGACAAGTTAGTTGTACTAAAAAAAGGTAAATACTATTATATTAATAAAATTTGTGAAAAAAGTCAATCAAAACTTTTTAATTTTTTCTGTGCCACATCTTCATTTTCTGGTGTCCCTGACTCAGTAAATATAATTTTGAAGTACTTTGGCACTAACTCTTTTTGTTTTAAACATTTTCATGATGCCTTCGCTTTTGCTTATTGAGCCACAATAAAAGTTTTCTTTGGATCTCAATCTATGACATTTGACATATTAAAATGCACATATAAATATTTAGTTTCGGTGGTTGAATTCATAGAGGACCTTAATGATGTTTTCAGCTGAGAAATGATCAAACTAAATAGGCCATTAGCATGGTTCAAGTTCAAATACTGAGATACCTAACCCATGACAAAGAGAACAATTTATTCCTGGCATTCATGATTCATTTATAATTTGAAGAAAAGAACTAGCAACTGCACAAAATTGAATACAGAGCTGCACATTTGACTTGTAGAACTGCGTATAATTGTTAGAGGATATTAGGCTTCAACGATACTTTTCTTTCTGGTGTAGAAATTATTTCTTTTACCCAAGATTTATGGTATTTAGCCTTCAATGAATGGATGACACCAATATCAAGTGGTTGTCACCTATTGGTATAACCTACAAGAAAGAAAATAACCTTTATGTTTTGGAGAGATACTGTCTAGCAAATGAGTTGAACGCTTGTCAACAATCTGCAGCAACTTTCTAATGGCAGTTCCTATCCTCGCACCAAAGTTTTTAAGGAAATTCAAAAAAATATTTGATGACATCCATGCATTTGTATTTCTTGTACAGGCATGCCTTGCTTAGCGCATGAGAGGCATTCCGAGAGATTTGTGCGCTATCATAATTTGAGCTAAAAGAACAGTTTTTAACATAGCACTTAACCCAGTTGATTTTTACTCTTCAGAAATTTTACTATTTTTATCTTGCAACTTATATAATGATAGGACATTTTTATATATTAATTTAAAGTCAAGAAAACGAAGTACCGCATTTACTCGTGTAATACCTGCACTTTTTTCCACATAAGTTCCCATCAAAAGAAGGAGGAGCGGACATTACACGATATTTGCCCCTTCATCTTTTGAGGGTAGGCCATCCGCAAATCGCCTACTAACACCACGTGCCTGGCTTGAGATGAGTATGTGTTTTCTTCGATAGGCGAAATATGCCGTGCATTTTATTTCCTCGATTTATAAGCAAGGTATTTTTTTTTACTGCATAGAATAACATAATAAGCACGATAGGTATTTATCAGGTATTTTTTAAAATTCCTTGCCAGCTGTCAGTAGTAAACCAAAATCACATACATTTCTATTTAAATAGAAGTGTCATTCATTCTCATAGTAAAGGTGATGTTTTTGAGTTGTCTCCGTGTAATATAATAGCAGTGGATGTGAATTTTTCATGTTTACGTACTTTAAAAAAGTACTAAAAATCATTTTTTGAAGTCATTTCTTAAATGTTTGCTTGTGCCATAATTACATCATAAAATTCGGCTTCAGATAGATTATTCTACCAATATTGCTGTAAAATATCAAAATTTTGGAAGCACGGACATGACATGAATTAGTTTTTTTTCAGATTTTTAGCTATAAAAACAGGGGTGCATGCATTACCTGTATGTGGGTATTAAACGTGTTAATATGGTATATGACAATTATATTTAAATAATTCTTTATGATGGAAAATCACAATTTTCTAATAACATTTGCGATGAAAAAACATATTATAAAAGAAATGAGATATACAAAATATCATAAGTATTTCTGGTATATACTTGGTAAAACATCAATATAGTGTATTACCTTGACATGTTCCTAAAATTCTTCATGATTACGAAGATCTTTGTTGATGATTGGCCAGTGCAAAACTAAACAAAAACAGAATAAGAGTGATATCACGATTCAGGGGTGCCGTCGCAGCTTCAGACATGTAACTATAGCATAGGTACCAACAGCAAAATAACATCAGAATAACAAATGACTAACGATAGCATATTGTATCATTTCTATATGCTCTCCACTTGAATATTTTATGTTAAGAAAGTAAGTTTCCATTGTAACAAAAGTAAAGGCAACTGTTTCTCCTATTAGCAGCAACACTTGTAGGAAAAAACCTGTTCTTATATGGACTTTACATCTAGGGTACCTATGTTGTTTCAGGCAATAAGATGCAGTTCAATTTTTGCCAACTTTAATTGTGTTTTATTAGTTGAAAAATATGGTAATGCCACCACCAAAACTAGAGCAAAAAGAGGAATAAGTATTCAAAGTAACTCACTTCTTAGGTACTGTACTGACATAAGGCATGACCACTTTGTCCACAAAACTGCCAAAACCAAGCCGAAAGTTTGAAGAGATGTTTACCATGCTTTCAGCCAATTGTACTCCTAATTCAGACAACTTGTGCTTATCATCCTCCATTGATTTTGAGAGATCCATTAAACAGTAGAGATCAATAGGATAATCTTCAGCCTGAGCATACTGTAAAGGCAGCTTATATGGTTCATCTGAAAGGAAGCAATCATTAATAACAATCAGTTAAATTCTTTTTGATAAAATGTTATAAAAATTTTGAATAATTTATTTTCAGAATCAATTAAACTCACAGTTTGAATAAACAGTTATAGTTATATTCAACAATTCTGAGCCAATAGGATATGCCTAGACTATAAACAATTTTTTCCAAAAAATTTAACATTATGTATTTATAATTATTACATTATTTATGGGAACAAAAATTCCAGTGAAACATGCTAAAATTGCCAAGTAAAATGAAGTTCAGGTAGTTCTTAAATGATCATCAACAAATCACTGTATTAAGTGTCAGACACTCACCAACAAAACACATTAATATGATATTGCATTGTCAGTATGAGGAACCACCATATGGGTAATGCTGGACATAAACCTGAGACGCAACATTTCATTTTGAGATTTAAGTGTGACATTTTTCATGTTATGCTCCGAGCTCCTATACCAATACAAAAATTGCTTGAGAGAGCTACTGATATGTATTACGGTAACAAAGTACCGTATTTACCCGAATCCAAGATGAGGATTTTTTCTAAATTTCAGCTTGCGAAAACCGGGAATCATCTTAAATTTGAGTATGAAGTCATATACCGTCAATATGTACCGGTCAATTGATCGCATGTCAATTTGTTATGCTTCAATTCATGGTATGTTAATTCATCACACAACAAACTCGTCACGCATTAATACATTGCAAAAGAAACTCATTGCATGTCAATACATTGCTAGACAAATTCATTATGTGACAATTTTGTTGCGAGCCAAATTCATTGCAAGACAAATTGGAAGGTGAGACACCATGACTGGTGTACGGCAGGGGGATACACTTTTGGTCAGGTGTCACCCCTTGCCATACACCATCCAATGTGTCTCGCATAATTCTGGTGTTATCGAAATATAAAGAAAAATTATTTTGTGGAAAAGTGTCTCCCCCTGCCATTCACCAGTCATGGTGTATCGTGATGAATTTGTCAAGAGGTGAATAGATGCGCGATGAGTTGGTCGTGTGATGTATTGACACACGACGAATATTTTATGCTACGAATTGATGCGCTACTAACTGACCACGACAAGTTGTCCTAAAACTGTAGGAAGTATGATTACACATTTAATCAATATTTTTTAAACTAATGAAACATGTGATAAAATAATTGTATGTACTGAAATTTTTCATTGCAAATTTATGAACCGGAATTCAATTAATAAAGTCTTAATTTTTAAAATACATTTTTTTAAATCTTTTTTTTTCAAACAAAAATTTGAAACTTAAATTAATGAATGAACTAGTATACCTAAACTGGAAAGGAGTGTTCGAAATGTACACGAAATACATTCAGTGAGAAATTAGATCATCAAATCTTTTCTTCTTAAAAGACTCAAGGTCGCCTTGGATTCAGATAAATACAGTATGTTAGTTTGTTTGTATGGCATTTCTGGCTAATCAGCCTCTAGGACTATAATAGCCATAACTCCTTTCACATGGGACACACACAAAAAGGAGAAGGAAAACCAGCTGCAGGCATTAACCTACTCTTTACAAAGAGCACCAAGAGGGTCAACTGCTTAACGTCCCTTCCAAAGAACAGAGTGCTGACTTATGAGGTCTATTAAAACCACACAAGTAGGGGATGGGACAATCCCTGGTTGAAATATTTTACCTCTGCAAGATTTAAACCTGGGACCATTGTGAGGAAGGCCAATGCTCTAGCCACTCCACCACCTCAACCTCCTATGGTAACAAAGCAACTATCTCCTTCCTTTACCAAGGTGATCCTTATTTTGTAACTGAATCATATATCATTAGTTTTGTAAAACAATTTTGGTATATTCTAAAGAGTTCCTTCTTTTCTTTTTCTCCTATTCATAAAAAATTCTACAAGTAATTGACATACAATCAGATTATTTCAGAGTTTGAGATTAGGCACATATTAGAACTGACAGTATTTCCACATAATTTGAGCATCCTGATATCTCTGATAACACAAACTCTCCTTAAAATTGTACTTTGTATATTAGTTAAGACAAAATGCAATGAAAGTTGAATTATTTCAAGAAAATATAAATGAAAAAATTACTCCTATTTTCATGAAAGACAATGAAGTAAAATCTTACTAGTATTCGAAACTATATTTTAAAATTCAACTTAAATTCCTAGGAAACAGA
The DNA here is from genome assembly GCA_028673005.1 of Tanypteryx hageni. Classification (NCBI taxonomy): domain Eukaryota; kingdom Metazoa; phylum Arthropoda; class Insecta; order Odonata; family Petaluridae; genus Tanypteryx; species Tanypteryx hageni. Next base: position 74,750,367 of record CM054113.1, on the reverse strand, counting down.
ATACACACATGTACGAAGTTTGAGGTAAACTCTTTGTGGTGATATCTGCACAGCATCCTGCCCCTCGCTTGATTTTGTGAGAGCTAGCCCCTTCTTTGTTGTGCCATTGCTGTCAGGATCAATAATGTACTGAGGTTCACAATGTTTGCTCAGTGTGTATGACTGGAAGCAGCGTTTTTTATTTGCATTTTCTCCCTATGAAAATGTAAAGGATTGATGATCATTTGATGATTTTTATCATATTCTGATTTATATTTTGGTGAATTACAACCAAATGATGCATTACAAATTACTGTGAGGTCCAATTAAAACATTTTAAGTAATAGAACATATTAAACATTTGATGCTCAATTTTTGAGAATTATTATGTAACTAAACTAAAATTGTTTGGTATTATATCCACATATTATATCAAACAAATCATTTGAATGAAAATTTCCAAAATTCCACTTCAAGATCTTATACTATTTTGCAGACCAATGCACCCTAGCTTGAGATAATATATCAATGAAAGCTAAAATTACGTGATGAATTAAAATAAAATTTGTTCAATTTAGAACTGCCAATTGAAATGTTTTGTTCATATTAAATGAAACTGCTACAACAATTTTACAAATTACAATTCTCAAAGCTGTAAATTTTGACTTAAGAATTATTTCATATGAATAGTTATGTCTGACATTTCTGCTGCAAAGATCTATTGGAACAATAAATTGCTTAACGAGTACTCTCAGTCATTGAGTAAGGTACAGTAAAAGTTCATTCTATCAGTACCCACAAGACCAACCATGCCACTAAATTGAATTCGCTGGTATATTGAATGGCTCAGCATATAATAATTGTACTGCAATGCAAACAAGTATAAATAATAAGTGCTAACCACATAGCATAAATTAGTTTTGTTTCATATCTTTTTTATTTACTATTCCCTTTAATACTAACCTAATTCCCATCAAATGATATAATAATGAAAAAATATTAGTTTAATAATGAGTTCTTGCAGCTGTGGGAAAATATTACTCCTTTTCTCAAAAAACATTCTTACTTTTTTGAGCAGTACTAGTGGAGCTAAATTATTGTATCATCCCATACTACGCAATTTTAAATGCACATAGTGGGATGATTATTGTTAGGCAGCATGCAGCATTTTTACTTTCTCCATACATAGTATAAGGGAAAGTATTGTTTTCATGAAAAATATCAATTTTGAGATTTCAACAGAAATATGTGCATGTTTTGAGGTCCCCTGAACACGTTTTGATCATTTTCTTGATGATGTCTCTGTGTATATGTGACAGCTTTTTTGTGGGTGCTCTAACGCAAAAACTATTAATCAGAACAATGCGAAATTTTATATTTAACATTTTTATGAAAGTCACAAGAAATGATTAGTTTTTGGTAAAAATCAATAAAACAAAAGTGGGTGTTTACTCTTGTCACTTATCCGTTATTTTAAAATATTTGCTTTAATATTTGATAAATATAAAAATATATTAGAATAAAAGTTGTAGAAAATGTAATTTTCTACAACCTTTGTTTGAAACATTTTCCCATATAATGCATTATTTAAGAGACATCTTATATTTTTAGCTGCCACCCACACCACCTACCGACGACTATTGTTAACAATTAACGCTTAGTTACATCTTAGTAATGCTCCTTTTTCTTTTCTTAATTATTGGATCTTTGTGGCTATATCCAAAATCAGAAGGCTATGGTTTGAGTTTATTTCTGTTCTTTGTAAAGTCTAAATTTTTCTTGCAGTTCCTTAAAATATTTATTATCATTTAACTTATTTGGAATTTTTAGAAATATTACAGGTATGGTGAAAGTCATGTGGTGGCCATATCAGATTTTTTAATATTTGCTTAAATATTTGATAAATGTAAAACGTCACTGGAATAAAAGTTATAAGAAATTTAATTTTCTTCAATGTTTGTTTTAAACATTTTCCCAGATATTGCGTTGTTTAAGAGATATTTAGAGAAATATATTTTTTATCTGCCACTACACCAGCTGGAGGCAACTCATGTAAACACTAAACGCTTATTTACATCTTATTGTTAGTAACGCTCCTTTTTATTTTCTTAATTGTTGGAGCTTCATACGCTATATTAGAAGGCTATGGTATGAATATTTTTTCTGCTATTTGTAAGGTCCGAATTTTTGTCGCAGTTCCTTAAAATATTTATTATCATTTAATGTATTTGGAATTTTTAGAAATACTTCTACATGTATGGAGAAAGTCATATGGTGGCCACATCAGTTTTTTTACTAAATCTTCGAGCCGTGAGTCAGTTGTGTCCCACTCCTCTCCAAGGAGCTATGGAATAATGAAGTTTTAACAAAATATATCGTGATTTTACATTTCTAATTTACAGGTTATTCAGAACTATTTCTGGAAAAAATTAAACATCTATTGTATGAAGATCCACAGCTTACCAAATTCATTTGTTTTGTTAATGAAACATATCTTTAGGTTATGAGTATAGTAATCAATTTTAGTAAGACAATTCAAAATAATATTAATTATATTTTTCAATATTCAACATAAATTATTGAACTCTATTTGATATAAGAAACACGATAATACTTATATGATAAATCGCAGTATTATAAACAAAAATCTGAGATAGCCACCACATGACTTTCTCCATACCTGTAATATTTCTAAAAATTCCAAGTGGTAAGTAAAATGATAATAAATACTTTAAGGAACTGCGAGAAAATTTAGCCTTTACAAAGAACAGAAATAAACTCAAACCATAGCCTTTGGATAGATTTGGATAGATTTTGGATATAGCCACAAAGATCCAATAATTAAGAAAAGAAAAAGGAGCATTACTTTGGTTTTGGTTCAATTTTACAATTTTTTTATTTCAACATTAATCTTTTATATAATCTCTTTTATTAGATACAGCTGTCTGACATCTTGTAGGAAGATTTTCGATGCCATTGGTGTAGAAGTTTTCGTCCTTAGACTTGAAGTAGTCACAACAGCCTTGGAGACATCCTCATAAGAACTGAAGCACTTGTCATTGAGATAGTTTTGTAGTGACCTGAAGAGATAATAATTGGATGGTGACAGGTTTGGTGAGTATGGTGACTGAGAACTTCCCAGCCCAAGTCATTCAGTTTTTGCTGAGTCATCATCGTAGTATGTGGTCGAGCTCTGTCGTGGTGGAACACAATGCCCTTTCTGTTGGCCAGTATTGGATGCTTTTCTTTGATGGCCCTGTTCAATCATTCAAGCTGCATGCAGTAGCATTCAGAATTGATGGTTTCACTAACTCTCAGCAGCTCATAGTACACTGGGCCCTTCTTATCCCAACCCTTAACAGAGCATCACTTTTCTTTGGTGGAGTTCAGTGCATTATTGTACAGGATCCACTTTTTTCTCCAGTAATCATCAGCCAGTCCAAAAACGGATCAACACAGTGATGGACGAGAAGAGATGAACAGATCCTTACACGGTCAGTTAAGTTTTTTTCAGTCAACTGATGTGGCACCCAAATTCTATATTTTAAAATGAATCCAAGGTGTTCGATATGCTCCAAAGTGGTCGAATGATGAATCCCAAGCTTCTTGCCTATAGCTGTAGAGGTTAAACGTGGATCTTCTTCCAACATTGCCTGCAAAACGTCGTCATCATCCTTAGAGGGGCATCCGGAACATGGTTCTTCTTCCATTCTCAGATCACCACATCAAAATTAGGAAAACCATATTTGACATGTGCGGGCTGTCACAACATCCTTCCCAAACACACTACACAAGTTTTGACTTGCAACAGTCACGTTGTTCCCTTCTAGAAACTCATAAAGAATGCAATGCCTTAAATGCACCTTGTTTGTCACCATGTTGTTTGCTCTAGATATCATAAACAAAAGAATAAAGGATCATGCAATTGCATGCTTTTATACTCTAATCCATACAAATAAAAACAATTGGTGATTCATTGCTAGCTGTATTAGTGTTTGGGAGATAAGTACAGTTGTACATAAACAAAAAATGACAGAACCTTCCCACATACCCAATATTTCTCCTCCAGAGGCTTTGATATTGTAATTAACATTCTCAAACTGATTTTTCATCTTGGAATCCATTTTGTTGAATCTAATTCAACAAAGTCCACTGTTTTGTTGTGAAATACATTTTTTGCTCATGAGAATGAGAGAAAATCAGATCCTATTTAAAGCTTATTTGCTTTATTAACCAATACACTACAACATTATTAAAACTGTGGAATTGCATTGTCAAAATTGTTAATTGCCACTAAGAAAAAATATACCTATAATCAAAAACTTATTTGCACATTCATCAATGACCAATGATGCATCATATAATGAATTCTCAGCATATATAAAAGCAATAACCTTAAATTACATGGATAGCTATAGACAAAATGAAGGTATAATTGCAAAATCATTCTTATGAAGGTCTTGGAATATTGTTCCATTTTTGGATGATGAATGTTATAAATGACACATCTGAAAAGTGACTCACTGGATCCGAGCACCATGCACATGCTGGCATCTGTATACATTCATGGCATGTTTGCTTTGAACTGCATGGATTCTGGCTTATGAGATTAGGAGCTCTTATGGAATCCTGAGAATTAACTGTCCTGAGCAACAGTCTGAGAGACAGTGATAAGGTGATGAGTGATACATAATGCATTTCAAAGGTCAATGTCTTGGAAGAGGAGTTGAAATCTGAAAAAATAAGAAATTTTAATTCACTCAAGATGGAATTTTTGCCAATGCTAGCGTTGCATGAACCAAAATGTCTTAACATATCTTTAACTAACTGATGCATTATTTTGAAGATTATTCTTACCTGACCAAGGTAAGCATGGTTGCCTTAGTACATTCTTTAATATTCTGAAGACAATGTTTTTCTTAATCAGCTCTGAGATGAGTAAATTTTATTTTACTTTCTCATATAACCATCAGTTTCATTGAACAATCACACCTATCTATTAAGCATACGTCTCCTAACTATAGCCATCTTGAGAATTACAACCCCAGCTAATAACGCCATTCTTCAGCTTTCTCATAGCATATACCCGATGACGGCAACACAGTGACCGCGGGCGCCATGGCGCCCGCAAGACATTAGTGTGTCGCCCGCCAGCCAAAAAGAGAACTCAAGTTAAACAATTATGGAAAACTCTCAGAAGACCAATAAGTTGTGAACCAACATGAAGAATAGAACTTTGTAACCAACATCTTAATCTTACATCACACCGAGCCAAATCATGTCTGTTACAAAATAACATCATCAAGGTCAGGATTTATAAGCGAACAGAATGTCATTAACAGAGTTCTTTTCATAATGACTCCTCTGTTATCCCTCTCTTGTTTATCCATGTCCCTTTCCCTTCTCCCTTCCCTCCCTGCCCTAGTATAAATACATCCTTCACAGCATTTTTCGGAGATTACTCGCCGAGAGTAGGAGAAGCCGCTATCGTGTTTTTGTGATTGCCATGCCTGTGCTGACAATTCATACAAACGTTCTCGTACGAAAAGATAGGGAATTCTCCGCCCCTAGTTTATACTAGGTGAAGGTGTCCTGTCGCCTTCAATCGCTATTACGGGTGCAAGGCTAACTGAGATCCTTGTTCTCAACCCATCGTGTACTCTTGAGGTCATTGGTCTCGTTTTGTCCGACAGGTACAACATTATTTTCCCTTAAATTATTTAACTGTTCCGGTCTAACCTTACCAGGAATCTGAGTTCCATGCAACCCCGAGAACTCCTCGCACCAGCCAGCATCAGTCTCGGCCATCATTAGCTCAGTCTTGCTAAGTTGGAACAATTTTAATTGACTAAATGTGCACCTTCCTCACAACCCCTTCCCTGGTCAATTTTATTAGGTACACCATAGGAGACAACCGCAATTTTATCTCAGCCCTCAGCCACTTGACAAACCCTTTGTTATTTCTCAAATTAACCAGGACCTGCTGACCTTCACGAAAAACCCGACTAAGACTACTACCAGACTCGAATGCAGGATGTGGAACTTTTTCCTGCGACAGCACAGACAATGGAGTGCGGGGAACAAAGGACAGTAGTCTAGCCATGGGAGACACACCCGTAACTGAGGATGGTGTTGCACGGTAGCTCAGTAAACAGTTGAGTAACCGCTGGATCACCTATAAGTGCTTTGTATCTTTTGATAGCATAGACTTTATCAAGACCTTCTTGAAAGTTTGCACCGACCTTTCGGCAATACTGTTTGATTCTGGGTTGTAAGGTGGAGTGTACAGTAAATATATGCTTTTATTTTTGCAAAAAAACTTGAACTCCTTAGTGCAAAATGGAGGACTGTTATCACATACTATTGTATTAGGATAAGCAAAACGAGAGAACACTTCATCTAATTTTGATTTTAAATGCGGGTACGCCGTATGAAATTTTTTTAATTCCATAAATCACTGCCAGACCCTCTTTGTGTAGTTGACTATAATTACATTGAGCGGGTGTCAGGGAAGCAGACTCAAAAGCTATGGGACAATCAACTCCATAAACAACCTGGCTCAACACTGCACCTACCCCATAGGCACTGGCATCCACTGTGAGGCTAACAGATTTGTCTGGGTCAAACAACACCAGCAATGCTTCTTCTGAAAGCATGTTCTTGCTGGTCTTGAAGGCATACTCACACTCCGGGGACCAGTTCCAAGGAACACCTTTCCGGAGGAGCTCATGAAGAGGCTCTAAGATGGTAAGACACAGGGGGATAAAATTCTTATGAAAACTAAGCATTGAAATATAGGACTTGAGCTGAGTTACATTCTGAGATGTGGGGCAGACTTAATTTTCTCGACTTTACACTTGGAAGGACTTTCACCCCGAATGGACAAAATAAACCCCAGAAACTCCAAAGAATCCACTCTTCTCAATATTTAATTTCACATTATGCTTGTCCAAGCGTTTCAAAACCTGCTCCAGTGCTACGTGGCATGACTCATGGTTGACTCCCCCAACGAGTACGTCATCCTTGTAGAATAGTATCAATAACCATTTGGAACAGCACAGGTGCTGAGGAAAGCCCAAATACTAACCTATTATACACATAAAGACCATTAATAGTGTTAACCGTGAGCAGCTCCTTGCTAGCATCATTAACCTGCAGTTGTAAATATGCATTGGTCAAATCAAAGCGACAAAAGGTTTTACACCCTAGAAACTTATTGAACACATCATCCGTTCGAGGAATGGGGTATTGGTCAACTCTGATTTGAGGGGTGTGTAGTTTTTAGATCTACACACAGAAGTAAGTGTCCCGACTTCTTAGGAACACAAACCAACAGGCTCGTCCAATCACTATGATTGACTTCAGTAATTACCCCCTGAGCTTCCAAAGACTCAAGCTCTCTACTGGCGTCCGACCTCAGAGCATAGAGAACATCATAGGCCTGATGGAAGACAGGAGAGGCACCCTCTTTTAAGTTTATGTTGACTGTAAAATTCCGAATAGGCAGACCATTATCAGACTTAGAAAAAGCACGAGGAAAACATTGAGACAGGCTTGCAACATGAGACAAACTTACTACCAGACATGACTAAAGCTTGACTTTGGCACACTAAGGTATGCCACGAAGAGTACAATATGTCCAACCAATTACGACCCAATATAGCAGGACAATCCCTTAACAGCAATTAACGGACATTTAGACATGGTTGCAAGACCTGACCCTACACTTACTGATATGACCCCACAGACATTTAAAGTATTTTTATTTGCTGCAACCAATTGACCAAGGAATGGTTTTAAGTTAAGTGTCTTAAAAGACTTAACGTGGAGACCAAAACTGACCAGCGACGACGAGCTCCTGCAGTCCATGAGAAACTCGACTTCAACTCCATTTACAAACAGGTTAACAACAGACAATGGAACTGAAAAAATCATTCATCGCGTTAAAAGACAAGGTAACTAAATTTTGACTAAAATTATTGCGAAACTGAGATGTATGACCTGTTTTATTGCACGAGAAGCACTCTTTGCAAGACAGTTCGACAGTTGGTGCCTCTTGAAACAGAATGTGCAAGACAAGAGAGTGAGCAATGCCGACGCCAGACAAGACCGGACTAGACTTCCAAGTCCGCACGACGCGCATGCACGCCGCAGCGCGGCAGACGGCGAAAACAAAGACTAGTGTACTACAATGTACTACTATATACATTTCAATACATAACAGATAAAGGCAAGTACATGCTGTAAAACATATGTAAGTCGTCAATAAAAGCAATAATTATTAATAGGTTTTATTGTTTATGATTTCGTGTGCAGTTTACATACATAACCTCTACATCTTGCTTTGCAGATTTATTTTAATAATTATAGGCCACAGTCATAGTTTTGTTAGCCAGGTACTAGTGGGTACTAAATACAACATTACACAATAAACACAACAGCGCAAAAATTTATATACCAATAACCCAAAAGCAATAACTTTGCAAGAAATAGAACACCGAACAAAACGTAACCTATATAGAAATTATATGAGACAAACGGCAAAATAAATAAATAACAATAATTTATAAAGTCGACATTAAAATAACCTAAGCAATTAACTTCAACAAACGTAATTGATAATAAAGGAAATAGCACACTAATGTAAATAATCACATGCCTGCTATTTCAGCATAGTATATCTCAAATTGTATAATTCTGACCTAGGCAAAATCCTGCTATTGTTTGTAATGTTGTAATTACACTTTCCGTTGTTATGAACACTGTATAAAACAATATTACAAGTAACAAAACACTGGGAAGGCCTATCATTTCATAAAACATCCACCATCTTCGATTTTTGTGGAACTCATAATCTTTTAACCGTACGCTTATGTATCGATAAGTTATGGAAAGACTTATCGACCCAATAACTGCTATTGAACGTTTCAGAAACGGTTTTTAAGAATTTTTCGTAACTTATTGACTACATATGCCTATCTATTCCATAACTCGCGTTCAAGAAACTGGGCATAAAACAACTAATTAATGCCGAGTATTTTTCAAACCTAATTGTCTCAGCACGTCTTGCAGAAAGTGTTATGAAGTGGTTACCGTAAATACCCGCGTATAATGCTCACCCTCGTATAACGCGCAGGGGGGTTTTCAGCCTCGTAATCTATGATTTTCCTATATACCCGCGTATAGCGCGATTTTTTTAGCGTTACCGTTCCAGAATAAAGTAGATGGTGTAACGTGGTCTAAAGCAATGATCGAATTATTGGTATTGTATTGGTAACATAATGAAAGTGCGACATGAAATCTTAGAATAACATTCCAAAGGAACGTCAGCTAACTCAATCATTACATACTCTGTTTACTTACAAGGTGATATTAGGACATACACAATAAATCGAATTATATTAATTTCATAGTATGGCATATGACAATGTTTGAGCTAATAAAATGAAGATATGACGATAATCCTAATTCGAAGTTTTTTACATTTTTGTCACGCCTGAGGTGGACGGGTTCGCCCAACCTTCAGTTTTACCCTTATTAGAACACTCTGGAGCACTTAAAAACGATAGAAAATAACTATAATTAACTACAGACTCTACGAATCAAGAATAAATCACGTATGAATGCTGAGAGAAAAGTAGGGAACGATAACTTGATGTTAGTTCTACAAGAAGCATCAACTCCCAGCGAACTCATAGGCATCAGCTGCCATTGTTTCTAACTGTAAGTAGCACCAGTACCCCACCACCAGGCAGGGCGCCGGTGTAGGGTGACGTCATGCGTAAAATATCTCATTGTGCTAACAAAAGGAAAGGTGAGTTACAATGTAGCAAATCATATGCAGTGAAATGCGAGAATGAATTGTCCACGGATGTTATTATAAAAGGTTTTAAGAAATGTTGCATCAGTAATAGTTTAGATAGTAGTGAAGATGATATGGTGTGGGAGGAAGACGATAACAGCGCCACGGCAACGGAGGATACAAAAGATGGCGATTCCGATAACAACATAGACATAGAAAGTAGTAGACAACAACTGTCAATTACAAAGAAACTTGTTCCGGATCACTTAGTTTTAAAGATGGAAATAATTACTGAGTAAAATTTACTAAAATACTGGAATATAATATATATATATAAATATAATATATATATATATATAATATATATAATAAAATATATACTAGTAGAAGGTGCTTGCATGCTGCAAGCATTTCATCTCACCTTGAAAAAACATTAATTTTTTAGAGAGATATTTCATCATGGGAAATATTTCTTTAATTCAAGATATTTCTCTTAGGGACCAAATTTCTTTTTTTCCTTATGGAACAATAATGTAGTAAAACAATTGCTAATTTTTGCAATTTTATGAATATTATACGTTTTCCACATACGGTTAATAATTCCTCACATTTATGCCAAATTTTAAATTGTAGCACATTTAGAAGTGAAATAACATTTATCTAATTGTTTAAATTTAAATAATTTTTAACGGCCGCAATAAGAATTTCATAGATACAGTGAAATGTTTATTCGTTTAAATAGACTAAACTCTAAATAACTTTAAAGTTTCAGCTCTCTAACTCGACCCGTAGTATCTAAACATTTTCCTATTTGTTTAAATTTTAAGAATTTTTAACTGACAAACAAATTAAAATATCAAAATTTGTACAATACCTATTTCGTTTTTTTAAGAATTCTATTTATAAAAAAAATTTCAGCTCCGTAGCCCATTCGGAAATACATAAACCTTGAAAATTTGTTTAAACAATTGCGAATTTTTAGCGGCCGCATTACTGCACTTTTTCAAGATTTTCGTTTTTTCTAGTCGGTTTTGCACAAAATCCTACCTAAGAAAAATATTTCGATTCTCCAACTCTTCTGGGAGTGCCTAAACATTAGTATCCTCCTATATCCTCCTCCTCTGTATGAAACGTCTATACATAATGATAATATTAATATAATAATATATATTATATAATATTTATATATATATAAGATATTATATATAAATTATAGTAACAATTAGATTAGACTTTTTTCTCGTTCAAAATTATTCCCAACATTACAGCTTATGCCTGTCTGCATAGGATCTTTAGATCGCCTTAATCCATCAATTTCTTACAAGAATTATATTATGATTTTACTAGAAAATATATTTGGGAAAGTGCAAAATAGATTCCGGTGACAATGCATATTGACGCACCGGCATCATCTTGTTAGCTTCATGTTTTCACCCCTCTGCATGTCCTCGGTCCACTCTCCTCCCATTCTTCCCCTCCCTTCCTCTCAGCACTTGATCCAGCCTACCCTACCCTTCCTCCATTCACCTTAGTATTCACCTCACTACCCTTATTTATTGTTCTCCTTTTCCAACAAATATTCAAACTCATTAATTAAAATGTATACATACCAGTATAATCGATCACTCGAAGACGATATTTTTTCGTTTGTGCTTCTCCGTGACGAGTTGCGTTACTCCAATTTTATATAAATCGAATCAAAATGGTGAGACTGATAATGGATGCCAGCACCACCAGCGCGAAACACCACCACCGCCAATCTTTCTTGGTTATCTCCACATAACACACAAACCAAGCCGGGCGCGATTTGATAACTAAGTTTCACAACTTATGGGCAGATACGTTTATGTTTTTGTGTATATATTGGATTATTTTTTTACAGCTGATATTCTTCATATATCAGAGGAAAGGTGTAAAAAGATATGGAGCGGGAGGGGATAGGATGGAGACGGCAAGAAAGGTTGTTGTCTACTACTTTTGGAATTAGGTGAAGAACTTGAAACATTAAAGTTAAAGTGAGAAACAATTATGAATAATTACTTAGAGTTATATCATTATTATATTTGGCAAATCGTATCTAAGTTATGGGTTTTTAGTTAAATATTTAATTGTTATTATTTTATGGAACGAGGACGAGAGGCGTACATGGCGACGCCTTTGGTTAGGACACTCGAGCATGAACGGAAGTTATTCGAAAATTTTATTCATTCTGGATGTACATCCCATAGTTGTACCCACTCGATTTAAGTACAATTTGTTCAGCGCAATAACTTTCACGATTCCGATAAAACATTATCGGTGCTGTAGAGTGTAAACCCACCGCCTGAGACAAAATGCTGTCCTAGTTCACGACGGATAAAACCAGACTAGCGACAGTGTTATAATGCGGCCCTTGGAAAGGTGCCGCGGGTGGCGTTCGCATCTCAAACTCATCTCGCGCCACGGCCTTGCGTGATTCCTCAATGAATTAGGGACTATTACGTTTTTCGAAGAGTTTCTGCACCAAGTCGATTCTTCTACGCTTGACAGTAACGTTAGATAATCTATTATCATATCTATAGCCGCTCTGCGCTGAATCATTGAGAAACTTAGATAAGTCATACTCCAATACGTCCTAGACCGTGTACCAACTTACGACCATTGAACGAGTTACACAAAATACGTATATTCATTCACACTGGAGCTTTATCTGTGCCATTACCATTGATTAAAAACGATGACATATGCAAGAGGTTGGACAATAATTCTTTAGGCGGCAACATCTAGATTTTCAGCCACGAAATCTTAAACCATTCCATTGTAAACTCACCGCGACGAATTAATGCAATTGTATGTACTTCTTACATACCTAGTTTAATTTATTACTCACATTTCCCGCTACAGTAATTCCTCGTTTAATAAAGTAGCTGTGTTCCATGACGTCACTTCGTTATCAGAGATTTCGTTTAATAGAATTAGGAATAACATAAGAGATATAGGGATGCGTTCCAAGACTTTAGAGAAGTGGATATACAGTGAAATATCATTCAGTACTCACGAAAATAATGTCAAATGTACCTAACAACATGGAATATGATAACTTTCTAAATTAACCACTTGCCTGTTAGGATTTAAAATTTTTTTTGCACAGAAAATGTCAGGTTTTTTATTTTTCCTTTCTCAAGATATGTTTATGACTAGGAAAAACAATTAATAACAGAAAATCATACTTAAATTTTTCAATCAACAATCTTAAAATACTTATTTTTCACATTTTTAATTTTTTCAAAAAGTAAAAATTTAAAGTTTTTTTGCATGAAATATAAATATTCTATAGATTAAATTGATGAAATGATATGATCCGAAGATCCTATGCAGACAGGCATAAGCTGTGAAAGTTGGAACAATTTTTGAAACGAGAAAAAAGTCTGCTATGACCGGGAATTGAACCCGGGTCTTCCACTTGCCGGGCGGATATTCTACCTCTGAACTATCGTAGCAGAACATTTTCTCTCGTTTCTGAACGTCCGTGTTCAGAAACGAGAGAAAATGTTCTGCTACGATAGTTCAGAGGTAGAATATCCGCCTGGCAAGTGGAAGACCCGGGTTCAATTCCCGGTCATAGCAGACTTTTTTCTCGTTTCAAAAATTGTTCCAACTTTCACAGCTTATGCCTGTCTGCATAGGATCTTCGGATCATATCATTTCATCAATTTCATGTTTGGCAATCTCACCATTGAGAGGGAGGAGTTTCTTTCGATGATTCTCTTTGAGGACATCTGTTGGAGCAGTTTGATACAAGCTTGGCTAGTTCCTGTCCCACCAAGGAAAACATCCGTGTTCAGAAACGAGAGAAAATGTTCTGCTACGATAGTTCAGAGGTAGAATATCCGCCCGGCAAGTGGAAGACCCGGGTTCAATTCCCGGTCATAGCAGACTTTTTTCTCGTTTCAAAAATTGTTCCAATTCTATAGATTAGATTACAAAATGTAATTTTTATTATTTTTTACAAAACTATTTTCTGAATATTTACTAAAATTCCTTCATGGTGTGATAATTTTTAAAACATGGTGCAGCACAAAGTCCAACATCACATTCTTGGCAATAGAACCTTGTCTCTTTTCTTATTCTTTTGCCATTTTCATCCCTTTTGGCACAACAAACTGCACACTGCCTACATGGCTTTTCCTTCTTCTCTGTAGGTGGAATATACTCAGGGAAGTGCCTTTCAGTCAGACGTAGAGGATGTGGTTCTGCCGAAGGCCTTCCACCTTTAGATCTCATGTCCTCTGTGTGGTACTTCTCAATTATATTTTCCACAAGTTCCATTCTAAACTCCAGGTTACTTTTTGTTCCTCCATTCTTCCTGTACAACACAAATGAGTTCCAAGTGGCCTGATCTAACAAGTGGAAAAATATTTTTTTATAATACTTTTCCCCCTTTTTTTATAATGGGATAGTTTGTCAGGTGCTGATCTGCCCTATCCACTCCACCCATTGTATTATTGTACTCGACAATAAGTTTCGGCTTCTGTAACACCTTTTCCCTCTTTTTCAGCTCAACAAATTCTGTGTTATGTACCGTAGAGAGTACGGTAACAACCATCTTGTCATGCCATTTCATCACCATTACTTTACCTCTCTGAAAGGCAGTAAATTCCCCCTTTTTCAACTTCTTTTGTTTCAGGTCATTTGGAACTTCTTTTCTTGTAATTCTCAATGTTCCATAGGTATCAGTTCCTTTAGCAATCAATAAATCAGCCAGCTCTGGGGAGGTGTAGTAGTTGTCTGTAGTCAAACAATAACCTTTACCTAGAAGGGGCTTCATTAGTGCTAGGACAATCTGGGATGATATAGGTAGATTACTATATTCCTCTTTCAATACTGACCCTTTTCCTGTATATATTATAATTGACCATATATATCCAGACTTTGACTCACATAGCATGAAAGTTTTTATTCCAAATCTTGCTCTTTTTAGGGGAACATATTGGAGCCATGCTAGCCTACCCTTGTAAAGCATGAGACTTTCATCAATAGAAATGTCCCTCTCAGGAGTCAGCAAACTTGAGAACTTATTGTTCAAATAAACAAGCACAGGCCAAATTTTATTTTATTGACATTCGGATGTGTATCCTTATCAAAGACACTTATCCGAAAAATGCAGATAGCGTTTTATGAGGACAAATCTACGGTATGACATTACTTTAGCAAAGAATGGAGTAAGAATTGTCTGTTTCTTTGACCAATACCATTCTTACACAGGTTTGCTTATAATTCCCTGAAGAATAATCAAACCAAAAAACACTCGAATTTCACTGGATTTTACAGGCTGCCAATCTTTACTTCTTGAAAATGTTTTCAAAACAGAAGATTTTATGCATTGGTCAGCATACAGGTTGGTTTGCTCAGTTATCAATTCAATTAGGTTATCATCAATAAATGCCTCAAAATATTGAAGAATACCAGCGGTACCTTCATTGTCTAAATGCACAGCTGGAGAAGCAGTAAAAGGTAACCTTGGAGGAGGTGGTCTGGGATCATGATGGGAATGGATTGGACACCAAACTCTTGCATCGAGTAATTGAGCAGTTTCATCCTCATCAATATCAGAAAAAATGTCTGTACCTTCCGATGAACTTCCCGATTCACTAATAGAAACTTCTTCAGAATCACTCAAATCAAAATCGGACATCATATAAAAATAGTAATATTTCAATAAATAAAAACTTCGACAGATGAAATGATTTTAGAAAAGTAATTGAAATAAATTCTATGTACTTACATATGTATAGAATTCTACGTGCTAAGAAACAGAAGATAGAATTTACAAATCATAATCGGACATCATAACGGGGAACTATATATGAAAATAATAATATTTCAACACAAGTTTCGACAGATGAAATGATTTTAGAAAAGTAATTGATATAAATTCTATGTCGCTACATATGTATGGTATGATCAACTATGAGCTAAGAAACAGAAGATAGATATTACAAATCATTCAGTAAATGTTGAACTTCAAGTAAAGAAGACAACTAGACCAACGAAACAACTTGTCTATCTAAAACAGCTGAAGAACTTGAGGAATGACATCAGCAAAATTGGCATACTAATATAAATAAGGGAACACAGTTACAAAAGTCTCCATCTGATTTCACTAGTGATTAGTATGCTAGAGACACCTACTGAGTAAAAGAAGATATTCTACGAGGAATAAATCAGAAAAACACAGCCAAATCAGGACTGGAGCGTAAAAAATTACGATGCCCGTGCTACGCTCGGGCAAGTCAATTTCGGTAAGAAAAAGCTGCCCATGTCTGACACGGGCAAGTGGTTAAATAAGGTAATAAATCAATAGGTCCTACTGAAGTTCTGCTCATCCAAATTGGCAGCGGTGGAAGTTGAGATTGCAGGAACTACAGTTAGTACCATCCTGAGCAACCCAGCTGGTATTGCAAGTTGTCGACTTTCTCGATACACACTTCCTGGACAATTTGTGCTATGGCAGTCAAAGCTGGGAAGTTCCAGTTCTGACCTTAAATTTTCCAACTTGATCCATTCTGGGTTCAGTTCCTAGTGACAGAAAGAAGGAACGGTTCGGTTTTAGAACCATTTCTAGTTTTAAACAAATGTGCTTGTGGTACTTGGAGAAAACCCTTTTGACATAATGAAGAAAATATTTTACTTTGAAGAAATGCACTCCTGGACAAGAGTTGTTCAGAAAAGATGATGAATTCACTGCTTTAGTTTTTGTTCCGCATTCATATGAGCTTCTGATTGAAGTGTACAATAGATTGTCTTACTACAGACAAAAGGATGTCTCCTGAGGTGAAAATGAATGTGAAAAACCCAATCACCTCAAGAGAAGCAGAGGTTGGAGGTGCAGGAAACGTTTTCTCTACCTGGCCGATTAGCGGCGACGTTGCTCTGTCTGGAACAAGGACAAGTAATATTTGTTTTCGGATATAGATAGGAAGTGTGTGCTTATCTTTTGCATCCCTTGCTAAGAAAAAATATTTTCTATGTAAAGATCGAGTACATTATTTCGATTTGATTTTCAATGTATCATAAAGATTTCACCCACATTACCCTTTTTTGCTCAATTTTACCATTTACATCAGGGTTGTCCAACATACGGCCTGCCGAAGGTTGTCATCCGGCCCACCAACATTTCTTAACTGTGGTCTGAGCTGCAAACCGAACCAAACCGCAGTCATTTCTCTGAACCGCGAACCGAAACCATTGAATAATTTTTTTACCAAACCAACATTTTTTGCAAAAGTGGTTCGGTTTTAGGTTCAATCTAAACCTATCAACTACGGATCAACGAAAAAATTAGAAATTTCCATTGAGAAAACCAGTGACTCTTCGAAAGTTGGTTCAGGAGACTCATTCATTTCTCTTTCTTCCCTGCTGCTATTGTTATTTAAAGGCTAGGTTTATGAGGACAATGACCATGAAAACATGCAGAAAAACTGCTGCGTGGGATTAAGAACTCAACGTTAGCAAAAGTCCTTTTACTATGACCAAGAAAGGAACCGCACGTCCATGATATAAGGTCCTGATCCGCATTTGTATCTCATGGATTTTCTGTGGGCATGCTTTTTTCATCTGTTGGTTGACCCTCCTTGGGTAGTGCCAGAATTTGGCGATTCACATATTTGGCTGGTCTTCCTGGATGCCCATGGAAGCTCGAGGTCATTTATGGACAGGTTTCTGTGCATCCAAGTTCCCTGAGTTTCCGAGGACTTAGGACTGTAGGCCTTCATAGAAGAGCCTTGCCGACTGCTTAATCTTCAGCTCAATAGGGGTGAAGTCCGTTAGGATGTAGAGCAGGGGTGGGCAATCTATGGCCCGTGAGAGCATTTTAAATGGCCCGGAATACTATCATAAACGCGAACCGTAATATAAAATACAGTTAATTTCATATTTGTAGCTTAAAATTATTGCCGGAAAACCTTTTCCAGTGATGTTATGGGGATAACATATTATTTATTTTCATTAACAGGATCCCTTGAATTATCTAAAATAATTTCTGTTGTGAACCCTAACATGGTCCGCCGATGCATTTCCATCTGTTAATGCGGCCCGCCTAAGAAGCGACAACTATTAATTTGGCCCGCCATGTAACAAGTTTGCCCACCCCTGATGTAGAGCAATGTAAAGCACCTCCAGGGTGGTCCCCCAGCTCATTCTGAGTATTGAGCAAAGGCAACATCTCAACCACTTGGAGTTTTTTGAGCACTGGAGAGCAGAGGCAACAATTCCAGGCAACCGAAGCATATGTCATCATTGGATAAATGATGGTCTGGTCGAGGTGTAGCTTCCACTTCAGAGAGATGTAGTCAAATCTTATGAGTGGTAAGAGGTTTAGTCAGGCATAGATGGCATTGTATGCCATTTTGGTAGCATGCTGTCTGAAGGTGAGCTTCTGGTCGAGAGTGAAACCAAGATAGGTCACTTCTTACTCCCACTCAGCCTTGGTGGAATCAATCAGAATTCCATCTGATTCCTTGGAGTTGCCCTGGAAGAGAATGGCCTAATGCTTCTTAAGGTTAATCTCCTCTTTCCACCTGGAGTACCAGTTGTTTGTAGCCTCCTGCAGATACTTGACCACCGTCCTAGGTTTAGTCAACCAGATCATTCGGCCCAGGTCAACCTGTGTACACTTTTACCATATAGGTACAACTTCCTTGCACAAAGAAAATGAACATTTACCAGCAAACAAATGTTTTGCAAATATTCTTGGGCAAGTTTGAGGTGAAACTGTCATGGGTGAATGAATAATTAGAATTCAGTTGCAGCATTTCTGTTATTAATCAGGGGAATTTCCCACTGGGATTCAGAAATGTTGAACTATTCATGGGGTTACTTGAATCTGTTAAAGAGAGACTTTACTTTCAATTTTCTTTTAATATGTTTTTCCAAAATATTTCCATTATCTGATAAGGTATTTGCTGTGTTGCAAGCTAAATATAATGACATAGGTTTATGTATAAAAATATCGATGTATTTTCAAATGTGATAAATAGAAAAAGACGGTGAATCTGGTTGAAGATTGACAACCACAGAGGAATAGGATATGATTAGCCAATGTTGGTGACATAAAAACTTCATACCGAAGAAATTTTATAGAGGTTACAGACAACATTTTTCAACAGTTAAATTCCAGATTCAACAACTTTGGCAATTGAAAATTCATCGAATGAACCAATTTGAAAGTTTTCCAATAAGTCTTTTCCTCAAGAACAGTTACGGAAATTATTTCAACATAATAGCTGCTTTGTGTTCTGAACTTTCAGTTATATAGCAAATATAAGATATTGATAAAAACAGCATTAGCAATTTATATCATTTCATTGAAGAAAATGGTTTATACTAAGTAAACTTACTCTCATGTGGCAAAATTATGTGAATTAGTATTGGCAATGCCTCCAACCAGTGCCTCAACTGAACAGAGTTTTTTGGCTCTCAAACATATCAAAACATTCGTGAGGAATCCCATAAATCAAGAAAGACTAAATTAACAAACAAAAAAGCCCTCATCAAAGAACTTTCTCAAAAACCCATGTTCTATCATGATGTCATTGCAGAATTAGAAAAAAGAATTATTCTGAATTTCAAATAACAAGGTAAGATATGATTTTCATAATTAATTGCTTCCGTATCAAAAATCTCAGGATTCGCCACTGAATGACATTATGATGAGGCTTTTGCATGGAAATCTGCGACCTGATGCAAAATACAAAATGCTGCCCAAGTTCACGACACAGGTGCAGGTCAGCGACCGCACGGCTATAATTCCACCCCTAGGTAAGTAACATCTGCCTCTCAAACTCACATCACGCGATGACCCTGTATTGTGATGTGACCATAAAAGTATGAAATTCAAGTGATATCAAATAAAAATATTTAGATGGGCAAGCTCAATACTTAAAGTTAACAAAACAGAATAACCAGGGGTGAGCTATTAACAATGGGCTCGCTATATGTTACCACAAAAGGGGTGAATTGGAAATAAACTTGCATATGAATACAATGTTTTATTTTTCAATTTATATTTACAAGTATTTATTGAAGTAAAATTTGGGTTTTTATCACAAAAATTAATATACGAGCCCTATTCACACAAGAGAAGCAACATAGTTGCCAGAAATGAGTCGATTACACTATTACAAAGTTCAAACTTTCTTCATTTTTAATACAACATAGAGATATGAACTTATTGTATAAAAATATTGTAACGCCACCAGAAGCGAGTGACCAGAATGAAAGAAAGGAGGAAGCTTACAATCAGATCATTAATTGACAGGAACACCAGACTTGAAGGGTAATAATTAGATAAAGTGTAGTAGTCACTACTAGAATGACTAATTATTTATAGCTTTAATGGGTTTAAATGTGACTGTTTCCCGAGGTTTAAAATATTGAGTGCGATTATTAGAAGAGTAGTGATCAGCAGAGTGTGAAGGGAGTTTTGAAGAACAAAAATGAAAATAGTGGTGAGAGTTCAGCAGAGGTACGAAAGCAGAGGGAGGAGGACAGTTGTTAATAGTTTAAAGTGAATACTGAACCTCATACTTATTATATCGCTCAACATGAGTGAGACAAGTGATGTGCAACCACCTTACCCCCTCCCCTTTTAGATTCAGTGCTCACATTAAAAAACCCATGCTGTAGAAAAAGTTTTAGTGTTTAAATTAAATACTGTAAAGCATCACTATATATAGTACGCACATCCGATGAAGTTTATGAATGGGCTCATGCGAGCCCACTGCAGCTTACCCCTGAGAATAACCTTGTTTATCCCAATCAGCAGTGAACACATAATTCAGATAAGAAAAAATATGGACAAACCTAAGTGACATTCTAGAAAGGGAAACAATTTCATATAAATTGCAGTAAAACTCACTGGCAGAAATAGTCCAGAGCAGCCAAGACTGCCCCAGTCAGCTATAATTAGTAGCTATGAACAGCCATGCTCCTTGAGAATATAAATTCAATAATATTGAGAAGCCTAAGATAATAGCCATCTTGGAAAATCATAGGGCCCAGTGCAAAGTGTGTGATTCCAAAAATTTTAATAGTAAATGTTGAAATAAAGCAACTTTTTTTATTTATCAGAATTTGATATTTTTTCAGATTAAAAAAAATGTAATTCACACAAATATTTTTTAACCCTTCTACTGCTGTGACCATACCTTTTACATTTGCTTGGTAGGGTGCTATGAACGTACTTTCTATTCTTCAGGTGGAATAGGTCTTCCAGTTATGAATGACTCATGTATATTCCCCAGGCAAGTAACTTCCACTAAAAGCATTTCTGGTAATTGATCATTCAGTAATATTGTCAGAAAAAGAGAGAGATTAAAGGTTCCCTTTAGTCTGCTACCCTTTGGTTATTATGGAGGGAAGAAGTTTCTTGTTCCTGTTAAGAGGAAAGGCATAGTGCCAGACACTTATGCGAAATTATCCCTCCGACTGAAAAGAAAAGCACAAAGACTATGCCATGAGTGTAAAAACACTCAACCGAAGCCAAGAAAATGGAAATAAACTAGATATTGATGTAAAGACTGCAATATTGCATTGTTTTTTCTAAATTGATTTAATGATTATCACACATTAAAAATTTATTAAATATGTAAAATGTATTTGCTTTTATTTAATTTTACTTTTTATTTAATAAATTTTAATTTTAAAATCAGTAAAACGATTTTTTGAAAATTCATTCTTCCTGTCCTTTTTGACACACGGGAGCATACAAATCCTTGGAGGAAGACAGCAGTGAAATGATTAAAGAGTGCAGGACCTCGGTAAGCACAGGGCCTGGTGCAGTCGCACAATTGACACTGCCATCAAAGCCGGCCCTGGCTCTACTATAAAAGGACAAAAATAGTTTGCATAAACAAGTTATCAGAATAAAATCATCAAAATGAGCACAGTACTAAATAAATAGGTACAGTTTGTCATCTTAGTTAAGAGGGGCCTGCCAATTTTTCTCGCTCAAATATCTGTAGTTTGCTGATCAAACTATATACTTTATTTAGTGAAAACATAGGTGGTTTTATTAAAACTTTATAGCATTATAAATCAGGGCTCGACAAATTTTTTAAAAATCTAGGCCCCAGCTCCAAAACCTAGGAGCCAGTTCAGACGTTACATAATTTAGGTGGATATTTTTTATCATTACCAGAAAAATGTTTAATAAATTAGACAAATCTGCTACAATAATGAAGCCATGCACATTTATTTCCATCACAGTATGTAGAAGAACATAGAACATAGCCTTATACATAAAAAACGTCCAATGATATTCTGAAAATGTAGTTTACGCAACAGGGAACAATCAAGCTCTTCTTATGGCTGAAAAAATTCATGAACAAGCAATTTAAAAATATATTTGCCTTAGGTATCTCCATTTTTAAATTGCTTGTTCTTGAATGTAGTTTACAAACAAGAATAAAAATTTTCACTTATTTTGAAGAACTTGAATGCTTCCGACAGATGTATATATTTTGTTGCTCCGACTATTGAGCTCAACAATACAATAAGACTAGACTACAGTGTGTGACCAAAATCGAACTACAGCACACATTTACAATATCTAGGTGCCACGGCAACCTGGCACCCGGGATATGTCGAGCCGTTATAAATTTTTATTATATTTTTATTCAAAGAATTTACTAGGTTTTCATTGCTTTGGCTGAGAAGTTTCCTTGCTGCCCTATTTCATAGGCATTCAAGACAAACGATATCTAATATTTTTCATGCATTTTATTGATCTCATATTCTACATCTCCATCAGAAGAATCATATAAGTTATCAATAAGAGCCTCAATATCTCTTCTGGGGTCAGAAAAATAAAAGGAACTACAGGCCTCCCTCATTATAGTCCGCTTCACTTAGTGTGATTTTGATATAGTGCTCTTGCTAACTGCTGAATCATTGACATATTGTTTTGGCCATATATTACAAGCACATAACTTTCTCATAACATTTATTATGCCTAATTTGTATTTGTAGATATGTTAGAATTAAATTAAAGATCATTAAACTACCCAATCAACAAAAAATGTTATCTCTTCTATAGTTTCTTGGTGTTTTTTTGATGGCAGCTAATCTACATTAGATTTTGTCAATATCAGGATTAATAATCTTACTTACCGATTTCACTGCAACAAGGCACCTTCATTTTCTTATCTGTATATTCTACATGTAGCGCTTATTATCTTTGTATATTAATTTCCACTAGTGCAAATTATTATTATTATTATTGCACAAAAGGAATTTTCATTTCACGTCTAAAAATATATTGCATAGCCATACATACAAAGGTGCTGGGATGACAGCACTGAATGCACTCCTAGTTCAATCGGCAAGTTAGGCACTCTACCTTAATAATCAACAAAAACAATCCCCACAAGAAACAAATGTAAACCCCCTTCCCCACGTTGTCTTCTGTCTGATGTGGTATTAGTCGCATGATTCGTGTGCGGGTGGAGTTTTTTCAATTTTTTTGAACTCTCATATTATATGTAATGAATCAAAATCATGGAAATACACATGCTAAGGATTTTTCTGAAAAGAATCAAAGAAAAACTTCGTCACTTTCAGTGAAACTTGAATTTTTTTGATAAAAATTCCGTCAATGTGGTTTCAGTTTCAGCTCTGTTTTTCAGGAACCAATTAAGATCACTAAGTGAGAGATGCCTGTACTATGCAATTTCTGTATCCAAAGCCCTCAAATCCAAGTTTTTTTTTTAAATCATCAAAAGGTTCAACCACAACTATAGACTGTAACTGTTCAATCTCTCAGCTACCTATCAATTTAGTATGATGCTGGATAAGTTGTGGATATTTAAATGAACTGAAAAATCTTTACACATGGACCTTAAAGTGATCAAGATAAATGGAGGATCTGGATTATTAAGTATCAGATAAAGAACATTATACTGCATTGGCTACAAACAAAAACATTAATGGATGCTAAATATATAGCAATAGAAAAAGGTCAGCTGCTATAACAGAATTTAGAAAGGATCCAATCATTGAAAATTTATTTTCACTGCAAATGCAAAGCAACAATTTAAATATTTTACAAATTTAATTTAATTTATTGATTTTTAGTCGAGTCTACCAAACAGTTGTTGAAGATTTTATTATACTTATAGCTCCATAATGTGTGAGTGTGTATGTATGTGTGTGTGTGTGTGTGTGTGTGTGTGTGTGTATATATATATATATATATATATATATATATATATATATATATATATATATATGTGTGTGTGTGTGTGTGTGTGTGTGTGTGTGTGTGTGTGTGTGTGTACCACAATAATGCATACATTAATTGGAGTTGGTGATATTTGACAACAGCTTTGGAAGATCCGAGCTCCAGCACTATGCCACAGATTAAGGCACAAGTTTCACAAAACAATCTCTCAAATCAAACATATTAATAACTTATTTTTAAATTTCTTGTGTATTTTGACAGTTGAAAATTTTCAAGCACCTATGACTGTGTAACATAATCAATTATAATAACTGACCATGAATACATATCAAGTATCATCATGTTGAATGCACAACAGCTTTAAGAATAATGTTTATCTCTCTATACAATCTGAAATACTTGTTTCATAACCTGCTTAATATTATTATTAATATTATTATTATACAAAACTATATATTTTAAATTAAGGCAAAATACTCCTTACTCTAATTTGGTTAAAAAGGTTGGTTTAAAGCACTATGTGATTTTCAGTTATTTTTTTTTTCAAATTAAACATTGAAAGCATTGAAATGCCATGTGTAGAAAAGTTGGCAGTGGTAAAAGTATTTCAACAATGAAGCAAAAACGATCATCAAAAAATAATTACAGATAAAAAACACCAGATTTGGTGAAAAATCATTCATGAGTACATAACAAATGCAACATCACATTTGCCTATTTTTGATTTTGACTAAATAAATACCAGTTAAGAATATAAAATTTCTCCCATACAAACACTTGATTTGAATCATATTCCATAGACTTTGTTAATTCAGCAAGCCAGTCAACATTTGATAAAATCTTGAAATATGTTTCACTATATTTGTAAAAACTAATTACAACTTATGCTCAAAGCAATCAAATTTACACACAAATACCTACACATTTGTGTTTGTGCGCAACAAGAAAGACCTTGCAAAAACTGGTTTAGGTTATAAAAATGTGTTGTTGTTATGCATACATAAAAATTATGTATTACATTTTGTTGATACAATATATGTTGTTTGATAATTCCCATAAAAAATGTTGTGCATAAGGGTATTTAAAAATTTCCTTTCCCTGTAAATACTCTGGGCTTGACAAAACAATCTTTACACAATTGCTGTAAAAAATAACTTAAATATTTTCTTGGACAATTGCACATATACCCCAATGAGATTTAGAATAGCTGCCAAATATAAAAAATTACAGAGACTAACATTTTCAACTAAAGTTTACCACACAGTCACTCACACACACAAAAACTTTCACTCTTCCATTCAAACAAAATATTTTACAAACTTGCAGTATTGACCACATTAGAAACCAAATTTGGTCAGAGCACCTGATTTTGACAAGCAAGTGTCCTTCTGTCCAAGAGAACACTTGTCAAAATTTTAGAAGTAGCTGCTCTTCCAAATACTTCACAATGAATCACTTTCCAGCGTATGTTGGATTCTTAAAAGTTGAAGTAGCTTGCTTGTAGATGGGATTTTCTCCCTAATCACAAGAAAAAATAAGAAAAATTATTTCCGTGGCACTCAATCGATGCCATGTTATGGTGATTACAATCATATCTTAATTATCAAACAGCTGCAACAGCCATAAAACTGTTTTGAAAACCTGTTGTTTATCCCCCAACAAAGAAGTTGTACCCATTGGTGATTTACTGAACGATCCTGCCTGCTTGCTGTATAGTTCCTTAATGTATTCTTCCCATACATGTGCTACATCCTTATTTCTGAGACTATCTTCCCATCCATATTCATAATTCCTTTATCACAAATTCCATTAGACTTCTAATATACTATATTCGGTTAAAATCCATTAGGTCCGTTCTCAAGAAATACATGTAAAAGAAATATTATTTTACTTTTTACTGTGGTAGCCCTGCTCTTCAGCTCCACTTTCAACATCTTGATTTCATTATGGTACAGGGAAAATCACTTAACACGAAAACGGATAACACAAAATATCGGTTAACACGAAATGCATGCTCGGTCCGTTCCAGAGCCTATGCTTCTCAGTGTATATTTATTTGCATAATGCGAAATGGTTAACACAAAATATCAGTTAACGCGAAAATAATTTTGTCCTAATAAAATAAATCCACGGAAATTCTTCGGATAACACGAAATGGCAGTTGAAACATGGTTTTCCCATGGTCTCTCAACCGCCATTTTCCCAAAACCCACAACCTCACGTAGATCGGAAATGGGAAATGTAGTTCATGATAGTGCAGAGAAAGCAAACCTTTTAAATCAACACTTTCAGAAAGCTTTTACTCCTAATGATGATGAATGTGAAACCACTATTCCTATGCATCAGGGCGACTTGATGGAAGATTTGATATTTTCCCAAAAATTATAGGCCAATTTCCTTAACTTCATTATCATGCAAGATACTTGAACACAATCTTTAGTTCTGTAATGCGCTATTTGGATAGTCACTCATTGCTTAGCAGATGCCAGCACGGATTCCGGAGAGGTAGATCATGCAAAATGCAGCTCGGCTTGTTCGTGGATGATTTGTTGTGATGCAGAGAGAAAAATACTCAGGTCGATGCCATATTCATTGACTTCAGAAAGGCATTTGATAAAGTATCTCATAAGAAATTAACTGCAAAGTTAGGACAATGTGGTATCAATCCGAAAGTTGTCAGTTGGGTGAGAGATTTCCTCTCGAACAGAGAACAGATAGTTGTCATCAATGGGAAATACTCGTCCCCCATTCAAGTTGCGTCGGGTGTTCCTCAGGGAAGTGTATTGGGCCCTCTACTTTTCTTAATCTATGTGAATGATATCTGCTCAGTAGTTCATAGTAAGATTAGACTTTTTGCCGATGATACCGTTCTATATAAAGAAATAAAAAACCAGGAGGACCTTCAGTCGCTGCGTGAAGACTTAAGAGCCATTTCAACGTGGTGCAAAGAATGGCAAATTGAAATTAATTACACTAAAAGTGCCACAGTTACGTTCTGGAAAAGTAAGAACATAGAAGTAGGTCTCGAGTATAAAATAGATGGAATAAATATTTAGGAGTAACAATTTCTCGAGATCTTTCATGGGACATGCACATTCGTAGAGTTATAGGTGTGGCCAATAAGAAACTGGCTTTCATAGGTAGGATAGTATGGAACACTACAGAAAAAGTACATGAAACATGTTACTTATCACTGGTTAGACCTCAAGTGGAATACGCCTCATGCATATGGGATCCGTACGAGAAGGGACATATAATTCAATTGGAAAGAGTGCAGCGCAAAGCAGCCAGATTCGTAAAACAAAAGTACGAACATAAGGAAAGCCTCACCTCATTATTGAGGGATTTGAACTGGGTACCACTGGAGGATCGTAGATTGAACTCAAGGTTGCGGCTTCTAGAGAAATATAGATCGGAGAGTCTAAAAGACGAGGTTGAAGGAATAATTGAAGCACCAACGTATATAGGTAGGAACAAACGTGACGATAAGATGAGAGATTGATTGTAGGACGGAGCGTTATCTAGGCTCGTTCTTTCCGAGGACAATACGAGATCACAATAGAAAATTTCAACCTGCGATAGGCAATCTTTAGGTAGGTTATGGAGCATTGCACCCCCTGCCACCCACCAATTAGGTGAATTGCAGGGTAACATGTAGATGTAGATTTCCCATCAACGCACCAGTACGAAAAATCCTACTACCTCACCTACCCATCCTACTACGCCTTTCTCTCTCATTGACCATAGTCATTAGTAGGGCCACAACTCCCAACTATGCACTTCCGATCTCATGGCAACTCGCATTCACCCGTGGAGAGGGCCCCCACCAAGAGTATCCTTTATTCCGGGCATCGTCGCCGCAGTAAACACAATCCTGGAACTGCCATCCATGGACAATAGAAACGGGTTTGCAAATTCGGCCTCTTATCGTAGTTATTATTGGTGGGTTTCTCCCAATGCCTACCTGTCATAACTCTCCATATCCCTATAAATAACATTCTTGAAATCTTATACCTTCATTTGATAGTGAATTTCTGAGTGAAACCATTGCCATATTTCAAACAAACCAGTGTATGAAATCTTTTCTATTCATCAAGATAATTTTAAGTTTTAATTTTATATTTTTATTAAAATTAAATAATCCATATTGGAATGGCCAATCAAGTCTGTAAGCAAAATGCACTACCGCTAAAAGTGAAAATGCAGCTCCTTGAAGTGATTGATGACGGTGATAGATCCAAAACAGGCATTTGCAAAGAGTTCGGAATTCCAAATCCAACTTTGTCGACAATTATTAAAAATCGCGAAAAATTAACATCTGTTTTCGAGAGAAGCAAGTTTGAACCAAAACGGAAGCGTCTACATACAGCACAGCACGAAGATTTGGATGCTGCGCTGCTCATCTGGTTTAAGCAGGCAAGGGCACAGAATGCTCCTATTTCTGACCCTGTTATCCCCGATATAATTTTATGCTTCGAAAATGAAAAATTTGCCTTTTGAAAAATATTTAGCATGAAAATTAGTTACCACGAAATTCTTTTAACATGAAATGTTTTTCCGGTCCCATGCATTTCGTGTTAACCGATTTCCACTGTATGTTGTACAAGTCTTATATACAAAATGTAATTAAAATCCATTCACCCAATTCCTTCCGAATCCTCAATTACTGAAAGTTTAATTTGTAACTTCGGCACCCATTTGGCTGATTCGGTTTAAATATGCTAATATGGTTTTATATAAATGTGTATATTATAAGTATTAAATTTGATTAAAATTGATGTGGACAGTTCAACACTAATACGTGTAAAAAGACATTTTTTTATTCCCTGTATTGTGGCAGCCCTGTTTTCTATATCTACACTAAACTTCTTGATTTTGTTATTTTATGTTGTACGCCTACTTCATACAAAATTTCGTTGAAATCAGTTGGGTCAATTCCTTCCAAATTCATAATTACCAAAAAGTTAACTATGCAATTGTGGTACCCCTGCTGAAATGATCCAGTCCAACTATGTCATTTTAGTCATTTATTTATGTGAAGATTCTATGTACAAAATTTAGTCGAAATTGGTTCATTCATAAAGATGTTAGGGACACACACACACTGTGGCGATCTCATAAGACTACTTTCCATTTTTTAGAAAGTAGGCTAAAAATGGACTTAGCGAGCCCCTCACCTCACTTAAAAAACACAAAGCATATCCTTAAAGAATTTAGTATAAGCACAGTTTTATTCACACTTTTTTAAGCATTGGCCACTGGAAATTTTTAAAAATAAGCAAATCCTCTTTTTTTTATTCAACTCAAATTAAGCTTTTGATTAAAAAATGCTAAAAATCTTAAGTAAAAGCATTTGATTAATTTTTATTCACTCAGTCCCATGTGACAAGTCACAATGAAGTATCAATACTTACTGTATCCCACTTGGCCATTTGTCTTTCTTTCTCAAACTTTGCAAATTCCCTCCGATCGTGTATTGTTGTGAGGAGCTTCCATAGCAATAAAAATGCCAATCCTATCAGCACAATAGCACCAATCAAACCAAGAACTATTCCTGTAAAGATAAAATTTCATCAATAATTGAAAGCATTGTCTTTTACAAATAAAGAAAACATTTCACTGTAAAACTTCCTCTGATCCTGTGCACAATATACATTTTCCCTTGCTCAGCAATATGTGAATTATTCTTAAAACAACCGATATATAATCATGCAATCACTGTCTGCATTAATTACCTGAGTGTTAGTAGCATCTCAATATCTATCAATTAAAAGAAGGAAAAATTGTAACATCCTACATGAACTGACAACAGTATGTTCCATATAAATTTATGAGAAAACCTTTCGGATATACTGAAGCAGTAGACTGTTGCAGTTTCTGTAAAATAGTGGAATTTTATCTATTATAGCAAATTGAAATGCATGACCAATTCATTTATTTTCAGGGTCAAGCATTATAGTATTCCTTATCCATTATTCCCACTATGAGGAGATAATGTCCATAGAAAAATAAATTATGAGATCACTCCTATAAAGAATATGATTTTTCACTAATCTATATAATCCATTCAATCCTTGATGGCTGTTATTTTTCATTTTTGGCAATTTGAAAATATCATACACTTATAGGTGAAGTGATCACTTTTTAGGTTTTGACGAGACCAGTTCTACCATTGCAGAAATCTTCCCTCTAAAATGCATAGGTGATTTATGAATGGAGCCAAACATGTACAAAAAGTCATAGCATATCAGCCAATTCAAGTATTGTGACAGTATGAAACAACCACCAACTACTCTTCGAGCCGGAAGAACACTAGTGTATAGTTAAACAAAAGGTAAACTTCACAATGTCATTTTCTGCTACTCAATGAGTAAAAAGAAAAATTTTAATTTCATAAAACAAATCCAATAAAAAGGATGAAATTAGTTCCGGATCTTACCAAGTATGTAAACTTTGGGTGGGCATTCCCTCTCTTCCTGTGCTCGAACATATACTTTTCCATTCTCATCATAAGCATAAACATATGCAAAGCGACATTCATCTTCATCGTAATAGGCACAGAGATTCTCATCTTTCTCTTCATTAGCTGAAAAAAGACAGCAGTGTTTAAGTATTGCATGAAATCGAATAAACTTCTCATGGTTATACAAAATAATCTGGAAAATAATTCCATTGAAAGAACTACACAGAGAGGAAATATAATTCAAGAGAAAAAATTATACTTGATAGTAGTAATAGGAATAGTCAACATTCAAAACTTTATCCAATTAGTATCCAAAATTATTTTAATTGAAAAAATCCAATGGTGCTGCTACAGTGATAGAATTAGTGACTTTCAACATGACTTTCAAGAAAGCCATTAAGTAATAAATGGAATAAAGATTAAAAAATAGGAAAATATGCCACTAACCTTCTACCACATCCACTGTTGTAGGTACAAATGTACAATTTGAAGCACACTCTTCCTCAGTCAATGGACCTGTTTTGTACACTTGGCATTGGACACATTCCTTGAACTCCAAACACCGACCAGGGCATGTCTGAAACAGCAAAAACCATACCATGACAAAAAGGCATTTAAACAATATGGCTAAAAAGAGAAAGAAAGTATAGAAAAATCTTGTATATAACTGATAAAGAGAGTTACTGTTTAACACTGCAGTTGTCCAATACTATCTTACAGCAAAGATTATATACATATATGTATAAAAACAAAAATTGTCAGCTACTGAAAAACAACCATTTTCTACATATATTGCTCCACAAATTTGATAAAATGTGAACTTTCAAAATACAGTCATTGAACAGTTTTTCTCATGGCACAAAGAGTTCATTTACCGGGCACTTTTCGCAGAATCTGCCAGAGTAGCGCCCTTCATCCTCCTCAAAACACTTGCAGACACCACACTCGCATTCGCCCTTCCCAGAGCAAACCTCTCCAGCAGCTCCAGGACCACCAATCCCAGGAGGAGCAATGCACCAGTCGTTAGAGGCACGGCAGTCACATGCGGATCCAGTCCATCCAGTGAGACACTGGCACTTGCCACAATTGCATGTCCCATGGTCTGGACCCGAGCACAAGAGCCCATTATGACGATCGCATGAAAAGTTGTCACATTCACAATATGATCCGGATATCACCTACATGAATAAAAAAAGATGAAATGTAAAAATAATGGAAGTATAAAATAAGCCTTTTCATAATGAAAGTTAAGATGAGCTTCTGCTCACCATTTATCGTACACAATATCAATTATATACTAGAGAGACAAAAAAGACCATTTTTTATTGAACTCCACAATTCATATCCATTTGAAAGTACACTTTTCTGGGGACCTGGGACAAAAAGTGTAAATTGCAGAAAGTGCAAATTGAGGGAAAAAGAAAAATAGGTAAACTGATTTTACTTTTAAACTCACTCATTTGTTACAGTAAGACTAACAATAAAATCAATGTTAAAAGAGTTAAGTTTATAAAGAGTATATCTATTTATTCATTTACTTAACCAGTGCACTTTTTTAATAATTCCTTAAGGATTTCTTCTAACTTGTATTTAGAGGCCTTCATGTACTTTCTTTTTTTGGTGTGTGACCCGCATTGAATGGCTCCATCTTCGACAATTTTTCAGTTTTTAACAACCCTGTTAAGTGTCGAAATCGGCTATCCAAGTTGTTTGGACAGTAATATCCATGTACCATCGTGTTTGTCAAATTTTTTCATAATTGAAACTTTATCCTTCATATTAAAGGCTTTCCTGTTACTCTGTGACATCCTACAAGAAGTAAAGGTATCTTCAACGATAATTATTAAGGAAAATGAACAAAACAGTGTTCCTCAATCAACGATCTGCAGAATGCTGCCGGTCCGCAAGTTATCATTCCAAAAAATTCTGTTTCACGAAATTCCATTTTTCTCATAACAGTTGAATATCGGCAGCATTAATTTACGATTGTTTCTCCAAAATCAGAAAGAAAATAAGTTTTAAGCATTGACAAGGTAATTTATTGAAGAGAATAATTAATAATAAAATTTTTAATGCATTCCCAGGATTGTGTATGTAGTTCCTTTAAGAAGCCAAAAGATGGCAGCACATCCCGGCATCAAATCATGGCATATTGTAGTTATTTTACTACATTGGCACTTTTGACCAGCATGTATGCTAGTCTTTTCAATGCAGACAACATAAACTTTCAGTTGTATGCAGTGAAATATCAATAAAACAAAAATAAGGTCGAGTGAAACGTGCGTAAAATGTGAGATGGTTGTTTTTACAATGTGTGCATTGCAGGAAACTGTACAGCCACTCCCCGGCTTACGTAAGCTCTGACTTACGTAAACTTGACCTTACGTAAACTTTTCCATAAGCCACAAACAAAAGAATTCAAAGTGCAAAAGTGCATACATATTATGTTACACTCGGAACATGAAGTACGTACCATATATACTCAAGAATTTTGTGACTCCGCATAATTTGTGATCCCTTATTTTTTGTCTCAAAATCTTGTTTTCATCTAATGTGTCATGTAATGTGCGAGCTGGAATTTTTGAGTTCTGGTAGTGCGACCTACAGTTCCCCTAAAATATAGTGCGTTTTCTTTAGTTCATTTCCATGATTTCTATCTCCATGAAAGTAAAGAGAAAGCATTCAAAATGTATACCTGTACTTCTAATTGAAAAAATACCTTTTAATTAGCTGTATTTATGTATTAATGAAGAGAAAATGAGTGAATAACTGTAATTATCACAGTTCGTAGCTCACTAGTCAGAAATGTTTTAAGAATGTTGTGTTGCGGAAACAGCTAAGAGCCAAACAAATGCCTACCTATTAGCCCATCTTTAACTATCATACAATTGTAACAAATAATGTTGCCATAGATGGTTTCTACCTTGCTTCCTCTCATTTCTTTTTAAAAATTCATTTACTCATATTATATGGTTAAAAAATTTACACTTGGCAACTCAGTCTAATATCGTAAATGTCAGAATGTGTTGCAGGAACGGCTATCTGATTTTACTGAGGTCTTTGCATGTAAACAAACATTTATTCTAACATTTATTTTATGAATTATTGATAATTTTTGTATATTTATTTTTCTTTTCATAATGGATGTTGAAAGATTAAATAAGGTTATATGAGAACTTTATTAAATCTACATTCATAATAATAAGTTACTTAAAAATTAGAAGGCAAGGCCTCAGATTGAGGTTACAGGTAAGGCTATGCTTAGAAATATGTTCAGAACAACAGATGATTTCACTGTTTCAAAAACATAACTCATGTAATTTGCAACCCCATAATTTATGGCTAAAAAATAGGTCTCAAAAAGTTGCAAATTACGCGAGTATATAGGGTAGTTCGGTGTATGCGAAGGGATACTCCATATGGCGGCAGAGAGTCTGGGTGGCTGGCATCTCCCATAAATCTTAAATGCAAAATGTATTCAAGATCTATGGCATCTCCCACAAAGCGCTTGCATTACGCTCAGTCAACTGTTGCCTATCGGGAATATTACTGCTCTTCACTGCTTGCGAGGCTGGAACATTTTGTGGTTACTGTTTTCCGAGTGAGGGATAGCACAGGGTCTAAATAACTTCCTTAATTTCTATGATTAGAATGATTTTTTTCACAATGACTTATTTATTGTACTGAACTGTGTGGATAGTTAGGCAAATTCCGAGTTAAGTAAAACTCGGGTTACGTAAAGGTTTGCGGAACGGAACCCATACGTAAGTTGGGGAGTGGCAGTAGTACTAAAATGAATGGGATGAAAATGGGACCTTCAAAATTAAATGTAAATCGCAGGAAAACGTATATTGCAGTAACATATATTCAGGAGAACACTGTAGTTCATATTGAATGTGTAGATAAAGCAATGGAAACTTTTATTTAAGTAGGTAAACAAGTAGTTATGTTACACTGCATGATCTAAACTATAGAAATACAAAGAAAACAGGAATAAGCTGAACCACAAATAGCTACATTTTTAAAATATAAGGATGAATTCCATGTTCTCAAAATGGAGGAATCCATTTAAACAGATATATCAATCACATTCTAAAACCTTAGTAATTTTTGCAACATCTCATATGTGATCAAAATAAAGTTTAAACTAATGTTTCTGATTGATTAGACAGAGACCTATCAATCTTCTCTTACAGCTAAAAACAATTAACAAAATAATTATTTAAAACAAGTTTTAATAAGTTGGTAATAAGTACTTATTCAGTACCTCCAATAGCCAAAAATGGTTATGAAACGCCATATGCAACCTTGTGTTACATCAGGGCTCGACAACCTCTGGCATGCATGCCAAAAGGTGGCACGCGAAGAGCTTTTTCATAATACAAAATATGAATTTTTAAATGAATTCCACTTTTATTTCAATTGTAATTCATATTGTAGTTATACCACATTACATTCAGATGTTTTATTCTATAAGAAACACTTTTCGTAGGAGTTTCGGAAAATGCTTTTGGTATACTACCACCAATCGAAAGAAACTACTCACCTCCTCAGGATTTTCTCGTTTCTGACATTCACACTCTCCACAAACACAGGTGCCCCTGCCAGAGCATTCCACATCTGTATTATTATCAAGCCGGCAACCTGCAGATGCAGCTATCTCCCATCCTATGCCTCCACCAACTTCTCCTGGAGCGCCACACTCACACTGTCGTCCAAAGTGCAAATGGTCACATGTGCAAACTCCACACATGTATGTTCCATGGTCTGAGCACTGAGCTGCATTCTCTATATAGCCCTAAGAACATGCATAAATCACAAAATTCAATAGAATGAAAGGAAAATATTCAAGAATAAATGAATGTCAAGTATAGATTCCATACATCAAGTTTGCAGTAAAAAGTACTGATAGGTACAATTTGGAAAATCTGAATAATCAGGATGGTTATTTTAGATTTATATATGAACATGGCATACTATCAGTTACTTTCAAGAATATGGAATGGTTAAAAGTAAACAATATTACCTTAATATTAGGGGCCAAAATGATGTTGATGGAAGCGTCATTAAGAGGAAACAATAAACATTGAAGACATGGTTCTTACAGAAAATAATTAAAAAGTTATGAGGAAATATGATAGACATACAAGAAAAGAGAAATGATATAATAATAAACAAATCACATCAGAAAAGGTAAATAATATAATTATAAATAAATCTCACCCCTTCAGATAGATGTTATATACATGACAGGAAAAAAATTTAATCAAGTTGTACTAATTGTAGTTTTGGCTGCCGAACTGTGCAACCTTATAATTAGCCCATAGAAATATTTTCAAACCTAAATGACAGTATATTACCAGCTGATTAAGACCAACATCATAAAAAGTATCTCCATTAAAATGATTAAAAATTTACTGTTCTCAAAACCAATGCTAATGCAAATGAAATATTGATGAAACTTAACTTCGCTATTAAATTTGCTTTGAATTTATGTTTCAGCATAAAAACTGTCTCCTTAATCTATAGAAATTATAAACAGTGCATTTCTGGCTATTTTAAGTTCCATCTTTTAAGAAATAAAAAAATAGCCTCATACCGGGTTTCCAGGATTCTCACAAGGACAGTCACACTGCATCTCCAAGTCCACTATCAGAGATTCATTGATTCCCACAGGATAGATCTGGAATGTCTGTTTCCAATCTTCACGATTCTTGGAGCACTTAGTAACCTATGGTAATAATTGAAATCATCATCAAGTAATTAAAAATAATAAAGTAAACCTAACCAAATCAACATGAAGGAGCAACTTCAGAAAAACAATCAAAAGTTTTTAAACTTTCAATGAAATAATAGGCCGAGTGAATAAAAATTAACCAAATGCTTAAAGAAAACAGTAAAAGCAAAAGCATAAGCAAATGCTAAAAGTATTTGCTTCACTTTGAGTGAATAAAAGTTTGCTGTTACTTATAAGCATTTGCTATTCAGTTTTAAGCATTTGCTTAAAACTTAGTAAATACATACATTTAGTCTTTCTATCAAGCAATCAAGAAATATTGCAAATAGATTAGGAGTCGTCCATAAATTACGTCATGCAATTTTGGTGAATTTTTGACCCCCTCGTCATATCTCGTCACAAAAACTCAGACCCCTCCCCCCAATATATGACATCACAAAGCTTTGACCCCCCACCCAAAATACAAATTTTCGAAAAATATAATTGGTTTGAAATCACTTTTTATTTATAAAAACACAACAATATAACATTGCATTCTGAATTACTTAATACTATCGGACAAGAGGTAACATCGTAAATATCTTTGAATAGGCTTGTTTGTACAATGATGTCAGATAAGTGTTTCTCTCTCTCTCATTAAATTGCTCTCAAGAAATGCTTAACCAAGCACTATATAGCCCAGACCCAAAGACCCTTCCTCCTCCCTTTCCGTAAGTGTTGATGCATAAAAAAAATATTCATCTCACGAGTAAGAGATGTCACAGCGCAGATCAACAGTGCCTATATTCACTTCCACTACACAGTTCATCTCAGCATTGAATAAGGGTTTTTAGAAGTCACAATTCAGGTAACTACGTGAAAATCCAACCACAAAATTTAACATATAATAAAGGTAAAAAGAAAGACAGTAAAAATTGCAGAATTAAGCACAATAGGGAGGCCCAAGGTTGTTTTGAAATATATCAAGGTTTTTCAGATTTAAGAAAATGTATTGGGTCAAAAAATAAAGAAATCTAGCTATCTCCACAGCGTACTCAGTATGCAGGACTACCACAAATAAAGTTTTCGTGCAGTGTACTGGCTACTCAGGACAACGTTGAGGGGTTAAGAATGAAACTAACTAACAATAAGACTATAACCAAGGTAAAATTATGTAAATTTTTTATATCAGCGGTATTCAACCTAAAGTATGCATATCCCTGGGGATACACGAGATCTTTCAAATAGGTACAATATTAAGGATATCTAATGTAAAAAAATATTATTCTTTTTAAATGTAAATTACTGCGACAATTTTTTTATTGTTTTAAAATAATGCTGCCAAATAGCTCATGAAAATAATATGCTTAATTGTAATTACCAAATATAATTAAGCGATAAGATTAATCAATAATTATGACAAAACATGCACATTTATTGGCTTCCAGTGATCTACATTAAATTATTAGTTTTATTTTTTTAGCATTTAATATGGGACGAAGGCATAAGTGCTGGCTCTAACCCTGGGGAAATTTGGCAACTGCGTGTGCCATAAGTGTAATGCTGTCTTCAAAGGGTGGAAAAGAGTATAGGTAGTGTTCTCTGGTAGATGGCACTGGCGTTACTTTTATAACATCACATTTTTCAAACCCCCCCATCTCCCCATCATCACACAAGTCGGACCCCCCTCCTCCCCCCTCGGTGCATGACATATATGGATGGACCCTTACCTTGCCTTGTGCTCGAATTGCAAGCATTTTCATTTAGTTATCATAAGCTTTTAGAAAAAACTGAAGTATAAATTAAGTATTTTGCATAAAAATGTTTCTTATATTTTTTAAAGAAAAAAGCAACTTATGTAAGTTGCTATGCTATTCTTTACTTGTTGTTATTCTGAATGTGATAGTTTCATCTTAAATTTTGGGCAGTGGCGGCTCGTGTATAGGCACTGCGGAACTGCAGCACCCCCTATTTCCACTTGATATTATCGATAACATTTAATATAATGAGTCCTTTTTTCTTTAATTCTTTCTTTATTTTGTAGTACAATATATATTCCTTAAGCTTAATGTCAGTACTTCAGTAGCCATCCCCCAGTTTATGAAAAAGATACAAAAATCTTTGTATGGAACTGTGCGCTTCACAGTGCCAGCGACGTGGTGTTTGACTGTTGTGCGCATGCGCACATAGGAGGGGGGGGTGGGGAGGAAGGCGGGACTGCCAGGTAGAGAGAGCACTGTTGCTCTCGCAGTGCCGGCTCTGGCGTGATGGTGGAAGTTTTTTTTTACTCAGCGTGTGTTGTGCTTAAAAATCGTGTGCCATATTCTTGAATGTGATAAAGTGTAGAAGAGTGTAGAATTAGATTATTATTCTGCTTCCAGCTATTCTATTTGATTCATTTTTTTCGGTTCTTTTATTTAACAGAAAACTTTAACCATGGCCTTGCATCCCCAAGAAATAAGTTCTGTGACTGTAAGTGAACTTCAACAGCTTAAGTTTTCACAGCTATCTCACCATGAGAAAGTTACAGTTAAGAAAAGAGGTCGTTCAACACCTGATATTCTAATATCTCAGCCAGGCAAAAGCAACAACAAGAAATATATTTGTAGCTTTAATTCTGAATGGTACCAAAGGAAAAGTTGGCTTTGCGGCTGTGAAGTAAAAAATGCACTGTTTTGCTTCCTGTGTTTGTTGTTTGGAGGTGATGTACCGTGGACAAAAGATGGTTTTAGAAATATAAACAAAATGAAAGAAAAAACTGAAAAGCATGAGAAGTCAAAGAAGCACGTTGATAATGTTGTTTCACTGTCACTTTTAGGAACCGTAAGTATTAAGGAGAAACTTAGTAAGGCATACAGACTTTCAATCAATGAGCATAATATAAAAGTTAAAAAGAACCGTGAAATTTTGTCCAAAATAATAGACTGCATTTACTTTTGTGGAAACTTTAAAACTCCCTTACGTGGACATGATGAAAAAGAAAATTCAGTAAATCCAGGGGTATTTAGAGGATTAGTAAATTTTGCATCTAAATTAGATTCAGATTTGAAGAATCACTTAGAAACCAGTGCAGTCTTCAAAGGTGTTTCTAAGACCATTCAGAATGAGATACTTGACTGCCTGCTACAAATATACCATGAGGAGATAAGGACGGAAATTAGAAAAGCTTCCTTTGTAGCTGTCATGGCTGATGACACAACAGATGTTTCGGAACACACTCAAATGGTCCTTGTTCTACGGTACGTATTGAATGAAGAAATATTTGAGCGTTTTGGGGATTCTTTATTCCAGAAAATCAAACTGCAGATGGCATATCAAAACGTATTTTAGAACAATTGGACATAATCCTTCAAGGAAATAAACAAAAACTGATAGCTCAGACATTTGATGGTGCAAATGTCATGAAAGGCAAAAAAGCAGGAGTTCAAGCAATAATAAAAGCAGTTTATAGTAATGCACATTTCATTCACTGTTATGCACATCAACTTAATTTAATAATGGAAAATGCAGCAAGTATTACACGAAACGCAAGAATATTTTTCTCTAACATTCTGGCTATTCCAACATTCTTCTCAAGATCACCACAACGTGTGTCCATTCTCAAGAAACATATGGACATCAGCATTCCACGTCCATCCTCTACAAGGTGGAATTTCAACATACGGACCATAAACAGAGTTCATGAAAATTTGCAACCTTTAAAAAACTGCCTTACTGAAATTCAGTCAACATCAAATGCAGATCAAACCATTGCAGAAGCAACAGGAATTTTAAAATACCTGAATGATGATAATTTCAAGTTTTGGTTAGAGCTTTTTCATCAGATTATGCCTCATGTTGAAATAATTTACAACCAAATGCAATCTCGAGAAATTAGTGTGTTTAAAGTTAATGAATATATAACAAATTTCAAAACTGCTATTTTAGAATTGAGAAACTCAAAGTACTGTGAGAATCCTTCAAAGACACTCATGGCAGAAGCTAAGGAAGTGTGTGACTATATGTTTGTTGATATAATGGACAGATATTCTTCCACTAAACACTTAGTAGCTGCTAAATTGTTCAACAAGAAATGCTTCACTAGATTTAAGAATGAACATCCCACAAACGAGATAGTACTGACCACTGAAGCTTATCCCATGATTGACAAAGAAAAGCTTGAAACTGAACTAAAAGTATTCTATTGTAGGACTGATATTCATGAATATTGCAAATTAATTGAGCTGCTGAAATTTATCTTGGAAAATAATCTAGATGATGTTTTTAGTGAAATTACGAAACTGATAAAAATCCTCTTGACAATTCCCATGACTACATCAGAGGCAGAGCGCTGCTTTTCAACATTGAAAAGCATAAGAACTTTTTTAAGAAGCACTAATTTCCTCAATTGTCATCCAGAGATCAAGGAGAAAATTATTGAACTTTTTGCGCAAATTAAAACAAGAAGAATGGATTTCATTTTTAAATGAATAGATCAAGCTTGAACTGTAACAATTTAAGTTAAAGTAAAAAATGTTTGGTTTTTTTGTTAAGATTTTATCAAGTTCCTGAATAAATTTTCTTTTTATACATGTTTTTTTCCTTTTACACAATTTTAAAACAAAGGCTAAAAATTTTCTGGAGCAGCACCCCCACTAATTTTAGGAAGGAAAAAAGGTTTAGGGAGGACAGCGATTGAAAAAGAAGGACTGTCCTTCCAAAAGGAGGATGTCTGGTCACCTTAATTTTACTATAAGTAATACTGAAGATAATATCTTAACAGCGTCAAAGCATGGAAATAAGAACTTCTTAATTATCAGAATTGTCTGAATATTATTCAGTATATCGCTAAATATCCGTATTAATATCACTTTAAATAACATAAACAACAAAGCGTAACGTTACCGTCTCTATGCCTTATAAGCGACTAAATGAAATAGCAATTAGTTAAACGAAGATTGAATATTTTCCGTTCTGAAATAATAAGCAAAAGGTTTTATGAATTACAAAAGAAGAAATACGCCACTGAAGACTGAAATAAGCTCGTATGAAGAAATATATATGTGATGTGCGCATTCCGCCATCTTTCTCTCTACCTTCTAGCGCTTTATCATAACGCAGCTTAGGTCGGTAGCGCTAAGAATCGCGTTATCATAAAGAGATCGCTTCCGTAGCGCGAGAATTTAAAGAGCGGTGATCGTCATGTCGTTATCAGTCGCGTTATGGTAGCGATAATGATAACGCCAGGATGATTGAGTTTTCGATTATCGCATTATTCGATTGTGATTCACAGGGCGAGTCTTCGAGCTAGTTATAGAGGGTACAATTCGAGCTAGTTATAGAGGCATAGAGGGTACAACAGTCTTGGGAGAGGGTAGTGCAGTTGTGAGTTGTGTATTGTCAGTTTGGTACATGAAGATGTCTTCAAGGATATTACATTTGAAGTGAGTACACCAAATTAACTTCTTCGTTTACTTTTAATGGGAAGATAATTAACTGTTACATTAACGATTTATTTTCTAATGGAAACCGATCCGTTGGGCAATATAGACTTACGTATTTTCTCTTTCTGCATGTAATTATTTGTATTTATCGGGCATGCTACATCTGAGTGAGTACCTAGCTAATTGTATTTATTGTTGAGTTTTGTGAATAAATTATGAACAACTTCGGATTTAATGTTTCGTGTTCTTATAGGAACTCGTATATGATCTTTATATAAAGTTAGGCAATTTTTTTACATTTTTGAGGTAGTGAAAATTCTCTCGGAAGACAACAGTAAGTTAATTTATTCAATATTTAAGTTTCTTAGGACGAGTGTACTTACAGACTCACTCCCATCATTATTTTCAGAATGTTATAGAAAAGTATAATCGCATAAATTTTACTGTTGGTTTCGGGGAACAACATTAATTTTTTGGATTAAATCAACGAGTTGGTAAACGTATTTATATAAAAAAATCATAATTATCATTAAAGTCGTTGAGTACACCATTTTCTGTATAGAGAATGATTCCTTGATATGTTCGATTTATTCATCGATGATGCTTGCCGCAGTTGTCTTGTTTATTTAAAATAACTCATTTTGCATTTCAATAGCGGGGTAATACAAAGCAAAGGGGGAACACAAATTTGTTTTTTCCTGGGATTTTAGTGCCTGTTTTTTGTTGAAAATTCTGTACAGTTTGTATTAAAACAATGATCCTACGTTTTTTGTTAAGATGATAATTAAAAGTCACTCGAACGACCTAATGGTAGCCGGTTCATTGACTTTTTGGAGTTACTTTTACTATTTATTTGGCTCATAAAAGTAAATTTTAATTTTGTAATTAAGTATTAACGTCGAGATGAAATGAAAAAACTTTGTCACTTCCACACAGTTTAATGAAAACGGCCGGTTTCGCTACGATCAGGTGAATATAATCTTTTCACTGAAATCTTTTTACTGAAACATATCTTGGAGCAGCACTAATACACCCCACTAATTTTTGCTACGATCCACCACTGATTTTAGGCAATATTAAAAAAAATAATAATTTAATTTACTATAACTTAAAACAAATACAGTACAACCCTGTTAGTAACAAACTTCAAGAGACCTAAAATTTCATGATCTGTACTAATGAGGTTAGTAAAAACGAATTTGTTATAATAAGGTGCATATACCAAGGTATTTGCAGAGGACTGAATTACACTACTTATTAATGAGCATTTTATATTAACTGAGTTTGCATTATCAAGGTTTAACTAGTTCCTCCTGATTTTGTCCTAGAAATAGATTTGACATTTTCCTCAGTGAAACAGTAAACAGGCACACCCCGAGTTATGTAAGCCTCGACTTAAGTAAACTCACACTTATGTAAGCGGTCCCATAAATTATGTATGATAAAAATTTTATTATGCCTAAGTTAGCAGTTTTCATAAG
Source organism: Tanypteryx hageni (assembly GCA_028673005.1). Taxonomy (NCBI): domain Eukaryota; kingdom Metazoa; phylum Arthropoda; class Insecta; order Odonata; family Petaluridae; genus Tanypteryx; species Tanypteryx hageni. The sequence goes on along the minus strand of CM054113.1, from coordinate 74,707,285 downwards.
CAAGCTCGAACTAAATCTATATGTATGTGCAAAGAGAAAGAATGCAAGGCGTGGGTTGTAATGCGATATCCCCACTTTGCTACTCAGCCAATGTCATTCTAGCGAATTTTTAGCAATATGTAGCAACTTTGGTTTTAAATTACGCATGAAAAAGGCCACAGCGACTACCTACCAATCCAGAGACTCAATGTAACAATCTACATAATTCTAGTGACTGGCTAAAATTGCAGCTTATATCTGCACTCTATGAATACAATATTAGATTACCGTATTAGTCTGAATATAGTCTATTTCTGAAGCCTCAGTTTTGGAAAAAGTTTGAGCCCCATTACAGACCTCACTTTTAATATAATAAAGTACGAGTTTTAATATGTACGAGAAATTTAAGAGCTATTCAGTTACAATGAAATAGTGGCATCACGTTCTGCGTGTTATAGTTGTAGGTGTAATTTAAATATGTATCAAGTGTTAAAAATCAAAACTTTGCATTTATGAATGTTATTTAAATTCCATTTGTATCCTTCAGATGCCATTGACAATGGCTACTTGAATCGTGCCTGTATAAAAAAAGTACCGTATTTATCCAAATCCAAGACGACCTTGAATCTAAGACGATCCCCTCTTTTCTGGACTGTCAAAACAGAAAAAAGGTTTTATGATCTAATACATACGATTCCTGCAAAAATTAAAAGTTCCACAAAACTAGCAAGTTTAGTTCACTTTTGGGAATCATTCGCATAATAATTATTCACTTAATATCATCGTTCAAAACTAAAATTCAATAGTTATCTAATTCGTTAAATAGCACGTCATTAGTAAGTATTCGGCATATATTTCGAACACGTATTCAGGCATAGGTATAGTTCGTTAATTCATTGAAAAGGTTTGTTATTTGAAAGGAATGCAAGACAAAATCACAATTAGAGAATTTATGGCATAAAACCGTTGAATGGGTAAATTTTGGCAACATGCCATCATTTGTTTTGACATCCACAAAATGATATTCGCCAGTAGACAAGGAAAGTTTAGTTCTTTGCTTTTGGGAAATCATTCATGTAATAATTGTTCACTGAACATCATCGCTAAAAAATAAAATTCAGTAGATCTCTACATCGTTAAATAACATGTCATTTGTACGTATACGGCGTATATTTCAAACTCGCGCATTCAGTATAGGCATAGTTCGTTCAATCATTTAAAAGGTTTGTTACAAATTTTTGTTTGAAAAAAGAAATCATTTAGAAAAATGTATTTTAAAAAATAATACTGCATTAATTTTAATCTGGATAGTAAGTTTTCATTGAAAATTTTCAGTAAATATAATTATTATATCTTATGCTTCATATGTACAAAAAAATTGGTTAAATGTATAAGACGACCTCCGATTATCACAAGCTGAAATTAGAAAAAAACCCTCATCTTGCATTCGGGTAAATACGGTAATTATCACCAGATTTCTAGTTAACATATTATTTTCATAATTTATTTTACCCGTATTTTTGTTATTTCCAATATTTATGCCTCGGAATATCACATCAAGGAATACATTCTTTAGATAGTTGAAACACCTTCAACACCTTGGTTTGATTTACGTAAGTAATACTTTTATAATGTGATTGCATTATATACAATCAACAGCTGTGCAAGCTGGACAGTCCAATCAGCTGACAGAGTTCCCTACAGATTGACGGTTAATGAAGATAATTTCTTTCATCATAGTGACATTTTCTCTAAAATAACTATAGGTAGCACCTCTACATATCAATATTTGGGACTTAGGGAAGGGATGAAGTTGGTCAATCAATGCTTACAAAGCAAAAACTTCTGCAATTCCCACTATTATGAAAATACGAACGTTTAAGGCAAGGATTCCAAAGAGTGAACAAAAAGAATTCAGTTATTGGGGCATTTGTATCAAGAAAATCTCCGTAATACTATCAAATCAAGTGAGGGCATTAATTGTTACCTATACTTACTGCTGGTGGTGATATTTTCGTTTGCTAATATTTTGGGCATGAATATAGTCCCCCTCTTACTAATATTTTGGCCAAAGAGGGGGGAACTATATTCGGACTAATACGGTACATTGTTGTTACATGTCTGTGTGGTAGTGTGGTTTCTCTCCCAATCCCTTGTCTTTTTCCGATCATTGACACAGGTGCTTGATCTCTTAATGTGTGTTCACTTTTGCACAAATTAATGGAAGTGTGGCCCTTGTAATGATGGCTGATAACCAATGTTTCACCTTGCATAATATATTATTGATTTATATCGAGAATTAATTTGTTAATCTTTCAATTCACACACCATTAGTCTTAATTTTCTTTTTAAGCTCCGTTTTCTGTTAACTATATTCTATACTCACATTAGCCGCTGCGTTTACATGCCTCTATTTTAACCGAGTGCTTGTACTGTACTGATTCAGTAAATACATACTTTAATTTTCAGAGATCGCTTTTTCGAAACAGCTTTGCGTGCCGATTAAATGCCTTCTGGGACTCAATCTGGCCCATGGGCCATAATTTCCCCACCTCTGCTGTATTTTCAATAGTAAATTTCGACTTACGCAAAGTTCAAGTTACGCATTGGGTGCCGGAACGCATTACTTACGTAACCCGGGGTGTGCCTGTATACATTTATTATTATTAGTTGTTGGCATTTGTCTTTCTTCATATTTTTTCCCTTTTCGTGGAATCATAAACTCAGCCATATCACTAACTTTGGTAAAATTATCACCAAAATATAAGAAAGCAAACAAGCACACTTGAAAAATCTTGAGTGAGCCTCTCACCTCACTTAAAAAATTCAAAGCATATACTAAAAAAATTTAGCATAAGCAGTTTTAATCACACATTTTTAAGCATTTGCTACAGGAAATTTTTTAAAATAAGCAAATTCTATTTCTTTCAAGCAAAAGCAAATGCTATTTTTTATTTTTTTTTGCTTAAAAAATAGGTACTAGAAATCTTAAGTAAAAGCATTTGCTTAATTTTTATTCACTCAGCCTATTATTTTTTATTCTAAAAAATATATATCAAGTAATGAAATGCTTATGCATTTCCCAATTTCTTTCGGATCCAATCATATTAACCAATATTAAATTAATCTCACAGTAAAAACCTATATGAATAAGAAAATATCAAGGTTATGATTCAGGAGAACCTAGTGTAATAGGATATATTGAGATATGGTTGTATAAGTTAAATAACCAGAAATGTTAAAATAAGAAATTAGATGGTAAAAAAACAGAATCTTGTAATAATTAAGGAAGCATGGTAGATTTAGGTATTTGAGACCCTAAAAGCAATCTCAAGTTTGGGTTCTCTGTTAGCATTAATTTTTATGACAATTTCTATAGATTGTAATAAAAAATTTTTTCAAAGAACATAAAACATCTAACCATTCGGTGCGAAGACTTCGCAGTGTTGTGCTGCAGGATTTATGGCTTTGCAGGTGTCTCACCACATTGTCTTGTTAATAAGACAATGTTCCACCAGCATTACAGTTGGCTTTTTTAGGTCAAGAGGTAACAATACAGAATGCCAAAACAAGCAAATTGTCACTTTTTGACCTGAAGAAGTCAACTGTATTGCCAGTGAAACATTGTCTTATCAACAAGACAATGAGGCGAGAAACCTGCAGAGCCATTGAACCTGCATCTGATCATATGTTAAGTTATACCATATTTATAAAATTTTTAGCAAAAGCAATAGATACTCAATCAACAGAAAGCAACATTTTTGTGATGAAAGATTAAAGGTATATAAACTTATCAATTAAAAATTTTGATAGTGGGTAACAGTCAAAGCAAAGAAAAATCATCGCAAATGGAACAAATCTTTTTCAGATCAAGGATATTAGTTGGTGTTTCTACTCACTTCTATCTCAGCAGTAAACTGGACGACAGTACCAACTTTCAAACCTTCACATTTATTAGTTTGCTTCAGGGCACCACCTCCAAGGCAACTTGAGAAATATGTTACTTTGACTCCACCAGTAGCATTGTCCTTGATTTCTACAGATGATGATATTTTCTACAAGAAAAAATGAAGGCTACTTATTTCACAATTTAAATATAATATAATATAATACAATTTAAAGATACATGAGTGGCACAAAATTCTGAAAATATGCTTGTCGACATAATATTTTCAAATAAAATCAATTAAAAATTAGTTACTCAACAGAAAATTCCAATGAATTTCTTTCTTAAAACTTGTTAAAAGAACAAATATCCTATTCATTCCCAGTGGATTAAATGAAAAATAAATTCTTAAAAAGCCTGACAGGCACTCTCTGCAAACTTAATATCTTAACAAAAAGTTAAGCATACTAGATTTTTTGATAAAAATAGAAAACATAAATAACCTAAAAAATATATTCTTGTAGCCTGTTAAGTGGCCTGTCTTTCATAGCTTAACCCATTCACCAATTTTTTTGTGTTCTCATCATGTGGCGCGTTCTTCCGTGACTAGCTCAACCATGCCTGAATTTTTGTAGAATATGTTCAAGAAACATCCTAATACCACGGGATAGAATAAAAAGAAAAGTGAGACGTAGATGAAAGGCATACGGTATCTAGAGGCACCACTGGGTAAGCATCAGATTACAATCGGGCCTCTGCTCAGTCATCATTTCAAGTAGAAAACACTACCTTTAAGATGATTGGATACTGACATTGTTTAATTATGCACCTGGAGCGATGTTTTTCACATTCCATAAATATCACATCTTTCTGCAAAGTCTGGACGATATCATGGGCCTATGAATTCATATAAGCAGCAGCAGTGCTTGTGACCCCCCTAAAATCCTCTCACGATCCCCTTAAGGGGTCAAGACCAACCATCTGAGAAACACTGACCTAGACTATCAAATCAAGAGGAATAAGTACTAGTGGTACCCATAAAAACTTTTGCGAAGTCAGTCAGAAATCTGCATGTTTAAAAGTAATAATAGCCCATTTCTCCTTATAAAATTAGACAACTGAAATTTTGAATTTCATGTTTGTTTTTATAATTCATATGTGCAATTTTAATTGCTTCTCCCTTACGAAAAAGGTAACATTGCAGTATTGGAATAAAGAAAAAATTTTTCTTTTGGTCAATCGTTAAAAATGCCCCCAGTCCACATGCAGTTTACTGAATAATAATAATCTGCAATTATTAATGTTTCAATCTATTAAGTTTGACATTGCTACAACTATAATTTCGATGCTTCATAAAAAGCACGAAGCGAATAATGCAATTATTTCATCTATTTGAAGACTTAATAGATGCTAATTCAATTGGAGGCAACAATGCGGGTCGCCTTGGTAACACCCGGAAAGAGTAGGAAAAATCATAATATGTCGAAAAGAAATGCGTTTCTTACAAATTCTTCTGTGTAACATCTAAACATCATAAGAATAAGATATTTTATATTTTTAGCCCTCGAATAAAGCAAAAATGCGAGAAAATTGGTCTATATTTACGTATTTTAATGAATGAAAGAAAAAAAACTTGCCCCTTGAAAAATTGAAACTCCTGCATAAACTTATGGGAAAATACGAGAGTCAGTCAAATGAAAACTGGCCGACATAAATTACCGGCAAACACATGGAGTGCGAGCATCGTAAATTTTGTCAAAAGCTACTGGCAACACTGTGCATTGTGACATAAGAGCACAAGGCAGCATGCAGACCGTGTCAATGTGGTGTTTGCTACTGTCTAATGCACCTGTGTTAGCGATTTCGTTATGGAAGCGTCCAAAAAAGAACAGCGAGGGGTCATGCGTTTCTTGACAGCAGGAGTAGTGGGTGGCAGAGCCATTCATAGACAATTGGCCACAGTTTATGGTGACTATTGCATGTCCTTGATGTGGGTATAAGAATGGCACAGCGGTTTCGTGATAGGTGCATGTCGCTGCAGGATGACGACCAGCCTGAACAAGCACATCATGTGATCATAGATGCACTCCTTCAGTGGGTTGATTATGCTATTCATGATAGCAGATGTGTATGAGAGGATTATATAGCACAGTTGGTGAGTGTTAGTCATGGGACTGCACACACCAACATCAGAGAACACCTCCATTACAGGAAGATCTGCACACAGTGGGTGCCTCGCAGTCTTGTCGAGTGAGCAAAAATAGGCTCAAAAGGCTTTGGACTAGGAGCATTTGATGTGATTGATTCCATGAAGAAGGAAACTCATTTCTCAACAGAATCGTAACCAGTGATGAGAAGTGGTGTCACCATTTCCATCCAGAAAGCAGATGCCCAAGTCTTCAGTGAAAGCATCCAACTTCGCCTCCATCAAAAAAATTCAAGGTGACTGAATATCTTGCTGACATTTTTCTTTGACCACAGAGGTCCCCTACTGATTGAGTTCCTGGAATGAGGGCACACCATCAATGCAGCACATTATTGTGAAACCCTGAATCATTGCATGCATCAATCAAATCCAAACGCCCTGGTTTGCTTTCCGACAGAGTGGTTCTTCTCCATGATAATGCCTGCCCCCACACAGCAGCGCTCACCAAGGACACACAAAATTTGGATGGAACTACCTGCTCATCCTGCATATAATCCTGACATGTCTCCCTGTGACTGTCACATTTTTTCTGGACACAAAAATGCACTGAAAGGGCGACATTTCAGGTCCGACAACGATGTGCAGGAAGAAGTTCAGTCTTGTTCCACCAGCAGCCAAGTGAATTTTATCAGAAGGCAATGCAGTGACTTGTATCACAGTGGGATAAGTGTCTCAACATTTCCAGAGAATATACATAGATGAGTTGATTATTTTGTTTTATTTACCTCGGCCCATTTTCATTTGACTAACCCTCGCATAATCATTTCCTGGAGCCAAATCTGGGAGACTTCCGTAAACGAAAATAGTTTCCCAGGGTCTCCTAGTTGGCAGAAACAAAATGGCATTTACAGCATTTTCTATGACAAACTGTTCAAGAGATAAAAGGGGGAACAGATGGATGAATGGATGGATGGACAGACAGACAGACAGACATTGAGTAATTATATATATATATATATAAGATAATAACTAGCATAATAGCCCATCAAATATGACAGCTATGTGTGGATTAAGTATTGAATTTAAGGCACTTCCCATTCTTCCTCCTTTTCTCTCTTCCTTTTTCCCATCCTTATCCCTCCCATTCTCCCTCCCTCTCTCCTCTGGAAAAATAAGACTTCCTAGTCTCAATCTAACCCTAATCTCTTCTTCTCTCCCTCCTTCTGCCTCCCTCCCTTTATTTCTCTTCCTTACTATCTCTCTCTCCCTCTCTGGAAAAATATACTTCCCAGTGTCAATCTTGCCCTAATAAAGAGCATTATCTATCTATCTCTCCCTTTTTCTGTCTCCCTCCCTCTCTCTCCCTCTCCTTCCTCTTTTCTCCTTTCTTTCTTCCTCTCTCTCCTCTCTCACGTAGTAAAACATTCAAAGCACACTTTCCATATGTGTATAGTATAAGAGTTGAGACAAAAATACAATCTCGAGGTTTAACAATGACATGGTTGTCAATGCAACATACCGTTAAAAAGCTTAAATTTTTCTACTTCTACTTCTACTATAAGAATCAAACAATCCTATCAAATTTCAATTTTCTACCTACTCGGAAAATTTGTTAAAATCGTAAATAGTTCTCAATTCTCCCACTCTCTTATAAAGCCTTTTTAATAGTGGCACCACAATCGAGCATGAGGGTCAAACGTAACTTATTGTATAATAAGTTTAAAATAGAATATTAAAAATATCATAGAGCAGTTATACAATTTCTACTCACATCATATTGTTCTTGAACAAGTTCCACAACGTTTGCAGAATCAGCAGACAACTGTCCTGATGAGGCACCTTCAACATTATCTTTGAGTTGATCATAGATATTGATTTGTTCAGCAGTGACGGCAAATATCACATTTACGGTGTTGGCTTTGACTTTTGTATTCAACTAAGGTAAAACAAAATCATTCCCATTTAAGATCAACAATGTGTCACTGACTAATAATACTGTAACATAAGATGTATTTTACAAGAGCATAGGTAAAATCCAAAAAGAAACTCACCTGTGAGATAGAAGGATAGTCTTGCACCGTGGAATGAGTATACATGCCTCGTTCATCCAAATGACAGTAACCATCGTTCGGCTTCACAATACCACCTAACTAAGTGATGAAAAGACCAAATGCTTAATCTGAAGACATATATTTTAGGGATTATATGCAACAAAGCTCATTATGTTGTTCACATAATTATGTTATGAATTAAGGAAAAGTAAAAACTATATTTATTTAATACAATATTAAGGTAACTTCCTTCAACCTCATTTTGCAAGTACTTTTAATTAAAATTTCCACACATAAGGAAGGAAATTCTAAGATGTCAAATATTAACCTTCTCCTCTATCAGATAATAAATAATGTGTGCCAATATCTACAAGAACAAAACACAGGTTTATAACACTAGCAATGCAAAACCAGAATGTGATTCCAACTGAATGAGAATAATTTTCAAGGCTATAGGATATTTAAAAAAAAACAATCAGTAACTCAAAAAGGATAACAGAAATGACAAATTTAGGTAACTGTTAAAATTTTGTCACTCTTCTGACAAGATAATGTAATTTCAAATCATTATGTTACTGAGAGTTAAATCAAAATATGAAGCTGTAAACTTCTTCAGTTTTTTTTGTTTCAAGTCTAACCTTTCCATCTCCGGCATAATGGAACCCAGCATCCGTGGAAAAGACAAGAAGGCGACGAGCTTTGTCACGCCAACCAATCTGCTCTTTGCACACCACTGCCTGCATTATAGCATCAAAACCTCCTTCTGGAGCATCCAGATTGCCAGACACTGCAGCTCGTTTTACCTCACCCTAAATGCACAAAATTAGCTTCAAAGAAGAGAGCCATGGATACCCCCAAGATTTGTTTTGATGGCATATACAGATATTTCCAATATTATAAATCTTTTGTGGGCAACTTATTTATGATATTAAAAAATAAGGAAATAATTTAATAATCTGTATGTATTCATGAAGAAAATGTCTCATAGGACTCTTAAATGTCTTGAGAAATATTTAAAAGGTCAAGTTCAAAATAAAGGAATTTTTAATATAAGAAGAAAGCACAAGTATTTTTAACAACAAATTATATTCATATCTTTCTAGCTTTATGAGAAACTCAAAAATGAAGAAACAAAGTTTACAGAAATTAATTCACTAAAATACCCACAATTCATTTTAATCATGGTATTATATTTTTAAAATCTTTATATCTTCCATTCAACAGTAAAAATACATCCACTCATCTTAACATTTTGCGTTAATTTATATTTACTAGTTATTGAATTATGGTTATATAGCATCTATTGAAAACATAATTACTATTACACTTATTCATCACACTCATGTTTCTTGAACAGCACATGCAGTCTAGGAAAATTTATAAGAACACACGCACATCATAAACTGATATTTTATCTAATAAAGAATATTTCATGATTAAGTAAAAAATTAGGAAACTATGAGTTAAAAACTACCACACAAACATACCCCACAAGCAATCACATTTCTTTGCTGAAAGAAAGTTTCTAAAAGGACAAAACAATTGTTAATGTGTGAAAAGTTTATATTTTAAAACTATAAGGTAAATATATTAGTACTCCAAAACTAATTACAGTTAAACAAAAAACTCGTTATAAAATCCTAAGGTTTTGTAAATAAGCAATCTGTTTTTCTTCTTAAATAACAGTGGTTATGAATGTGAATGAAAGCAACTACACATGAAGAAAAGTTCAATAAACCTTGACTTGGTAAAGCAGTTCCCCATCACATAATTCAAATCCAAAAAATATGTATTCATCCAATCACAATTGCATAATATGACTTTTGTTTATACTCAAATCATGCTCAAATGCATGCAAGTTTGTAAACTGCTCTTCAGTTTCTTCAATGAACTTGATAAAGTTCTATATGAAATTGTTGCATTAATATGGTATCAAGTTCAGGATGTCAAATTCACACTTAAACCATTGTAAACCTGTACATAATCAATAAGTTGAAATTTTAAAAAATTCATTATACTTGATGAAAAATTAACCTAAGAAATTTTTCAGCATATTAAACTTTGAGAACAAGAAAATTTATGAAGATCAATGACTACAGAATCAGCAAATATGAACTTGAATAGATCTACAAAGATATACCACTATAAGATGATATTTCTAATGATGTGAAAAATCCATAAAGTTACAATCATTTTTTATTTCATTTGCTGACAATGATATTTAATGGTGGCACCAAAGAAAAATCTCTTCTGATAACTAGTGAGCAGAAAAATAAACAGGTCTGGATCAATAAAAACCACGCAGTTTCAAAGGTAAATGAGAGCACTTAATAAATGCATAATCAAATCAAGGCATCATCAGCACCTATTACCAAACATTGCCATGCATTAATCTCACTAGCAAAAGTTTTTAAAAATTATTTGCAAGTCTTAAAGTAAAGTTGAGCTACCCTTGAAGCTTTTAAAATTAAGCATACAACTACATCATGTAACATATATTCCCATTTTAAAAGTTTTAGGCATGAATAAGATCAATTCAAAAAGGTCACATGCATTGAGAAATGTTTGGATTTTTTACCATCATTCAAATACAAAATTTTTAAAACTCACTAAATTTTTAATGATTGTTACAATTTAACCCAAACAAATAATGCCATGGATTACATAAGCAATGGAAAGCCAAGTAATGACAAAACAAACCAAGCACAACTAAAAGCAGATGATATGTAAGACAACACTTGCAAGCAAACTTCTGCAGATTTATAAGACTTACTGCAAATCTACTAGAATCCTGAGTCAGGGGCATAACATTGTGATACCCATATGGAGCAGCGCAGTTTGTGCAAGGCTCGATCAAACTAAGAAAAAGAATAGAATTTTTGGAGTGCCATAGCATAAATAGCTTGCATGAGTCCAATTCAGGGCAGGATTGAATCTTTACCATACTTACAATTTGACTTCAAAATTGAAAGAATTAATGATCAATATCTTAGCTCAGGCTAAGTCATTTAAACATTGTAAGAATTACTCTCTTCTGCAATCTAGAAATCAGATGATGAAATTAGCATATTACATAGCATGTTATGAAATTTACCTTGCTAAAAAATCTGAAATAAAAGGAGATTCACATATTAATAATAAGTAATAAAAACTTCCACCAACATAAAAAAGTGCAGTTAAGCAACAGATGATTTATTACACCACCACCATTGCATCTAGACAAAATACAAACATCCCAAAGCCTGTAAATTAAGAAAAGTTATGAAAACTGTAATAAGGTGTCAAAAAATACAAAATATCTCCATTACATGTATATAAAATACTATCCACCACCACCGCAGATAGGATGATTCTAGGAAAACAAGTAATTATGAATAAATGCATTCTGTCAGGACCCAAGTACTAATATGTATGTACACAAAGGACAGCAAAAATCCCAGAGAAATAAAGATTCTGCTTTGAATGAAATGACAGAGAATAAGCAATATAACCTACATAATTTAACACTTACAGAGAAACGGCTAGTGTTATCGTTGAGTGCCATGTGGTTACGGAAACCATAGGGTGCTTCACAACCACTGCAGGGTTCCACAAGTCTAAGTGCATAAAAAATGGCAATGGAAATCAATTATCTGTCTAAATAATACTAAAAAACTATGCAATTTTTTGTCATTGGAAAATTTGCATTACAAATTTCTATTCTAATTGACAACATTTCAAATAATGCAGTCTTGCACAAGACAAGAACCTCAAATGAAAATACTACCTCTGGAAGATTGAATTACTGTTATGAAGCAGTTGAAAAATGTCTTATAAGCTTGTTGAATTTAATAAAACAAAAATACTTATATACTTTGGCTACAAAAACCATCAATGAATTTCTTGAAACATTGCAACGCATATTTCCCATTTCTTCCAACTTTTTGGTGAGTGATTCACATAACCAAATGAACCCTTGTCTGTTGATCTGCCTACCTCTTAATATTTTTCTTTGCATTCCACAATCTCTATGTATACAAGATATGCAAACTTGATGTACTCACTCTTTGTTATATACAGCACCTGATAAGTTATCAATTTTTTGCACAATTTAATTTATTTGTATAATTTTGATATTTTTCTGAGTTTCCTTTCTTGTTGTACCTCAAATTGGAATTTCATCACAAATAAAAAATCTCATGCAGAGAAAAGCTTTAATTTAGTCACCAATATTCTTCAAAATTATAAGCCAAATTATTTAACTCAGCATTTTTTGTTGCATAAGGAGCATAACAGAAAATTAAGCTTGAAAACTGTTAATTCTTCTAAAATATTTAAAAGCACCATGTAACCATCAACTCAACAGCATTATCATATATTCTGCTGAAAAGTGTTTAAAAGTGCATTTTCCACTAATTGAATATGCTAATTATAGTGCCAAAAATTGTGCATAAAGTATAAAAGGCATTCATTAATTCTTCCATAGAAATGCCAATTTGTCTAAACAACATAATCTTAATAAAAATTAATATAAGGGCTTAAAATATTTATCCCCTACATTATCTTTACCATATGACCTTACTTTGTCAAACCTCCTCATACGATTTACGTACATATGTACTTGTCTTTCCTATCATTCACAAGCCATCTGACTTCAAATTCCACGTAATTCATTTTCATTCATTACCAGCAATTAATGACCATGTTTGGTCTAAGTAAAAATGCAATTGTAGAAATAGATAACGACATATAATTAAGTGTTCTTCAAGTTCATGTGGTTCGGAAGAATGCAGTATTTTTTAAAAAGTTGTTTTTATTGAAAGTGACAAGGCAGAGTGAAAAAACACTTAAGTGATATGATGTGCCAAAGGATTCCATTGGAGATTGGAAAACTAATATATAAAATATAAGAACAACTACAAATTATACAACAAATACCTTCCAAAATTCGACCATATTATGCGACTATTTCTGGAGTTAGTGAGATTAAGTTCTACACAGATGAGACATTCTTCATGAAAAATAGTTTTAAACTGACATGTAAGAGGGCTAAAAGATAATTTGTTTCACACATTAAGCAAAAAATATAATCATGATACAGACCTCTTAAGGGAACAAGAATCAATTTACTTACAAAAAAGATAATTACCTGACTTTCTTTGTATGATATGACAAACAGGAATATGAATGATTAAAAATTGGCAGGTACATTGTCTAACAAACTTCAAATGCTGAATCTAGCCATAAACAAGTACAGTAAAACCCCTATTTAACGAATTGCTAGGGGATTAGAATATATTTCACTAAATCGAGGTTTTCATTAAATGGAGGTTTTCAATTAAAATGAGTTAAATTTATCTTTTTTGCTTGTATATTAGTTCCATTATACAATACCAGAATAAGGCCACTGAAAATGGTCTCTATAATAAAAATCCATTTTTCAATTTTGTATGCACAATACTTATATTAATACTTTTAAAATAAACAATTATAAACAAATTCCAGTGACAAACAAACCTTATTGCTATTGAATATGAAAATTTCTGTAATGAATCATTCATATGATTACAAAAAATAATTTCAAAATTTTCAAAGTATTTTCAAAATTGACATGAATCTTGAAACAATTTTTCATCCCTCCTTTAAAAAGCTTCATCATACAACATTAAATAGAAAATATTAAAATATATTTGGAATTTCACAAAAAATATCAAAATTATTCAAAAACCAAGCATACATAGCTACAAGAAAATTATTTATTAAAATATTCCAGCAAACTTGTTTGCTTCTTCTGGCAGGTGCTCTGAACATTCAGAACTTCTCGCTCCAAAGAATTTACTTTTGATATAGTAGTGCTGTTCACATCAAAAGAAGTTAAATATCTTCGCACCACTTCAAGTGCCTGAACCGCTTCACCAAGTGTGGGAACTGATTCTTCTTCTTGTATTGCCTCTTCTTCTACTACTGCCTCTTCTTCCTCTGCCTCTTTGGTATTACAGATTTCTTCCACGTCTTGTGGAGGACCAGACGTACTCTCAAGATCATCACACCGGACAAACTCTTCAAAATTTGTGTCCATGTCAGGTGCAATTTTCAACCAATTTTCGTGGTCAATCACATCGATATCTACATCAATTTCCATAGCATTGTTGCAATTGAACGCAGCCTTATGAAAACAGTTTGATATTGTTTGAGGTGTAACTGAATTCCATGCAGCTGTTACCATATGCAAACCCTGAAGGACGCTCAGTATCAAATGTTTATTCATCTCAATGTAGGATACTGCTTTCTGCACCAAAGCCTTCCTGTACTTTGCTTTCGTGGAGTGAATAATGCCCAAGTCAAGTGGCTGCAGATGGCTAGTACAATTAGCTGGAAAAAACACCACTTTAATATTGCGAAGAAAATCAGTATCTGGAGGGTGGGCCGGACATTTATCAATAAATAGAAGAATTTTTCTATTTGCACCACCCATCTTTGCATCTAATGATTTCAAAAATGTTTTAAATATATCCGTTGTCATCCAGGCATTTTTATTACTGGCATATTTACATGGCAATGCCTGTACATTTTTAAAACACCTTGGCTTGGCAAATTTACCTATTATTAGAGGCGTCAACTTTTCACTGCCATCTGAATTTGCACATAAAAGTGCAGTTATCCTATATTTACTTCTCTTTCCACCATGGCACTTGTCTCCTCTAGTAGCAAGAGTTTTTGATGGAAGAAGGTTGAAAAAAATGTGTTTCATCTGCATTAAAAATATCATTCGGCATATAGCCTTCTAAATACCTTACCAATGTTACACTCTTCCAGTAGTCAACAGTTCCTTCATCAACACTAGCACTTTTGCCACAAACACTTTTATATTCAAGTCCATGGCGCTTCTTAAATCTGTCCAGCCATCCATTGGAACCCTTAAAGTTTTCTATTCTAAGCCTAGTTGCTACCCTAACTGCTTTCTCCTTCAACAGTACACCATTGATTGGGAGGTTGGCGGAGTGCATTCCCACAAACCACTCTATCAATATCTTCTCCATTTCATCATATGTTGATGATTTGATATTTTTTCTTTTGATGGCTTTACCCCCACATTTCACTTCTTCGTCAAGTATTAATTGTTTATTCTTCATTATACAAAACAATGAAGACGGTGCAAGATTAAATTTGCATGCAATTTCTATCGCAGGCATGCTTGGGTTCTTTTCCACTTCTTGAATGATTTTCACTTTTTCCGTAATTGTCAGCTTCTTCCTTTTACTAGTAGCCATTATTAAGGAATAAAAATAAAAATAGTAGAAAGAATATTTTTCACAATTGCTTCAGGTTTACACAGTGATCGCCGAACAGGCAGGCAGCACAACGAAGAGTTGAACTGCTAGATAAGGTAGACGGAGAGGGGATAGGCATTACGTCATCGGGATCGGAGTAATCAGCTGACATGTCTCACAAGGGAAGCCCCCAAGGTGTGACACTCGTATCGGAATTCGACCTTGCAGAATGAAATTATATGCAAAATAACGGACTCCTATTTCTACCTAGGTGCCAACTCGACGTCGTTTACGAGAAAATGTCCTTTGAAAATCGCGATCCGAGAGTCATCGAGATAAGAACGTTAAAACTTTTTCATGAGCAAAAAGAAATCAGAAAAGAAGCATACTGTACGTAAAAATTACGATATACGCTCAAAACATTGTGAATGGCTCATCACGCGCAAGCGGCTACATTGTCTGCTAAGACGGTAGCGGCCGCAAGGAAACCGTAAATCCTATAATGTAATGAATCCCGCTCGTATGTTCCTCATTTCTGGTATAACGCTCAGTTACCTGTTGTCATAGTGTGATATATACTCGACGTCGTTTACGAGAAAATGCCCTTTGAAAATCACGATTCGAGAGTCATCAAAATAAGAACTTTAAATCATGATCAATACATGAGATGGTAAAGCGAATGGGTGATCCATAAAATTATGTTCGTTAAGAATTACGGTGAAGAATTACAATGAAGAAAATAGTGGTTATAATGCATTGAATACATTTTTTTAAATGGTTTGCATGTTTTATCGATGATATGCTGGAAATTGCATACATTTTTTTAAATGGTTTGCATGTTTTATCGATGATATGCTGGAAATTGCGAACAAATTTAAAAAAACCGGAGAAAAAAATATTGGTCCCTTCGGGAATCGAACCCCGGCAAAAATATTTGAAATCCAACTCGTTTCCCCTAGACCAACAGTCCAAGAAAATTAGGAAAGGACTTTTAACGTTCTTATTTCGATGACTCTCGGATCGTGATTTTCAAAGGGCATTTTCTCGTAAACGACGTCGAGTATATACCACACTATGACAACAGGTAACTGAGCATGATACCAGAAATGAGGAACATACGAGCAGGATTCATTACATTGTAGGATTTATGGTTTCCTTGCGGCTGCTACCGTCTTAGCAGACAATGTAGCCGCTTGCGCATGATGAGCCATTCACAATGTTTTGTGCGTATATCGTAATTTTTACGTACAATATGTTTCTTTTGTGATTTCTTTTTGCACATAAAAAAGTTTACTAAATGCGGGAAGCGTCAAATAAAAATTGAAGTACGAGTACATAATATTTTTTCACTAAATGCTGGTTTTTCACTAAATCGGGTTTCACTAAATGCGGGAAAATAATACATTGTTTATATGGAGCTATTGTCGGTACCTGAAAAAATCTTCACTAAATCCGGGATTTCACTAAATGCGGGAACATTAAATCGGGGTTTTACTGTAGTGTGTTATCCATGAACATGAAAAAATTAGCGCATTTTTTCTTTCATTATTAAATTTAGTGATGTTTTGTGTTTAATATCGATATGAAGATTTCTCCCATTAACCAAATTGAGGATCTGAGAAGAATTTGGAATTCAATTACCCATTATATGTGTACATTTAGCTTATCTTATTTTTTATGACGTTATATGCCATATATTGTCACTAGAGCCTGTAGAGTTTGTAAGTGGTATCAATGTGAAAATGCATGCTCAAAATTACGCTTTCCATCCTTTATATCTTCAGAGACATTAGAAAAGATTTTTAATGGCTCTTATCTGACCCTGTATATTTTTCAAAACTCAAATATAAAGCAAAACAAATAGCAGCAGTACAGAAATCTATACTCATAGTTTTAGCTCTCTATTATTAACACTTTCATCGTAATTTAAATATATGCAAGTGCACAGACAGATGCCAAAGTGAAACTATAAGAGCATTTTTCAAAACACGCTAAAACAGGGTGCTAGGGAAAGAGTACAGCACACTATCGAAAAACAATAAGTTTTTTTTCTTAAAATGAACTAAGGGCACTAAGAGCTTTGCAAACAATTTATTGAACAATTTGGACCATTAAACTTAAAAATAAGGACCAATCAATAACTTAATAATTATAACTTCAGAATACTGCATTGTAATTTGACTATTAACTCATTCCATGCGGGCGCAAATTTGTTTGCCATTCCCGGTGATGGGGTATTTTTTTCTAATTATCACTAGTATAGATGTTAAGGGGCTATAATTATCATAGTTAGTTATATATGATATCCAAAAAATTGGCTGGCAATGAAACGGCTGCTTCCTCTGCGATGGTTAGGGAACAACTAAGAGCGTCACAGTGATAAAAGGTCACCCCGAGCGTGCTAGCACCCAAACTAAAGGTAAATAGCATCCCTAGACCAATGACTTCATACGAAGTCACCCACCAGTGGCGGAGGGTATGCATGATTTCATATGAAGTCACCCGCACTGAATGTGTTAAAGAGAAACTAAAAAAGCAGAGTTGACAATAACACCAAAGATAACATCACTGTGTTCTAAAATGTGAATATAAAGTATGAATCAAATTGTATAACAGGCAATTTTCAGATACATGTTAAAGAAAAAACAGACATTGATTTTCAAATTCTGATAAGTAAACTTGACTACGAGGGGCATAAATGGACAATAACTAAGTACTGAAAGAGCACAACAAGATAATTTTAAGAAGATAACTTCTTGAAAAACAGCATTATATGATGATTTGATTCATTACTTACACCGAAAGCTGCATTACAAAATACCATATTTGCCCAATAGGAATGCACAATTTTTCCTATTTCTGGAAATCATACAAAGTAAAATTACTGTTTGGATCCTTAGTTTACATATACAGATATGTTGGCACACAAGTAGGTATTTTCTACATGATTATAATAAACCATTACCACTAATCAGGGTACATTTATGAAAATGATGAGATTCAAAACCACAATCAGCTCTTTTTCAAATATGCATTAAATTTTACAGCACAAAAATATTACACACAAATAACATAATAACATAATTGTACCATTACTTAGTGAAATTAAACTTTGGCATGTGAATCATTTGCCTTCTCTTACTGTTCAATACAAGGACAAGAAATGTCTTATATGAGAAGTGAATTATTATGCTATTCAGCATAGGATTCCATAGCATGAACAGATTTGGGTCTGGCAGATTATATTCATTCTACTGCTCTTGTGATTGAAAATAATAATTTGGTCAATTTTAAGCAATAAGCAGAATTAAATGTGCCAACAACAAATTGTGTCACAAAATAGGCAATCCCAAACAAACAAAATGCAAATAATTAGAGCTTTATTGTTTTAGCCCTCTCATTATCAACTTTTAAGAGTAAGAGAAAAAGATAGCATTTGGTAAGAGAGAGGCAATGGATTGTATAGTTTGGGCTAGTTAGGATAACAAAGATAACTTTTTTCCCAGCAGAAATTTTTCTAACCATGGGTTGCCTTTATTTAGGGAAAATAAAGTAGATTGAAAGACATGTGATATTAACTTTTAGCTTATTCAGACACTGAAAGAAAAGTTTCAAAAATATAATACTAAGTATTAGATAAAATTACTATTCACAGTATAAAATTTATATATGCAAGTCATAATATTTATCAAGATATGGAAAACTAAATAGCAAATGATATACCATATATATATTCATGTATAGATTGAGGTTTTAAGACCAAATTTTAGCAAAAATCTCCGGGGTCGACTTATACACAACAAATATTTTTGATAGATTTAAACCCATGACTTTATCTGCCCTGTGGTAATTAAAATTTGATGGAATTTACACTCTTGTTGTACTTTAACTGTATTATAACTATCGAATATTTAAATACCAATGTATAGAAAGAATAAATTACTATATAATTTGGTGATCCTAAGTTGATCTCTGATGCTTTGCAAATAATTAAGCAATATTGGTAAACCTAACGTTCGGTAATGTAACAGTGGCAAGACAGAAAACTGGCAACAAGACAGATGTGCAACATGTAAATAAAAAACACCTCATCGGTGAATTGCGGAAAGGCAATGCCTACCTCTAACCATCGCAGATTAAATTAGTATCGCCAAAGTATTTATGGTATAAAAATAATGGTACTGTGTGCATAACCGGGGTAAAACTGAAGACAAACGTAAATATAATATTTCAAGGTTTTTAATCTAAGGGGAGACATGTAAAATTCTTTATTGTAACATCGGTGGCATTAAGGTCGCTTTGTTTACCTTTCCTTCCATGTTCACATTTTCCCTCACCGAGATATTGTACTACACACTCATACCTACATATTAGGTATATTTGAAACTTACGAAATATTACACTTCCCCATCGGGTTGGGTGGTTAGGTTGTCTTGGTTTTTCTTCCACATTCATACTTGCACTCTCCGAGGGGTAGGACCTCCATTCCTGTTCCAAAAACGTGCAAAACACGGATTTCCTAGGACCACGTAGTACATATTTCTGTCGATTTATCATCAATTTCGGTGCCACCTATCCTTCACAGTCCAACGTCAACTTTTTTCCCTGTTCCCCTTTACAACGATAGCTTCTGAATGAGCGCTGGGACGAAATACGAAGTCTATCCAGAGTCATTTGATCTATTACAAAGGCATATACAATGTAACAACTTTTGACGTTATGCAGTGGGACTGTAGGAGACAATGGACTGCTTTGCTGCTACTTCGACACAATGTAGTTATATCGGACTAAAGGAAACTTAACGTAGAACTTAATGGATCAATACGTATTGAATACAAAAAAATTCGTTCCACTACACCTGAAAATCTGAATTCGACTTATATACGAGATACAGGAAACCCTGGGTTGCGTATGCCTCGACTTACGTAAACCCGCACTTATGTAAGCGGTCCCATAAATTATGTATGAAAAAAATTTTGTTATGCCTATGTTAGCAGTTTTCGTAAGCGAGCTCAAACTAAATCTATATGTATGTGCAAAGAGAAAGAACGCAAGGGGTTGTAATGCAATATCCCTGCTTTGCTACTCAGCCAATGTTGTCATTCTAGCGAATTTTTAGCAATATGTAGTGACTTTGGTTTCAAATTACGCATGAAAAAGGCCACAGTTACTACCTACTAATCTAGCAAATCGATGTAACAATCTACCTAACTCTAGCGACTGGCTACAATTGCGGCGTATATCTGCATTCATATGAATACAATAATAGATTACATTGTTGTTACATGTCTGTGTGGTAGTGTGGTTTCTCTCCCAATCCCTTCAGTCTTTTTCCAATTGTAGAAGCAGGTGCTTGATCTCTTAACGTGTGTTCGCTTTTGCACAAATTAACAGAAGTGTGGCCCTATAATCATGGCTGATAAGCATTTTGTATTTAGCATTTTAATGAACAACTCTTTCGGAAATTCTCCTTGAACGATTAAAGTGACTTTCTCATAACTGCATAATACGTAAATGGTTTGAATTGCCTTCATTTTAGCACAGAAATTAACAGCTTGACAAAATTGACATTCTACATTTTGTTTACCAAGAAAATGTCTATTGGATGCTGCAAAAGCAAGCTGCATTTAGTAAAAACCGACATTTCACCTTGCGTAATATATTACTGATTTACATTGAGAATTAATTTATTCGTCTTTCAATTCACACACCATTAGTCTTAATTTTCTCTGTAAGCTCCATTTTCTGTTAACTATATTCTATACTCACATTAGCCACTGCGTTTACATGCCTATATTTTAACCGAGTACTTGTACCGTACTGTTGTAGTCAATTATATGTAATTTAATTTTCAGAGATAGCTTTTTCGAAACAGCTTTGCATGCCGAATAAGCACCTGGGGACTGGATCCGGCCCATGGGCCATAGTTTTTCTACCTCTGCTGTACTTTTTCATAGTAAATTTCGACTTACGCAAATTTTGACTGATGCAATGGATGCCAAAACACATTACTTACGTAACCCGGGGTGTGCCGGTATGCGAAAAAACAAAAAAATTTATGAAAATGTCAGGGGCTGACCAATACCTATTTCCAATGGGTATATATCAATAAAAACAAAGAAGATCATGCCAAAAGCAGGATTTGAACCCAGGATACACACTAAGAGTCAGACAAGCAAACTACCCCTCTATCAAGGCTGGAAAAACAACATCCTTAAAATTCCTTTGCAACAATTGGAGATATGATTTAAAATTAGCAAAGCATAAAAAAATCTACACATTCTGACAAATTTTAAATTATGATATTACAGGCAACTCATTCAATGAACGACATGTGTTCCTGAAAAGCGTTCATAAAATGGAAATTCGTTAACGATTGTGATTTTTCCATTGACTTCCCTGTTAAAACTCCAGATACGTTCCTGACAAAAGATTTTTTTATTCTTGAATTTATAATTCTTAGCTATTAAAATGACTGTCAAAGCAATTCAATTCAATAATAATTAATATGTAATAATTCAATTCAATTATCGCCTGCTTCAAAATGCTTGATTATATCCAGCTTTGACACCAATGTGATAACGTTCATCTTTGCTTTTGGAGCATTGCTACTTTTTCCACTTGCTGGTCTCTTTAAACTCATTGTCAATTAAAGGGTAAAAAATAAGAAAAATGTTTATAAAAGATTCACAGCAAGAGCAAGTACAATAAATGTGGCCACAGCAATGGCTTGAAAACAAATCCTTGTTATGTAACAATTATGTATGAATCGCAAGAAAACGAATACCACTAAACATAGTCAATCCAAGTCACAGACTAAAGCATAGAATGGCTGTGGGAAACAATGCATAGTGCACTTTCTCCTTATTGGTACACAATAGGTCCTTTAAGTATAAGTGAATATTTGTAAATATATTTGAGTAACAAACAGCAAATTCGGTGATGTCATATTAAGCCTCTCAGGAAATGCAGGCAATAGGAAAAATCATGAACAAGTAGACACATGAAGAATTTATGGCTAAACAAGAACCTTCCATAAACATCCGAGTTTCTTCGATCTGAGTTGGATACATGTTATTTACTTTGTTAAAGTGAACAGAATTTTTTGCGAAAAGTAAAGCTATAAAATTCAATTCATTCATTACAGTGAACATTCATTCAACGAACATTCACTGAACGAGAGTTACCCGTATTTTCTTTAAAGAATAAAATAGCATGCTGTAATTCACTTCTATAATTCTAACCAATTTGAATAGCTAAACTGTTTGTTCTTTCAAGATATATTAATTTTCATGTACAGCAGAAACCCATTATCATGCATATCAGGCGATATAACACCCTTTAAGCTACCTAAGGCAAAGTGGATCATGTACTCAGGTCATCGACCTTTCACTGGACATAAACTTTCAAATCTTTGACAAATAATAAATAGTGATGCTGTTAGGGCCAATGAAGCGGGTGAAGTGGCTGCTTGAAACCCCACTTTTAAGGGGGCCCCATTTTTTCAGTAACTATCTAACTTTTTTGTCAACTTTTCACCCTGCGGGGTCCGCCATTAGATCAGTGACAAAACAGAAAATAGTAACTATTTTCTATTTTTTTTTAACAGATGGCATTACTTGATACTAACAAGTAACACCATCTGTTTACTTTTGTGGGCCTCATGCACACGCTCCGTTATCCTTCATGGTATTAAGTGTTCTCCTTCGTTCTTTACAGGTTTACAGTTCTGTTTTCCCGTAAACGTGATACGTGTTGACAGTGTTATTAGTTTAGGTTAGTTTTTTTATATTTGTTGTGAACTACATACTTAAATTCGGTTTTAAAATTATTATCAGCTATTATTACAGTTTACAGTTAAACTAGTACATTCGGTGAAACAGAGTCAGCCTACCATAGCACCACATTTTTTACAGCAGACAGCAGTGATTCTTCAATTCAACATGTAAATAGTGTCCTCTAACAGTTCATGCACCCAAACACATATTCGTATATTATTTTATTTACTAATTACAACAATTGTTTATATTTTTATATTTATTTTTAAATACAAACAAAGTTTAAATAAAAATAAGTAGACCATGAACATGAATCGAAAATATCAATCAGATGAGGAGAAGAGAAAGAAGAAAAAAGAAGTTGAATGAACAATTAATGAATGCTCAAAAATAACAACTTTTTTTGGAAATGGAGAAGATCACGTTACGAATAAATCTAATGAAGACAAACTCAATGAGACATAGAATCCACAATCAAAGAAGATGAAGACAAGAATAAACCTAATGAATATAGAGGAAATGAGGAAAGTGAAATAGTATCCAGCAATACAATTACCAATCCAATCGAAGAATAAGAACCCACTACCCTGGAGCTTGATGATAATATCAATATTATTTCAAAATGGCCAGGTAATATTACTGATTCATTTATTTATTATATATTTATTATTAATTATTTAATGAAATAATATTTTGTATAAGAACTTAATGTAATGTTTAGTATATTTACTTGTGGTGTTGTGATTTAAACAAAATTTTAAACTGTAATCAATTGGTATTGACGATATTTACCAATGAATGGTATGAGTATTTATTTATGCATATTTATGAATATGAGCATTATTTCAATGTAATTATTTAACAAAAGTATATTTGTGAAGAACTAGTATTTTACTACATATAATATAATAAATATAAATGACAAGCTTTTTGTTGTCAAAATTTTCAATTCACAATTTTTCAATATAGAAATTAATATTAACCATACATGTGAGATAACAGGAAAATGCAAAATTCTAATTCTTTTACCATTATATTAGGATGAAAAAATAATGCAAAGACAAGTAAACGATAAAAAGTAAAAAATCTCAAAATGCCTAATAAAATTGAAGTACTCCAATAAAGCAAGGTAAGGAAAGAAAAAAGATTTGAAAATTTTTTTAAAATTAAAAGATTAAAAATCGAAAACAAAAATCTCACTCATACATCTAGATACTCCAGCTGCTGTTTAGGAACTTTTTAAGGCCAGTGCCAGGGACAGCAGGTCAGCCAACCAAGGTTTACGGGAGACTCCTCCGCGCCAGGGACCTCCAAACACACTCAACATTCACACAGATCAGGTATGCGAAAAAAACTGCAGTGACCCTTGTCGTAAATCTTTTAATTCTTTTAAAATTTTTCAAATCTTTTTTCTTTCCTTACCTTACTTTATTGGAGTAACTCAATTTTATTACAGCATTTGGAGATTTTTTTACTTTTTATCATTGTATGTGCGCCATGAAGCTCATTCCCAATTATACAAGTAAAGATGATTGATCACTATGAAAGTTAATTTCTAAATAGACAATGTAGTCACAATTCAACCGATGATGAGGTTTTCTACTGTTACATGCATCCGAGTGGCTGCTAGCTATGAGCCTGTAATGCTTACCTAGTTGTAATTTTTTAAGGGGACATGTCTTAACCTCAAGTACATTGTGTCCTCGGTTTAATATTGCCTCAATTAACGTTGATTTGCGATACTTTTTCAAAAATTATTACCCATATTTAAATTAATACCATCAATGATTTGAGTTAACACCGTTCTAACTCTGTGCTGAAACGATGCACGAAAAAAATACTGCAATGATAACTACCACACACATCTGTTGCACAGGGCTTCTGCAGTTGATGGCTTACTCCTCAAAGTTGCCCCAGCAGTCATCAAAACCCTCTTAATCCCCTTTAATGGAAACCTTACAAGCTTTGTGAGTTGTGTAGAAAGGAAGATCATTAATTATACAGTAAGTGATTCAAGAAATAATTTGTTTGTCGCATTTATTATCTAGTGATGTCAACTCATAAACCTAGATTCACACAAGTGTTCATGGCTCTCTGTAAACTTACTCATAAAAACTCATTGTTTTCTATAGCTCATTTCGCCAGATTGTTATGACATAGTTCCTTTTTCTTGTCACTAGAGATACTATTGTAAAAATGTAGTTTTTTCTAATTCTGGGCGCATTCAAATGAAGTTATGATGTATTGTTTATTTTATACCTTCTTCTACATAAAAGTATGGTTTAATTGATTTATGTTCTCATACCATTCATACGTGGCACTGTATAGCTCCAATAAATACAGTACATAACGTCTTTGTTTACAGAGGCATTGAACCTGAGATTTTGGAACCAATTATATTGTATAACATAGATTCTTAGGGAAAATATCGATTAATTTAAGATTGTTTCGTTCAATGTCGCCATTTTCAGGAACGAATTAACGACAATAATCAAAGACACACTGTATATCTAAAGTGTAATGAGGCTCATCCTAACTGATTTATACTGTATTTTAAGTTTATATGACTAAAAGGTAAAATAACTTCTACTAGAGAGTAAAATTGAATGAATGAATTTCTTGATGTAAAAAAAAGGATAGATAAAATAAATTAAAATATTAAAAATTTAATGAAATGGTTATTTCACTAACTTTCAACTTCTCATATTTAACTTAAGTTTACAGTCATTTATGCTGGAATGCTACATTAAAAGATTTTTCATAATTAACCCTTTGAGTGCCATGCTGATTTTGCTGGGTATGCCATGGCTATTTCAGCAATTTTGCATCAATCTCAACGAAAAATCACATACATGCTATTTATTCATATTCTTGCCTGATTCTTTCAGTAATTGCACAAATGATTACAATATACAATATATATAATGATATTAAGGGAATATTAGAGTTCATCTTGTGATATTTTGCTTTTCATTTTTTAATAAAAAAATGAAAAGTCAACTTGACATTGAATAAAGTATGTGGTATTTTATTCTTTTCGCTAGTATATTTAACTTATTTTCATAAAGGCAAGATATCCAGGTAGAACATTGCAAAAAAAACACAAAAAATATTAAAAAATGAAATTACAGAAAAATATTATTTGCATAACTGCAATTTTAGCACTTTTTCATCAGTCTTTATGAAAAATCACACACGCTATTTATTCATATTTTTACGTGTTTCTTCCAGTAATTGCAGAAATGATATATAAAACATTACATTCTATAAAACTATATATCCATAACATTTATTTATAAAATTAAAAAATATTTTGCTATGATTTTACATTTTTTTTTTAAATCACAAATATCTTCTTAAATCTCGAAATTTTCCTTCTCTAAATAACATTCGTCTTCACTAAATGAGTTTATATAAGAAACCAATTCATCATCCTCAATTCTAACAGTGAAATTATCTTTGCCTAAAGAAGCCATCTTGAAAGAATAGAAGTAATATTTTGCAAAATTGAAAAAATCATAACTCAACAAATAATTAACGAAAACAAAAAAGAATGGAAGATACGTGAGCTATGTAGTCTCCTCTTTTGATTAATACCATCATCTCCTGCTATCTGTCATTTGCATGTGGAACTATTATAAGTTAACGCTTACTCAGCATGGTCAACGATTTATTGTTGGTGGCACATCTTGCTTAGGAAGCAAACAACGATTTATCGTCATGTGGCACTGAAAGGGTTAATACCATCATAAAAGTAGATAATATGGACTAAGGTGTCAGAGAAACTCACTTTTTAGGAACTGTACTGACGTAAGGCATGACCACTTTGTCCACGAAACTGCCAAAACCAAGCCGGAAATTTGAAGTGATGTTCATCATGCTCTCTGCTAGGAGCTCACCCAAATCAGACAACTTGTCCTTATCGTCCTCCATAGATTTTGAGAGATCCATCAAATAGTAGAGGTCAACAGGATAATCTTCTGCCTGAGCATACTGTAAAGACAGCCTATATGCTTCATCTGAAAGGAAATAAATTGTTACATAACAAGTCATACAGATGCCAAAAATAAATAAAACTTCTATTAAATAAAATTTACTTAGATGATGAATGATGATTTAAAGGTCAGTCCAACTCGATTAGCTTGAATTAACAGTTACAGACTGAATTAAGTTTGGTCTCACAAGGGCTTGGATCGTATCTTTTATATATAATTACTCAATGTCCATCAGTCTATCCATCCATCTGCCCCCTTTTTATCTCATGAACAGTTTATCATAGAAAAATGCTGTAAATTCCATTTTGTTTCTGCCAACTAGGAGACCCTGGGAAAACTATTTTCGTTTATGGAAGTGTCCCAGGATCAACTCCAGGAAGTAATTTTATTTTCCCATATGTTTACACAGGTGTTTCGATTTTTCAAGGTGCAAGGTTTATTTCTTTCATTCATTAACCCTAGAACTACCAAGGGGGGAGCCTCCGAGGCCCACAACTTATTTTTTCATGTTTCTCTTTTAAAAACAATGGAAAAGCCTGGATATTTTATTATATTGTGCAGAGACTTATATAAAATAATTACCCAAAGTTTCTCCTAAATGTATGCATATTTCAATTTTCTGCAAATTATTTCGTAATTGGCTGCATGTCTTGGCATGCGGGTGGCCTAACTTATAGTTGTATGTGGGAAGCAGTGTGAAGCGTGCTATTTGTTTAAACTGTTGTGTCAGATGAATCAGATTAAATCGTTTTTCTTATCAATTTGTTAACAATCTTACTGCAATATTAATCTGATATTGAAAACATGATGAAAAATGTAAAAAAATTCTTTTAATGTAAATATTTTTGTCTTTATAGTGTATAATGTACATATCATTTCAAATATATTACCAAAATTATATAGTTATATTGCTGTCATTACAATTACAATAGATTCAAAATATTACTACGGCATTTTATTGTATTTTAGATATTGGGCCTCTGTGCCCCCTCCTCCCACCCTTTGTAGTCCACGGTAGTGAAAATCACTTGGTAGTTCTAGGGTTAAAATACTTAAATATGGGCCATTTTTGCTTTATTCGATTGGTAAAACTATAAAATATCTTATTCTTACAATGTTTCATGTTACACGGAAGAATCTGTGAGAAACACGTGTTTCTTTTCGAAATTTTATAGTTTTTTCTAACTCTTTCCGGATGATGCCAAGGTGACCCGCATTGTTGCCTCCAATTGAATTAGCATCTATTAAGTCTTCAAATAGATTAAATAATTGCATTATTCGCTTCGTGCTTTTTATGAAGCATCGAAATTATAGTTGTAGCAATGTCAAACTTAATAGATTGAAACATTAATAATTGCAGATTATTATTATTCAGTAAACTGCATGTGGACTGTGGGCATTTTTAACGATTGACCAAAAGAAAAAAATTTTCTTTATTCCAATACTGGAATGTTACCTTTTTCGTAAGGGAGAAGCAATTAAAATTGCACATATGAATTATAAAAACAAATATGAAATTCAAAATGTCAGTTGTCTAATTTCATAAGGAGAAATGGGCTATTATTACTTTTAAACATGCAGATTTCTGACTGACTTCAAAAAATGTTTTTGCTGTACCACTAGTATATTTAGATTTGCAAACCTCTACTTTGTTTCCCTAAAATGCTATGACTGAACAATTGATGTGAACTGTAGAGCCACTCCCTGGCTTATGTAAGCCCTGACTTACATAAACTCGACCTTACGTTAACTTTTCCATAAGCCACAAACAAAAAAATTCAAAATGCGAAAGTGTATACATATGACGTTACGTACATACCGTATATACTCAAGTATTTTACGATTCCGCATAATTTGCAACCCCTTATTTTTGCCTCAAAATCTTGTTATCATCTTGTGTCAGGTAATGTGTGAGTTGGAATCTTTGAGTTCTGGTAGCATGACCTACAGTTCCCCTAAAATATAGTGCGTTTTCATATGATTTCTATCTTCATGAAAGTAAAGAGAAAGCATTCAAATGTATACCTGTATTTCTAATTGAAAAATTTCTTTTAATTAGCTGTATTTATGTATTAATGAAGAGAAAATGAGTGAATAACTGTAATTACCACAGTTCATAGCTCACTAGTCAGAAAAGTTTTAAGAATGTTGTGTTGCGGAAACAGCTAAGATCCAAACAAATTCCTACCTATTAGCCCATCTTTAACTATCGTACAATCATAACACAATAATGTTGCCATTGATGGTTTCTACCTTGTTCCTCTCATTCGTTTTTAAAAATTCATTTACTCATATTATATGGTTAAAAAATTTACACTTGGCAACTCAGTCTAATACTGTAAATGTCAGAATGTGTTGCAGGAATGGCTATCTGATTTTACTGAGGTCTTTGCATGTAAACAAACATTTATTCTAACATTTATTTTATGAATTATTGATAATTTTTGTATATTTATTTTTCTTTTCATAATGGAGGTTGAAAGATTAAACAAGGTTATATGAGAACTTTATTAAATCTACATTCATAATAATAAGTTACTTAAAAATTAGAAGGCAAGGCCTCAGATTGAGGTTACAGGTAAGGCTACGCTTAGAAATATGTTCAGAACAAGAGATGATTTCACTGTTTCAAAAACATAACTCATGTAATTTGTGACCCCATAATTTATGGCTAAAAATAGGTCTCACAAAGTTGCAAATTACGAGAGTATATAAGGTAGTTCGGTGTGTGCGAAGGGATACTGCGTATGGCGGTGGAAAGTTTGGGTGGCCGGCATTTCCCATAGATCTTAAATGCAACAATGCATTCAAGATCTATGGCATCTCCCACAAGGCGCTTGCATTACACTCAGTCAACTGTTGCCTATCGGGAATATTACCGCCATTCACTGCTTGCAGGGCTGGAACTTTTTGCGGTTACTGTTTTCCGAGTGATGGATAGCACAGGGTCTAAATAATTTCCTTAATTTCTATGATTAGAATGATTTTTTTCACAATGACTTCTTTACTGTACTAAACTGTGTGGGTAGTTATGCAAATTCTGACTTACATAAAACTCGGGTTACGTAAAGGTTTGCGGAACGGAACCCTTACATAAATTGGGGAGTGGCAGTATTTTGAATGCAATGAAATATGAGGATATCAATACATGTTTATTAAGAAAACAGTTTCAAATGCAATAACATGGAAAATCTTAACTGTGAAGCAAGAAATTTTTATTATTAATTTCTGCTTTTGCAAGACCTAGATTCTGTCACAACATAACATGATCAGTGGTGGCGGATTTAGAAATTTCCCACCCCTAGACCACATTATTTTTCCGCTTCCCTTTTGGCACTTTTTTCTTAAAAAATCGCTCATGTATAAGGTTTGTCTGCACATCCATCCATCTGCAGATCATAATTAATTCACCAAAAGTCTGTGTAATAATATTTTTTTATTCCCACCCCAAAATCTCGCCGCCCCTAGGCCATTGCCTACTTTGGCCTTATTACATATCTGCTGCTGACCATCAGTGTTGGCAATGATGTTAGTTTTAAATGAAGTAATAAAACTTAAATTATCCAAATAAATATCAGTAATGAGGTCAAGCTCAACTCTGTGGAATTTACTCATATTGAAAAAAGAACTTTGTTATTTCCACAAATTTAATTTAAAAACGACCGGTCGTTTTTAAATTAAATTTGTGGATATAACAAAGTTCTTTTTTCAATATATCCAAATAAAGCTTTATTTTTTGGGAAAACAAAGCAATTTTTGCACATTTGAGTGTAGGTTTATGAATTTGGCCAGAAAATGGTTATGATTTCACATAATTTGAGCTTTTTGAAATTTTGAAACAAAAGTTCTCCCGATAGCACATTATTATGTCATGTCATTGTATTTAGTATGGAGAAATCCAGCAATACTTGATAAATTAAATTTAAAATGAGGACTTAAAGAGATTTGAAATCATAAAAAAAATCAATCTTCTTGCCTGATTCTATATTTCAAGTCATCTCAAATGTTATGAAAACTTAGGATACTCACGTATGCGAAGCATGAGATGAACTCGTTGAGGTGAAATCTGCACAGCTTCATGTCGCTCACTTGCTTTTGTCAGAGATTTTCCCATCACCACAGTGTATTCGTTGTCGGGGTTAATTATGTATTCAGATTCACACTGTTTGATCAACTGGTTTGGCTGAAAGCAGCGCTGTTGATTTGCCCTTTCACCCTATAGAATATTTTAGGAATAAAGAGCACATTAGATGAACGCATCAAATTCTTACTAGTCTTATTAATTATTACTTAACCTTTTGAACAATCAAGGTCACATAAGGTAAAACCAACCTCTATACTTATTACAAGCATAATTTTAAATGACCAAGTCATGTCAGGTTAAAAATTCAACTCAATTTGAGATTTTCCACAAGCATAAAATGCATTATACACTGAAACTTGAAAATCATTACACTCACATCCTATAAGCCATTTTAAAACAGTTTTCCTAAGCTTTTCTTCAGCTGCTGATACTAAAGCGCATGCTCCTGTTTAAACAAGTGAATGCATTTCAAACTTCAAAGTGAAATTCTTTCAAGATCTCAATACCCTATGCCAGTGGTGCCCAACTAATGGTCCACGGGCCGAATGCGGCCTGCGAATAGTTTTCATTTGGCTCGTGAATCTATCATGAAAAAGTTGAAAAATTCAACACACATGTTTTGAAACTTTTTATGATAAAATATTTAATATCGAAATCTTAACCATAAAAACGTCATTTATAACTGATTCTCACTTATATTGCACCTCAGACTGTATAGGTAACTTCCAATATAAACTCTATTCTGGCCCGCCGAAGAATCGGTAACTTCCTATGTGGCCCGCTGAAGGATTCACTACCACCAAAGCGGCCCGCCATGTAAGAAGGTTGGGCACCACTGCCCTATGCACTTCATACATGAAAAAATAAAGATAGCAAAATCAATGTTCTCCAAATCAATGAAAAACAATGATACATCAGCAGCAAGGCCAATGGTGAAATTACTGTACGATTGGTCAAGATCCACAATCCAGTTATTTAGCTATAAACTGAAAAACCTTGATTGGGGTCATATTGACCCCATGAGGCTCATTTTGGGTTAACAATTATACAAAATGCAATGCTCAATACAAGACTATAAACTTTGTTTGAAAAATTACTTTTAATTAATTGATATTTTATTAGTCTCCATCCATTGGTAAAAATTCTCTCTTATTAACCCATTACCATATGCTTATCAACAGCTCACCTAACACATAACAAAAAGGAAATTTTCTTCTTCATATCTACTTCTTGACATTTTGAGTCGCATCCTGTATCTTGAGAACAGCAACTTCAGCCAAATTAAAAGATGTACTCAGTAATTCACCCAATCAATGGGATGACTTACAGCCAAAACCAGCATGTTGCATAAATAAGCCTCTATAGTAGACCAGTCTTTCTCAATCAACTGCTGGATAAAAACCAGTCTAAAAATGTTCTCCGACGCTTTTCACAGCCAAATCAACAAAATGTTACACAATATACTTCTCCTAGTATTTTTGTTTTGTTTGAGTTTTCTTAATGCCTTCCATAAAATGTTTATTTATTTCAGAGTGAATGACTCATCTCAATGAACAGTTGGAGCTTTACCACTTCAAAATCCTCAATTTTGCAAATGGCCTAGAGACTCATTCATTCTATTTCTTTGGATAATATCCAGAAAGCATATCTCCATATTCATCTGGATCACTATGAGGCAGCGGTGTCCAACAGAAACAGAAAAGCCTTTTCGCCACATAATACAAAATATAAATATTATAAGTAGGACTTCATTTAAATAAAAGATAACAGTGATACACAATAACATTTTTCATTATTTATTAGTCAAATAAATCATTACTTTCAAACATAAAATTTTAATGTGATACTTGGCAGTTCATTTGTCCAAGTTGCACACTGAAATTTGGCATAAAATCCACACTAAGTAGCAGTGGCATCAGGGGGTGAGAAGGCACCAATCATTATTATGTATCACTGTAGCCTTGTTTTTGTGTAAAGTCATATTTATAAAAAGTAATATTTTTTATTGTTGCAAAAAGGATGTTATATGTAAAATTTATGCAACCATATAAACAAATTTAGTACCATGCGATATAATCAACTAATAAAAAATAATGAACAGTAGACTGTGAGCATCAATTCACTACATATCAATGGCTGATTCACCATAAGTGGCAATGGGGTTGGACATCACTGCTGTGAGGCAATGTATGGTTTCATCAGTGAACCAAGTATTAATACATTTGTTGCAAGATCAAAAAATTTTTGATATTGTTCTCATAAATATCTCTAAAAACACAACCAAGATTTATGCGTAACTCATTTTTTTGTGATATACCTTAGTAAAACAGCAGCCAAGTCTTCCATTTATTCGATGTGATATTAATAATCTAATAGCCCAAGTATCAGCCATGAAAAAGTTACTAAACAAGAACATTTCAAAAATAATTCAGTCCTCTACTTAATTGCAAATTGGACAAAAGCCAATTTCTTTTAAGACGCCCATAAAATATTCACCAATCAAAGTTATGATCTAATCACAAATGTTGATAAAGATTTACATTTAGATTACAAAAACATTTGTTTCGAGTCAAGTTCTAGCAGAAGATATGATAGCTTAGACCAGTGGTTTTCAACCGATGTGCCCCGAACATTTCCCAAGTGTGCCACGAGACTTTGAAGAGAAATTGCTAATCTGCGCGTCTTCCATCAATTACGTACACAGTTTTAACAAAGAAACTAATACACAGTATTGACTAGTTGAATCTAGTCCAAAAGTATCACTGCTTTGGAAGGCATGTAAACAGTAAGCCTGACAATAACGTTGTCATCATTGTCATAGTAACCGAATCCTTTGTGCATGAGTCATAGACAACTCTATGTCTATGACAACTCTCTAAGTCTCTATGATGACGTAAGCATGCTCCACCTGTGGTAACCTTCCTGGCTGTCCGCGACTCTGGCGCATTCCTTTATCAAATTGGTACGAGCCTAGTTTCGTGGCTGGCTTATACTACAATTTGGTGTCTGAGAATGTATGTTATGTGAGTTTATTCTGCATAAAATAATTTTTTATTAAGTGTTTTGTGTAATACCGTTGGTAGGAAACTGTAATATCTGTGGTATTGTCCAATTATCATTGTTAAAAATTATAAAACTTGCACCTCTAAAAATGGACAGATTTATTATAAGAAAACGTAATGGTGAAAAATATGAAGAACATATTAAGGAAAAATCCAGTACCAGCAGCACCAAGCCAAGTAGGATTTCTAGGGTTTCTTGCATGTATATGGATAGTTATTTGAATCTGGGCTTTTCTTGGGTGAAGATAAAGATTGTCCTGCTCCAATGTGTGTCATGTGCGGTGAGAAAATATCAAATGAAGCCATGGTTCCCAGCAAATTGAAGCGACATTTTACCACAAAACACGTACACCTTGAAGGAAAAGATTTGAACTATTTCAAAAGTTGATGGAACTGCATTCAAAACAAGCGAGTTACTTAAAAAAAAGTTAAGTTGCTTCTTATCAGGTAGCAGAAATCATAGCTCAAAAAATGAAGCTCCACACTATAGCTGAGTCATTTATTTTGCCTGTGTGCCATGCGATAGTTAGGACAATGCTCGGTGATGAAGCGGGACAAGAAATTGCCAAAATTCCGCTTTCTATTGATACAATTCGAAGGTTAGAAGTTGTCATCTAACATTGAGGAAAATGTTTCTAATAAGCTTAAAATGCCAGACTTTGCTTTGCAAGTTGACGAGTCAACCGATATTAGCAGCAAAGCACAACTATTAGCATTTGTTCTCTTCATTCATGAAAATGAAATAATTTGTCAATTTTTGTGCCGCAGAGAACTCCCAGAACACACAAGAGGTCAAGATATATTCGATACTTTGAATTCTTACTTAGAACGTTTGGAAATTTCATGGAAGTTGTGTGTAGGAATTTGTACCGATGGTGCTCCATCCATGTTGGGATCTGCCAAATGCTTTGTCTCACTTGTAAAACAACAGAATCCAATTACAATAACTAGGTACCCCTGTATTTTGCACAGGGAAGTCCTTGTTGGAAAGACATTAAGGAGTTGACTTAAAGACCGTATTAGACCAAGTTGCCGGAATGGTTAATTTTGTGAAATCAAGACCTCTAAAGACCCACCTCTTCAAACAGCTTTGTAATGCTATGGATTCGCAGTACGAATATTTAGTTTTACACACAGAAATAAGATGACTGTCAAGGGGAAGAGTGTTTGCTCCTGTATATGAACTTAAAGAAGAGATGTTACTATTTTTTTAAACAGAGGGAAAGTGATTTTTGTGAATACATTAGCTGTGAACTTGGGTATGCCAAATAACCATATTTGGCAGATATATTTAGGTATCTGAATAGTGTGAATCCAGCATGCAAGAGCGGAATGAAAACATCCTGACTTCTACGGATAAGCTACTGGCATTGCAGAGAAAAATAGTCATCTGGAAAAAGAGAGCTAGAGAAGGTTATCTTGAAATGCTTTCTCTGATTCCAAAAACCCATACAAAAGAAATTGTTGCTCTTATGGTGGAGCATTTAGCAACTCTAGAGCACAATATTGAGCGTTACTTTCCATCCTTGACTACAGAGAAATAAGGAACTTATTCACACCAGTGACAACTGACTTATGCGTTTTTACTCTCTCCAAAGAAGAAGAGTTAGTTTCTCTTTCAACTGATCACACTCTGAAAATCAAGTACAGCCACTCCCCAACTTACGTAAGGGTTCTGTTCCGTAAACCTTTACGGAACTCAAGTTTTACTAAGTCGGAATTTGCCTAACTACCCACAAAGTTCAGTACAATAAATAAGTAGTCATTGGGAAAAAAATCATTCTAATTATAGAAATTAAGGAAATCATTTAGACCCTGTGCTACCCCTCACTCGGAAAATAGTAACCACAAAAAGTTCCAGCCTCACAAGTAGTAAACGGCGGCAATATTCCCGAAAGGTGGAAGTAGTTGGAATGGCAGACGTTAGATAGTGCGCTGAACAGTGGTAGCAGTAAGGTTGGCTGAAGTGCAGACTGCGAAAAGTTCCAGCCTTGCAAGCAGTGAACAGTGGCAATATTCCTGATAGGCAGAGCCAGTTGAAATGGTGGACGTTAGATGGCATGCTGAACAGTGTTAGTGGTAAGGTTGCAGAAGTGCAGACCCAGGGTCTAAATAGTCATCATCATCATGAGGTGTTCTGCCTCAAGGCAGGTCCCTGGCACCAGCGTTGTCTCCACTCCTTTCTGTTCCTTGCCATTTCTTTCATTTCCAGATACCCTCCACTTTCTTTCAGGTCATCAAACATTTTTATTCTTCTACGTCCACTTTTCCTTTCACCTTCTACTGATCCTTCCAACACCATCAATAGTAAACCTTCTCCTCTCAAGATATGCCCTAACCAGTTACTTTTCCTCCTCTGAATTGTTTCAAGTAATCTTCTCTTCTCATTCACCCTTGTTAGTATTGCTTCATTCCTTATCCTATCCATCCACTTAACCTTCTCCATCCGCCTCCACACCCACATTTCAAATGCCTCGAGCCTTTCTTTCTCTCTCCTCTTTAGCGTCCATGTTTCACACCCATAAAGCAATACACTCCAAACAGCACTTCACAAGACGTTTCTTCAGATTTAAATCCATTTTACTACACAGTACCCGTTTTTTCCTATTAAATGTTTCTTTTGCCATTGCTATTCTTGTTCTTATTTCTGTTTCACTTCTCCAGTCTTCAGTTAGCATGCTTCCCAAATATCTATACTGTTTTACTTGCTCCACTCTTCCATCCTTTATTGACACATTCATAATCTCTCTATCCCCTATTCTCATCACCTTTGTTTTCTTTATGTTCATTTTCATTCCATATTCCATCATCCTGTCTTCTAAATAGTATCCGATATTAAAAAAATGCCACTTACATTAATCCTAGTGTTATTTCAGCTCACTGAAGGCAGCATTTCCGTGGGAGATCTATGGCAACATTATTGTGTTATGATTGTACGACAGTTAAAGATGCATGAGTAGGTAGGCATTTCACTCATTTTCTATTCATTAATACGTACATACAGGCAATTAAAAGGTATTTTTTCAATTATAAGTACAGGTATAAATTTGAATGCTTTCTCTTTACTTTCATGAGGATAGAAATCGTATGAAAATGAACTAAAGAAAACACACTATATTTTAGGGGAACTGAAGGTCACACTACCAGAACTCTAAAATTCCAACTCGCACATTACATGACACATTAGATGAAAATAAGATTTTGAGGCAAAAATAAGGGGTCGCAAATTCTACTGGGTCGTAAAATACTCGAATACTTTATGTTCCGAGTGTAACGTCATATGTACCGTATTAGCCCGAATATAATGCGACCCCGAATATAGTGCGACCCCAAGTATTTTGAAAGGAATTTTAGAAAAAGACGAAAAACATTTAATTTTCTCTATTTTGCACATTTAAATTACCTGTAAACTCATGAATTATGTACTAAAGGGTGGTAATGTGACGCCACGTTTAGACGGTCCTAGTTTTCTAACGCTTGAGTGTCGCGACCCTGCGTGAAGTTGTGCCGGTGCTGTGGTTGCTGCAATTTGGCCTTGATCTATTTTCAAGTCTCCTTAGACCCCTACCGAGTATATTTGTACAATGTAGCATCGTAACATGAACGTTCAATTCACTTACAATGTAGCAATTATAAACATATGTGCTGAAACACGCGTCATGAAACACGCCAATACGCCGTTTTTTTTTAAGATACAAGTACTCAAATATAGTGCGAATGCGACTTTCAAAGGTACATATTGAGGGAAAAAACATCTCACTATATTCGGGTCAATACGGTATGCGCTTTCACATTTTGAATTTTTTTGTTTGTGGCTTATGGAAAAGTTTACGTAAGGTCGAGTTTACATAAGTCGAGGCTTACGTAAGCTGGGGAGTGGCAGTACGCTGAATTGTCTTTGGCAGTTTTCTACATCCTGTGTGAGTTGGAGTTCTCGACACTTACAAACATTAAATGCAGAAAAAGGGAAGGGTTTAACTGTGTTGAAGATGAAATGAGAATCTGCTTATCACGAATAAGTCCTAATATCAGTGCTATCATTAGAAAATGCCAAGCTCAAATGTCACATTAGGTAAGATTTTAAAATAGATTTTTTAACAAAACTTCATCATAGGTTATTTTACGATATAATAACTTAATTTGGTTGATTATATATATGACATAATATAAAAAATATACGTATTTTCATGATAAATCTTATTTTCAAATCTAATTCCAGTGTGGCACGAAAAAAGTGAATATCCAAAGTGTGCTGCGAGCACCAAAAGGTTGAGAACCACAGACTTAGACCAATCAATTCATTTCAGCAAACTAAGCTTAAAGACACTTCTATCTAGTTTAGCTATACTCCTATTGATACGTTTCCTTGGAATCACCAACATAAGCTTTAAATACCTATACCATACTGTGTGATAAAAACAATGGATTGTACTTATTATACATTGTTAAACAAAACATATTAACTCCATAAAAAATGAGCCAATTCATAGGATTGTCAAAAATGAGTGAAAGAAAGTTTTAACAACTTTCCTAATGTATGGTTTAGCAGTCTATATTCCATCAACTACTCTAATATGTGGAAATTAACAATTTCCCAGAAAGTGTACATCCTAAAAATAATGTTTGACATAAGCCACAAAAGATTGGGTATTATCTCCATCCTCCAGTCTTATTTTGACAGCTTACTAGGCTTTAACATCATAAAAACCTTCAGCACCCAAGCCTTGCTGAACTGTTAAAATGGTATATAAAAATTTTTAAATTTGAATTCCTCTAGCAAAATATAAGAAACAGCGAAAACATTAACAGTGAGTTTTTGAATTCCAGTGCAAAAGCTATTTTCAGAATAATAAACCAAAATGCCTAGATCAATATACAGTCAAACACAAAGTGACGAGACCAGCAGCCTGTAGTTCATAAGAAATATTCTTAAAATTAACTATATTTTTATAAAAATATGTATGATGAATGACAGATCCAAGACATGACTCACCGGTTCCGAGCACCATGCACATGTTGGTGTCTGTATGCATTCATGGCATGTTTGTTTTGAGGTACATGGATTTTGGCTGATTAGCTTCTCAGGGGCACCAATGGATTCCTGAGCATTGGCAGCACCAACCAGTAATCCAAGAAATAATGATAAGGCAATGAGAGATAAATGGTGGAGCCTTGAAGGCCACTGTCTTGGAAGAGAAATATGGATCCTCTTGTGTGAGGAGTTTGAATCTGAAATGAAATAAGAAAAAACTGGTTGACATTTTCCTTATGATACTGTTATTTGAATACATAATAACACTTTAAGTTATTTGATGATTCATTCTTTTGACTAGTAATAACAATAGCTGAATGAAGTTTCCGTTGCACTTTTTTCTGAAGTGCTGTAGAATTCAGCTGTGTGAAACTTTTGGTGTTTCAAAGTAATATGGTATTTATCGTTAAAATTTTAAACCCTTAGTGGTTTGGTGAAAAACCTCCTGTATGGTTGTCATACATGACACCTTAAACTGAAGGTTAAACATCAGGTACAAAAGATTTTCCATTTGAAACATGGAACAAGTACGCTTCATCTTGAAATATATTTTAAAAGTATAGTTTCCATATATATTTTTTCCCTAACAGGCATAGTAAAAAATTAATAAATATAACCATGTGAAACAGTACTGAATCACAAAAGAGTGTCAATAACTTCCTTGCAGGAAAACATTCATAAAAGTTAATAGTAATAGTTCTTAAGATTTCACAATTATGAAAGAATAAAAGGGTCAAGCAATCTTTAAGAATGCATAATTCTATTTTATCTCCATTGTTGCCGTCGTTAAATGAGTGGTCGCATTAAACAAGGTCACCATGGTCGGGTTTTACTAATTATATTGTAGTTGCTTGTGATTCAGCTAAATGCTCCAACGAAACACGCTGCGAATTTATGAAGGCTATGAATCGAAATACGCTTTCATTGACTCATGAACTGTCAAGTCGACGAAAAATTTCTCCATGGTAAAATTCTAGTAGCTCTCGGTTGCCTTTATAAGTAGCTGATTGAATCTAAATAGCAATATGCTGAGGTCATGAATTTGCATGGACGACGGTCGCGATTCTGTTTTCGTTTCGAGCATCGCATATATTTTACTTATCGTTAATTGCGCCCTATTGTCATGGTGTTATACTTTCTGACAATAATCGAATTGGGCAAAATTTTAAGATGCTTAAAGCAGATTTCAAAAGGAAGCGCTGCTGTACTACGCTAAGTACCTTCAGCTTTAAATAGCTAGAATCAGTTTCTGTCATTTCGTATATTTAGCTCCGTCATATATTTATTTAATGATGGTTGGTTTTCGGTGGCCGTGATGAAATCGGAAGATCCTGTCCTTGGTGGGCCGTAACACCAACGCGCCAATAATTTCGACTGTCGTGTACCTTGGCGAGATTTTGAGAGTAATAGCGGCCAGCTTAGCAATTGTAAGCGCTTCGAAGCGAGATGGATTTTGCTGTGACGATACCGCGTTCCTAATGTGCCAAAGATATTGCGGACCGCCCTCGTTAAAATTTGGGACGTGACTTGCAATCGGGCAACGCCGAGGGATGGAAAGATCTTATTTGGTCCTCTGAAAGACTCTTACGTATATCCTTTTGACCCTCGAGTGATACGTGATGCACTTCATACGATTGGATTTATTAAATCTTGCGCACATAATTGATTATGAAATAAAGAACCTAAATAAAAAGGGCAAACAAAAATAAACGATTTCCTAAGGACCGAAATTTAAACAAATTGAGGATCATTTGTTTTTTGTGAATTTGTTATTATTTAATTGGAGGTGGTCATATTTGAATCTAAAGATTTTAAATCTTTGCTATCACTACAAAAAACCTGCTGACGCAACATATAACATTCCATGTAATTTTCTGTCAAGAATCCCTATAAATTGACATCTACCAATTAATTTAAGAGAAAATATGCCTTTGGCCCATGCTTGACCCATTTATACTTTCATAATTGTGAAATCTTAAGAACTATTACTATTAACTTTTATGAATGTTTTCCTGCAAGGAAGTTAATGACACTCTTTTGTGATTCCGTACTGTTTCACATGGTTATATTTATTAATTTTTTACTATGCCTGTTAGGGAAAAAATATCTACGGAAACTATACTTTTAAAATATATTTCAAGATGAAGCGTACTTGTTCCATGTTTCAAATGGAAAATCTTTTGTACCTGATGTTTAACCTTCAGTTTAAGGTGTCATGAATGACAACCATACAGGAGGTTTTTCACCAAACCACTAAGGGTTTAAAATTTTAACGACAAATACCATATTACTTTGAAACACCAAAAGTTTCACACAGCTGAATTCTACAGGGGAGGACTCATTTTTCCCTTCTCGCCTTCCGGAAAAAGACAATAGATGGCTGTGGAAGAGAGGGAGGGCGTGGGCGGAAGGAGGGTAAAGGGGAGTGGAGGAAGAGGCGGTTCCGATGCGTCGGTGGGATCGGAATGGATGGAAGGGCGTGCCTACCTCAGAGAGAGAGAGAGCCCCCACAAAAGCAGTCTCATACAACCTCGCCCTCATACTACCTCCCCTTCTAAACTCGCTCCCTCCATCCTTCCCAACCATATAACCCCCTCCCGAGCGCAACAATGAGGATGCCCGAAACAGTCTATCTATCCCTCCTCAAATCATTTATATGGCCTTCGTCGTCTTGGGAAGACTCTCCACCAAGTCGCCATCCGATCTGTCGCGTACGCCAACCCCTCCTTCTGTTACCCTCTACATGAGTAACCCCCAAAGCCGCAGAAAGGAGGGAGCTTCTTATAACCCACCGCGATAAAACGGCCGCTTAATTTCTCGGGAACGATTCGTCGAAAATACGCCCTACTGGTCGTGGTATTATCTCGTCGACGACGAAAAAAGTAAACTTGATATATTATGTTAACGTTAAAAATTTAGGGACTTCATTGCATACCTGTAAATGTTCGAGGCTCTTATCGAAATACTACAAAAAATGACGCACATGGACTATATAAGGACTGAAAATTTCGCACTTATATTAAAACAAGGAGTGGAAATTTCACACTCGAGTAATACCGCTCAACGAGGAATGCCATACGACAGGAAATAAAATTTGAATTTTCGCCTCTTGAATCCTACGATAAAAATTGATTAA
This sequence comes from Tanypteryx hageni, assembly GCA_028673005.1. Classification (NCBI taxonomy): domain Eukaryota; kingdom Metazoa; phylum Arthropoda; class Insecta; order Odonata; family Petaluridae; genus Tanypteryx; species Tanypteryx hageni. The sequence continues at coordinate 74,664,886 of CM054113.1, read as the reverse complement.
ATGCTGCAATAGAAAAATAAAATAAAACGTATTTGAATCGTACCGCTCTATCAGGGTAGCCGCTGTAATAAAGATAAAAATAGATTCTCCTGAGAAAATTTATGCAGCAGAATTAGAACCGGCGATAGGTGAGCAATTCTAGTTCTGATAGAATCCACCATCCGGTAAGTACTTCGAATTCTGTTAGAACCACCTTCGGTGGATGCCACTGGTGAAGGCTACTTAGTAGCTGACATGCTCATCTAGTTTTCATGCCAGTTGTGTCAATTGATTTTAGCCATTAATGCGAGCTCGATAATTATTTACTGAATTAGTAAATAAACAAAAATTCCTTAGCCGTAAACAGAAAGAGAATACACGCTGCATGTTGCTGGTAGACACCGTCGCCGGATCTAAGTCAAAATGAGGCACGCACACGCAGAAACATACAATTCTTCAAAAGGCACTCACACAGTAAACTCGAACCAATAATTTAAACTAGACACTAGATCGACTCGGACGTAGCGGCAATCCTTCTCCGCTTATCTAAACGGCAGATTTTTTATCCCTCCATAAAAGGCGTTGAACCGGAAAAGTCGGCCTTTCGCTGCACTTCCCATGTAGATGTGTGAGGGATGCGTGGGCGCGACATCGCGAAGGACGTTCACCAAAGCGCATTCTAACACCGCCATCAAGACACCATCCCGCCCCGGACGTGATCTCGCAGTGTTATTACTTCGCATCTCGCTTTGACTGTATGATGGTACAAATCTGCACCAAAAATTCACCAGATGTCTGGGTACAAAGGAACTCGGCGCATTACAGAAAGTTTAACAACCCTCCCTTTTTGGCAACTGGAGTGGACGAAAATAAATTTATTAGTCTTTTTCTGTAGTTTTTTTTATTCTTTGTTTTTGCCATGGTAATAAAATGCATTTGAAGAGTAAAAGTGTTTACACTATAAAATAATAGTAACTAAATTGGCATTTAATAACATTAATGATACTAATAAATGTAACAATAATAACGAAAAACTGAATAAATTACGAAGATAGCAAAAAAACGACAAAAGGGAATACAGGATAACGACAACAACAAATGCAAAGAATTTCTTCCAATGGTAATATGGAAGTCGCATCGATGCCAAAATTGTATAGCGCATAAGTCGGGGTAAGAATATCCAAAAGACCAAAAATATTCCAGGCGAAGGGACTTGGTTACACAAAACACCGACTAATGAGTTTTCCGAAACAAGAAACGAACTGCAATAAAACCTCGCTCAAGCGATCGCCACGATGGACTATTAATTCCGCCAAATTACGAGATTAAGCAGCCGCGTTTACTTCTAAAGTGCATTTAAAATATATTCTAACATCTATAACCGGAACCTTAAAAGAAAAACTTGAATTACAATAAATTCCAACAACAGATCTTCAACCCAACATAAAGTATCTTCTTGGAGTTTTGAAAAATTAGATCCATGGATGTTCGTTTACTAGATATTCGTATGCAAATAAAAGCACAAAATTTCGAATACTTTGCATTTTTTCGCCAAAGGAAATACAATTTAACATTTTTGTGCGTTTTTATGCCACCCGACATTGGCGGACCCAAGGTGGGATGGGGCGATCGCCCTCCCCTTGGACGACGACACCATTGCCCTTCACTGGGTGCATTTTAAAATTAATTCCGCCCAACATTACTTGTTTCTACACCGAAGATTGTCTGTATGACAAGGAAAATAAAGATTCTGATAGGGGTAGGGATTTTCAAAATGTATGGTCGTCGGATGAGGCAAAATCAAGGGGGGGGGGTAGGGGCAATTGGGGCTATCGCCCCCCTGCCCCCTTGGCAAGTTCCTGAATCCGCTCCTGCCTCCCGATAAATGGCATGCTTACAATACGGATGAATCGTGAACATCAATGAAAACGATGACATAGACTATTTTATTTCGTATTACAACGGAGGCGAGCGATAAGGGGTACCGAAAAGAATCCAAACGAGGCGGCGGTCGAGTGGGCGTGTTGCAGAAACGTGGGAACCATCGAACTTTTGACAGCAGCAGTCAATCTTAGCTTTGTGCAGTTTATTGCAACGAAACGAACATCTCAATACGTGAAAACATCAATGCATCGCAATAACGACTCCACTCAGAATTTCGTTGAATCTCGACGTCATCTGTTCAAATGAGAAACGAGGTTAACACGCGTGGACGCGTGGTAAATTTTTATAGTGATTTGAAAATTTCCTTCCTTAATTGTTCTTTTATAGCTATGATCCGATCGCTTATATACGCGGCTTGATTTTTTGCAAAATTAAGATACATACAGCAATGATTCTCCACCTTTTCTACACACACAGACAACCCGCGAGAATAAAATCGTCAATCACCGGTTTCCAGCTAGTAATCCTTTCGGACCGCTGGGATTTTCATCGCAATCGCTTATGGCTTTTTACTTGGTTTTTTGCACACTGACGCGAACCAGCTACGTCAAATTCGCAGAGAAACTCGAAGATGCAATATTTCAAACGTACGAAAGCAAGAAATATTTTCAACGAAAGGTCAATGCTAAATTATTTTCCGTTAAATATTCTGATAAGGGTGTACCACAGACATTTTGAAAGAACACATATGCGTAATATTTTTATTTCGTTAAGTTAAAATTATTGGAAAAGGTTTAATACAATTTGGCGGGATTTGTTTTTAAAAGTTGCCCAAAATTCGAGACTCTTACGCGTTTTTTTAAATTAATGATGAGTAACACGTAATGGTCGCTATTGTAAAAATAGTTGACGTAAGGTTTTAATCAGAGATGATTAAAGAACAAATATCAACTAAAAACTTCCGTGAATAGGAACATTAGCGAAAACACCGTTAGGCGCATTTTTGAGTCTCTTTTCCTCTCCAAAGAAAGGTTCGAATTAAAATAACAGTACAGTTAAAAAGTATCGCAAAAAATTCAATTATACCCAAGATAGCGATACAGCATACGAAGGCTGCCAAGAATCATAACGGCTGCATGGTCTGAAATATTGGTTTCGACCCCTCTCTGCCTCCCCCTTCTCTCCCTAAAAAGACCACTCTTCTAGCTCCACAAACGCAACGGTTTATACCTCCCCTTCTTCAAATACCAAAACATTCTACGTGGGGAAGAATACATCTTTGAGAAATACATAACAGACCATAAAATTGCACATCTGGCAAATCATTCCATTCTCTTCCACGTGATTTCTTAATATGATTTAAGTAATCCTATAGCCATCAATTAAGGAACATAATCGATCTACATATACATAAGTGCTATTAATTTGACGCCAGCTGAGCCAGCTTTTTTTGCTTTAACAATATCGTTATAACCTGCATAGTTTTTTCTACAGAGTTATTCTTACAATATTCTTACTAGCTTCACTCGAACATTTCGGTTTTTGTAGGGTGACCATATTTTTTTTAGAGAAACTAGGACATTCCCATTTTTAAAAAGAGGACAAAACTAGGACATTTTAACCTTTCTTATAAACAAAAAATTATGAACGTTATATGATTTACTGATATAATAGAAATTTTCTGATAAAATAAAACAGACATTCTTTTAAAAATACATTTAATACTTTTAAAAAATTAATATTATCTAAGATTTTCGGCTCTTTAGTTATTTGATCTTAAAATTCTTGGCATTTCTTTTTCATATTATGTGCAGTAAACAATAAGGACCTTACAGAAAGAATCATTTGTTTTCCATTATCGAGTGATAAAAGAAAAAAGCTTTCTTTAAACGAGCTGATTGTCAGTCTTTCATTGGTATATGAAATTTATAACTCGAAAACCGAGTGAATGATTGAGTTTTCGATTATCGCATAATTCGATTGTGAATCACAGGGTGAGTCTTCGAGCAAGTTAGAGAAGGTACAATATTCTTGGGAGAGGGCTGTTCAGTTGTGAGTTGTGTATTGTCAGTTTGGTACATGAAGATGTCTTAAAGGATATTACATTTGAAGTGAGTACACCAAATTAACTTCTTCGTTTACTTTTAATGGGAAGATAATTAACTGTTACATTAACGATTTATTTTCTAATGGAAACCGATCCGTTGGGCAATATAGACTTACGTATTTTCTCTTTCTGCATGTAATTATTTGTATTTATCGGGCGTGCTACATCTGAGTGAGTACCTAGCTAATTGTATTTATTGTTGAGTTTTGTGAATAAATTATGAACAACTTCGGATTTAATGTTTCGTGTTCTTATAGGAACTCGTATATGATCTTTATTTAAAGTTAAGGCAATTTTTTTTACATTTTTGAGGTAGTGAAAATTCTCTCGGAAGACAACAGTAAGTTAATTTATTCAATATTTAAGTTTCTTAGAACGAGTGTACTTACAGACTCACTCCCATCATTTCGGGGAACAACATTAATTTTTTCGATTAAATCAACGAGTTGGTAAACGTATTTATATAAACAAATCATAATTATCATTAAAGTCGTCGAGTACACCATTTTCTGTATAGAGAATGATTCCTTGATATGTTCGATTTATTCATCGATGATGCTTGCAGCGGTTGTCTTGTTTATTTAAAATAACTGATTTTGCATTTCAATAGCGGGGTAATACAAAGCAAAGGGGGAACACAAATTTGTTTTTTCCTGGGATTTTAGTGCCTGTTTTTTGTTGAAAATTCTGTACAGTTTGTATTAAAACAATGATCCTACGTTTTTTGTTAAGATGATAATTAAAAGTCACTCTAACGACCTAATGGAAGCCGGTTCATTGACTTTTTGGAGTTACTTTTACTATTTATTTGGCTCATAAAAGTAAATTTTAATTTTGTAATTAAGTATTAACGTCGAGATGAAATGAAAAAACTTTGTCACTTCCACACAGTTTTTAATGAAAACGGCCGGTTTCGCTACGATCAGGTGAATATAATCTTTTCACCAGCATATTCAATGCTTTCAGTCGGGATATCTCCCATCCTTAACTCGAATCGTTTTACTGGCTTCCTTTTCAGATCTTAGTATTTCAACTGCGACATCTCCATTGTTTAGCTGTTTCACGAGTTACAAAGCCCCAGTAGGAAAGTCAATATTTAAACTTGACCGATTTATTGTTTTTCGAGATCCTCGTAAAATGTTATCCATTACTCCAATTCTGCAATTCAGTTCGTGTTAATCAAGTTTCTAAGTGTGATTTTTAAAATGTCAGTTCTGTGCTATTTATTCTTGGGGTTCCGTAAAAGGACGTCAAGTTATTCATGATGATCGGTTGGCTCAGTTGTACGGAAAATTAATATGCCCGCCCTTTTTTGGTCTAAAATGACAGTTTCCTCAGTTTGGAGAATTCTTTATTTTACTAATTGTAGTTTCCAAGGAATCGCTTTGGTTTGTCATTTCCAACGAAGTCTCCTTTTAGCCGTTGGGCGCATTTGTTGTTTTCCGCGAAATTCGTCGCTTTGATGTAAATACACGGTCGTTTAAATTTGACGTTGATGTAATAATATCCTAGTAAATTACGAAGGACTAGCTCGTCATATATTAGATGCGAATTCGCTTAAATGTTCTTATTATCCTTCCAAATTTAAATTGATTTTAATAATAGAAGCGTAAGATCTGGTGTGAGGGGAATAAACTATCTTTCTACAAAGGTAGTTTTAAATGTGTTTGTGCTTTTTTCTCCCATTTCTTTATGGTATTTTTAGTTCGATGTGTTTTTTACTCTTCTGTCCACATTTCTACGGAAGTCTTACAATAAGTCCTCTTATTTAGTATTCATTTTGGTTTTACACCTTTGTTTGAACTATTATTTTAATAGTATAACAAGAGTTTTCCGTCTTCATGAACTGACCTGCATTTACCGTGCATTTTTCAAATTTCATCCGTCTCGCTTTAATTGTTTCAAGATGTGACCATCGATGCGTAGGTGCCCTACTAGAATGTACTGTTTTGAATCATATTCATGGCGTAAAGCCGTGAGTAGCCGCATCTCGACACATTTATATATCCGGATGTCCATGTGCTGGATCTATTGGCGTCCCTCATAGCCCTTCATATGAATAGATTTGTGCGAGGGTTCTAAACCTGTTGTCTAAGTCGGTGATTAAAAAAACCTCTTCGAAAGCTAGATGCTTTTGAATGGATAGGTTTTGCTGACATTGTAAAAAGGGCAGTTGCAGGAAAGCTGTACTAAATAAACTACCGAAATAGGATAGTGGCAAACCCTCAACTTTCGTAATTTTGGTCATTCGCGAGAGGTTTCTGTTTACACCTACCTAGTTAACTTTTGTGGTTATTCCCTGATAACGCGTGACGACATGCGTAAATTATTGCATTCGAAACGTAAGCGATTGAGTTGTATTTTACTTTCTCGGTGTGGAAGGAGTAATGGCTCTAATAATCCAAGAGGTTAATTAGCCAGAAATTCCATAGAAACAAACAAACTACAACAGTGGTAGCCAAAGTGTGGTACGCATGCCACTTGTGGCACCACAAAATTTAATGACACCCACGGCTGAATTCCACGGCCTCCACTTTAGATCCACAGGATAGAACTTTGGAAAAACGGCCTTCTAACAAGAAGGACGAAAACACCTGAGACCTCAAAAGCAAACAGTGTACTCGACTTATTGATGACTATTATAAGATTAGTAACCAGAAATTTGCTACCACAAATTGAAGTTGATAAAAAATTGCAACGTTAGGGTCAATCAATAAATTAAACATTTAGTTAACTGTAATTTCAAATCCATTAGTAATAATAAGGCAGAACTCGGATTACAATTATTTGTGATAAATCCATTTTTATTATAGTTTTTGTCACTATTGTATTTTCTTGGAAATGCATTGGTTTTTTAGTTCACATTTACTTTTGGCACACCAATACCTTTCCTATTTGTGTATGGTACCACACAAAAAATGTTAGGCCACTACTGGTCTACACCATGATGTCGACAACATTTTATGATATTTATAGATAACCTGTTAAAGAGGACGATTTTATGCCGGCATCCTGCTTGATGTAGCGTTGTTGAAATTAGGGACCTGTTCGCTGTTCTTGGAACAGAGGGGAATATGGGCACTAGGATGTGGCAGAGACAATTGTCTCGTATTGTTTTATTTTTATTATTGGCGGATGATATCTACCGCAACAATTTAATTGCTCGGCCGAATAGTCCCGTTAACAAAGTTCATTAATCGGATTCTCTCTCGTCCCATCCGTCAAACTAATTCATATACATATACACACACGCAGAAAACAATCCACTTGCGATGACTAGCAACGAATGAATGGATCTCTTTAATTCGAGTCCCAGCTTCTTAATGCAGTCGGGCTTCAAAAGAAACGATAAATTTGAAGTGGCATTTCATTATTAAGTGTGGTGTTATCAGCCTGATAAGTTAACGTGGACTTTCCTTCTTGTAAGTCGTGTTATTATTCGAAATTGATAAAATTTAAGTGCTTCGTTTTTTTTCGAAATGAAGAATTGTGGATGTGTAACTTTAGTGTAAATATGGATAGCTGTTATCGTTCGTGGCTCAGATTACGATTGATTGGTTGATTGCGTTTCGATTTGTATTCTTGCCGGATGAAGAATTTATCTCATACAGTGGCAGATCCAAGGGGAGGGCGATTGGTGTGAAGTGAATGTCCTTATTGCCCTCAATGGATGTATTCTTAAAATCATTCTGGGGCAAAGTTCCCTGTTTCTGCGCTTCAATTATCGTCCATGGGGCAAGAAAAACGTTTCTAACATGGTTATGGATTTTCATAATAGTGTCATTCAAGAGGGAGAAGGGGAGATCGCCTCCCCCCCTCCCTCCCCCATTTGGGAAGTGGGTTTTTTGATAAAGCAGTATTCGTGTTGAATTAGCAGATAAAAATAAGAGGTGTATAGAATCATTAAGTTATAGCGTAACTTTCTTGGTCGGAGGGAACCCCAAAAACTACCCAATAACAGCGACGTTATCAATTCTCGTTTACTCCCCATCTTTTTAACCCTTGCTTATGAAACTCGTGCTTTTTGTACGAACCTACCGGGTTCCATTTCGGTGCCCTGCTCCGCTCGCCAAACAGAAATTGGCGGTCGAAAAACCTCTTCCCCCGTCCGGCCGAACTTGTAAGCTGTTTCTTTATAGAATCGGTCCAAGGTACGGTAGTGTAGCGAGCTCACGTCACGAGAGGTTTTTAGGATAAGGTGATTAACTTTTCAGGAAGCTAAAGAGGGGCATTTTTAAATATTTGCAGAGTATAAGGAGGGACATATTACATTGTCATGTCTATGGTGTATTTATTGATGGATCAGCCTTAGACAAACAGATTTTATAGTTATCAGATAGCTTGGTGTGACCAGTGAGGGCGTTCTGGAAGATTTAAATGGCAATTTGGGATGTCATGATTTTTCAAAAAGCGGGAAAATGTTGGGACATTTAACAACTAGTGATGGAAAGGAGGGGCTGTCTCCAAATTTGGAAGGTTGGTCACCCTATTTCGGGACAGATTCGACGGATTGACCGCTCGCTCGGCGCGGAGAGGAAGTGAAACTCATTCGCATCCGTCATCCGCGTTCGCGGGAATCTTCTCTCTCATTCGGGAGCGGCAAGTTGTATCGGAGGTTGGGGAAGGAAGAGGGAAAGGGGACCGCGGGAGAGTGACGCGTCCAGACCTAAAATGCACGCTGCTGACTCATTTCTATTTCCCCTTCGCCAGCTGATGAGCGGATGGAGAAGGAAGCAGACTATACGGAGGTAGAAAAAGAAAGGTGGAGGAAGTAAGGAGATACGCGACATTTAGGACGTGGGTGGGGGGATGGTTTACGGCAGAGAGGGTTCGATTGGAGGGGTGGGTGGGGGCTGTTTCGGCCGCGGGATTTGGAGTGAAGTCTGTCGCTCGTTTAGGAAAGGAAAGGAATCGTGATGCTGGAAAGGCATGGCGGCTCCTCGCGTGGGTTGCGCGTAAGATTTCCCTTGGAAGGTCTTTGTCCCGTATTAAAATGCATTTAAATGCCCCGGTGACGCGAATAGGATCGTATGGCAAACGGTCGTGACTGAATTTTCGAAATGGGTGTTCTATATATGTTTTATTTATTGTTGTGGTGAATGTTATTAGTCCTGATAAAGTATCGCCTTTTGGAATAGTTGTCTTAAGAAAATTGTAAAATTTACCAATGCGTTGTCACTTGTGCAATTTTCTAATGTCAGCTGGGTGGAGAATACCAGTCAGTCTTAAATTTCAATATCTAAAATATAAATCGTTGGCAGTAATTAAAAATTTCATCCCTGCGCTCTCGATCCTTCCTCTTAATTATTCGTAAAATAGAAATGTAAAGACTGAAAATGCGTTTTTTATATTAAGGAAGTGGATTTATTCCATCCCTATATTCTCATAGATGGGAGTATGTTATGCCTTTTAAGTATTCAATTAACGGAATGTGGATCTTGAAACAATTTATCGATATCTAATAGTGTCGTTGACATCAGTGCCTGCTTTCACACTGATCAAGACGTTTACGGGCGCATAACGTTTGCAGCGGCTTATATCGTCTTCCATGAGTTTACTGTCGGTGAATAAGAGGTACTCTTCTAGTCGATCGTGTCGTAAATTGCTTAGCATGCAACAGAGCAAGGCAAATCCAAGATCCGGGAATGGAGAAGACGATGTGTTCGCACGCCTGTTATAGAAGGAAACGCTAGTCATTTTCTTGCTTAGATTCTTCCCAGCATTGGCGATTGTTTAGCAAGTTTCTCGGTCCGGTAGTTTGCCGTTGATAAAGCGTTCAAGGTGGTCCGGGCGCCATGCAAGAATAAACACTTTCGATCCAACATGATTTATTTGATAGTATTTTTATCTGGTAACCTTTTTTACGTTCCGACTATCCTCCATGTAGTCATTTACACTAAAAATTGAATCTGTAAAATAGTAAATAAATCTTATAAATGCGAGCGAAGCTGAAGTGTTTGCAGGGAGTCGCGTTTATCTAGGCAACTTGCTAAGAAGAAAACGCATATGGCGGTCGGCGAAAAAAAGTTCCGTTTTTAGTCTATATTTTTGCTGATTTTAACGCGAATGTTTATATCATCCCCTCTTCTTTTAACCTCGCCGTTGTCTTCTATTCCGGATGTGAACCCCCGCTTAAGCCGCTCTTTGTTTACATTTGATATCCTGCTCTATCTTTGTTCAGATAACGGCGATGATTGTAAGTTTCTTACTCGAAGCGAGGCATTGTTTATATTTGTGTCTGTGGTTGAATCATATCACGTTTGTCGCCGTTGATGAGGTTCTTCCAAAGTGAAAGGTTGTAGTTACGATGGCGTACTTAAACGCTTTTGTTGGAATACGGATGGGTTTACCTTTTATGGGAAACGTATGCATGGTCTAGTTTGTTTCGTTGGTTCATTTTTCCACTCATTATGGCGAATGCTTTGCTTTTTCCTCTTTTATCGCGTAAAAGGTAAGCCGTAAAACTGATGCTCCAAGAAAGTGCATTTCTTCGCCGCGATATCAGGACGATTCCTCGTCGAATTCCCGCCAGAGGTGGGCGTATGTTTGCGTAACTGCATGGTGATGTTTCATGTGTGATCCCTTCGGCGATTCACGCCAGTTTCACGTAAGTGCGATGACGCATTAGCGAAGAGGAAAACTATGGAGTTGAGGGCCTCTTGGGAACGATTTTCGCAAAAGTTGGAGAATGTTTTGCATGCTACTTGTCTATCCAACCGTTTTATTAGTCCTCCACTTTATCGGTTCTAATGGTTTTTGTTATTCTCCTTTTATAGTTTTGGATTGCAAGAAAAGGAAATGCGTCACCCATCTGCGAAGCGATTTGTTGTACGCGAGACTGGTTAAACCGGGTGCTTGTGTAGGTATGCGCGCACATAGACCGAGCACTCTTATTGCTTTTGAGGGCTCGAATCATCTTCTTCCAGGAGTCGATTCGCCGCCACAAACCTTCAAAGAGAACATTTCTTTTTCGGGAAATCCGTTATCTTCTTTGCAGAGGAGTTGACGTTAGTCACTAGTGCGCTCTTTCTGAACTTTGTGCAGAGGCGGCCTTCCTTGGCTCGTTTCCGCCGCGAGGAAGTTTTTTGCGGTCAGAATTTTTTAAAGTTGTTAACGAACTCGCGAAGGAAACGTGGAGAAATGCAGAGTCAAGGTTTTCTTTTATCTTCCACACTGGGCGAAGATGGTGGATGAAGAGAGAGACTTTTCTGTCGAAAACCTTGCGGTCTCCTCCTCGCCCAAGCGTTCCGTAGTTCAATGCCTTTTCGCTCAGAGGGATAAAGATAACACAGCCCAAAGGGTGTGTGTGTGCGTGCGACCATGTGTTGAGACCATATGGGGAAAGGAGGGAAGGAAAGAAAAGGCCGATGGCCCGATGGTCAGTCACGGAGAGAAAGGCTTCGGAATGGGATGCGTCGAAGCGGTTTTTGGGCGGGGGCGGTGTTGCAGGGTGTTCGGCAACTACAGTAGCGCCGCCCCGGCACATGGCGGCGCGGGAGATGCTGCACTTCCTTCATTTTCCAGGCCCCTCCCAGTCAGGCGAGGACCTCTATTTTCCCACCAGGCCATCCCCCTGCCTCGCTCCCTGCGTTCCTCGGCCAAATGACCTCTCGATCCTTCTTCTGCCATCTTCAATTGACTCTTCCCTCCCCCCCGCACTGCCCTTCTTACTCAAATGTGAACTTCGTTTTCTCAGAACCAGTCCTTGTTCTTGGAGCGTTCCCGATTGTATAAAAAATTCATTTCAAGTGAGCGAGAGTGAGAAGTTATTGATACGCGCTTGAAATAATGTCGAATTTTGATACGGAGGGAAGGGATTTTTGTGATATCCCAGCATCTGTTTGTCGGAGTTTTTTTTTCAACGGGTCAGTATGGGTCATTTGAGGGCCGCATCACCATGAAGTTCTTTCCCATCGTAGTAATCTCTACCGCTCACACATTCTTCATGATGTTGTCTTAAAACGGGTATCCAATAGGATTCAATGTTTGCCACACTTGTGTGCATCAGGGTACCATGTCGCTCACTGATTCGAAATATATGCATTATTAACAAATGAGACTGGCAGTTTTTAACAAGTTAGTTGAGCTTTTAAACCGACATCAATCACTACTGATACTGTTCTCAATACGCCACAAAAAGTAATGGCTTTTGAAAGAATGACAAAATAAGTATATATCTCCCTTTATACCTCCAACTTAGGGAATTAATGCAAGGCATGATTAGTATTATACCCTAAATTACTTATTATGGAATAAAATTGCAGCATATACCAAAAACGTAAATTTCAAATACCTTTTTAAAACAATTACTGATTAATAGCGACAATTGGCCCCATGTATAGGATCGATTCGCTACGTGTGACTAGTAGCGAACGCATTGGACACCCATCTTAAAACGTATAGAACAGTGTGTCCACTGATAAATACTCTTAAATGGAATGGCGGGAAAACGAGTAAAATTGACGTCACGCATCGTTGGGCTTACAATTAGTAGGCATGCTACAACGCCCCGAAAAAATTCTCAAGTAGCATGTATTTTATTTTTTGCTCCTTAAATCACCAAGTCGAATAGGTCGCTAATTCTGTATTTTGCGTCACATGGCAAATGTTGCCCATGTCTTTTAAGCTGTTTCTGCGGTTTGAAATGATAATAACAGGGTGGTAAATAATGATCTCTCATACTTCTCATGCAATTATTTAAATTTTATCTTTTCTTTCTTATTATTAAATATAAACTCGATATCGTTCCGTTACCTTCGTTCTGAATACGTGCCTTCTTTTAGTGGCAAATCCAAATATTTCTTCATTATTCCCACAAAATAGTTATATAACCTGTTGTTAATTTCATTCAATCCTAAAGTAATAATTACTTTTAAACTATTACATTCGAACTTTATATTTTGTGAGATATCGGCCATTGCAATTTTTATATTTATTTGTCTGGTTGTTATGTTTCTCCGTAAAATTATTTTCGCGGTGTAATAAATCGAACGATATTTGTCATAAGGCAGTGTTTTATTCATTTTCTTTTTTATACCTGAATTGAACCTCTGTTACGTGTTATTATGTTGTCCTTTCTAATTTTTGATAAATGGCCTATCAGCATACATTCCCTCTAGCTTGTTCCAAATTCGTTCGCGAGGAGTAGACATCTCTTTCCATTTTTTTGGCGTCTTAATGCCTCTTTTTTGCCATTTTTGAGAATCCCGTTAAAATTGCCGTACGCTTTCTCTATTCTTCTCTCCACCGCAAGGTTGAGCCGTAACTTACATAGTTTCCTGACTTTACCAGCTCCAGGTGGCTTATTTGTAGTTCCACCGCCCTGACGTGCATTTTCTTTTTTTTTTATTCGTCCGTAAGCAAAGTTTCGAACTGCGCTGACTCGATTTTCTCGTGAATGCGAAAGATAATGTAGATTATTATATCACGGAAGTGGTTCCCAACATGGGACCCGCCGAATCATCCGAAATGATCCCCGGTGCTGTACAAAATGTGAAGTAGGTCTGTGGTCCGAGAAAGTTTTCGAACTGCTGCTTAGGAAATAGCCGAAAGATACCTTAAAAAAATAGTTCCTTTATTTTATCTTGTATGGGTACTTTATTTACCGAAGCTTGTTTTGTTTCGCTAGCCTCATAATACTTTACCTTCTACAACGCTGTCTTTGTTGTAATTGATTTTTTTTTTAAATTTTACACTTTGTCTTCGATCTCACGGTGGATTTTCTGGCTTCACGCTTCATCCGTGAATGAAACTAAGTGTGCGAGGAAGTAAGATTGAGAATAAAAAGGCAAAAGAATAAGGCCCTGATTTGGAGAGGTTTCCGCAGTTCCTGATGAAAAAAGTGAGAAAGACAAAGATAATTTATGAATGACAGGAAATTAATCGCATTTAAGTTTCGAAAGTGTTATGTTCTGACAGCGATGGCAAAAAAACGGAAAAGTACTTTCGCCGCTGAATGCTACTGAGAAAAGGAATATCTTAATCTTTTAATAAAGTCTGGTGTTATTGGGTTATCTAAATTCGGATATTTGGCAGCACGAGTAGGAATTACAGATAGGAAAACTGAATTCAACGAATAGCAATAACGAGATGGTTGATAGAGATTACCGTGTTGACCTGAATATGAGCTGCATATGTTTTTTACAAATTGCCATTTTAAAAACCGTGGTTTCGTGCCTTTCTATTCTCTCTATTTCTCCCTATATATACGGTGGAACTTCAATAACTCGAACGTCTGTGAGCTATCAAATTCAAAAGCTTCATGGACCATCCTATGGACAAAAGGAAGATCTTGGTCTAGTTTTGCAGACCGTGGGTTCTCTTATACCCCATGGGGTCAACAAAATACTATTTCCATAAGAATGCATGAGAAATGGTGTGGAGAAACCCCAATATGCCAAATATTAACTTACGTTCACGAGAAATGGCTTATTCTACGCACGAAAGACTGGATATTTTAATTCTGTTCATGTTTAGTCGTATTGCATGTTAAATCGTTCAGAATTATCCTTTAAGCGCAAAATTTATTAACATTTTCCAGGCAACAACAAAGCTAAATTTCTTAATTGTTGTCGTCCTCAAAGGCACGTGAAGTTTAATGCAAGGAAAGTCCACGCCGTGGCGCGCCGTAGAGGAAGAATAGCCAAATCCAAGATAAAGGGTATAAATGGATTAAATATAGTCAGTCTATGAATACTTTTATAGTGAGTCAAATGATAAATAATGTTTAGGCACTTATGGAGAATGTATAAAATTCTTAAAATTGCAAAGTTTGGTGATTGTTTTAATCTATTATTTTTTCATAAGGGATAAACGAAAATCGCTGCGGAGGTGAAATATTTAGAATTAAAAAAATATTTGTAATGATGAAACATCTGTCTGAAAAATGAATGTTTTTTCAAAGTGAGATGATATGCTTGCAGAATGCAAGCACCTTCTACTTGTAATATATATCCTCCTCTGTAAGAAACGTCTATCATATAATGATATGACGTAGGAGGATACTAATGTTTAGGCACTTCCGGAAAAGCGGCAGACTCGAATTTTTTTTGTCGATAGGATTATGTGCAAAACCGACTAGAAAAAAACGAAAATCTTGAAAAGGTTCAACAATGCAAATTCTAAATTGTTGAAACAAATTTTCAAGGTTTATGTATTTCTGCATGTGCTACGGAGCTGAATTTTTTTTATAGGTAGAATTTGTAAAAAACGAAATAGGGATTATACAAATTTTGATATTTTAATTTGTTTGGCAGTTAAAAATTCTTCAAGTTTAATCAAATAGGTAAATATTTAGATACTACGGGGCGAGATAGGGAGCTGAAATTTTTAAGTTATTTAGAGATTAGTCTATACAAACGGATCAACATTTCAGTGTATCCATGAAGCAAGGCAACATCCCGTTTAAAAGCCGATATTTTCCCAAAATTGTTATTTAAATGTTTAATATGACAGATATCGAAAAGTAGGCGGAAAAAGATGAATAGAACAAGAAACTTCATAAATTTTCCCAAAACAGTTTAAATTCGAAGATCATACGTCATTTTTTCGAATTTGAATTTAAAAAGTCGCCTTTTACGTGTTATCTTACGGGAAATCGCCCCCCCCCCTGGAGTCGAACCCTGGTCTTTGTTTGTATTTTTACTTTCTCCGTATACGAAGTATAGAGAAAGTATTGTTTTCATGAAAAAAATCGAATTCGAGATTTCATCGGAAATACATGTTTTAAGGTCCCCTGAACACGTTTTGACTATTTTCTCGGTGATGTCTGTCTGTCTGTATGTGATAGATTTTTGTGGGCGCTCTCACTCAAAAACTATTAATCAGGTCAACGCAAAATTTTATATTTAACATTTTTATAAAAGTGTGAAGATCTGATTAGTTTTTGGTAAAAATCGGTCGACCGGAAGTGGGTGTTTACTCTTGTCACTTATCCGTTATTTTGAAATATTTGCTTTAATATTTGATAAATGTAAAAATGTTTTGGAATAAAAGTTGTAGGAAATTTCATTTTCTATAACCTTTGTTTGATACATTTTTCCATATAATGCACTGTTTAAGAGATATCTTAAAATTTTAGCTGCCACCACCACGCCAAATTCATGTTTCCCACATGTTTATTTTCATTTAATTTTCATATCTGAATCAAACATTCCGGCGAAATTTCAACCTTCCGCCTAATTGGGAAGTTAGTTAAAAACGCGTTAAAAAGTGCCATTGATGGCGTCAGCGTCTCACACAGAACAGTCTATATATAAGATTAGAGAAAACTTTCCGAAGTTACGCGAAAGCCTTTGTCGATAAAAATATATAGGGACGAAATTAACCCGAAGGTTTTAATATGTACGCGTAATCATATTCGTCGCGAATGCGGTGCTCCTAAAAAGATGGTCGTCATTCTCACATTGCTTCAAGTCGTATTGGACGGGAATGTATCTTTTTTTACTTTCGGTATTCCCGTTTTCATGAACCATTCGTTGATTTCAGCGACGGAATCACCTACCGAGTCATTGGAGTTTGTGGAATGTCCGTATCATTCTCGGGGGCGAGTCGAAGGTTTTTTCTCGCGAGAAACACCGGCAAGTTCCAGGAACACGCTGGCGATATAGCAAAGCTGCTGCGCCTCTTTTCGATGACGTCGAAAAGCCGATGACGGCACTCCGCAAGCATGTCGCTCAATGCCTGTTGTTAAAAGATCCAAGGCGCCACACCGTATTCGGTGTGATAAGAACGAATCTCTCGCTCCAGTTCGTCACGTTCCTTCACCTCATTTGGTTAATCTCTTTGCGCTTTGCAAATGTAGATGGTGGACTCGCTTCGCGTGCAGTCGCCCTGACCTCGTATGAAGGGGATAGGATGCAGTCAGTGACTTTTGAGATTTGCCCTAGATTTCCTATGTTTTACTCGTCAGTATAAAAATACTGTTTTTGGCATTACATGTCAACAGCTGCAAATTTAGGATTGCAGAACGTGTGAATTAAGACTTTCTCACTGCTCAGTTCGAAGTGAAAATATTAAATAAGCATAAGTGGAGTGTTTGATGCAAGTATTTCTTTAATTTATGAAGTATTCCAAAAAATATATAGCATGAAATTATTGGATGGAATCATAGAATAGGCGCGTAAGCAAATAATGGCTAAATCGCGTACATTTTCCTCTGATAAAAATGTAGACTTACGAGAATGACAATGGGCGTATTACTAGAGAGATGGGCGTGAACGCCATGTTAGAGTAACTTGTTTCCTAATTCGGTTGAAACATGGGGGAGGTTTTTTAAAATCCCCGTTGACGAAAAGATATAAGGTATCTTTTGCAATTAAAAAAATGTAATAAGTGGAAGTCAAGCGAAAACTATATTTTTACCGTATTGATCTTTTTCGTTAGGTCTTGCTATTATGCCGCTGATTTCAGAAGAATCAATGGCTTGAAAGTATTAACACGCTCGCTGTGCTTAATTTAGACCACGGTCTCCAGGAAGCTGATGTGAAGGTTTTCGTGGAAGTGCCAACCAATATTGCTGACAGGTAACCTCATCAGTCTGAATCTTTGGATTCAATTCAGTTAATGCAGCAAGACTTCGTGAAGAATTGAAGTAGCTTGCGGAAGGGAGACGGAGTCAGATTTATGGGCATCGCAGGCCAAGAACGAATGATTGATCGAGTCCCATTTTACGTGTATTGCATAGTCATCGCATCGGTAATGTTTCCTGATAAAGTACTTAATATCTTGTTTTCACTTTTATCATGTCTGTACGCAGGCCCTACGAGAGGGGAGAGGTCCAGGAGGGCCATTTGGCCCGGGGCTCATGCTCAAGGGGGCCTCAAATTTTGGCACTTGTTCGGAGACATTTATGCACAGGCGCATGATGCGCAAGCTGGGGACCTCGTCGAAAAGAGGGCCTCACCAAATGTCGATTTTAGCCTAAAACCTTATGTTCCTCTTCTTTTCCGAAAAGCTGAAGTGACATTGCACGTAACTTACATTTTTCATCAATAATTAATAAATTTGCAGGAACAAAAGCTAGAAAAGCATTTCTTAAATAAAAAAATATTCAAATAATTTATTATCTTCTATACCCATTTATTTATTTATATTTTTATCCATCGATATACCAACAATGAATGTTGAATAGGATATGCCAAAAAGAAATATAAAATACTATTTTCGTACTTTGTTCCTGCAGGACATTCGAGTATTACATAACCCAACTTCCCCAGTTTTTAAAAATCGATATAATCCTGCGACCCTCAATTAGACCCTCCCTCTCTCCTATTATGTAACGCACAGAATTTTTCATTTTGAACTCACTTTTCTTTTCTCTAGAGGGCCATTAAATGCATTATTGGCTGGGTAAAAAGCACTGCAGCAAAAAATTTTTTCGGATTATATCTGTTCTTTATGGGGTCAGAAGATTTTATGAAAGAGTGCCATATATGTAGTGCAAGCTTGACCCCCCTAATGTAACCCGCTATAACCATTCGGCAAACTCCGACCACCAAATTGGGTTATGTAATGCTTAAACGCTTCCTTATGGGAATTTTTACTTTCTCATATACGTAGTATATTGAGAAAGTATTGTAATCGTGAAAAAATTCGACTTCGAGATTTTGATGGAAATACACGTTTTCGGTGTCCCTGAGTCCATATAAGAGTGGTTTTTGCCATGCCGTCTGTCAGTCTCTCCGTCTGTCGGTCTGTTCGTTGTTCTAGGTCCCAAACGTGTACATAAAATCGAATGATACGCAGCATATCATCTTTTGCAGACCTTTTTTCATAAAAATGATATTGCACAAAAAGGGTAGTTTATTCTTGGCGATTTTTAGAAAAATCTTATTTATTCAAAAGTGGCTCCAGAGAATTTGATTAAAATCAATCCAATTGTAAAGCTTGATGTCACAAATAATACTGCGTAAGCCATATGTCTCTAGAAATCACTACATGGTGTCCAGTGACATTACAATGTACGCTAAGCTACCTTACCTAAGCCCTATGACGTCACGCCTCCACCGCGATCCACTCGAAATCTTACTACAGCCTATATGGTTTAACTAAATCGAATGATATCTCGTATTTGTGGATAATATCATTCATAAAAGGCATTCTGAAGAGATGGACGATATTGCACAACAATTAGGGTACTTTATTCTTGAATATTTTGAAACAAAATTCGATTTACCCAAAAATGGCTATAAGGATTTTGATTAAAATCCATCCATTTGTACAGCCTGATGTCACGAAAAATACTAACAAACCACATTCCCCAAAGAAGTTACTATATATCATCCAGTGGCATTATTTTTGTACAAGAGGCTCAGCGCATGCGTCCGAGGGGAGGGGAACCCCGGGGTTTCCCTAGTCTAAAATTCCGTACTTCTCGGTTAATGCCACACGCTTATTAGTGAGAGGTGATAGATGTGTGATGTTGATTGTGTCAGTCGCTTTGGTTCTGTTGCAACGCATTATTGAAATAATTGGCAGTGAATTGCCAAACACACAGTGTTAATTTCGGGGCAAAGAGTATAGTGAGACCAAACGTATATGAGAAAGTTTATGCAATTTACATTGTGCCCTTTATTTTATTTTTATTACGGTGAGGGGCCTCAAAGTCTGGAGTGGCCCGGGCCTTTCTGAGGATCTGTCTGTACGATACAAGTTCATCGTTTTTGTTGTTAAGACAGCCACTTTCACCATGACTGGGGACAGCATTTGAGATCTTTAATTAACGAAATTAATTTGGTTTTCAACGTATTGTTTCGAATCTCAATCTCGTTTGTTTATCTTTGTGTTGGATAAAAATAGTAGAAGAAGACGGGGAATTATGTTTATAGGTTAATTAGTCTAATATAAATATTAATAAGCTATTGAAACGCAAAGAAAATGAATTTTGTAATTTCCATAATTGACTCGTTAAATTAACTGCGAGAAAATTCTGTCGCGGAGATGAGGCTGTACTTCATCTGATGGGGCGATGACAGTGTGCACAGTTAATCAAATTGTCTTGAATTATTCTCACCTGTAGGGTCGACTCGCCCATAATTAGCTCTGATTGTGCTAGGAAAAAACGAAGCTCGTGGAATATATTTTCCATTTTCTTAATAAAAATCGTAATTTCCAAACTAGAAGAAAAATGAAGCCGGCGACGATAAACACTTCGTCATATGCAGCGAGTGAGGAACTTGTTGGCGCTCCCAGTGATATTAACTAATCAATAATGAAATTAAACTGGGAATTCGACGAATCTGAAGAGACGATGACGTATCTCCGGCCATCCCACATTGGCAGGGCGTATCGCTCCTCATGTCTTCCATGTGTACGAATGAATGGCCGTGTATCGAACACCTTGCGTATTTTTATTTCACGACCTCGCCCCTTCCGCCCACACGCAAGACTGCCACCACCTTCGTCCTACAGCCGAGCCTTTCATTCCCCAACCGACGCCCACCCGACCTCTTTCTCTAGCCCACCACCCCCCACGCACTTTCCTTGCGGAGGGCAGAGGGAGAGTGGGAGGGATAGCCCTAAAGGGCTGGTAGTGGTCCGTGAGGGGATGGGGAGTGAGAAGGAAGATGGTAGGGCGGGTTTGGTGAGCAGTTGGTTCCCTCGGCGATGGCGTGTCTACTCGTCGTTGTGGTGTGCGGGATCTCGACTCTTTTCCTTTCTCTCATTGAATGAGCCGATAGGGTATGTCTTCGGGGGTGGAGAGAGGAAGAGAGGGAGGGAAGTGGAGCGAGGGGGGAGGGATCCTCGTGCAGTGAAGAGGTGGCGGTGGGATGGCGACAGACGTGAGGAGATTGCAATGGGCAGCACGCAGAGAGATAGAGGGTAAGGTGGGGAAAGCAGATGGGGGTGGGAGAGGAGGAGGAGAGACCCGCGGGAAGGCGGCTGTTGTCGTGGTGACGCTTAAGAAGGATTTGACGAAGGAAATTAAATAAAAGCGCCGATTATTGACGTTAACCAACCAATACTGTTCAGGAATTTATTTCTTTAAATTAAATTATTTTTATTCCTACTTAATGATTAATTTAAGGCAATTAATTTAAACGGGAACATTTTTTAAGCTTTTATTTTTTCCCGTTCATCCTTTCCTAATTACCATTGGTTTTAGAGTACAAAATCTCCAGACAGAAAACGCATCAACGAAGTTTAAGCACATTCTATTTTTAGCACGCTGAAGATGTTTCTCAACTTCAAAACCAATGGAGAAGCCCGTTCGTCTGTAGTTTTCAGCTAACCCATTTTTTCAACAGCCAAATTAGTGGAAGAATTTTTTTAGATTAGCACCCACTTAGCGTTCTTTGCCGAGAGGCTGTGTCGGGTGAATGGTATAGGAGTTAGTGTGGGAAGGATGGAGAATGGCGGTCGTCTGTGTAGTTGCAGGAAGGAGTGTCTAATTTCACTATTTAATTAGGGAGTTGAGCTTATCACATCCTATGTAAATACAGAATTTCAGCTCAATCTGTTGAACCATTTTAGCTCCAAGAGCAGCTCGCCGAGGACGTACTAGGCACTGCGGACTGACGGAATTGCAAAAACCCACTTTTTTGAACTCGGGGGCACTTTAAAACGCATAAATACCTCCATATAATTCCGATATGAGAGAGTCAAAAAGAGAAAGATTCCATTTATTCTATAGTATACCTGAAGTAGGATTAATAACGGGAAAAAATATCTCGGTGTATTCGAAAATTCGTGTAAGTCAGATAGCAACAACTGTTTTAGAGAGGTGTTGGTAAGAGAGGGAAAGGAAAGATGTGTAGTTTTGAGGTGTTTATTGGAGGAAAGGAGGAAGTTCGGCGAAGGAGAGCGAGGTGGCGAGTGTTGCGGAGAGGGAAAATGGAATGCTGAGGGAGGGGATGGATGCAGAGGGGAGTGACCTTTCGCGGGAGTGATTCCCTTGTATAACTTCTCTCTCATCCGAGCATGCGCGCTCGTCCTCTTGGCGAGACCATCTTCCTCCCTCCTTCGCTCTCTTCAACCTCCCTCCACTTACTGCCTTCGGATAAGGCCTTCTTGTTCATTGTGACCTTCACTTTCAACGCCCTAGACCCGAGCAGGACTCGACGTATCGCGTGGTCGACACCGCCATCGCTAGGAGGATCTCATTTTTTATTTCTACCGGCTTGAATGGTCGGATCGGCGGAATGAGTCTCGAAAGGCCTTTGGAATTCGCCGCGATGCTTGTTTGCTGCATCGCCAGGAGGCGGCTTAATCGTTAAAAACGTGATCTCAACGCCAGGTTGTAATGTCGATCCGGCGCAACTCTTTTGTTTTTTACTCGAAAAAGAAATTTGGAGTTTTTTCCGCGTTAAATTTTCTTAATCCTGATTTTTTAAACTCCCGCTCTTTACCTTCCGTATGATTTACGTATTCAATATCGCCGCTGAAAGGTATGCTGTAATATATGGAAAAGAACGCGGAAATTGTTGGGGTAGAAATATAAACAAATGGTTGCTTTCATTGAAAACTTTCCTAAAATTTCAGCGAATTTATCGGGGATTGGAACGTTTTTATAAAACTGCCAATGAAGGTGAAGTATTGATGTAACTTTTTCATGCGGTCTTGGGATTTCCCGTACTTAATGCCGTTGTACAGAAAATTTTCCCCAAATGCCGAGAGGGATAAAACTTGACCGAGTCATCGACCTCGACTGTCATTCTATGATATTAAAATAGAAACTCAGATGCTTTCTTTGATTTTAAATGACCTCCAGTGATATAACTAGGAGAAGGGCCCGCGGGGAAATATTATTAGTGGCCCTTACTACCCCCTCAACCAGCAGATACACATGTTCAATTAAAGTTGAAACCCATTGTAAAGCCTATCAAGTTGCACTTATTAATCAGTTATCAGGAATATGGTAAAAAGGTTAGACTTTTAAAATTATCATGTCCAAAATAATGATAACTGAAAAGTCATTCATAAATTACGATAAAAAAGAGGAATTGCTAAAAAAATCATAATTTCTTCTACGGGTATGTTCGGAAAAATTCCAGAGCCTGTGGCATTTCGCCACCCATGCCACCCTATTGTTACGCCACTGATGACCTCGCTATGCATCGGTTTTTCATTCTTATGTGCTTATCTTTTGAATTTGCTTTTAGCCATAAGACGAACTCGAAAATTCTGTAGTGAATCACGTAAATTCACACTTAGTTGTGAGCAAACCTTCACATTGAAGTTCGTTACACCAAATAAAACTGTATTTTTATAGAGGAGAATTAATAAAAGGTACGAATTTCCAAAAAGTACTCCATTAAGAGATTTTGCTGAAATGCACCTAGCAACTTGGTTGATTGTCAGTTTCGAATAAGTCCATGCTTCAGTGTGTTTCACTTGCACATCTTTTCTCGAGGTCGGAAGTGGTTGTGGTCGATACTCCAATTTTTACTCAATTAACAAAATCTCTCTAATTTAATAATTTGTAACCATTTACTTTCTCAACGTAGTGGGTAATCGCGGTCTAGTTTTCGCCGTGACGCATACATAAGGCCGTTCCAGGATTAGATTTCCCGAAATACGAATTCGGATGAAAAGTTGCTTACGATTCGACGAATCCGCGATTAGTTTCGCAGTATCATTTAGAGACGCCGGAATTCCGATTATCATTTAACTTCGCGGTTGTTTTGTTCATGGAAGGAAATGCCTCTCTCCATCGTTCATTTCTTCGCAATAACCCCCTTCGAATGCCTCTGGATGAGTCACATAGTCTTTTCAATTTATCGCTTATGAATGCGGCCTCTTAATTGAGGGTCATTCAGATAAGAGAAGTTAGGGGCGGGTCGAGAACTTTTGGCGCCCTGAGCGAGGTAGCACTCCCTCGCCCTCTCCCTCCGTAAATGTTTGTTGAGATATTTTCTAAGTACATGTTAATTTATTCATCGCACCGTATAAATTATTGAAAATGAAAAAAAAAATAAAAGGAATGCCATCAAGATTCCAGCCTGATCCGCGATGTAAATTGGTTTTAAATATTCATTGACTTGCAAGTAAGGCATAGCTAGATGGTCGATGTAGCGCCCCCAGGACTTCGGCGCCCCGAGCAGCCGCCCGGCTCGTAGAGCCTGCCCCGAGCAGCCGCCCGGCTCGTAGAGCCTGCCCCGAGATCTGAGCCGGTTAAACTATTCATTCGTGATTTCCAGCCATCTGCCTTTGTGATAGCTCGGAAGGGAGAGAGGCGACTCCCTCCCTTGCTTTCAGGGGATTTAGGCGGTGTGGAAGGAAGGAGAGGGGGCGATGGGGAGGATGTAGAGCGCAAAGGTGGAGGGGTGGACTTGAGTGGAAGATAGGAGATGGAGGCTGCCAGGTTGCAGAGAAGTGGGATTTCTGCTACGAGAGCGGAGAAAAAAATGGAGAATGGGAAGGGGAGATTTTCGTTAGTAAGGGCGGGGGCGTGTTGTCTCAGAATAGACATCCCCCTCCCGAATATCCCTTTACCTCTCCGGTCGTCACGGGGTGTAGAGGAAAAGACAGGAGACTTCGGGTAATGGTAACGAAAGGGCGAGCGATGCACTTTTCGAATTTTTTTAAACGAGTTGAGAAATGAACTCCGGGTGTTGTTATTTTAAACCCATAAATAAAGCGTTTCGTAAACAGTCCCTGTTGCGCGCAGGGTGTGGAAAACTAGAATTACGTGATGGGAGAGGGTTCCCCGAGTGCACCCAAGTGTTTAGGCCCGGAAGTTTGAAATGAAAAGGTCATGCTGACGAGTAACGGCGGAATAAGCCATGAGCGTTTCCGATACAAATATCTTTCTTTCTTCAGCTATGGTGGGGCGATTGTAGAATCGTCAATTAATCACCACGGATGTTAGCAGTTTTTTTTTGCTGAAATGGTTTACTCGGATGTTTTATGGCTTCAAGAGTTTCTACATCAATAACTTGATAAAAGCCATGATATGCTTTCGATTATATCTTCCATTTTAGCGGTTAAAAAAAAACCCCTTATGCGTTCGATTTGTCCGAATGTTTGTCTGACGCGCTAACTCCAAAACGAAAGCAGAAAGAGACCTCGGGTTTTCGCCAATCGATTTAGTATGCTATCCTGTTGTGCACGTTATCTTGTGGAGGTCTGTCTGTTTGTAAGACACTCCACTCCACTCCTAAACTAAAGCAGCTAGAGACATCGTTTTTTTCGCCAATCAGTTCAGTATTCTGTCGCGTGCGCGTTTTCTTGGTTTATCCGTCTATCTGAATAAATAAAACGCCGTTTACGGTCTGCTACAGCAGCTCTTTCTATACCTTTTCACGACTGACGAATTTATTCGAATTTTAAGGAACCCGAAGTTTTAGTAGGTTTTCGTGAAAAAGGAAAGAAACGCAACTCAAAATCTGATTTTTTCCTTCCCTTTCACCGAAGTGGAAGTTCTCCGTGGCCTATTTTAGCGACTAGTCGTTTCAGATGCAAAGTGGAGACGCCCTTACACATCTCGTGCTCAAAATAACCCGTAAGTTTGAAGAAAATGGCCCTTGATGTGTTATGTAGTGGCGTCGACGTGATTCATTTTGCAGTTATTTTTTCTGCCTTGTTAACGCCGTCTCTTCGATCAGCCCGTCGCATTGAAAGATGGTTGCTGAAAAACTCAAAATGAAATACATGATTATTTGAGTTTCCCTGAGGTTATCCGAGTTTGCGTTTTGCTATTCCTAAACCGTTTTATGATCTGCCTATCCTTTAGTTACCTCCATTTGTTTCAAGTCTTTCTTATCCCTCCTCTATATATTTACGTAATTTCTCTACAAGACCCATGAAAAATTAGGAAAACCAGACGCGCACTTCGGCTACCGAGCAGTCGTCATTAGTGGTGGTTCACCCGTTATAGATTTTAATAAAGAGTCGCCTTCTTTGTGCATAGAAATTTTTTAATGATTTTGGTGTTTTAGTGGAAAACTTGTTTCCGCGTTTCTTGTGGACGCTATCGGTCGCACTACTGGTGCTTAAAACAACAAAATTTCCTGGATATATCCCTTTATAAAAGGGTAAGACAAAAATGACAGCTTGTCATCGTGTGCATGTCTGGTCCTGATTTGAATCGCCTGCCCACGATCGTACGGGCTGCATCGTGACCCCACTGGTTTGCCGTATTTGTGTAGTCTGCGAGTAAAGTCAGTTCATTCGGCTAAAACATACCTCTTTGACGCCATGAATGCGAGGTTGGAGGGGAAAAATGCCGGTTCGAATGGACCGTAGAATTTTTTTAACCGATTATTGTTTGAAAATGCCTCCCCTCTCGTAGACTCCTCCACCCTATTCTCGGCAGCGGCTCGGATGGAACGTGCCACGCGTTCCTCCCACCTTCCCTCTCCTCTCCCTCACGGCGTCTCTGCCTCCCTATACCCACAAAAGTGCGACTTCCGGTCCACGGAAAACACGCGTGCCCTCCGACAGACGAAGAGGAAGACGCTGGTTGCCCTTTGTAAAATAGGGGAGGGAAAGGGAGAGGGAACTGCATTATTTCTCTGCTCGCGAGCAGCAGACATCCCCTTGTGTCCGTATCTCGGAGGTTAGGGTGATGTGTTTTTTTCTTCTTCTGAAGAGCTATCCCAGCCAAGCGTGCAGTGATGGGCGAAAATCGACCGTAAAAATCGTCTGGCGTTGGGTGTTGCTTTCGGACGAGGCAAGATGGGAGTGATAGATAAGGTTGGAAATGGTATCCAAGTCGCGCGAGAGCCATTGCTGGGTCGATTGATTTTTTCGATGTTTTTTAGTGCTTTTCGTCATTGCTGAAAAGCACTATTATCTTCGTGATGTCCGTCCGTCCGCATATATCAAGGAAGAATTGGCTGGCCGATTTCAACCAAATTTGGTACATAGAATACTCACATAAGTTAATGACCAAAATTACATATTTGGACCAGATCGAATAAGCAGGGGTGCCACAGTTGTAAAGTTTAACTTTTCGATAATTATGAATTTGGAAGGAATTGGTTGAAACAATTTCAATGAAATATTGTGTGAAGGAGGCGTGTAACATATAAAGAAAAATCAAGATGTTTAGTATAGAATAGAAAGCAGGACTGCCACAATACAAGAAATAAAAAACATTCATTTTACACATTTGTGTTGAAATGTCAGCATCAATTTTAACTAAATTTAATATTTAAATGTACACATATATAGAAAACTATAATAACATATTTAAACTGAATTAGCCAAACAAGGGTGCTACAATTACAAATTAAATTCTTTCACTAATTACGGAGTTGGAAGGAATTGGCTGAAGAGATTTCAATTAAATTGTGTATATAAGTAATGAAAACAAAAACTTAGTTACTTCCACAAATTTAATTTTAAACGACCGGTTTCACTACGATCGTAGCATCATCATCATCGTAATGAAACCGGTCGTTTAAAATTAAATTTGTGGAAGTAACGAAGTTCTTGTTTTCATTATGAGTAAATTCCACAGGGTTGAGCCTGACCTCATTATTAATATGTGTATATTAGATTTGTACAACATACAATAATGAAATCAAAATGTTTAAAGCGGAATTAAAGAGCAGGGCTATCACAGTAAAAAGTAAAATAATAATTCTTCTACGCGTAATTCTAGAGAACTGACGGCATGGGGTTTAACCAAATATGATGTATATAATCTTCATATAAATAAATAAGAAAATTATTATATTTCAACCGAGTATAGAATGACAAAACGAAATGAGCATATTTAAAACTGATCTAAAAAGCAGGGTTGCCACAATATAGGGGAAAATAATTTCCTGATTTAAAAGCAAATATATTAGTATACGATTATACTATGGCGAATTTAAGGAAAAGCACTTCTGCACATCCCTACTTGTTTTTGCATGATAACGGAACGAAAAATGTATGTTGCGGTTTTGTTTCATAGTGGCTTGTTTCGACAGGTTACATCAATGGCCCTGTTCAAGAACTTTTAACTGAACTGGGTAACAAATTTTACTCTTGAATTATTTTTTAAGTTTAAAAATAAATAGCATTTCTTTACATATGTTTTGATGTGTTTTGATGCAAAAGAGAAGTATCGAACTCGCGCAATGGGTTTAATAATATCGATAAACTGTCTCCCCGAAAGCAAGAATTATGTTGGAAAAACCAGATGTGCATTTTGGCTACCAAGCAACCGTCGCCAAGTCGTGGTCGTTGGTAGTCGCCTCAGTGACGGCTGCTCTGTAGCCGAAGCGCGCAACTGGTTTTCACAATCTTTTTGTGGCTTTTGAAAGGACAGTCAGTTTGTTTACAAGCTCCATTTTTTCCCAAGTTTGTCTCTGGGTTACTTGGATACTGTTGATACGTATTTTCGATGACCTGTAATTGTGTACCGATTCTCGCGTTACGAACGGATTACTTTATTCAAGCGGCCGAAGACTCAGTGGAAGTTATTTTTACTCGCCGTCGAACGTGTGTTGCGCGAAGTTAATGGGAAGAACGTAGTAACATAGTTGAAATGAATTCGAATAGTGTAACTTTTATTCATCAAATGCTTATTGCAAAATTTGAAAGATATATTCTTCAGTTTAGCATGAATTGTTGTTGTAGACAGTGCCGTAACTAGGGTATGGCAAAGGTGGATTTTGCCGTAGGCGCCGCTTGCCTATACCTAGGATAGGATAGGAATGGCCACTCCTCCATTAGAACTAACTCCCTCCCTCCCAGCCGACCCCCTGGAAACACTGCGGTACCCCTCTCCGTCTCGGCCTCCTTCGTTCCCCGCCCTCCCTTCCCAACCCTCCCCTTTTTCCCCTTCGCTCCTCACGAGAGGTGGATGCGTGCGCGTGGGGCCTCTTGCCAAGCCTTAAAGAAGGCAAAAGTGGGACGCATGATCTGCCATCGCCGTTCCTCCTCCATCGCAAGCCTTCGCTCTGCTGAGATTTTTTTCCACAGAGCGGGGTCCGCTCGGATGACACAATCATGTGGAGAAACGGAGACACCATCTTCTGAGTTTCCACACACGCTTATCAATCAATCTAAATCACGCAAAAGAAAATTCCGGTATCTGTCCGCGTTAAGTGGATGACAGGAAACCCCAATTACATAGGAATGGTTGAGAAAAACGTGCACGCATTTCGAACGCAAAACGGCCTCCCTGAGTGGCAATTCACATGAGATGCAACTTAGAAAATACATATGGCTCACACGACCGTTTTGTGGCCTCGAGACTTGTTTTTTATTCAATCTCACTAATTCGACCTCAAAATGATTCAAATTAACATTAAAACAATTCGAATAAAACATTCGTCGTAAGTTCGTAATAAGTCGTCCTTTTGGATCATTTTCCGTGTTTAATTGAGTGAGAGGCGCCATTTACTTCGGTAATTTATTCCAATTTATCATGGTTAGGTATTAAATTACATCCCGGTAATTTAGAGGGAAAGAGTAAGGTACCACCCGTAACGAAATGAACGTTTGCCTCCAGGGTTTCGATCACTCCGCCCTGATGTCGTAAGCGTTCGGTGCAACACCCAACGGAACCCCGCCCGCTAAAATAGTCCATGGACGTTTCTGCGAAAACAGATTTTGGAAACTTCATCATGAATGGTTTTCTAGTGACAAACAACGACGCAGACAGGGGTCTTAAAATAGATCGTACAAGGGTTTCCATGGAAAAATATGGAATAATTTTGTTCTACACGATTCTACGACACAATTAGAAATGGAGTCGAAAAGTGGTTTATGTTTAATTATTTCTATCTTTTGTTCGAAATAATTGCATAGACTGCCGCTCAAGTAGCGAAAGGAAAGTGCGATAAAAATAGCTACCGCCACGATAAAGTCACTCTCGAAGTAAAAAATACAAGTGACTCAAAGTAATTTGGCAACACTTGGCAATAACAATTGACACGGTCTGTACTTAGAAAACAACTAAATTCTGAGTATATGAATATACACATTTAATATGGAACTAACCGTTCCTAAGGAAATAACGGAAATTTTTCGTAATGAAGCAAGAAATATTTTATTGTTAATTTATACTTGAGCGAGACAGGATTCTATCATAATTTAACACCATCAGTGCTCATCAGAGAATTATCAAGCTCGCCTTATGCCTGAAAAACGCAAGAATAAACATTTTTTTAAATTGAAAAGGACTTAGAATATACTTTCGGGTAGTTACCACTGAAGACAGCTGCATTTTAACTGAAATGCGTATTTGGTTTTTCATACTCTTGTGGTTGGCTATTGGAGATACATGAGATGTCCCAATTTCAATTTTTTGTTTTTTTAACCATCAACGATGGCGATGAAGCCATTTTAGAATGAAATAATGTCGCACAAATAATCCTTCGTCTGTTATGAAAAAGCAATTTTTGTGTTTTTTACATGTGCAGATTCTCGGGATAAATTTATATCAGTAAAAATGAACAAAAATTGATATGAATCCGAGTAAGCATATTTACTCCAAACAAGTTGAAGATAAACGGAAACAAAAACCTTGGAAAAACAAAAATTAAACCGTTCATTATAATTTTTAAGCAGTAACTTATATTCCTTATATGTATTTGAATTAACTATGTAAAATTTTAAAAGATAAAATTAAAATAACTCCATCAGCGAAAATTACATAATGCAGAAAGAATGTGAATTATTCATCTAGGTAAACATTGACAATTTTTATGTAGACTATTAAGATGCAGATACTTCTGCAATAATGATAAAAAGACTAGGAATGTACTCCGGTTTTTTAGATAACATCGAATATTTGAAAGAAGAATATAAATTTAGCTTAAAAATGAAAATGATTCCACATAATTTGACCCTTCTGAAATACTATAAGAAATTAAAGCACCCCTGGCAATTGCACATGATCAAATAGAACAGACTATATGCGACAGTACATGATAAATTAAATTTAAAATTATTTAAGATTTTAAATCATAAACGTTTCAGTCCTCTTGTACTGAAACTAAAATTTAAATCAATACAAAGATTACAAGTTATGATACTTACGGCCCATCTTCATTGTGTATACGTTGTTGGGATTAATATTGTATTGACATTCACACTGGTTGACCGGTGTGGCCGAAAGCAGCGTTTGTTATTTCCCTTTCCCCTAAAAAAAATATTAAGAATTAAGAACACAGATGATTGCATAAAATTCTTACATCTCATTAAGCTAATTATTATTTAGTCGTTTGACTAATCGAAGTCACATTGTTGTAAGGATGCCGAAAGACATCGTATAGTCAGCCGCAGCGCCACACTCATTATTTACTCTATGGGTGAATCAGGCCCTTAAGGCACGCTATCTGCGCCACACTCATTATTTACTCTATGGGTGAATCAGGCCCTTAAGGCACGCTATCTCAGGGCAATGCGCCCTTCGGGTGATTCCCCGATCGCTCAATCACCCACTTCAGGGGATGACTAGCGCTTGACCTTTGTATCTCATGTTAGTATATAAGTGCGGGTCATCCCTGAGGCTGGGCTGTGTTTCCTCGCGACTCCTCCGTCAGTAGGACAAGCTGCGGAGTTCAACAGCACTAATTCTGAGGCTGAACACGATAGGTATAATAGAAATCTAAAATTAATTCCAATTGGTCTGGGTCAGTTAGTTTTATTACGTAATATGGCGCTCTCAAAGGGGCAAGCCAAGAAACTGGTTTCCCGCTGGTTAGGTCCCTACTAAGTAGTGAAGGTCAGGAGCCCGGTAACGTACGACATAAGAAATCTTCAGGATGGACGCATACTCACGGCTCACCACAGGAATTTGGTCCCCGTACCCCCTGATCCTGAGCCTACCCTTTCCAAAATCCTGCTCAATAATGATCGCACGGATCAATTGCTACCCCCCATTCCTGAGTCCATACCAGCAGAACCCGATTCCTCCCCATTTCCAAATAAATCTGATCCACCCTTGCAGTCACAGTTGCCACCCCCTCCTAACTCCCTTTCCGTTCCTACCCCTTACTCTCCCCACCCACGTTACAACCTAAGACCTAGACTAGGGAGGACACTCCCTCAATAACTGTGCTGCTTATATTCTAATTATAGTACGGCACGAACCATCTCCTCCAGAGAGTTGAAAAAGTTAAAAGACATTTTTGGGAGCCCAATTCAATAACTAGTGGTGTACGGAGGCAGTCCCGAGGTCCCCAATACTTGCCCTCCCACACCGGGCAAATCGTTGAAACTTTCATGCGCCAGGAGACTGTTCCACACCCTGCAGAAAGGGCAGGTTCCTGATTCACCCGACGACCCTTTGACGGTGCTTGACAGGTCACCGCCTGTCGAACCACCACCCACGCCGGGACGTAATTTGGACCCTCCTCCTAGGGTGAGACTAGAAACGCCACCTAAAGGGGATGGACTACAAGCATCCTTGTCCAAGGACCCTCGAGCTACAAGGGAGGCACTTCCTACCATTAAGCTGCCTGCCGACCTTAAAATAATTCCCCACTATTCTGGAGAGCGTGCCATCAAGATGACGCGTGATCCTTCCCCTTCTGGAACAATGCTTCATGACCTCATCAGCATCGGTCGAAAACGCCACAATCAAAGGCGGCGCGAGCTCAACAAGCTTCGTAAAAGGAAACCCAAGCTCGAGAGACTCCTCCAAAGTGCGCAGTGATCCTTGTGTTGTGTGACCTATGTGCAGTGTCCATGACAGAAATCTTTAGCTGGTGAGTGATATAAAATATTTGTGTGCAATGTTATTCCAGGTACCATGGCCTACCTTGTGAAAACTATGTTGCTGTTTTTTGTGCTGTCGGTAACGGTGCCATCAGTGGACTCCTCAGGAATTCTATTCGTGCCAAAAGGACAAATTGTGTTTGGAACAGGAGAGTGGGTTATTCATATAGACTTACACATTGAATCCTTAGGACAAGGAATACGTGGAGTGAACGAACAATATTCGGAATTTTGTAAATTAAGTTCAAGAGTTGCAGCACAAGCTGTATCAAATGTCGTGCTCAATTTACATAATATGTCACGAGTGTATGAGCATAATTTACACTATGGAATTTCTAGTTTAAATGATGATTTTAACAATCTAATGTATATTTCAAATCGTAGTCGTGTAAATAGAGGATTATTTGATGTGGTAGGCTATGGGTTGCATTTTCTGGCAGGAACCGCGACTGATTATCAGGTTAAGATGTTGTCAAAAGAAATTTCCAAACTCGCAGACCAAACTAGACAATCTTTAAATTCTAGATATACGTTTCTGGCAAACACGTCAAATACCTTAAAAAGACATGACAAAATGCTTTCGCAAACATATAAGGCTCTTCAAGCCTTGCAGCAAACCTTAAATTATAGCAACAACGAACTTCCCCATGCTATTACTAACACAAACCTTGCGGATAAACTTTTCAGTGTTCTACATAAAAGCTTTACTTCTCTCTCTCTCGGCATATTTCTCAACTGGCCCATGAAGTAAATCGCTTAAGTAATACTGTTATGTCAGCGGAGCTAGGCACATTAACCCCTTCCATCCTATCACCCACTCACCTCAAAGGCATTATTCAGAACGCCTTATCAACACTTACCTCTGTGACATTCGTTGGCTATGAAAATAGCGATGTAATGCCTGTCTACGGCATCGCCCGAGTGAGAGTACTACGGCAATCAGGGACCTTAATGTTGCTGGTAATATTACCACTTTCTCACAAAGAGAGGAGTTTCAGGGTACTTAAGGCGTACTCCTTTCCATCAGCTACGGCTCAAGATCACCATGCCGTGCTCCTGAAACCAGACTCGCCCTACCTAGCGGTGACGGCTAGACGTAATGGCTGTCTTACTCCCTAACGAGTACTCACAGAACTGTATCAAAGGCGACATATACGTTTGTCCTCCTACCTACCCCATCCTTACCGATGCAACTAGCTCCTGCAATATAGCCGTGTTCCTGAATAACAGCGATAACATCAAACGTAATTGCGATATAGATCTTGCTAAATCCCCTTACACCGTCTACATCAAGGGCGAAACGCCTGGCCGATGGTTCTACAGCGTAAGCAAGGAAACCACACTTAATATCGTTTGCCTACAGAAATATTCACGCTTGAGTATAGCTGGTCAAGGGAGTTTGGAAATACCTCCAGGTTGCTCAACATACGACGATACAAATTACCTGCCCGGAATAACAAATGTCTTCAGAAGCAGCACTTCCATCGACGTTGAAGTGTCTCTGGAACCTCTTGAAAAATTCGATGTAAATATAATTGACTCAACATATCTTGACATAGCAAACGGTTCCAACGATCTAAGGCATATTCTTACGTCGATCGAAGGGCTTGATACCCATAACGTACCGACAATTTCCATATCTGAAATAGAACGTAATGTTAAGTTGTTGTCACCAGTTGACTGGAGCTTAAAGAAAATTCATTATTTTGGTATATCAACCATTGCTATCTTGGTAATATTCCTTTGTTGTATTGTTTCACTATTGTACTACAAATTTAAGAAGCCTGCTATGTCGGCAGATGTACCATTGCAAATCGTCAGCACTCAAAATGTACCGCCGAGTCTGGCAAATAACCCAATTACTGTTTATAACATTCCACAATGTGCTCAAGATTCTACAACGTTCATAGCTCCTGCACCGTTGTTTCCGAGGTTGAATTAAGATTATTATGTAAAATCGGCTATCCTGTACCCGTCCCTAGGAAGTGAGCGAGTGGAATTCAGATTATTATTTTTTTTTCTACCCCCGGTGTCTCAACTGTCTCCGGGGTGATGTTGTAAGGATGCCGAAAGACATCGTATAGTCAGCCGCAGCGCCACACTCATTATTTACTCTATGGGTGAATCAGGCCCTTAAGGCACGCTATCTCAGGGCAATGCGCCCTTCGGGTGATTCCCCGCTCGCTCAATCACCCACTTCAGGGGATGACTAGCGCTTAACCTTTGTATCTCATGTTAGTATATAAGCGCGGGTCATCCCTGAGGCTGGGCGGTGTTTCCTCGCGACTCCTCTGTCAGTAGGATCGGCTGTGTTAGCGTCAACCTTGACCGGCTAGCCCTTCCTTACGGGACTAGGATCGCCCGCCCCTCCGCGGTCCCTCGTTCGTTGGTCCAGCTACGTTTCTGTCAAACCTCGACCGGCTAGTCCGCCTTCGCGGGCTACGTTTGCGTCGGAACTGACTGGCTAGCAGCTCCTACGAGACCAGGGTCACCAAGGCGCCCCGCGCCACCTCCCCTTTGCAGGATTTAGCCGAGTAAGCATGTTGGGTATTACTGACCACCTGTTGTACTCTATGTAACGTTTGGGTATTACTGATCTCCTTTTGTATCCTATGTAACGCTTGGCAATATATTCCTTCTCGCACTAAAAAGTCTTACGATTACTCGACACTCCCTATGTCACTACGACAACATACGGTCATACCAATCTCTGTGCTGGACACAAAATTACAAATCACTTCACTCGAATGAAAATAAAACATTGTTGCGGAAAAAGACGAGTGTCTTCGAAGGTTGAGCTTTGATTTCTGCTAGATTTCTACCATTTCCTTCGATATATATATATTAATATAATACCCCACGCTCCCGGTGATGTAATAGAAAACTCATTGCCATGGGTTTCTAAATTGGGAAATAAAAATTTAACTTCGGTTTCTAAAGCCTCATACCGGGTTTTATAATACTTTCACTTTTACCTCGGGTTACGTAATAGAAAACTCGTTCCCATGGGTTTTTAAATTGGGAAATAAAAATTTAAAAATTTGTGACGTGATAAATTATCATCTATCACAAGTCCTCCATCCATGGTTCTAATACAATATTCTTGACGGTTACATAATAGAAAACTCGTTCCCATGGGTTTCTAAATTGGGAAATAAAAATTTAACTTCGATATTAAAAGCCTCGTACCGGGTTTCATAATACTTTCACTTTCACCTCGGAAGAGTGTGAGTTTGACTCCTTTTTATGTTAATGAAATTCAGCTTAGAATGTCTCCTGATTTGAGACGTAATAAATTTGGGAAATAAAAATTTAGCTCCGGTTTCAAAAGCCTCGTACCAAGTTTCATGGAAATAAAACACGTTTGAGATAATCAGTTTATTTATTTATTTAAAAAAGTACAGCAACTACTTCCAGAATTCAATATGATTATCCCTTTTAATCGTTTTAAAATATTCATCGTCTTCTCTCCACCAGCAGAATTCTTCAATCGCTTGATTTCTCACGTCTTCAATCATATCCTCTCCATCGTCTGCTTTAATATCAGTAGTGTTCGTTCTTCCACTTTTCACATTCACCACAGTGTTGGCTCGATTTTTCAACTCCTGTTGCGCCTCACAATGTGCTCGTCTTATCTTATCCATATCTTCCTTCAATTTGACTCACTGTAATTTTGATTAAACTTCTTCAGTAAAGCTTTACTCTAAAGTGAGTCTTGATTTGATATTACCTCGATATACATAACACATCCCAAATCGTATGAATTACGTCAAGCACATCGATGGTTTTTGTTTATTTTCTATGATGATTCCAAACAATTTTTAAATTGTTTTTGTACATAATTTATGATAGTGAATTTTCTATGACGAGTCCAAATAAATTAATTTTTAATTCGTTTATGTATATTCATTTTGTTTCCAAAAGTATATTTTCTATGATGGATCACAAAATATTTTTTGTTAATCGAAATCTTTCTGTCTCTAGCGGAGTTCTCCCAATTCGTTTCTGCACATTCATTCTGTTTCCGAAAGAATACTTTCTATGATAGGTCCTAAATAATTAAGTTTTAATCTAAATCTTTGTCTCTGGCAATGGTCTCCCAGTAACATTTTCTTGCTTCTCTGCTCGCAAACGAATAGACATACAAAACTTTCACGCTTATATTATCTCCAAACCTTACAGATTTCTCAGATACTATTGGCTTTCTCTTCTCCTCATGAATCGAGGTCAGCTTCTGTGAATCCATTTCTTTTTTTTTGTCGGATATAAATGGACTCGTCAAGCGACCACGATGGTACTGCGCTAACGGCTGGTGTGTGGTAAACTACAACCATGTCTAGAGTTATACCGAGACAACCATGAGTGGAAAATAAGCAATATTGCTTACAGCCGTTAAGATTACAACTCAGGGTGACGAGAAGTGTACCTCTCAGATATTAAGTGAAACTCACGAAATTCAAAATTTAGATTATTTACGTCTCCGCAGCTATGACTTCACTTTAGCAACATTGGAATTGCCAGGTGAATATTTGTTGCAGCTTTCCCTTGGAACTCGTGCGTCTTTTGAAGATGTGTACAGAAGATAATCTCTCTGATGTGAAAGAAGACATTTTAAGTTTCGTGTTAATCATAGAAAGGAAGGTATGTGGCAATGTTTTACCACCTCTTCTTATGCAGTGTGAAGATGGTAAAAAGTCTTCATCAAAGTGTAAAATAAATGAAAACATTGACGTGATAGTGACGTTAAGACTCATTCAATTATTGGATAATAGTTTCAGAAAAGAACTTATCGAAGCAAAGAAAGACGATTTGGTGAAAAGTGGACTGGTGAAGTCGTTATTAAAAGAGGCTATAACCAATTAAGCGACATGGAGGTTGTTTAATAATAAATATAGAATGAGTATGGAGCAATGTTTGTAAAAAACTAACTTTGTATATTATTTTTGTTAAATAAATCGATTTTTTACTTTTCTCGTGTTTTATTTACTTGATAAAATCTGCCCCGACCGTAGGTTTTAAAAACAACCAGAGGCCAATCTCCTATCCTTAGCCACCACCCAGGTATTAAACATAACTTTCTCTTTCGACACGCTGGAGCAACCGCAGGTCTTTTAATTTCCCTTTTTTAATTTGAGGTTTATATCCCAATCCTTCTCCCCTCCCCACCCCACTCAGAACCGGTTTTTCTTTACCTAAAAGTTGGTGACCTACTTAGCTCGTCGAAAACCTGCTTAGAAGGGTAAACGACCGACCGAAGACACGCGCTGAGGAGAAACCAAAACACACGCAGATGTAAATATTGGAAGGCCCTATCCCCTCCCCAGGTCAACGACTGGCGCAGAAGCAAAAGGGTCATTCGACTTCCACTTGGCTACACCATATCGCACTAACTCATACCAAACAGGTAAACATTGCAAATATCAACATTAACGCAAAACCAATACCATTACCTTACACAATATCACCCCCATTCGAATATAAAAACACGCAATGACCGAAACAGACCTACCACTAGGTCAATGACTCTGCAAAATCACATCTTTACACTTCATCATACACCTCTATCATACCCACAACAAGGCCAATGACCGAAACAAACCTACCACTTGGTCAATGACTCTGCAAAATCACATCTTTACACATACACACCTCAAACATGTAAACATTGCGAAAATTAGGGTCAACGAATGATGCAGAAGCGAAAGGGTCATTCAACTTCTATGCGATTATCAACAATAACACAAAACCAGTACCATTTCCTTACACAATATCACATCATTCCACAACATCATCACAAAACACACAGAATCACACCTGAATCATACACACAACCAGGCCAATGACCACACTAACGCAAAACCAATACCATTACCTTACACAATATCAAATCATTCCACAACATCATCGCTAAACACACAGAATCACACCTGAATCATACACACAACCAGACCAATGACCCAGACCTACGACAAGGACTTACGCAGAACTCAACACGGTCAGTTCACACACGTATTCGCCAATTCACTATTTGACAATTCACAGACTAGGTTGTCTCAATCCCCGCTTTTTAACAAAATCCCACCTACATCATACACACAACCAGGCCAATGACCCAGACCTACGACAAGGTCAATGACTTACGCAGAACTCAACACAGTCCACGTATAGGTCAGTTCACACACGTATTTGCCAATTCATGGTCAAGGTTGTCCCAAAAGCCGCTTTTTTATTCTACTTGAGTCTCATAACTTTTAACTTTTGGAGTGACTGTAGCCAGTGTTGCCGTTTCAGCGCTTTTCGCGCTAGATTTAGCGCTTTTTGGGCTCGCCTAGCGCCTTCTTACTGTCTTAAGCGCGATGGCGTTATTTTGGCGCTTTTCATGATTTCTAGCGCCAAATTTGACGCCTTTCCTGATTTTTCTCGAGCATTATCCTACCGAATGTCTTGCATGCCCAAATGTCCAATCTAAAGTTTACGCTTGTTGAAATATGGCCCTATAAAGTGAAAAGGTTTTTCTTACACTACACGGCCAGATGGCGTCTGGCTATCCTGGGCTTGCTTTTGAGAGTGAGAAAGAAATACCTCATTGTCTTCAGAAAGTCACGATTTGTAAACATTTCTGTAGGTTATGGGAGTAACCTCTCACATAATTAGTTTCT
Organism: Tanypteryx hageni; assembly: GCA_028673005.1. NCBI lineage: Eukaryota > Metazoa > Arthropoda > Insecta > Odonata > Petaluridae > Tanypteryx > Tanypteryx hageni. The sequence continues at coordinate 74,625,652 of CM054113.1, read as the reverse complement.
GTTTTGTATCTTCATAGTGGCCGACTTGGACCTATATTTTCATCAGTTCAAGTGGTTTTTTCATTTTTCGTGGAGTGTTATTGCTTCGCTAGTGGTATCGTTGTTCTTGATGGAATTTTAAGTAACCCAGCGTTCAGTGCATACCGTATTCGTCGTTCTCACTCCTCATTCTAAAGATTTCTTCAGAGAGAAGAAGTCGAGACATCCCCGGTTTCGAAGGAGGTATCTGTGAAGCAGGGATCTCTTTGGTGTAGTTATGTGCGTATTGTGGAAGTAGAGTGAGACAGCGTTTTGCAAAAGAAGTGGAAGACAGTGAATTGCGAATTGAATTATCCCGTGAAGACTTCATTGAAGAGTGCTGATTTTGCTGTCGAAGATCTTTCCCGAGGCAGCGAGAGCTAAGGCGTAAATCCAGTAAGTCCGAAGGCTCATTTCTTTTGAATTAAGGCTGAGAAGATAATGCAATTAAAAATAATGTAAGGAAAATCACTGGTTAATGTGTGCAGAAAGTAATTGTAACGATGATGATATCGTCCCCTCTACAGAAAAATTCCTGATCTGTCGCATCTTCTGCATAAAATTCTGAGAGTGAAGCTGTGGCTGCCAAGAATTATAGAAGCAACCGACCGAAAACATAGGTGCGGTAACTCTAATCGTTTCCACGTGGGATCCATTGTTCTGAATACGTTTAATAGTGTTTACGATCATTTCTCCTTTTTGTTTGTGACAGTTCAGATACTTTGAGCATGGGACTATTTTAAAATCTATTATAGTTTATAAGATTAAACAATAGTGTAATTTTATCCTTTTGTGAAAATGAGTAAAAAATATGTTCAACATTTTTGTGTGGAATGGCTCAGACACACTAAATATAAGAACTGGCTTTGTAGATTAGATGGTGATGATTTAAAATGTTTTTGTAAATATTGTAAATGCACGCTGTCAGCCAAGTGACAATGAAAGACATCGTAGCACAACGAAACACAAGAAAGCCGAAGAGCCCTTTAGTTCTCAGCATCAAAGTGTGTTGCCGTTCAAGAAAATTGGCGAAGGAGGAGGTGCAAAGGCAGAAAGTAGCTTAGCACTCTTCATAGCTGTACATTGTGCATTAAGGGTAGTTGATCACTTGAGTGACATTTGTAAAGTTCATTTTGCAGACAGCAAGGAATGTAAGGACTTCAAACTGCGAAGAAATAAATGTACTTCAATAATATGCAATGCTATAGCACCACATTTTGTGGAAGACTTAAAAGCTTATTTAGGAAATAGAAAGTTCAGTTTAATTATCTATGAAAGTAATTACATTAGTGCTACAAAAATGTTGGGTATTTTAATTCGGTACTATTCAAATTTTAAGAATCAGTTCGTGGTAACTTTTATTGACATGATTGAGCTCAGTGAATGTAATGCAGATGGAATATGTGAAGCTTTAAAAACATCGATAAGAAATAATGGATTAGATTTGCACAGGCTTATTGCACTTGGTACTGATAATGCATCTGTAATGGTTGGTATTAATAATGGCGTGTATACGAAACTAAAGATTTAGATTCCCCATCTGCTTCTTATCAAGTGTGTATGTAACTCACTCCAACTAGCAGTGTCCCACGCTGTCAATGAGTATCTGCTGTGGAACTTACATTTTCTTATTAAAGAAACGTATAATTGGTTCTCACATTCACCTGTTCGACAGGCTAAATATAAGAAGCTTTATAGTTTAATGAATGATGGAGTTCCTCCTTTGAAGTTAATTCAGTATAGTCAGACAAGATGGATGTCCATTGAAATGACAATTGTGAGAATTCTGCAGCAATGGTGTGAGCTTGAGAATCATTTTGAAATTGTTAGAAGAAACGAACGCTGTTATACAGCAGAAATCTTACATTTAATGTTTAATGATAAGAGAAATTTATTGTTTCTTTTATTTTTGAAACCCATTATTGGAGAAATGCAAATGGTGAACAAGAAATTTGAAGCTGAAATGAATGACCCTTCAAAGTTGCTGAATGACTTGTTACATCTGATTGATTCTATGAGCTCAAAAGTTGTCATTCCAGGAATAATATTGACTACTGATACTACAATTGAAAATAATTTAGACCCAAAGCCGTACTTGGGCTATGAATTCGAAAAGGAAATAACTGATTGTAAACTTACAGAAGAAGAACAAAAAAATATTCGCGTTAGCTGCGTGAAATTTCTGGTCGAACTCATAAAACAACTTCGTCAGCGTTTGCCAGAAAATGTTAATGTCTTACAGTCAATGTCGTATTTAAGTGCACATCATTGCCTAAATCCCGTAAAGTATGATATTTTGGATCTAGCAAAAATGTTCCACAGCGATTCGGGAAAGCTTACACGCATTGATTTTCAATGGAAAAAATTACACCACTTTAAATGGATTGAAACCTCTGAAACAACACGGCTTTGGGCAGAAATTACAAATTACAGAGATACTACAGGTGAAAACCCATTTGAAGATCTTTCTCAATTTGCATTAACATTGCTTTCATTGCCACATTCTAATGCTGATGTAGAACGCTTATTCAGTCACATGAACATTGTAAAATCAAAGTTAGGTAACAGAATGAAACTCCAAACTCTGAACTCAGTTTTGGCCATTAAGTATGGATTGTGACGACATGGAAGATGCTGTCACAATTATGAGTTGCCTGCGAATGTTTTGCGGAAAATTAGCACAACTAATGTAAATGAAAGTTTTGCTGAGGCAGGAACTTCAGGAACTGCTGAAGAGCAAGCAAACAGTGATGATGATGATGATTTCATTTTTGAAAGTGTATCTTAATTTTTATGCGATATTTTTAAGTAAAATAATGTATTTTCAGTACATTTTTATTTTCTATTGACAAATATCAAACAATTTTATAAATGTATTCTACATGACTTTTTGAATTATGTCTTTATTGAAATGTAAAAAATAAAATGATTCATAGATTCTTTCGACATGTGTTCAAAATTCAGCATGGATGTGTACTAAATTCTATTCTGCTAAATCCAACTTTGCTTCAATTTTATGATGATTATAAGTCATTTCAATTGGAATTAAATTGTGTTCCGCAATAATGTCACCTTTTTTGCAATTTCTTTTTAAACTTAAAGAAAAATCTTAATAAATGTATGCAATAAATTTAAGAAAGTAATGACGGATAAATTTCTGTTTTTAGCGCATTATTTAACGCCATTTATTTTGAGTTTAGCTCCTTTCTAGCTCTTTTGAAGGTCGATCTAGCGCGATTTCAAATTTTCAAACGGCAACACTGACTGTAGCTAATTTTATCGCACTATGCTTTCGCCACATTAGCACAGTAACTGTATCCAGCTCACTATTCAATTTGTCAGTGCCTTAGCATTTCTCGCTGGTGGATAACATGCACCTCCACGTGGGCCTCTTGTGCTCCATCACTGGGGCAAACTTTTCACCAAATATTCTCTCGCTCACGCGGATTGTTGAAAACTTGCTTCGTTTTGTCTACATTTACTGGGAAGGCTGTATTTTAGTCATCGGCCATCGCTTATTAGTGATGTACCAATTTCGCATGTTTGCGCTGATGCCGCGATTGATTTCACTCACCTCATCTGTCAAGGCTGCAGGTTACTGCTCGGTTTATTCGACACCAGCACAGTGTCCCACCAGTTGGCACTGGTGTCGAATCATGAAAATGCTTTGTATTGCATGATATAAACATTGGTATCATCAGCTGAAGCAAAACTCGGCGAAAATATATTTCGAATATGGTGTCTGATATGTGCACAAATTGCTAATGTTTTTTTTCAGTTTATTGTGGAATATTGTGGATTTTTTGCTTCTAAATAAAGTGAAACCTCGATATAGCGAGAATTTATAGAATTCATAAAAATACTCGTTCTAATGAGTACTTGTAATAACATAAATTAAATTCCGTATGTTTACCGTTAAGAAATTGACGGCGACGTTGTTTTACCTCGCTATAATGAAGTTCTCGTCATTTGCCGTACTATCGAGGTTACATTTTACTCTAAAAATTGAATTTTTAATTTTGCCCTCTTGGTGATTTGTAATTTTGTGTGTGTCCAGTACAGAGATTGGTATGACCGTATGTGACTTCGATTAGTCAAACGACTAAATAATAATTAACTAATGTGTTCTAAATTCTTAATGTTTTCTGTAGGGTGAAAAAGGAAATAACAAACGCTGCTTTCGGCCACACCGGTCAACCAGTGTGAATGTCAATACAATATTAATCCCAACAACGTATACACAATGAAGATGGGCCGTAAGTATCATAACTTGTAATCTTTGTATTGATTTAAATTTTAGTTTCAGTACAAGAGGACTGAAACGTTTATGATTTAAAATCTTAAATAATTTTAAATTTAATTTATCATGTACTGTCGCATATAGTCTGTTCTATTTGATTATGTGCAATTGCCAGGGGTGCTTTAATTTCTTATAGTATTTCAGAAGGGTCAAATTATGTGGAATCATTTTCATTTTTAAGCTAAATTTATATTCTTCTTTCAAATATTCGATGTTATCTAAAAAACCGGAGTACATTCCTAGTCTTTTTATCATTATTGCAGAAGTATCTGCATCTTAATAGTCTACATAAAAATTGTCAATGTTTACCTAGATGAATAATTCACATTCTTTCTGCATTATGTAATTTTCGCTGATGGAGTTATTTTAATTTTATCTTTTAAAATTTTACATAGTTAATTCAAATACATATAAGGAATATAAGTTACTGCTTAAAAATTATAATGAACGGTTTAATTTTTGTTTTTCCAAGGTTTTTGTTTCCGTTTATCTTCAACTTGTTTGGAGTAAATATGCTTACTCGGATTCATATCAATTTTTGTTCATTTTTACTGATATAAATTTATCCCGAGAATCTGCACATGTAAAAAACACAAAAATTGCTTTTTCATAACAGACGAAGGATTATTTGTGCGACTAAGGTTTCATTATTTCATTCTAAAATGGCTTCATCGCCATCGTTGATGGTTAAAAAAACAAAAAATTGAAATTGGGACATCTCATGTATCTCCAATAGCCAACCACAAGAGTATGAAAAACCAAATACGCATTTCAGTTAAAATGCAGCTGTCTTCAGTGGTAACTACCCGAAAGTATATTCTAAGTCCTTTTCAATTTAAAAAAATGTTTATTCTTGCGTTTTTCAGGCATAAGGCGAGCTTGATAATTCTCTGATGAGCACTGATGGTGTTAAATTATGATAGAATCCTGTCTCGCTCAAGTATAAATTAACAATAAAATATTTCTTGCTTCATTACGAAAAATTTCCGTTATTTCCTTAGGAACGGTTAGTTCCATATTAAATGTGTATATTCATATACTCAGAATTTAGTTGTTTTCTAAGTACAGACCGTGTCAATTGTTATTGCCAAGTGTTGCCAAATTACTTTGAGTCACTTGTATTTTTTACTTCGAGAGTGACTTTATCGTGGCGGTAGCTATTTTTATCGCACTTTCCTTTCGCTACTTGAGCGGCAGTCTATGCAATTATTTCGAACAAAAGATAGAAATAATTAAACATAAACCACTTTTCGACTCCATTTCTAATTGTGTCGTAGAATCGTGTAGAACAAAATTATTCCATATTTTTCCATGGAAACCCTTGTACGATCTATTTTAAGACCCCTGTCTGCGTCGTTGTTTGTCACTAGAAAACCATTCATGATGAAGTTTCCAAAATCTGTTTTCGCAGAAACGTCCATGGACTATTTTAGCGGGCGGGGTTCCGTTGGGTGTTGCACCGAACGCTTACGACATCAGGGCGGAGTGATCGAAACCCTGGAGGCAAACGTTCATTTCGTTACGGGTGGTACCTTACTCTTTCCCTCTAAATTACCGGGATGTAATTTAATACCTAACCATGATAAATTGGAATAAATTACCGAAGTAAATGGCGCCTCTCACTCAATTAAACACGGAAAATGATCCAAAAGGACGACTTATTACGAACTTACGACGAATGTTTTATTCGAATTGTTTTAATGTTAATTTGAATCATTTTGAGGTCGAATTAGTGAGATTGAATAAAAAACAAGTCTCGAGGCCACAAAACGGTCGTGTGAGCCATATGTATTTTCTAAGTTGCATCTCATGTGAATTGCCACTCAGGGAGGCCGTTTTGCGTTCGAAATGCGTGCACGTTTTTCTCAACCATTCCTATGTAATTGGGGTTTCCTGTCATCCACTTAACGCGGACAGATACCGGAATTTTCTTTTGCGTGATTTAGATTGATTGATAAGCGTGTGTGGAAACTCAGAAGATGGTGTCTCCGTTTCTCCACATGATTGTGTCATCCGAGCGGACCCCGCTCTGTGGAAAAAAATCTCAGCAGAGCGAAGGCTTGCGATGGAGGAGGAACGGCGATGGCAGATCATGCGTCCCACTTTTGCCTTCTTTAAGGCTTGGCAAGAGGCCCCACGCGCACGCATCCACCTCTCGTGAGGAGCGAAGGGGAAAAAGGGGAGGGTTGGGAAGGGAGGGCGGGGAACGAAGGAGGCCGAGACGGAGAGGGGTACCGCAGTGTTTCCAGGGGGTCGGCTGGGAGGGAGGGAGTTAGTTCTAATGGAGGAGTGGCCATCCCTATCGACAATTTCCCATCGTCGAACCATCTGCCACCTAAAAGGCGCTTAACCCGTGACGAGAATGTGGTGAAGAGCCGTGGGTTCTTCGGCGGCGTCACATTTCCTGTCAATGATTCACCGGTGCTCTGTAAACACGCGGTTTTGTCTTCTCGTGCGTTGTTTATCCGCCGAGGGTCTTGCACAAAAACCGAAATGTTCGAGTGAAGCTAGTAAGAATATTGTAAAAATAACTCTGTAGAAAAAACTATGCAGGTTATAACGATATTGTAAAGCAAAAAAAGCTGGCTCAGCTGGCGTCAAATTAATAGCACTTATGTATATGTAGATCGATTATGTTCCTTAATTGATGGCTATAGGATTACTTAAATCATATTAAGAAATCACGTGGAAGAGAATGGAATGATTTGCCAGATGTGCAATTTTATGGTCTGTTATGTATTTCTCAAAGATGTATTCTTCCCCACGTAGAATGTTTTGGTATTTGAAGAAGGGGAGGTATAAACCGTTGCGTTTGTGGAGCTAGAAGAGTGGTCTTTTTAGGGAGAGAAGGGGGAGGCAGAGAGGGGTCGAAACCAATATTTCAGACCATGCAGCCGTTATGATTCTTGGCAGCCTTCGTATGCTGTATCGCTATCTTGGGTATAATTGAATTTTTTGCGATACTTTTTAACTGTACTGTTATTTTAAATCGAACCTTTCTTTGGAGAGGAAAAGAGACTCAAAAATGCGCCTAACGGTGTTTTCGCTAATGTTCCTATTCACGGAAGTTTTTAGTTGATATTTGTTCTTTAATCATCTCTGATTAAAACCTTACGTCAACTATTTTTACAATAGCGACCATTACGTGTTACTCATCATTAATTTAAAAAAACGCGTAAGAGTCTCGAATTTTGGGCAACTTTTAAAAACAAATCCCGCCAAATTGTATTAAACCTTTTCCAATAATTTTAACTTAACGAAATAAAAATATTACGTATATGTGTTCTTTCAAAATGTCTGTGGTACACCCTTATCAGAATATTTAACGGAAAATAATTTAGCATTGACCTTTCGTTGAAAATATTTCTTGCTTTCGTACGTTTGAAATATTGCATCTTCGAGTTTCTCAACCTGTTCTCTGCGAATTTGACGTAGCTGGTTCGCGTCAGTGTGCAAAAAACCAAGTAAAAAGCCATAAGCGATTGCGATGAAAATCCCAGCGTTCCGAAAGGATTACTAGCTGGAAACCGGTGATTGACGATTTTATTCTCGCGGGTTGTCTGTGTGTGTAGAAAAGGTGGAGAATCATTGCTGTATGTATCTTAATTTTGCAAAAAATCAAGCCGCGTATATAAGCGATCGGATCATAGCTATAAAAGAACAATTAAGGAAGGAAATTTTCAAATCACTATAAAAATTTACCACGCGTCCACGCGTGTTAACCTCGTTTCTCAATTGAACAGATTGACGTCGAGATTCAACGAAATTCTGAGTGGAGTCGTTATTGCGATGCATTGATGTTTTCACGTATTGAGATGTTCGTTTCGTTGCAATAAACTGCACAAAGCTAAGATTGACTGCTGCTGTCAAAAGTTCGATGGTTCCCACGTTTCTGCAACACGCCCACTCGACCGCCGCCTCGTTTGGATTCTTTTCGGTACCCCTTATCGCTCGCCTCCGTTGTAATACGAAATAAAATAGTCTATGTCATCGTTTTCATTGATGTTCACGATTCATCCGTATTGTAAGCATGCCATTTATCGGGAGGCAGGAGCGGATTCAGGAACTTGCCAAGGGGGCAGGGGGGCGATAGTCCCAATTGCCCCTACCCCCCCTCTTGATTTTGCCACTTCCGACGACCATACATTTTGGAAATCCCTACCCCTATCAGAATCTTTATTTTCCTTGTCATACAGACAATCTTCGGTGTAGAAACAAGTAATGTTGGGCGGAATTAATTTTAAAATGCACCCAGTGAAGGGCAATGGTGTCGTCGTCCAAGGGGAGGGCGATCGCCCCCATCCCACCTTGGGTCCGCCACTGTCGGGTGGCATAAAAATGTTAAATTGTATTTCCTTTGGCGAAAAAATGCAAAGTATTCGAAATTTTGTGCTTTTATTTGCATACGAATATCTAGTAAACGAACATCCATGGATCTAATTTTTCAAAACTCCAAGAAGATACTTTTTCTCATAGGCATTTCTTTATGTTGGGTTGAAGATCTGTTGTTGGAATTTATTGTAATTCAAGTTTTTCTTTCAAGGTTCCGGTTATAGATGTTAGAATATATTTTAAATGCACTTTAGAAGTAAACGCGGCTGCTTAATCTCGTAATTTGCCGGAATTAATAGTCCATCGTGGCGATCGCTTGAGCGAGGTTTTATTGCAGTTCGTTTCTTGTTTCGGAAAACTCATTAGTCGGTGTTTTGTATAACCAAGTCCCTTCGCCTGGAATCTTTTTGGTCTTTTGGATATTCTTACCCCGACTTATGCGCTATACAATTTTGGCATCGATGCGACTTCCATATTACCATTGGAAGAAATTCTTTGCATTTGTTGTTGTCGTTATCCTGTATTCCCTTTTGTCGATTTTGTTGCTATCTTCGTAATTTATTCAGTTTTTCGTTATTATTGTTACATTTATTAGTATCATTAATGTTATTAAATGCCAATTTAGTTACTATTATTTTATAGTGTAAACACTTTTACTCTTCAAATGCATTTTATTACCATGGCAAAACAAAGAATAAAAAAAACTACAGAAAAAGACTAATAAATTTATTTTCGTCCACTCCAGTTGCCAAAAAGGGAGGGTTGTTAAACTTTCTGTAATGCGCCGAGTTCCTTTGTACCCAGACATCTGGTGAATTTTTGGTGCAGATTTGTACCATCATACAGTCAAAGCGAGATGCGAAGTAATAACACTGCGAGATCACGTCCGGGGCGGGATGGTGTCTTGATGGCGGTGTTAGAATGCGCTTTGGTGAACGTCCTTCGCGATGTCGCGCCCACGCATCCCTCACACATCTACATGGGAAGTGCAGCGAAAGGCCGACTTTTCCGGTTCAACGCCTTTTATGGAGGGCTAAAAAATCTGCCGTTTAGATAAGCGGAGAAGGATTGCCGCTACGTCCGAGTCGATCTAGTGTCTAGTTTAAATTATTGGTTCGAGTTTACTGTGTGAGTGCCTTTTGAAGAATTGTATGTTTCTGCGTGTGCGTGCCTCATTTTGACTTAGATCCTGCGACGGTGTCTACCAGCAACATGCAGCGTGTATTCTCTTTCTGTTTACGGCTAAGGAGTTTTTGTTTATTTACTAATTCAGTAAATAATTATCGAGCACGCATTAATGGCTAAAATCAATTGACACAACTGGCATGAAAAGGTCATGAAAACTAGATGAGCATGTCAGCTACTAAGTAGCCTTCATCAGTGGCATCCACCGAAGGTGGTTCTAACAGAATTCGAAGTACTTACCGGATGGTGGATTCTAACAGAACAAGAATTGCTCACCTATCGCCGGTTCTAATTCTGCTGCATAAATTTTCTCAGGAGAATCTATTTTTATCTTTATTACAGCGGCTACCCTGATAGAGCGGTACGATTCAAATACGTTTTATTTTATTTTTCTATTGCAGCATTTAATCAATTTTTATCGTAGGATTCAAGAGGCGAAAATTCAAATTTTATTTCCTGTCGTATGGCATTCCTCGTTGAGCGGTATTACTCGAGTGTCAAATTTCCACTCCTTGTTTTAAGATAAGTGCGAAATTTTCAGTCCTTATAAAGTCCATGTGCGTCATTTTTTTGTAGTATTTCGATAAGAGCCTCGAACATATACAGGTATGCAATGAAGTCTCTAAATTTTTAACGTTAACATAATATATCAAGTTTACTTTTTTCGTCGTCGACGAGATAATACCACGACCAGTAGGGCGTATTTTCGACGAATCGTTCCCGAGAAATTAAGCGGCCGTTTTATCGCGGTGGGTTATAAGAAGCTCCCTCCTTTCTGCGGCTTTGGGGGTTACTCATGCAGAGGGTAACAGAAGGAGGGGTTGGCGTACGCGACAGATCGGATGGCGACTTGGTGGAGAGTCTTCCCAAGACGACGAAGGCCATATAAATGATTTGAGGAGGGATAGATAGACTGTTACGGGCATCCTCATTGTTGCGCTCGGGAGGGGGTTATATGGTTGGGATGGATGGAGGGAGCGAGTTTAGAAGGGGAGGTAGTATGAGAGCGAGGTTGTATGAGACTGCTTTTGTGGGGGCTCTCTCTCTCTCTCTCTCTGAGGCAGGCACGCCCATCCATCCATTCCGATCCCACCGACGCATCGGAACCGCCTCTTCCTCCACTCCCCTTTACCCTCCTTCCGCCCACGCCCTCCCTCTCTTCCACAGCCATCTATTGTCTTTTTTCCGGAAGGCGAGAAGGGAAAAATGAGTCCCTCACTAAAAGCGCATGCATTGGGGTCTTTTGGTGTGGTAAGAAATGCCATGTCGACGTAACGGACGGAGGAGAGCGAGAGGGGGGGGGGGGGGGGGGGGGAAGAGGACAATCAACACAACACCGTGTACTGGAATTTGTCATTTCTTGTCTTTATTAACAGTCGAGGCTTTTATTAGGTATTGATGTTATTTAATGATGATACTCGCCATTTGGTGCGTTGTCCTAATGTAATATATCGAATCGTCGTTTTCCAGGTCTTCCAGTGTATTAACCACATTGCAGTTAATAAGCTGCTGATTCGTTGAAAATTAAACATTCCGACAGGTAGCTCGTAGATTGTTGAGTAGGACCGAGCACTACTCCGTATACGTCGGAGCATTCGAGCATTTTTCTGATTAGCTGTTCAACCAAAGGGCGACAAAAAACTGGTAGTTTTATTATATTTTATAATTCTCTTTATTGGTTTTACCAGGCTTTGGTGGAAAGACTCGTTTAAAATCTCTAGACGCGCAATTTCAGAGGGTGTTTACATGTTCATCTAGAGAATCATGCATAATTAAAACGCGTAATGCTCCGCAAATAGCGTGTTTGTTATGATTGTAGCACCTTCACTGGCGCCGCGATTTTACTTGAAGAAACTATGTTGGGAATAAAAAAAGTCATATTTATGACTTGTTACCCTGTGTACGACCAAACTTGATTTAGAAAATTATCGTGAAGCGGAAACGCTAAATCTTGCTTCGCTCTGTCTTGGTTTGACACCTTAATAGAGAGGAATATACTGCATTCAAGAGTGTGAAATTAATAATATCTTTATAACTGAGAGTCGTAACACACAAGAGTTTGCTGAATTGGTGAAGGAAAACGAAACCGTCAATATTTTTGAGATTGTCTAATAATGTTAACTATTTAAAAACTGACTATAGTTTTAGCCTTATGACTGCCAATGTGTGTAATATATTATATAAAAATCTTTAAGAATGCATGATTCTATTTTAGCTCCATTGTTGCCGTCGTTAAATGAGTGGTCGCATTAAACAAGGTCACCATGGACGGGTTTTACTAATTATATTGTAGTTGCTTGTGATTCAGCTAAATGCTCCAACGAAACACGCTGCGAATTTATGAAGGCTATGAATCGAAGTACGCTTTCATTGACTCATGAACTGTCAAGTCGATGAAAAATTTCTCCATGGTAAAATTCTAGTAGCTCTCGGTTGCCTTTATAAGTAGCTGATTGAATCTAAATAGCAATATGCTGAGGTCATGAATTTGCATGGACGACGGTCGCGATAATTGCGCCCTATTGTCATGGTGTTATACTTTCTGACAATAATCGAATTGATTCCTCCTTACAAATATGCGATTTGAATTTTAAAAATGCCAATTTTCAAGGTAAAAATTTAATATTATCCACTAAAAGGTTTTAAATAATTTAAAAATTTAACGTTTCGTAATCCTATAATTTTATATATAAAACTTTTTAAAACCAAGCCGCTATGCATATGTCGCAAGCCGAAGATGAAAAGTTGTCCGTCAAAAAATGCATTTCGGAAATTTTCGCGTTGCTCGGTAAACCCCTGAAGAGCTGCAGTGGATGTGCTAGAAGGGGATGTATCCAAGTTTGGTTTGTTTGGACAGCTTTGAGCGGTCACTTTTCAGTGTTTCAAGAGGGAAAAGGTTGTAAGTAGAGGTGAAGATTGACCTTTTCCGTTTTTGCTTACTTTTCCAATTTTGCTCTTCAAATGCGTAGTCTGAGCTACTAAAATATTTTCTGCGTGTGAAAGAGTGAAAGGAAGGCAAAATTTTAAGATGCTTAAAGCAGATTTCAAAAGGAAGCGCTGCTGTACTACGCTAAGTACCTTCAGCTTTAAACAGCTAGAATCAGTTTCTGTCATTTCGTATATTTAGCTCCGTCATATATTTATTTAATGATGGTTGGTTTTCGGTGGCCGTGATGAAATCGGAAGATCCTGTCCTTGGTGGGCCGTAACACCAACGCGCCAATAATTTCGACTGTCGTGTACCTTGGCGAGATTTTGAGAGTAATAGCGGCCAGCTTAGCAATTGTAAGCGCTTCGAAGCGAGATGGATTTTGCTGTGACGATACCGCGTTCCTAATGTGCCAAAGATATTGCGGACCGCCCTCGTTAAAATTTGGGACGTGACTTGCAATCGGGCAACGCCGAGGGATGGAAAGATCTTATTTGGTCCTCTGAAAGACTCTTACGTATATCCTTTTGACCCTCGAGTGATACGTGATGCACTTCATACGATTGGATTTATTAAATCTTGCGCACATAATTGATTATGAAATAAAGAACCTAAATAAAAAGGGCAAACAAAAATAAACGATTTCCTTAGGACCGAAATTTAAACAAATTGAGGATCATTTGTTTTTTGTGAATTTTTTAATATTTAATTGGAGGTGGTCATATTTGAATCTAAAGATTTTAAATCTTTGCTATCACTACAAAAAACCTGCTGACGCAACATATAACATTCCATGTAATTTTCTGTCAAGAATCCCTATAAAATGACATCTACCAATTAATTTAAGAGAAAATATGCCTTTGGCTCATGCTTGACCCATTTATACTTTCATAATTGTGAAATCTTAAGAACTATTACTATTAACTTTTATGAATGTTTTCCTGCAAGGAAGTTAATGACACTCTTTTGTGATTCAGTACTGTTTCACATGGTTATATTTATTAATTTTTTACTATGCCTGTTAGGGAAAAAATATCTACGGAAACTATACTTTTAAAATTTATTTCAAGATGAAGCGTACTTGTTCCATGTTTCAAATGGAAAATCTTTTGTACCTGATGTTTAACCTTCAGTTTAAGGTGTCATGTATGACAACCATACAGGAGGTTTTTCACCAAACCACTAAGGGTTTAAAATTTTAACGATAAATACCATATTACTTTGAAACACCAAAAGTTTCACACAGCTGAATTCTACAGCACTTCAGAAAAGAGTAAGTGCAACGGAAACTTCATTCAGCTATTGTTATTACTAGTCAAAAGAATGAATCATCAAATAACTTAAAGTGTTATTATGTATTCATATAACAGTATCATAAGGAAAATGTCAACCAGTTTTTTCTTATTTCATTTCAGATTCAAACTCCTCACACAAGAGGATCCATATTTCTCTACCAAGACAGTGGCCTTCAAGGCTCCACCATTTATCTCTCATTGCCTTATCATTATTTCTTGGATTACTGGTTGGTGCTGCCAATGCTCAGGAATCCATTGGTGCCCCTGAGAAGCTAATCAGCCAAAATCCATGTACCTCAAAACAAACATGCCATGAATGCATACAGACACCAACATGTGCATGGTGCTCGGAACCGGTGAGTCATGTCTTGGATCTGTCATTCATCATACATATTTTTATAAAAATATAGTTAATTTTAAGAATATTTCTTATGAACTACATGCTGCTGGTCTCGTCACTTTGTGTTTGACTGTATATTGATCTAGGCATTTTGGTTTATTATTCTGAAAATAGCTTTTGCACTGGAATTCAAAAACTCACTATTAATGTTTTCGCTGTTTCTTATATTTTGCTAGAGGAATTCAAATTTAAAAACTTTTATATACCATTTTAACAGTTCAGTAAGGCTTGGGTGCTGAAGGTTTTTATGATGTTAAAGCCTAGTAAGCTGTCAAAATAAGACTGGAGGATGGAGATAATACCCAATCTTTTGTGGCTTATGTCAAACATTATTTTTAGGATGTACACTTCCTGGGAAATTGTTAATTTCCACATATTAGAGTAGTTGATGGAATATAGACTGCTAAACCATACATTAGGAAAGTTGTTAAAACTTTCTTTCACTCATTTTTGACAATCCTATGAATTGGCTCATTTTTTATGGAGTTAATATGTTTTGTTTAACAATGTATAATAAGTACAATCCATTGTTTTTATCACACAGTATGGTATAGGTATTTAAAGCATATGTTGGTGATTCCAAGAAAAAGTACCAAATAGGAGTATAGCTAAACTAGATAGAAGTCTCTTTAAGATTATTTTGCTGAAATGAATGTTATATTGTATTTCCTTTGGCGAAAAAATGCAAAGTATTCGAAATTTTGTGCTTTTATTTGCATACGAATATCTAGTAAACGAATATGAATAAGAGCAATATCGTATTACCACAACCTATTGTTGATAAACGACCGGATATTACTTAGTATTACTTTCTTAAGTAGGCTACACTGGCAGGCGGCAACACCATTCAACTCACTTTCCCCTTAAGCTTCCCACTCCCTGACCATTCCCCTCCATATCACGTTACAGTTCGCGCATCTCACCGCCGTAAGCTTTTAAGACATCTATAATCCCCTACTATCTTATCTTATCTTTATTACCTTAAGCCCTTAGTCTCTATTTTTCCTTGATAAGTGCAGACGTCGTGTTTAAATTCGCGTACTGTTTTGAAGAGGCCTTTCTTTTGTGTTTAGAAGAATCCGTTCAGTGTTTCGGCTTCCCGAACTATGTTTTTTCTCGTATTTTTTAAAATTTTTATTATATTCTACAGGAGTTATTTGTATCTGTAGATAATTTTATTTACATTTTCCACCTATCTAAACTATCTTACCAATAGTTCTGAAAATTTTCCAATTGTTATATTTAGTGTGAAAACGCAAAATCTTAAAATACATTTTTGTTTATTCTACAGTTTTTATTCATAAATTAGCTTTTAGAACCCTACATTGCAATGTCAAAAAGGAAGGGAAATTTATTAGACGATAGCATAAAAGAAATTTTAGCACTCAGCAAGGAGGAAAAATACTCCAGTGACTTGAGTTCCGAAAATGAAGTGGGAAGTGTATCTGTCGGTGATGTAGCAGGAACAAGTGGTACAGCATCTGCATTTACCAGGCAAATACGGGAAATTCAAGAAGACTTGCTTGAAAGTGAATCGGTAAGCGAAAGCAGTGAAGATGATGGCGGTGACGGAGATAATATTTCTGCAACTCAAGATACTGAGTGGGTTGATATTGGTGAAGAGAGATCTAGCTTTCCTGCAGTATGTTCCTGGACCTAAAGGACTGATTGGTAATGTACAGCCACTAAAAATATTTGAACAATTTTTAGACGAAGAAATAATGGAATAGGCAACTGCGCAGACAAATTTATATGCCAAGCAAAAAATTAATGAGAAAAGTCTGCACCTCAAAATGAGAAGAAGTCGTGATAAAGACTGGGTGGAGACTGATAAAGATGAACTTAGATTATTTTTTGGTATACTCCTGCTGCAAGGAATTGTGCAAAAACCCACATTTAGTAGCTATTTTTCACGAAATATATTATGGGAAACACCAATTTTTCATGAGGTACTGACTGAAAAACAGTTTTTTCTTCTGCTGAAATTTTTGCATTTTGCTGACAATAAAGCATACAGTAGGTTAGATCAGGTCTCAGCAAAATTGCTCAAAATAAAACCTTTGCTCGAACGTCTGAAAAAAAATTTTTCGGAGAGTTATGAACCTGATGGCGAGATTTCCATAGATGAAAGTCTATTATTGTGGAAGGGGCGGTTGTCTTGGAAAGTTTTCATTCCAAAAAAAAGATCCAGGTTCGGAATGGAATCTTTCAAATTGTGTGAATCTAAAACAGGATATGTGTGGAATATGATCATTTATACTGGCAAAGATACTGACTTGAAAATGGAAGTTGAAGGAATCGATCTCAGTAATTATACAAAACCAACTAAAGTTGTAATCAATTTAGCAAAGAAACTCCTGAAGAAAGGTGTGGCAAACATTGAATCCTATTGGATACCCGTTTTAAGACAACATCATGAAGAATGTGTGAGCGGTAGAGATAACTACGATGGGAAAGAACTTCATGGTGATGCGGCCCTCAAATGACCCATACTGACCCGTTGAAAAAAAACTCCGACAAATAGATGCTGGGATATCACAAAAATCCCTTCCCTCCGTATCAAAATTCGACATTACTTCAAGCGCGTATCAATAACTTCTCACTCTCGCTCACTTGAAATGAATTTTTTATTCAATCGGGAACGCTCCAAGAACAAGGGCTGGTTCTGAGAAAACGAAGTTCACATTTGAGTAAGAAGGGCAGTGCGGGGGGGAGGAAAGAGTCAATTGAAGATGGCAGAAGAAGGATCGAGAGGTCATTTGGTCGAGGAACGCAGGGAGCGAGGCAGGGGGATGGCCTGGTGGGAAAATAGAGGTCCTCGCCTGACTGGGAGGGGCCTGGAAAATGAAGGAAGGCGTGTGCGTTTGCGTGCAGCATCTCCCGCGCCGCCATGTGCCGGGGCGGCGCTACTGTAGTTGGCGAACACCCTGCAACACCGCCCCCGCCCAAAAACCGCTTCTACGCATCCCATTCCGAAGCCTTTCTCTCCGTGACTGACCATCGGCCTTTTCTTTCCTTCCCTCCTTTCCCCATATGGTCTCAACACATGGTCGCACGCACACACACACCCTTTGGGCTGTGTTATCTTTATCCCTCTGAGCGAAAAGGCATTGAACTACGGAACGCTTGGGCGAGGAGGAGACCGCAAGGTTTTCGACAGAAAAGTTTCTCTCTTCATCCGCCATCTTCGCCCAATGTGGAAGATAAAAGAAAACCTTGACTCTCTGCATTTCTCCACGTTTCCTTTGCGAGTTCGTTAACAACTTTAAAAAATTCTGACCGCAAAAAACTTCCTCGCGGCGGAAACGAGCCAAGGAAGGCCGCCTCTGCACAAAGTTCAGAAAGAGCGCACTAGTGACTAACGTCAACTCCTCTGCAAAGAAGATAACGGATTTCCCGAAAAAGAAACGTTTTCTTTGAAGGTTTGTGGCGGCGAATCGACTCCTGGAAGAAGATGATTCGAGCCCTCAAAAGCAATAAGAGTGCTCGGTCTATGTGCGCGCATACCAACACAAGCACCCGGTTTAACCAGTCAAGGCCGAATCGTGGAATTTTAATGGAAGTCTCGCGTACAACAAATCGCTTCGCAGATGGGTGACGCATTTCCTTTTCTTGCAATCCAAAACTATAAAAGGAGAATAACAAAAACCATTAGAACCGATAAAGTGGAGGACTAATAAAACGGTTGGATAGACAAGTAGCATGCAAAACATTCTCCAACTTTTGCGAAAATCGTTCCCAAGAGGCCCTCAACTCCATAGTTTTCCTCTTCGCTAATGCGTCATCGCACTTACGTGAAACTGGCGTGAATCGCCGAAGGGATCACACATGAAACATCACCATGCAGTTACGCAAACATACGCCCACCTCTGGCGGGAATTCGACGAGGAATCGTCCTGATATCGCGGCGAAGAAATGCACTTTCTTGGAGCATCAGTTTTACGGCTTACCTTTTACGCGATAAAAGAGGAAAAAGCAAAGCATTCGCCATAATGAGTGGAAAAATGAACCAACGAAACAAACTAGACCATGCATACGTTTCCCATAAAAGGTAAACCCATCCGTATTCCAACAAAAGCGTTTAAGTACGCCATCGTAACTACAACCTTTCACTTTGGAAGAACCTCATCAACGGCGACAAACGTGATATGATTCAACCACAGACACAAATATAAACAATGCCTCGCTTCGAGTAAGAAACTTACAATCATCGCCGTTATCTGAACAAAGATAGAGCAGGATATCAAATGTAAACAAAGAGCGGCTTAAGCGGGGGTTCACATCCGGAATAGAAGACAACGGCGAGGTTAAAAGAAGAGGGGATGATATAAACATTCGCGTTAAAATCAGCAAAAATATAGACTAAAAACGGAACTTTTTTTCGCCGACCGCCATATGCGTTTTCTTGTTAGCAAGTTGCCTAGATAAACGCGACTCCCTGCAAACACTTCAGCTTCGCTCGCATTTATAAGATTTATTTACTATTTTACAGATTCAATTTTTAGTGTAAATGACTACATGGAGGATAGTCGGAACGTAAAAAAGGTTACCAGATAAAAATACTATCAAATAAATCATGTTGGATCGAAAGTGTTTATTCTTGCATGGCGCCCGGACCACCTTGAACGCTTTATCAACGGCAAACTACCGGACCGAGAAACTTGCTAAACAATCGCCAATGCTGGGAAGAATCTAAGCAAGAAAATGACTAGCGTTTCCTTCTATAACAGGCGTGCGAACACATCGTCTTCTCCATTCCCGGATCTTGGATTTGCCTTGCTCTGTTGCATACTAAGCAATTTACGACACGATCGACTAGAAGAGTACCTCTTATTCACCGACAGTAAACTCATGGAAGACGATATAAGCCGCTGCAAACGTTATGCGCCCGTAAACGTCTTGATCAGTGTGAAAGCAGGCACTGATGTCAACGACACTATTAGATATCGATAAATTGTTTCAAGATCCACATTCCGTTAATTGAATACTTAAAAGGCATAACATACTCCCATCTATGAGAATATAGGGATGGAATAAATCCACTTCCTTAATATAAAAAACACATTTTCAGTCTTTACATTTCTATTTTACGAATAATTAAGAGGAAGGATCGAGAGCGCAGGGATGAAATTTTTAATTACTGCCAACGATTTATATTTTAGATATTGAAATTTAAGACTGACTGGTATTCTCCACCCAGCTGACATTAGAAAATTGTACAAGTGACAACGCATTGGTAAATTTTACAATTTTCTTAAGACAATTATTCCAAAAGGCGATACTTTATCAGGACTAATAACATTCACCACAACAATAAATAAAACATATATAGAACACCCATTTCGAAAATTCAGTCACGACCGTTTGCCATACGATCCTATTCGCGTCACCGGGGTATTTAAATGCATTTTAATACGGGAAAAGACCTTCCAAGGGAAATCTTACGCGCAACCCACGCGAGGAGCCGCCATGCCTTTCCAGCATCACGATTCCTTTCCTTTCCTAAACGAGCGACAGACTTCACTCCAAATCCCGCGGCCGAAACAGCCCCCACCCACCCCTCCAATCGAACCCTCTCTGCCGTAAACCATCCCCCCACCCACGTCCTAAATATCGCGTATCTC
Source organism: Tanypteryx hageni (assembly GCA_028673005.1). Taxonomy (NCBI): domain Eukaryota; kingdom Metazoa; phylum Arthropoda; class Insecta; order Odonata; family Petaluridae; genus Tanypteryx; species Tanypteryx hageni. The sequence goes on along the minus strand of CM054113.1, from coordinate 74,605,569 downwards.
CTTACTTCCTCCACCTTTCTTTTTCTACCTCCGTATAGTCTGCTTCCTTCTCCATCCGCTCATCAGCTGGCGAAGGGGAAATAGAAATGAGTCAGCAGCGTGCATTTTAGGTCTGGACGCGTCACTCTCCCGCGGTCCCCTTTCCCTCTTCCTTCCCCAACCTCCGATACAACTTGCCGCTCCCGAATGAGAGAGAAGATTCCCGCGAACGCGGATGACGGGTGCGAATGAGTTTCACTTCCTCTCCGCGCCGAGCGAGCGGTCAATCCGTTGAATCTGTTCCGAAATAGGGTGACCAACCGTCCAAATTTGGAGAGACAGCCCCTCCTTTCCATCACTAGTTGTTAAATGTCCCAACTTTTTCCCGCTTTTTGAAAAATCATGACATCCCAAATTGCCATTTAAATCTTCCAGAACGCCCTCTCTGGTCACACCAAGCTATCTGATAACTATAAAATCTGTTTGTCTAAGGCTGATCCATCAATAAATACACCATAGACATGACAATGTAATATGTCCCTCCTTATACTCTGTAAATATTTGAAAATGCCCCTCTTTAGCTTCCTGAAAAGTTGATCACCTTATCCTAAAAACCTCTCGCGACGTGAGCTCGCTACACTACCGTACCTTGGACCGATTCTATAAAGAAACAGCTTACAAGTTCGGCCGGACGGGGGAAGAGGTTTTTCGAGCGCCAATTTCTGTTTGGCGAGCCGAGCAGGGCACCGAAATGGAACCCGGTAGGTTCGTACAAAAAGCACGAGTTTCATAAGCAAGGGTTAAAAAGATGCGGAGTAAACGAGAATTGATAACGTCGCTGTTATTGGGTAGTTTTTGGGGTTCCCTCCGACCAAGAAAGTTACGCTATAACTTAATGATTCTATACACCTCTTATTTTTATCTGCTAATTCAACACGAATACTGCTTTATCAAAAAACCCACTTCCCAAATGGGGGAGGGAGGGGGGGAGGCGATCTCCCCTTCTCCCTCTTGAATGACACTATTATGAAAATCCATAACCATGTCAGAAACGTTTTTCTTGCCCCATGGACGATAATTGAAGCGCAGAAACAGGGAACTTTGCCCCAGAATGATTTTAAGAATACATCCATTGAGGGCAATAAGGACATTCACTTCACACCAATCGCCCTCCCCTTGGATCTGCCACTGTATGAGATAAATTCTTCATCCGGCAAGAATACAAATCGAAACGCAATCAACCAATCAATCGTAATCTGAGCCACGAACGATAACAGCTATTCATATTTACACTTAAGTTACACAACCACAATTCTTCATTGCGAAAATAAACGAAGCACTTAAATTTTATCAATTTCAAATAAAAAACACGACTTATAAGAAGGAAAGTCCACGTTAACTTATCAGGCTGATAACACCACACTTAATAATGAAATGCCACTTCAAATTTATCGTTTCTTTTGAAGCCCGACTGCATTAAGAAGCTGGGACTCGAATTAAAGAGATCCATTCATTCGTTGCTAGTCATCGCAAGTGGATTGTTTTCTGCATGTGTGTATGTGTGTATATATATATATATATATATATATATATATATATATATATATATATATGGATGTCAACAAGGTGTTGGGATGAGGATGAGTTCTCTCTCTGTAGCTGAAGAAGGAGTAGTTCCGAAAGCTTTACGTTTGTGATGTTTCTGTGTTTTTGTGTTATTTTACGTGTGTCGCTTCGACATCCCCGGGGCCTCGCCAACCTGAAGTCGTCTGATTGGTGAGTGCTCACTGGGTTTCCTCATCCCAACACCTTGTTGACATCCATATATTCATTTTACCTTTCCTTTTCCGTAAGTTGTTATATATATATATATATATATATATATATGTATGTGTGTGTGTGTGTATATGTGTATATATATATATATATGTATGTATATATGTCTCTCTTCGACGCCCCCAGCAGCCTGCCAACTTGATTGTCAACTTGGTAAGTGTCCGCCGGGCTTCCTTCAATACCTTGTTGCCACCCTCACCTTTCCTTTTCCTTTAGTTTATATATTTATATTTACACACACACACACATATCTTTCTTTTCTAATCAACCTGTTGGATTTTATATCCATAGCTCCTTTCACACCGAACATTCATTTCTTAAATGTGGCCCTTCTGTAACATTCATCGCTTTAATGCGGCACGGGCCCCTCTTCGAGTTTGACATGCCTGCTATAGATCAGTGTTTCTCAAAGTATGGGCCGCGTCCCCCCCCCCCCCCTACCAGGGAGCCCCAAATTTATTTTGGAGGGTGAAGTGCCAAAAAATAACATTACTACGAATAATCAAATTTTATCAGAGAATTTTCGGAAATACGATGTTACAAAAACTATTAACAGTTATATACAATGAAGAAATTTGCATTAAAATTCCTTATTTTTATTATTTTCAATTCAAAGGTAGCAGCTTGATATTTAAGGGGGCCTCGACAGTTGAAAGTTTAAGATTCATTGATTGATTCATTGGATGATTGGATTGGATGTCTAGCAAGCCTAGAGCTGAGTTGGTTCATAATTTTCACACTGCAGATCATTCTAACATTTTAGCTACTAACTGGGAGTCCGTCTGCCTGGTGCAGGAAAACCCCAACTGGGGGAAGTACGTAAGTCGCTGCGGGACTCCCTTGGCTTCCGGGATACGACCAGGTACTATCCGAGAGTTTACAGCACGCCTTGCTGCGGGTGGGCCAATCTCGGGTAGCCGCCATTGCACGGCCGGTCCCACTCATTCTGCGGGGGGTGGCTAACAAAGTACCACCTTCTTACCCGCTCGACCTTTCCTATCTCGCTAGGTGAGAATACTACCACCCCCCCAAATGATCCGCTCACCGCCCCCCAAAAGGGACGCAGTTCCACGGAGTAAAGAAGGCACCTTTACCCAAACTAAGGAAAGAATACCGATACCGTCGAGCATCAGAGCGGTACTCTTCCAAAGAGAAGACAATAGGGGAGTCCAGAACAAACAGAACGACGCGGCGCCAGCCAAAAATATTGAAGGAAAGTGCACTGGACCCCGACAGCGATTTAATTGACAATGACAAAGCCATCTTCACGACCGTTGAAAGAGCCAAGAAAAGACGACGAAGATATGAGGCGTTGATCTTTGGAAACAAAACTGCAGAAACGCAAAATAGATACAACCCATTAATTGACGCGCCAGGTGACATCCCAAAGGCAAGCAGCAAAGGAAAAAGACCACCGGCCATAGTCATATACGATATATTGAACCTCGCAGCTTTCGTAAAGACAATCCAGCAGAAAGTCGGCAATAATGATTTTACAATCATTAAGACAAACGACGGGTCAAGATTGCAACTGACCAATACGGCGGAAAAGGACCTAGTCAAAAAATACTTAACAGAGGCTGGCGCCCAGATGCATACCTGGACAGGAAAGGCCAATATAACACTCAGGTACCTGATTCAAGGTCTGGATGAGGGGATGGACCTGCGCTTTATTAAAGAAGAACTAAACAATACAGGAATTCCGTGCGTGGCAGTATGAGTACTGGCACCTACGAGAAATGATTTATACGTGGCAACAGTAAAAAGGAACGAGAGCTTCAGAGTCACTACTGTGGCAAGAGTTAATAAGCTATGTAGCCACAGGGTGACTCTGGAGCCCTACAAATACCAGCGGCCACAAATGTGTTACAGATGTAATAGGTATGGACACGGATCCCGGAACTGCACGGCATCACCGAGATGCTACAAATGTGCCGGGGCCCACAAGGCCAAGATTGTAAAAATGACTAAAACACGACAAAGGCTAAATGCTGCAACTTCGGAGGGGAACATGTTTCCTTCTCTCGTAGGTGTCCAGTATACATAAAGCACGAAGAAGTACTGAAAGCGAAAGACAAGGAGGAAAAAACACAAAAAACGCACAAACCAACCCAGGTTCCACCCCCACCACCATCAGTCTGGACTTCCCCTGACAAAAATGAGGTGCTCGACACAAAGGAATATCCGCAGCTAAGAAACAACGAACCCAAGGAACAGCCCAAAAGGGAAGAAAATGTTTTAAATAATGACTCGGACAAAAACTTTAGTAGCGACTATGACCCAGCTCACAGCCACAATTCAACAACAAATGACGGCCATGATGACGCTAATACAGACCTTAGTTGCCGCCATAACCGCGCAAAACGGTAATGGACGCTAGGGTCACACAAGCGACTGCAATCATCATGGCCCATTCGAACGCTAATGGGGCCATAAGAAATAAGACACCGGAACTCATTGAGTTCCTAGTTAAACACCGAGTCAATATTATTTTAATTCGAGAGACGCACCTACAACCAAATGAAGATTGGGCTGTTCCTGGCTTCAAGGTTTTTAGAAGGGACCGGAAAAGTAGGACTCGGGGGGTGGGGGGGCGATCCTAGTCCATGAGGGAATTGCATGTGCAATAATTGACGCCAGAAGCTCTGGCTCAATAGAAGCGGTGTTGGAACAATCACTTTTATCAGCATATATATTCCACCAAGAAAAGAAATGTGCATGCAAGACCTAAACGAGCTCCTTAGTATGGACGACAGAGTAATAATCGCTGGAGATTTTGACGCGACGCATTGAGCCGTGGAACTGCAGTAAAGATAGCAGGCGTGGAATCATTTTAAAGACATGGGCACAAAAAAGCCAATTTAGGGTAGTGGCTCCGGTAGCAATGACACGACCAGGACCAAGGAGCGCAGGAAGTGTACTTGATTTTGCACTGGTCAAGAATATTGAACGACAGACAGTGTCAAAAACGATCCCAAAACTGACGAGTGACGATTACCCGGTAGTTCTGAGGATCGGGACACAAATTACATTTTACCAGGAAGACAACCACCGCATGTGCTATGGACTTGCAGACTGGGCTAATTTTAGGAAAATAATTACGGAGGCACTACCAAGCGATGTGCCCACGATATCCACCAGGGAGGGAATAGACGAAGCGGTAGAATTGTTGGGGACCGCCATCAATGACGCAGCGGAAAACGCTATTCCGCGTAGAGCAAGAAAGGCAAAAGAAAACCTGGAGATCCCTGACAAAATTATAGACCTCATCGGAGAGGGAAACTGGATGAGGCGGCAGTACAACCTGTACGGCACCGCCGAACAAAAAGGGGATCTCCGGGAACTAAATAGAGAAACTAGGGACCAACTGAGGTGCCTGAGGAGGTACCGATGGCCCATCCGACTGGCAGCACTCAACAAAAAGGACAATACCATATGGAAGTATACGCGTACCCTAACTAATTCTGTCAGGAGTGACCCCCCGGTGGAAAGCCCAGGAGGCAAACTCACCACGCCTGCTGACAGAGCAGAATATCTTGCGGCTCATTTAGAACAGATGTTCCACAAGGGAGTGTCCTAGGGCCACTATTATTTTCTATTTACACGGGCGACATTCCGACAGGCGAGGGGGGATCGGAATTCCACCATTGCTCTTTACGCGGACGACTGCGCGATAATGACAAGACGTGCGCTGCAACAGTATGGACCGGATTTATAATGCAGAAGTCCTGGAAAATACTCGAGATCGCGGAGACAAAAATTTTAAGGCGAATAAGTAGGACTTGGGGTCGGAACATAGACCTCCATAACATGCCAAAGACACCATCAATCAGGGAAGTCGCCAAAGATTTGGCCATTAAATATAAACTTGCGTTGGAAAATAAAACAAATGAGGTTCTCCGCGATCTCGCAAAAAACAAAGTGTCGGTCTGGGATAAGCACAAGAGTGCACTGGCATCCATAGGTGAAGAGGATAGGGTCCCTCCTAAAAATCGGCGAATATAACGTTTTTTTATTACTAATTACCATTATGACACACGGGTGAGGTGCCTGCATTAACTCATCTATTTTATAATACGACGTTAAGTAAAGCCACATTGGAAGGCAACTCAGAAATAACATATACCACGGGAGGGTATGACCTCACAAAGTTTAAGAACCACTGCTATAGATGGTCCGGATAGCGCCCACAATGCTCCAGCCCCCCGCTCGCCCGGCTCGCCGGTACTTCGGGCCGGCCCTTATCACAATCTTGAATGATGACCAACGAAATGCATAAGGATTAAAAATTGCAACGTTCAAAATTTCTTCTTGTTTAATATGAACTTACTGTACAAAAATATTCTAACTCCTCGCTTAATCAATCGTGTTTTCACCGGAAGCGAACGACCGAAATGAAAGAAAGGAGGAAGGTTATAATGGAATCATTAATTGACAGGAATACCAGGCTTGAAGGGTGTGTGTATTTTTGGCTAATCAACTCATACTTTCGCAGGATTCGTGCCCGCTGCCCTTTCGAGCAGCATGCGAGTAGCAGCCAGCGTCCTAACCACTACACCACCGGCACTCCCAGGCTTGAAGGGTAATAATTAGATACAGTATAGTAGTCGCTACTAAAATGACTAATTATTTCTAGCTTTAATGGATTTAAATGTGACTGTTTTCCAAGGTTTAAAATACTGGGTGCGATTATTAGAAGAGTATTGATCAGCTGAGTGTGATCGGAGTTTTGAAGAACAAAAGTGAAAATAGTGGTGCGAGTTCGGCAGAGGTATGAAAGCAAATGGAGGGCAGTTGTTATTAGTTTTAAGTGAATACTGAGCCCCCAACTTATTATATCACTCAACACGAGTGAGCCGAGTGATGTGCATCCGCCTTACCCAGCCCCCCTTTAGATTCAGTGCTCAAATTTAAAAACCCATGCTATAGAAAAAGTTTTAGTGATTAAATTAAATACTGTAAAGCGTCACTATACATATATAGTACGCACGTGGTGAGCACCAGCTTGTTTTCTATAATATCAAGTAAGAAATGAAACAACTGAACAAGTTAAATTGTATTGATTGTAGGAAATGTGAGTTTACGCATCGCAGAAAAGCAGTAAGATTACTTAAGAGCACAGCGTTGCTCGCGAGCCCCTTAGTTAATGAGATGAGTGAAATAAGCTAACAGGGCTTCGGGTATTTCACAAGATTAAAAAGATTAGAATTTCATATTTCAAGTTAACCTTCGAAATGATGGAAATGATATATTTAAAAAGGAAATTATTATTAATGAACTCAAACAAAATATTGTTGAGCATTTTGGGTAATTTTCGGTATTTAGGGCCGTATACCAGGGATGAACCCAGAAATTTTCCAGTCATCACTTTCTTACCGCAAATAAGTAACTGCTGACAAAACTGCTGATGCTCTTTGGCAACATGTAGAGCAAGTGACAGATGAATGGTGTGGCAAATAAAATTGTGGGACTGATATATGATGGGGCTTCTGTCATGTCAGAAAGGTCAGGTCAAGAAGTGAAAGTGCGAGAAAAATATCTTAAAAGCATTATTCGTGCATTGTTGCAGCCATGCACTAAATCTCATTCTTCAACAATCCGTCAGTTACATAAAGGTGTGCTATTTTTGTAAAATAATCAGAAATTGGCTCACTTTTCTCGAAGCTAACTAAAAGAACTGAAACACTTCGCCAGTTTGTTGACATGAAAAGCTAGCGCTGAGGAGATGGGACTTTTCATCACGGTTCATCAATACCGTGAAAGAAAGCAAATCTCATTTAGCTGTTTTTGAAGAGCATTGTTGACAATGCAGGTGAATGAGTGAGTGACACATTTGTATCGACTAGAAGCTGTGCTTCATTAGCTTTCAATGCTGTTTTTTGCTTCAAATATTTTGTTTAGTATTTTCGGATGATGTGATGTATGAGGTGCTAAAGAGTAAGAGTACGGACATATATTTTTGATAATGAATTGAAGATGTTTAGGAAGTCGTCGAAGAAGCATATTATAATAGGTTTGAGCTGTGGAATGACGTACAGGAATAATCTGCAGAACAACCAAGAAAACGCTATAACTATGATCCCAAAGTAGTTTACATAGTATTATTTTTATTTCTGCTGTGAAGTATGTAAATGACTGAGAAAGTTAACTGCTGTTAATCCAGAAATATACAAACTAGCAATGTTTGTGCTCACTCGACAGCGACTGTTGAACGCTCATTTTCGACTCTTAACAGAATCAAAACACAGCAGGCCGTAACAAGATCGAGAAAGATTGAGCGAACTTGCTTTGCTTTCAATAAGAAGAACCTACTGCACAAACTGAGAAGCAACCCAAAATGCAATTCCACACAAAAGCTGTAACAGACAAATTTTGCAGCCAAACAAGGACGGATTTTATGCTTGAGTTCATAAATACTCATGTAATTGGTGTCTGAATAACTATGATTGTTGGTGACAAAACTTGCAAGTATATTTGGACGATATTTTGCAAATAGCTGTTAAAAGTTAACCCACCTCTTACAACTGATTAGCAAACCGTATTAAAATAAAATCTACATTTTATCTTTGCAGCATATTTTGTTATTTGGAAAATGTGAATCAGGAATGTGAGGCCTCAAATTAAACAATAAACTATTTTACAAAACGAAGGGTAAACAATATAAAAACATTAATCACATGAAAATATAATAAATTTCTTTTCGTAAATAATGACCGTGTCTATCCTTTACGTTAAGATGGAAACCCACAAGGTAGACCTTTCCAACATCAACTTTATTTAGCAACAATACAAACCATTGTCCATGTCACCTACAGAAAACGCGTGCATCATTTAAAATAAATATCTTTCATAAAATCTCAGAGATTCCCCATGGCCTAAAACCACGCTACACCATTGATGTTTACCCAATCCATAATAAGCGAAATGCGAAAACGGGCTTTGTCACATCCGAAAATCATTTCAAATTTATTTTTCTTGTGTTATGGCTTTGAAAGAATTGATTATTACAATAGCTCCTAAAAACTAGATCTTTTCATTACAATCGAGTTATCTATAAAATTCATTCTTATATAAACGCAAAAAAAATATGAATAGGCGAGTGAGGAACTATAAAATACGAGCGATGAAATTGCAAACTAACCATCTAACTTGTAGTACAAGAATTTTCTCTCATGAGCCGTTGTATAAAAAACTAACAAAAAACAATGTGGTTCGTAAAAAAAATTGCATAGCTCGTAGTTTTAAACCCCACCCCTCCTCCTCCCAAAGTGCAGGAATTAACCGAAAATAATATAAATATAATAAATTCTCACGACAAATGCGCTCGAACACGACATTTTGTATCACTTTCTCCGAGGCTATCCCCTTCAACCTGTGAGTGGGTTGCATTTACAAGAACTTCTTACGCAACGCCTCGCGATCGAAGCTCGTACACTAGAATAACCACGACGCCTCCGTACTCTCTGATCCCCAACCCATTCATTTCCTCCCCACTTGCTCCACAGAAGCCTTTTCGTCACTTGTATTTATCCGTCACTCCCCGACACATGCATCCCCTTTCCCTAGAAAAAAGGAACACAACATAATGTCTCGTTATACTCCAAGAGTCTCGGAGGAAATCAGGACGGCCGCAATACCAGTTCAAGGTTTGCCATTTATATATTCCGTCCAAGCAGGCTTTTTAGGACGAGAGAAACCCTTCGAAATCGTTTCCTAAAAGAGAATTTTCGTCGTTAATTGGGTGGGAGAGAGGAAAACCTGTTTCGGTGGTCCAGCGATCGGAGGAGGAATAAAGCCTCCTCTCTTTGACATCGCAAGAGTTCGCCCACGGCCTTGCAAGCCCAATCGTCCCACATGTTCCGCCTACGGCTTCCTCGCTCTTCGGTGACGACGAGGCGTGGAAAGGGTTGAGAAGGCGGCGGCGGAGGCTGAAAACCGAGCCTCCTTACCCATATAAGGTCATAGCCTTTCCCACACACACACATACACGAAAGCTGCCACCCATAGACACAGCGGGATAGAGCAGACTGGAAACGCAGTCTCCCATCTGCCTATCCATGATCCCACCAATCGCCAACTTTTCCCAGCGCATCTCTTACTTTATTCCTCGATTGAGCGCAAACGTGCGTAACGACCCTTACGCAAAGCAAGCCCAGCTTTACAATGCCGGCGAGAGTAAACTTATAAGAACTCTCGGTTCGGATAAAAGGGATTCGAAAGCCGATAAACATTCCCAAGCATGCTTAAAAATTCCTTATGCAGCTATCCCTATGTTACAATTAAAGGATCCCACGGAAGAGGATTGGAAGAATGAACATTACTAAATTTTTCAAAGACTACAATAAAATGAAAGGAAGCGCTTTGTACCGAAGCGGTTGATGAATATAATCCAAACCGTAACAAAACTGGTCTTTGATTATGAGGAATAAAAATATCTTAAGAAAAATGGTTGCATTCTATGAGTACAAGACTTCAAATCACTTCCGTAATTTTATCCATTTAATGCACTAATTTAATAAGCAAGCAAAACCACCGAGGGTGGTTAATGGAAAACATTTCTTTGCATTCGGAGAGAATTAATATAACTGTTAGACGACAAGCGTTAACCATTACTCGACATCCATTCATGCAATTACTTCACCGAGAGAAAGGGTGAAAAAAATGTAATTACTTTGACGGATGGGACGAGAGAGAATCCGATTAATGACCTTTGTTAACGGGACTATTCGGCCGAGCAATTAAATTGATGCGGTAGATATCATCCGCCAATAATAAAAATAAAACAATACGAGACAATCGTCTCTGCCACATCCTAGTGCCCATATTCCCCTCTGTTCCAAGAACAGCGAACAGGTCCCTAATTTCAACAACGCTACATCAAGCAAGATGTTATCTATAAATATCATAAAATGTTGTCGACATCATGGTGTAGACCAGTAGTGGCCTAACATACATACCATACACAAATAGGAAAGGTATTGGTGTGCCAAAAGTAAATGTGAACTAAAAAACCAATGCATTTCCAAGAAAATACAATTGTGACAAAAACTATAATAAAAATGGATTTATCACAAATAATTGTAATCCGAGTTCTGCCTTATTATTACTAATGGATTTGAAATTACTGTTAACTAAATGTTTAATTTATTGATTGACCCTAACGTTGCAATTTTTTATCAACTTCAATTTGTGGTTGCAAATTTCTGGTTACTAATCTTATAATAGTCATCAATAAGTCGAGTACACTGTTTGCTTTTGAGGTCTAAGGTGTTTTCGTCCTTCTTGTTAGAAGGCCGTTTTTCCAAAATTCTATCCTGTGGATCTAAAGTGGAGGGCGTGGAATTCAGCCGTGGGTGTCATTAAATTTTGTGGTGCCACAAGTGGCATGCGTACCGCACTTTGGCTATCACTGTTGTAATTGATAGTAGCTCAATAACTTTGGCCAAAACTAACAAAGGTGAAATACTTCTTTAGCCAAAACAACTAGAGGGCTACAAAACCCAATGCATTTCGCCCACAAGGTGGGCATCGTCAGGGGTAAAACCTGTTCTAACAGTGACTGAAAGCCAACTGCCAGGTTTGAAACGGAAAGTATTAAGAAAACGACCGAGAAACAAGAAACGCGGAAAGATTTTTCGGCGTGGGTCGTTTAAATCTGTCAATTTGTATAGGGTCTTGTTGAAATCTGTGTCCGTGTTCATAAGTGTATCGCGGTTTTTGTAAATGTGAAGGTTTTCTAACGAGTAAATCCTTATAATTTGAAAAATTTACTGGGCAGTACAAAAGACAGAACAGAATCTTTGAACAGTCCGGTATTTATAAAATACAATGCTCACACTGCGACAAAAAGTACATAGGACCAATAAGAAGGAAACTAATAACACGCTTCAAGGAACACATGGCTCACTATAAATATAATCGTTTTGAAAAATCAAGCGTTGCCAACCACATCTTTGAAACAGATCATAGTATACACGTAAACGATTTAACATTGATAACTTCAGCCAATAACTCACTAAACTCGTTAGAAAACCTTCACATTTACAAAAACCGCGATACACTTATGAACACGGACACAGATTTCAACAAGACCCTATACAAATTGACAATTTAAACGACACACACGCCGAAAAATCTTTCCGCGTTTCACTTGTTTCTCGGTCGTCTTCTTAATACTTTCCGTTTCAAACCTGGCAGTTGGCTTTCAGTCACTGTTGGAACAGGTTTTACTCCTGACGATGCCCACCCTGTGGGCGAAATGCATTGGGTTTTGTAGCCCTCTAGTTGTTTTGGCTAAAGGAGTATTTCACCTTTGTTATCACAGTTGTAGTTTGTTTGTTTCTATGGAATTTCTGGCTAATTAACCTCTTGGATTATTAGAGCCATTACTCCTTCCACACCGAGAAAGTAAAATACAACTCAATCGCTTACGTTTCGAATGCAATAATTTACGCATGTCGTCACGCGTTATCAGCGAATAAGCACAAAAGTTAACTAGGTAGGTATAAACAGAAACCTCTCGCGAATGACCAAAATTACGAAAGTTGAGGGTTTGCCACTATCCTATTTCGGTAGTTTATTTAGTACAGCTTTCCAGCAACTGCCCTTTTTGCAATGTCAGCAAAACCTATCCATTCAAAAGCATCTAGCTTTCAAATAGGTTTTTTTAATCACAGACTTAGACTACAGGTTTAGAACCCTCGCACAAACCTATTCATATGAAGGGCTATGAGGGACGCCAATAGATTCAGCACATGGACATCCGGATATATAAATGTGTCGAGATGCGGCTACTCACGGCTTTACGCCATGAATATGATTCAAAACAGTACATTCTAGTAGGGCACCTACGCATCGATGGTCACATCTTGAAACAATTAAAGCGAGACGGATGAAATTTGAAAAATGCACGGTAAATGCAGGTCAGTTCATGAAGACGGAAAACTCTTGTTATACTATTAAAATAATAGTTCAAACAATGGTGTAAAACCAAAATGAATACTAAATAAGAGGACTTATTGTAAGATATCCGTAGAAATGTGGACAGAAGCGTAAAAAACACATCGAACTTAAAAATACCATAAAGAAATGGGAGAAAAAAGCACAAACACGTTTAAAACTACCTTTGTAGAAAGATAGTTTATTCCAAGTCTTTCAGAGACCAACACAACGTCTCTCGCAATATGATCGAATAGAAGTTAACCAATAAGTAATTTGCCCTCACAGCAGATCTTACGCTTCTATTATTAAAATCAATTTAAATTTGGAAGGATAATAAGAACATTTAAGCGAATTCGCATCTAATATATGACGAGCTAGTCCTTCGTAATTTACTAGGATATTATTACATCAACGTCAAATTTAAACGACCGTGTATTCACATCAAAGCGACGAATTTTGCGGAAAACAACAAATGCGCCCAACGGCTAAAAGGAGACTTCGTTGTAAATGACAAACCAAAGCGATTCCTTGGAAACTACAATTAGTAAAATAAAGAATTCTCCAAACTGAGGAAACTGTCATTTTAGACCAAAAAAGGGCGGGCATATTAATTTTCCGTACAACTGAGCCCACGGATATGACTTCATCATGAATAACTTGACGTCCTTTTACGGAACCCCAAGAATAAATAGCACAGAACTGACCTTTTAAAAATCACACTTAGAAACTTGATTAACACGAACTGAATTGCAGAATTGGAGTAATGGATAACATTTTACGAGGATCTCGAAAAACAATAAAACGGTCATGTTTAAATATTGACTTTCCTACTGGGGCTTTGTATCTCGTGAAACAGCTCAACAATGGAGATGTCGCAGTTGAAATACTAAGATCTGAAAAGGAAGCCAGTAAAACGACTCGAGTTAAGGATGGGAGATATCCCGACTGAAAGCATTGAATATGCTGGCACGTTGGATACCAAAATATTACATTTTATCAAGACTGTCAACACGTTAATACTTATCAATAAAAACATCATTAATAAAAACAGGCTCAACCTTGTGGAATTTACTCATCGAGATAAAATGAAAAAACTTCGTCACTTCCACCCAGTTTAATGAAAATGACCGGTTTCGCTACGATCAGGTGAAAAGATTATATTCACCTGATCGTAGCGAAACCGGTCGTTTTCATTAAAAACTGTGTGGAAGTGACAAAGTTTTTTCATTTCATCTCGACGTTAATACTTAATTACAAAATTAAAATTTACTTTTATGAGCCAAATAAATAGTAAAAGTAACTCCAAAAAGTCAATGAACCGGCTACCATTAGGTCGTTCGAGTGACTTTTAATTATCATCTTAACAAAAAACGTAGGATCATTGTTTTAATACAAACTGTACAGAATTTTCAACAAAAAACAGGCACTAAAATCCCAGGAAATAACAAATTTGTGTTCCCCCTTTGCTTTGTATTACCCCGCTATTGAAATGCGAAATGAGTTATTTAATAAACAAGACAACCGCGGCAAGCATCATCGATGAATAAATCGAACATATCAAGGAATCATTCTCTATACAGAAAATGGTGTACTCAACGACTTTAATGATAATTATGATTTGTTTATATAAATACGTTTACCAACTCGTTGATTTAAACCAAAAAATTAATGTTGTTCCCCGAAACCAACAGTAAAATTTATGCGATTATACTTTTCTATAACATTCTGAAAATAATGATGGGAGTGACTCTATAAGTACACTCGTCCTAAGAAACTTAAATATTGAATAAATTAACTTACTGTTGTCTTCCGAGAGAATTTTCACTACCTCAACAATGTAAAAAAATTACCTTAACTTTATATAAAGATCATATACGAGTTCCTATAAGAACACGAAACATTAAATCCGAAGTTGTTCATAATTTATTCACAAAACTCAACAATAAATACAATTAGCTAGGTGCTCACTCAGATGTAGCACGCCCGATAAATACAAATAATTACATGCAGAAAGAGAAAATACGTAAGTCTATATTGCCCAACGGATCGGTTTCCATTAGAAAATAAATCGTTAATGCAACAGTTAACTATCTTCCCATCAAAAGTAAACAAAGAAGTTAATTTGGTGTACTCACTTCAAATGTAATATCCTTTAAGACATCTTCATCTACCAAACTGACAATACACAACTCACAACTGCACTGTTGTACCAAGACTGTTATACCCTCTACAACTGACTCGAAGACTCGCCCTGTGATTCACAATCGAATGATGCGATAGTCGAAAACGCAATCATTCACTCGGTTTTCGAGTTATAATTTTCATATATCAATGAAAGACTGTTTTTTTCTATTGTTTTCTTATAATAATTATAAGTTTTATAACGTTAATATTCTATCATAAGATTTGTATCAAAGAGAAGTAACATTCCTGTTCATTCGTTTTACAAATAACATGCGTAATTGTTTTTCGTTGGTTGAGTCATATGTTAGTTTCAGGAAAATGTTCAGAATCTAAGCCTAATGTTTATAAAATCTAAAAATATCTATAAACGAATGAAAACTTCATACCTTATTCCATAGTTTGGTGTATGTCCTGACTTTATATCTTAATTGTAAACAATTTAAAGAAGCAAATTTATATAGCATTGCACAGTTTTCATTGCCTTTCTTATCGGTGCTTAAAATTGGACTTGGGGTCAAAAACATCCCTTAAAAATAACTTTTTCTGAAATTTCGAATTTTCGCGGAGGTAGTAACCGACGATCTATATTTATGCCAAATTTCAGCTCTGATGCACTTCTCGATGTACCTTTGGTTTTATATGCTATATCCTATATATATCTTATATATGTAAGAAGCTATTTATAATGATGAGTTTAATTAAATAGTTGAGGAAATGAAACCTAAAAAATGTCTAATCTATGAAACTAATTTTTAAATGAGAGAATCTTATTTTTTTATTTTCTTTTTTTACAGAAAGATAGTACAAGAATTAGAATTAGTAGATAAGGTGAATGTGGAACAAATAAAAAAAGAAGTGGCAGAATTTATTGACAAAATATAAGGTATGTGATTTCAAGTATGTCTTGATACAATTATGAGTACTATTTATGAAATTGCTTGTGAAAATGTTTCATATTATTACAAACAGGAATTGAAGAGGCCCAAAACTGGCCAGGGTTGGGAAGATGGAGATGATACCCCAATTTCCTGGCCTTTTTTCAAGGTGTTGGATGAGCACCTGGGCCAAAGACCTATCATACATCCTCCTCTCCTTATATCCTCCGACTCCCCTACACCATCTTTCCAGCCACCTGCCCAACCCTTTCCTCAATCATCTTCCCAAACCTTTGACCCCACTGTTTCCCCTTCATCCTCTTTACCTTCTTTTGGGGTATCATCTCCACTACATATTCCGGCAGCCACACAAACCTCCAGAAAGAGGAAAAGGGCGGGAGTGGAAGAAATGTTGGAGGAGCTTGTTGGCCAAGAGAGGCTCATCTTGAGCTGTTAAATAGACTTTCATCATATTGAAAAAAAATAAATCTATTAAAAATAAATATTTTTTGCTTATGAATTCCTATGGCATGGCATTTCCTAGGTCCCTAGGTCCAAGCTATTCTGTTTAACCCTCAGACTACTAAGTTATTTTGCACCTCAATCTTACCAAGGGTGGTAACTAACTGAATTTCCCCACAAAATTTCTATTGTAAATATTTTTCACCAGAATTGGTAGTTCAACTAATTTGTTAATAATTTAGTAATTTTTATCTATCCATACTTAGTTATTTTTATTTAAACAATTATGCTGTTAATTGAAAAAATTTTGTCTATGGAATTGTTTTTGCAGTTAACTTGGCACATCAAATCAAAAATGTTACAATATCTTGATACATTAGCAAACCAGATGTCATTAATTTATTTGTTATTTATGAATTGCATCTATTGTAATACATAGCAATTTATTCGATGGTCTATAACAAAAGTTCCTAACCTGGCGCTCACAAGCACCACTGCTCTTTGGCAGCTTGATTGTGCGCGATGCTGAAATTGCATTTACTAACATTAATTTAATTTCTTTTTAAATGATGAGGAAATTACTAATAACTTAACAAGAGAGGGGATAATTTCATAAACTATTTTAATTTAAAAATAATCTTTTTGTATGAAGTATGAAAATCTTCAGACGATGCCCAACTTGTGGGCGAAATGCATTGCGTGTTGTAACCCTCTAATTGTTTGGCTAAAGGAGTACTTTACTTTTAATTTTCATGCTTGTTTATACAAAAAGATTATTTTTAAATTAAAATAGTTTATGAAATTATCCCCTCTCTTGTTAAGTTATTAGTAATTTCCTTATATCATTTAAAAAGAAATTAAATTAATGATGTTAGTAAATGCAATTTTAGCATCACGCACAATCAAGCTGCCAAAGAGCAGTGGTGCTTGTGTAATAAAATGACAAACATGTATTACATATATATATTACCAGGAAGCACTTCATTGCATATATAACCAATGATGACAATCTTCATTCCAAAAATGAAACTAAAATTAAAATCTTTTACTGTCTATTATATATATATTCCTCTAGTAATGTATTTCTTAGATCAAATCCATTCCCTTCCATAACATGGCCTCGACGTGGCTGCAGAGCTGGTACATTACCGATATTCTGTATCAAGTCTCCTTCAGCTATGCATATATTATGCATAACAGAGCAGGCCGCTATCACTTTTACTGCTGTCTTTACATTAACTTCCAGAGCTTTGTGGAATACAGTCCTCCACCTGACCATTATGCCAAAAGTGTGTTCCACTTTAATTCTACACTTTGAAAGCGAACTATTCAACTATTTCCGATTCATTTTGTGGATCCCTATATGGTGTGATTATCCTTATGGGGTTCTCCAGACAGGGATAGCCTGAATCCCCCAATAAGGTATAACCCTCTGGAGGGAAAACTCCATTTAAATAGCGAGGACTGTTCCTCAGTATCCTGGAATCATGGGCTGAACCAGGGAAGCCACAAAACACATTAATAAATCTCTTATTAAAATCGCAAACACCTTGTAAACTTATAAAATAAAATAACTTCCTATTTAAATAATCTCTTTGGACGGCTTTGGGACACAAGACACGAATGTGGCATCCATCAATGCATCCAGCAACATGACTGAATGCAGCATTGCCAGCAAGTTCAGCAAATTTATTTCCATTTTCTTGTAAGTCGATGGCGTCAGGATGGCAAATAATACTTGGCAGAACCAAAATTATTCTGTCAAGCACCCTGTGAATGATATCGCACACTGTCGATTTCGGTATTCCGAATGCCAGGGACACCATTCTATAGGATACAGCAGATCCTAGCCAGCATAGAAATAACATTAGTTCTATTTCTGTACTCCATCCGGTACAATCCTCAGGGTATAATATTCGGCGCAGTTCAGCAAAACTATTTCTCGTTATTCTGAAACAAAATTAGTCGTAAAATCCTCATAGACAATAAAATATAATAAAATCCAATAAAACCAGTACCTCTTACCGAAAATGCTTTCTAAAATTCAGATGTGGACATCTAACGAACTGCAGCAGAAAAGTTTTTAGTCGGCTGTTGCAATACATGCCTCGAAATTGCTACGGAAAAATATTCAGTAAAATTTAAACTAGAATTTTAAATATATAAAACAATTTAAGCCTTTCAATGCATACTAATCGGTCACATTTTCATTCGCCAAAATATTAAAAGAATAATAATTAGTATGCGCACTTTTCCAGAATTTTCATTCTATAATTACCTGATTCCTATTTTGACGCCTCCATACCGCCATTACAGCTAAGATTCTAGCAATGTGCATATTCCACCCATTAACCGCAAAAATCACAATCCCCAACTCCTCCATTACGATGACGACGCGACCACGCTGACGAACTTACTCCAAACCTGATACAGTGGTAACCGCTTAACACGAAAACGGATAACGCGAAATATCGGTTAACACGAAATGCAGGCTCGGTCCCTACCGGTGCCTATACATTTCAACGTATATTAGTTCGTTTTACGCGAAATGGTTAACAAGAAATTTCGGTTAACACGAAATTTTTTTTCGGTCCCCTGAAAATAAATCCCCGTCAAATTATGTGGATAACACGAAACGACCCTCTCGTTTCTTAACAAAGAAATATGAATAATCTCACAACCACAGCTGTACCTCCTTCCCCCTCTCTTTTAATAGGCATGGTCATTAGTAGACCTCAAAGAAACTCACGCGTCCCCGTTGAGAGGGTTGCTACCGAGATTTCCTTGGCAGCAATAAACTAAATTCTGGGAACTACCATCTTCGAATGAAAGGAAGGATTTGGAGGTGCAGATTGTTATCTGTACTGTACCTTCCCTTTCCCCGTCTTTCAATACGCTCAACTCCTCCCTTGCTCTCGTCTTTAGTCCCCTACGCAGAACAGTTCTACTCAGTTGATTCCGTTGATTCTGAATTTCCGTGTGGAACGGTTAGCGAATGTGTAACGAATCTGTGAGCGAAGTTCTTCTTTCTTTTTCGGGATCGTTTTCAGTTGTGATTTTATATTTTTATAAAAGATAAAAGACCCACATAAAAATGGCTGGTAAATTGCGTAAGCAAAAAGCAATACCGCTGAAAGTGAAAATGCAGCTCCTAGAAGCGGTTGATAACAGTGATAGAACCAAAACGGACATCTGCAAAGAGTTCGAAATTCCCTTTTCAACTTGGTCAACAATTATAAAAAATCGTGATAAAATAACATGTGTTTGAGAGAAGCATGTTTGAACCGGAACGGAAGCGTCTACGCACGGCAAAGCACAAGGATTTGGAAGCGGCGCTGATCATCTGGTTTAAGCAAGCAAGAGGCCAGAATGCTCCAATTTCTGGTACGGTTTTGATGGCGAAGACTGACGCTTTAGGATCAGAATTGGAAATTGAATTCAAGTCTAGTCCTGGATGGTTGGAGCGGTTCAAGGTGAGGAATGGGATAATTTTTAAGACTTTTCGGCGAGTCAGGTGAGGTCTCCCGTGATATGACATCCGAGTGGGTAACTTCTACCTTGCCTAAATTATTAACAGACTTTGCGCCTAAGGACATTTTTAATGCTGACGAAACCGGGATTTTTTTTCGCTGCCTCCCAGAAAAAACTTTAGCTTTTAAAAATGAGCAGTGCTCTGGTGGAAAAAAATCTAAAGAATGCATTACGGTAATGGTGGCTTGCAATTCAGACGGTTCTGAAAAAATCCCGATGTTTGTTGTGGGTAAATTTCTGAATCCTCGCTGCTTCAAGAATGTAAAGAAGCTTCCCGTGGAATACACCGCAAATAAAAAAGCTTGGATGACGGGAAAAATTTTTACAGACTGGGTTAGGGCATTGGACAAGCTCTTTTCACGCCAGAAGCACAAAATAGCTTTAATTATCGACAACAGCCCTGCTCATCCAGAAGTGGAAAATCTGAAATCAATTAAACTGACCTTTCTGCCGCCTAATACAACAAGCGTATTGCAGCCATGTGACCAGATTATTATAAAAAATCTAAAATGCCACTATCGGAAGTTATTACTCCAGAAATATTTATCTAGTATTGAATCAAATGAGGAAATTAAGCCCGTGACTCTTTTGCATTCCTTACATTGGTTGTATGCCGCTTGGAGGTCAGTTACAGCGAAAACAATCGAAAATTGTTTTCGCCACGCTGGATTTTCCTCTTCGCCAATAGCAGATAGGTTTTCTGGACAGGATGAAATTGAATCGACTACGGAAACTAGGGTAAATACATCTACTGAAAGTGAATTGTGCGATATCTTCGGTCGCGTGTCGTCTGTAATGAGATTGACAACTGAAATCATGCTGAATGATTATATAGCAGTGGATGACCATATTGCCACTACACCACTTTTAAAAGACAGTGTTATTGTGGACATTGTTAAATCAAGTGCAACAAAAGAAAATTAAAATAGTAGTGAAAGTGGAGATGACTGTGACGACGGAATGTTGTCAGTGCCAAGTGCTGCGGATATCCGTGGAATGCTAAAAAGTGTGTGTCAGTTTTTGGAAAATCAAACAGATGGGGACAGTTTGTATGAGACGGTTGATGATTTGGAACAATTTGTCGAAAAAAAGATTATGAATGCTAGACAGAAAAAAATTACGGAATTTTTTGTTAAGAAGTAGACAATTGAACTACTTTAGCTACCTTGATACTTAATATTTGTACATTGTTTTTATGAAACTATTGAAATAAAATAATTTTTTATGTATATATGTAATGATTAAATTATAAGGTTTTCATTATTATAACTAATTACTGTGCTGTTTCCATCGCATATTTGTTATGTCAAGATTTATTTACGAGCTTATATCAATATCTCAAATCAATCTCAAAAAAGCTTATCCTGAAATTCGTTTAGCACGAAATTCGGTTAAGACGATATGTTTGCGCTGGTCCCCGACATTTCGTGTTAAGCGGTTTCCACTGTACATTTAAAGGCCGTTCATGTCGCTACTATGCTACTATCGTCAAGAGCGTATGAATCTGAAGTCCATAGCCTGATCTCTAAGCAGACTATGTTCGACGTCATCATGACGTCACGTTCTAGCATGCTTCCGGCTAAGTATGCTATCTTGAAGTGCACATTTCGGGTGCGGCTTGAGCTCCGAAATGCGACGAAGGCATATCGAGAAGAAAAAAATAACGGTACTATAAGGGCATAGGGGCTGAGATAAAGTCAAGGGTCTCTTGAAGGCACCTGAAACACGTTGCCAAGTCGGGAACCTAACTCTCCCAAACATTCACTAAAACGCATTGAATGACATCTACCGGCATTGAAAAACATTCCTAAATAAGGAAGAGACCGCTAGATATCGCTAGAAGCAAAAACGAGAAAACGCGTCTCGAGCAGCGACGCGAAAAACCGGCGAACGAGATATGACGTCCTTAGCACTGAGGGGTCGGCATATCCCGGACGAGTTATCACGTCCATAGCACTGAGCGACCGCAACCCGCCGGACGAGATATCGCGTCCATAGCAGCGAAAAGGTTAATTTAATTTTGAAGGCATTAGGCGATTGAGTTGCCTTAATAGCTTTGGGCAATTTGTTATAGATAAGGGAGGCAGAATGATGAGGTCCACACTTTGCAGAAGTTAAACTGTAGCTGCTCAGATGAATATTTTCCCTAGCACGGGTTGAATACTAATGTAGTGTCATTAGTGGGAAATAAAGGAGGATCATTTTTTACAAACATAGAGCACAGGCGAATATAGATGCATGGAAGTGTATCTTTAGGGATTTGAAAATTGGCCTCCCAGGTGACCTGACAGATACTTAATTGACCTTTTTTGTGAGGAGAAAGCTTTAATGGCAGCACTCGATTTTCCCCAAAAAATTATTCCATAGGAAAGATTGGAGTGAATCATGGCATAGTAAACCATTTAAAAAATTTCAATTGACGTAATTGGGGCTAACTTCCTTATCATATAATTGCCTGTTGAAATTTTACTGATAATTTTATTAACATGAAAAGACCAGTCAAGATCCTCACTTAGGTCAAGACCCAACAATTTGGTCGTAGGGGGGCGTTGAATAATGTTATTATTAATTTTTAACAGAGGGGTAGATGAAGGGTGATATATTTTACAGTGGAATTGCATAAAACAAGTTTTATTATAATTCAAGATCAGGTTGTTTTTCCAACACCATTCAGACATGCTATTTAGAGTATGTTTTGTGCTGATGAATAGGTCATCGAGTGTATTCAGAATTTAGAGAGGAAGTATCATCGGCATACAAAACTACATTACAATTAGGCAAAGAAAGGGGAAGAACATTTATAAAAAGTAAAAATAACAGGGGCCCTAAAATTGACCTGAGGAACACCACAGTTAACGTCAAGTATTTTTGATCTATAGGTATTTACTCCTGTTTGAGACTTGCACCTGAATTGAACAATTTGTTTATGGTTGGAGAGGTATGACATTATCCACAAATGAGCATTACCAGAAATACCCATTTTAATCAGTATACAAGATAAAATGCGATGGTCAATTGAATCAAAGGCCTTACGCAGATCAAAGAAAGGGCCAATAATCAGTTGCTGATCATTTAAGGATTGGCATATGTGATTAATAAGTTGGAAGGCAACTGACATGGTGGATCTATCCACTCTAAAGCCATGTTGAGATGAATGTAGCAAATCAAAATGTTGAAGGTATTTTACAATACGATTGTAAACAAGTTTTTCAAAAATTTTTGAAAAAACAGACAAGATTGAAATTGGTCTGTAATTTTCAGAATCAGTAACAGAACCTTTCTTATGAACTGGTGATACTAATGCTATTTTTAAATTAGTAGGAAAGTGACTTTCACAAAGGGATAAGTTAAAAATAAATTTATCAAGTCATTACAAGAAGCACTTTAACCCAACATATTTATATTAAAATCACCAAAAACAAGCACATAATCAACGTTAGTGGCATAAACAAATAGAATAACATTACAAAATTCCTTTAAGAAGGAAGTGACACGGTCCAAAGGTGATCTGTAGAACACTAAAGCAGCAATGTGGGTCGAGTTAACTTTAACAATTATGATGGTACATTCAAATACTTTTTCAGTGCAACCTTTATATTGAAGAACAGAAGCATTAACACTATATTTACAAAAAATAGCAACTCCACCACCTCTATACCCAGACCTGCAAAAATATGATGTTTAAGGCCATTTATAGCAAAGGTACAAATTTCCTTATCAGTTAGCCAATGTTCACTTAGCAAAAGAATATCCGTGTCTAGTTCCTGTAGAAGAACTTCCAGGTTCACACACAATTTATGTATTCTTCTCCAATCATTTTCAGATAGAAGTGTTAGGGAACCACCTCATTTTGAAAGGTGGATGGAAACAAGCAGCTAAAATGACATCATTCGCTTCTGGGGCCAGATCAAAAAAATTTTTAAACCTCTCTGTTAGTGAATTGATTAAAAGTGTAGTAACAGGAGAGAGATGGCGGAGATTTATTTCTAGAAGCAAAAAAAGTCTTTTTTTGAGAGACACTAATGTAGGTAATAGCTCACCATAAAAGCATGTCTTCTCATTTTATATTAAGTCAAGGGCCAAGGCAATGGGTTTCAAGACTTTGCAGTACTCTTCCAGATATTCAATTTCTTTAAACTGTGGCAGTTCCAATTTTTCAATGTGAACTTTATTTTTAAAATGTAACATCTGTGAAACAGAATCAAAAAGAGAGTTCCACCGAGTGGGACAAGGAAACTTCAATGCACATTGCAAGATCTCTGAAATTGCTTCAGATGCTTTAGGTCTTCTAGATGCATTCCATAATGCCGAACATTTTGCAAAAGTTGGGTGATGGATCCTGGATGCAGTAGGTGAATTTTTCAAAGCATTCAGGAAGTCTGTGGTAGCAAGAAGTCTGAGTGTGTGGCTAGCACACCTTAAATGGCAAGCCAGATAACCCCTCATAGGATAATTAATTTCTTTTTCAGGTTTCAGTAAATCAAGAGATATACCTTCAAAAGAAAGATCATTCACAGTTTCTGTATCATCATCCTCTTCACTGATAGAATCAGTTTGTGGGGTACCTATAAATAGTAATAACACAGATGTACACATCCACTGTGACATTACCTAAAGAAAATATTTATAATATTTATAAAATGCCACCAAGGACGATTATGTACTATGTGAATACTTACTTGACAGCTGTTCATATGCATTATCCAATGAAACACTAAACTCCTTAAAAGCTTTCACAAAATTAGACCCATTGTCTGTTATTGTGGACACTATCTGACCATTCTGAAGTCCATATTCACCATGGATGTCAAATAAAATATTAGCCACTCTTTCATAATCTGAAATTGAATTAGATCATCAAGGACTGGTATTTGTATTTTTACTTATCAATATTTATCTTAATATTATAGGGAATTGAAATTTATGGCGAACCCTTAATGGTTTATTTGAAAATATAAAGGTCTAGGCTTATTTAAGGATATATAATAGTAGGTATACACAAAATTTAATATGGATTGGTATGTTTTGTTGGAAATCATTGATATACACATTAATTCATTCTTGCACATAGATCTTAAATTTCGTCGAGTCATGTCTACCCACCTGTGTAGCAGCTTTTACTTGGGAGAAAAAATTGTACGTCTCAACTATAATTCTACCCACCAACTCGCCATCAAATGTTTGAAACATTCACTTTTGGTCACCTCATTACCAAAATTACCCCTTATTCCACAACCAGAATCATCAAAGTCAAATACCTTTGGAGTAAACCTGTCTTCCTTCCATTGGAAATTATTCCCATCACAGATTTTTCATCTTTTGTAATGTGACATTGATGATTGAGTTCCATTATCACCATCTTCTGAATCACTTCCAACGCTATTATCACAAAAATATTTATCAAGATCCTCAAGTTCGGAATCATTACTAATATCACTATCATCCACTGACTCGACAGACATCAATATTTTGCTGATCTCTGCATCACACATCTTACTAACACCGTAAGCAGCCATCATGGGCTTACACTGTAAGCCAAATGTTAGGCAGGTGAATGGGAAAAAACCACTAAAAAATGTTTTGTTGTGTTTACCTTGATAGAAAAAGTACAGAACAACTAAGAGATGATGTCAGCACAATACACGGTAGATTCTGGACTATAAAAGAAGTTCCTTTTTCCTATGTAAGGTGCTCAAGTTGAAATTGTACATGTACGGTTGTACACGTCAACAGATTAAGACATATCTCCATTCTACCTTGTCTCAAGAAAAATTAAATTCGCTTGCAATTTTATCTATAAAAATATTGAATGATGATATGAAGAAATTTAGTACACATAAGAATAGAAACCCTCGGAGGAGCCTGTAACCTCTAGAGGGTGCGTCCCCGGGTGGCGGATAGGGGAATTCTCTACAGATATGTAGGGTAGGAGGGAAATAAAATACCTCCCGCGGACCAACAGGCAGCAGCGTCTGTTCTCCATATTAGGGGCGGCTGCAAACAGCATCTGTTCCCCATGTTAGGGGCAGCTGAATATATGGGCGGAAGGCAATGGGAAACCACCACCACGATATATCTCGTGTAGAGGCATCATGACGGAGTCTTCTCTTGTTAAATATTCCGGAGGTAAAATGGTCCCCCACTCGGATCTCCGGAGGGGACAAGGAAGGAAGCTGGAAAGAAGTTGAGAATTGGCACGTGGAATGTTAGAACACTCCTACGAGCAGGGAAGTTGGAAAATTTAAAGCGAGATGAAAATAAACAGAATGGACATGATTGGCTTAAGTGAAATGAGATGGGAAGGAAGAGGGGAAATAAAAAGTGATGATACCATGGTGTATTATTCAGGAGGTACTGGAGGAATGAATGGAGTAGGAGTAATTTTGAATAAGGAAATAGCAAATTGTGTACAGAGGGTGATATTTGTAAATGATAGAGCAATTGGTCTTAGAATAGGAATGCACCCAAAAGATCTACTGTTGATACAAGTTTATATGCCGACCAGCCAACATGAAGATGAGGCTGTTGAAGAAATATACGAGAAGATAGCAAATATTATGGAGGAGGATGGTAAAAACTGTTGCAAGATAGTGATGGGTGATTGGAATGCTGTGGTAGGAGAGGGAAGAGAAGACCAAGTAGTAGGAAAATTTGGACTAGGGAAAAGAAATGAAAGAGGTGAAAGACTTGTCGAGTTCTGTAAAGAGAAGAGGATGTTCATATCAAATACTTGGTTTGAAAATCATAAGAGAAGGCTATACACGTGGAAATCACCAGGAGATGGAGCCAGATATCAAATAGATTATATTTTAGTGGAAGAAAGATATAGAAATGGAGTAAAAAAGGCATATGGACTTCCAGGAGCAGTCATTGACAGTGATCATGTGCTCCTCATGGCCGAAATAAAACTAGCCTTGAAGAAGAAGAAGGCTAAGATAGTTAGGAAATGGGACTTAGAGAATATAGCCACAGTAGGAAAAGAAAGAATAGGAGAAAAATTAGCTCAGGCAATCAAAAGAGAAAACGTGTCGGAGGAAAATGTGGATGAAGCATGGAATAGGATAAAGAAAGCTATAAGAAAAACAGCAGAACAGGCTATTGGGTTTTTCAAAGGAAAAAGAATAAAAAAGCCATGGGTGACAAAGGAAATGATAGAAAAGATGGAAGAAAGAAGGCAATACAAAAGCAGGACTGATGAAGATGGAAAAAGGAAATACAGGAAACTGAATAATGAACTAAGAAGAGAAACCCAAAAAGCAAGGGAGAGATGGCTAGAGGAGGAATGCTCAGATATAGAAGATCTAGAGAGAAAAGGAATGTATGACTTGATGTATAAGAAAGTAAAAAATGTAACGTGGGATAGATGGAGAACAAGTGCATGTGTGAAAGAGATTGCAAGTAAAGAAGATAAAGTTTTATATAAGGAAGAGGAGGTTCTTAATAGATGGAGAGAATACATGGAGGAGTTGTACAAATCAAATGAAAAACCAAAGGATCTCCGTATTGAAGAGCAGGATGAAATAAATAATGACGAAACAGTGGTTTCGATATTGAAAATAGAGGTGCTACAAGCAATAAAGAATATGAAGAATGGGAAGGCAATGGGGGTAGATGAGATACCGATAGAATTATTTAAGTGTCTTAATGAGGAAGGACTGGAAGAAATAGTGAAGTTGTGTAATGCAATCTATGACAAGGGGATGTGGCCAGAGGATTTCGTCAAAACAATTATGATTCCAATTCCGAAAAAGCAAGGAACAAGAAAATGCAGTGAACACAGAACAATCAGTTTAATTACACATGCAGCCAAGGTTCTACTTAGGGTTATGAGCAGGAGACTAATTAGCAAAATGGAAGAAAATGTTGCAGAGGAACAGTTTGGATTTAGAAAGAGAAGAGGTACAAGAGACGCAATAGGATTGATAAGAATGAGTGGAGAGAGAGACATATAGAAAGGGGTAAAGGAATTAGTCTGTGCTTCATAGATATGGAAAAGGCATTCGACCGAGTGAACTGGGAAAAACTGATGGAAATACTAAAAGCAAAAAAAGTAGACTGGAAAGATAGAAGGTTAATTAAAGAGCTGTATATGAAACAGAAAGCAGCTATGAGGATAAAAGATGCACAGACCGAATGGTATGATCTAGGAAGAGGAGTAATGTAAGGGTGCTGCTTATCGCCAACCCTGTTCAATATATATGCTGAAGAAATGATTGACAATGGAATGGAATTAGTATTGGGGGTAGAATAATAAATTGTATAAGGTTTGCTGATGACATAGTAATTTTGGCAGATGAAACGAGGCATATTCAGGAAATGGTTACAAAGCTAGAAGACAGGATGATGGAATATGGAATGAAAATGAACAAAGAAAACAAAGGTGATGAGAATAGGGGATAGAGAGATTATGAATGTGTCAATAAAGGATGGAAGAGTGGAGCAAGTAAAACAGTATAGATATTTGGGAAGCATGCTAACTGAAGACTGGAGAAGTGAAAAAGAAATAAGAACAAGAATAGCAATGGCAAAAGAAAATTTTAATAGGAAAAAAAGGGTACTGTGTAGTGAAATGGATTTAAATCTGAAGAAACGTCTTGTGAAGTGCTATGTTTGGAGTGTATTGCTTTATGGGTGTGAAACATGGATGCTAAAGAGGAGAGAGAAAGAAAGGCTCGAGGCATTTGAAATGTGGGTGTGGAGGCGGATGGAGAAGGTTAAGTAGATGAATAGGATAAGGAATGAAGCAATACTAACAAGGGTGAATGAGAAGAGAAGATTACTTGAAACAATTCAGAGGAGGAAAAGTAACTGGTTAGGGCATATCTTGAGAGGAGAAGGTTTACTATTGATGGTGTTGGAAGGATCAGTAGAAGGTGAAAGGAAAAGGGGACGTAGAAGAATAAAAATGTTTGATGACCTGAAAGAAAGTGGAGGGTATCAGGAAATGAAAGAAATGGCAAGGAACGGAAAGGAGTGGAGACAACGCTGGTGCCAGGGACCTGACTTGAGGCAGAACACCTCATGGTGATGATGAAGAGTAGAAAATCACTATTGTAAAACAAGTGAAGATTTTATAGATGGATTTGATGTGAAATTGCTAGTTGTAGAATTTGAGAACCATCACCAAATGATGTTACTACAGTGAGCCAACTGCCGCTAATCCATTTGAAGACTTTCATGATTGACATCAGAAGCTCATCCTCTATACTGCCAGTATATATCTAAATAATTCAAAATTTGTTTGCATATTCTCTTTATTAAAATATAAACTATTATTCAGAAATAATAAGTCATAGGCCTCACAAACTCCAATCGCCTAGAGGCCTGATACCCTCTAAGTCTGCCTCTGGCCACAAGAATGAAAAGATATGCCCCAACTATTACCTATAAGCTTCAGGTGATTCCATACAAAAAAACATGGAAACTGAGCAGCAGTATGTTACTTAAGTCCACCTCCCACAGGAAAACTGAAGGTGATTGGAAGTCTTCATAATGTTGGTCTTCAATGGCCACAACTTGAGGAGAAAGTGATGGATAGTAAAACAGAGGAAGTTTGATATTGCTGTATTGATCAAAATCGTTATGCATGAAACAAAAAGAGTTGCATAAAAAAGGACTAGTGCAGAGTACATATTGTTATTACATAGAATAAATGGAATATTGTATACTCCTTTTATTATTTATCCCATTAAATTAAAATATCATCTTGCAGTTGTTTAAGTACTATAGGTCAAGGGTGTCTATACACGAGACGTAATCCAGCAGTTTATTAATATGAATGCAGAGTTCACAAAGGGCACATTAAGCTATACAAGTCTCTAAGAAATTATTTGTTTAGATTATTCCTATTTACCAGGTAACAATACATTTAGAGCCAAATAAGCACCTTCCTTCCAACTAAATGAGCTAAGATACAAATTATCCATTAAGTAACTCAGGTTATATCTCAAA
Organism: Tanypteryx hageni; assembly: GCA_028673005.1. Classification (NCBI taxonomy): domain Eukaryota; kingdom Metazoa; phylum Arthropoda; class Insecta; order Odonata; family Petaluridae; genus Tanypteryx; species Tanypteryx hageni. The sequence continues at coordinate 74,575,810 of CM054113.1, read as the reverse complement.
AACATTCATAAAATTAAAAAATTATTCTTCATCAGTGCCTATATGGCCTGATGGTGGACATGGTGACAGAAAAACCAAGTGTCACCCATTTTTTATTCCACTATTTTGTTTCATTTCATAACTATATCTAGTAATATTAACCCCTTAAGTGGGCTAAGCACATATATGCATACTCCAAAGTCACTCGCCATATATGCATGTTATAAAAAAAACTTCATTTCTCTGTGGGTTGTGCAAATATGTGCACCTTCTGTCTTGCTAGGAAGTGTTCTGCCACTTAATCCTTTCGCTGCTATGGACTTGTAGCTTCTGCATCAGCCGTGTGCACCAAGTTCAGTGACCTTGAAGCACGCCTTTGCTGAATATTTTCTCTAGGAGCTCTGCGTCTACGTTCTTTCGTTCGTCTTTTAGTCTCTTTATATTTTAAAAGTTATTTTGTCAATCATTTACATTCATATTGATTATTAACCATCTCGAAAAAATATTTTCATCTTTTTTGAGCAGCAAACGGAAAAGTTTGAAACGCATCTATGCGTCATCCGCAGTCAAGGCACCGCTCTGCCCGCCCGCATATATGCATCGATAGCAGTGAAAGGGCTAGTGATATTCTTCAACTTGGTGGTCACCGTCTTATTGTTAGATGCAGTGTATGCATTCATAGAAGAGAAGTTTTGGTGCAGTTTACAAGTAATAAAACCCTTAACACTACCTTTGGCTTAAGCTTTTATTTGGAAAGTTTAGAGTTTAGTTGCAAGTATTTTGCCATAGCCTTATTAGTTGGAAATACATTTTACCCTATTCTTCATGTGTTTACGTAAAATATTTTTCTCAGGCGATTTTTTTACGTGCTGCGACTTCACTATTTATGCGGTTGAACTTTTGATTGTCCAGATAATTTTAGGAACAAGAAAATTTCGAGAAAATTTATAGGAGGCATTTCATATGGGTGCTAAAATATCATTAGGTTGCATGATGTAACCTTAGGATATTTTAAACTGGGATATAACTTGCATCCCAGTTTATTGGCTGCAGGGATAGGAAAGGCAACCCCCACTCGAGGACAGTGGTTTACAATACAGGCAGACCTCATCTTTCACAGCTTCACCTTTAGTGTGTTTCACTCTTTCACGATCCATCATTTGCAACCAGATTCTTCATTCGTGATTTCGTGTTTCACTCATTCGTGGTTTAAGATCGCCGAGTATGCAGACCACACAGAGTTTCACTTCTGCTTTTTTGACTTCAAACTATAAATAAAAGAATGTTTGAAATATAAATGAAAATGCACATTTCTGCTCAAATATAGCCAATATAATGAAATGTCCATATTGGATACAATAAAATTAATTTTAATATATGTCACATAAGGATACAGAATATTGTGGGTTTCTGAAAAAATTTGCTAGTTGAGAGATAATCAGGGGAATATGACTTGGTTGTCCGAGGATGGCTTGGTGAAAAGCAGTGTAGACAGAATCGGTGTGTCTGGGCAACACCACAGCATATGCTCCACCCTCCACAGATCCAATTTCTTATTAATTAAAATATAAGTCAAGATAACATATACTACATATTAATACAATAAATATATTAATTATATGAGTAATAAAAGAATTATATAAGAAATAAAACAATTAAATAAATGCCTCATTTATATTTTTCTGCAATCCTATTGCAAGTGTTCTTAATTCTTAATGTGAAAAGTTGCTAGGTCTACACTTTAATTAAACTCGTATTCCCATGCTTATCTATCGATTTGCAAATTGTTTCAGAAATCGGCAATGCAAGAAATCTGAAAATTGCAGGGAAACATCTCCACATCAGAAATAACGTTTAAATTTCATTAACATGTTGACGGTGGGCATTTAAACAACATCTTTCCAAAATTACACAACCTGATATAAAAATTTATAACTTTCCAATATAAACATTTTGAAAAGAAAATTGAAGCATTTTACTCACAATTGATTTTAGTATTTATCTGTGAGTGAAATCATAACTCTTCACCCTAGCTCAAGGTGGCTGGCATATCTTCTGCAGAAAAACAATACCTAAGCTAATACTCAGTTTATTTAGGAAGGCATGGTCATAAAGATCTACAATACAACTAAAGTATGTAAACATGTGAGAGGTGGGGTGGCCACTTGACCCCATGAGGTTTGGCAGCACTCCCTTAAGGGAACTCGAAGCAGCTCCACCAAGTGTAGGAGTCAAGATCCCAACTCTTAGTGAACTATAGTGAAAAGACCACCAATTTATAGTTGGAATCACTGTTCTGGAAGTAGTCCTAAGGGGAATTACCTCCTTTGGTGAAAAAAAGGCATTCTTCATTCTTCCAGTTGACCATCACTGGAGTATCTGTTCATGCTTTGAGTAGTGTGGCCTCTTACACTTATTTTTTACGTGTTGAATATTTGTTATGATGAATATGCTGAGAGGCACCGCGTTGTGTTTAAGTGATAGCGATTTGTAGTTTTATTATTTTTTACTAATAACTTCCTACGTTTACCCATATATTGAAACTATGTCTTCTAAGCGTGTACATACAAGCGGAAATGATAAATCAGCTTTGAGAGAAAAGTCAATATTAGATAAATTAAAAAGTGGTGCAAGTGTTTCCACCATTTCAAGAGAATATGGTCATATAGTGTAGGTCATCGATCGAGTGCTAAGTTTTCTTTTATGAGTCGTAACACTAGATTAGAAAAAATGCAACTTCTAAATGTGCGGATAGTGGATATGACCCAAAAATATTCCTCTTAGTGGACTACTAATAAGGAATTACACCCTTAACCCTTTTGCTGCCAGCCTCCATCAAGTGGTATATGCAAAAAATGTCAGGGCTTTTTTGATGAATATGTACGTTTTCGGATAGAAATTTATATAAAAGCTAATATTAACATTCTGAAGCTAAATTTTATTATTTATTCTCTTTAAACATGCTGGATATAGAATACAATTTATGTTGTTTAAACTGCGTTTAAATTTAGGAAAAATATTTTATTCATAAGTTTAATTATAAAAAATATCAACTTTTACTTTTTGATTATAAAAATTGTGCATAGAAAATTATTGTCTTTAGTAATTTTGTTAATATTAGTTATTGCTATTAGTTTTTAACCTGAAAAAAATTTTTTGTTCGTGGCATAATTTTTGCAATAATTACACTTAATTTAATTAAACATTGCACCCATCACCCACACACATTTTATGTAATTATATATATTCTAAAATACTAATAAATTATGGTGTAGATTATATAATATATGTACATATTATTTATATATATTTCTATATTACAAAACCAATGAGAATATTTAGGCTCGTCCAAAAAAATATTTAAAACTTATAATAGATTAATCGTGGTACTTAGCGAAAATTATTTTAAAAAACACGGAAATACATTACTTATTATTACTGGAAATGAAGTAACTCATGTCCCGTACCCAAAAATCAAATATCAATTGGCTAAAAGTAACTTTTATTATCACTGCTACGACCTTTTCTAAGCAACACCAGATGAGCTACTGCGGAAAAAACAGCCGATGTTCTTCCAGTCGAAAAATAAAGCAAGTATTGCAATTCTATTGAGATTTTCGTTGACAGAAATGAGTAAGCATCAGAAATAATGGATAAGTGTTTACGAAAGCCATCTGACTCACAGAGATGAGAGGTACAGAGCGTAAACAAACGCGGCCGATAGATCGGCCGGTGGCAGTTTTCGCACATAGCCCAAGGGCCGATATATCGGCCGGCTGGCAGTATAAGGGTTAATTTATATTAAAATTTAAATAATCAAGGTGAAGGCAAAAATGATGATAATTCTTCGAAAAGCTTTTCTACTAGTAGGGGTTAGCTCAAAAAATTTAAGAAACATTTTTATTTAATAATTAATTAATTTATAATATTAAGTTGTTGGGGGAAGCAGCATCAGATGATCAGGAGATAGCTAAGAAATTTCCAAATGAATTTGTGAATATTATCGAGGAAAAGATTTATAAGTCTGAACAAGTATTTAATTGTGATGCAACTGGTTTGTTGTGGAAAAAAATGTCAAATTGCACTTACATTTTTCGATAAGAATGCAGTGCACCGGGGTTTAGGGCATCTAAAGATAGAGTAACTCTCCTTGTATGTGGGAACGCATCTGGAGACTTGAAATGTAAGCCAATGTTGACTTACTGAGCTGAGAATCTTCATGTTTTATAAGGAAAGAATAAATTAAAGTTGTCTGTATTCTGGAGATCCAATAAGAAAGCATGGGTTACAGGCAAACTGTTTGAAGACTGGTTTGAGAATTGTTTTATTCAATAAGTGAAAAGCTACCTAAGGGAGAAGATTTTGTCATTTAAGGTGCATCTCGTTTAAGACAACACACCAGGACATCAAGTTTCTCTTGCAGAAAGCCATCCCAATGTTGAAGTAATGTTCCTGCTAACACCACTGCACTCCTACAGCCTATGGAGCAATCGTATTACATCCAGAGAAGTTTCAATCCTATTCCCAAGGCGATTGACATTAATCCTTCAAAAACTGCTCGTGAAGCTTGGAATTCATTTAACATATTGACAGCTATTGAAATCATAAAACAATCATGGGAAGAAGTTGCAAATTCAACTCTGGCAGAAACTAGAGCCAGAAACTGTCCTGTTCAAAAGGTATCTCAACACTCAAAATGAAACAAGCAGGATCATTGAATTGGCTGGGTTGATTGGGAGAAGTACTCAATAATCTGCAAGAGGGGGAAGTTAACGGTTTAATTGAGTCTCAACAGGAAGAATTGACTAATGAGGAACTTTTAGAAGCGTTGCAGTCGATTGGTAGTGATATAGAAGATATAGAGCAAGAGGAATCTAAACTAACAGCAAGAGCATTATCAGAGATCCTTAAAATGATAGGCGAAGTAAAGGATAAGGTGATGGATATCGATCCATTGATGGAAAGAAGTTTAAAAATTTAAGAGACATTGATGCTGCATTAGAACCTTATGTTGAAGTTTATATACATTTACACCAGGAAGGCAGCCTCAGATAACACAATTCTTCAATACTCTCACCTTCAACATCTCCATATCATCACAAGTTTTTCAACATCTTTCATTGTAAGTTTAACAAAATGAATACAATTTCCTTTTCATTTTTCTCATTTACATTGATCACTTTTCTGTCTCTCTCCCATAGACATTCTATTTCATCTGTCTATCCTGATGTTCTATGTTGTTTCTCTTTGTGATATTATCCCATGAGTCAGGCAACCATCATCCACTTTTCTCGATTTTACTTCTAAACTTCAATAAAATTTTATTTTCATATACTTTTTTGTGTCATTTATTTTTGTCTCCCTTCCATCTACATTCATTTTGCCATCTCTCTCTATTTTTCATTGCTCATCAATACAAAGAAAAATTGTATCAATCCATTTCCGCTGGGATTGGAACCGAAACCTGTATTTCCCATTACCTTAATTGCTTCTTTTTCACGATTTCAGATTTCGTGGAGTTATCAGGAACGTAAACCCGAAAAAGACAAGGCCTGCCTGTAAGTTGAATTTATAAGCAGAATCACAACTAAATTGCAATTAACATGAAATGTGCCCAAAAGATCCAAAAGGAAAAGAAAAATTTATGAAGAAATATTCCATCATATACAATGGGAATAGCAAATGATAATACATGATAAAAAAATTTAAAAATCACTTGTTAATTTTTCAACAGAATCAATTTCATGTTTTCCATATCATATAATTTTGTTTTCCATGATACATCCAAATTTCTTCCCTTAATTAAATCACATAAAAATGCCCCAGCTGGTGAGTGATTTGTGAAAATTTTGCACCCACTTAAGGCGTTCAAGAGAAAATTACTATAGTAAAAACATTAGCAATTGATTTGATTCTGATTTTGAGAGGTTATGATAATTAAAGAAAAATTTGAATGTCCTTGGAGCAAATTCATGATATTATTAACCACCACATACAGAGGAATTACATTTTTCGTTAAGTGCCACATTAGTCAACTTCAGCAGCAATTGAAACAATGTCTATGTTTCTAAAGATGATTCAATTTATCCAGTGATGGCTCAAGGAAAACTTACAATTCATCTCAGTTCCTAAGTATAAAAATCAAATCTTAGGAAATGAAATGAATCGTAAATCACCACTCAAATTCCAAGAAGCATCGCCACAGATCAGCAGTCAACTGTAACAAAAGTTTTCACTACACATTCAAAAGAAAAACACAAATTAATTGAACTTAAGCATTCCCAACCAATTTATTCATATACAGGCTTCCCTCTCTCTATGCAGGGGTTGCGTTCCAGGAAAGTAACGCATAAAGCGAAATCACATAAACAGAACCCATATTTACATGTAAAAGACAGGGATGCATTCCACAAGCAATCATAACTCCCCTCCAAGACGCTCTTCTTTTGCTCCATAACGACTTCTTATGCACTAAATAAAACCTTAAAACAATTAACACTATAAATTATACTCGCCAATAAAAGGAAGTTGACGAGCGCAAGTGAGTGACATAACAGTGGAGGTTTAAAGTTCTGGAGGGTTGGGTTGGCCCAATGCAAATTCTGCGGGCAAGGAGACAAAACTTCTCAAGTGTGCTCAAACAGTATCACACGAAATCTCTGTCTCATCTCCACTCGACAATATCCACTCCACTCTCATCTCTTTTACTGTAGTACTAATACACACAGCACAAGAGACAATGGTTGCCTTGTGGTGTAGTGGAGATCTATCATTTGTATTGCGCTGGCCACGTAACGGCATAAGTGATTCAAAAACACAAAAAGAAATTCCGGTAGCAATAACTTGGTCACATAAACCAAACCCGCGTAAAGAGAGAAAAACCTGTATATCGTATTTACTTGTATGATTGCCTCCATCGCATAACTGCCCCATATAAACTAGGAGGAAATAAAATACTGTTTTTTTCTGATATGGCCTTTTTCATACCGCATATTTGCCCCACCCTTGTTTTACTGATAAAAAATTGTGCAAAAAAGTGGGGCCATTATGCAAGCAAATATGGTATTTTAAAAAACTACTGCATAAAACCTTATTAGTCAATTCATATAATAGCTTGGAACATTTGCATGCCACACAAATCCTCAAGGCCACATCATTTGTACATAAATGCAAAACATTCATTCATAGCCATGCACCCCACCATGGGGATCTGCTGGAACTTTTCCAGGGAGGCCAAGGAGATAATCAAGCAACCACAGCTGGGTTTGTTGACCTTAATATTTCAGCGGTTTGTTTCAAGCATATTGCAGGGGGTCCCTATCTCAGAAAAACAACCACATTAATCCCCTGACCTTACCAGACATCAATGGTTGTTTTCCCTTAACACAGGCCTGATCCAGAGGGGGCAACTGCCCCATTGCCTCCACTAGTGGATGCCCATGCATCCTACCTCCACTCTTCAACTAACATGCCATGATATGAAAACCAAATTAAAGTCCCAGCTAAATGTTGCCCTGTTATATTCATACATCTTGCCACTGAGGCATTGATGAATTGAAGAATGTCCCATTTTGTCATGTCATTTCACATTGTTGATAAAATGCCAAGAAGAAATTCCAATTGTGATCAAACTGATGTTCATGTTATTTCTTTGGGATGTTTTGTGGAAATGATAGTTCAGTAGATGGTCAACATTAAAATGCAAAAACAATTTTGCCCATGTTTTTGTTCTGCCTTGAAGTTCTAGGTGTTTAGTTTTAATAGAAATGAAACAATTTCTGCAATTTCCACTTAAGAATTAAATTGCAATAATTGTTTTATTTCTATTATGAAATATTTCCACAAAGTGAACCCTTGCCAAGAGGAGTGTAGCTTTTGTCATCTCTACATTAATATTTTTCTTTACCTAATTATTTTATTAATAGATCTTCAGCAACAAATAAATATTGCAGATTAATGTATGGTGACCATATGTGCCATTTTTAACCCTTCAAGGTGGTCTAAGCCTTCGTGCGATAAGGTCCTATTCGCTGTAATAAATTTCGCGAAAATCACGGCTTTGCGCAACATCTAATATTATGATTTTTATCTCGGTCAAATGATATTTAAATCTTACAAGAATTTACAGTTTTAAATAAAAATGGTTTATGTATGCAAAATATATTTTACTTACTTTTTATCCATGTGTAATCCAATATAAATGCTCTTCAAATCATGAGGTTTCCTAAAAATTCTGTTCCGTATGGAAGATCTTAAAACAACCTTCCAAACACAGGCCAACATTACACTCAGAGCACCAATACAGTTTCCTTTTTTTTCCCTTTAGCAGAACACACAACACATCTTTGTGGCCTAGATTTTTTGCCTGTTGCTGACAGTTTTTCTATGAAGTGTCTCTCAAATAAACGGCGAGGTGACGAATTTAGCAATGGCCTTCCTACGCTTGGCGATTCTGATACACTCCCATATTTTTCGAGAAGTTGTTGGATTAAAATTAAACAAAAGCTCAGGTGGTCCATCTTATTTTGACAAATATTATACATTATTAATGAATTATGAACTGAAACATTCAAAAGGCGTCTAAACAATTTTACATACCATTTGCTACTTTTTTTATGCTCTAAGAGGTAAGGCTGAAGTTTTTGATCTTTCAGATCCACTCCCCCTATTGCTTTATTGTATTCTAAAATGCAAACCGGTTTAAATTTATCATCCTTTTTCTCAAAATTATTGGAATGGAATGTTGATATAAATGCTGTTCTTTTTATCCTTCCATTTCAATACCATAACCTTATTGCTTACTTTAGCTACGTGTTCTCCCTTCTTCAAAATGGCAGCTTTTATTTCAGATGGTAAATTTGCCTATTCAAACATAATGTTCCAGCAACATTTGTTCCACGAATTAACAGAAATTTTGCCAAATCTGGTGAATTATAGTAATTGTCTATCCATAACGTATAGCCTTTTCTAAATCAAGGATCAAACAATTTGATAACTATTGCTGATGTTTCCAGTCCATCTGGTGTTTCTGAAACCAAAATTGTGGAATCTGAGCCGGAATAAACAATAAAACTCCAAAGATATCCAGTTTCAGATTAATAAAGTTCGAATGTTTTTATTCCAAATTTTGAGGATTTCAAAGGAATATACTGCTTGAGAGACAAACGACCTTTCCAAAGTGTAAGAGATTCGTCTACAGCAATATTTTCCTTTGGCGAGTAGATACTCTGAAATTTACAAATTAAATAATCAATAATAGGTTCAATTTTGAAAAGTTTCTTATTGCCTGTGTAACTTACGATTTTCGTATTATCAACAAAATGGAACAATTTTGAGATTCTTTCAAACCTGACTTGAGACATTGTTTTAGGAAAAATAGTTGACTCCAAAAGTGGATTTTTAGATAAGTAAGAACGAAGAGTAGGCTTTTGTATAATACCCATCAACATAATTAGTCCCAAATAAACATATTTCTGATGAAGAAAAAGGTTCCCATTTATTTAGTCGAGATCTAAAAGACAGCTTTTTATTTTTTAAATAATTTTCAGCATACTTATTAGTCTCCAAAAAAATAATCTTAATCAGGTGTGCATCAAAAATGTTTGTGCAAGACTGAAGAACATTAGCAATAGGAACAGTTGGACAATTCACCAATCAAGGGAAACTTTTGCGGAATATTACCTTCATCAATATCTGACCAAATCCAAGAAGTTGGATAAACTTCAGCCTCACTCAATGGACGACCATCACCTTCGTCTTCACTTTCTGACTGTTGAGGTAGGTCACAAGATGTAAAGTCCAACTCGATCTCACTAGATTTATCACTGCCCGAATCATTAGAAAATTTATCTTCTTCATTTTCAACAAGAAATTGTATTACTTCTTCATCCAGAAAATGTTTACTACTATGAGAAGCCATACCTTTTGAAGATTTTTTTTTAATGCTCTGAGTGCAAAATCATGTAACCAAAGTAGTTGTTTATAAAGCCAAAACCTTCTAGAAGACAAAGGATGTCATTGTATCTCATATAACCGAAGGAAAGAGGCCCAGAAAATATCTTAATAGGATAGGGCACTGGTCGGTATGTGGTACCCACTTCCGTGAATAGGGGCATCAGGCGCGTCGGTACCATGTACTGAGTCCCATGCTAAGGGGTTAATGGGATCATCCCATTTTTTAGTTAAGTGTCCCGTTGTCCTGATCAAGTTAAAATGGGGTGCAAATTGCCCCATTTTTCCAAGTGCCATTTAATATACCAAGTTACACGAAAAATTAATCCCACACATATGAAAGTTATAGACGAAGACGAGCTTTTTGATGAATACCACCATGTTACAAATATCAGCAATAGTAAAATTGCTGAATTGAACATGACTTGACTTAAACTGTCCAACAATCCCCACATTACATTTGGTTGGAAAATTGTCCAGGGAGCAAAGAGAGGGGGGGGGGTGCATCTCGGTGACTTGCCCCCAGGTGAAGGAGAACCTAGCTACGCCACTACCCAAATTACTGCTAGAAAATCACGCTTAACCGAAGAAATTATAACAAGCCCGGATACATCCCTAGACTTGGAGTCTCCAGGTCAAAACGACACTGTTGGCAACCATACTTGCATCCATAGTTGGTAATAATTGAATAATAAATTTAAATATAGTCTCTCTTAAAATTATTAAAACTAAGAATGTTGCTTCAACTAGTGACAAAGGCATGATGAAAAATACAATTGAATATGAAAACAAGCAATGAAGAAGAGGAATATTGGAACACGTTTTCCACAAAAAACCTTGTAGTGCTTGAAAACAGTTCTTCAGCTATTTAAAAAGTTTTCCCTTGGTCATGTAGTGCTTTTTGGTGACTTGAACCTTTCTATTCTTCGGGAAACCACAACATGTGACACTCCAAAAAATGTGCAAGACGAATATTTTATTGAACATTTTATATCGGCTCTGTTTGTTTAAACTCAATCCTCTCTACCCGCAATCTGGCAATGGTGGACTACATTGTTTTCTGCTTGTTTCTCAGAATGCAATTACCCTGGGCCAGAATATTTTCGACTGCCCATTTTCACGAGATGCAGTTATCAGAATTCCAGGCACTGAGAAGCCCAGCCCTGTGGTGTTTCCCCTCCACGACCCTTTCCTGCTTGATCTAAGGTTTGCTGGGATGTCAACAGCTGTCTCAACCTCATCCCATGGTGTCTGCTGAGCCCACCTCCCCCTGATGAGGCAGTCTTTTTTACGACTTCATTGTTGGTGCACTAATGGACTTTGGTCCTTTTGTTACTCCTAAGACTAGAAAGTTCCTGTCATAGTTTAAAACTCATATAATACATTCTCTGAAAAACTAAAATCATGTTTGGTATTTATGGAAAGCCTTCCCTAATGAAGATTCCCACAAATCTTTTACAGACTTACAGTGAAATTCCCAACTTTTAATTCGCAGCGACTATGCTGAGTTTACAAAAAAATTATCCGACTCTATTTCTTCCAATCCTAAAAAATTTTGGTGTTTCGTCAACAATTACAACAATCACTCTAGGATCCCGGATGAAATTTATTATGATAATACTAATGCCGAGGGTTCTCTTAGATCCGCTTTATTTCATAAAATCTTTTCTAATTGTTTTTCACCCCCTACTAACTCCCCTATGAACTTTGATAATGACGATTCTCTCTTATCTGTATGTAACTTTTCTCTATTTAAACTTCCAAGTACCCCCAAGAAGTTTTTGAATTCCTCTGTAAAATTTCCCCCATCATAATCCTGGCAGGGACATAGCCAAGGGGGGGCCCTGGCCCCCCTTAAAATCTCATTGGCCCCCCCTTTAACACGTTCGCTGCCTTTAATTTTTGGTGAACTTTTGCTGGGAGCCAATTTTTCTTAATTTGATAGTCTTAGATAATTTGATGTTAATGTAAAAAAACGTGTTAGTCACATTTTACTTATTAGAAAAAGTGTCTGTTGTATTTGATCAGTCCTTCCGTCAGTAAGTCTTCAGCCCGACAGTCCGTCTGTCTGTCTTTCCTTCTGTCTGTCCATCCATCTGTGTTCGTCCAGACGCATGTTTGTTATTAGCTTCCAATAATTGTATCTCAATGAAACTTGGTACACATTTATAACATAATATCTTTTTTTAATTCGAAGTTTTTAAATCGATTTGTGAAAGTGTTGCCAATATATAAGAAATAATTTTTTTTATTAAAAAATTCTGTATCAACTTCTATGAATTGTACAGTAACAGCCATTGGAATGCTATTATATAATTAGTAGAAAAAATAAAATTCTCACTTGCGCATCTCAATCAGTGATGCCAATATAACAGGTAAAATATTTTGTTTCTTAAATTTTATCTCGGTTTCTATGAATTCTAAAGCAAAATATTTCTACTCAGTATTGTAATAATAATTTATAGAAAAAATGAAACTACGCATGCATCTCAATCAGTGTTACCAATATAACGGATATGAAATTTTATCTCAGCTTATATGAAATATATAGCCATCGAAAAAATTATAGACACACATAATAATAATTTAAAGAAAATATAAAAATTTCACATATGAATCTGAGTCACGGTTGCCAATATTATGGATTTAATATATTTTGTTGCGTATATTTTATCTCTGCTTCTATAAGCTGTTCTGCCACCGAAATTGTTTTAGTCATAATTTCTTGAAAACATAACATTTGGAAATGCACATCTTTATAACTGCTACCAATATAACGGATTTTCATTTTTTTCTGTGAATTCCATCTCAGTTTTTATAACTGTACAACATCGAAAATTGAAATAGAGGAATACAATGATATTTCATTGAAAAAGTTAAATTTTCAATCATGCAACCAATATAGTAATATAATAATTTAATAAATATAATAATCCTACTGAAACAAATGGTCTTTATTTTGACCCTAGTTATGCATTGAAAGGAATTTGAATTTATTGGAAAATATTCTATCTCTGCTGGGATTCGATCCCAAGTATCCAAACTGGAAATCTAAGAATACAAGTTTGTTTCCTCAAATCCAATGATTGAATATCAAATGATGCATATTTTATTTTCAAAATATTTGTATATTCAGTCTCAAAAATGCAATGTAAAATTTGTTTAAATTTATAAAATTTGTCCGACTTATAATCACTTGGTGCATGCATTTTCCATGCCTCAATTAGGTCACTCAAATTTTCCCAATTTTTCAATTTCATGTCTTACAAGCAAGGGCAATGTATTCTTAAGAAGATGCAAGAAAAAAAAAGAAATTATGTAGAAAACTTCTACTAACTCTTCTGTTTTAAATGCCTGCTAAGCAGCCCAACTCCAGCTGTAAAAGATATCCTCCGCCTTGAGGAAACTCATAAAAATAATCCTATGACCCTTTTCTCTGCTAGGAGGAGGCCACTTTTCACTGAGCTTTGGTCTCCATATTGTCCTACCAAAAGCCGCGGCAGCGCCGTAGAGAGAGAGAGTGCCTAAACTCACCACCCCTTCTCTCTCCAGAGCAATGTAGTGGGAGTCACAAAACCATCTACCGTTAGGCCAGTTCTTTTCTCACCAATTTGAAGTTGAGAACCATTAAAAACTTACATTATTTGTACAATGAAAACAAGAAAATATCTAAAACTTTCATTTATTTCCGGAAATTTTCCGTCAATCTCTTCAAATCAAATTTAGGATTTTGCATTTTTCCACTATGTAATCACAAATAACATTTTATATATTCACATGCACAATAATACAAAAATTAAAGCTAATATATGAATAATGCCTTGTATTTACATAAATGTTCATTTTTTTCCCGTGATAATCAGCAAAACATTCCACGCAGAGTGCGGGAGTTTCAGTACAATCTGGGCAATAATAATTTGTTTCCTTCATCACGTTAACACTTAGGCAGTTCTGACACCGCCTCCGTAGTGCCTTCCCTTTTTTACTTGTTTCGAAGGATTTCGGGAAATGCTCAGCAAATTTTCCAGGTCGGGTTTTAGATATTTGTTTGGTGGGATTTTCCAACAAAGACCTTATTACTACCAACCTAAAGCTATAAAAATCTAGCTTTGCCTTTTTACAGTACGTTATACAAATGAAACGTATTGAGCAACATCATTTGAAATATATGGATGGCTAACTTCTTATACCATCTTAGGGTCTTCCTTTCACAAGGATAGTAGGCCATCATCTGGTCATGCTTATCAACTCCACTCATGTATTAGTTATATTTATCAACAATATTTGGTTTAATTTTCTTCACACCCCTTCTGTTTGTGACCTCAACCATAGTCCCATCAAATTCGGATGATATCATGAGCACATCCCTCTTGTCTTTCCATTTCAGTACGCAGATATTTTTCCTATTATATCGGTCGATAACTTGGCCCTTTTTCAACTTAGTGCTCATGACTTCAGGTGGGTTATTTTTCCTATTCCCCCTCAGTGTGCCAGTGCAGTAAGTTTTTTTATCTAACAACTCCTCTGCTAGGTCAACACTGTTATAGTAATTGTCCATGAACAAAGAATGCCCCAAATCGAATTGCTTTTGGACCAATGCATTGACTACTTTATTTACATGGCCCTTACCTCCTAGATCCTTAACATCTTTACCCGAATAAACAATAAATTTCTGAACAAGGCCATAAGGTTCAATAAGCATATATAATTTTATCCCATATTTATGTTTTTTGCCTTTCAAGTACTGTCAGAAAATCAACCTTCCACGCCAAAGTATCATGGATTCATCTATCGACAATTCCCTAGATGGATGATAAATATTATCCATCGTTTCATTAAAAAAATCTACCAAAGCTTTCACTTTATGTTGTCCCGAAGGAGTTGGGTCATCTTCATCATGTTGTTTCGCAAGAAAGAGTGGTCTCATAATCAAAAAAAAACCTATTACGGCCCATAAACATACGGAAACATGGAATATTGAAAAGAGGTCCTGTTTTCCAGTAATCCTGCAAACGATTTATTTGTATGGTCCCCATATGAAATAGTAGACCAAGAAACGTTTTGAACTCCTTTATATCCATGTCTTTCCATTTACGTATTCTAGATTGAGGGGAGGTTGATTCTCTAAGTATTCTCCGCACATTATTATTGGTTGCTTCCACTACTAATGAATAAAAGTTTTTGTTTGCCAACAAACTAAAAAAATCTATCGGTTCTACAATAGAAACTGGAAATTTCATACCAGGAATTCCGGTGAAGGAAAACTGTTGAGAATCCGATTGAGGTTGAGAAGTCAATGCTGGCTGCAGCTCTTCTTCTTCATCAGAATCCTCTGCAGGTCTTCCAAAATCATCTGTGTTGGACGAAGTATCTTCAGAGTCTGTTAAATTTGCTTCCAAGTCTTCTGATTCATCGGAATCAATTTCCTCCAGCACATCTAACACTTCTTCTTCTTCCAGAATTTCCATTCTCTTTCTTTTCCTTGTTCCCCTTACATTGGAAGGATCGGGTTGATTTTCAGCCTTGGCTAAAATAATATTTCAATATTTTCAATGCATCACGCATTATAATTTGATCCATTTTATAATATTGTATAAGATAAAAATTACCCTAAAATTAAAGTTGAAAAACTTACCGAACGGAAAATTTCAAAATCGATCGCAAGAAAAATTCACGAAAAATAATCCGAAAAATTCTGAAAGAAAATTAAAGATTTAATTTATTATAATCAATATAAAATTCGTAGAAATGACAAGAAACATCCACCATATATACTATACTGTATACTTACCTTATCAATGTACAATTCAAGATAAAAATATATAATCGGGAAACAGTACAAGGGAAAAATCTTCAAAGCTTATGCGAAAATAATCAAAGAGAGATATAAATACAATTTATTAATTAAAACTATAAAAAGGTGAAAAAATATAATAAGAACATTAAAAAAAGTTATACTTACACTTCCAATATTCAGAAGAAAAGACTAGCAAAGTATCGGTAGAATAAAAACTGGTGCTTCTCCGCTCACTTTCAAACCTTCACTGAGTGCCTCTTCTAGGGAGGAGACCCCTCGCGAAAATATAGTGGTACCAGGCCAAAGGGAAAACGCTTACAGCTGCGATGCACATGTGCATCAGGGGCATTAAAAATTTCCTTATTGGTAGGGCTCAAAGGGTTAGAATAGGTACAAGTTTGTCAGATTTTGTCAATATCACATTAGGGGTGCCCCAAGGAAGCGTTTTAGGTCCGTTACTATTTCTTATTTATGTTAACTACCTTCCGAATAACATTAATTCAAGGATTCGTCTATTTGCGGATGATTGTATTATATATAGGCAAATAAAAAGTGAGGAAGACCGGGAAATTTTACAAGAGGATATCGAAAAGTTAGAAGCTTGGATTAGGATAAACAAAATGAGTGTAAATATTAACAAAAGAAAACATGTTACGTTCTCGAACAAAAGACTAATAAGTGAGAGCAGATACAACCTACACGGCGAAATGGTACCAAAATATGATTGCTGCAAGTATTTAGGCATCCACGTAGCAAAAGATCTAGGATGGGATAGGCATATTGACAGTATTATAGGAAAAGCATATAAAAACCTACATTATGTTATGTGTAATCTTACAGGAAGTAGTAGGGCTGCGAAGGAAAAGGCGTACAAAACTATAGTCAGACCAATATTAGAATACGCGACGAATGTATGGGATCCGCATGGGATAGGTCAAAAAAGGAAAATAGAGCAAGTCCAGAGGAAAGCTGCGAGATATGTGCTAGGTAGGTTTAAAAAGGAAGACAGCATCACAGAAATGTTGAAAATTCTGGATTGGGAATCATTAGAAAATAGGAGACAAATTCACAGATTAGGGGGACTGTACCAGGCATACAGCAATAATGAAGCATGGGAAGACTTAAAAAGTAGAATGCAGGTGCCGAATTTTACAGGGGAATCAGCGAGTGGAACAAGTTACCTGAAGTGGTCTTCAAGCCCTTACCTAAGGACGCGAAACATTTTAAACGTCGAGTTAGTTCATATATAAATGGTAAAAATAATACGAACTGTGAGGAGAAATATTAGTAACATCAATATCTATGTAACTGTGCCTAAGTGCAGGAAAAGTAGGGGATTGCTTGAAAGGGTGAAGTACGGTGGGGACTTCGTGGGCCCCGTGACCGCTACGGTAGCCGAGAAGGCCTTTCATGAACCCACGAAAATCCGCACTCTAGGCACTGATTGTAATTAGTTTGAAATTGTATATTGTTAAAAATTTTTTAATATATTTTAATTTTTCTAATATAATTTAGGAGCACTTTATTCGTAAAATTGGAAATTTAGAATTATATATTGTTTTTCTTGCCACCTGGCCTAATTGCAATGCTTTTAAATAAATAAATATAACTATGTTGTGTCAAAGTAGCAGCAAAGCAGTCCGATGTCTACCACAGTCCCAAAGTGCCACTGCATAACATCAAAAGTCGTTACATTGTATACGCCTTTGTAATAGATCGAATGACTTGGGCTACACTTCGTAATTTTTTCCGGCATTCATTCAGAAGGTATCTTTGTCAAGGAGAAGAGGGAAAAACGTTGACATTGGACAGCGGAGGACAAATGGTACCAAAATTGACAATATATCGGCAGAAAGATGTACTACGTGGTCCTGGGACAGGGCAGACGGGCCGGGTTAGCAGAACAGGCAGCTGCCTAGGAAGCCATAGATTGAGCACCACCATGAAGAGCCAATATTTTGATTTCATGGCACTTTTGTATACATGTAATATATTTTTACACTTATTTTTCTCATAAAAGAATACATACTACATATTTCCTTTGCATTAACTTTAAAACTATTTTTAGACATAATCACTTAATCAGATAACCACCCCGTTACTCATCTCTCACCTACCCACACTTTGTAATGAGAATGGAAAAGGTATAAAAGAAGGCGAAATAATGGAAGGAGGTTATACATTGTCATTCCAGCAATGTGGAAGGAAAAATGGGTAAACAAATTAGTGCCTGTGTTAACAATCAAGAGAAGCATAGCCAGGCACTTTTAGTTACTGGAATACAATGTATTTAATCATTCTTTTCTCCTCCTACCATTTGCATTTACATTCATTTTTTATTGCTACTTATATTGTTTGTTCTTCATTTTGCTCTCTTTGTAAATATACTAGGTTGGATTTAGTCATTTAATTTGAATCAAAAGAACCCCTTTATGTGAACAAAAAAGGAAAAATGCAAGATCCAAAACATTGGCAAAAGAACACTTCGTAGCCATGATGCACACTTTTCCCAGGTTGGAGTAAGCGGATAAGGACTTAAATTTTATTGATGACTCCTCGCTTTTCAGCCAATTCTCACAAATTTATAAAAAGAAGTTTTAAAAGCAAAATTATCTTTACCAGAAGTGAAGGAACTTTCAGTGCTTTTCATTTATAAAATTGGTATTCAGATTTCACTGCTGATATGAACATAGAAGGAAAACCAATACAACCCCTAACCAAGACAACCCCTAACCAAGACAACCCCTAACCAAGACAACCCCTAACCAAGACAACCCCTAACCAAGACAACCCCTAACCAAGAAAACCCCTAACCAAGAAAACCCCTAACCAAGACAACCCCTAACCAAGACAACCCCTAACCAAGACAACCCCTAACCAAGACAACCCCTAACCAAGACAACGCATTTTCCTTTTATTTCTATACATCGGTATTTAAATATTTGATAGTTATTGATACAGTTCATGTACAACATGAATGTAAAGTCCATCAAATTTTAATAACCGCAGTAGTGTTGAAACCTATCAAAAATATTTCATATAAGTCAACCCGAGTTTTTCACTAAAAATTTGGTCTTAAAACCTCAACCTACACACAAGAATATACAGTAATTGTATGAATCAGTCCACCATTCCGTATATTACCCACTCATGCCCCTTACTGCTACTGGTTTTTCCATTGCTCTCTCTCCTTCTCCACCTACTTTCCCTTTTATAAACCCATCCTTTGTAACATCTTGAGAAATAATTTTGCCTTCCCCAAACCCTCCCCCATGGCACCATGTGTTGACCACTCTTCCCTCTTTTTCATCTTCTCCACCCCTTCCAAAATTATACCTGGTTTTCCAAAAACCCTTTCCCCAGACCCATTTACCCTAAACTGGGCAGTCGCCCTGGGCACCACAAAAGGTGCTTTCGCAAACTTTCAAAGGGACAGATGCGTTAGTTATTCATAGAACTTTTGAACCTAAACATCTAGCATTCCCACTCCCATCTGCATTTCACCATTATATTATTATTGTTTCTATTTTTCATTATTTTCCATTTGTTTTTACTGTCCTCCATTATTGTTTTTATTGTCCTCCATTATTGTTTTCATTGTTTGTTATTATTTCCATTGTGTTCCATTATTTTTTAGTATGTTATTCCCCCTTTCTATTATGTAATGTGACAATGATTACAAGTGATGATTTTGAAATGGAAGAAGTGGATATTCAAGATTCCAGTTCGAAACCAAATTTTTCAGAAGAGGCACGCTCCCAATCCAGGAATGCAATGGAACCAGAGAAAGGAGAATGGTGCGAACTTCCCTCATCAGGTCCTCCTCCTGCACCACCTAGATTTTATTTTGAAGGGGAATCTTCAATGAACTTGGAAGTTGATCCAGATGGTGAACCTTGGAAATATTTCAAACTTTTTTAGATGATGATATCATTGTTTTTAAAACTGATTAAACTAATTGCTATGCTAGCCAATCTTCCAAGAAAAAACTTCAATATTGAGTTGTAAGAAAGAAAAACAATGGTTTGCCATCTCTGGCCAAGAAATGTGTTTTTGGCACTTGTTATGCTGCAAAGCATTGTGAGAAAGCCGGATACTGATGATTATTGGTCAACAAACCAAGACTTGCCACCCCCTTCTTCAGGCAGATGTCTTACTGGAGAATTAATAATAATAATAATAATAATACTTTATTATCCGTGTGACCATACAAAACAATTGCAGGTATAGGAGTCGTCAAAAGAGAAACACTGGATACACAAAAGGGGTAAACATTCAAATACAACAATGAATTGGAATACCAAGCAAACAAGAATACCATTTACCTATACATGAATAGAAAAATCCTCTAATTTAGGATGATACAAAGGAAATACAAAAATTAAACAAAAATCACAAAATAAATAAATAAACATGATCATGACATGTATTCATTCACATCATAAAAACATTTTTCCATTAGAAATTTTTTTACCTCAATTTTGAATCTACTGATATTGTTAATGAGTTTGATACCCTTTGGGAGTTTATTGAATAGTTTCGATCCCATTTAAACAGGTCCTCTATAAGCCATCAATCTTTTATGAAACCCTAAATGAATATTTAAATTCCCTCTTGTGGCATGGTCATGGTAATCCATATTTTGAGGAAAAAGACAATGTTGAGCAGGTGGGTTGGCTTGGTGGTTAACATACAGACTTCTGAATATTTTGTCCTGGGTTCAAATCCCACAACATATCTAGTTTTGTTCATTGTAATCCACTTTATTACTTTTTATTTATTTTATTATTTATTTATTAGCTTTATTATATTATTTATTATATTATTTATTTATTATATTATTTATTTACTTAATTAAAATCAATGTTAAATGAGAAATCTAACTCCTTAACCATCAAGATCAAAAATTAGAGACGGGAAAAAAGGGGAAAAAATAAAGGAGATGAAAAGTAAAAGAAATTAAAAATATAAACTTACAGGTTTAGGGGGCGTTACTCCATGCCAGGAACCTCAAGTCACATTCACTCACTCAATCGCACAAGCAGTAATCCTAAAGACTATTATTTATTTACTTCATTAAAATCTATGTTAAATGAGAAATGTAACTCCTTAACCATCAAGATCAAAAATTAGAGACGGGAAAAAAGGGGAAAAAACAAAAGAGATGAAAAGTAAAAGAAATTAAAAATATAAACTTACAGGTTTAGGGGGCGTTACTCCATTCCAGGAACCTGAAGACACTCACTCAATTGCACAAGCACTAATCCTAAAGATGAAAAAAGGAAAGAAAAAAAGGGAGCCGGGTTTGCAAGAGATTAATCTGTGCCAAGGACCCAAAAATCACACCGTTGCTAGGTTTACGAGCCTGTACAACCACGGCAGGGATCTACTAGGCAACCACAAACATGCGCATATGTATACACCAATTAAAATTGATCGACTTATTCTAATACTTAGACATTCTAGATAATAAATTTATTAAATAAATGTTTACTGAACATAGTTTTAAGGGTAAAGCCTACCGAGTCTTAATGTGAATCTCGGACGCAAGATGCCACCGCAGTCACTCTATTTCGTGCACTAGTAGTTCGAATTGTGGACGTAGGGATTAGTCCTGTCGCACCAATGATGTAACCAATAGAAGGTGGAAGGGGTGGAGCAGAACCAAGATGATACCCTCTTCCTTCCTCGACCTAATAAGCAAAGGAGGGGAAGTGCCTGGCACACTGGGAAAAATATTCTCTGGTGATTGAATGTGCCTGTCAACCTCACCCTCCCCTCTAGCTCTGCCATGAGTAGGCTGACCGTATATGATAACGAAGGATTAGATTTCAGGCGGAGACATCGGCGATTGCACTCACCGCACCTTTAGGTGTGAATCCGCCACACCTTTTTTCCCCAAGACCTAGCCTAGAGGGTCCTCGGTGTTCACAATAGGTGCTCACATGATTGACCTTTCGTTTTCTTATTTTTCAATCCCATAAAAGCCGTCAGACGTACTATTACGTCCTGCATCAGCATTCGTTTCTTTTATCTATTGACGCTAGATAGTTCATAAAATCTAATTAACCTTTATATGTTTTAAAAGAATACTAATTATATTACAATGACTATCAGGCAAAATAGGTACAAAGACATTTTTAAAGACTCGAAAAACTTGTTTACTTCAACGTTAAAAGTTATGTACTCTCAGGCAGCGCCGTAACTAGCTATTTTAGCACCCGGGGCAAACTAACAAATAACTAACAAAAATTCTCTAATACCTATTTTTTTATTATATGGATTTTGGGTGAACAATTAATAAATAAAAATAAACAATAAATGATATAATTTCTCACTATAAATTTACATAATTTAAATACATAATGATTACATACAAACATAATTTTAATACATAATGATTAATGAAAGGATAACTTTGTAGTTTCCACAACTTTTAATATAACACGACCGGTTTCACTACAATCGTAGCATCATCAGGTGAAAAAAATACAAATTGTTCCATATATAAAAATAGCATTCGACAGACATGGTACCGTAAACACATGCCTGGAGAGGGGGAAAGCTGCCGCCTTGCAAAAGACATCGGCCAACAACTCGAACGGTGACTCAACCAGAGCGGGGAGGGTCATCCTATTGTTCGGGATGTAAGGGAGAAAAAAACCACCGGAAAATCTGCTGGAGGATCATAATGTATGAATATATATATATATATATATATATATATATATATATATATATATATATATATATATATATATATATATATATTCCACATTCAGCACTCATGTTTTCTGCATGCTGAATGGAGGACGGTTCTTCAACAGGAGCATGCCCTTTCCTAGAAAAAGTGAAGCAGTGAGAAAAAGGACAGTGATACAAATCCAAATCATGAGCTCACTTCAGTTTAAAAACTCACATAATTTGCCATCTCCGTAGACCCATAGTCGACTTCTTTTTCCTGTTCTTCGATAAAAACCTGCCTTTTTTACTGCGACGCCTGTCCACCACAGCATTTTCCGTTGTGATTGCTATCAGCAAACTACAATGATGATCTTAAAAATACAAACGTAAAGGAAAAAGTGTGAGCAATGATGAACGTGGACGACACCTCAAACAGAATCACCTCCTTTCAACCGAGATCAAATTGCTGCTTGCTGGCGATGCACCTCCTTGCGAAGCTCGACTCCTCTCTCGTCACATTCGCCTCCCCTAGTTCTCCTCTCCACTCTCATCGTGAGTCATCGCGGATGGACGCAGGACTGCACTGGCACAACAGGATCGCTTATATCCGGGGGCGAACAATGCAATATTTATTTCCAGCAGAACTTATTAACTGTTGGAAAAGATATTATTCTGTAACTTGATAATGGATTCTTATTATCTCTATTTTCTATCACTTTATTTTTTTTGGAAAGTATTTTATCATCATATTTAAAATTTTGAATTGCTTTAAATTTGTTATATTAAAAATATAAAAAGATAGGAAAAATTATAAAAGATAAAAGTTGACAATTGCGAAAGCTGCATAGAGATATCTGTAACCGTATAGCTTGTGTGCTGGAAATAGTTTTTTGGGGCAATAGTATTTAGCCTTAATGACGAAGAAGCCCACAAAAATGATTATTAAGTAAGACTATCAGTTAGTCCTCTGATTCCTCATACCGGAAACTCACAATAGCTGCATTAGAGCTGACTGAGGCGACAGTGGAGGGAGGTTGTCCGGTTGGAGGATCTGGTTTTTGTAGAAATGTTGTGATGAGAAGCTGTTTCGATTTTTTTGCAATTCCTTTTGAATTTCTCTATAAGGACTTAATACAGTCTCAATTTCTCTCTTCATTTTCAAGTTATGCTCCATAGAGGGGTCATACTCTACCATTTTGTCTGTCAATAACTTGCCAAGGCAAAAGATTTCAGAGTTTTTTCAGATTTAAACCTTGTTTTTCATCCTCCTCTATTACCTCTTCCTTTCTTTCTCACTTGCTTTTACCAGCTCTTCCTCAGTGAGTTCCTTGGGGTGAGACTAAATGAGTTTTTCTATATCATTTTCCTCCATATCCGCGAATCCTTCCCCACCTATGTCATGGGCCATTTCAGCAATTCTCTTCGATTTGTCATCCAAAGATGGCGAACTATAAACATCACTTAAAGCTTCTCTCCATAATTTCCTCCAACATGAGTTGATGGTTGTATGTTTCATTTCATTGAGCGATTCCTTCACATTTTTATGCATTCACAAATGTTATTTCCAAAACTGCCTAATATCCAGTAATGAATTTAATTCCATCCCATCAAGTATGCAAGCGAAAGTTCACCTGGTGTAGTATGCTTTCAAGGTTGAAATCACACCCGGGCCTAGTGGTTGAAGGAGTGATGTCATGTTTAAAGGTAGAAAACCCATCTCCATGTTGGGATGGGCAAATTCCCCACTCTGCGGATGACCTGGTGCACTGTCTAAAACAAGGAGCATTAAAAGGTAGTCCTTTGGAGTTGAGGTATTTTTCTAACTAGAATCAAGCAATTATGTAACCAATTCAAGAAGAGTAGCTGTGACCCAGGCTTTCTTATTCGACTGCCAATAAATAGGTAAGCTGTTTTTCTTTTTGCCTTTCAGTGCCCTGGGGTTTAATGAGCAGTATAAATACATCGGCTTTACCATGCAATTTCCTGAAGCATTAGCACAAAGGAGAAGGGTAACCCTATCTTTGGCTGCTTTGAAGCCAGAAGAAAATTTCTCATCTTTGGAAAGGTATGTCCTTGATGGCATTTTCTTCCAAAATAAGGACGTCTCATCAGCGTTGAAGACTTGCTCCGGCTTGTATCCTCTTTGTCTTATTATGTTAAGAAACTTTGAAAGGAAAACTAAAACCTGTGCTGCAGCATGGTCTACTGACACCAATTCTCCTGCTAGTTTGATGTTATGTAGTCTTTGTCTTCTCTTTAATTTCTCAAACCACCCTTTACTTGCACAAAAACATGAAGAGCTCTCAGAACAAGTACTACATTGATGTAGATATCCTTCTTCTCATTGTTTTCATTCTGGATAATAGTATGCCTAAATATGAAATATCATTCGATTTCATACAACCCTTTAGGCTCTAGAGCTACACACAGACAAATGCACAAGGACAAACAGACAGCATACCAAAAACAACTTTTCTGGACTCGGGGTCAACAAAAACATGTATCTACATCAAAATCTTGATGTCAATTTTTTCGCAATTACAACACTTTCTCTCTATAATATAATATGCGAGGGAATAAAGAGGACAACTTTTGAAAACTGAAAAACCTGTGCAAGTCAGAAAAATATTTGGCTGGAGTAAAGATAGGTAAGATGCAAAGGGGTAGGAGGAAAGAAGTATTAGATGCATTAAAAGATGAAGGTATTAGATAGTACTAAGTGGGTGTAGTGAACTTACCGGAAGGCAGAAGAATCATGGTTATCAGATGATAATATGAAGCTGACAGCTCCAAGTTCCTGCCATTGATAAGGATGAAAACCTACCTTATAAAAGGCAGAAACCAAGAGACGTCAGCCACTGTATCTGCCTCTTACTTTAATTCCCATTTAACCTTTTACATGCTAAGTTTAGGAAATAGGAAAATTGGGGATATGCTGAGGTTTTTTATAGAAAATCCATATTTAATAATATTACATTTTAACAATATATTTAACTTGATTTTATACAAAATGGTATATTTTTCCTTGTTAGTCACTTTTAAAATCATTCACAGCTAACAATAACATTCCCATCCTCCTTGCCGGGAGTAGAAAACATAATCAGACAAGCCCTGAAGTTCAGGCAAAATGCCATTACAGTGACCATACGTCCCGTTTTTAACAGGATCGTCCTGTTTTTTAATCAAGTGTCCCGTTGCCATTGTCCTGATCAAGTTAAAACAGGATGCCAATTATCCCGTATCCCGTTTTTACACGAGGGCCATTTAATTTGAGTTGCAAGTCTTCTGCAAGTCAAAAAAGAGAAGATGCAAGGAGAAGAAGGAAAGGAATATCATATCCATTAAAAGTGGGTGAGTATGAAAATGGACTTGGATGATATCAAGTAGATTGGGTGAAAAAACCACACCAAAAGGTTTAATCAATCTGATGATTATCAGGTAGCAATATGCAGCTGACAGTTACAGCATCTTCTATTGATAAGGATGAAAATCTGCCTTAACAAAAGAAGGAACTGAGAGCCGTTAGTCACAATGTCTCTCACTGTAGTTCCAATTAATGTATTGAAATCTGACCTTTTTGAAATGCAATTTTAACTTGGTAGAATGGATCAAATACTTCATTACCTTGAGAGCTAAATTGGTCAACCACTCCTGCAAAGTTGATAGGTTATCACCCAATAATTAAAAGTCATAGGTAAAGAAATGAGTCAGATGTAAGCATTAATTTTGGTAAATATCAAGACAGGTAGATATTAATACTTGACAGGTAAATAACCACTTGCTGACAGAGGAAATTCTACAAATTAGTACAGCAGTTCCTAAGCTAGGGGAACTGTATTGAAAGATCGAGCACATCTTGAATTTCTATTTCCAAAACTACAAGTCGTAATTATATGGCCTCAAGGACTATTTTGTGGTAAATTTTCTCCTATTTTTTAATCAAATTTTAGGTCTATACCTCATAGATCATAAAAGGGCATGGGAGAGAAAACTGTTGTTGCCAATAGAACTGTCGTAGCAAACGAAGTAAACAAAATATATATTATGCTTGGGAAATTCCTGAATTTTAGCCTCCAAAACTAGAAGTCATAATTACGTGCTCTTGCAGACTTTTTTGTAGAATATGTTGCCCTCAATCCTAATAAGCTTGAATCGGTTTTTTCCATCATTCATTAAAATACATAAATATGGACCAGATTTTTCCGTTTTTGCTTTATTCAACCACTAAATCTATGAAATATCTTATTCTTGCAATATTTAGATATTACATAGAAGCATTTGTCAGAAATACGCATTTCTTTTCGTAATTTTGGCTTTTTCGTACTGTTTCTGGGTGTTGTCAAGGCAACCCACATTGGTGCCTCCGATTGAATGAGCATCTATTAACACTAGGATGCCCAGCCTTCCGGAACCACCTCAATTTGAGATGAATTTTGTGGTGACACACTGACTGTTTCATGCCATACTTAATTATGTACAGCAACTGTGGTTGGTTCAATTCCATGCACAAGTTACTATGCGTTTGAATATTTAAAATTCTTAAAGATCACAATGGAAAGGCAAAGGGAGCTATTCAATGAAGGTAAGTGGTAGAATAGTAGAAAAAATAAATTTTATTCTTACAATAAGGGAGCAGTTGAAAAGTTAATTACTGCACTGCACACAAATATATTTTACTTTTCCCTGCATTTGCCACATTTTTTGCATACCATGCATTCACCTCCACTTTTTTTCCAGTTCTTTCTGATCTGGCATTTTTTAGACCATGGCTTCCCGTCCTCTTCAGAATCTGATGAAAATTCATTGACATCTTGAGCAATGGTGCGAAATCTTGATTTAATGTTGTTGGTAGCTAGTTCTTCAGGAAGTTTTTGTAAGTATTGCCTTCGCGTTCTTACTACCTGTTACAGCCTTGTAAATCACATGACTATTCACTGCAGCTAAATCGAAAATATTGTTGAATGAATGTAAGGGCCAGCATCTGCATGATGCTTTGGTAGAACACTTACGAACTTTCATGTCAATTATATCTACAGCATATTTAGTGTTATAAAAATGAACACTTTCCGAGGTATTTTTTTGTTGCCAGAGATTTCAATACTCAGGTCGAGGGAACTCATTACTAAAACATTTTTATTTGGTTTCTCCTGGTCTACTGTTATTATGACATCCTCATGCTTTAGGAGTTTCATAGCGTACTTAGGCTGCCTTATCTGTTTTACCTCAGCAGGTATTTCTCAATGGGCTCAATTCATGGTCCCAACAATGGTTGAGCCATTATTCTTCAATTTCTTGGCCAAATTTAGAGAAGTGAAATAATAATCTGTTGTTATATTGAGCTCTTTGTTGTAATACGGTTCCATCAACTTCATCACTACATTATCTGCAACCCATAAGTCATTTCTGAGTTTCATCTTTCCCAAGCTAGGGAAAGCCATTTACCAAATAGTTTGACTTGATATCCATGGCAAGCCAGACTTTTGGCCATATTTGTCCAGCTTTGAAAGCATAAATTGCGTGAACGGGCATCTGGCCATACTAGGGAACAACTGTTCATCAATAGTAATGTTCGGGCCAGGTTTGTAGCAAGATATGCAATTCTATTCCACAAGTGCGAATTTATTGTTATACAATCAAGCTGACCTTGTGGATTTTGTCAAATCTAAGAAATCGCAAGATTTCGCAAAAGCGATTTCATGACATGGCGTTTCTACACAAGGGTATGCCCCAAGACTCATTCCACATTTCATGCACTGAGCAATTCCTTCCCCCACATGCTCCACAAGCATACATGATGCCAATAAAAGCCTCAAGCTGATCCCTCGACAGAGACCACTCCTCAGCACCTAGCACTCTATGAGCCTTCACCTCGGTACTTTTTTTGTAGTTCCGTATTACATTATCAATGAACAGTCACCATGCACTTGCAATGCTTTCCTCACTTTCAGCAGTGTTGGGATTGTGCGGCACTGGCTTCTGTTTGGGAGGGTGAAACTAGTCTATCTCGGGAGACCATTCATTCAAAAAACCACATGCAACGATATCGAAACGTGAAGCCAAGTAATACACCTCGATCCAACTCACAACGTAGTACGAAAACGTCATTTTCTACAATCAAGAACGTTATAGCGGGATAAAATTCATTTCAAAATTCTTGTCTAATTCGCATTCAAAACATTGCATGCAATGTCTGACCATAAAAATGCATCTGCAAAATAAAATTCACAGAAAAAGTTGGCAGTGCGACCAATTGGAAAGAAGCGGAAGCTACGAAAACCTGATTATCCATCATTTTGGCGGACTTGGGCATCCTAGTGTTAAGCCTTCAAATATATGAAAAAACTGGGTTATTTGCTTCTTTACATTAAAATAATGAAGTAAAAAAATCAATGTGTATAAAAATAATAAGGCTTACATGAAATTTCCTACAAAAAATCTAAAAACTGATTTTCTAATGAACAGTGCATTCAACTAGAAAACGAAGCACATGGTTTAAGAAGGAACCTTTGCTCTGAAATACTCAATTCATAACATTTTTTTAATAATAACATATTGTTAATTTTAGCAGAATTACGGATGTAGTTATTTAATTTTGAGATATAATCTATTCCAGCCGATAATTTAAGCATGTAAATAATTTAAAACATCGTTTTACGGTGTATATGAAAATAGTTTTTCATTTGAACAAGAATATATAATTTTATTAAAAGTTGCTTTAAAAATGAAACCAAAAGGAATTTATAATTTTATAAATAAATTTAAAGTTATTTTGATTTATACAATATCAATAAAATAAACATTAAAGAAAAGCTTGAGACAAAATAATTCTTGATATATTAGTCTGTACATTTGGCATCAGTGCCGGATGGCTAATGGTGTTTGTTGAGGTTATTCTTAGTATCCACTCGACTTGTTCCAAATAATTTCCAGTAAACACAGTTTACTTGTATTTGTGGAAGAAAAGTTAGTTAATAGATATCAAGTGTACTATTAATTTTATAATTGGATGTGTTTATATAGACCGTTTTAAAACTGAAAAATGTTTTTTAAAATATATTTTACATTTTCTTTTCATCATAGTGTCCCTGGTGGAAACATTTCCTTAAATGAAGAGGTATCAGTAGTGGCATGCTATGATATGGGGTGGCAAAAGAGAGGAAATGGAAGAAGCTACTCAAGCTTGACTGGATTTTAATAGGAGAGCAAACAAAAAAAAATAATTGCTTTTGGTACCCGTAATGTCAGTTGCCAAGCATGCTCCTATGGCAATGATGAGCATGATTGCCGTCAAAACTGGTCAGGAAGTGCCAAAGGAATGGAACCAGACTGGGCTGTAGAGTTATTTGCCCATAGCACTCCACTGAAGGCCACAAAGTTGAATGTAGGAACATTGGTAGGTGGTGATGATTCATCAACAATAGCAAAATTGAGAAGCGAGGTTGGTAATATTAAAAAACTTTCTGACTTAAACCACGCAAAAAAATAGGTAATTTACTCTACAAGATTCAAAAGAGCCACAGCATACTTACACCAAAAATTATAAAATATTTTCAGAGGTGTTTTGGATATGCTTTGCAACAAAACAAAGGTAAGTCAGATGAACTTAGGAAAGCATTGAAAACTATTGTTCCTCATGCATTTGATATCCATAAAGGTTGTGGGTCATGGTGAGGATATTTCAAGGATCCTGTAGGTTACCATCATAGGGGGCATCCTAAGGGTTTGAAGGAGATATTTTATTTTCAAAGCTGCAAGATGTTTTGACTAAGTTTGCTAATAATTCTGAATGCTTGGCTCCCTATAGTTCTACACAAGCCAATGAATCTTTTAATGCAATTGTAGCTAGCCAAGCCCCCAAATCAAGGCATTATGGCTCATCGGAATCCTATGATTTTAGGGTAGCTGCAGCTGTCTGCCAAAAGAATGTAGGTGTAAACTATGTAGCCAATGTAAAAGAAAGTCTTTTAATTTCCCCAGGATCTCATACCCTACAATACAAAGAAAAACTGAGCAACCAAAGGAAGTTAATACAACATAAGAGAAATTCTCTAACTTTTAATAAGAGAACTTTCTTTAAAAACTTGAGATAAAATAGTCAAACAAAGATTAGAGAAGCAAGGAAAAGGAACAAATACTGTAGTGAAATGTCTCTCAATTTAAATCCTCATAATTCACCATTTTCAGTATTGAAAATATTACAACCAATAATACAGCCTGAATTTGAAGTGGTATTTTTTGATGTTGAGACTACAGGGCTTTCAATTTATTGTGACATTATACAGATAGGAGCTATTGGAAAGAATCAGTTTTCTGCATATATCACTCCTACTGGTACTATACCTCAAGAGAAAACTAAGCTTACAAATTTGGAAATGGTTGGGGGTCAATTGTGTTTTAAAGGTCAGCCTGTTAAATCTTATGCTAAAAAAGAAACCTGTAGATTATTCTTAAATTTCTTAAAATCAGAACAAAAAGTTTTACTTGTTGGCCATAATGTACAATTTGATGCCACGATGGCAATCGCTGCAATTAAAGATTGCCAGATGATGAGTGATTTTGAAAATGTTGTAATGGGATTTGCAGACACTTACCCATTATTCAATACTTTACTTCCTGGGAGAAAGTCTTGCACACAGGAAAGTATTTTAAAAGACTGTTTAAGTGAATCATTTTTAAAAGTAGGTCATAATGCTCATGCAGATGCCTCTAATTTGAAATATTTGTGTGAAAAGATGGAAGTCACCAATAAAACATTAACACATTCGCGACGTAAGCTATTTTTGCTCTCCATGCCCACAGGCTTAAAATGCAATAAAAATTCATTTTTGATTTTTTGTTTAAATTAAGAAATAGAGTTTCTAATGTTGAAAAATGTGTTTTTTTTTTAATTTCCAATGCTTGTGAGGCGTCTAAATAAGTTTTTATTGGTTTTACCTTAAGAGGTATGCAATCACGCAATACAAACATGTTATTATAATTTTCTCCTAATAATTTTTTATTTATACCATTTACAAAACACAGATGATAAAATCTAGGGCTGAGATATTATAATGGGGAATATCAGAATTATATAAATGTAAAAATGTACAAAAAGTAATAAATATATTCACTAATTTTCAAGGTAACTTTCACATTATTTCTCTCGATACAACCACTTCATCGGGAAGGCGTTCCAGGCCCCTAAAAAATACGTTTACCCACGCCTTGGGTTTATGGCAAGGCTCTACGGTCGGACGGGGCAGGGGAAGTTCCTCAGCCAAGGCGTCCACTTACAGTTTTACTCGTCCTGTGCTGCCGCATTTTTGGAAATCCGTTACCCAAATTTTCGCGCAACACACGTGCCATTTATTGTTTGCAAAGCGGCATCTTTTTATTACATGTCGACCGTTTTCCCATTCCCAATTCGGTTTCAGGAATTTCCTCCCTTGGCTTATTTCCCTTCCTCTTTCTACCAGTGCACCATCCTACACATCAGTCATTAGCTGTTTTTCATCGAGTGTCATTGTGTTCTCGTTGAGTTTCTAGAAAGTCAGTGTGTTATTCTCTATCTAAAGTTCCTTTTTTTCTATACCATGTCTGATTCTGACATTTCAATGTCAAGTTACCTTGACTCTGAATCTTCCTACAAGCCATCAGAAGTAGAAAGTGATTTATCCTCATCAGAATCTGAAGGCATCGAAGAAGCATCATCCGAAGACATCGATGATATAGAAAATGTTCCCGACTTGTGGGGAGATTGCTCGAATGTTGGTCGTCCTTTTTCCTACACCGGTAAAGATGGTTTGCTGATTGAGAAGGATTTTGCTGATCCGACACGCTCATATGAACATTTTCTGAATGACGATCTTTTGGATCTACTAGTAACAGAGACAAACAGATACGCAAGACAGTACTTAGCATCTGAAGTCCCTAAGAGAAAAAATGGAAGGAAACATCATCAAGTGAAATGAAAAATTTCATAGCAGTTCTGATGGCTATGGGTGTAAACCATCTACATAAAATGCGTTTTTATTGGTCCTACAAACCTTTATACTGGAATGACTTCATACGAAACACTATGAAACGTGATCGGTTTGAGATGCTTCTGAAGTGCTTTCATTTCAATGATAATTGTGCTGATACAAGTGAAAATAGATTGTCCAAAATCCAGCCATTGCTTGATTTGATTTGCAGAAAATTTGTCTACAATTACTCCTGGTGAAAAAATCGTCTTTGATGAATCAATGGTGCCCTGGAGAGGCAGATTGATATTTCGTCAGTATCTCCCTGGAAAAGCAGATAAGTATGGTGTGAAGTGCTACAAACTGTGCACACCTGAGGCTTATACTTATAACTTGAAGATTTACACAGGCAAAAATGAAAACCCAGATAGAAGTGGGAAAGGACACACCGAAAAAGTGGTGCTGGAGTTGACTGCGGGAATTTTGAACTAAGGTAGGACTTTGTATATAGATAATTTTTATACAAGCGTATCTCTCTGTGAAGAGTTACTAAAGAAAAAGACCTATGTCTGTGGAACACTAAGACAAAATAGACGGGGAAATCCAAAAGAGGTATGCGCAAAAAAACTGAAAAGTGGAGAGATTTTCATGAAGGAAAAGAATGGTGTAAGAGTGATGAAATGGCAAGATAAGAGACTAGTGCTTATGATTTCTTCGGATCCAGCACATACGGACATTCTAGTTCCATCAGCGTCTAAGTCATGGAAAGGTGAAAGAAAAATGAAGCCATCGTCTGTGATGGATTATAATTTTGCCAAAAAGGGTGTTGATGTTTCCGACCAAATGTCCTCTTATTATACCTGCATAAGAAGAACGATGAAGTGGTATAAAAAGGTAGCAATAGAACTTCTTCTTGGAACGTGTGTGGTGAATGCATGGGTGATTTATAACCAATACGGAGGGAATGAGAAAAAAATGGACATGCTCACTTTTAGGGAAAATATTATTTATGGGCTTACTCGAGATAATGGTGAAAGCAGTGGTGCCATTGGTGGTGATAAAGCTAGGAAGACCAAGAAGAAAGTAGTGCATAGTCTAGGAACATATCAAGGGTTAGCCAGAGATTGTAGAAAGAGATGTATCGGCTGCTATGAAAAACATCGTAGGAATAAAGGAGTGAGTGATGCGAAAGCGAAAGCAAAAAAAGTAAAAACATTCTGCAAAGACTGCAATGGACAGCCGATGATGTGTTTAGAATGTTTCAATGAAAAACATAAGTAATGTTTGTAAATTTAACTTCCAACATTTTATTATAATAATCTATTATTTCGTACGTATTTTTCTTCAGAAATATTCAAGTTTTACATTTATATTCATAAAGATATAATATTTGTATTATTACTACTTGTAAAATATTATCTTAGATTTATCTTGAATAGTAATTTTAAACTAAACCATTTATCGATAATAAATACAATTTCAAACTAAAATGTATGATATTATTTTCCATTGCAATTCCCCGACTTTTCATGGATGGTGCAGCGAGATCAAATAAAATTATTTTTTTTGTCATGGTAAAATTTCATTAACTAAAGATATTCGTATGCAGTATATATCCTCCTAAGAGCGTAAACTAAATATAGAATCCATCAGCATAGGCGTCAAAAGAAAAAAAGGTAAGATAAAGGTATGGGGAGGGACCCATCGGTGGGTCCCGGCAGTTGCGGGCGCAAATGCCGGGGACCCACCGGTGGGTCCCAACGCCTATGGGCGCGTACAGCCGGGACCCACCGGTGGGTCCCGTTGTCGCGAACGTGTTAAAAAAGTAGTTTCAGCATAGAATCATTCCTGGTAAGGCAAGATTGGTTAGATAATAAAAGTATTAGAATGACTACATTGAACCCATTAAAAGAAATGGGGTATCACAATACATGATTGGGCGAATATCATACAATGGTTTGAGTATGCAAGACTTGGTGGAAACGTACAAAACATTAGGCAAAGAAGCAATAGAGTCATTGTTTAATGTTAGAAGAGTTACAAAAAATAATGTAATAATACAAGAATTTATAACTCAATTGAAAAAATTTAATAAAAAATCAGATGCTGAAATTCTAAATTGTCTCATTTATTTAATATATGTTGAAAATTATGAAAATAATAAATTTGTGATATTTTCTGTTGTTCACTAATTGGAAATATCCAGTGTATTCCTATGCTTTTGTTTCCAAAGAATTTGATAAATATGTGATGTGAAAGATATCCAGCTATATTGTTAGTGTTAGAGAATTGAATTTCTAAAATGGCCCATACGAATACAAATCTGTTGTGTGATGGTTGGACAATATGGCAATTCAACAACCAGGTTGTATGGTGTATGGGCTAGTTGATCAACAGCTGATGGCTGGTTGGATGTGCTTGCAGTTCAACTTCAATCAGTTGATGACAGATTGAGATTTGTGTGAGCTATTTGAATAACAG
Organism: Tanypteryx hageni; assembly: GCA_028673005.1. Lineage (NCBI taxonomy): Eukaryota > Metazoa > Arthropoda > Insecta > Odonata > Petaluridae > Tanypteryx > Tanypteryx hageni. The sequence goes on along the minus strand of CM054113.1, from coordinate 74,540,977 downwards.
TTGTACCAATTGTTTCAGTCATAGTTAAGTAATGGTGTACTGCACAAATTTCTTTTACTTATCTTTAAATAATCCTTTTTAAGTACTACATTATATAGAGCCCAACAATTTTCTGGAATATTACTTGAGGAGAAATCACTCTAAATTTTTAATTCCCCCTTCAGCCAAAAAATTTAAAGTAACCACTAAACGTTTTCAACAGAAATGGAGTCCCTCATGAATGTATTTTGCTTTTTATGATTGGAGCTACTGACTTCAATAATTAATACAATATTCGTCCATCCTTAGGAAAATTTTGTAGTCATTCGGTTGATTTTGTTTTACTTCACGCAATAGATTCATGTGTGTATATTTTCACGACCTAAACATCATCATTTAGACCATTTTCTTTATTGCAATAATCTCTATCGTCATCCATGACCAACATAACATCAAATGTCGCTAATAATTTTCGTTTTCGAACTGCGCGTGACATGTTCGTTTAGCTGCTTTGCCCAACTAAATCATTTTCAGGATTGAAGAGAAATCGAATTAATGTATGTGCTTGTTGTTAACAGCTAGTCAACCGATTGTCAACAAGTTTTACTGTATATGACACACTTTATGAAATACTGTCGATTAAAATTTCCTGGGAACTTCCTTCACAGCGATGCCAAATTTTTACAGTAATGGCTACCGAATGATAGAAAAAATGAGTACATCGGTATTTTAACCTAATTATCTCTCAAAATAATGCGGTAACCTATCTTGAAAAAAATATATTTTTTTATTAATCTTTAAAGCACATTATATCAGTTTTTAGTGTATTTCACTCTGGCCAATTTTTAGAAAAAAAATCATAAGTGAATGCATTCCAATGAATGTCCATTTACGGCAAAGATTTTAGTCGCGGAACCGACTCGTTTTTTAATTGAAATAACTCGCTTTAGAGTCCGGTGACACCATATAATTTTTACACCATTTGAAAGAGAAAGTACTAAACTATAACATACATAAATTTCAACATACTTCATCGGAGATGACTGAAATAGAGGTTCCTCCTTTAAAGCCCACAAGGCACTGAGTCTAAACCCCCTGCAGCTTTTTTCCCCAAGTTGAATCCTCACCATGGGAGAGCGAGAGAGAAGCAAGAAAGAGAAAATTTGACAGGGACCATCATATGTCACCCGTAACTGCGCTAGGGCGGGTAGACATCATATAATGTTGTCCGCAACGAATGTGTTAATGCAGGCCTGATACCTCTCCAAATATGGCATTACTGCTCTAAGGTATGTTACTTTTGAGTTTATGAATACAATTCAAAAATTAATTCATTCACTTTGGGGTGAAAAACGTTCTGAAAAATAAAATGCATAATGAAAACAGCCAAAAATGTTTACTTCCAAATATCTTCACCCTTCTGGAGGTTGATTTTTGTTTCTATAAGCTTCTTAAACTTCCTGTAGCAGTTTATGTTGTACCTAGTTTTTCAAGGGGATCAAGAGCTTCCATATATGGTAATAAAATTATCAAAATTTGATAACCTGGTAATCTTATTAACTCAAATCTGAAATGTAATTATGTTAATTAAACAACATACTACAATATGATGATGATCAAATCAGAGATCCACCAAAAAAAAGGTTTCGCTTCTATATCTTCCCTTCTTCAAACTAAAATGCAATGATGTACCACAATGTAATGAACAAATTTCTCCAGAACAGTAACAGTATGGGGCAGAAAGAATGATGGAACCACCATTCCTAGGTAAAAACTATCTTTTAGGAAGACAAGACAGGATACGTACATTATTCCTTTATTAAAATGTTTTATCTATCATAACTAATATTATGGCATAAAAATTATGCCAATATGCAGAGTGTTGTCCAACTTTTTAGCAATTGCATTTTTTTTAACCTCTGGGATATGGTAACTATATCTTTGTGTGGATTTGCGTTTGGTACATAAAGCCTGATTTTCAAATGACAAAAACTGGAGATGGAAAAAAATGCTGCCTAATCCTTAAAAATATAAAGAAACATACCTTTATATGTCCTGAAAAAAATGTTTGGGAGAACAAGACACAACACTGAAAACGGAAAAATCCAGAATGGTAAATACAGATTGTGGCAAGAGTAATAAATAAAACCAATCACATGGCTCACCCGTTACTTTGGCCAGCCCTGCCACTCAAATAATATGCACACTTGTACTTTTGAGCATCACTGCTCAGCATATACCCGAAATCATTGGTTTTATATTTACAGCTGTCGCCAGCGGTGAGTGTTGTCACTCAGAGCTCGCCAGCATGCCTGAACACTTCTGGTGCTAAATACAAATATATTTTAATATAATGCTCACCAATGAAAAGAATAACCGAAAATGAAGAAGCGAAGAACTGTTTTTAATAATCTACTGGAAATAAAATATAGATATATGAATGGTATGTAGGTTGCTATTTGATAAAAAAATTGCTTTATGGACATTATAAAGAGTAGAAATATATTAACAATTTAGAACTATGTTTACACATAACTATTGGTTAATTAAAAAGCACTTTCACTGCGGCATTAGTATTTGTGTGTTTCCACAACATGTAATTTCTTATGTGCAAAATCCTGAGCATCAATGTGATCGACATTGGAATTTTTAAGTCAATCTAATTGACTTGGGCACTCTTGAAGAGAAGAGGATGATATGAGAAGATGAAGAGAAAGAACTCTGATGGTATCAAGTGAGTTGAGTGAATCAAAAACCTATGAAAAGATAAAATAATTATGTTGATTATCAGATGATAATAAGTAACTGACAGCAACTGGTGCCCAAAACTCAAAGCTAGCTATCTACTTTAGAAATAATGGGAACCAGAAGACATCAGCAACTTGCTCTGCCACTTCCTGTAACTCCCCATTCATGCATTTAAATCAAAATCCTTTTCGTTGGACTACAATGTTCAACTTGGCAGAATGTACTCCATAGTTCTTGAGAGCTACACTGGTCATCCTTACCAGTAAGTTGATAGGATACCACTTAATTATTACTAATCTTATCTAAAGAAAAGAGTCAGGAGCCAAATACCATATCTGCCATAATACAAGCATATGTTCTTCGTCAAAATCTATCATGAAAAAAATCACCCTTCAGCATAAATGTGAGTCAGAGAAAAAATTTGGGGTTAGGGTTGTCCTGTAGTCACATGGAAGCACATCTCTCATTGCATTCAAATGGTTTAGTCCCAATAGCTCGATTTCACATGCTCGATTTCACATGCTCGATTCCTGCTTGCCATACAACCCAATTGATAGAAATCCCACTTGCCATAATCAGATGCTCAAAAAGCAGAAGCCTGAATTCTCAGTTGCTAGAATCCCACATGCCAGAATAAGCATTTCTTGAAAACTAGGGGTGGGGATGGAAGGAGGGAGATTTATGAATATGCAGCAAAAAGGAGAATGGAAAGAGAGGGGGAGAAAAAAGGGGGGAAGGCATAAGATATGCTAAGGAAAGTCAATATTGATATCATTCAACAGAAATTTTTAACAATTACAAATACACAGCATATAGGCAAAATAAAAGGAGGGAAAAGAAGGGATGGCCTAAGATATGCTAAGGAAACAAAGTCAGTATTGGTAACAAAAGACTGAGAATTTTATAACAATTACGAATACGCAGGAGAAAGGCAAAAATGAAGGGGGAGCGGAAGGGGGAAAAGGGGCAGGGAAAAGAAGGAGGGCATAAGATATGCTAAGGAAACAGTCGACATTGGTATCAATCGGCAGAAAAATCATTAGCATACGTATGATTCTATTTGCAAACAATTTAAAATCTTTTCTTTCCCATGCTCTTATATGTGTGACATTAAAAAACTTATTCGAATCGAGGAAAACATTTACCCAAAAAAGGCCCAGGAGGCCATATAATTATGACTTCTAGTTGCAGTTAAAAATTCAAGAACCGCCCAATCTTTAGATACCATCATATTTGCATCACCATAAAGTACATCTTTGAAATGTGTACTTTATAATAATAATAATAATTTTATTTATCATTAACACTTTGGGTGCTAAAGACGTTTGGTTACGTCTTTGGCGGCCAGTAACTTCCGCGCGGGAGACGTTCGTAAACGTCTTTCATATATCCGTGCTATTTTACGCTGGTAGACGTTCAGCAACGGCTTTAGCATTTCATTACTGGATATAAACGACTATATAGTTCATAATGCTGCCACTAGGTGGCAGATGACTTCGCTTTTGTGATTTTTTTCAAGATACTTATCATTCTCTACCACCTATAACTTGCGTGCTTTACCGTGACATGGCGCGCTATATATCCCGTAGCGTCTGCTAGGATTTTGTTGTGTTTAGATCACTTTTATGTAATAATAATGAGCGAAAAGGTATATTCAGACAGAAGTATTTGATATACTTATGGGTTCATCTGATAGTGATAACCCAGATTCAGATGATGATAATTATGAAGATGGTGCGGATTATAATCCTGAATCCGAAAATTCTGATGAAAGTCGGTGAATAATTTTTTAGTTTCCTTTTAAATTACAGTATATTGTAATCTATGAAATAACAACTGTAATAGTGTATTTTTAGATAATGAATGTGAAGAGGAAATACAAGTGACTGTTTCTGCATCTACTAATGCAATGTGGGATTGTGTGTGGATATCCATGTTTCGTTACATACCACAAAAATTTTTTTTCATAATTTGTTTAGAAAAAACTTGGTTCATTTTTATTGTTCTTTTGTTCTATAACCATTTAATGTTTATACATATAAAATTTTGGCATAAAACGTTTTTAAATAAAAATATAAATTTTCAATTATTTTATTTTTCCAAAAATAGCATGTTAACATTTTTTATTATAAAAAAATATGCAAATTGATTGAAAATCAAATTAAAATAACTAAGAAGGTTATCAGTAAGCAATATAAATAAATTGAACAAAAAAGTGAAAAAGTTTTTAAAATATGAATTTTTGTAAAAGGGCAAAATATGCCAGCATACGGAATGGGAATGGCCACACATCGGTCAGCACTCTTAAATGTTAAATGGTTACAGAAAAAAAAACAATAATAGAATAATACATGTAATCAATTTATAGCAAAAACAACATAATAAAAAAAGGACAAATAAAAAATATCAGTTTATAAAAGCAGTCACATACAGAAACAGTAATCAAAACACTATGTCATTGAGGTCATAATGAAAATATTCATCAATTGAGTATAAAGCCTTGGTCAAAAGACGTGTACAGCACAGATTTAAATCTATTTACAGTAACATTTCTTTCAGCATTAGGTAGTTTGTTGAATAGCTTCATGCTTAGATATTTATGACAGTTCTGGGATTTAGACAACCGACAATGAGTAATGTCAAGTTAACATTTAGTCCTAGTATTGTAGTGATGAATATCTGATCTAGTTGTTAGTGTGTTTAAATTTTCTTTAACATTTACCAAATTTGCATATATATACAAACTATACACAGTCATTATTTTATATTGTACAAATAGTGGCCGACAGTGATCACGTAATGCAGCATTAGCTATAATTCTAATGGCCTTTTTTTGTAGTGTAAAGATATGCTTCGTGCCATACATGGAGTATACTTTTCCATCTTTTTGTTATTGTTAGAATGGCAATCAAAGAATTTAGATCACATTCTCGACTGATTTGTGCAATGTATACTTAAAAGAAACTGAACCAATCAACTATTGCTTTGATTTTAACTTACCATAAAAAACTTAGAAAATTTAATCAAACCATGAAAATACTGGACATTTTTGCTTTCAAGGTTGCTTCTTTTTAATAACTGCTTTTAAATTTAATGACATAAGTCATCTAAAATAGTGAAATCTCTTAGATGCATTATAGAAGTTCTGAGAATTAGTGTGATGAATTCTAGGCTTTAATAACAACCTTAAAATGCAACACACAAACACCCACTACCTCTTCTAGATCTCTTTAAAACTCACTTAAATAAATCATTTGCTGTGAATGAGCCACAAGGAATATTATCATTCAACTGTCGCAAGATGTCAACCTACTATGTATACCAAGGATATTCCCCTCAGCTATTTCTTTCCTACTTAGGCTAAGAACTTTTTAGCCTCCTCACATACAAACTCCTTATCTTCAACAACTAGGGTCACCGTATTTTTAATCTTACTCCCAGGAAAACAGTACACAGAAGTTCGGAGAAAACCCAGACCGAAAATTTAACACTTAAAGCACAAAAAGAGATGATCCAAGCAGAACTTATGATGCCTACTTTCCATTTAATCATTTATTTAATATTTATATTGGCTTTAATAGCTTTCAAGTCATTATGAATATGTAGCTCTTTGTGTTCCCAAATTTCATAATTTAGTATTATAAAATACCACAAATACATTCGAACGGAATATTAAATTGATCATGCATATTTGTGCAGCAAAAATAACATGTGTCCGTATTAGAATATGTAGAATCTGATTCCAACAATAGTTGTTGCTATGGCAACTCGCTTAATGATTGATAAAAACTGCAGAATCACCCGTATTTATGCAAAATTCTAAGAAATACAACCGATAAGAAAAATTCTACGATAAAAATTAGAATCTTCATTCCTTTCCTCAGGGAATAGTACAAAGATTGCTCCGATACTACAATTCTAAGATATTTTAATGAGCAAGAGAAAATTACCCTGCACGATGGATTTCAGATTTCCCATGTAAATCAAATGGGAAGGATAATTCCTGGAATCGAACCCGGGACTTCAATCTTCTCAAGAAAAACTATCCTCGGGAGCTCAGCCCATGTAGCATGAGATTTCCACTAAGTTATTTTCGGTAATTTTAGAAAATTACACTAACTCGTCCATTATTCGACTAGAAAAAGAGGAAATTTTACATAAACAAACTGTTCATCCTAAAAATTAATGTTTCAAATTCCCCAGAGATCAAACAACAAAAATAAACTGGTCACTAGACACTGCGACCCGGTTACATAGAAGCATTTATCATGTTCCCCCTCCCCCAACGCATCTGTGCCCTCTCAAAGCTTTGATGCACCCAATGTCATGTGCCCCCAAAACTTTAGCACCCCAGGCGATTGCCTGGCTCGCCTGTAGCTCTGGCCGGCCCTAAATATGGTATTTGTATAGTGATAATTAATAAATATGGTACTTGCAGAGTGCAATTACTTACAATTAACTTTTACAACTCAGTTTTTTGGTATTTAATCAGATATCTATACATATGTAATTTGCTTAAGGCAGTAGATTCCGATTTGATGACCCAGCAAGTGGTGGTAGGGGCGTAAAGGAGGGGAGTTAGATGTGTGAGATGGGTCGCTACTGGTTGTATAATACTTATGCAGTGTACTTCATTGTTGTCCCTGAGCACAGCATTAGGGGCAGTTAAGAGGGAGTGAGCTGCTTAGTGTCCCAGTGTCGAGTGGTAGGGGTGGTAAGGAGGGGAGTGAGCTGCTCTGAAGAGGGGAGTGGGTTGTATGAATGAGAGGTTGAAGGGCTGGTAAGGAGGGGAGAACCCTGAGCAGAAAAGGAGAGTGAGATGTGGGATACAGGTTGCTGTCGTTCTTCCACAGCATACTATATTGTAGAGACCGGTCTGTCGCACTATTGTTTAGATCAAGCTCGAAGACAAAGACCAAAACATGCAATTGAAACCAACAAACAATGAACTAAAAACTTGCAGAATGTCACGAGCCCAGAAAATAACAGGAAAAACAAAGGGAAAGAACAAGGAACACAGACTGGCAAATCAAATTGTAAGAAAAAGAGCAAGGTATATAGATGCCATAATTTAACATCACAGAAAATTATGACTTGATCGAATACTCAGTTGTAGCATTCAATTGTAATAAATTTCAAGCACTTTACTTTCTGAGAAAATTGAAATTCGTGTAACACTCCTGTTGATTATCAACTGGGAAATCTCTAGTATGTTTGGTTCAAAGTAAGCCACATGAAACATGATGCACTGATCAGCACTAATGCCCTAGAATAAATGAGCTTTCAGGAGGGTGGGGTTTAACCCCATCTATGACCCTGCTATCTAGTCTGCATTGCCAGAATTATTTTTTGGATAACGAGTCACAATAACACATGAAATTTTAAGTATTATTGCATTTTATGATATTTTTATGCATAAATGTTCGAGCAATAAAATTATTTGTTCAACAATTTATTGAATGTTAATTACAGGCATGCCTCGCTTAGCACAAGATGTGTTCTGTGACATCTGTGCGCTATCCGAATCCAAAAGAACAGTTTGTAACATTGCACTTAACCCAGTTGATTTTTTTTACTCCTCAAAAATTTTACAATTTTTATCCGCACTTATGGAGGTTGTGGAAGGGGCATAAGGCACAATAGAATCCTACATAGCATAAACAAAATGTGACATCTTGAAATGGATCAATCGCACTTATATGATCTGTAAGGTATAGATTAAAAACTTTACTCTGGTTGAGGACAACATTTGGTATAATCAAGTCCAATATCACTTACCTATGATTAATAGTTTTCGAGATAAAAATTGTTAATACGTAATAATCGTAAAAATGACATAGCAATCAGGAATTGCATTCCCTTGCCTTTATATGATATACTAGTAGTTGGTGCTTGCATTCTGCAAGCATATCATCTCAACATAAAAAAACATTCATTTTTCACATTTCATCATTACAAATACTTTTTTAATTCTAAATATTTCACCTCCGGAGCGATTTTCGTTTTTCCCTTATGTAAAAATAATAGATTAAAACAATCCCAAAACTTTGCAATTTTAAGAATTTTATACTTTCTCCATTATGGGGTACTAATGCTACATAATTCTGCCAAATTTTAAAGTGGTAGTACTTCTATAAGTGATATAATATTTTTCCAATTGTTTAAATTTTAAACATTTTTAACGGCCGCCGCAATATATTTATGGAGAGATTCAAATGTTTATTTGTGCAAACGCACTACTCTGTACATAACTTGAAATTTTCAGCTTCCTAGCTCATCCCGTAATGTCTCAACAGTTATCTATTTGTTTCAACTTTAAGAATTTTTAACTGCCAAACAAATAAAAATGTTATATCCTCCTCCTCCTAACATAACATATAACATATAGGAGGATACTAATGTTTAGGCACTTCCAGATGTGCTGGAGATTTGAAATTTTTTTCATAGATAGGATTTTGTGCAAAACCGACTAGAAAAAACGAAAATCTTGAAAAAGTGCAACAATGCGGCCGCTAAAAATTCGCAATTGTTTAAACAAATTTTCATGGATTATGTATTTCCGCAAGTGCTACGGAGTTGAAATTTTTTTTATAAGTAGAATTCATAAAAAAACGAAATCGGGATTTTACAAATTTTGATATTTTAATTTGTTTGGCAGTTAAAAATTCTTCAAGTTTAAACAAATAGATAACTGTTTAAATACTACGGTATGAGCTAGGAAGCTGAAATTTTCAAATTATTTACAGAGTAGTGAATTTGCACAAATAAACGTTTCAATTTTACCATATATGAATTGCGGCGGCCGTTAAAAATTATTTAATTTTAAACAATTAGAAAAATATTATTTTACTTATAGAAGTGCTACAACTTTAAAATTTGGCTAAGAGTGTAGCATTAGTACCCCATAATGAAGATTGTGTAACATGTTTAAAATTGCAACATTTGAGGATTGTTTAAAACTATTATTTTTACATGTGGGAAAAACGAAATTCGCTGCAGAGGTGAAATCTTTACAATTAAAAGACTATTTGTAATGATGAAATATCTGTCTGAAAAATGAATATTTTTTTCAAGGTGAGATGAAATGCCTGCAGTATGCAAGCACCAACTACTAGTATGTTATATCCTCCTCCTCTGTAAGAAACGTCGATATATAATAAGGTATGGATTAAAAAATTTATCCATACAGAGGATATAATTTGCTACAAAATGTTAGCAGAAGCTCATGTCTACAACAAGCAGTTTCCAAGGTAAAAATTATTAAACTTTAATTAACAAATGAGTTAAAAACAACCCCTAAAAGTTAACATTTTGAAATTTTCAATTTTTCTGATTGATTGTGAGCAAAATTTTATAATCGTGCTGTTTCAAGTCTCCAGCTCATCTGGAAATGCCTAAACATTATTGTTGCGCAATATCACAAATATGAAATATCATTCGATTTAGTTGAACCGTTTAGGCTGTAGCAAAATTTTGAGTTGATCGCGGTGAAAGCATGACGTCATAGGGTTTAGTTAAGGTAGCTTAGCGTACATTGTAATGTCACTGGAAGGCACAGTGATTTTAAGAAATATATGGATTACGTAGTATTATTTGTGATAGCAGGCTCTACAATTGGATTGATTTTAATCAAATTCTCTGGAGCCATTTTTGAGTAAATAAAATTTTTCCAAAAATCGCCAAGAATCAACAACTACCATTTATTTTTGTGCAATATCATTTTAATCAAAAAACGGTCTGCAAAAGATGATATGTTGCATAAATACGAGATATCATTCAATTTTATCTACGCGCTCGGGCCCTAGAACCGCGAACAGATCGACGGCATGGCTGAAACCACTTTTAGGAACTCGGACACCTAAAACGTATTTCCAAGTCGAATTCTTTCATAATTACAATACTTTCTCAATATACATGAGAAAGTAAAATTATTCGTAACGAGAACATTCGTCGTAAAACAATCCGCGAGACCAGATAATTACGATTAATTTTGAGTATAAAAATTCAAGAATCTTTCGACGCTGTTTTGTACGTATTTCCTATAAAGAACGTCTTTGATATCTCTATGTATTCCATTTATGGAGTATACTTTTGTAACTTGTTATATAGTCGCTTGTTCCCAAATTGTTCAAAAAACTCAGCGAAATAATTGCGCGTCTCTCAGCTATTTTAGTATATTTGGAGGTCCTGATAAATTAATATGATACTTCTGTCAGAAATTAATATTTACAGATATATTGCACATTTCATTTAATTTAAAGTTACCGTCGTCATAATTTGGGTCGTTAACAGTGAAAACTACCATAAAACAAATGGCTGATTTTCAATTAAAAATGACACCGTTTAGTGGATTAAGGAAACCTTTCAATAGCAGTTTGTTTTACCAAAGAGAACTCTATTTTTGTTGTATCTATTTTTTTAAAAATATTAAAATAAATGTATCATACCAAGTCGTTTTAGCATTACATAAGTATCTAATTCACCCACACCCAATCCCACATTTTTCGGTTCCTGTAGTCCTGCACTAAACCCTGGCCTGCGCCCCGCGAACTCGATCCGGCTCGGATCACCATTGGCTTATCTAGAAATTAGTCCAAGGGAGGGTGTTAAATTCATAATTCAATTTCAAAGTTAATCGTCAAGGGCAGCCTCCGAGACTAAAAATAATTAAAAATGAAAGATCGAGATAAACCCGGAGCGCATTACTAAAGAGAAATTTTATTTCTTAGTTCAGCGACTTGATGGAAACGGCCTGGGTTTACGGAGTCGTCCTCTCCTACTGCACAGCATACATGGAAAAATAATTCTAGCCAGAAAACATTGATGCAAGCAAAAAAAAACAAATGTACATCGAATACATATATTAAAGAGAATTCTGTCGTGTTTGCACGGTTTGCACAGTTGCAGCACATTTTTTATTTGCATTTTAAAATCACTTAGAATTGCGATATTAATGCGGGACGACGCCTAAAAGAACGGATATTCATTTTACAGCCATCGATTTTCGAATACGCGTCGAATAGTTCCACCAATTCGTTACTAACACGAAAATTTGACTAAATTTTAGACTAAAAAATTTCGTCAAGGGCGACGGCATCGTTGCTGATCTAGCAAAATTACGTCTATATCTAAAAGCAATGACATGAACATTGTTATTGTATTTTAAATCAATTGCGAGAACTCTTCTTATATATTTGAATGCATTTTAATCGAAAGGGAAGTAATGATGGCTTAATTTGAACGACAGGTTTGTTTACTGCAATGTCATTTCTAAGGCGTGGAAGAAATGCGAACGAAAATACCACCACTAATATTTTAATTAGTTTTGTTTTGTTTACCTTGACGACAAAAAAACTTATTAAGTAGCTTTTTTAATTCACACATTTTTTTTTAAATACACCTGCCATGCCTCAAATATCTTGCTTAATTATCAAAAGAAATTAACCATAATCATTGTCAATATAGTAATTTGCTTTAAACTGCCCAATAAAATTTCCAAACGAAAAGATAAATTCAATGTACGTGTGAAGTATATTTCTATTTGAAATTTTGAGTTGTCCATCCTAACAATACATTGGTGTCGTTTCTGACTTCAAGTTTTTACGCTACGTGTTTATTTGTTTTAAATTTAAATGAAACTTTTCACATAAATTTTCAATCAGTTTTTGTCCCCAACCAAAATTGGAATCGGCCATCGATTTTTAGTAAAAACTCCCAATACCAAATTTCATTCAAATATCTCCCGAGTTGTAACATTTTTAATCTTTTTGAATGAACAAAAGAACGTCTAAAATTGTAAAATTGCGTCAGGTAGTTAGTTTCCTTTTCTTTAAATTCATCGTTAAGTTATTTGGCAAAAAATGTATTTAATTATTTTATTGCACTTTTGTTCGCTCAGATTAGTATTTAACGAGATGCTTGCGAAATACGTTGTAAAATACATGTAGGTCTCCATGTAAAGTGGTCGTTATTATGGTCCGATTTTAACCAAAATTGGATTCGGTCAACAAATTACGCAATTACGCAAGTACGCAATAAATGACTTGAGGACTAAAGGTGGATTGACAAAACACGGCACGACAAAATATTAATTGTTCATTTAATTTAACAACGCCGGTATGTGTTGCGTCGTTGATGCATAGTGTGAATTATTGCAATACAACTCCACTAAATAATATATTTTTGCGTCGCATAATGTAAACGCACCTTAAATCGAGGTGAAGTGCGGCTAGGGACGAGAATTTTGCCCCTTAAATGCTGGCAATTCACAAAATCGAGAATCACCAAATCGGTTAATATAATACATTTTTATGGAGCTTTGGTCGAGGCCACAAAAAACAACCTTAAATTCGGGAAAACCTTAAATGGAGAAACCTTAAATCGGGATTCCACTGTAGATAGGATATTTGATATAAAACCTAAGGTACTTCTAGATATGCCACGGACCTGACATTTGGCATGATGATAGGTTATTAGGTACAACCAACCAGAAAATACCGAAAATTCCATTTTTTAAATTTTTAGTGGGGTATTTTTCACCCAAATGTTCCATTTCGATGCTCCATAAGAAAAACACGGTTATCTGTGCAGTTTCGTACATTTGAATTTTAGTTGTTATAATTCAGATAGAAACACGGGACGAAAGCAATTCTATAGCTAAAAGAAAGGTTTCTTATTTTTCAAGACTAAATATAAAACGATGCCGAATTGACAAAGAAATGTTTTTAATCGGAAAAAAGCTGATGCTCAACAATAAAGAACTTCAGCTACCATATCAACCAGAACAATGCATTTCAATGGGAATTGGCAATCCGTATTATAATAGCATCGCTTCAATGCTTTTTAGTAGGGAAATTCTTATTGTCTCCTTGATTGCCACCAAACGTATACATATGACGTCATAATTTTAAAACGCGATGTTATTAAATAAAACAACGTTCCTCTTTTCAATTATGGGGGTTGCTGAACTGTACATAATAATAGCTATTATTTAGTACTTCAGTATCAGTGGATTTTATTATAATGCAATTGATTTAAAACTACGGCGTAAACTTATAACGACGTCAAAATCCAAACAGGAAATATTCGAGATTTGTGAAAAAGTAATGTCGTGTTGGAGCTAAAATTTTTAAGTTTACAACCTCTGGAAAAATCCGAAATTCCGGAAAAAGTTATATTTACGAGGTATTTTTGACCACAATTTCCAATTTTAAACACCCATAATAAAAGCATTGAAAACTGTGCAGGGTTATATAACATAGTTTTAAAATTATTTACAATTAAGACACCAAGTCAGGACATGCACCATACCATGGACGAAAGAATGTTTATTCTTCTTGAAGACAAAATTCAAATTCATGCTGAATTTGCGTAACAATTTGATTTTAATCGAAATTATGACAAGTTTTTCGATTTTCAACAATGAAAAATATTAACTACCATAGCAACGACTTCAATGCCTTTCAATGGGAATTGATTATCCATATTTCAACAGCAGTGATTTAATGTTTCAAGACTGCATTATAATCTGATTTCAGTCGACGTATACATATTACATGATAATTTTTAATTATTTTTTTTTATCCGGATACGAACTAGATGCCACGGTATAATCCGAACACACAAGATATCCTAATTTTTACATAAATTGTAGGTTGATATATATAGACCTTTGTTAATGATGATTATAGCTATTGCTGAAACGATCTAAGCCATGAAACCGGAAATTCGAAAACTTGGACGCGAGCTGATTGCCCGAGAATTTAGAAATTCCTGATAGATGCTTTGATATCGCGGGAAAAAAATTATTATTTATAATATTATGGGTGATTTTTATTACGAGGTAAACATATTATGAAGTCAATATCTCTACTCGCACATGGAATTTAGTAAAACATGAAAAGTATTTTGATATTGTGTTTCGAAGTTTTACGAGAAATTTTAACTCTTTTCAATAAATTGTTCGAGATAATGGCATAATACGTATTTCGCTATTTCTTTAAATCCAAATACGTTCTAAGGTCACAGATGATGCCATAATCTTAACACAAAATATTCTAATTTTTCCATAATTTTAGTATACTGAGTATAGTCTTCATGATAATTATTCTTATTGCTCATGCAGGGCTATCTCAGACACGAAACTTAAAATACGAAAACTTGGACACAAGCCGATTGCCACAGAATTCGGAAATTACAGCCAGTTGCCTTACATTCGCGGAAAATTATAAATATTCTGCTAGAACTCAGGGAACTTACTGTCTAATGCATACATATTGGCTCCACGTGGCTGAAGTGGTTGTACTGAAGATCGCGTTGGCTTATTGAAGAGTTGAGATCTTGATGTATGGTGACTTATTAAGAGCTTGCAATATGAAAGCACCGACAACTCTTATAACAAACGATAGCCTTAAAAATAAATAGGTACATTAATCTATTACTGTTCGAGATAAATTCTGCGGTACTTTCGGTCCGAGATTCGGAGACGGATCCGTGGCGAAATTTGCTATTACTTATCACCTTTCCAAGCTCTAGTCGATTATTTCTGTTCGAGTTTTCAACATTATAATATTCCATAATATTGCCAATTGTTCTGAATTGTGCGCCTTTACACTGAAAATACCGTAAAATGAAAGAACTATCCATCGTGAGGAAAAGAGCCATTAAGGGCGGTATTCGTAGTCCGTTCTCAAGACCGGGCTTGACCAAGACCGTCTTAAGATGTCTCAAGACGTTCTGTTTCATAGTCGTCTTATAAGATGATCTGCCAATAAGACGAGCTTCGTCAAGATTGATTTATTTCAAGACCTGACTACAAGTTGAAAAAGCTGCTTCACTTTTGCCTTTCCCAATATAAAATTTCACGAAATTCCGAAATCCGCCCGGTATGATCCCCATTTCTTTTAACATGTACAGTGAATTTACACCAAACGTTAAATTAGTTCACAATTACTGCAGGTACCAAAGAAAAAGGTTTCTTTATTACTTTTACCGATTTATAGTCAAACGCTTTCACGCCTACATTTCTCGTGGCATAAAATACTAAAAGATCGACATACCGGAAGCTGCGTTTGAAAGTTTTCTCCGTGAAAATGCAATTATCTATGCCTCCCAGTATTCTTTGGATTTTCCTCCAATTCTGCAAATCCTTCCCTTCACCACTGTACTCCGGACATGCTGTCGATTCCGGGTTGCTCGTTTCGGTAATATCGCCCATACACCATCGGTCAAGTGGTAGAACCCGAGCCTCCAATTTCAGCATTTCAATTGTCCTGAAAAGCAAGTAGAAAGTTAGCAGGGCACGCATTAAATTAAAAAGTTTCCCAATATAAGGACTATAAATCATTTTACAGAAACGACTTAAAATTATTATTAAACCAAAAGATAAAACATTTAACTTAATAACAACCATATGTCGATAGCCAAGATTAAATATATAAGTACTCAACAACAGAAATCAAGTATTGCAACCTTTCCATGTTACTCAGAAAGAACACTCATATGCAATCTAGTTTTTATTAATGTCACCTACAGCTTAATCACACAAATATATGTTTACTCACCATACTTGAGTTTTCAGAAGCTTTGGGCGAAGAATTACGATTGTCGACAAAATTTGATTTCGGGCTAACGAATCTCTCCGTTGATGCTAACATCTTCAGATTTCATTTCAAGTGAATCCCAATGATGTCGAGGGTTGAATCCTTGCGTAGAATGAGTGTTGACCATAATGCATTCAACGGAAACTTAAAGCTAAATCGATGGATTACCAGAAATGAATATTCGACTAATTATATGTAATTATAAAGTCAGCATTATGAACGATATTGTGATGAGCAGTCAACGATGATTAGATAATCAGTAATTTTCCACTAAATTCGATGTACAACTTGAACGGTTTGAAAGCATGAACTCTCTACATTCTAACTACTCACCTTATCGACCTTTCTAGACGAATTACCGCAAATAAATGCCCCTTTTTCGCCCAAACGCTAACACTTTTTCCCCCTCTCCTTGTAAAATCTTTCTACCAATAGTAGTTAAGAGCGGGGATTCCCACGAAGCAACCACCAAAGAACGTCATCCAGGTGGAGATCTTTAATGCCATTGGCTGAGAAAAGGACCGGCTGTCGTCATTGCGTACCATTTCAGTGCTTATTTCTGTAAAAAAAGTTCGTGCGTCTGGTTTGTAAATAGGGGCGGTATCTCTGGAATACTGCAACCTGGAGAAACCATATTTTAAGGGAAATTAGACTTATACAAGAGATATGGTATAAATTTGGTGGATTTAGGATCAGCCGCTGAGAAGTAATAAAAAATAGCAAAGAGTACATGCTGCTACAAATGTAGACATCAACAAAACCGCATCTGTGATTCTTTACTCCTATGGAAAATGATCGGTGAAAAAAAGCGCGTTAAGTAATTTGGTCTGTAATTCTTCCCTCATTTGGTTAATAAGCAGGAATCGGAGTCTAAAGGCGCGTTCTCACCATTCAATTTTAGTTGATCAACAGGAAGTTGAAAGATAATTGAAACTGAAACTTTTTGCGTTCCACTGTTTCAACCTGTGACGTCACTGTTGATCAACTAAAATTGAATGGAGAAGCGGCATACCATCTTGTCACGCCATATTTTTCGTTAACTTTTTAGAAGTTTAAATTAAGACAGAATCGACACTAAGTCGTACCAACAGTCAAACAAAACTTGTTATTTAGCTTAAGTGTTCATATAATGGCATCATGTGATCGATGAGTTGACTGAAACGAGTTGGAATAAGGGTATGGAAAAAGAATGGAAAAGTGTACTCCAAGATGTGCACCAAACTTGGAATGGCGTTTATTTCATTCTAAATTTGTTCCAGAAATGGTCGACATTGATTATAGAACAATATTTAAAGATAAAATAGGAAAACGAAACAAAATGCTAAACTTCATTTTTTTGCTAATGGGGCACCACTGATTGAACTACAGGTAACACTCGATTGACACGGTACTTGAATTATATGTTTTCGGTTTTACATGGGCGAAAAAATGCAACCGGTTTTGATTAACGCGGTTTGAGGCTTGGTTTTACACATTTTTGTTTTCACATTTTTTTTGTTTGTCTCCAAAAAATAAGCAAAAAACCATAAGAAAAGTCATTTTATTAACATTTAACCCGGCAGAAGACGCACTCAATTTTGGAGCACAGACGGTCGGGCAGGGTGACTGAGTCACCCCATTTTAAATTACATTTTCCAGCACAATTATTCATGATTTTTTTATATTTTCTGTACTCTTAGATTAGTAAGGAAATACTTTGAAAATTCAAATTTATTTTAAACCAATATAATTTACATGTTTGTTAAATATATCTTTATTGTTCAAAACTCCTGATTAGCTAACTTGAATACAAAAGAACTTGTATAATAATAACAATACTTGTGCATAATAATTAAACTTAGATAATAGTAATTATGATAACTTATTGTTTCAACATAATATTATGAAAAAAATTATAATAATAATAAGAATTATCTAAGTTCACCTCTCGTTGTGTTATTTGCTGTCGATATATATCGTTCGTAATGCTGATTTTATAATTACATATAATTAGTCGAATATTCATTTCTGGTAAGCCATCGATATAGCTTCATAATCCGGCCCTGAGGAGGATGGGCTTGTAGTGGGGTGGGAGGAGTCAAGATGACCGAGGGAACTTCCTCTCCGTGCGCGGCCGAAAACCGCGTATGTTCTTATGTTGTGGCATCCCTATTGTCTTCCCCCTCCCCCCGTCCCCACTCCCCCCGTATCCATTCCCCCTTCTCCCCTCCCCCTT
Source organism: Tanypteryx hageni (assembly GCA_028673005.1). Taxonomy (NCBI): domain Eukaryota; kingdom Metazoa; phylum Arthropoda; class Insecta; order Odonata; family Petaluridae; genus Tanypteryx; species Tanypteryx hageni. Next base: position 74,522,434 of record CM054113.1, on the reverse strand, counting down.
CCCCCACTCCCCCTTCCGCATTCCCTCCTTTCACACTCCCCACTTCCCCTTCCTCTCTCCTCGCTCCATCTCTCCCCACTTTTCCTATACCCACTTCCCCTCTCCCCCATTTCCCCTCTCCATTCCCGCACCCCCTTCCCCTCTCACCATTCCCCTCCCTCCCTTCCCTCTCTCCTTTCCCCTCTCTCCACTTCCCATCCCCCCTACCCTCTCCACACTTTCCATTCCCCCTTCCCTCTCTCCACTTCCCCTCTCCCACTTCCCCTCCCCCTTCCCCTCACAGTCGTTTCCCCTCTCCCCTTTCCACTATCCCCATATACCTCTCATTTTCTTAAAGGCATTTTCAGGATTTATGATAACTAAACGGCAGTTTAGAACAGCTAATCATACCACGGTTTATATTTCTTTGTACGACGAAATGAAAAATATCATTGCTTCCAGAAGTGTTCTCTATTGTTGTAAAATCCGCGCCCGAGATCTATCGTAATTATATTTTTGTTGCACAACATTTTCTTTGGAAAAATCAATAGTTTATTTCCATCGAATCCAATACGTTTGATTATAACACTTGGAGGAATCAAAGAAACTGGCGGGAAGGATAAGTTGAAGCAGTTTTTGTGGAAGTGGTATATTTCGAATATTTAAAGAATCGAATGTCGACGTATGCAATCGCAGGCTAATATCCGAAATAATAATCTTGGCGGGAAATTAATGGAAGGAATACCTTGAAGAATTTTCGTTCCTGTAACCCCTAAATGTCCTTTTTCATATTTTCTTTCACTTCCACACTAAACGGGGTCATTTAATAACCGTTTAAATCGTTTTTCTCCGTTCAATTTCACTGGTTTTTCACGAGCAGAAATCCTACCTATCTCATGAACTGCTCGCTTGTGGTAACCGGTCATTACTGTCCGCGGACGTTTCGGCCACTGAATAAAATGTTTTTATACCTGGGTATTTAAAATAAATTAACGTATAGTAGATATTATGTTACTAATCTTTAGCAAAATATAATAAAATACATATTTTAAGGCAACGTGGAGCAATCCTGCCCGCCACTATTTCTGAGCCATAACGAAATCATCGCGTTTTAAAAACATATTCTGGCGTAATTACATAAAAAAAATAAAATAAAATACTAGAAACTTTGGTATCTTTGTAGATGGTGCTTCATTACTTATACACTACTTGGATTTCCTATGTTGGGTCTGTCGTTTTCGATTGAAGTTCATTGCCAGAACGCGGCTTCTTGACGTGGATTGAAAAGGAAGCCCTTGAATAGACCCCTCCCCTCGTTATTTTTGTTGATTTATTTTGCATTTGAAATCTATTTTTTCTCTAATCATCTGAGGGGAAAAATATAACAATACCTTCTTCCATTTGTTGATTTATTTGAAATCGCCGGGTATTTTAAAGCCAAAAATAAATACAAATAATTTTCCGTCCATTTCTTGATTTATTTAAATTTCTGTTAAAAAAGACATTTTCGCATACTTCGCTAAAGAATAAATAAAATAATACCATATTCCATTAATCTGTCTTAAGAAGCTGAGTATTGCACAATGAAAAATAAATACAATAATATCTTCTTCAATTTTTTTATTCACTTTAAATCATCGAGTAGTATATTGGATTAGGAACAAAACGTTCACTACTGCGCAATTTCATGGCAGACACGCCCGCCATTTTCTCTTGCACCTGGCCCGTTGCCCGATAACCCTGTGAAAAGGATGAAGTGTCGATTCTCACGAAAGGAAGGCATGCCATTTGAATCTTATCTGTTGCTACGGGCAGCGAGCCCAAACGGCCTATTAAGGTTGGGAGAGCTGGTGAAACATTTAATGATAAATATGCAATCGTTCCATCATTTTTGCACATAGGATAAGGATTTGTTTCAGATCGAAATATAATAATAATTAATTGCCACATTCGGATTGCTGTTCTCTCTTTTTCTCTGAAAAATATTGCAAGACCATTTCCTATGACGTTTTTATAGAAAATTTAGGCATCACAATCAACGTGGAAAAAATGTTCTATGAATTCAACATACAGGACGATTTCATTTGAAGCAATAGTCACCTAATAATAAAATTAAAGAGGAAAAGAGGTTTTCATCGAAGCCACAATGACTGAAACTAGGGTTGCCAGATGTACTGATTTAGGAAGCACAGTACTGATTTTCTACTCTCTTGCTTGACATGTACTTCTTTTCCATAATTTTCAAAGTATTACAACCATTACAACGTACTTCTTTTTGTCAAAAATGAACTTTTTTTTATGAAGACGTTAAAGAAAATCCACTGGTAAGAATTAAATCAAATACAATGTTAATTAATTAAGGTAATACAATGCAGCTAACAAAATTGTAAAGTAATTAAATTTATTGACTTAAATACAATCAGTTAAACGTAATTCGTTTATTCTTTCATTAAATATTCATTATTGGTCTTATAAATTAAAATGAGGACATCTTAAGTAAAACCGAATGAATTTCATACGTTTGGTAACTAGTTGTGTCTTACGATCGTGCCGTTCTCTGCACAAATATGTCATTTCTCCATGGATTCTTTTCAACATCAAGCACTTTTACATACTTGACCTTCTCACCATATGTAAACGGAGCTTTTTAATGGAACAAGGTGAGAAATCTATTACTTTATCTTTTTTTTCTAGTATTCTAGAGTTAAAAAATCCTTCCGTATAAAATCCTTATTATCCTCCATTTTCTCTTCTTTCTTTTCTAGCCCCCACTCCTTTAGAATTCGTCGCTCAACAGATTTATTCAGAAAGAACGAGTAGAACATTTTTCCAATTTTAGATCCAACGGAGTACGCACTAAATAAGTGATTGCCGATAAGAAACGGAATGAAAAATGGGGCAAGAAAAGATGTCTTTCCCAAGAGAGTATCGGTCGCCAAACTAGCGGATACCGTCAGCAGTGTTTCTCAAGCAATGGGGCCGGAAATTTCAAAAATAATTGTTATAAAACGTTTCCTCAGCAAAATTTCTGCAACATTTAATCGGTATCCTTAAAAATTTCCATTGAAGATTAATAAGAAGCTAAACCGCATTTAACGTAAAAAAAATCCACTACTTGAAAAAGGTGGAATTTGACGAAATGTTTGGTAAGACGTAACATCAAAAGGTTGAGAAACGCTGATCTAAAAAGCTGCATATTTTTCCAAGAGAAACGGGGATTTCCGAGCGTTTCTTCTCTTCTTATGGCTTTGTATTCCCGTTTGCCAATTGGGGTCTCTTGCTATTTTGGGGCTGCAGAGAAGGCGAGTTTTATGACAGGCCAAATCTTTCTGAGAAGTCCTCTCCTTGCTTCTCGAACCTTTCTGAAAATATCCCAAAGAAGGGCGGATAGAAAATTCAGTTCGAAAAAGTTATTCGTGAATTTTGTTTTAATTCTTGTTGCATTTGTTTAATTTTTGCATTAAGTATAGTGGAGAATTTAAGTTTAGCGCGCCACGGGCTCGAAAAATGTTTTTACGTATAATTTCAGAAATACTAAATGTTTTATTTTATCAAATCTCGAAGAATATTTTATGTTTGCACTGCGATGCTTAATTTTTCAAACGGGTTGTCAAATATAGTGATAGTCGTTAAGTGAGGTTTCACGATGTATTTAGATTGCAGGACCCCCAATTGTTTAGCTACAGGAGCCCCAGATTGCCTAAATCCGCCACTTATTAAGGGCACAGGTATTTCTAATTATCAGTAACAATCTCATCAGCAACGAAGGCTACATTAAGAAGTTCGTAGCGTCACAAATGATAAACATATTCTCGCAAATAACTCGCCACAAAAAACATGGATTTAGGTAGAGGAACGAAACTCAAATAGAGGAGTTCCGAAACTGAATTACCAGGCTCATGTCACGGCTTGTTTCCAAATGATGAGCAAGATAAACATTTTATGCCTACAGGAATTATCTTATCTAAGTAGTGAATGTTCAAATACTACAATTTTTGGCAACTTGAGGGCATGAAATACTTCAAGTAATTTGCATTGCTTTGATGCCCCATTCTCGGCGAACAATTTTTTTCGCCTGCTTTCATTTTTCTACATTTAGGATTTTCCTTTTCACGGGCTGTATTGCGGTTCAGAGCATCGCCTACCAATACTATTCTGAGACAAAGCTACGAATATTCGTTGTCGCAACGGCTTGAGTTCGGGCGGGGTGGAGGCACAATAGATCCTTCCGTTCCTTAGTTCCACACTTCGAAGACGAAGTTTATGGCCCCTCAAAGCACTCGCCGCCCGAAACGAATTTCAAGAAGCGTGCGCCCGTATGTCAACCAGACAAATTCACCGGGTGTTTTCTCAGGAGGGAGAGGAAGAAAGAGAGAGAGAGACAAAATCATTCGAGAGGGGGGGGGATTGGGGGAGGCACACGTTTAGAAACACGCCATTCTTCAGAAAAAAAACGTAGCAAATGGTTGGACAAATTTTAGATGCGAAGACCGTCACTGGTAATCCCCTGATCGTTCGCTTTTATTAAAATTCGGCCAACTCGGCTGCCGCATGGTTATCGTAGTTACTAGCGGTTTTTAGAGATCGAAGCATTATAGCAGTAAGAGATGCAAAAAGTAAGTATAGTTAAGACTAAAATAACGAAACTCCTTTTAAGTTAAAAAGTGAAGGGATGTGGAAGAAGTTGGTAAAGTGTCATGCATTACATATCACACTGTACGCAGTGGAAACATCCACACTTGCGAATGAGCATATAGAGTATTTGGAGAACTTCCAAACCTATGGAAAAGAATGCTGAAAATTATTTGGACGAATGGAGTTAAAAATGAGGAGGAATAGGAAAGAAGAGGTCTTCAGTCAAAATGATTGTAGAGGAAGGCAGAATGAACATTTCTTGAGGAGATACGACATCGAATAAAAACTTGAAGGCAGAAGCGAAAGAGGAAGAGAAGGTTCAGCAGATACATACGTAGTTTTAAGTGAGAGTAACAAAGAAATTAAGAAGGTTACATAAGGCAGGAAAATGTGGAGAACCAGGTAAAACACGCAATAACAGATGTTTGCGGAAAGAATGCTAATCAGAAAGATGATATTTTATGCTGCATCCACAAAATACTCGGAATGTAAAAGCTGCTTCCGTTACTCTCAGCTCTTTCAAATAAATTTATTTCGGAGTGATATTTTTTATTATTCGTCCCAAACTCCCTAGTTTGAGAATTTCGCGTCTTGAGCTTGACTAATGAATTTACACGCTTATGCTCAACAATTTCCCCCAAATGCGCATTTGCTGATTCACTGTGAATGCATGAAAGCGATAACTTAGCGAGATCTGACGAAACGGCTCGCCTGAACTTCTTTTCTTGGGAGCAACGATAAGGTCACTTTCGCAGGGATATCAAATTATCTCTTTAAGGCGACTCAATAACTAAAGACGGCACTCTTGAAGGTTACTAAGCAGATATTTTTCATAACGAATTTTGTCTCAACGTTTGCTCCTGAACTGCGTCGCGCAACAGATTTCCTCTTCTGTTTGCTTGACTACGAGTGGGGAGGGGGGAGAGAGAATGGAGAAGCGTGAGAGAGTAAAAAACACAAAACGCTCGGTGTCGCATGTTCTGTCAAATGGGCATCACAGCCCTTCGAATGGTTCGAGTAGTCTCCTTCAAATGGTTCGAGTTTTGCGATGGAAGGTCCCGTGCAATTTGTCGTTCGGAATAGAATGCACGCAACGATAAAATATGAAAAAGTAAAAATTATAACGAAAAAAATATTGTTTCGAAAATACGAATAAATTATGCTGGCCGTTAACAACCAATATGGGAGGATAACAAACAGTAATAACTTGATGCTATATCCACACATGACACGGCTTTGGAATATTAGGAACAGGAGGATATGAAATGTGGCGCAGGAAAGAGTCGCATTAGTTCCCCGAGATACGTATAACCAAACAAAATTAAAATTGAAAACTGAGATTTTATAAGAGGTACCATTACATCTGCTAATTTGTATCGCATGCATTTCTTTCGTCTCGTACACAAAAACAAGGGTGCTGAAATGCTAAGCAGCAAATTCGCATACGCTAGCTCAATGCTCGCAAACAACGGCTCGTTATCTTCTAACAGTCGAAGCAGTTCGTCTTATTAGACTCAGGGCGCCTTTGGGGCTTCAAGTCAGGGGTCTGTTTGTTTCTTGGTCATTTCGCGGGGAGAGATTATAAGAGGCCCACGACGAGGAAAGAAACGATTTTTGGGATATCGGAAACCCAATGGATTACGAAAAACTATAGATGATGCGGAGAAGGGCATTCACAGAAACTTTTAAAACTGGTATGGTCCTTATTGGGAGCCGACTAGTTTTTTTTTTTAAACTCTTCGAAATCAATTCTTCGAAAATCACTTTTTTAAACGACACACTTTTCGTGATAAATAACAATGTTTAAGATAAAAACTTATAGAAAACCTCTTTCCCTTTTTCCATCTACTTTTGACATATCCATTGGTAATTCATGAATACGATATCTTCGCCATTCGAATCAGCGCAAGAAGCATAACAAGAGGGCGGGGATCTCAAGATCGCGGCCCCCGTGGTACATTTCTGCGGCCCGCGAGGTAAGTTAGTTTACCCTAAATGGCTAAAAGTCATAATCATTATCATACTTTTCTATCCGTAAATAAACCTATGAGTTCGATGTTATTTTTCATTATTCGCAAATATCAACACTTTAACATTTCTTTTAACCTTTTTCAAATTTTCCTGCGGCAGAACTGCGGGTTTTCTACTACAAAAAATAAAAAAATAAATAAGTTACAAGCTAAACTTACTGTAATAATTGCCTTCCGCGAATAGTCTTGATCTAAACCTTCGTAAACCTATCGGGTTGGTCACACTGATAGCCGTCTGCTTTGAGTTGGGGATTCACCGAACGTGGCTGTGGGGTCCTGTCGTGAGAGTGGAAGAGGAACAAGGACAAGCGTGGAAATGGAGAGGGGTAATAGAATACAGGAAAATAGCGGGAGAAAATGCATTTAGTTGTTATAATTTTTTATTTCAACAATTAAATTTAACATAATTTTCTCTCCGTAAATAAATCTGAGTTCGATGTTATTTTCATCTTTCGCAAATATCAACATTTAAACATTATTTTACGTTTCTCAAAATTTTCCGCGGTAGAACTGCAAGTTCTCTACTAGTTTAAATAAAAAAATAAGTCACAAGATAAGCTTATTGTCATTATTTTCTTCTGCGATAGATTTTGATTTAAATCTTTCGAAACATATTGGGTTGGTCACACTGACAGCCGCCTGTTTTGAGTTGGGGATCCACCGAATGTGGCTGCGGGGTTCGGGGCGTTCGGAGGTATTTCCCACTTGAAAAGTAACACGAATTGCGATTGGTCGATGGCGTTCGGTAGGTGGGGGCAAAGCGGAAAGAATTAGGGGTTGGACTTCAAATTCTAGATTTCAACAAGAGAGATGGAACTGGATGGAAGGGTGCACGCCATTTGCGTTGTACTTTGTGCGGGTTTTGGTTTGGTGCTACGAGGAAGATGTGGCGATTCTCGTTATTTTTGCAGGTAACATTCATTATTTTTATTTACAATCTTTGCGATGTTGTTTCATAAATTATCGGTATTTTTGACGATTTTCTGGAATCAAAATTTTGCGTTAAATGTTTTATCGCACTTATCGTCTCTTGATCCAAGTGTTTGGCTAATGTAATCGTTTATGTAATTTTCATGCGTCTGCTTGGCTGTGCTGGAAGTTCGAATTTAGTTATGTTGGGTCCAACTTATTTTTGGTGACCAGATCATGGACCGAAGGTCTGTAAATGATACCAGTAAGTCTTCGAAATTAATTGTGGATGTGTTACTTGTACTAGCATTTTTTTATGATTCTAATGTATTACTTGAGCGGTGAGAATTGAAATTAAGAAAGCGTTTGATGCGACCAAATCGCTATAGGAATTGATTAATTAATAATTTTTAAATTTACAATTGCGTTGCAGCGACCTCGTGACGGATCGGTAAGGAGTCCTGGACCGTACCATTTATGCTGCGTCAATTTCGGAAGCGAGCGCCGAAGATCCTTGAGAGCTGACGGTTGCCTCCGGCTGAGACGTCGCAGTAAGTTCAATCGGCTGAGACGTCGCAGTAAGTTCAATAATTTAAAATTTTCTACTAATCATCTTACTTTCTAATTTCAATTGGCAGTTTAAATTGAAATATTGGGCAATACAGTTAAGGTCTCCCCTTATGACGTGTTGAAAGTTGGAGAGGATTTTTTCGTTTGATTTATGAACATTTTTATGAAACTGATTGCTAATTGGCAATGTTCGACATGACTTTGACTTTTCAATATTGGTTTTATTACTCGTACGATATTAATTTATGTTAATGTAGCAACATTTCTTGACCACTAGAAACGTTCCTGCTAGAATTTTTCTCTTATAATGAAGTTCATGCTACTAAGTTCGTCATTTCTGTTCTCGAAAATGGCTGTAATTACCTAATGAACAGTAAACGAAATTTGCCTGTCAACTATTTTATATTGTAAAAGCGGCAATTCCTTTTAAACTGGATTTCGTAAAAACTGAATTTTACTGTAATACGCTAATAGCGTAGGGTGTCCATAACTCAATTTATTTGCGACTCGCGATATCCTTAACAGCATTAGCCTAAGAGTGAAATCAATTTCTATATACATATATATTGAGCAACAATTGTCGATTCTAGTTATATCTTCAAACTAATCATTTAAGCTAGTCTTCGCGGCAACATCCTGTAAAACTTAGCACGGCCCCTACTGGGAACTGCTGGACTTGTGTATATGATGCTGTGATATGAAAGAGCGTTCATCCAACTGGATTTATCGTTTAAATTTTATGTACGCAATGTGTTATGTCGGGATGAATGGATCTTTTTAAATCATGAGGAGGGAGCTAATCCAATGGCATCAAGACAATTCCAAGTGAAAATAGTATAAATGGTGAATTATTAAAAAAATAGACCTGTTACACAGCGGTAGAAGTGTCGACTTCATTCGAGGTTTTTTAGAATTATGGCGCAAATCGTCAATAAATGAGAAAATTTTCTCTTTTTATTTAAGATATATTTTTACTCTTTTACAAGCAAATGCCCAATTTACATATGGCGCAAATCGTCAATAAATGAGAAAATTTTCTCTTTTATTTAAGATATATTTTTACTCTTTTACAAGCAAATGCCCAATTTACATGACACTTAATTTTTTCCATTTAGTGTATTTGATTGCTCGTGCGCATAGGCATAACTGCAGTTTTTAAAGTTCTGGAGATAGTTTGAGATTATGAAAAACTTTTTTGGCCGGGATTGTCCGTACATGTTTTGGTCAGTTTGAAGCGGTAAATATTGACTCGAGATATCAAGCTACGCACTAGTTTGCAATCGCAGATGTAATTTTACTTGAGCACGAAAACCTCATGCAGATGTGTGGAGAACGTTCCGTTTAACTAAACCTTAGTAATACATTCGGTTAATGCGCTTATTGATAGTAAACGTTCATATAGGCCCAGCTGCAATGGCCTCCATTTGCAAGAGAACACTATTTATAAGTAAATTATAAGTGTTTTGCAACATTTTCCCGGAAAATGACAATATAAAGGGACATAAAATACTGCAGATGAATATTGAAAAAGCGATTGCAAAATTGAATCATTCTCTTTTAGTAATAAAATTTTCGAATTAAAAAAAGTTCTGGTATGGCGTGCCGCCAGAAAGCAGTCGATGGTTGTTTTAGCTTTTCTTACTAGTAAAATTGTATTTTGAAAAATATTTTTTGCCTGTTTTCATGTTATAGTCCTCGTCTATTTATTTTACGGTCGTCACTGAGCTCGAGTAACTCGCGCCGCGGTCCATTCCAGTAAATCCGAGATCCAAATCCTATTTCCCCATCTAATCGCTTGCCGAATGCGGTTTATAGATTCGCTTTCCGAGACCTTAACAAAAGTATCTTTTAACAAACAATCCGAATCGACGGCCTTCAGAAGGAATACATCCGGAATTGCTTTCGAAATTGCGCTCCCACGGTACTAGTGGCGGATTATCGCACAGGCGTATGCCTCGGGCCCCACATGCCCAGGGGCCCCCAAACCGACAAAAAATCCGCATATCATCTTGCATTTATTTTTGCAACGCAGCCTTTGAATTTTCCTTGACTTAATGTGTAACCACGATTCGTCTTCCAAGTAGAGTCGATCTGGGTTCGATTCGATAAAAAACCGATCACCTACAAGTCAACTCTTGTGTGTAATCGCCGCTTAAGAGCAGCGGCGGATTTAAGGGGGGTCGCGCGTGGCGTGGCGAATTATGGGGACCCGTGACGTATGGCGGTGTTTCTCAAATTGGGTTACGCGGAACCCTACGCGAAAGTTGGGGGTTATATGAGGATCAGTGAAAATGGGGAAAAAGGAAAGATTTCGCTTCCGCTCATTTACCCAAAATCTTGAATTTCTACCTCAGACGGATTTAAGGGGAGTCGTACTTGTGTACAACAAGGGCCCCTTGAAGTAAGGGGCCCCGAAAAAATGTCCGTGTTATGTTAAATGTCTCAACTTAAAAATCATTGGAACCTCTCTATGATTCCATAGAAAAACGATCGTTAAGAGGTCACAAAAGAGGGTAGTCGTTAGGAGCGGTTTCCCTATATATTTAGATTGCAGGACCACCGACTACTTAGCGCCTGAGGCCCCAGGAGGCGTAAATCCTCAACTGTAACCAAGAGAAGTTATACATGATACTCGGAAGTATAGTGGTCAGTATCCCCGCCTATGACGCGGGCGACCGAGGTTCGATTCCCCTCCAGCGAAAATTTTTTATGTACTTCATATCGGCGGATTCTCGTTTATACGGTTTAAATACCTATTCTCCTGCAAATGAAAGCCATTGCAGCTGCGCATACGATATTTCGGCTGTTTTACTTTTAATAAGCGCTTAAACCTAATTAAACATTACTAGCTGTATTACTAAGGTTAGAGTAAACGTAACGGTTTCCGTACATTGGTATCAACTTTCCGTGTTAAGGTGAAAATGCATGAGGCATAAATTTTGAAAATATTGCTGATTAATTTTGCTGCTTTTCAATTGGCATTAACTATGTCTGGTTGAAAAGCACTTTGACCTTGAAAGGCGTAGTTGGAAAATGTCGGTTGACACATTCACCGCGGTATATGAACTCTACGATATTATTAAGAAGCGGAGATAAGATGTAAGATTGTTTTAAATGACAAAGATAAAAATAGGCACAATCTGAATCTGCAAACAAAATTTTAGAACATTAAATCTAATGCGCAACCTGTAAAAGGAATACCAAGGCATAAACAGCATTTGCGTGTTTTTCCCCCCGTTTTAAAAAGAAAGACTCGGGTGGCTCACCGTGAGTCGCCCGCTCCTCCGTAGAATCCCTGGTGACTCACACGCGTGATTCGTCCGCACTGAATGTGTTAATTCTGCTGCTTTTGAAATGGACTTTTTAAATTTCCTCTTCCAAAAATGTTTTGGGTTTCGTAGGCAATCATGCTTGCTTTTATGTTAGTCTGACTTGGTTAGCTTATATTAAAACTAATCGCTCTTTGAGAAAACATTGACAACCTTATTTTCCAGTGTATTTAATGCATTTTTCTCTCTGGTTACTCATCGTGTCGACAATGCATTTTTCTCCTTGATTACTCAGTGTTGACTTTTTCTCCCTGATTACTCATCGTGTCGACAATGCATTTTTCCCCCCGATCACGCATCGTATCGCCAATCGTTAAGAATATTTCGTAAAAGCATAATGTCAAAAAAAAATTTTCGATTAATTTATACAAATATACATTTTTCGCCTTTTAAGCAGCTCCACACACTATTCTTTTCTCTTCTGCCGAGGTGGAGCCTATCATTTGGCTTTTGAACTTGACGATGGTTTTAAACGGCTAAGGTTGGCCACCCTCACCCAAGGATTTACCCTTCCAGTATGCCGTGCTCCCAATGCCCTACTTTCTTGAGAACAATATAGGATCTTTTTTCTGAGTGAAAAATGTCTAGGGTGAATTACGACCCACTCCACAGAGAATTCCATTAGCGGCATATGTGAATTGATGTTATAGATGCTATATGAGCGCTGTTGACAGTAACCCGAGTGCTCGAGTAATTTAAAAAGGGACGGAAATCTTGGGAACGAAAGAGAAAGGTCTGCTTGCCGAAAGTTCTCGGCGGGCCCGCATGCAGCCATCGGGTGTCTTATTTGACACGTTTTGGAAGATTGTACTCGTCTGCGAATTAGAGAACGAAAGTTAACGTAATATGAAGTGATTAATCATAATACCATTGAATACCATTGCATATGCACAGCTGCCCTTTATATTGTTTTAATTATAGAATATTCACTATTTTTGTCAAGTTACTTCAATTACTGCTTCGGCAAATTGTTAATTTCATTTCCCAACCAATTAAATGTATTCAACTACTAATGAATTGGCGGGCGAGGTTGAATCTCCATACTGTCATCCGTCGTCCTACCATTTAGAAAATACCTTCGGAGGAAAAACTTAGGGTAATGTAGAATGATGGAAGCATCAGACAAGATGCACGGATACTATGAAATGAAATTTAAGAATCATAGGAATGAAGCTCATTAAAACCTAGGCAATTGCCGTTCGTGTTTCGAAAAGTTGATTATGTTGCATAGAAAAAGTTATTTTTAAACGCAGTATGAATGGGTTAGATCTTGTGATGGGAATCACGTGTTGTAAGTATGATAAAAATCAATCAATCCAATGGCCATCAGACCAAGTAAACTACTTTTTCGTTTTAAAATCTAAATTTTTTACCCAAGATGAACATCTGGAGGAACTTGACGAGCCTCACTCCATGGAAGGATGTTTCTCTAATTTTGAACAATTCAGGACCGATGAAGATTTGTGGAGTTTTAAAAGATGGAGAAATAAGAGAAACGTTGATCTCTTTCCCCTGCGACTAATTTGTGGAAGAATCTTATGTACGGCGAAGTTGGCGCTTACATGGAATTCGTTTTTGGTCCTCCGAGGTGTCAAGCTGATATCTGTATAAAGGTCTGAAATCCAGTGGAGAGTTACTGCCACTTCGTTAGGCATCTTTTTTTTAGTAAACAAGATTTGGGGCCGAGGGAACTGGCCTAAAGGAACTCTCCCTTCGTGTTAGTCTTGTAAGCCGGACCAAGCGGTAAGTAGTGTGCAGTGTTCGACTGCGAGTTTTTTTTCGACGTCCAATCGTTATTAGGTAAGTACCTTACGTGCGCAGTATTTGCAAAGCTTTGCGGTGATTCATCAATGCCGAATCCCTCAGCTGACCGGGCTTGGATTGTGGAATGTGTCATTCTTTGATATCTCTCCCCTGATAGTAACACTGTCCATATTCTCGCGGTAAGGTTTCTCTTAGACGCTTTTCACTGAAAGATACGGCAAGATGATAACTAGTGATTCATTCCTAGGTTCCCAGACGAAAGTGATATTGCAGCATGAATCGCTTAGCGCAAGAGAGGTATTACCGAGATATCTGTGCGCTAACAGAATTTGCGATAAACGAAGTTTGTAACATTGGACAACCCAGTTGATTTTTACTTTTCAGAAATTTTACTATTTCCATCGTGCAACTTATATTATAGCCCATTTTTATATATTAATTTAAAGTCAAGGAAACGAAGTATATGAGGATTCTTTTTAAACAGCGTATTTTCCGGTAGATAATGCGTGCATTATCTAGGCAAAAAAGTTCGGAAACGAGAAAAAATGGCTGTGCGCGTTATACATAGGAAAAACGAAAGAAAATTATTTACGCCATGATTCTTCGATTCCTACATCCTTGAACTGACAGATTCACAATGTTTGCTCTCATTCTGTTTAAAAGGCTGAATGCACGTATTTCTTTTAAATCGGATGTATCAACAATCTTCGGAAGTTGATACATTTACATAATGGCCTTGGCCGATCAAAATTTTTGACCGCGTTATCTGTACATTGTAACGAGCGTTAAAAATATTAAAAATCGCGTTATCAACTAGGTGCGAGTTATAGATGGGAAAATACAGTAATTAATTATTATGAACGTATTTGTTTACAATAGCTTCAAAAAAGTAATTATTTATGATGAAAAATCACAATTTTGTAATAACATTTGATATGAAAAAACTTGTTACAAAATTGAGATGTACAAAATGTAAATATTTACTTTCCAATAACATTTGCATGAAAAAACAATAAGATACTTAGAATAACATAACATAAACGTAATGATCATCATGATGTGATCTTACACCGCATAACGTTAATAACATTTTAAAATTAATTAGAATCGTCGTACGAATATCAGATTTGTACCAAACTGCCTAAAAGAATGAAAATTATGGTTTCTACCCTAGATTGTTAAATGCGCGTCGAGTCTGAATTTTCGCATTCAAAAGGAATTCATTTTGAACACAAAAAACCGCGAATTTTTCGGATTAATCTTTTGTTAAGGGAAATCGCATTGTCGCTAACTTCAGCATACAGTCCACCACTTAAAGGTTCCCCTCTCCAAAATAAATAATAGCAAATTTCTCTAATTAGAGTGGAATGACTATCATTGAACAGAAAGTGAAGTACGAATGAAAATATGCAAGAAAAATGTTTGGACTGTAATAAAAGACCGTTGCTTTTAGAACCTTAATTTTAAAAAAATTAAAGTTTTAGGCCAGCGCTATATTGAAAATCCGCTAAAAGAAAATGCAATAAACAAGGCATACCTGTATGTTATATCTATTATTAATATTGGTGGTAGTAGAAAAATAACTGCATGAAAAACTGCCAATTTATCTACTAATAGCACATGTTAGATTTTACGAAATTACAATTATCACAAAGTTTTGAATCAAGCTGGTAATAGCACATCTAGAGCGATTGGTTTTTACAGTACAGCCACTATGCGCCCAAGTTAGATAATGAGTTTGGGGGGCCCTAGGCTAGGGTTCAGTGCAGGGCTTGAGTGAACAAAAATGTGGAATGGGTTGGGGTGATTCTTATTTCATCATGCTGCCCTCCGATGACGTTTCAGCTGAATCACTGCCTTTATTTATACATCTAAGTACTATATTCCTGCATAAAATTTTCTAATATTCCTTTATTTTTGTCCCTCTTCAGTTAATTTTACATTTTAAGATTGTATTTTGTAAACTGTCTTTCAATATTTGCCCTATCAAATTTGGTTTTCTTTTCCAGATTGTTTTTATTAGTGTCCTTGTTTCTCCCACCATTATCTAGTATTTATTTGTTTCTCTTCCTCTTGGTCCATTTCACTTGCATCCTCCATACCCATAACTCAAAACTTTCTAAATATTTTTCCTCCTTTCTTCTTCCTGTCCATGTCTCTGTGCCATAAGGATCTATGCTCCATATGTAGCATTTCACTAATTTCTTCCTTGTTTCTAAATTTATTTTCTTGCTTGTGAGAAGCTCATCCTTGTTAAATGCTGATTTTGCCATTGCAATCCCTGTTGTCCTGTGTACTACTTCCATTCTGTGATAAAAGACTGCTAAGATATTCAAAACTACTTCCAAATTTTGGTCATTTAATTCTTAGTTCCTTTAAAACTTGACATTTTCCGGCATGAATCTTCATTCCATATTGTTGGCCAACCTCAACTGTCTCATCCATGGTATTCAGGGAGGGACTATATTCAGGGACTATATTTGGACTAATATGGTATATATAAATTACTTTTATGAAAAGGAGATGAATACTTTTTTTTATGAAAAGGAGATGAGGTTTTGATTATTATTGGGACACAATAGAACTCATTTTCTAAATTATTTATTTTAATGGGAAAACAATCTTTTAGTTTTTAGTTAGCGTTGTCCCAACTCAGGCTGTATAACTGTATAACATCCAACACTCGAATGCGGCCCTGATAACTTCCAGTTTGACATGACTCATGTGTTGCCACTGCAATAACTGAACAAGTAATATGTAAAGCATATTTGACTTTTTTGTAATATTCTGTATACTGATTGTAGGTTTATCATAATGGTTTTCTTCTTTAGGTTGGGTTATCCTGCTTATGGTTGTTTATCTGTTCTGCAGTTAACCTTGCAAGGGTATGCTGTTGCCTGGACATGTTGCAGAAAAGAAATAGCAATTTTATAGGCTATGGATTTTTGGACTCCCAGCTGTTGGCATTAATATTGTGACAGTCGGGAATCTAAAAGTTCATGGTCTGTAACCATCAACAGCATTTAAGGTTTGAAGCCATACCATCCAGGCTGCTATGCACTTACTTTGTGAATTTTAACTGCGTATATATACGAAAGTATTCAAAATACATTTATTATAACTGTTTTTACTAGTCAGTTCTAAGCATGTTATTATTCCATTTGTTATGCTATGCTGAGGAATGAGATCTTTTAATTTGTTGTCAGCATATTAAGAAGCCTAAAATGATTTTTAAAAGTTTGTTTCCCTGCAGGAGCATTGATATTAGCTGCTGATTTTTTTGAGAGAAGTTTAAAGGCTACTTAATAAATACTTGGGACTTTTAATATCCTAAAAAAGTTTTCTTTCTGCATAATCATTGACAGCTGCTGATTTTTTTGAGAGAAGTTTCAAGTCTACTTAAGAAATACTTTCGACTTATCTCTCAATTAAACTATCATGTTTCCTGACAGCATATAATATAAAGTCATTTGAGTGGAGGCATAATATGGTTTGATTTTCTACCATGTAAAATTTTGTGTTTGCCCTTCAGTATTTCAGTAAAGCAGGTGTCCACAAGCTGGTACTCGTGAGCATTGTCTTGCTTGTTGACAGTGTTACTGTGCATTTTTAATATTCTATAAAAAGTTGTCTTTCTGCATAATCATTGACAGCTGCTGGTTTTTTTGAGAGAGAAGTTTCAAGTCTACTTAAGAAATACTTTCGACTTCTCTCTCAATTAATCTATCATGCTTCCTGACAGCGTATAGTGTGCTCATTGGATGTAACTTAGTGCCACATTGAAAAGGCTGTGCTCGGCAGTCAAGCATCAGCTACTCGGGTAAAAAATGCATCACCTTGCCATTGTTGCAGTAGTGAAATATGCCTAGTAATCATAGATGACTTAAGGTTGATACTGTCTTTTTTTTAAGTTTTCGGATCTAATTTTTTTTGGAATATTTGACATTACAAATGTATTTAAGGTGACCAGATGTCCTCCTTTGAGGACAGTCCTCCTCTTGAGGTGGTCAGTCCTCCTTTTTTACTTCGTGTTAATTTGTCAAGGTAGGGATTGGATTTTATCTCAAATGTCTAGAACACTTGTAATTAATTAATGATAATGTTGAAAACGTTGAATTCACTTTTGAACTACAGTAATTGAAATTTTATTTCACTTATTATAATGTAAATCTAGATATATATCTCATGTTGCTGTGAAAAAATTGTTTCTATAATTAAATCGAGGAATTCGTTTTTTCTTCCAAGTTTACAATGTATTTTAAATAATAATAATACTTCATTCCGTGAGTTTATAATGTAAACATGTAGTAAGTCGAAGTTAAATATTATATGCAGATTACAAGATTAATAAATATATAATAAAAATTCATTGCCCTAATTCAGAGCAAATTGTCATTCATGAGAATAAATTCATCAATAAGTAGTGTTTTAATCGTCATTTAATATTTCTATTTTTTCTAGATTCTTTATACAATTAGGAAGGGCATTAGTTCGCTACAGGAAAGATGAGGATTTCTTTTTGAGAGGTTTAGTCGAGGGGGTATTGTTAGTTATTTTTACCTAGAGTTGAATAATGTATTTGAGTAAATAGATGGAAATTTTCTTTGGTGAATGAAAAATATCGAATGCCATAAGCCTGATGTAGTGTATGGGCTCATTTACAACTATTATTTTATCAAAATAAATATGAAATAAGTCATGTAAATAGGTTTTTTCATCATCAAATTTGTCCTAACTTTGTCCATCTTTTTTGTTAAAAATAACTGCATTTGTCCGCCTTTTTGGTAAAAAATATCTGGTCACCTTAATTTAAGTTAATGTAAAACCATTAATTGTATTTAAGTTAGCTGAACTCTGTAATGTAAATTGCTTTTCCATTCAAAACTTTATTTGTCGCTCATTATTTGCCCAGTCGTTGAATCAACTCCTTTTGTGCACCACTAACAATTATAAGAACTATTTCACAACTGGAATTCTATATCTATATTTTAATTGCATTTTCAGATATAAAAATTTAAATCTTTATGTACTAAATAAATAAAACTATTTGAAAAAATTGATGCATTACAAAGAATTGGGTTGTAAAAATACTAGAATAATTAACCCTTTGTTATTGCATGAGTTACAAAACAATTGTATAATTTTAAATAACAGTAAAAATGATTGATGAACATCAACTTTTCTAAAAGTAATTTGGTATAAATATTAGTTTAAAATATTTTAGAATGCATGGTACATTTTGTTTGAAATACAGAAAAGATAGTAAACTTCACTATTTGTTTTTAAATATATGCGAGAAAAAACGTCCAGCATCATATGTTCTGCGCCCAAAATATCACTGATGGCCCAACCTAGTCGGAATTGTTCTTTCTATGGCACATCGATTGCAGTAAGCAGCTGTTGTGTAGGTATCAATGTGGGTGAGGAGTGTTTGTTAAATATATTCCACCTTGATCTTCACTTTGTTTTGTGTTATATTGGTATTCCTTCATGAAATGAACTTGGATTAAAACCCTGGATAACAACTTGGGCATCATCTATTTTAGATAGCTGTTTCTTACATAGTATATAAATGTTTAAGTATTTCAAGAAAGGCTACATCTGAAATTAGGCATGACAAGGTTATTGGATAAAACCAACAAAAATATGAAATCACAATAGTTGTCGTTTTTAGAGGGTTTTCCTGTCTCCATTGTTTGATTTCCCTGATAAGGAAAGTGTGGTAATCTGTGCAGAGAATTAAAAATTGCATTTTAAAATTAGTTAAAATTAAGGTAGGAGCTCGGGACAAAAAGAACAAGGTTTGTTATTTTTGAAGACTAATTTAAAACTAGTAAAAACAAATTTTAACTTTTAATTTGCAAAAAAGGGACATTTTCAAAAACTAGAAAAATCATCTATGATGGTCGAATCAAATGCTTTTAACCCAGCAGTACAGATCTAAATTCCAGCAAATGGGGTAGGGGTAGTGTGTCAATTCTTAAGTAATATTTTTAAGAAAAGGTATAATTGATGTGTTTTAGTGGAGGGCTTGGTTTTGCTATTTATGCATAATTGTATTTGCCTTAATTCTGATAACCCTGTTGCTTCTGTATAATCGATCAATCACCCCTGAATATGTAACACCCATTAACTTTGATCAACGAATTTCATTGAATTTCATTAATGAGAGGTTATACTGTATATAGTATTCAAAATAAAATGTCAGTTCTTTTAATTTAATGGGATTGATGTTAGCATTAATTCGGTGGTTTTCGTTAGATTCAGACTAATATGATTCCATTAATTTTCATCTATGCTGTAAAATTCAATGCTGTCATCAATCCAACACAATTTTAGCAAAATATGAAACTTGATTAATTTAATAATCTATTGTGTAAATATATGGAAGAGCTTTTTGTGATTTTTGCTGGCGTGTCCTCTTCTTGCCTACTCGCTTCATCGCTGCTTTGGCACTGCTAACACAACAGCGAAGCACTTATCTGAAGAGGAAAACAGACCTCGTCTTCTTTCAAATGTCAAAGAAAAGGAACCCAATTTGTTGGGTTCCCTTTCCTCGGGTATTTATGGGTCAACTTTAGAAACCGAAAACCCGTAGGTCCGTGGTAAAAACTAAAATTCGATCACAAAACTAAACATAGATTATATTTAAACAAATACTTACAAATAGATATACTCAATTCCCCACAATTTTCGTCAAGATTAAAATAAAATTCTCAAGGTCTTGAAAATTATATGACAGATATTATCCTTCTCACAAAATGCCTCTCTTTGAGGCGTGGCAGTAAATTATCGGAAGAATGTCGGCCTTGGATTTTGAAATCAGCTGTTTTGACGTTGACGCTCTCCTATGAAGCGATGAACGAAGGATCACGCGGTAATGGAAGGGAATGTTAACAGAAATGTTTTTACTCAAACTAATTCCATTCTTCATCAATTGCATTGTAAACATTTGTAATAAACTGCTTAGACCGACATAAGATGTTTTCCTTTCTTTACATACCGACGAAGACCTTTGTCGCATGACATAAACCAAATATCTCCACCAGGAAAAAGGAGGAGAAAAAACGTGCTCTCCTTTGAAATGATACAGTTCCTACATTGCATTTCAAACACCAAGGATAGGTTCCTAGAGAAAAAAATACAGGACAGACATTAGTATGCCTGACGGCCGATTAGAGTTTTTGCGTGACGTAATAGTACGCCTGATGGCATTGAGGGGTTAAAGAGATTGAGAATTATGTGCATCTACCATTAAGAAACTTGTAAAACATGTTTGATTTATTTATGGTCATTTGTTGAAATACTTGAGCACCCTCCTTTGCAGACTGACAGTGCCACCTAACTGGAACAATCTTCTGGAGGACATCATCTTTCTAACCTTCCCATACCACTATCCTTGTAATTTAATATCATCGTCAATGATAAATAAGCTTTTTAAAAGTCTTGTTTCAAGTAATGTCTGTAT
Organism: Tanypteryx hageni; assembly: GCA_028673005.1. NCBI lineage: Eukaryota > Metazoa > Arthropoda > Insecta > Odonata > Petaluridae > Tanypteryx > Tanypteryx hageni. The sequence goes on along the minus strand of CM054113.1, from coordinate 74,501,750 downwards.
TTGCTATTATTATGATGTTAAATTGCATTTAATGTGCAGTTGATTAATTTATTAATATTAGTTCAACTTGTGTTATATGGGCCAGTTTTCTTGCAGAGTGCATTTATTTGTGTGATTTTCAACTTGAGATTGCTTTGACAGGAGTTCGCTGATGAACAATTCTCAAGCATGCTGTTGTGCGTATGCCATGAATGGATATGCACAGGGCCAACTTTATCCCTTCCCTAAGCCCCAAATAGTGATATAGTGGTGCCACCTATCATTTAGAGAAAATGTCACTACGGCGAAGGAAATAGTACCTTTGTTACTCGTCAATCTGGAAGCAACTCTGTCAGCTGATCAGAATGTCCAGCTTACGAGGTTTGTACAAAAAGTTCGTGCACTGAATTTTTTTCTGCCGACGTGGCAACGCTGTAAGTTTCTACAGTAATGCAATGTCTAGGGGGAAGCCTCACGTGTCCTCAGTAAAAGTTTGGTCACGGTCGAGTGAGATCTCTGCTTTTGGTGTCTGTTTTTGTGAACGTACTTTTGGTCGTGTCGGCGGAATGAAGCGAGACGTTTTAACCGAACAAAGAACCAACATCAAATTCTCGTAAAACTTGGCAAAAACGGCCAGGAAATTCTACATATGTTGGAAATGGTGTATGGTGAGTCTGCCATGAAGCGTAAAACTGTGTATAAATGGGTGGACCTGTTCAAGGAGGGGAGGGAGAGCCTCGATGACGACGCATGAGCCGGGCGCCCTTTAACATCACGTGTCGATGAAAACATTCAACGTGTTTACGATTTGGTGAAGGCAGACCGTCAAATTACCACTAGAATGATTGCAGAAATACTTGGAATAAGTAACGGTAGTGTTCAGATCATTTTAAAAGAAGATTTGACCATGAGGAAGCTGTGTGCAAAAATTGTTCCGAAAGTTTTGACTGACGAGCAAAAACAAGGACGTGTTGATTGTTGCAATGACTGGATCGAGAGTGCCCAGGATCCAAATTTTCTCGAAAGGGTGATAACTGGAGACGAACCCTGGATTTACGAGTATGACCCTGAAACAAAAAGGCAGAGTGAAGACTGGAAGCACCCTGGTTCGCCTCGCTCCAAAAAAGCGCGCAAGAGTCGTTCAAAAATCAAGACCAAGCTCATCGTTTTTTCGATATTCGTGGAGTTGTTCATCATGAATATATTCCAGCAGGTCAAACTGTTCATGCAAAATTCTATGTTGAAGTCTTGAAGCGTCTGCGTGAACGTGTGCGACATTCACAACCCGAATTGTGGGCGGAGAACGCGTGGATCCTGCATCAGGACAATGCACCTTCGCACACCGTGCTTGTTACGCGTGAGTTTTTGGCCAAAAACAAAATCGCTACCATGGACCACCCTTCCTATTCGCCTGATGTAGCACCCTGTGACTTCTACCTGTTCCCTAAAGTGAAAAATATTATGCGGGGTGAACATTTTGTGGATGTTGATACCATAAAACGAGAAACGATGAAGCTCCTAAAGGGACTGACAAAGGAGGACATGCAGCACTGCTTTCAAGGATGGAAGAAGCGTTGGACCAAGTGCATTATGTCAGGGGGAGAGTACTTCGAGGGTGACCACATCCCCGTTCCAGAATAATTTAATTTGGATTTTTAGTGAACTGAGTGCACGAACTTTTTGTACATACCTCGTACACAGCTGTTTATTGTAGATAATGCAATCTCATAAAAGTATTACTTACCTAAATCAAACCGAGGTGTTGTCAGTGTTACAACTATTACAATGTATTCCTTGATGTGATATTTCGAGGCATCAATAACGGAAGTAATGAGAATATGGGTAAAATAAATTATGAAAAGAATATGTTAACTGGAAATTGGGTGACAATTACAGGCACGATTCAAGTAGCCATTGTCAATGGCATTTGAAGGATACAAATGGAATTTAAATAACAAACGCAAAATTTTCGAATTAGTCCAGTAACACTTGATACATTTAAATTATGGCTACAACAATAACAAAACGTAATGTTCCCATTTCATTGTAAATTGATAGCTCAAACTAAATTGCTCATACACATTAAAACTCATTATGTAGAATATTAAAAGTGAGGTCTGTAATGGGATGTTCAGGTAGGGGCGGCTATGTTCAGACTAATAAGGCTTGCAGTTTCTGCTTCACTGGTATTGTACAGGTGTCTTGAATTTTCGAGAGAGAGCATAAGGTCTTAAGAAAGAGCCTTCAGAGAATGTTTAGCAAAAACTACTCCATATTTGTTTGCATACATTCTGGTATTTAAAAAGTCATTTTGTCATTGTGATAAAAATTAATTGATGAAAATATCTGGATAATGGCCCTCTTGATTTTGTTGATTCATTTGCTTGGTTCTCTTGAAAGTTTTAGATAAGAGTTATACCATGAAAACTTGGGATGTTTCAGGATCTTGAATGTTTTGATGATGTTTGACATTTTTGCTAATACTTGAATAACTTGGGGATAATACTCTCATTTTAAAATTGGGTAGTCTCTATTAACGTAGAAAATGTTGCAGATAATTTTAATGTAGAGTGATACAACATTAAACATCAATATTTTCTATATCCCATGTTATACAATATAATTGGTTCAAAAACCTTTTGGAATGCAATAAGATGTTATATATTTTATGGCGCTTTATGATACAATGCATGATATGAATGGTTTATAACAAGTGAATCAATGAAAATATTATTATTAACATAGAAATGGCAAAATAAACAAATAGTAGGGCGATTTTATGCCATCCACAATCTGAATGCTAGATTTCATGATAGTACTTCCAGTGACAAGAAGGAACTAAGTTATACCAAACTTGGGAAATGTAGTTGTATGAACTATTGATAACAATGAGTTTTTCTATAAAGCATATAGGGCAGCATAAACTGCAAGTTCGAGTTGACATTGCTAAAAAAGAAATGTAGCAATTTCTTAAAGCAGTTACTTCATGATTAATAAAAGTCACAGTAATAGATATAAACGTTTATTTCATCATTTTTAATGAACTCTGAATTCCATTAGGCCCATACAAGGATAAACACTCGTTCAAGCAACCGCAGGTACAGTGTTGCCAAATTTTTTCAGTATGTCTTGAGATCATTACCTGTTGGTCGCTACAAATTTGCTCGAGACTCGCCAGAGAATGAGCAATAGTGTTATGTAACTGAGTAAGAAAACTTGTTACATCAGGCCAGAGATTGTTTCATAACTTAATGTTTAATATAATCTAACTGTTGAGACAAGTGCTAAAAATTAAATTTTGGGACTTGAGAAAACAGCAATTGTTTTACAACAAAATTTTTTCTGAATATGGTGTTAGGGCAGTGATGTTCCAGCAAATTTTAGCCTTAGAAATATAGTTGACATGGTGTATATAGTTGATGTGGTGTATATAGTTGACGTGGTGTATATTGTTGACGTGGTGTATATTGTTGACGTGGTGTATATTGTTGACGTGGTGTATATTGTTGACGTGGTGTATATTGTTGACGTGGTGTATATTGTTGACGTGGTGTATATTGTTGACGTGGTGTATATTGTTGACGTGGTGTATATTGTTGACGTGGTGTATATTGTTGACGTGGTGTATATTGTTGACGTGGTGTATATTGTTGACGTGGTGTATATTGTTGACGTGGTGTATATTGTTGACGTGGTGTATATTGTTGACGTGGTGTATATTGTTGACGTGGTGTATATTGTTGACATGGTGTATATTGTTGATGTGGTGTATATAGTTGACAGTGTGTATAGTTGACATGTCCTTTCCAATGAAAAATTTCTTTCCTGATTAATTATGCACTTGGTCAGCACATTAGTGTTTGTGGAATTACAGTGGCGTCTTGATAATGCCTGAAGTAAACAATTATGAATTACTGTGTTAATATCATTAATTTATAGATTTTTTCTCTTTGCATGTAGCATCTGAAACTTGCAGCATAAATGGCATTAAAAGCAGGGCATCATCAGTGATGGATTTAGGGGAGGTTGTACTTGGCATGTGCCAGGAACCTTATGAAGTAAGGGGTCCTGTGATGTATGGTAGTGCTTTTCTACTTGGATTATGTGGAACCCTAGGGATCAGCGAAAGATTTGGGTTCCGTGTGGATCCACAAAAATGGAGAAAAAGGCAAGATTTCCCTACTGATCAGTTACCTTCAATCTTGAATTTCTTGCTCATTCTGTGGTGGATTTAAGTGGGTTTGACAGGTACCCGGAGAAAATGTTGGCTTATATAATCTCAGAAATATTAAATGTCTCCGTTTATAAATCAGTGGAACCTCGCTATGATTCCATAGAAAAACTTTCGTTAAGAGGTAATAATAGAGGGTAGCTGTTAGGAGCAGTTTCTACTATGTTTTTGAATTTTAAGGCTTCCAAATGTTGAACACCATGTGCTCTCAAATGTTTAGCACAATGGGCCCCCAAATGTATAGCACCATGGGCCCCTAAATGTATAGCACCATGGGCCCCTAAATGTATAGCACCATGGGCCCCTAAATGTATAGCACCATGGGCCCCTAAATGTATAGCACCATGGGCCCCTAAATGTATAGCACCATGGGCCCCTAAATGTATAGCACCATGGGCCCCCAAATGTATAGCACCATGGGCCCCCAAATGTATAGCACCATGGGCCCCCAAATATTGAAAATTAGGGGCCCCCATGTATAGCACCACGGCCCCCCCCCAGTGTATAGCACCACGGGCCCCCCCAGTGTATAGCACCACGGGCCCCCCCAGTGTATAGCACCACGGGCCCCCCCAGTGTATAGCACCACGGGCCCCCCCAGTGTATAGCACCACGGGCCCCCAAGAAGTGTATAGCACCACGGGCCCCCAAGAAGTGTATAGCACCACGGGCCCCCAAGAAGTGTATAGCACCACGGGCCCCCAAGAAGTGTATAGCACCACGGGCCCCCAAGAAGTGTATAGCACCACGGGCCCCCAAGAAGTGTAAATCTGCCAATGGGTATCATGTAATCTAAACCACTGATTAAACGAGAATTTCAGCTTCAACTTTATCGGCATATATTTTTATGTAGGGTGATTTTTACGCCTACAAAAGGTATGTGCTGTAAATGTTGGCTGTAAAAACATTTTTGGTGATTACTGAATGGGTATTTGCCACAGCTGAAGGTCATTAACAAAGGAAACAGGCAATGTAAGTTATTCCTACCAAAGAGGAGAAATGTTAGCCTCAACTTTGACAGTACATTTTACTTTGTGATATGATTATACTTACGAAGTAAATGTGCTGACAAACGTTGGCTGCTAATTGTCTTCATATTTCTTCTTATTTACAAGTTCTTTTTTCAAGTGTTAAGTGTAACTGGTATATATCCAACAATTGACATGGTCCCCAGGGCCTGTGTCAGCTCTTGGTGGCCTTGGTGACTCATATAAGGTAAAGTGTGCATAGGAGCTACAAAACATTATCATTATTATGTTAGACAATTCTCTAAATATCCTGGCTTTGAGTTTAAACTTGGAATCTTAATATTTAATATTACCTTATTAAGATGTATTATATGACATAGGGCATCAGACTGGCATTGCCACTTGCTTTCCACATCAGATTTTTAGAAAATGTGGCCACCACATGACTTTTTCCAAACCTGTAATATTTCTAAAAATTCCAAATAGGTTCAACCTAATTGGTGAATGTACTGTTTGAGTAAATTTCCAGAATGCTTGTTTTATTTGTAGCATTTGGCAAGGTAACACTTTGTGAATTGAGTATTATGTGCATTGGGTAGTTAAATCCTTATGGGATTATAGGTGTGCTGCTTTTAAAACTGTACGGAGTGCCACTCTGCATGGAGGGCAAGTTCTCTTTCTTTGTCACCTTGACTAGCCCATCCCACAACTAATGCACTCGTCCTGTAACCATGTCTGTCTTGGCTATGTTTTGCTCACTTTATTATTTCAGATCCTTGAATGGTTATTATTTCGGCGTTGTTTTGGACATTCTTTGGCTTATGGATTTAATTACTTGTGGCTAGCACTTCCAAATCTCACCGCCGGTCTGTTTCTCAGTGATGTACCACGCTTTTAAGTATCCATATCATGAGAACTACTAATGTTATTGGATTGCAGTCTTTTCCAAAAATAAATTCAACATTTCTGCATTGTTCGCTGAATTAATCTCTAAAATAATTAGGGAATAATTTCCCTGCAGACAGACTTGTTCATAACCCAGTAAGAACAACATTAAATTTTATAAAGGCATTTAATGATTATTATATGTACATTTATATAATTGTCATAAACATGCCTTCAGGAGACATTTCAAAAATTACCCTTATTGGATAAGAAGAAGCCGAGATGTTTAAATATTGATAAAAACTTGTTTCTTTATTGTTAATATGTTCCTAAATTAGCATAAAATTTACTTCGATCGTGTCAATTTCACTTAAACAACAAAATTATAATCAGGACAAATACGGAAATTATATGGAGGGTGCCAAGTGACAGACTAATGTAGGCCGTGCTCGAAGTACACCCAGAATGTTGTTTAGGATGCAGCACCCTAGAATACCATTACCCATAGAATGTGATTCAGACGACTATTATATGGAGGGTGCCAAGTGGGGTAGGGGATCTTGACAGTCAGGCTAAAGCAAGCCATGCCTGCATTACCCCCAGAATGTTTAGAATGCGGCACACCTAGAATGCTATTAGTCACCGAATACAATATGTGATTCAGACGGCTGTAAGTATTAAAATTTATGTAGAAATTAGGTGAAGTGAGACAAAGTCCAATGGAAATTTGTAATTTTGTGTTGGTCATGTTTTCTCTTTCCTTTCAATAGGAGAAGTATGAAAGCTACCCTCATATGAAGATGGAATGAATGTAAGTAGGGTCAATTATTGAGGTTCTTGATGTTCTGTAAGGTGATAAAAGTGCTGTTGAATGCCATGATCTATATGTCATTGACTGCAAATTATGGTATGGATGAGATTCTTTGGTCCCATTTATATATGTTCAGAAGACAGAAGATGGTATCAAATTGCTGCTAGAATGGGTTAAGAAGACATCTTAAGCGAAAGGATGAAAAAACTTGGATTGCAATGAGGTTAGAAGATAGATTTTGGTACAAGTTATTCAGTAGGTTTTTATAGTCTTACGAATGGCTTGGCTCAAAATTTGTTGCCTCACTAGTTGCTATTGAAGTGGATATTTTTCATACTCAGAAGATTTTAGACCACTATAGTTTTATTTATTAAAGTTTTCTTTATTAAAGTTTTCTTTAGTATCATATCAACCCATTGAGAAATTAATTTTAAAAAAATAACTAAGTTAATCGGAGCCATTGATGATGAAATTGTTCCAGCTTTCTTTGCAATTGCTTGAATATGAAGTAAAAATGTAAGGCATATAAAGCCGTCTGCTAAGTTTGTATGTATATAGGCATGTGCTGGACAAAGATTTCTGAAAAGGCTAGAGAATTGCCAAATTGAAGCAAGAGAATGTCTGCCTTGGTAGCTCGGTGATTAGATTAGAATATCTGCCTGCCAAGTGGAAAACCCGGGTTCAATTTCCAGTCAAGGCAGAATTTTTCCAACCTTTTCAGAAATCTTGATTGACTTAACTGCCAGATTTATTTTGGGGTATTTCTTCATTTTATGGAAAAATCTCATCTTGAATTCTTGATACTAAAATATTCAAATAAAAAGCATTCAATTGTAAAAATAATGAAGAATTGTCTACTTCTATTGTATGGGAAAGAATCTTTGAAAAAATGTTATATATGTGAGCTTTCGCATTTTGTATGCCCATACGGACACATTCAGCATTTAAAGGTTAACGCATATTTCAGTCCGTCCTTGTTTTAATGTTGTTGTCTGTGGGAATTTATAACTTGGATTCCTTGGTTTATTCTTGGTGAAAATGTCTATATCAACGGGTCGAAATCTCAACTGTTACAGAACTAAGAGCACTTGAAGTTCGAGCTCTTATTTTTGTTTTGTTTTTTGTTTTGTGAAATAATAAGGCAATATTCATCACACAAGCACATTATTTACACCTCTGGACATAAAGATCTTTTTTTTCTCTCAATATTCTACACATTTTTACTCGTTTCCTTTAGAATCGAGTAGTTAATGAACCTAATAGATATACAAATCAGTTGATTGACTTCACAACGGCAAATATCACCCAATGTTAGAGATTGTCAGGGGAGGCCTGTTACTGTAACAAATGAAAGCATTTGTGGTAGTACTATTGGAAATGGGAATTTATTTGTTTACACTTTGTTAACATATAAATGTTCTATATAACAAAGCATAACATTCAAGTATTAGAATCGGATAGAACTATTGATCATAACTATGATAAATTAAACTGTAAGCACAAACGTTAGGACGTCGAGGAACAAGTGTGTATAAATTGTGTTAGTGTTGTGTAAAACTTATTATTTTTCAAAATCCACCAATCATAAAAGTGAATTTTTTTGTGTGGCAAAATAACATACTGGAACTTAGATAAATATTGCAAATATGCAAGTACTATTTTTAACAATTCTAATTTCAAACTAATTTTTCTCATTAATTTTAATGATAAATATTCCTTTTACACTAATATGATATCTATTCCTTAATTTCTATGTTCAAGATAGAAAGCAATATGTACTGAATGTTCTGTAAAAAATCTCAAAAAGATATCTTAAAAATAGAGGGATATGTAATGTTTCCTACACTTTTGAAAATTCAAATTCAGCTAAAATCACCTGGAAATTTTGGCATAGCTACATTAAAATTGGCTGCCACTCGAATGGTTAAGAAGGCAAGAAAATTGTCTTGTAAAACAAATTTTTTATAATCAACATTTTATACAAATGTCTAAATCAAGCATTTTTGTTAAGAAACTAGTCAAGAAAGTTTTCCATCACTGGAGATTCATGCAAATTTTCCTAGTGCAGTGAATGTGTGATATGACCCAAACAATGGGTGAATGATTCACCACTTAGTGAGAGCACTATAATGCAACCACAGTAAATAAAGTGCATTATAACAAGGGATGCCTTGACTTAACCCATTTGTTAATTATAGATTGTATTCCAAAGAAGAGATAAAATTTCATTACAGAAACTGGAAATACAGTCCGAGGCAGACTAAGTGGCTGATGTCTCTTGGTTCCTTCTCTTGTAAGATTGATTTTCATTCTTATCAAGTGTAGGCACCATAAGCTGTTAGCTGCATATTATCATCTGTTAATCATAGTTTTCTTCCATTTGATTGGTTTTTGACTCATCCAACACAATGCATCCGAGGACTCCGTCTTAGTCTTGTCATACCTTCCCCTTCTTTTAATGCATATAATATTTCTTCCTACCTCTGCCTCTCCTTTTATCCTTGCTTTTATTAATTTGTTGACTTTTCCCTTTAAATTTTTCTTATTTCTTGATCCACTTAGCTGGGAAATTTATTTGATCCAATCATGTGGTGGGGAGATATAATTTTAGGCCTATATCAACGAAACTTGGGATATAGAATCTTTTCAACATTCATTGATTGCATTAAATAATTATTCTTTAATAAAGCTTGTATCTGTGAAAACAAATTTTTTTGTAACATTGCCAGAATTGCATGTGTTAGGGAGTATGAAAAACAGGGATGGGACCCTTGGTTCTGCCAGTCTCTCAAGAACCGAAAAAATCGGAAATGACTGTTTTTAATCCGGTTCTTCGGTTCCGATCCTTATTTTAATAAAAAAAACGAGTGGAAAGATGCACATCATGCGTGCCGAGCACATCATGCGTGCATAGATGCGAGGCAGAGGCGTTCTATATTAATGGCTCAGTATAATGGCTATAAACTGAAGTGCCACTGGTGATGCCAGGGAAATGTTGAATTTTTAATTCACAGACTAACTTCGTAATCAATTGTAATTAGTAGAACAAATGACATTTATTTAAAACTTAACTCACTCGAATAGTAGCAATGCAATCTTTATGTTCACGTTCATTCCGTTGTAAATTACCCATTTCTTTTTACTTAAAAATGCTGTATATACATCAAGAAAATTCACGTTCATTTCTTCATCCTAGATAAACCATTTCTTTCCACTTAACCATCGCTGTGGATATGTAAGGAAAATAGATGTATCTACATTCACTTTTTCGTCATAGACAATCCATTTCCTTTCATTTACCAAATATTGCATGCACATGAAAGAAAATGAAAATAATTAGGTATTTTCAGCAGATATTATATGGCAGTTGTAACGAAGATCTTTTACGTTGACAATTGAGTTACAACTTGCATTTGATTTTCTTGAAATTGGCTTATCCTTTGATAAAAATGTACTGAACAAAACATATGCTATATGATTAGTTCTACGAAGTTGCTGACTTTTTAGTTTAAAGTTATATTGTATGAAATATAAAGAAAAGATCATTATTTGTCACCTGTAAAGTGTCACTCCTTATGTTTTGTCACCTGTAAAGTGTCACTCTTGATGGTTTGTCCTCTGTAAAGTGGCACTCCTGATGGTTTGTCACCTGTAAAGTGGCACTCCTGATGGTTTGTCACCTGTAAAGTGGCACTCCTGATGGTTTGTCACCTGTAAAGTGGCACTCCTGATGGTTTGTCACCTGTAAAGTGGCACTCCTGATGGTTTGTCACCTGTAAAGTGGCACTCCTGATAAGGCCATGTATACTATTTATGTAATTTTCTTTCTTTGCACCTATGTCCTAAATATTGATGTCGAGTGGAAGAGAAGGGGATGTGTGGAGGGAGATTGGAAGGAAGGGATATAGAATGAAAAGTACATGGACAGTAAGGGAGATATAGAATTAGAATAGGAAGGAGATTAAGGAGACAGAAAAAGAGGGACATCTATGGATTGAGGAGAGGGGGGTGAGACAAAAGAGGCCGAGAGGGAGGGAGAGAAGGAAAGAGGGGAAGGGAGGGAATATTACTATTTATTTATTATTATTACTTAATTTTTGACAAGGGGCTCATCATTTAACATATCTTACTGATTTTTCATATCAATATCAAACAGTTATATTTAGCTGTTACCATCCTTGAATATATTTCTGTCAATGTTGTATATGGTCTTAATCACGACTGGAAATGATGCATGACGTGGTCCTTCCCAAATGTTTTGGTGAACCAAAATACTTTGTCTAAAAAAAATGGTGCAACTTATACGCAGGTGCATCTTATATGCTGAGAAATAATGGCAATTAATTTGTACATCTTGTTGTAATACTAGTTAATAGTTAAAAGATTAAGTAATAGTCCATAAAGTTTCACTTTTGTCTTCATAACGTGCATCAGACTGGTAATTAGCAAGTTGATTCTTTTGTGAATTTAATGGTTAAAACTTAATTGGTTAGTAGTGCATTTTCAGCCTATTTAGCATAAGATTGTGGTAAATGATTTTATTTCAAGTTGTGTCCTTGAAATTTTAGAGAATATTTTCACCAAGGTGAATTGGAGTGAATTCTCGTGTTGCTTTTGGCAAATTTTCTCTCAATTGTAGTTGCCCCTTAGAGAATGAAGATCCTCCTTAACTATTTTGAGTTATAAGTAGTTCAGGAAGGTAAGCAACAAATTTTAATATTTGATTAATTTGTGGTTTGCCTTCCGAGCTATTGACAACTCATTCTTCACGTGATCCTGGCCATTTAATACAGTGCCTGAAACCATTAATATTGTTGCATTTTTCCTTTTTTAAATTTAAAGCTATATTTTAGGGATGTTTGTTAGAAGCCAAAAAGGGAAGTAGTAATGAAAGTTTTATTTTATTTCAGACATTTTCCATTTATCACAATATGATTTGTGGCATGTAGTTGGATATATTTAGTTAGTATGGTCATCCAACAACAGTAAAGACTAGTATTTGTTGGGTATTTTGCTTCAGTTTTTGTTAGAAGTGGAGATTCATTTATCTTGAATGATAGAATATTGTCGCAGCTTCTGGCTTCTCCATTGAAGCATTCTATTTATGGACTTTTTTCTCTCATACCATCCCCATTATTTAAGAATCGATTGGCTGGCTCTCACTAAAGGAATGGTTGTAGCAGGGACGCGGCCTGAGCAAGGACTATTTTTGAGGATGCCATTCATGGTTGTAGGCTAGGCCTTGGTTGCAGCATGGTCACATTATGGCAACCACCTAGAGCATGATGTAATTTTTGCTCTCTTGGGCTGTCACCGAGGATTGCCGATAGTAACCAAAGAGGCTAGGACTTTAAGGAGTTTGGGACAAAAGTTGCCTCTTTGAACGACCCAACAGGTTTGTACGAAGGCTTGTGCCTTCCCCTACAAATGCGACCGTACTTTTTCCTTCGCCATAGAATCCCCATTGAAAATAGGATTTTTATATTTGTTCTAAAATGTCTTGACTGCAACCATACTCGCCCTATACTGTCTTTGCAGTGTTAACCAGCCTTAATATTTTTCGTGTCTCTTATGAATCTTTCATAGCATTCTCTCTTTCATGATTTCTCCAACCTTAATTTGACCTGCCCATTTCTCCCAGCTGATATATTATTCATTTTAAGCTATACTCTCCCATTGTTTACTTGCTTCATATACGAAGTATCGAGAATGTATTGTTTTCATGAAAAAAATTGAATTTGGAATTTCAACGGAAATTCATGTTTTAGGTTTCCAGGACACGTGACAATTTTGTGTCTACGGGTGTTTGTCTGTTTTTTCTGTGTTTGTCTGTGTGTGTGTGCATTTGTCTGCATGTGCATTTGTCTGCATTTTCCTGCGTATGCGTTTGCCTGCATGTGCATTTGCCTGCATGTGCATTCGCCTGCATGTGCATTCGCCTGCATGTGCATTCGCCTGCATGTGCATTCGCCTGCATGTGCATTCGCCTGCATGTCTGTGACCGGGATTTTGTGGGTGCTCGTACTCAAAAACTATATCAGATCAGTGTGAAATTTTATATTTGACATTTTTGTTAAAGGAAGGCATGCTGATTAGTTTTCAGTAAAAAGCAGTCATTCACATCTGTTTTTTGAAATATTTGCTTTAATATTTGTAGTTGTATGTAATTTAATTTTCTACAACCTTTGTTTGAAAAACAATTTCCCATATAATACATTCTTGAAGAGATTTTAAAAACTAAATTTTTTAGTTGCCACCACCACACCACCTACTGGTGATTATTGTAAACACATTTTGCTCTTTTATTTTCTTAATTGTTGTAGCTTTCAAGAAATATCCAATATCAGAAGGCTTCAATTTAAGTTTATTTCTGTTTTTTTGTCAAGTCTTGAAATTTTTCTCGCAGTTTCCTAAAACGGTTTATTATCATTACCCTATTTGAAATTGTTAGAAATATTACAGCTATGGTGAGTCATGTGGAGGCCACATCAGATTTTTTTATTAAATATTTATTTTTTCTCTCGGTTCAACTAACATATTAACCCAAAAGGAGGACGATGTAAAAAAAATTGGCAAAAAAATTTCAAGGTTGTCTTAAAATAGAGAACAAAATTTACATGCTGCACTTCTATGCCCACAAAAATTCATTTATACATAATACATTTAATTCATTAACAATACATTTATTCTCATTCTGGAAGTTCACAATGTGCAATTATTTGCTTAATAAACCCGTAGCCCAATGATTTCCATAAGTTTGATCATACGTATTTAGAAGAGATATTACATTATGGAGATTTTGTTAAAATGTATATGCTAATCTTTAAAACAAAAATATAATTTACTCTTTCTATGTTCTCCAGAAATATATTATGTATCATGTCAATGTAATGCCGACATAAGTCATAAACTAAAATATGAAGCAATAAAATTACGTACATATATATAACTAGTACTTAGATTAAAATGATCTTTGCAGACAAATGCAGCTGTATGTTCCGCTATATCAGATGCATATCTCCTCACGGCTTTCCACCACGCCAGGCATGTTAGTCAAAAACCAGCCCTATTTTCCTATTTTGAAAATAGTGTTAAACCGAAATAGTGTTGGTAGAATTCGTTTTAGTCTGGGTTTGGGTGTACTTCGAACCATTGATGAGTATTTCAATCACTGCTTCATAACTGGAAGTTAATACACTGCTCCCCCGTTATCTGTGAATTCACATCCGTGAGTTGGTTTTATCTCACATTACCCAGTATTCGCAAGCCAAGTCTTGCATATCCGCGAATCTCTCCAACCTTATTTTACTGAGTATGGAGTTTTTTATTTACATTTACATTTCGCAGCAGTATTCCGGAACCAATTATTCGCGAAGATTGAAAAGGTGGTGTATCAATTTGCATACATATAGTATTAGGTTGCATTGTAACATAATGGTAGCATTTCATCAGTAACTAATAGATCCTAAAATGAAGGTTAATTACAAATCACAATTTATTCACGCTTTGCTAAGAATTGTATTTGTTTTTTTTTAGCCTTCATTTAAACTTTTTAGTATTATTGGCACTATCTTCAACTATTTTGTGATTAATTTCATGGTTATCTTGGTTAATTTTCTGAACCCATGCATTCATAAATGATCGCTTTGCATAGTTCTGAATATAAATATTTGTACAGAACTTCGATGTCTCATATAATGTATTTATTATTTGCTCAATCTAATTCTTTTGTTTGCTCTTTTTGTGTGTATTATTTTTAGCAATCTTTTTTTATTGCAGACATTCCATGTCCATGACCAATGGAACAAAGAAAATTATTAGGTACTATTTTTTAATGCGAAAATTGATTTAAAATTGCAATTTAACAAAGTTGCTGTATTCTGTTATTAATTGCTGTTAATAATGACAATTTATATTTCAAGATTTTTCTAAGTTTGTTGTTATGTGAACCCAGTTCAAAGTAAAACATTTTTGGCAATATCTACCACCACCGAGGAATGTCCTAGCATCAAGTTATGATGTTAATTTTAATATTTTCTATGTTAAGAGTGCTGAAACTCTTTCTTCTCTGATTCATCAATTTAGTTAAGAAAAAATGAATAATAGCACAACCTTTGAAGATGCATCATAATATTTAAGCTAAGGTTGAAATATTAGGCTGTACAAAAGACTACTACCCTATGCCAGTACTAAGCAAACTAGGTGTGGCTGTCTTGGACCTCCGGCCTGTCATCCTGTTCAAGGAAATAGAAGCCTTCAATTTTCATACTTTCTGGGTTGTTAGTTTTTAGGAAGAGACCAACTAATTTAATTTTTGACAAATTTGTTGATCATTTTCTAAATAACTGATTGCCCAATTCAACTTTCCATGTGGGTCATTGATCGGAGTGGAGTTTTATCGTGCCTTAAGAGGAATGTAGTGTTGCAGTATAAGAACATTTCTGGACTCAATATAGGTGGACAGCTTTCAACAATATTGGTGAACGGCAGTTGTAGTGGAAGTGTGTCATTATTACACTTACTGAAATGAGAAATCCTTGAGCAGTCAATTCTGAATCATC
The DNA here is from genome assembly GCA_028673005.1 of Tanypteryx hageni. Taxonomy (NCBI): domain Eukaryota; kingdom Metazoa; phylum Arthropoda; class Insecta; order Odonata; family Petaluridae; genus Tanypteryx; species Tanypteryx hageni. The sequence goes on along the minus strand of CM054113.1, from coordinate 74,486,315 downwards.
TAAATTTTGGCTGCTGTTGAATGAACCTAATTTTCTGCAGTTAATGTTGAGTCCTAAAATTTAAAACTTTTATTATTTTCTCCCAAGAGAATCTTCTAACATCGCAAGGATTTGAGTTAATGAAACATGTTGAAACTAACTAAAAACCTTGCACTTAAATTTATAAAGATGACCCAACCTATCAAGTTGTTAAATTACACTGAAAGTTCCTCGGTTCTTAATATAATTTATCACAAGTAAATGGTGTTGGGTGAATTTGAGATTTGTTTCTTTCGAGGCAGCACTGCCATCATTGGCATAGAAGTCTAAATTCAAAGGTAATAGTTTTGTTTTATCCCATGCAATTGATAGATATTCAGTCAAACCTAGGTTGATTGCTCGAAGAATCTTGCCAACAATTTGTAGAATTTATTGAATATACGAAAATTGGTGTAAATTCAGCTATCAAGATTTGTCCTATGTATGGCAGAAACCTGAAGTGGTGGCGACAAGTATCAATTTGAAAATGTATTGGAGTGTAAATGCAGTTTCATTTGCCAAATGTTCTAACACCAGTAGTAATATAAATTTTTTAATTTCATAGGAAATGCAATTATCATTGTTAGCAGTAGGATGGTGATGGATGTGCAGCAAGATGAAATTTAATGTGTTCATAAAGCCTGAATTTATTGTACTCAATGTCATAATTGTATTGGCAACTTGTGCATGATGATAAATTTATTGTAAGTAAAGTTTGTCAATCCATTGGAGTATTAAAATGTAAAGAATATTAAATCATTACTTGAACTGAAATGGATTGAAATTATTCTTCAAAACGTGAAGTTAATATAGTGTAACTTTCCATTATAAAAAATTGCTGGTTATTACCAGCAGCGAACTTCTGCCTAGGGCCCTGACCAGGGGCTGAAATGGTACACATTTGAGAACTGAAAATAATGTCAATTATATATATATATATTTTATATGTAAATATAAAAATTGTGTAAAAAAGTATAGTTGGTACTTGTCTATTTCATTTCTAAGTCTGCTTGTCTATTTTCTAAAGTCAAAGTACGTTAAATAAAAAATAAGTTTTTTTGCTAAATTACCATAAAGGGGGCCCCGACTCTGTTAACTGCCTAGGGACCCTGGGTCTCTATGTCTGGGCCTGGTTATTACTGAAAAGGATTTCATGTAAACGGTTATGGGCTCAAGTCGACCAATTCACTAGATATTTTTGGTTTAAATAGTGTTTGGTTTTAATCGTCTATAACTTACTAATTTGTTAACTATGTAAGCATTATCTCATAATTGGAACCATGTTATGTTTATGGTCAAATGACTTGAAAGTTATGGTTTTAATGGAATTAGCTTGCCACAACCTGGCAGTGGTATACTTGGGTCTGTGAGGCCGTTTCATATTTTGGTCATTTTCAAATAGAAAAGTTGGGAAATTATCTGACTTGGGTTGTTCCAATCAATTAAAGCATCAACCTTGCCTGTCTGCACAGTTGTTGCTATGGTTCATGTTATTTGTACGGTAACTGCCTCTGTTCCAGGGGGCTCAAGGGTACCACTCCTTAATTTAAAAACTGCTAGTAGTACTAGTAAAAATGTTTCTGACCTTGATAATGAAAAATGAACTATTCCAGGGTGATATTTTGTCAGTGATAATCGAAGTGACTGGTTTCAATTGGGAATATTTTAATTTCATGTCTTAACTATTGAATTGTATAATTGTTTTTAGAACTCGAACTATAGGTAGTTTTTAAATCTCTCCAGTCCATTTTTTCTGTAAACTAAAATCTAGTTGATTCATCTGAAGTTATCCATTTGGTGGAAAAACAATATATGTATAAGAAGCCATGATATTGTGTCCGGAGTTCTTGGTTCTAATAAGTGAAGTCATCGTATGAATGTTGGTCTATTACTGATGAGATGAAAATAAAATTGACAAATTTACACAAAATATTTGCTGGCTATGAAGACCATCGTAAATTAAGGGCAACATTCATTTGCAATGTGTAATGGGCAAGTAGCTATATATCATGCCTCTTGGCACCTAAGTTTCCAGGCAGAAGATTCCACATTTCCTCCTAGTAAAAGAGGCTGCTGTATTCATTGCAAAGAAAATCTAAATGCTACTATAAAATGTAATTTGTCTTGCATGATAAGATTATTTGTGAAGATTGGTTCAGTATTAACTAATGATGCTGATCAAGTAAAATAGTCTTGCAATTTTTGTCAAGTTTCAACTACTCCACAGTTGCATTACATCTGTATAAATAAGCATAAAATGTAAGAACATTTAAATTTATAAATGCATTTTAAATATTTTTGAAATTATTTGTAATTTTATTGCAAACATTAATTGGATCTCATTCAACAGAAAAATAAAATTCTTTGGGGATGAGGTACCATTCAAGAGTTAATTTCAAGAATTGCAGTCAAGATTTTTAAAAATTGCATTATTAATACTAGAATGATAGCTATTCAAATAATGTGATTGTTCAAGTGACTCGATGAGCATCTTGATTGGATAATGGATAAGATTGCAGATTATCACAGGTAACGAGTCTTAATGTATTACAAGGTTTTTCCTGTACTAAAAGAAAAAATAGGCTTGAGAAATTGTGTTATTGGAGTAAGCTAAGTTCGGTTAATGGAAATATGAGTTGTGGAGGAAATTCAAATGTTCAATGGGTAATTTCTGACATTCGTTAAAAAATAAGGTTGGTTCGCATCGGTATTGCCGATGCCAATATCGTCTTAAATGCGAGTCAGTTCGAGCATAAATGAGAATAACAGGAGTGGAGACCATATCGAGTAAGGTGCACCTGATCCAATGTAGATCTACAGCATATAAAGCAGTGGTGAGCATGAAGACCATGAGAGCGTTTTATGCGGTCTGCGAAGCTATGATTATTATGAGATCCGTAAAATCGAACGATACTTACGTATTCTCCGCAGGACCCTTACGTGGCGCCGTGAGGGACAGGAAATGGAACTACGTGGGTTAGATCAAGGCCTTGGTTAGATAGTTATTTGAAGTGTTTTTGGTTACTCCTTAAAGTAAGTGTTCATTTTAGTAAAAATTTTAAATGGAAATATAACGAACCAACCAACTTGACTCAACCCGGTTGGGGAAAAAACCTCAAACGGGTTCCCGAGGCAGATCAAACTCTACGTAGTTCTTAACACATTCATTAAATTATATTTCGACAAACATTTGAGATTAAAATGCCTAATTTAGACTATATTTACTCTGATATGATACCTTAGGATCTCTGGTTGACGTCCGTGTTAAAGCCTAATCAGACTTACTGAAGCATAAACAACTTGCAATAAAAATTTATAACCGCTAAATCGGCCGGGCACTTCGCCACCGCTGCTGTAAACCATCTTCGTTACGTGAGAATTAAAATTATCAACTTGAAGCCCTCGCAATATTTGTCAATAATTTTACTAGGAATTGCCTTCAATTGGCACTGAAATCTACTTAAACTGTTTCAGCAGTGTCGACAAGTTTCTTTCAAAGCAGGTTAACTTTTTACGGTTTATTCCAACCGCGATGTAGAGACAGTTGACGAGCGAAATTGTTTTTGATTCGCTCTGTTGGTATATCCGGAACTTGCTATACCGGCATTACGTTCTTTCAAATGACGAATTTGAATGACCCAAATGTTAAGCTTCATCTTCATTACAATAATACCCATATAAAATACCGTGAATTGCGTCAGTTGTTTTCTCCGCAGAAAGCGTAATGGCGTCATGAAATTTTAATGGCTAGTTATCGTAATTTAATTTGATGTTATTTATAAAAAACTAGAACTATATACGTAAATCTAAGAAAGCATTGGAAATTAATCTGTTTAAACATCTTCCAACATTTTTAAAAGTTCTCGTCTGCACGATGCTCCTTAACGTATCGTATCAATTTTTCTATTGATTCCACGGAATGCTGGATATTCTGGTCGACACTTTGAAGCATTTACTTTATTTAGAATATCATGCCACAACACTAATGAACACAACAATTGACAATCTCTGATTTTAGAAGCTAAAACTTGGGCCTCATATTTGGTCATATTATCTTGTTGCACATCCTCGCTTATTTCCATTAACTCATCATATACCTCTCCTATATGATACCGTAATGGTCGAAGAGCAACAATCTTGGATTCCCATCTCGTGTTTGATAATGGTTTCAGTGTCAATTGTGAATATCTTTTCAAAATGTCCCATCGTTTTGTTGAGTCACAAAAAAATTGTATGATTCTTGAACTGTTCCGAAAAAACTTATAATCTCGGAATTAATGTTGGCGGCATCATTTACCACTAAATTTAAACTATGTGCTGAACACGGAACAAAAATGCTCTGGGATTCAGGTCAAGAATATGTTTTTGGACGCCGTTTTTTTGCCTCGCATATTTGCTCCATTATCGTATCCCTGACCACACAAATTTATTACGTCTAATTGAAAACTTTGAAGCATTTGTATTAAATATTTAGATAATCCTTCCTCGGTTGTGTCGGAAACTTCAACAAAACCTAAGAAATGTTCTTCTATACTAACATATTTCAAAGAGTCTGCTGTGGCTTCCTGTTTAACATTCACAAAGCGTGCCGTAATTGACATTTGTTCAGTGCGACTGATATCAGGCGTACAATCTAGAATTAAAGAGAAATAATTAGCTTTTTTAATTTATGCTAAAATAAAATCCAAATTGTTAGTTGAAATCAAATTTACAATTTCATTTTGTATATTTTTTGCCAAATAATTTACTATATTGTTTTGCTTGGAAGATCTTGGCATGTGATTTGCCATCACCATATCAAAATTCGAAAGATGCTCAAATAATTTTAAAAATTACTGTTGTTCCGTTCAAACAGCTTATCCAATGAGCCTCTAAGAGCTAAACACTGTGCGGCTAGGTATTTAATAATTTCAAATATCCTTTCCGTAACAAAACGCCAATGAAGCTTCTCTTTATCAATCATTTTCTCAGTTTCACGGTCAGTTGAACAATTTAAATATAAACTTCTTTTAAGATCAATCCATTTTCTAAAATTTGCCAAATGAATGGAGGAAATCTCGTGAGCGCTTCAAGTCTTTGACAAGTTTTGCCAATTTGAATATCCTTCAAATATTAATTGACTAATAGTATTATCATTTCCCATAGAAAAGAGTTTACCGCAAAAAAATACAATACAATATACAAGCCAATTCCTTGGTATTGTTTGATTGTTACTAAGTTTCTTTAAATAATAATTACTGATAAATTCCAAATAATTATTATTTAATTAGAGAAAGCTATAATTTAGTTGGTTTTATCTTAAGTATTTTTCTATTGTTTAGACTCTTTAACCAATTTTTATGTTGTGATTAAATCGCTAAAATAACGTTTTCATTAATAGTTATAAAGAGAAGAAAAGAGAACCTCCTCATTAAAAGATGTAATAGACATGAAAAAATATTATGTTCTCTAAAAGAGAAACCTAATGGATACCTTAATTCTGTATTTTATATTCAAATAATGCATTATCAAAATGAAAATGGACGTGCATAGAAAATAACAAAAATAGAAAATAAAACCTTGGCAAGTTGTTTTATTATAATGGAGAACACTTGGTTCTTTCTCTTCAATTATGGATTTCTGCGAAGTCAGGCTTAACTACGTTGAGCATATAAAAGTGTAAACGAATTTCACAAATAAAATTAAAAAAAATATTTATCCTATAAAAAATCTGATAGCTACACAATACTTTCTCTGTAAACCGCAGTCTTAATTTATATGCGTTGGTGAATTATAAGTAAATTAAATTTCTTAAAAAATCCATTTTACAAAAAAACGTTTGAAACAAAAGATATAGAAAAAGATATTATCTGAAACTTTGATAATTGCAACATTGTACATTAATGAATGAAAAACAGTAATGAAGTTATTCCTCTCATAAGAGTTAATGCTGATTTTGAGGCTGGGGAATAACAGTAAAAAAATAGGTCTTACCACATATTTTGAATGATGGAATGTTTTCTAATTATGGACGGAGATGATATTCTTGATGTCCGCACACAAAAAATAATAACTTCTGGATCAAACAGAAATAAGCACATTAGCGTGAAACAGTTCCACGTTGTTTTCACGACAGAACAAATGGAACTATGCAGTTCGAAGGAATGTCTGAACTAGTTGTAAAGGCAAACTGATGGAAAGCAAGCAAGGCAGAGAAGAAATGATGTTTAGGAGAAATGCACGTTGGGAGTAGGGTAGGAAAAGACAATGTAATTGGGTTAATCCCTTTCAAGGAGCAAAAGAGCATGGACCCAGGGGGAGTGTCCTCTCAAGGAGACTCTTCTTGGAGGTGATCGGCAGATCCTTCAGTATTTGGATAATTAAAGGTTTGATCTTACCAAAGCATTTGATTCGGTTGATCATAATATATTTTTACAAAAAATTGAATCCTATGGAATCCATGGCATCACAAACAATCTAATTAAACCCTTTATCTCAAAAAGGAAACAGGCTCTGTCTACTCCTCTAATGGAAGATGTTTCTCTTTTAGTCATCTAAAAGTAACTAGAGATGTCCCTCAAGGATCCACTTTGGGACCCTAATTGTTTCTCTTATAATATACTAGTAGAAGGTGCTTGCATACTGCAAGCATTTAATCTCACCTTGAAAAAAACATTATTTTTTCAGAGATATATTTCATCATGAGAAATATTTCTTTAAATCTAATGATTTCTCCTCTGGACGGGTTTTCATTTTTTCATTATGGAAAAATAAAGGAGTAAAACAATCGCGAATTTTTGCAATTTTAGGAATATTATACTTTTTCCACATTGGGTTAATAATGTTACACATTTCTGCCAAATTTTAAATTTGTAGCACATTTAGAAGTGAAATAACATTTATCTAATTGTTTAAATTTAAATAATTTTTAACGGCCGCAATAAGAATTTCATGGATACATTGAAATGTTTATTTGTTTATATAGACTAAACTCTAAATAACATAAAAATTTGAGCTCTCTAACTCCTCCGTAGTATCTAAACATTTACCTATTTGTTTAAACTTTAAGAATTTTTAACTGCCAAACAAATTAAAATATAAAAATTTTTATAATCCCTATTTCGGTTTTTTCAAATCCTACCTCGAACAAAAATTTCAGCTCTGTAGAACATTTGGAAATACATAAACTTTGAAATTTTGTTTAAACAATTGCGAATTTTTGGCGGCCGCATTATTGCACTTTTTCAAGATTTTAGGGTTTTCTAGTCGGTTTTGCACAAAATCCTAACTAAGAAAAAAATGTCGAATCTCCAGCTCATCTGGAAGTGCCTAAACATTAGTTTCCTCCTATATATTATATCCTCCTCTGTAAGAAACATCCATATATAATGATGACCTACCCTTGTGTAATAAGGGCAATTTGTATATGTATGAAGACAACACCAATCACTTGATTAGAAGTCGAAATGATATCTCTGCACTAACTGAGTCAGCCATTTTAAGAATTGAAAATTGGTGCCAGTGGAATAAGCTATTCATTAATAAAGATAAATCTACATTTGTGTAATTTCATGTACTCCAAAAGAGGCTACTATGTAGTCCATGTTTTAAATTCTTGGATGGAACAATGAAAAGCTCTTCTGTTATCAAATATCTGGGATTGCTAATTAGTGAATCCCTCAGCTGGTAGCCTCATATTAACTCAAGATGTACTAAAGTTGCTTCTGGATGCTACTTACTAAGAAGGATAATCCATATAACAGATCAAACAGTTGAAATTATGATTTATTACTCATATATATTTAGTAAATTAAAATATGCAGTAGCTACCTGGGGTCATTCTCATCACTCAGAACGTGTACTTAAACTCTAAAAGTAAGTCATTAGGATAATTTCAAGCTCTAAAAAAACAGTTGTAGACCATTATTTAAAAAACTTATAATTCTTCCCTTTCCATGTATTTATATTTTTTTATTATTCTATATATAATGGATAATAGTAGATCTCTCAATATAAAAATTGATATGGAGATTCACAATTATAATACAGTAAAAATTCATTTTAACGGTTCCTGTTCTACTGGCAAACTCGCTCTAATGGCATCTTCAGTGAAATTACATCTTCCAATTGTCTAATTGATGTCGCCACAGTCATGACTAATCTTCTGGAGGCTTAAGTTACTCTTCTGTTTCAATGTGTCAACACTCATGACATACTGCATAATAATTTTGTTATTCATGGTATTTTATAAACATTTTAAGATACCCTAAAGAACATGAGCAGTAGCAGGAGTAGTAGAAAATAAGGGAAGCAAATGGTGCTGACTTTACGACAGAAAATTGACATTTGCCAATGTCTGGATAGTGGGATAAATAGACACGTATTAATGAACGAGTATAATATAAGCTCACCTATGATATATGACATTAAAGCAAGAAAACAGCAACTTCTAAAATTTGTTACTGACTCAGACAAATAAAAATATCCAAAAATGTAAGAAAGGCAAAGCTAGAACAGTTAGGTGCAGTATTATACAAGTGCTTTAAAGTGAAGCTTTCTGCAGGTTTCCCAATCACAGCTCCAATATTAATTGAAAAGGCAAAATACTTTTATAAGCAAATGCAATTGAGTGAATGACGTATTTTTTCTGATGGGTGGCTATCTCATTTTAAACATCGTCACAGGATATGAAAACTGATTGTCTCAGGTGAACTTCAATCAGCTGATATTTAGGCTGCACATGAATGTTGTCAGTCTTTTGCATTTCTCATTAATGAACATGGTTTAACTGCAGAAGAAGTTTGTAATGCTGATGAAACCGCATTTTTTTAGCATTGTTTACCTTCTTGAGTCGACTCTGACGGATTAAAAAAATAAAGACAGAGTCACTGTTCTTACTTGTGCAAGAGCTGCAGAACACAAGTTAAAATTACTTGTTATTCATAAATATAACCACCAAAATCTATTACTGTTCCGATAACCCCTCTACAGTAAAATCCCGATTTAGCGCAACTATTTGTCCATCACTAATATTGGCATTATAGTGGAGATGGTGGTAAATCGAGGTATCTGCTTGCTCTATGTAATCATAATCTGTTCACAGCGAGTCATGGGCGTTATGTGGGGGTGGCACTATATAGGAGGGTGCTAAATCGGGGTTTGACTCTGCAAAATAATCTGCTAATTGTGAATAATAAATGATGGTTTAAGTAGTGACGTTATTCTTGATGGACCCATATATTGTTCCCAGAATGAGCATAACAAAAATTAATAAAATTATAAGTTACACCGTGATCATTCCAACAAAAATAGTGCATTAGATAACAAAGAACAATACATACAATATCTTATAGGGAAGAAGATCCTTGAAAGATAGCGAATATGTCCTCAATGTAATAGGAATGTGACTTTATGACACCATTCATTATATCAGCATATTCACTTTAGCACGACTTTGGTGCCGTTAGAATGGGTTTTTACTGCTAAATATTCTATGACATAGTAAATTCAGCAATACTGCACTGAATGGAAAATAATGTGATAAATGAAAATTTGACAAATATGAAAACCATGCTATATATATATGTATATTAGTGTACCAAAAAATATTGTTATCTTTAAATATTTCATACCTATTATGATTTTTCATGAAACTAGGTTCAATTTATAAAAAAAACCTTGGTGATTTTAATAAATACTCGCCAACATGATGTTGATGAATAAAATTTAATTCTTTATACACACAGGGCAATTTCGCTCACACTAATACACTCAAACCACAAAAGGATCAATGTGATGCTCTTGTGGGCAGATCTTTTTACATATATTGCATCATTTTTTAAGGTACAAGCGGGGCTCAAATATAGATAGCAACAAGCATTCTTTACTCCTCCATGGTCATTAAATGTACACCTACAACCAATCAATGACAGTTGCACAAGCACATTCACTCGCCAAGCCACAAAGAATCCATGAAAAGTACTTTTGAAAAACAATCGAGTGATATAATTTTTACTTACATCTTGGAATAACATTACATGGCTCCTCATAAACTTGGAATACAACCTAATGATTTGATATGCAATGGCTTTTAAAGCCCACACAGTGTATTTGCAAATATATATCAACTTAAAAACAAATATAACAGACTCACAGAGGTCTTATCACATTCCTCCCAAGCTAATAATAGAGGGAGGACAAAAACAAATTGCACAACTAAATAATGCACACCACTCACTCCCACAAAATCACAGGGGAAGGGGAAGGGAGGGAATATTACTATTTATTTATTATTATTACTTAATTTTTGACAAGGGGCTCATCATTTAACATATCTTACTGATTTTTCATATCAATATCAAACAGTTATATTTAGCTGTTACCATCCTTGAATATATTTCTGTCAATGTTGTATATGGTCTTAATCACGACTGGAAATGATGCATGACGTGGTCCTTCCCAAATGTTTTGGTGAACCAAAATACTTTGTCTAAAAAAAATGGTGCAACTTATACGCAGGTGCATCTTATATGCTGAGAAATAATGGCAATTAATTTGTACATCTTGTTGTAATACTAGTTAATAGTTAAAAGATTAAGTAATAGTCCATAAAGTTTCACTTTTGTCTTCATAACGTGCATCAGACTGGTAATTAGCAAGTTGATTCTTTTGTGAATTTAATGGTTAAAACTTAATTGGTTAGTAGTGCATTTTCAGCCTATTTAGCATAAGATTGTGGTAAATGATTTTATTTCAAGTTGTGTCCTTGAAATTTTAGAGAATATTTTCACCAAGGTGAATTGGAGTGAATTCTCGTGTTGCTTTTGGCAAATTTTCTCTCAATTGTAGTTGCCCCTTAGAGAATGAAGATCCTCCTTAACTATTTTGAGTTATAAGTAGTTCAGGAAGGTAAGCAACAAATTTTAATATTTGATTAATTTGTGGTTTGCCTTCCGAGCTATTGACAACTCATTCTTCACGTGATCCTGGCCATTTAATACAGTGCCTGAAACCATTAATATTGTTGCATTTTTCCTTTTTTAAATTTAAAGCTATATTTTAGGGATGTTTGTTAGAAGCCAAAAAGGGAAGTAGTAATGAAAGTTTTATTTTATTTCAGACATTTTCCATTTATCACAATATGATTTGTGGCATGTAGTTGGATATATTTAGTTAGTATGGTCATCCAACAACAGTAAAGACTAGTATTTGTTGGGTATTTTGCTTCAGTTTTTGTTAGAAGTGGAGATTCATTTATCTTGAATGATAGAATATTGTCGCAGCTTCTGGCTTCTCCATTGAAGCATTCTATTTATGGACTTTTTTCTCTCATACCATCCCCATTATTTAAGAATCGATTGGCTGGCTCTCACTAAAGGAATGGTTGTAGCAGGGACGCGGCCTGAGCAAGGACTATTTTTGAGGATGCCATTCATGGTTGTAGGCTAGGCCTTGGTTGCAGCATGGTCACATTATGGCAACCACCTAGAGCATGATGTAATTTTTGCTCTCTTGGGCTGTCACCGAGGATTGCCGATAGTAACCAAAGAGGCTAGGACTTTAAGGAGTTTGGGACAAAAGTTGCCTCTTTGAACGACCCAACAGGTTTGTACGAAGGCTTGTGCCTTCCCCTACAAATGCGACCGTACTTTTTCCTTCGCCATAGAATCCCCATTGAAAATAGGATTTTTATATTTGTTCTAAAATGTCTTGACTGCAACCATACTCGCCCTATACTGTCTTTGCAGTGTTAACCAGCCTTAATATTTTTCGTGTCTCTTATGAATCTTTCATAGCATTCTCTCTTTCATGATTTCTCCAACCTTAATTTGACCTGCCCATTTCTCCCAGCTGATATATTATTCATTTTAAGCTATACTCTCCCATTGTTTACTTGCTTCATATACGAAGTATCGAGAATGTATTGTTTTCATGAAAAAAATTGAATTTGGAATTTCAACGGAAATTCATGTTTTAGGTTTCCAGGACACGTGACAATTTTGTGTCTACGGGTGTTTGTCTGTTTTTTCTGTGTTTGTCTGTGTGTGTGTGCATTTGTCTGCATGTGCATTTGTCTGCATTTTCCTGCGTATGCGTTTGCCTGCATGTGCATTTGCCTGCATGTGCATTCGCCTGCATGTGCATTCGCCTGCATGTGCATTCGCCTGCATGTGCATTCGCCTGCATGTGCATTCGCCTGCATGTCTGTGACCGGGATTTTGTGGGTGCTCGTACTCAAAAACTATATCAGATCAGTGTGAAATTTTATATTTGACATTTTTGTTAAAGGAAGGCATGCTGATTAGTTTTCAGTAAAAAGCAGTCATTCACATCTGTTTTTTGAAATATTTGCTTTAATATTTGTAGTTGTATGTAATTTAATTTTCTACAACCTTTGTTTGAAAAACAATTTCCCATATAATACATTCTTGAAGAGATTTTAAAAACTAAATTTTTTAGTTGCCACCACCACACCACCTACTGGTGATTATTGTAAACACATTTTGCTCTTTTATTTTCTTAATTGTTGTAGCTTTCAAGAAATATCCAATATCAGAAGGCTTCAATTTAAGTTTATTTCTGTTTTTTTGTCAAGTCTTGAAATTTTTCTCGCAGTTTCCTAAAACGGTTTATTATCATTACCCTATTTGAAATTGTTAGAAATATTACAGCTATGGTGAGTCATGTGGAGGCCACATCAGATTTTTTTATTAAATATTTATTTTTTCTCTCGGTTCAACTAACATATTAACCCAAAAGGAGGACGATGTAAAAAAAATTGGCAAAAAAATTTCAAGGTTGTCTTAAAATAGAGAACAAAATTTACATGCTGCACTTCTATGCCCACAAAAATTCATTTATACATAATACATTTAATTCATTAACAATACATTTATTCTCATTCTGGAAGTTCACAATGTGCAATTATTTGCTTAATAAACCCGTAGCCCAATGATTTCCATAAGTTTGATCATACGTATTTAGAAGAGATATTACATTATGGAGATTTTGTTAAAATGTATATGCTAATCTTTAAAACAAAAATATAATTTACTCTTTCTATGTTCTCCAGAAATATATTATGTATCATGTCAATGTAATGCCGACATAAGTCATAAACTAAAATATGAAGCAATAAAATTACGTACATATATATAACTAGTACTTAGATTAAAATGATCTTTGCAGACAAATGCAGCTGTATGTTCCGCTATATCAGATGCATATCTCCTCACGGCTTTCCACCACGCCAGGCATGTTAGTCAAAAACCAGCCCTATTTTCCTATTTTGAAAATAGTGTTAAACCGAAATAGTGTTGGTAGAATTCGTTTTAGTCTGGGTTTGGGTGTACTTCGAACCATTGATGAGTATTTCAATCACTGCTTCATAACTGGAAGTTAATACACTGCTCCCCCGTTATCTGTGAATTCACATCCGTGAGTTGGTTTTATCTCACATTACCCAGTATTCGCAAGCCAAGTCTTGCATATCCGCGAATCTCTCCAACCTTATTTTACTGAGTATGGAGTTTTTTATTTACATTTACATTTCGCAGCAGTATTCCGGAACCAATTATTCGCGAAGATTGAAAAGGTGGTGTATCAATTTGCATACATATAGTATTAGGTTGCATTGTAACATAATGGTAGCATTTCATCAGTAACTAATAGATCCTAAAATGAAGGTTAATTACAAATCACAATTTATTCACGCTTTGCTAAGAATTGTATTTGTTTTTTTTTAGCCTTCATTTAAACTTTTTAGTATTATTGGCACTATCTTCAACTATTTTGTGATTAATTTCATGGTTATCTTGGTTAATTTTCTGAACCCATGCATTCATAAATGATCGCTTTGCATAGTTCTGAATATAAATATTTGTACAGAACTTCGATGTCTCATATAATGTATTTATTATTTGCTCAATCTAATTCTTTTGTTTGCTCTTTTTGTGTGTATTATTTTTAGCAATCTTTTTTTATTGCAGACATTCCATGTCCATGACCAATGGAACAAAGAAAATTATTAGGTACTATTTTTTAATGCGAAAATTGATTTAAAATTGCAATTTAACAAAGTTGCTGTATTCTGTTATTAATTGCTGTTAATAATGACAATTTATATTTCAAGATTTTTCTAAGTTTGTTGTTATGTGAACCCAGTTCAAAGTAAAACATTTTTGGCAATATCTACCACCACCGAGGAATGTCCTAGCATCAAGTTATGATGTTAATTTTAATATTTTCTATGTTAAGAGTGCTGAAACTCTTTCTTCTCTGATTCATCAATTTAGTTAAGAAAAAATGAATAATAGCACAACCTTTGAAGATGCATCATAATATTTAAGCTAAGGTTGAAATATTAGGCTGTACAAAAGACTACTACCCTATGCCAGTACTAAGCAAACTAGGTGTGGCTGTCTTGGACCTCCGGCCTGTCATCCTGTTCAAGGAAATAGAAGCCTTCAATTTTCATACTTTCTGGGTTGTTAGTTTTTAGGAAGAGACCAACTAATTTAATTTTTGACAAATTTGTTGATCATTTTCTAAATAACTGATTGCCCAATTCAACTTTCCATGTGGGTCATTGATCGGAGTGGAGTTTTATCGTGCCTTAAGAGGAATGTAGTGTTGCAGTATAAGAACATTTCTGGACTCAATATAGGTGGACAGCTTTCAACAATATTGGTGAACGGCAGTTGTAGTGGAAGTGTGTCATTATTACACTTACTGAAATGAGAAATCCTTGAGCAGTCAATTCTGAATCATCTAAATTTTGGCTGCTGTTGAATGAACCTAATTTTCTGCAGTTAATGTTGAGTCCTAAAATTTAAAACTTTTATTATTTTCTCCCAAGAGAATCTTCTAACATCGCAAGGATTTGAGTTAATGAAACATGTTGAAACTAACTAAAAACCTTGCACTTAAATTTATAAAGATGACCCAACCTATCAAGTTGTTAAATTACACTGAAAGTTCCTCGGTTCTTAATATAATTTATCACAAGTAAATGGTGTTGGGTGAATTTGAGATTTGTTTCTTTCGAGGCAGCACTGCCATCATTGGCATAGAAGTCTAAATTCAAAGGTAATAGTTTTGTTTTATCCCATGCAATTGATAGATATTCAGTCAAACCTAGGTTGATTGCTCGAAGAATCTTGCCAACAATTTGTAGAATTTATTGAATATACGAAAATTGGTGTAAATTCAGCTATCAAGATTTGTCCTATGTATGGCAGAAACCTGAAGTGGTGGCGACAAGTATCAATTTGAAAATGTATTGGAGTGTAAATGCAGTTTCATTTGCCAAATGTTCTAACACCAGTAGTAATATAAATTTTTTAATTTCATAGGAAATGCAATTATCATTGTTAGCAGTAGGATGGTGATGGATGTGCAGCAAGATGAAATTTAATGTGTTCATAAAGCCTGAATTTATTGTACTCAATGTCATAATTGTATTGGCAACTTGTGCATGATGATAAATTTATTGTAAGTAAAGTTTGTCAATCCATTGGAGTATTAAAATGTAAAGAATATTAAATCATTACTTGAACTGAAATGGATTGAAATTATTCTTCAAAACGTGAAGTTAATATAGTGTAACTTTCCATTATAAAAAATTGCTGGTTATTACCAGCAGCGAACTTCTGCCTAGGGCCCTGACCAGGGGCTGAAATGGTACACATTTGAGAACTGAAAATAATGTCAATTATATATATATATATTTTATATGTAAATATAAAAATTGTGTAAAAAAGTATAGTTGGTACTTGTCTATTTCATTTCTAAGTCTGCTTGTCTATTTTCTAAAGTCAAAGTACGTTAAATAAAAAATAAGTTTTTTTGCTAAATTACCATAAAGGGGGCCCCGACTCTGTTAACTGCCTAGGGACCCTGGGTCTCTATGTCTGGGCCTGGTTATTACTGAAAAGGATTTCATGTAAACGGTTATGGGCTCAAGTCGACCAATTCACTAGATATTTTTGGTTTAAATAGTGTTTGGTTTTAATCGTCTATAACTTACTAATTTGTTAACTATGTAAGCATTATCTCATAATTGGAACCATGTTATGTTTATGGTCAAATGACTTGAAAGTTATGGTTTTAATGGAATTAGCTTGCCACAACCTGGCAGTGGTATACTTGGGTCTGTGAGGCCGTTTCATATTTTGGTCATTTTCAAATAGAAAAGTTGGGAAATTATCTGACTTGGGTTGTTCCAATCAATTAAAGCATCAACCTTGCCTGTCTGCACAGTTGTTGCTATGGTTCATGTTATTTGTACGGTAACTGCCTCTGTTCCAGGGGGCTCAAGGGTACCACTCCTTAATTTAAAAACTGCTAGTAGTACTAGTAAAAATGTTTCTGACCTTGATAATGAAAAATGAACTATTCCAGGGTGATATTTTGTCAGTGATAATCGAAGTGACTGGTTTCAATTGGGAATATTTTAATTTCATGTCTTAACTATTGAATTGTATAATTGTTTTTAGAACTCGAACTATAGGTAGTTTTTAAATCTCTCCAGTCCATTTTTTCTGTAAACTAAAATCTAGTTGATTCATCTGAAGTTATCCATTTGGTGGAAAAACAATATATGTATAAGAAGCCATGATATTGTGTCCGGAGTTCTTGGTTCTAATAAGTGAAGTCATCGTATGAATGTTGGTCTATTACTGATGAGATGAAAATAAAATTGACAAATTTACACAAAATATTTGCTGGCTATGAAGACCATCGTAAATTAAGGGCAACATTCATTTGCAATGTGTAATGGGCAAGTAGCTATATATCATGCCTCTTGGCACCTAAGTTTCCAGGCAGAAGATTCCACATTTCCTCCTAGTAAAAGAGGCTGCTGTATTCATTGCAAAGAAAATCTAAATGCTACTATAAAATGTAATTTGTCTTGCATGATAAGATTATTTGTGAAGATTGGTTCAGTATTAACTAATGATGCTGATCAAGTAAAATAGTCTTGCAATTTTTGTCAAGTTTCAACTACTCCACAGTTGCATTACATCTGTATAAATAAGCATAAAATGTAAGAACATTTAAATTTATAAATGCATTTTAAATATTTTTGAAATTATTTGTAATTTTATTGCAAACATTAATTGGATCTCATTCAACAGAAAAATAAAATTCTTTGGGGATGAGGTACCATTCAAGAGTTAATTTCAAGAATTGCAGTCAAGATTTTTAAAAATTGCATTATTAATACTAGAATGATAGCTATTCAAATAATGTGATTGTTCAAGTGACTCGATGAGCATCTTGATTGGATAATGGATAAGATTGCAGATTATCACAGGTAACGAGTCTTAATGTATTACAAGGTTTTTCCTGTACTAAAAGAAAAAATAGGCTTGAGAAATTGTGTTATTGGAGTAAGCTAAGTTCGGTTAATGGAAATATGAGTTGTGGAGGAAATTCAAATGTTCAATGGGTAATTTCTGACATTCGTTAAAAAATAAGGTTGGTTCGCATCGGTATTGCCGATGCCAATATCGTCTTAAATGCGAGTCAGTTCGAGCATAAATGAGAATAACAGGAGTGGAGACCATATCGAGTAAGGTGCACCTGATCCAATGTAGATCTACAGCATATAAAGCAGTGGTGAGCATGAAGACCATGAGAGCGTTTTATGCGGTCTGCGAAGCTATGATTATTATGAGATCCGTAAAATCGAACGATACTTACGTATTCTCCGCAGGACCCTTACGTGGCGCCGTGAGGGACAGGAAATGGAACTACGTGGGTTAGATCAAGGCCTTGGTTAGATAGTTATTTGAAGTGTTTTTGGTTACTCCTTAAAGTAAGTGTTCATTTTAGTAAAAATTTTAAATGGAAATATAACGAACCAACCAACTTGACTCAACCCGGTTGGGGAAAAAACCTCAAACGGGTTCCCGAGGCAGATCAAACTCTACGTAGTTCTTAACACATTCATTAAATTATATTTCGACAAACATTTGAGATTAAAATGCCTAATTTAGACTATATTTACTCTGATATGATACCTTAGGATCTCTGGTTGACGTCCGTGTTAAAGCCTAATCAGACTTACTGAAGCATAAACAACTTGCAATAAAAATTTATAACCGCTAAATCGGCCGGGCACTTCGCCACCGCTGCTGTAAACCATCTTCGTTACGTGAGAATTAAAATTATCAACTTGAAGCCCTCGCAATATTTGTCAATAATTTTACTAGGAATTGCCTTCAATTGGCACTGAAATCTACTTAAACTGTTTCAGCAGTGTCGACAAGTTTCTTTCAAAGCAGGTTAACTTTTTACGGTTTATTCCAACCGCGATGTAGAGACAGTTGACGAGCGAAATTGTTTTTGATTCGCTCTGTTGGTATATCCGGAACTTGCTATACCGGCATTACGTTCTTTCAAATGACGAATTTGAATGACCCAAATGTTAAGCTTCATCTTCATTACAATAATACCCATATAAAATACCGTGAATTGCGTCAGTTGTTTTCTCCGCAGAAAGCGTAATGGCGTCATGAAATTTTAATGGCTAGTTATCGTAATTTAATTTGATGTTATTTATAAAAAACTAGAACTATATACGTAAATCTAAGAAAGCATTGGAAATTAATCTGTTTAAACATCTTCCAACATTTTTAAAAGTTCTCGTCTGCACGATGCTCCTTAACGTATCGTATCAATTTTTCTATTGATTCCACGGAATGCTGGATATTCTGGTCGACACTTTGAAGCATTTACTTTATTTAGAATATCATGCCACAACACTAATGAACACAACAATTGACAATCTCTGATTTTAGAAGCTAAAACTTGGGCCTCATATTTGGTCATATTATCTTGTTGCACATCCTCGCTTATTTCCATTAACTCATCATATACCTCTCCTATATGATACCGTAATGGTCGAAGAGCAACAATCTTGGATTCCCATCTCGTGTTTGATAATGGTTTCAGTGTCAATTGTGAATATCTTTTCAAAATGTCCCATCGTTTTGTTGAGTCACAAAAAAATTGTATGATTCTTGAACTGTTCCGAAAAAACTTATAATCTCGGAATTAATGTTGGCGGCATCATTTACCACTAAATTTAAACTATGTGCTGAACACGGAACAAAAATGCTCTGGGATTCAGGTCAAGAATATGTTTTTGGACGCCGTTTTTTTGCCTCGCATATTTGCTCCATTATCGTATCCCTGACCACACAAATTTATTACGTCTAATTGAAAACTTTGAAGCATTTGTATTAAATATTTAGATAATCCTTCCTCGGTTGTGTCGGAAACTTCAACAAAACCTAAGAAATGTTCTTCTATACTAACATATTTCAAAGAGTCTGCTGTGGCTTCCTGTTTAACATTCACAAAGCGTGCCGTAATTGACATTTGTTCAGTGCGACTGATATCAGGCGTACAATCTAGAATTAAAGAGAAATAATTAGCTTTTTTAATTTATGCTAAAATAAAATCCAAATTGTTAGTTGAAATCAAATTTACAATTTCATTTTGTATATTTTTTGCCAAATAATTTACTATATTGTTTTGCTTGGAAGATCTTGGCATGTGATTTGCCATCACCATATCAAAATTCGAAAGATGCTCAAATAATTTTAAAAATTACTGTTGTTCCGTTCAAACAGCTTATCCAATGAGCCTCTAAGAGCTAAACACTGTGCGGCTAGGTATTTAATAATTTCAAATATCCTTTCCGTAACAAAACGCCAATGAAGCTTCTCTTTATCAATCATTTTCTCAGTTTCACGGTCAGTTGAACAATTTAAATATAAACTTCTTTTAAGATCAATCCATTTTCTAAAATTTGCCAAATGAATGGAGGAAATCTCGTGAGCGCTTCAAGTCTTTGACAAGTTTTGCCAATTTGAATATCCTTCAAATATTAATTGACTAATAGTATTATCATTTCCCATAGAAAAGAGTTTACCGCAAAAAAATACAATACAATATACAAGCCAATTCCTTGGTATTGTTTGATTGTTACTAAGTTTCTTTAAATAATAATTACTGATAAATTCCAAATAATTATTATTTAATTAGAGAAAGCTATAATTTAGTTGGTTTTATCTTAAGTATTTTTCTATTGTTTAGACTCTTTAACCAATTTTTATGTTGTGATTAAATCGCTAAAATAACGTTTTCATTAATAGTTATAAAGAGAAGAAAAGAGAACCTCCTCATTAAAAGATGTAATAGACATGAAAAAATATTATGTTCTCTAAAAGAGAAACCTAATGGATACCTTAATTCTGTATTTTATATTCAAATAATGCATTATCAAAATGAAAATGGACGTGCATAGAAAATAACAAAAATAGAAAATAAAACCTTGGCAAGTTGTTTTATTATAATGGAGAACACTTGGTTCTTTCTCTTCAATTATGGATTTCTGCGAAGTCAGGCTTAACTACGTTGAGCATATAAAAGTGTAAACGAATTTCACAAATAAAATTAAAAAAAATATTTATCCTATAAAAAATCTGATAGCTACACAATACTTTCTCTGTAAACCGCAGTCTTAATTTATATGCGTTGGTGAATTATAAGTAAATTAAATTTCTTAAAAAATCCATTTTACAAAAAAACGTTTGAAACAAAAGATATAGAAAAAGATATTATCTGAAACTTTGATAATTGCAACATTGTACATTAATGAATGAAAAACAGTAATGAAGTTATTCCTCTCATAAGAGTTAATGCTGATTTTGAGGCTGGGGAATAACAGTAAAAAAATAGGTCTTACCACATATTTTGAATGATGGAATGTTTTCTAATTATGGACGGAGATGATATTCTTGATGTCCGCACACAAAAAATAATAACTTCTGGATCAAACAGAAATAAGCACATTAGCGTGAAACAGTTCCACGTTGTTTTCACGACAGAACAAATGGAACTATGCAGTTCGAAGGAATGTCTGAACTAGTTGTAAAGGCAAACTGATGGAAAGCAAGCAAGGCAGAGAAGAAATGATGTTTAGGAGAAATGCACGTTGGGAGTAGGGTAGGAAAAGACAATGTAATTGGGTTAATCCCTTTCAAGGAGCAAAAGAGCATGGACCCAGGGGGAGTGTCCTCTCAAGGAGACTCTTCTTGGAGGTGATCGGCAGATCCTTCAGTATTTGGATAATTAAAGGTTTGATCTTACCAAAGCATTTGATTCGGTTGATCATAATATATTTTTACAAAAAATTGAATCCTATGGAATCCATGGCATCACAAACAATCTAATTAAACCCTTTATCTCAAAAAGGAAACAGGCTCTGTCTACTCCTCTAATGGAAGATGTTTCTCTTTTAGTCATCTAAAAGTAACTAGAGATGTCCCTCAAGGATCCACTTTGGGACCCTAATTGTTTCTCTTATAATATACTAGTAGAAGGTGCTTGCATACTGCAAGCATTTAATCTCACCTTGAAAAAAACATTATTTTTTCAGAGATATATTTCATCATGAGAAATATTTCTTTAAATCTAATGATTTCTCCTCTGGACGGGTTTTCATTTTTTCATTATGGAAAAATAAAGGAGTAAAACAATCGCGAATTTTTGCAATTTTAGGAATATTATACTTTTTCCACATTGGGTTAATAATGTTACACATTTCTGCCAAATTTTAAATTTGTAGCACATTTAGAAGTGAAATAACATTTATCTAATTGTTTAAATTTAAATAATTTTTAACGGCCGCAATAAGAATTTCATGGATACATTGAAATGTTTATTTGTTTATATAGACTAAACTCTAAATAACATAAAAATTTGAGCTCTCTAACTCCTCCGTAGTATCTAAACATTTACCTATTTGTTTAAACTTTAAGAATTTTTAACTGCCAAACAAATTAAAATATAAAAATTTTTATAATCCCTATTTCGGTTTTTTCAAATCCTACCTCGAACAAAAATTTCAGCTCTGTAGAACATTTGGAAATACATAAACTTTGAAATTTTGTTTAAACAATTGCGAATTTTTGGCGGCCGCATTATTGCACTTTTTCAAGATTTTAGGGTTTTCTAGTCGGTTTTGCACAAAATCCTAACTAAGAAAAAAATGTCGAATCTCCAGCTCATCTGGAAGTGCCTAAACATTAGTTTCCTCCTATATATTATATCCTCCTCTGTAAGAAACATCCATATATAATGATGACCTACCCTTGTGTAATAAGGGCAATTTGTATATGTATGAAGACAACACCAATCACTTGATTAGAAGTCGAAATGATATCTCTGCACTAACTGAGTCAGCCATTTTAAGAATTGAAAATTGGTGCCAGTGGAATAAGCTATTCATTAATAAAGATAAATCTACATTTGTGTAATTTCATGTACTCCAAAAGAGGCTACTATGTAGTCCATGTTTTAAATTCTTGGATGGAACAATGAAAAGCTCTTCTGTTATCAAATATCTGGGATTGCTAATTAGTGAATCCCTCAGCTGGTAGCCTCATATTAACTCAAGATGTACTAAAGTTGCTTCTGGATGCTACTTACTAAGAAGGATAATCCATATAACAGATCAAACAGTTGAAATTATGATTTATTACTCATATATATTTAGTAAATTAAAATATGCAGTAGCTACCTGGGGTCATTCTCATCACTCAGAACGTGTACTTAAACTCTAAAAGTAAGTCATTAGGATAATTTCAAGCTCTAAAAAAACAGTTGTAGACCATTATTTAAAAAACTTATAATTCTTCCCTTTCCATGTATTTATATTTTTTTATTATTCTATATATAATGGATAATAGTAGATCTCTCAATATAAAAATTGATATGGAGATTCACAATTATAATACAGTAAAAATTCATTTTAACGGTTCCTGTTCTACTGGCAAACTCGCTCTAATGGCATCTTCAGTGAAATTACATCTTCCAATTGTCTAATTGATGTCGCCACAGTCATGACTAATCTTCTGGAGGCTTAAGTTACTCTTCTGTTTCAATGTGTCAACACTCATGACATACTGCATAATAATTTTGTTATTCATGGTATTTTATAAACATTTTAAGATACCCTAAAGAACATGAGCAGTAGCAGGAGTAGTAGAAAATAAGGGAAGCAAATGGTGCTGACTTTACGACAGAAAATTGACATTTGCCAATGTCTGGATAGTGGGATAAATAGACACGTATTAATGAACGAGTATAATATAAGCTCACCTATGATATATGACATTAAAGCAAGAAAACAGCAACTTCTAAAATTTGTTACTGACTCAGACAAATAAAAATATCCAAAAATGTAAGAAAGGCAAAGCTAGAACAGTTAGGTGCAGTATTATACAAGTGCTTTAAAGTGAAGCTTTCTGCAGGTTTCCCAATCACAGCTCCAATATTAATTGAAAAGGCAAAATACTTTTATAAGCAAATGCAATTGAGTGAATGACGTATTTTTTCTGATGGGTGGCTATCTCATTTTAAACATCGTCACAGGATATGAAAACTGATTGTCTCAGGTGAACTTCAATCAGCTGATATTTAGGCTGCACATGAATGTTGTCAGTCTTTTGCATTTCTCATTAATGAACATGGTTTAACTGCAGAAGAAGTTTGTAATGCTGATGAAACCGCATTTTTTTAGCATTGTTTACCTTCTTGAGTCGACTCTGACGGATTAAAAAAATAAAGACAGAGTCACTGTTCTTACTTGTGCAAGAGCTGCAGAACACAAGTTAAAATTACTTGTTATTCATAAATATAACCACCAAAATCTATTACTGTTCCGATAACCCCTCTACAGTAAAATCCCGATTTAGCGCAACTATTTGTCCATCACTAATATTGGCATTATAGTGGAGATGGTGGTAAATCGAGGTATCTGCTTGCTCTATGTAATCATAATCTGTTCACAGCGAGTCATGGGCGTTATGTGGGGGTGGCACTATATAGGAGGGTGCTAAATCGGGGTTTGACTCTGCAAAATAATCTGCTAATTGTGAATAATAAATGATGGTTTAAGTAGTGACGTTATTCTTGATGGACCCATATATTGTTCCCAGAATGAGCATAACAAAAATTAATAAAATTATAAGTTACACCGTGATCATTCCAACAAAAATAGTGCATTAGATAACAAAGAACAATACATACAATATCTTATAGGGAAGAAGATCCTTGAAAGATAGCGAATATGTCCTCAATGTAATAGGAATGTGACTTTATGACACCATTCATTATATCAGCATATTCACTTTAGCACGACTTTGGTGCCGTTAGAATGGGTTTTTACTGCTAAATATTCTATGACATAGTAAATTCAGCAATACTGCACTGAATGGAAAATAATGTGATAAATGAAAATTTGACAAATATGAAAACCATGCTATATATATATGTATATTAGTGTACCAAAAAATATTGTTATCTTTAAATATTTCATACCTATTATGATTTTTCATGAAACTAGGTTCAATTTATAAAAAAAACCTTGGTGATTTTAATAAATACTCGCCAACATGATGTTGATGAATAAAATTTAATTCTTTATACACACAGGGCAATTTCGCTCACACTAATACACTCAAACCACAAAAGGATCAATGTGATGCTCTTGTGGGCAGATCTTTTTACATATATTGCATCATTTTTTAAGGTACAAGCGGGGCTCAAATATAGATAGCAACAAGCATTCTTTACTCCTCCATGGTCATTAAATGTACACCTACAACCAATCAATGACAGTTGCACAAGCACATTCACTCGCCAAGCCACAAAGAATCCATGAAAAGTACTTTTGAAAAACAATCGAGTGATATAATTTTTACTTACATCTTGGAATAACATTACATGGCTCCTCATAAACTTGGAATACAACCTAATGATTTGATATGCAATGGCTTTTAAAGCCCACACAGTGTATTTGCAAATATATATCAACTTAAAAACAAATATAACAGACTCACAGAGGTCTTATCACATTCCTCCCAAGCTAATAATAGAGGGAGGACAAAAACAAATTGCACAACTAAATAATGCACACCACTCACTCCCACAAAATCACAGGGGCTCCCAATCCCAGTTATCATGAATTAAGGCATCATTTAAGAACCTATGGTTCTGAAAGTTTCCACTAAGCAGCTTTAAGTAATATGTTTTTTTCAATTATTCAAAACACATCCCCAACTCGACACATTCATCCATTATCTACAACACGCATCTCACTGTGGCCATGATTTGAGTCCATCATTGTCTCCGCCAGAATGCTGATACAGAGTTCATCACTGCTTTGGTATGCATCCAAAAGACCAATTAATTTGTTGTACATGATATTAGTTTTGAAAAATCTTTAACTCAAAATGATATAATGTAACAACATTACTTTGCCTTACTTATAGGGACCCATCAATGTAATCACATTATGCTACTAAACTAAGGGTATACCTTGAACATCAACAGTGCTATTGATGGCAAAAAATAGGGTAAACTCTGCATAAATTTCTCTATACTTCTATCAAATTATGTAAGAAATACGTTTAAATTATGAAATCAGCCCTATATCAGCACAAATTGAAATTAAACTACTGGGAGTTACAATCTTCCTCAGAAAATTGCAATGGATATCATACTTCAGTGCCCTTAATATGAAGATACAGACATAAAGTCATATAATTTAGTCCTTACTGAAATAGTGTCCATTCAAATGAAAAATGTATCATTTGAAGAATGGTTTGTAACCCAAATCATAGAGCTATGTGCATAATTACTGACAAATCAAGCCCTGCCTCATATAAGTGCTATGCAAATATCACGGAAAGTGACTACATAATATTAAAGATTTTGTGGGTCCCCTATTTATTAAATACACTCATATCGTCACTGCAATACTCACTTTCACACATGAGACTCTAAAGGTTGTTCATGGACTCTCGTGGTTGGAAGACCATGAGGTCTGGCACCTACGCCACCTCCTGGACAACCATCACTCCGAACGACCCCACAACGTCCAACCACCGCACCAGGAAGAAGCACGTTTATCTCTACCACAAGGCTACTTCCGAGTGCACGACGGCACCCTAGGTCGGGCGAACTGGTCCTGAGACGTTCCCTACCAAGCCAGGCTCTGAGGCCCACCTCTCCCTCACAATCTCCAGCTCTTCGCTCTTTCTCATCTGGGATAGTGGCATGATTGACACGGTCAACTTCTCTCCCACTGCCAATTGCCCACTCAAGCTTGTCGAAGTCCTTAGTCCCACCCACTGTATGGCGTCTCTTGATGGATCTGTCTGGCATCCCATTCTTCCTCTTCAGTTTGGCCTCGTCGTCTCCTCCTCCTCGCTTCGTCCCTGCTTCCCTACGCCTCCATTGCCTCTCCCCATCCTTGGTCTTGGTGTTCGCTTCAGTTTTCTCCATCTTTGAAAGGGTATCAGTCCGCCTTGGTTTGGCTTCTATGACATCTGTAGATGCTGCCTCGACTGTGCCAATGTTCTTATTTCTGCGATCCCCTCTGCTTCTTGCTGTTTTCTCATCCCCTCCTTCTGCTGTCGCCTCTTTCTCCTTCCTCGTAGACCACTTCTCAGGTTCCTAAAATCATTTAAAGCCAAATGTTTCAATGAAAGGACATTTGACAAAGAAAGAATGGAATTTGGCAAAAATATTCCTTCAATCATCTTTTGTCAGTTTTTTCAATCTATAAATTCTATGGAACTATCATACAAAAATATCACAGTATAAAGATGTAGTAAGATAATTATTAATTTACCTGTCAGTTCTTTTAGTGGAGAAGATTAATGAAAAATGTTTTTTTCTTTGAATAGGAAATGATGATTTCATCATTTGAGCATCAAACAAATTAACTTAAAAGGTTTTATCTCATATATGTAAAACTACGATGAGCACATTTCAAATAATCTTTTACTTAGTCTATCATATTTATATAATATATAATATATACCTACTCTTGATTATGAAATTTCCATAAAATTTTATAAAACAGTAGAACCGCATTAAAACACTGATGTTGGACAACATAAAGAATAGGTGTGTAATACACATTCATTGGTATTTGGTTAGAAATGTTAAAGGCTGTGGATCTATTTTTTAACTAACCATCTCTGTTTATATAAGATGATTAATAGCAAAATTATACAAAAAGGAAAAGCCAAATCTTCTAAAACTTATATTATCACATAACTTTTACATACTTAATACATAACCTTAACATACTTATTATGTACATAACGTTTTAACTATGTTTTTAAAGTATTTGAATGTTTTTTCTTGACATGACAGAAGAAGGCATTTCATTCTTAGGTGATATAAAGTTACTAGCATATTTCATTCTTTGTGTTGTTATTTGAAATTTTAAAGAATTTTTAATTCAAACTTTTGAACATCCCGCCTATAATATTCCATATGTAAAGCAAGGCTCATGCAGAAAAATACCAGCTTTGCTAAAGCCTTGGCCTTGTGATTTATTTATTGCCGTGCCATAGAACCAGTAATGATTTCTACCTTAATCACATTTGGTTGAAATCCTTAAACTTTCATGTGAATTCCATTGCAAAGCCCCTTTGATTTTGACAAATAGAGTATAACAACTGATTTAATTTTCAACTTCTAGGAATATGGTGGCAGACTAGCTTGATTGAAACCATTCAAAACAGAAATTCACTTGAATGTCTGCATCTTCCAATCGGTTTTACTATCTTGTGATATTGGTATTCTACATTCATCAAATGCCAGTAGCCAGTTTGAAAATTCTTGATCATTTTCTGCATACATGTTAATGGTTAAAGCAATTATACTGAAATTATGTACTGGATTCGCTACCTTGTTGAAGCTAAGTATTCACTTTGCTTCACACGGTGAATTTCCTTCTAGGATGCATGCACCTTCAATTCTCCTCTTTTCTAACAGAATTCGCTCCCCTCCATCTCAGCTCCCCTTAGTACCCTGAGGTAATTATTAATTGTTAGGCTGGGGAGCACTACTTGTATTCCACACCAACGTACTCTACCGGCAGAGGCACTTTTAACATCGGTGCAACCTGTGCAATGCACCAATGGGTTCCCCATATAATGGACCCCAAAGCAATGCAAACCATATAAGTACGCCCTCTTGTAAAAAAAGTGCACCAAGTAGTTTGAAATCTTAAAAGTGCCCATGTCTATTGGATGCCAAGATAACTAACTGAACCCAGCAAAAAGTGTCGCCTCATTATGTGTAATATAATATAGATATTGGACCAACAGTACATATTCTTGTTTGAATATTTTACAAATCTTTCTTTATTGCTTTATGGGTGACATGACCTGACTGATGGTATCATGGGGCATGCTATAATGGGATTCTACCATATTTATTCTTGGTAATGAAATAGGTTGATTAGTACCCTGATGGGATTTTGGTAATGGATTTGAATTGACAGAATTGTAAATGAAGAAGTGGCAGAGACAGATATAAGTTTTAAGAGGATGCTGATGGAAGATTTGACAAACTATCACCTCTGAGAGAAAATTTCAGCAACTGTTACACCAATCTAAGTATGACGGTACATAAAAAAGAAAGGTAACAAAACTATTTAAAAAACAAATCTCTGGAAATCTGAGAACTGTGGAATCATTGACGTGGAAAGGATTATCTCATGGCACAGCCATTTTCTAAAACTATTTTCGCAACAATCATTTTATGAGACCATCACGGTGTGCTGCTGATCAACTTTTTGCCATGGGGAGAAACAGTAAACAGTGGGCATTGCTACCAAATACTCCACAGGTTGTGGGAATGCATTAGATGAAAACAACCAGGATTGCTGTCTCACAGCATCTTCTAGTTGTGCAACAACATAAGTCCACATAATTCAACTCAGTGATTGTTGTGACATTTCAAGTGGGAAGTTTTGGAGCACCCATCTCACAGTCCAGACCCTCTGACTTCCATATTTTACAAAGTTGAAAAAACATTTGAGTGTTTGATGTTTTCCAGATGACTAAGAATTGCGACAGGACCTCTCTACATGATTACTAGAACTTGATGAGGGTTCCTATGATATCAGAATCAAGAAGACACTGTGGCAAATGTTTAAATTGAAGTGGTGACTATTTAGAACAGAATGTGGTATTCTGTAATTTTGTATATTTTACATTTTTTCAAATAGATTTTCAAATTTATCATTCATGTTGTTACCATACATTTTAATATCCCCTCATAAGAACAAAAAAATTCTTAGACATCAAAACAAAAAAGACATCAGCTCTCAGTGTTTAAAAGGAAGAACTAATATGTACCTGTTGGGCAGTGGCTCCTGTTCTGTCTGACAACCTGTGGTTGCTTTCCTCAGAGGAGGAGTTAGGAAGAGGAGTTCTTGAATGTTCAGGAGCTGCTTCTTCTGCTTCCTCAGGAGGAACTTCTCTTGGTGAACCTTGTGCACTTTGGTGTTCCCCTGAAGAATGTGAGGCACCAGGACCAAGGAGGGAACGAAGCTTTTTGTCAAAGGTGGATGTGAGGCTGGCCAGGAGGTCGCTCCCTGCAGGAAGACCAGGAAAAAATGTTCAAAAGATTGTATACTCACATGGAAAGTTTTTCCCATCTTAAACTGTTTTCAATCTCACTGCAGTCAGTTGCGTATGTGGATCACTACTCTCTCAGCACCATGCAGGTTCATTTAATAAAAGCAGCAGGTCGAGAAAAATATTTGATTTCATATTCAAAACACAAAAGGTATATGGTTACTTAGGTGATCATGCACATCGAACAGCAACACACACATTGTATAAACAGGTGATGGATGTAGTGGATTAACCTGTCCAAGCATGTAAATCTTAAATTATAATAATGCCTTCTGGTAAAAATTTATGCTTTAACTTTTCCTAGAGGTGAAAATTCCTTTTGTATATGAAGAGAAGAATATGAAAAAGTTTATATTCAAACATAAATTTGATAATTCTTTAATGTTTGAAACCAATTTATACACATATTATTCACATTAACAAAATTAATAAGATAAATATCTATATTTTCTTGATGTAATTATTTGAGGTAAATTAATCACTGTCCTTTGTCAAGACGACTAAAAATCCTGCCAAAAACAAAATAACACAAACAGTAATAAAAACCATTTAGAACAGCGAAAAATACAAAGAGTGCAACAGTAAAATCGCTACATCTATTGCAGAAGCCTGATTCTGTGATTAATTTTGGTATGACTGAGTAAACTTTTCTTTTCAGATATTGACATGCTATTTACGAAGCCATTTGTTTTAGCCACATGCATCATTTCCTCTCTCATCCAACCTGGTTCGTCAATTACAGACTTATACAGAAAGAGGAATGTATGGTAAAACAACAACAAAAACCACAGTGCACTGTAAAACAAAGGAGGAAAGAGTTTGAAAAGGACTATTTTTTTAACACTGACTAGGAGAGAGAGGAACTGGGGTGAAGAGGGTGGTGGGAAGGTGAAGCAGTAACGTGAACGGTGAAGAGGAGGAAAGCAATGAAAGTGTATTAAAAAAGGGTGCAGCACATAGAGAGCCATTAAGTACCACTTCCCCACCCATGTCTCAATGGTTATGGCATTCCAAGGGAAGTGTTACGAAGAAAGCCCTGGACTGGCTTCCTCATACAAAACACGCAAAACACAGGCCTTCCTTTGCGGGAGGCCCTTACCTCCAACATGGCTCAATGGAAAGTTGGCTTGTGGATGTAAGTGTGATAGGAAGCACCAAAAACCTTGACCCTGCGTCTGTCTGCTTCCCATGACCCCCATGGCACGCAAGAGAAGAGATAGGAGAGAGAGAGCATAGGGTGGAGAGGGGGAAATATTTGATTAGGAAGTGAGAGTATAAATAAACCTCTCATTAAATATCTTTGTCCTATAGTCTATATTTAACTTGGACTATAATTTAAGGAGATGACAAAATCTTTTTAATATGAGTGTTCTATTTTGGATTTCACGTGATTTCATGTATATGCTGTGGGACTGATTACTGCAGCGGTAATTCAGACAAGTATGCCATATTGTGTTGTTATATACAGTGGAACCATCTATTTCCAACTTTTGAAATAAATTTAATGATAAATATCATATCTTTCCTAATTTTATTTTCTAGTGCATCTGTCCACTGAATGCTATTCTTTTGGCTATTCAATAGCTAATGCAGATAAATCTCCTTGATGCCACTAAAAGTTTTCCAGATAATGGTTTTTTAAACCTCACTATATCTATTTGAGGTAATACAATTGAGGATATATTACTTTAGCTATTATTGATTAACATTTTACATTAATAGTCAGCTATACTTTCAGCTCCGAAAAAATTCAATAGGATGCATTAAAAATGAATGCCAAATAAATGGCATCAAAGTGAAAATTTAAACACCACTGACATACTGTTTAATAACTACATCTCAGTATTATATATGAATATAAAACATACAACAGCCAAAAATGGTTGGTAGGTTTTTTTGGATTTAATAATCTCTAAAAATGTGCTAAAATCAAAGTTATAATAAATGAAAGGAAGGTATTTTCTTAGATATAGCTTAGATTTAGGTTCAGTTAAAATATACATGTGATAGTCTGTTCCAGGACAGGAATAATGTTAACCTACATTTAAAACAATTGGCGAAACAATCTTATAAAACCAGTAAAGTGAAAATTGATATTTTATATTCAGGTTAATCTTGGATTTAGCATACAGAATTCCAAACAGTCAAGGGAATAAGGAAGAGGTGGGAAAGCAAATCAGGCAAATTTGTGTCATATGAACAAGCATGCAAAAAAGAAATACATTCGGTAGTGCACCTTTTTTGTAGTTGTTAATTATTCTCTTACAGTATCAATCAAGTAAAAAGAGTATAATCGGGCACAACCCAAGCAATGACCGTGATGTCTTGATTAGCACTAATAATTTTGTTCATTTGATTATTTCATTCAATTGCACAGCTGCTTTATATTTTTCCAGAAGAACTAAAGAAAGGTTCCTTAGATGGAGTTATGCCAAAACGGCACACTTTTGGGAAACCACGACCCAAAACTACACATTTGTAGCAATCTAAAATAACCAACGTTTACAATGTGTTTGCCTGATGCCACAGCCAAAAAGTTCATACATTTTTGGGTATTTGAAAGATATACAGAATATATAATTTAAGCCTTAAGCCCCCGATTGAAATGCCAAATTCCAATGCCGATGCCCAGGATTTAAATAACATTATTGAAATGTCATTACATATATTCATAAAAACATTCACATTTTCTAAACCATCTCACGAAATATTCAAATAAAGAGTACTTTAAAGGAAAAGCAACGATAAATTCTATTGCGCAATTCTTCTTAAGGAAAAAATATTTTTCACTGTGTAATGAGGAGCAAAACTAAGAGACAACCAAGATCCTTCCCTTCCTTCAATTTTTTCCTAATTTCTTTCAGAGAGGGCAAATACTATGCTTCGTTTGTACCTACTTCAGCCAGGTAAATAAAGACTGTCATTAGACAGATGTTGTATAGAGAGGTGAGACATAGCTGAGTAATAAATTTTTGACATCTTCTGTTACCATTTTTTACTTGAACTCTAGATTGTCTGTTTGCAAAATACTTCCAAGGGAAGACATCCTACTATTACCTAGGGAGCATTGGACATAGTCTGGAGTGATTTAATACATGCATGAGCATAGAATATCAGTTTGTACTGCACAGCATACTAGGGATGCTTTTTGCTGGTACGTACATTGTACCGGATGGTGTGTAGATTTAAAAAATTTGAAAAAGGGAATCATAGAAGCAGTCATTAATTCAGGAATGTTGAGCAAAGAAATACCATATTTACACGAATCCAAGACAACCCCGAATCTAAGACGACCCCCTTTTTATAGCAGACTCAAAACAGAAAAAAGATTTTATGACCTAATTTCTCACTGTATTTGGTGTATATTTCAAACACATGCATTCAGTATAGGTATACTATTTCATTCATTAATTGAAATGGTTTGTTACAAATATTTATTTGAGAAAAAAATTTTTAATTTATTTTAAAAAATACCTCATCTTGGGTCCAGGTAAATATGGTAGTTACTAGATCTAAAATAAACTGTAATGTAAACCCGATTTCACTGAGAATGAATTATGAAAATTGATCAAACTATAGCAACCAACAAACTATAACTCAAACTTAAATTGACTATCATTAATGCCCCTTCATCTTAAAAAATTTAAGATTTTTTGGGCTGTCATTATGATGTGTTTTTTGGGCCATACCAATTTTGATATCTGATAAGGAATCCATTGCTTGGAATTTGGGTAGGGTAAAGGAAAATAAGTGTTGACTATACATTTAAATTCAGCTCCATTTAACTCAAAATTATTATTGTAAATGGTAAACTAATATCCTCTAAGATCCAAATTAAAATATTACAGGATGAAAACATATTTCATTTGATTTAACATAATATTGATGTGCTTTAGTTAGGAAACGATGAAAGTGCATCATGTTACAAGCAAATCCATTAGACAAAATTATTACTTCACAATACTAACCCTATGATGTAAAAGTAAACAATTTAAGGTGCTTAATTAGGATCTGTAAGTCATTTTAAATTGAATTAATGGAATTAAAAAAATTAAATAACTGTTTTGAATGAATATTTCTCATATTATTATGAAGAAAAGGCAATGAAAAAAAGAATAAATGATTCCACTGTATAGACATACATGTTGACTGTGTATAGACAAGGCAATGTATTATTCAAGTTGATAATAGTTGGCTCAGCTAAATTATGCATGCATGTTTTCATGTATTAGCACAAAATCTTGGAATGGAGAGCAACTCTTACAGAAAGAGTAAACTTTAAGAAAGTAATAGCTTGCAAAAGTGAAGAATATAATCAACATTGGTGAATTCAAATGGCTAAAACAAACAGTAATAAATAAAATATGTGCTATAATGATATAAAAAACTCCTAAGTGTGGAACACATGCCCAAAATTACTCACACTGTAAACATGTGATCATTAACACAGCTTTAATGCTTTAATTCACAAACTGTATTTATTCGCATTTTATCCTTATGCTAGAGAAAAAAATTTCTTACGTCAAAAATCAATGTTGGATTTTAATCTAAACAATGCAAGTATGAAGTTACATCATCATGTCTTGCTCTACTTATCACATTTAACTTTCTGTATATAATGAATATAACAATATGCTGAAAAATGTGGAAAAAATCTTCAGCAATTAACTGCACCATTGATCATTTAAAATAAAATGAACAAAATAGAATAAATTACAATATAAATAAAATAATTTTACAATGGCTTGTAAATAGCCTCAAAATATATTAAAACATGCGAAATGTGTACTTTGCTCCAAAATGCCATATGATGTTTCATCAACACACACCATACCCTATTTGGTGCAACTATGTATATAGTAACTCCATGGATGCAGGAATCCATATAAAATAATAATGGTAAACGTAATCACAAGAAAAACAAGGCATCTTCAGTACCAGTTATTAGCAGAGACAGCACTCACTTTTATACATAAGCAACACAATTTCAGCAGCCCTAAAATTATCCGAGTAAATTATTCACCAAATTTTCTTGATATAGGAAAGGTTTTTAAAAAGTAAAGAATTCAGAAAATAAAAAAAGGTGTGTATTTTCAGCAGACATGCTAACAAGAAAGTCATAAGCCCAAGGACTCACAAGATTTTGGTGCTCCACTGAAAAATTCTTTATTTTTTTTCAACAAAGCGGAAAAATTATTTTAAAAATAGCCCATTTACTAGCCAAAGACTACAGAGGAAAATGGGTGACATAACTGCTTTTATTGAAGGGCAATCTTCACTTGGAAAATTGTCAGTACCTGAAACATTTTCGGTTAATAGCAAGTATCTTCTGAGTCCAATGGATGAGGCAATTTCCTGAACTCACCAATCCAAGTTGCACAAATTCACAAAGACAAAGAAGAGGAAATTAATTCATTTTCAAGAAAGAAGAGAAGGAACAATGACAGAAACACAAGAGAAAGATGGAAGAACATGAATGCAACTGGAAAAACATCAATATGTTGAAGATAAGGAATGTGTAGACACAAAGGTTTTAAAGGTAACACGTGTTTATGAAACAAAATTCCATCATATGGCAACCATAACCTAAGTACTTATTAATGCAAATCTTGTTTGACCTAGTAATTGACACCCATGACATAATCTGACAGGGCAGTGCAGAATTAACAATCAGATTTCTTTATGTATACCACACAATGTATAAAAATTGCAACAACTTAATCATTTTCCAACTCACAATTGATGAATCTTTCTTATAAATCCAATAACAAAGAAAAATCTTTATATATTAACAGACTGATACATAACTGCATCACTTACCATCATCAGAAACGTCGCTTGAAGGTCGTTCGCGTCCTTCTTGGCCATAAGCTTCCTGGAGAGAGTCTAGAGAACCACGTCGTACAGTAGCAGTAGGGGTGGGAGGGATTCGAACTGCACCAACCTCCCCTCCCATCAGAGGCTGCTCACACTCAGTCTTTAACCTCTTTAGTGTACCATTGGGAGCGATTTTATGTGCTTCAAAATCTAAATGCTCTGAGACCAGTCCACGCTGTCCCTGAATCCCAGTTAGTCGAGCCAGGTTTTCTGCAGAGTTACCTCTCCTCAAATTTCCAAGGGGAACACCTTCATCTGAGAAATTCACTTTTTCACTTGTAGAGTGCATAGTGCTCCCTGAATCTGTGAGGGGCAACCGACCTCCTACAGCGGGGACATCATGAGGGAGAGGGGGGCATAGTCCGCTTTGCCTTGAAGAGGGGGAGCTGTTCCTTGGGTGGTGAGAGGGATGAGAATGAAGACGAGGGCGGCATGATGAACTGTGGACGGGGGCAGACAGGGGAGCACGAGATACCTCTGGTGATGATGATTCGTCACTTGTGTGTGCCATTGGTTTGATGAAAACTGAAAATATAAGACAAAGATAAAAAATCAATATAACATTTTCTAGTATAAAGACTTCACTCAGAACTATTTGAAATCTACGTTTAGTTCCAACTTTAATGCATTGTATTTAAATACAGTTTAAGTACAGTCATGCCTAGCTTAATGCATGTTTTTAGCGCATTTTTGACATGGTACAATTGTCATCTTGGCAGGGCCGGATTAAGGCATAGGCCAAGTAGGCCATGGCCTAGGGCCCCACGTGAGGTGGATGTGGGGCTTGCCTAGTATGAGAGGGCGATGAGGCCCCAAGGACCTCCAGAGAGATTGGTTCTAATTATTAGTCAATGCTAACTTGTTAGTGGTAACTAAGGAAGAGTAATATTTTCAAATGCAGATAGTTTCATGAAAACGGAAGAAAACAAGAGATGAAAGATACACGCATCATGCATGCATACATTCATTACGATTTATACAATCATGTCAAAAAAGATAAATATTAATGACTTAATATAGATGTCTAAGAACTGAAAAATGGTATGCCAGTAGTGATGCCAAGGAAGTATAGAATTTTTTATCTATTGATTTATTTCCTAATCGGTTGTAATTAATATAACAATCAAATTATTTATAACTTACCTCACTAGAATAGTAGTAATATAATTTTTATGTTCACATTTATTCCTTCACTGTAAATTACCCAGTTCTTTTCATTTACAAACGCTGTGTTTACATAAAGAAAATAGACGTATTTATGTTGATTTCTTTTTCGTAGATAATCAATTTCTTTACATTTACCAAATGTTACGTGCGCACAAAAGAAAATTAAACTAATTAGTTATTTACAGCCGATATTGTTTACTTCAGTTGCCATGAAGATTGTTTTCGTTGACAACAATTAAAAAACACGGGAAAATATTTTCAAGTTCAAAGTGAATTGTCTTCTTGTGTGATTTTCTTGAAATTGGCTACTCATTCGATAAATATATACTGAACAAAACATATGCTATTTGACTAGTTCTACAAATTTTGATTGAAGATTTTTTTGTTATAAGTGATATCTTACGAAATATAAAGAAAAGTTCGTTTTTTGTCACCTGTAAAGGGGCACTCCCAATTAGGCTACGTAAACCATTTATATCATTTTCTTAATTTCTTTGCCCTTATGTTCTAATCACAAAATTTCATGAACATCCATCCAGTAGTTTCGCAGATGAAACATGCGAATGGACGGATGGACACAACATGATCATAAGGCGTTCTTTGTTTAGTTTTTATAAAAAATGCCTAAAAACCCCTTAAAATGTGGTATGGTTGGAAAGTACGGACTTTAGTGAGGGTGCAACGGGTGTTCATTATTTTCTCAAGTTCGTTGCTTCGATTCCAGATGCATTCCATTTTTCCATTTGATTAACATGTAACATGTAGACCTATAGTCATAAATATTTTTAAACTATATATGCCATATGATGGGTCAAAATAATATATCAAAAATGGAAATTTCAAGATAAATTTCTATTTTCTTGGCTGTCATCCATTATCCTTAATAATTAAAAGAAACAGTTCAATAAACTAACCTTTTTATAAAAATGCAGTTACAACAATGCATTTTCAGTTGTCTGTCATATATTCTTCCATGAACGAGAATGAATGTTGTTTACTTTGGTTGCTATGAAAATCACTTCCCTCTTCTTACTTCTTTCTCATATTAAAAGCATTCAAAGCACACTTATACCCATAAGGATTGAAACAAAAATAGGTTTTTGAGGTCTAACAAATTAGTAGGCAAGGCACGATTTTCCCAAAATATGTTAATTAAACATTTAACATGAGCGATATACATTTGTAGGCGGAAAAAGATAAACAGAATAAGAAATTTTATAATTTTTTCTTCAAAATGGTTCAACCTAAGGATGGTAGATTAATTCTTTATAATTTTAATCTCAAAAAGAATAATAGCCAGCACATCTAAAGGTCGATTTTTATGTGTTATTTTATGGGAAATAAAAATGTCTTCCTTCTTTTTTCATCATCACCTTAAAATATGTCAACCAAGCATTCCTGCCAAATTTCGAGCATGTATAAATTTGGACAACATATTGAGTGATAAAGATTCACATGACATCGACAGTAGAGACCTTTTCTTAGAACTGCATGCTTAGACAGTTGATCCTCCAAGGAACGTCAAGTGCATTTGAAATCCTTAAGTTTCTCAAGTCATTAAATGGTTCCTTCCAAATACTGATATAGCATATAAAATTTTGTTAACAATTCCAGTCAAAGTGCATCAGCGGAGCAAAGTTTTTTGAAATTTAAAATAATAAAAAACTATTTTAGGATAGTAATGTCCTAAGAGTGATTGAGTGGATTGGCTATGCTGTCTATCAAGAGATAAATAGCCAGATTTGGATTACAACGATCTGATGGTGAGTTTGCTGTAAGAATGTTGAGGAAGTTGAATTTTTCAAAGTAAGCACAAAGCAATAAACAGTGAATTTTTATTCTACTTTAGTATCAAGTTGGCCTCACGTATTGTATGTTGCCATTAATTTGAGATTTCTGTGTTTATATTCATATCCAAATTGCAGGTATACATGCAGTTTTTCAGAGCCATTTGCAGCAAAATAATGAGCATAGATCATTATGAATAGGGTGTAAATGATCAAATTATTGTTTGTTTTCCTAATGAAGAACTTGTTTTTGTTCTTGAACTCGAGAAGCGATTTCTCATTTTAAAAGACAACACAATATTAAATATATGTATAAGTAAATTACACAAAAAATATACATATTTAAAAATATACCACATTTTTACGATTGCTGTTTAGTATGTGAATTATACCTTGATGATCGCCCCAGGACCCACACCCCCTAGGACGGCCCTGTGTATAATGTCTCAGAATTGAGATATCATCGCAGAATGTGCACTATTTTATGCAGAAAAGAATGTAAATTCTTATTTTTACAGTCTATTTACTCATCTAATTCGATTTCACTCAAATTGTAATATTGTAGTAGAATTTTTCCAGATTTTTTCACATTTGAAAAGGAGGTTACCAAGGTTACTGGCATTGCTGTCCTCGGTGTTTTCAGTGCATTTACACTTAGCTTACACTAAAAAAACATGCAAGATCAACTGATTGAAAATTAACGAAAAAGGTTAACCTTTTGACATTTCACTTAGACTTTGAGACGATGTGAAATAAGGAACGGTTAAATTTTTGTCGTACAAGTTTGATGGTTCATAATGCAAAATTTTAGTATTATAATTTTCATGCAAATAAAAATATTAACTATCTAGAAGTGGTTATAAAAATTCATTTCTATATAATCGCTTGTTCATAAATTTATCAAAAAAACTGCGTGGAATAATTGCGTGGGTCTCAGCTAATTTGGTCCTGATAAAAATATGATACTCCCAACTTCCCAACTGGCAGAAATTAATATTTACAGATACATTGGACATTAAATCATTTAATTTAATTTAAATGTGATCACCACCCACTCATAATTTGGGTCGTTAACAGTGAAAACAATCGTACAACAAAGAAGACTGGTTTTCGAGTACAAACAACACTGTGTAATATGTTTACTGGATTAAAGAAACCTTTCAATAGCAGAGCAAGAAGAACTTTATTTTTTATGTTTTGTATCTATTTTTTATAATATTAAAAATAAATGTGTTATAAGAAGTCATTTTAGCATTACATAAAGAAGAAAGTACCTAATTCCCCCCCACACCATCCCATATTTTTCAGTTCACTGGGGCCCTGTACTGAACCCTTCACCTCGGAACAAATTTTTTGAAAAAGTATTAAAATAAAATAAAACAAATACTGTACTGTACAGTGAAATAAACATATTTTGCACTGAGTGCATTTTTGCAGGTTTTGTTTTATGTTTTTGTTTACTTTTGT
Organism: Tanypteryx hageni; assembly: GCA_028673005.1. Classification (NCBI taxonomy): domain Eukaryota; kingdom Metazoa; phylum Arthropoda; class Insecta; order Odonata; family Petaluridae; genus Tanypteryx; species Tanypteryx hageni. The sequence continues at coordinate 74,446,495 of CM054113.1, read as the reverse complement.
GCTGGCCAATCACCATCTGAGGTCTTCAGTTTCATCATCATCAGTTCAATTGTCATGCACCATAGTTATATTGCTTCATTTCTAGTGAAAGATAAATATTTAACAGTAAATAGTAGAAAAATAATTTAACTAAATCATAGCAGAAAAGAGAAAATTGAGTGAAGGCAATAAAAATGCAGGAAATAATTATACATTAGCAAGGAAAAGCTAAAAGTGATTGTTTTGAAAAAGGTTAACATAAGAGCAATATTGCGCTTAAATTAAACTTCACAACTTCTACAATTCTTATATAATTCTTTTAAATAAAGAAAAAATAAAAGTGCTATTGAATCAGCTACTCCAGTAACTGCAAAGAAACTCACATGATCACATAGTAATTTGCTAAAAAAACAGAGAAACTGCTAGTGATGTGGATTGATTCTAAATATTCTTATGACTGCTCCTTAGCCAAGCAGTCATTTGCAATAAAGCCTTTTTTCTATTTGAACATTTAAAGTAAGAAGAGGGTGGCAATTATTCTGAAACATTTAACACCAGTTCCGGTTGGTTTCAAAATTTTAAACACAGCTCAAATTTTCATAATGTTTATTTATCTGGTGAATCAGCAAGCATTTTAATATTGTATGTGTTATTTTGATTAGCTATAATATTTAATATTAAGTAAACATTAATCAACTAACATTATTTTCAATAATATTCATGTGTATTTATACATTTTTGTTTATTTAAAATTATAGCAAACTGTGCACTATCATGAACCAATCCCTATTAACTACTACATTTTAAGTAGATTGTTTAGCACCAATTTGCTTAGCTAAATCAGGCAGGACTAAGTTCCATGGTGGCCAGAGTTAAATGTCAAGAATTTTGCTAAATTGCTCTAAATTCATATTAATATGCATTATTTGAAAACTATAGATGATGAGACATTCATATAAAAACGTCTTCAAGGAAAAAATTATAAAAATCTGTAAAGTAATTATAGGATAACAACGTTTTTGGAAGAATATATGTACAAACCCTAGACAAAATCAAAAATATAATTGAACTGGTAGCTGAATACAAGGTTAATCTCAGAAGGACTTCAAGTCCTCTCTGTCAATAAAATTGAGGAAAAATCTCTGTATGAGGGCATATTCCTCCAATCAGCCCATTGTCTTTTTTCACAATGGCTTGCATTTCTTGAGAGTGTGTGTATGTATTTTTGGCTAATCAACCTCTTGGAACAAACTCGCAAGGGAGGAGGGAAACCTGGTGCCGGCATTAGCCTACTCTTAACGAAGTGCACCAAGGGGGCCAACAGCTTAATGTCCCTTCCGAAGGACAGAACGCTGACTTTGTGTGGTCTCTGCAAACCACACAACACAGGGGGCCAGGCGACCTTGGAAAAAATCCTACATTCGCAGGATTTATGCCTGCTGTCCTTTTGAGCAGCAGGCAAGTAGCAGCCAGCGTCCTAACCACTACACCACTGCACCCCCCTTTGCATTTCTTGAGAGCCATGCGCAAATAAATCAATGGAGTTCATATTTATGGATGTTCACTTATTATTGTTTATTGGGGTCTGCAACAAGAATTCTTGAGTAGCAAATCTTCTTAATCCTTTCACTGTCATGTATGAATTTAGCCGAATAGGGATCGAACACCTTTAGCTGCCATATTCAACTTAGTTCATGTCCTCAGTAAAATTTTTACCACCTGCTGAGACATTCTACCAAAGTTGAACTATCCAGAAATTGCATTTGTAATGCTCTGCATTGTGTTTGACATTTTTGACAAGTACGGCATTTACAAACTCTCTTGTGATGATTGTGGAAGAGTGTATGTTGGCCAGACTGGAAAAAGTTAGGTTACAAATTATTTCTATGATGGCGGTACAGTTTTATTAAATGAATATGTTTTTCCGACTCATTCCCCTTTGCTCTCCATTCACTTACCCCACCATTGACATGCTTCCTCATACTTTGTATTTCTTTGTAATAGCTCATTTCTATCCCATCTCCTATTCCCCAACCCAACATATGATATTCTATTGATCCTAATTATCCAACAATCATTACTCCAAACCTTCCTCCCCTTACTCCTCATCCCCCACACATTTTCTCCCTCTCCCACTCTTTCCCTCCATATATATACAGGGTTACTCTCACCAGTCTTTACCCTGAAGATGATGTTTTAACACACCAAAACCATGGTCAAAATAAAAATTTTTTAAGTGGAAATATACAAATTTTCTCATTTTAGAACAACTTTTCAACATTTTTCCTATAATACACTTTATATTTTAAGTTTTTATCAGTAATTAGCTCCTGAAATATGAGAATTTATTCAAACAAAAAAATATAGCATCTAAATATCCCTAATCAATCTGCGAGACACCATGGTGCATTTAAATGCTGTACAATAAAGGTTAAGAACTTATTTTCTCTAATTTAAATGTGTAACAGGGTATGATAGTTTGCCTCAGGAAAAGGGAAGGTGTAAATTGTTACAGTGTCAGTCTGCTCTGGTAGAGCATTGGGAGAAATTTTAAATTTCCAAATTTGTGTAGGTTTAGTACAGTTTTTTCCAAAAGAGAAAATATTGTTGTGTAAAAATTAGTCTGTGTCCATGAGATTTTAGGTAAAGAGGAGTTCACCTTTTTTGAGGTAAGACGAAAAAATCTTTTCCCCATTTAATTGAATACATGCACAACAAAATAACTAATTTAATTAAGTAACAAAAGGGTTAAGTATGTTTACAGAGTAGAAAATGAAATCTCTTTGAAGAAACGAAGATAGGTCATTGAGAACAGATAAGGGTTACTATGGTCCCATAAGGGACCAATTGGGGAACAGCAAATCCAGTCAGTAGTCTTTTTAGGGATCACCTGGGCATTAAACCTTTCTGGTTGCATGTCAACATAGTCGACATGAATTTATTTGGCTGTAGCAGATCATTTTTTGACTATGTATCACCACATATCATACGGACATACTAAGAATACATTTTTTCCCCTGAGTGTGCTGCCATCTAATGTACTCAAAATGAATTTTTTCTAAAATAATATAAGAAAATTTTTTTGTCAGTAAAAAGTTACAACGTCAGACAAGAGCAATGCGAATCCTTCTATGAGTAAAAAGAGGGATAATAATATTTAGGTAGAAGATGTTGAAGTGATAAATGAAACAATTGATCATATAATCAGTTGTGATATTGATGGTGATTTTCGTGTCAAAGAAGAAGGAATTATACAGCAATTTGGTGATAAAGAATTGGACAGAGAAAGTGAAGCAAATGTTCTGGATATTGATGGTTGGAAAATTGTTGGTATAGGGAATAGAAAATTAAAATTAATTTGTTACCAATAACAATAAATAACCAAAAAAGAATGTTCATATTATTTGCCATGTCTGTGCACAGACTACCGACAACCTTACTGTGGGAATTTTCAAAATGGCTTTGACTGGAAAGGATTAAAAGTTACATTTTCTCAAATTTCAAAATCAATTTCAGAAAATGCAATAAGAAGTTGAAAGATGAGGTTTACTGAACATACCAGGACCTGATTCATGAGCCTCCTTATTCAGTGGACTGGTTTCAGGTACCCTTTCAATGCTAGTATGAAGACCAAGTTGCTCTGTATCTGAATTTCTCTGCTTGGCTGCTATGTCCCTCTGTAACATTGCTCTTGTTTCTAACTCAAAGCGACGGATGCGTTCTTGTGTTGTTGCACTGAGACCAGCATATGTTCTAATGGTACCGCCTAAGTCTACTGGTAGTCCTGTACTAAAGGGGAGTCCTGATGGAATTAGGAAAGACAAATTAATTGCTGGTTTATTAGAGAGGGTACATGTTTTAAAAATTTCTTCCGCACCAAAATATGAGTTACCACTTCCTTGAAACATTACAATGAATATACACAACCATAGCATTACACAAAATAAAAATTTAAGAAATAAATGTTTAAATTAAAGAATAGAAATAAACAAGTAAATAAAGTGAGAGTTCAAAAAAGGTTTTAACAATGGTAAAAATTAACTATAACTGGATTTTGTAAAAGTCTATGAAGAATACATGTAAAAATCAAATAAATACGTATAAATGATCTAATAAAGGGCACAAAGTATAACTGGACCAGTCAGGAATAAAACAAGAGGGATAAATCATGTAAAAGTTGTTAATGATGACTGAGTTAGTGAGGACTCACCTCGATGATCCAAATGTGGGGGTGGAGAAGCTTCTTCCTCATGGTTAGTTGGTGAGACTACTTCATCCTGGTCCTCCGTGCTATTTTGATTATTCACATCAGCTTCATGGATGCTCTTGACGATGTTACCAGAGAATATGACTGATCCTAAGATGGAAGATGCTACTGACACCCTCTGCTGATGTTGATCCTCTGATGTACTCCCATGGCGCACCCCATTCCTGCCCTCCAAACCCTCCTTCATGTCACCCTGACCCCTACTCTGCTGCCCTCCTTCCTCCTTGGATCGCTGCTTGTCGCACCCCTAATTAAAAACCAAATATGTGCAATGTAATCGCAGCACTAGTTTCTCTGGCAAAACCTCAGGGTTAGGATAAATACTCAAAGAAAGTTAAATTTTGGAAGAGAAAAAGGCAGACTAAATAAATTATAACTCAATATTTCATTACACATTATTTCATATCTGATTGAGTGAAATAGAATTTACTTTTTGGACTTGAAAATTACAGTCCACCAAGTTATGAGTGTTCTTGTTGATGTAATTAAAAGTCAAAACAGAAACTAAGACATGAAAGAGAAAAATACATTAAAAGATGAAATAAATGTTCTGGTAGTGATTGAATGATTATTTGCTTAAGTCTCTATTCACTCTTAACTTCAAGTTGTAGAGACAACAGAGCAGATCACTCTGAGAGTAATGGAATCAAGAGGAAACAATTCCATGAATCAAGACAGAGATTTAAGAGATGAAATGAAGGTTTTTTTCCATATTCCTGTCATCCACTAGTACATTTAAATTTAGAATTAAGTTTCTGTGATTACAAATTTTGAAACTTTAAATATTATTAAGAATTTTAAACTACATACAAGAAATTAAATTCAATATACAAAAGTCTGCGAATAATGAAATTCAGAGAACTGAAGAGCATATGTAAAAACAAGTTAATTCAGAGCAAAATAAGGAAAAGAATTTCTAAATTTGATTTATAACACAATGCTTCAAAAGCATGAATTAAAATAAATGAAAAGCTGCCTTCATATATTAAAAACATTGATTAAGATACAACACATTCAACTTATGGTTGAGCAGAAAATAATTTATAACAAATATAACATTTGAACCAACAAATTTCATGAAATGAAACTACCCTTCTTTAGAGAAAGAACTATTCAGTATTTAAATCAATTGAATTAAAATCCCTCATCTAGAACAAACAAATAAAAGCTACACTTCCAAGAAAATACTGGCATCTGAAACACCTTGTTGGCACCTCTTCCCCTTCCGACGGATCAATTAAGACCACACAGAAGGCTCACCTGCTTTTCATTGTCACGATGCTCAGAGACGCACTCCCCGAAGTCCTCCTGTCCCCCCACAACCCCTCCACCTCCTCCTCCCCCACCTCCCCCTCCTTTACGGCCCTTAGCCTTCTGCATCTTCCGGTTAGCTGCAGAAATTATGGATGATACAATGTCTTTTGCACTGATCTCCTTGCTTGGGCTATCGGCCTTCATGCCTGCGAGGTTGGGTGATTCCCCCGATGCAAAGAGAAAGAAAAAGGGCAACGGGAAGGATGGCAGGAAAGGGAGAAGAATGGTGGAAAAGGGAAAGGAGCGAGGGATGCAAAGGGAAAGGAAAAGAAACATGCATAAGCTTGAAAAAAAAAACAAAACAAAACTAAAAATAATTACCCTCATTCCTTCATGCAATTGAGAATGCAGAGTGACTTTTGTGGGTGAAGCCAAAATAATCTAATTACAGCAAATTTTTGCTCAGTTTTTTCATTCCTTTAAATGCATAGTTTGTTAAGCGCATGTGAAATAAATAATTGTGCTTTGCTTTAAATTTTGACATATAGATTTCAAGTAAACCATGCATATTTCAAAATTAAAACAAGGCTGTTTATAGAATCACCTACAAAACTGAAGTAAATGTGTATGTGTATCCATGTTTCATAAGAAAATTGAACTAAACATGGGAAGCAGTTGTTTGATATTTGCTAAACATAAGCAAGAAAATTCTAATCTTTCACAGAAGCTTTGTTTGCAAGCAACATACCATAAAGACACAAGCAGTGTAAATTATCCCATGTTTAGTGAAACTTCGAGAACATCTAATACCCCAAAAGATGGATAAGAAAATAATTTTCCATTAGCACTTTTGCACAAGATATTAATAACATTTCTGGCCTGCCACTAATAACAAGATAGGAAAGTAAATTAACACAGCAAATTTTGGGCTTTTTCCTGTTCCAATTACTCTTGAGAAGTTAATAATGACAATTTCTCCATCAAAATGCAGCCGCCATATAGGTACCAGTTTCTGAAAGCCAGGTATCATCTTTTAGAGTTATAATTAAACATTAACTTTCAATAACTCAGAGAGAAAAAGATACTATAAATAATATTTCCAGATAAGAAATTTTGAAAATGTTAGCAGGAAGTAAAATAATATTTAATGCAACAAAAACGAGATGCTATGAATATAATGCCTCATAAAAATATAATGCAGTAAAACTCAAGCTATACATATATAAATTTATTTATGAGATAAAAAGTACAAAGCAAATGTGGATTTTTATTATCCTTAATTCTCCAATTCCTATCATAAGATGCTAATGATCTAAATCAGGGGTCCCCAAACTTTTTGAGAGGAGGACCACATAGGAATATTGAAAGTGCTTGGCGGGCCAGATCAAAAATTTAAAATATTTTATTCTATAATTATCTAAGCATACATGCATATATAATAAGTAAACATGAATAAATGTAAGAAAAAATTCTAATGCGAACAATGTGCCTGTTTTTAAATTGGAAACACTGATTTTATGATGCTTAATAAAATTTCTGTGGGCCGGATAAAACCCTTTCGCGGGCTGGATCCGGCCCGCAGGCCGTAGTTTGGGGACACCTGATTTAAATGATTCATAAATATAAAACAAACATTTTTACATGATATGGGAATAAGCTTTTAAAATCAGAAAATTAATACATTTTATACTAAAAAGTGACTCTTTCCCAGTTCAAAGGAAAGATTTTGTAATATCAGCCAACATTTTTTGTCTATTATCCAAAAGTTAATTTAAGGTTCAAGATAAACTATTAATATAATTCTTGCTAATGAGCAATAAACCAATTTAAAATAACTGCAATGGCATTAAAATCAATGATAAATTAAAACGACATTAAAAATCTTTCCTTGGTGCAATCCCGATTAACAAACGTTAAAAATAAAATAAATGAAGTTACAAAAGTTTTAACTAATGATACTCCATGATGAAAATATTATATTTATACAATGTTTTTGATATACCAATTGAAATAGAAATACAGTGAAAGAAAAAATTTGAGATTTAAGATAATATCTGCAGGGTGCATCTAAATTAAAAGTTAATATAAAAGTGAACTTTGAATGAGATGCATTGGAATTGCTTAAAATAACATTATAAATAGTAAGTAATGACAGAAGACCAAAACTAAAGCCAAACTGGCAACATTGTGTGTATTATTTATGAAGATTAAAACAATTAAATGAAAAATTAAGGAAGAACATCAAGTCTATGAATTCCATCCATAAAAGAGAATATTTATTGGGATTAAAATTAGAAAGATCAATTATGTAAAATGTGCTATACAAGTTTGTTTTTCTTCAAAGAATTTAGAAAAAATGTTTATTTTTTAGAAAATATATGATAATTTTGGTGCAATAACATCTTTAACATTCTCATTCCATCTAAAAGTAATGCTACTGATAAATTTAAAGCTTTAAAAATTGCATTAAAGGAGAATAAAGAAATTGCTGTTTTTGATGATTATACCACCATGCAAAAGTATATGATAGATCAATTAACACATAAATTTGAACAAAGTAAAGTTAGGTCCAGCTCCCTTTAAAAATTAAGATTTATAAGAGAAAATTAATTTAAAACTTTTTCATAATGTTAATTCATAATTACAGGATATAAACAGGAAGATGTATTTTGAATGAAAGTAATCAAGCCTTTAATATTTTATTAGTTCCATTGCAAAATTAAGTAAGTGACAATGCTGAATCAAAACATGAATAGTGGACATTACAAAAATGCAATTGTGTTAGAATAATAAATATTAAACCAATTAAAAGTACAAAATTTAACATATAGTATGTAAACCAAAATATGGGCCCCAAACCAGAGAAACTGCACACAATTGAACTGTGATATTAATGTTACAAACACATAAAAAAATTAAAATTATTACTTTAAACTTTGATAATTCCACAATTTCATTTGGAAAAGCAAGAATATAACTATGATTTCAATGGAGAGCCATCATCATCACTTGATGATGATGATTCTCATTTGAAACCCGGGTCATACCGATGTTTAAAAAAATAAAACTGTAGAATTAAGAAGTTTTAAAAGTTTTCAATTTTTTAAAACTGACTCCCAAAAAGCAAAGGATGCAATTATTAAGATCATATATGAAAAACGGATACACATCAAAAGGGCGAAAATCAAAATGGCAGAGATCATAGTGGACAAAAAAGAGCCAAAGCAACAATGGAGAATTGTTATTAAAATAGCAATTGTCAAGTAGTGGAAATGGAGGAAATTTAAATAAGTGTAAAAGTTTTAGAGATGGTGAACTTTAAATATTTAAGTAATGAATGACACGTCTTAGAAAATCCAACCTGTTTAGATTCTCATAACCTTTAAAAACATCTTTGACCTGTTGTTATGTATCTCATTAAACCAGTTTTTCAAGGGTTATTACTCAATTTTCATTAGATTAAGAATTTGTCCTTTTTACTTTCTCCATCTGTATGGTTTTCATGAAAAAAATTGATTTTGAGATTTCAATGGAAAAACATATTTTGAGGTCCACTGAACATGTTTTGACCATTTTCTCAATGATGTCTGTGTGTGTATATGTGATATAAATTTTGTGGGTGCTCTAACTCATTAACTATTAATCAGGTCAATGCAAAATTTTACATTTTACATTTTCGTTAAAGGGACAAGAGTTGATTAGTTTTTGGTAAAAATCGGTCAACCAGAAGTGGGTGTTTACTCTTGTCACTTATTCGTTTTTTTGAAATATTTGCTTTAATATTCAATTAATGTAAATAAGTACTGGAATAAAGGTTGTAGCAAATTTAATTTTCTACAACCTTTGTTTGAAACATTTTTCCATAAAATGCATTGTTTAAGAGATATTTTTATAACTATATTTTTTTGCTGCCACCACCGGCGTCTATTGTAAACATTTTATGCTTAGTTACATCTTATGTTAGTAATGCTCCTTTTTATTTTCTTAATTGTTGGAGCTTCGTGGCTACTTCCAATATCAGAAGGTTATGGTTTGAGTTTATTTCTGTTCTTTGTAGTCTTTAAAATTTTCTTGCTGTCTCTTAAAATATTTATTGTCATTTAATCTATTTGGAATTTTTAGAAATATTACAGGTATGGAGAAAGTCATGTGGTGGCCACATCAGATTTTTTCAACTGTTATTATTCATTATATGTCCATGAAGAAGTGTTTATGGAAAATGAAATTAACACTGTTAAGCTTAGGAACAAAAAGAAAGTGTAATGTAGGTTACTGTTGCAGATAATTATTACTGAGGCTCTTCTTTTGTTAGAATTATGATTCATCATTTGCTTCTTCACACTTTTCTGCTTATTTGCTGTCTTATTTAAATGTTGGATATTAATGTAAATTTAATGGAGTATTATAAATGATGTTTTAAAGAGCCCATTTTCATCATAAATTCATTAAAATTATTTTTATTACTATTTCAGTAATAATATGTAACTTATTATAAATTTACAAGTAGAAGAAAAATCATTTGTTGCTGTTCTTAAATGTGACATTTTTGACTTTCACTCTTTCACTTTTCAACTTTTTGATGATTGCCCTTATTGTTTTTTCCCTTTTGATGTTTTATGATAAAAATTACAATTTTAAATTTAACACATATGCAATCTTTTAAAAATTTCATGCTGTTTCTGATATGGGTTCTCCCAAAACTGTTTGCAGAAAAGACAATTTCGGTGAGAATAAAGTCAGAATTTAGATGAACTTAGGAGATACCATGCTGAGCATGTCCAATTTTAGTTAAATTAAAAGCAAAATTATGCTAAATTAAGGGCAGCGAAACATGGAACTACAAACTTAATGTGAGAGGTTAACTGGGAAAATTTTCATGATGTAAAATATACCTACTATTTATGAAAAACCTACTCCAGCAATTTTTATTTGAATAATACAAGAAAAAATCACTTTAGTTCCATATTTCATTAAGTAGAATTTCCAAAAGGTGTTAGCATGTTATTTGGATGCAAATAAAAAAGCTCACACTATAACATGTGCACAACAAATTACTATATTCTGCCACTTCTAATCATCAAACACACAATCATCTGATGATATTTCTGTGGTAAAATGCACATTAGTTTATACTGGTTAAATAATACACCAATAGCGAAAGACAGAGCCAACTATTTATTATATTCCAAATTCAAACATGAGTTAGTTAATATTGCATAAAACTATATGCTAATTTTAAAAGCCAGCTTGTAGGCAGTAAAATAGTCAAAAGAAGAAAATTTTGAGGCAATTGTTCTATATAATTTATTTGGCAACAGCCTATTGAAACATCAGAAACCATCTTCATTTTTCTAGAATAACTTATATTCCTTCTGTTTCTTTGCACAGGAGAACTCAGTATGGCACCTCCATAGCTTAGTTCATAGTCAATCATGAGAAAGTGTCAACACCACAGGGGGAAGATGCAAGCGATGCTTAGAGCAAGACATAGAGAGACAGTATGGGCAAGGTATAAGTGGTAGGTTTGGAGCAGCTTGAAGGTGGAATGGACAGGTATTGGTGGTAAGGGAAGGTTTATGTCCTCGGGCTAGTGTTAATTTGGACATAATTCTGAACACTATGAATAAATTTCCTTACCTTCGACCTTCTGGATGTTGTTGAGGAGGAGATTTTGATTTGCTCCTGAAGCATCCCCGCTCTCGCCACCCTCACCACATACATCGAATGGAATGCTGCTGAGGTCATCCGTATCCTCCTCCGAGAAAAACCAGTCCACCTAAAACCATAAATAATGAATATCATGAGAAAGTGTTACTACACAAACCAATGCATAAATTTTGTGCTAATATATATTCAACGCAATTTACAAATTTTATTCTATTCACTTACGTGACTAATTAGAGTTTCGACTATTCTACACTGATGAGACATGTCTGTGACCATAGTAACCATGTTGTCATCAGCAGTCCTAACCAGAGTAGGACCAAAAACAATGGCAAGATTTCGGGCCTCCATCTTATTTACATGGCAGTGGGACACCACCTTTTTCAGGTGGTAAAGAAGATACTTGAGGGTTTCAAAGTGATGATCAGGAAGCTCATGCACCTGTAAATGAAAAAATTCAAGATGTGTGATGTAACTGGCATAATACAATAAAATTTCTGGGCAGTGCAACACTGAGATCCCTAAAATTTTACTATTTATCCATTCAGGGCCTAATACAAAGTTTGACAACTATTTTATTTCTGGTGTTATACAATGATTAAAGAGAAAATAAAAAAACACTCACCAGCTTTCTTATTGTGGCAATTCTTCTTTCAGGACCTTCAATTTTATCAGATTCTATAAATAGGGGGTAAAGTTCTGACGTAAGGAGAGAGTCTGGCAGACGTCGAAAGAAGAGTTTTAAGAGACTGGAGATAACATTTACGTCATTCCAACGAGCATCCTGCAAAAGAACCTGAAACATCATCAATGGAATACAATGTAGATTTTCATTAAATATGATACACTAAGAGTAAAATTTAGCCTTAAGGTTAAGAATGCCAAAGGAATAATTTACTTTCTGCTATGTTCACACTGATAACATCAAGCTTATTATTGGGAGTACTAGTTTTCAAGATGCTTGATATATACTGCTGGTGGCAGATTTGAAAAATTCCCACCCCTAAGAGAAATTATTTTTATGCTTTTTTCCTTAAAGAATCAATCATGTAATCAGTTTGTCTGTTCGTCCAACTGTCTGCACATCATAATAGTCTAATTCATTAAAAGTCTGCATAATATTAATTTATTTCATTCCCGCCCAGAAATTCTGCTTTTATTGCTGCCCCTAGACCATTGCCTACTTTGGCTTTATTCACCTTCACCTTATCCACTTGTATGGCATAAATAGATATTTATCCCACCTATTTATAGCACTGACTAGTATAAAAGCCCATTAATATGACGGGAAGGAATATATTTACATATTTATTACTCATATGTGAACTGAAACAATAATGGATCTTGATTTCGACAATGGCATGGTTGTTAAGGCAAATCCTCGTGAAATCGCTTAGTATTGCCAAAATAAGTCATTTAAACATTACATTCGAGTGTTTGCGGAATGTGGGAGGAAATTGACAATAAGAACAAGAAACTTGGTTCATTTTCCTTTAAAACAGTCCCAGTTTGAAGATTGAGGGTCAATTTTTCTAATTGTTATGAGCAAAATAATGAAAGCTTGCATGTCACTAAATTGATTTTTATGTGCTACCTAATGGGAAATAGAACTTATTTTCTGGAGTCGAACCTGGGTCTATTTTGGAGATTTTTTTGTAAATGGCTTTTACTATAAAAATCAAACATTTCTACCAAATTTCAATCTTCTACCTACTTGGAAAGTTTGTTAAAAATAATATTACAGTCAGTCATAAATAGTTCTTGATTCTCACACTTTTATAATGACTCTTTAAGAGCGGCAACACAGTCGAGCATTACACTTGACACATAACCAGCAAATTATATAAGGTTGATTTTATTAAAAAGTATTAATTTTATGGTAATAAAAATATTTCAGCATAAATGGTATATTTATATCAGCAAATAATTCTCCTAGGTAACTGAATCAGTCTTTGATAGACCGTTAGAGGAAACTATAAAAAATTCTATATGAAATTCAAACAATCATACATTAATTGATAATTACACAAAGATAATGCTAACAAATAAAAAATTTCAAGAAATAAATAATAGAATGAAAATATCTAATTTTATTTATAGTATCTATAGTATAGTATAGTATAGTAGTATAGTATCTATATTATAAAACTCATTCAGTGAACTTACCTGCATATTAATACAGTCAAAACCTCGGTTAACTCCCTCAGTTAAGGAAGCAACAGCAGCCGTATTTCCAGGTACTCGGTAGATGCCAATTATATCTAGGCCTCGAGCTTCAACAATACTGGTGCAAAGTTCCACCAACAGTGGAACATATTCACAGAATGTGGACTGAAATATGCATTATAAGGAGACATTGTAAAAAATAGCAAATAAGTCTAGAAGTAAATTAATACTATAATAACATGAATATCTTCAAGGGAATAAATTAGTGGCAGAAATATCGGTTTTAAAATAGAATAATAATTTTCTAATATTAATTGTTTCATCACAAAAAAGTTTTGTTGTTGATGTAGAGTAATAGGCTATAAAATTCTGCATATTTTCTTACAAAAACTCATATTTAAAAACTACATTTCATTTAAATATAAGTAACAGAAATTATTTTCTTTAAAATTCATCAAAATTGCAAAGTCATAACTGAATCACTATTTTGCTTTGAGCAAAAGTTTAATACCTGTGGGCAATCCTCCAGAGGGATGCCGATAGTCACACCTTCAGGACGAGGTGCAGTTGGAGAGCTGGGAGAGGATGCACCACCTCCCTGTTGGATGCGACGAAACTGTTTTGCCACACGGCCCTTCCATGTTTTAGATTTAGGAGATGGTAACTGGTCTATAAAAAAATAGCTTACATTGAAAAATCTTATTCAGCCATTAAAAAAAATTATTTTCACCTGCTGTATCAAAACCTCAAATCCTGTCTGACAATGAGTAGTAAACTCTTCATTACCCTAAAGTTAACATAATTCCATTTTTAATGTGGAATATCTCTCCTTTGCCTTACCAATCATAGAATGGAAGCATTTACCACCTTAATATTACACCATAGTTACTTAAACCTGACTTTGCATTTCAACAGATTAAAAATGAGACATGAATTTGCTACTTGGAATAATGTCTGACTAAAATAATGAGATGTATTTAATTTGCTAAAATAATTTCTGGATGTACTGGAAGATTTATAGAGAATCCAAAATAATGATCATTTTTTAGACTTTCTACAAGGAGAAATTTAATTACCAAAATTAGTTAGCATAATGTTATACCGTTTCATTGTGCCAACTAAATTAATGCAATATCATTTCTATTCATGAACTAAACAATCCAAACAACTTCATTATTTTAAGCTGTGAGTCTATTGATATTTATAATTGATTACAGCCACTGCCCGGCTTACATAAGCCCTGACTTATGTAAACTCGACCTTACGTAAACTTTTCCATAAGCCAAACAAAAAAAATTAAAAGTACGAAAGTGCATACATATTGCATTACACTTTGAACGTAAAGTACGTACCATATATACTTGAGTATTTTGCAACCCCACATAATTTGCGATCCCTTATTTTTTGCTTCAAAATCTTGTTTTCATCTTGTGTCATGTAATGCGCGAGTTGGAATTTTTGAGTTCTGGTAGCATGACCTACAGTTCCCTTAAAATATAGTGCATTTTCTTTAGCTTGTATCCATATGATTTCTATCACCATGAAAGTAAAGAGAAAGCTTTCAAATGTATAATGTATATAATGTACTTCTAATTGAAAAAATACCTTTTAATTACCTGTATTTACGTATTAATGAAGAGAAAATAAGTGAATAACTGTAATTATTACAGTTCGTAGCTCACTAGTCAGAAATGTTTTAAGAATGTTGTGTTGCAGGACAGCTAAGAGCCAAATAAATGCCTACCTACTAGCGCATCTTTAACTATCGTACAATCATAACACAATAATGTTGCCATAGATGGTTTCTACCTTGCCTTGCTTTAAAAATTCATTTACTCATATTATATGGTTAAAAAATTTACACTTGGCAACTCAGTCTAATACCGTAAATGTCAGAATGTGTTGCAGGAACAGCTACCTGATTTTACTGAGGTCTTTGCATGTAAACAAACATTTATTCTTACATTTATTTTATGAATTATTGGTAATTTTGTGGATATTTATTTTTCTTTTCATAATGGAGGTTGAAAGATTAAATAAGATTATATGAGAACTTTATTAAATCTACATTCATAATAATAAGTTACTTAAAAATTAAAGGCAAGGCCTCAGATTGAGGTTGCAGGTAAGGCTACATTTAGAAATATGTTCAGAACAAGAGATGATTTCACTGTTTCAAAAACATAACTCATGTAATTTTCGACCCCCTAATTTATGGCTAAAAAATAGGTCTCAAAAAGTTGCAAATTACATGAGTATATATGGTAGTTCGGTGTGTGCGAAGGGATACTCCATATGGCGGCAGAGAGTCTGGGCGGCTGGCATCTCCCATAAATCTTAAATGCAGCAATGTATTCAAGATCTATGGCATCTCCCACAAGGTGCTTGCATTACGCTCAGTCAACTGTTGCCTATCGGGAATATTACCGCCGTTCACTGCTTGCGAGGCTGGAACTTTTTGTGGTTACTGTTTTCCGAGTGAGGGATAGCACAGGGTCTAAATAATTTCCTTAATTTCTATGATTAGAATGATTTTTTTCCCAATTACTTATTTACTGTACTGAACTGTGTGGGTAGTTAGGTAAATTCCGACTTATGTAAAACTCGGGTTACGTAAAGGTTTGCAGAACCGAACCCTTACGTAAGTTGGGGAGTGGCAGTATTGTTGCACTAAATAATCAGGGTTGATTGCTGTGTTACAAATAATTTGAAAATTTCAAACTAATTTGAATTAGATGATATTTTAAATCCACCAAATATGTGTACATGTTAATTATTAATCATTAATGGTTAAATCTATGGGAGTGAGTAAACAGGAGACATACCCCCTTGACTGGCTTTCCTTGTCTTGTTGACAGGGGACTGACCAGTTGGGGAGCGGTTTCGGAAAGAAGTGAGTTTTCTGATGCCCTTATGGGCTGGAAGAGGAGAGAGTCGATTGACATAAGGAGAGGCAGCTGCTGATGATCCTGCACAGGCTAAATTAGGTCCAACAGGTTGGGTCAAGTTTACACCTTGGCTAGAGCTAACTGCCCCCTGGGCCATTGTAGATCCATTGGGAGTGACTTCTGCTGAATTCTGGAAGAAAGTGTAACACAAATTAGATAGAGTACTATTTATAACTGCATGTTTTTCTTTCCTTTCCCATATTATCATATTGTGCTGAAGACTAATGGATTAATAGTTTAGAAGAACGCATATTTATTTAAGTTTAAAAAAATTACTAATTTTTTTTATCACAGCCATCCTAGAAAAGCTAAAGAAAAGTAGGTTTAGCACATTTTACTAACAACTTATGTTGAGATTAAGTGAAGTCATAAAAAACGATATGTTAAATAACACTGGAGTTATATTGTAAAGAATGAGTAACAACAACATATTATCATTGTATTGAATGATAGGAATGGAAAAAAAACTAAATACTGTAAATCTACCTTATAATTATACAGATTTTAGCAATGTTCTTCTTATTTATAAAATGATATAGTAAAACCTTATTCCTTTATTCTCTAAGGTATTTTTTGCAGTCTTTGAATAGCCAATCCTGAGTAATCTTAGAATTTTTACACTTAACTTTCTTCAATTTACTTGTGCTATGCTTAACACAAAAATAGACAACAAGCTATAAAATTTCAAACTCCATATCATCAACTGCTTATTTCTTTCCATTAATGGGACCTACCTCCTTTTCCGTTGAGACCAATGGGGTCGGTGCTTCAGGTCGACAACCACTCTCTTGAAGGGCACGAATCCATTGGAGCATATCTATTGAGTCCTCTGCCTGTAAAAGGAGCTCTGAGGTATGTGTGCCTGGGCCTCCTGGCCCTGCACTTAACCTGAAAACATGCTTCCTCTTGGTGTAATCTCCTGCAACATCTACCACGCCATGTCTGACATCTACCACCTCTTCCGAAGATGAAGAGCTTGCGGATGAACTCGTGGTTGTGCCTGCTGTGCCAGATGATGAAGTCAAGGTGGCTGCACTTCCGGTTGCAGATGTAGATGACTGTCCCAGCATCATACCTGGTGTCTGTGAAAAAGGTAGATAATTCAGAATGTAACAATTGCTCAACTTATTACTTGTCATATTGACAAATAAATAAATGTGCTAAATCATCACTTGTTTACTCATTTTATAGAGATGATCCTCATATTTTTTAGTAATCCTTGAAATTAATTGCAATTAGAAAAAAACCTTGTCCAAATTCATACTTTCATAGAACAGATCATAAAAGATGTGTGGACATATTCTGATTGATAATCTTACTGCTAAAAATATCTTATTAATAAAAGACATTTCACGACAGACCAATTCTGTCGTCGAGTAGTTGAAACATAGCATGGACTTTTTTCATTACCACTTTAAAATTACTTATTATCGTCATACAAACTCAAAACTTGAACCAAAGAATGCCTAAAAGAACAATATTTCATTTTCCTGTCATCGATTTTCGGATAAGAGTCGAATCAGGCTACAAATCAGTTTTTACTGCGAAAATTAGACATATTTTTATGTGAAAATCTTTTGCCATCAAGGTGATTCGCATTGTTGCCGGTTTTGTCTAATTTCGAATGGGATTATTGTTTCGCATCGCATTTGTTCACATATTCATGATGTTTTGATGCTATTTTGAAGTTGAAACAATACGATGGTAACAAAATGAATAAATATCCCATTATTCATTGACATTGTGCTTATAAGTAAGTATTTTTAAGTCAGATATATAGATTTAGTTTGCTGAGAACTTTTTGTTGCTGTTTGTAAATGAAATTAGTTTTCCATTCAAAATTTATAATTTTAATAGGACTGGTCTTGGTTTGGTTTATCACCTTATTTTTAAAATTTTAGCACACTTACTGGAATAAATGTAGGTAGAAAAATTTATTTCATAAATAAAAAACAACAAATAGAACAAAAAATTCAGAGTAGAATAATGAACCTGTTGATAACAAACAAAAGTACAATTTTCATTAAAAATAATGACACAACCCTTTATGTGCACTAAAATGTAAGAAATTAATTCACAAAAATAGATGTTCCAGAAAGTAAAGAGAGGTTTGGTCATACAAAAGTTGTGTGGCATAATCTTTAACAAATGAATCATCAGTAATATTTCTTTGTCACAAATTTTATATGCCCGAAAGTATATTTTATTTCTGGATCATTCAATTAGGTGAATTTTATATTTATTTTTCACTGTTAAGAGCATCTATACGTTGGTTTAATTATTTTTTTATATAAATTTTAATTTGATTGAATACTTAAGTCATGCATACCCATCATTTTTGAAGGGCAATTACAATAGCTGTTATATTTTCCAATAAACATATGCAGCAACTGACCCACTGCTTAAAAAAGGTAAAGATATTTTTGATGCAATCAAATAAAATCTATCTCAAATATAATAATTCAAGGATAAGATTTTTCATTATTCTGAAAAAAAATGATGAAAACATGATTTGAATATATGTACTCATATTAGGATTTAGACGATCTTTTTATTGAAGATCTAATATGATAAAATCATTAGCTAACTAATGATGAAAATAACATCCTGCACTTAATAACTTATTATGCCAGCAAAAACTTTAGGGAAATCGGTCTAACAATTATTAATAACAACAAAACGAGGGATTTAAAGTAATTTTAAAATTACATCTGATTATAGTGTTAGCAGTAATTAATATTTCTCAAATTAAATTTAAGCCTAAAAACAGAAATCTTTAATTGAAATATGTTGCTTAGAAGAAATATTAAAGGCAAAAAAAGAAAATACTGAGTATAACAAACATCCTCCAGTATATTAAATAATCTATTTCATGGAATTAATGCATTAAACCAAAGAAAACGTACTTAGTTTACACGAATAATAAGTTTTCTTTTACCTTCAAGTTCTTGAAAAACCAATTCATTTTATGTTATGAGACGGTTCTTTGCCTTCACTTATATCATTTTGTGGTTAAAGATTATTAGAAAATTTTCTGCAACACACTAATTTTTTTCAACTCATTATTATGTGAACACAAATAAAACCAATTGTTAACTCGCAATAACGAAACCTATAACCACCTATAACTGTAAACAATACCAATAAATGAAGATCGTTGCTTAACAAATAGCTTTTAAGATAAAATAGCAAAACCTACAGCTAATTAACCCTGAATTGCATAGGTTCCTTTTGCCGTATTTTGTAAGGAAATAAGAGAAATTCGGACTTTTGAAACAATCGCGTGTTTAAGACGGCTGAAATAAAATGAAATGTCAGTTTTATGGATAATCAGGTTAATATGTCGGCCAATTGAGTAAATTCGATGTTTTTGGTTTTGAAAATATAAGGATAGATCTCCCTTAAATTTGATCATGTTGAAATTCTATCTCGTCGCGAAACAAGGGATCGAAAGAAAAGGATCGGGTCCAACGGAGCGAGCGCCGAGAATAATAATTCTATCGTAACACCATTTAAGGCTGGTTCACACCATAGGGACTGTCGCGGTTGGGACATTTTAGACCAAAATATAAAAACCCTATTGTCAATGGGGTTTCTATGGAGAAGTCCTAAATGCGTTCACACTTGTAGGGGAGGACGCGGTTAGGCCTCGGTACGAACCCCTTGGGTCGCTCGAGGAGGCATGTTTTGTCCTAGCCTCTTCGATTACTATCGGCAATCCTCGGTGACATCCGAGTGAGCTTGAATCTTTCTGCTGGTTAGGGGCATCCATAACCTACGTCACGTGGTAGGTGGGGGCCGGAATGCTACCGTGCCGCGATCTACAAGTGTGAATGGTCTCCGCAAAAATAGTCCTATCCCTAATAAAGCCCTCAACGCGACCGTCCCTAAAGTGTGAACCAGTCTTCAGATCAACAGGAGGGGAGGACGATTTCTTAACACGTGACAACTAACACCTTTACCAGTCAAGCTCGCCAACTCAAAATTTAAAAGGAAAATATGTATTTGTAGCTTCATTCGTAAAGATTCAGCACACTTAGGTATCCACATGAAGTATTCGCGTATATCAGATTTGAGAGAGTTTTGTGCAGCCAAAAAAGTTTCTTTCGGAAAACATTAACGAGTAAAAAAAACATTAAGGCAACTCTAATGAGATCCTCGATGATTCTTCACATTCGTAACCCGAAAAGAAAACGATAAAGATGCGCCTTTCGTCATTACGAAATGTATGAAAAGTTTGAGAAATTTGCGTTTCCTGAGAATGCGAGAAATTTTTCAAGCCGAAGAAACAATTTTTTATTTATTTTATATATCTCAGAAAACAATCAGTGAATTAAGTTTAAATATTGATCGTATAAAGAGGATTAATTGGGAAGTATTGAAATTTTACTGAAAATTAAATATTTATGAAACGGACAACACAAAATATTGATTTCATAGATACTGATGTTTTTGATTATATATCAGAAACTGATATCTATTTCCAGTTTATACCTTTCAACATAATGATCTTCGATCATTTCATTCCATAAATTTATGTTATTTGTTAAAGAAATTATTTTGTGGTTTGGGATTACATGTACTCTTTTTTGTCACTCGAAAGTTAAAAATGTTCACTTTTTTGTCTCGAGATATCGGGTAAGCTTAAGAGCGTGGGACTTACGAGAATTACAGAAAGAATCATTATACAACGAAAAGTCAATAACAGATTAACATGTTAAGAAATAAATTCACGTTAAACTTCTTTCACACAGAGGGAAACAAAATGAAACAATATCCCATTACGTAATTACTCATGAATAACAGACTGAATGAAACTAAAATTTTTTCGTTACTCGAAATGGCGGGAGTTCCTGTTTCGGAAAAATATCTCACAGGCCGTAACACAAGGAAGATTCACACAGCTTAAATATCTGGGCCGCGGAGTAGAAAGCGTGTCTAATTTGTGACCGAAAATACAGAAAGTAAATGTGAATAATGACAAAGCTCATATTCTTCTTTTTTTTAATACCGACGACACCAAGGTCTAAAGCAGAAGTTCCCAAACTGTGGTTCGCGAACCCCCTAGGGGTTTGCGAGAAGACACCAGGGGGTTCGCGAAAAAATCCGTAATGGCGTATTTCAATGCACGGTTTATGTTAATCATTGTCTGCCGTGACGGGGCTGGTTTAATTCAAAAGGTATTTCTTTCCTTCATTTGTTTAACATAGGAGTGTAGAATATATCTAGTTTTCATTTTAAGATTCCTTCAATTAAACAACGAAGTTGAGACAGAAGCTTGTACGCGTAAATTAACAAAATTTGTTTTTGTCGAAGAGAGAAATCGAATCCTTGACGAATTTGCGTGAAATTTTATAGACTCAGACGCAGAATTTTTCACGTTTTTTTAACGACGAGAAATTTTAACTATAACGGCTAACGCATTATCGCCGCATCTACCTGTCGAAGGCTGTCGTTAGTTTGGCGCGATATTTTACTTTGATTATATAGCAACACATACATTTTTGAGCAAATGATTACATTATTAAGGCAAAATGATAATTTTAAGTGGCTAAACTTGAATTCTACGATGCGGTATATTTTAATAAGAAATTTTTAATCATTTTTTGTTTAAGTGTAATTTATACGCAAAATTGAAGTATTTTAATTTCCATACCTGACGGGGGATGTTTAAGCACGTAACACCCCCCTTGGCTACGCCACTAATATTCAGGTAAGGAAGGTGATCCTTAAATATATTTAGTTTTAAGAGGGGGTTCGCGAGATTTGAATTTTTATGGAAGGGATCCGCGGAATGAAAAAGTTTGGGAACCACTGGTCTAAATAAAGGTTTCTTTTATTTCACGAGTAGAAATACATAAACGTTGCAGGGAAGCGTTCCACGAGTGCAATCCTTTTCGAGAAGAAATCATTTTCCGACCGAGCGGCAAATGAGGCTTATGGATTCGCATCGACGCAACGTCAGGCACGGTCTCTTACAAAACGATCCTCCTATTATAATAAAAAAACCAGTCTGTCATTGTTACTTTTTCTATTTGATTAACATGTGAACGAGTGAAAGACATTTTTCGTATATATTTAAAAATAGTTGGAATCGAAATAAGAGGTCGGGATTTAAACGTTTCGATATTGTAAAGAACGAATTTTTGTTCTCACAATCAGTCAAGAAAACTTGAATAATTTTACGAATTACCTTAAAAATCGACTCCAAATCAGAAGACAGAGAAATCTGCGTTTTAACAAAGTAAAAATTATTATTGCCAAGACAACACGCATTGTTGCAGCGTTTGAATTCGCCTAATATTTGTCGTTTTATGCCACCTATGGACTATCAAAATATAATTGTTGATGGACAAAATATATTTGTATATTGGCAACGAAAATTCAATTTATAAAGACAGGGATTAAATAGGTTTAATTATAATCGGGAGTAATAAAAATAAGTTTAGCAGCGGACATTCCGAGTGTGTGTGTGTATTTTTGGCCAATCAACCTCTTGGATTATTATAGACATTCCACACCGAAAACATTCACAAGGGAGAAGGGAAACCCGTTGCCGGTATTAGCCTACTCTTAACGAAGAGCACCAAGGGGGTCAATGCCTTAACGTCCCTTCCGAAGGACGGAACGCTGACTTAGCGCGGTCTCCTCATACCACACAAACGGGGGCCGGGCGACCTTGCGGGTTTTAGCAGAACAGTCTTGACAGTAGGATGGTGTTTCTCTCTTAATTAGGAACTTTTTATTTGTATCCATAACTGATTTATTAACTTCTCCTTTTGTGTGGAAATGAATGTATCACGAGATTTTTAACTTAATATGATTTAGAAACGAAAGAGTAAAATAATATATTAGAAAATAAAAGTAGATGTAAGTTTATAATCTGAAGGGAATTATTAGTTGAAGTTTAATAACATGCATGCTAGTGATTCCAAAACGTAATAATAACTTACTATTGCATTTATTACACATGATTCATTAACTGTTGATAATGAGTCTTGGATTTTTTATTTAAGTCGTTATTTTGAACATACGCTTAATTAAAAATACACATATTTTGAACTATTTTAATATTAGTTTATTACTTAATTTCCACCTGTCTTTTCTGACGGACAATTACAGCGGTGGAGGAATATCGACAAAAGGTATTCTTTCTCTTCCTTATTGTTTTAAATATTAAATGCTTCCCAGCTACGCTACATTACTATGCAATGGAATAACGGGGATTTGCTTTGAATTACAGGAATATAGCACTTCGAATCGCCGTGATGTGACGAGCTAAAGGCAAAGGAACGTTACACATGTTAAAAATTCCAATGCCAAAATAGAACAAAAAGTCCAAACCAGGACTAATGCAGGCTGGTTTCCCAAAGGTGACGTCCCGAATTGATTATGTATATTGACACGAAATGTTTCAGTATGTGTTAGTTATTCTAAGGAATTTTCATACCATATAAACCACTTGTAGCTTATAGTTTACCAGTGATAGAGAAAAATTGAAAAACAAATTAATTGAGCATTATCAGGTTTAAAATACTAAAAGCAATGTCAAAATCTCTTTCTGACATATTTTGCATGTATTTTTTAAATAAAAGAATTTAATAAATGTTACAGTTTATACATGAATATGTATGGATCAAATATCCATTGCTGAATGGTAGTCGAGTGGAAAAGAAAATAACCCATTTGCTCACTCGTCTATGCTCAAGCCGAGTTCAGTGATAATAGTTCGTCTCCATAGCAACAATCCGATAAAATGCGATTTAAAACGCAAAAACTCTGCTTTAGTAGAAATTCAAGAAAATACGATCAATTATGAAAAATCGGCGATAAGAATTAGAATTTACATTCATTTCCCCTTAGAAAAGTACAAACCTCGC
The DNA here is from genome assembly GCA_028673005.1 of Tanypteryx hageni. Taxonomy (NCBI): domain Eukaryota; kingdom Metazoa; phylum Arthropoda; class Insecta; order Odonata; family Petaluridae; genus Tanypteryx; species Tanypteryx hageni. The sequence continues at coordinate 74,422,337 of CM054113.1, read as the reverse complement.
TCCGATATCACAATTTTAAGATATTTTAATGTATTAAAGAAAACATCTCTGCACGATGGATTTGAGATTTCCTATGTAAAACAAATGGAAAAAGATGTTCCGGGAATCGAACCCTGGACTTAAATCTTCGCCAAATAAAATATAGCCCGGAGGTGGGCCCTGGTAGCACGAGCCTCATACCAAGTTTCATGAAAATCGGCCCATTGGTTCAAAAGTTGTTAGTAGGGCACACACACAAACACACAGACAGGACTATTTCATAAGGCTATGTTTCCTTTGGAAACCAGCCTAAAAATGTTAAACAAACTTATATTGGGAGATTATTTTATACCATAAACATACACAGATTTTGACCGAATTCTTAAGAATTAAAATCATTATCTAGATGCCACGAGCAATAATCTTTTGGTATTTAAATGCACAGATTTTGTATCTACAGTCGCCAGTAAGAAGTAGAATCTTATTCTTTCAAACTCTTTGATGTTTCATTTCTTAACGAAAAAAACAAAAGCATTCTTCCATTTCAGCTTACCCTTTTATCAAAAATTAAACATTCTTATAGCGATGTGTTGCGTGACATTGGGGAGACGTTTTACACGCACTTGTAGATAATCCGTTCTATGAATGGATGACTTAATAGAGCTATTGGATTTAATTATTACTAAAACAAAAAATTATCGAATATATAGACTCATTCAACTCCGTTCAATTGAATAAATTGCGAATGGAGTTTGCAATGACGAGCGATCATATGCCGACTTATTAGGTGAACCCAAATTCTGTAACAATGGGAGTGACACGGAGATTAAATTACACATTGCTGAAAGATTCTTAGCAAATTTTAAGTCTTATTAATCGGGACGGATTTCAAGTTCACTAAGAAACAAGTCTTCGGTCGTACAGGGATCTATTTAAGGAAAACATTCACTTTTCCCGCACAGATTCCAGTGTGTTTATTATAGAAATGCCCAACTATGAATTCATGGACCACGTTACTTGTCTCGGCATCGAATCTTTGCCAGTAGGAAAGTCATTAAAATTACTTATAAAATGACGTTCAAATTCATACTTCGGGTATATAGGGTGTTTTAAGCATGGACGGTTTATGAGATATACCAATCCGGAGATAGTGTTAAAACGCGGGAAGACAAAATACAGAAATTTACAGTTCAAATAAAATCTATTCATTGTTTTTCTTCTTTGATTCGAATCATGAAATCGACATCTGACACTGAAATAGCAACAGTCAGTCAGGGTGCTACAGCGCCCTTTATTTTCGAACAAAAGATGAAATGCGATGCAGGAAATTAAGTGTAAAAGGGTTCCCCCACAACCCTAATTTGAAGTAAACGTTTTCAACTTATCGTTACTATTCTTATTAACTCATACAACAAATTCGAAATCCGTCAGGATGTAAAAAGGTTCGCACATACTACATTCAAATTCGAGAAACAAAATGACACCGTTACCATCGCTCGTCGACCCTGAGACAAAACCACCTTAACGATCAGATAACGCAATAGGTGGCATCTTAACGCGAATTCATTTGAATGAGAACTGCTCCAACCTTCACGGCATGGAGACGCGGCGCTATCCCTTCAAAGGACTTTCGAGAAAGATTAATGCGAGATGAGTTTCCAAACACGCCGGGGGATAATATATCAGCCCTGGCGAGGCGCAAGACACCCGCGCCGAAATGAGGTCAGAACGAATTAGGGAGAATAATTGAAAGAGCGGGACATTCGGGACGAGGGATACCTGAAGAGAAAGGAGCGTACGTAATATAAGATGTATGTAGGTGATGCAAAGATGGCCGAGAGTCCTTATTTCGCCCTCAGGGAAACTCCACCCATTCGGTAGGGAACCGCAAAATTCAGTGCGGCGAAGAAACCAAACTTAAACCCAATATTCCATTGATGGGAATGAAAAGAGCAGAACGTAACACGATGGCAGTTGGGAGCTTCTTCCCTTACAACAGACCGAGTTTTTTCATCCTAGTCGCGTTTGTACGATAAAAAATGACATTACTGATGTAATCCGTCCATATTCTTCTCCATTAGCGGCATAGCTCGACTTGCATGCGTCCAAGTGGCGTCGGTCACTTGAAGCCAAGTAAAACATTCCTCTTTTCTTTACCAGTTATGCGACTGGAGGAATTGCGCAAAAGAAGCATGTAATTAACTGAAAGCATTTACCCGATAAATCTCTCGGAATTCGCAAAAGAGTCGCAAGTATTGCGTAGATAGGCTTGGAAGAGAATATACGCCTTTTAACTATCTAAATAAATATAATCGTATGCAGGGCGCATTGGAGGTTGTTGTTTTGGATAATTTAACGCTGACGCGAGCAGCGACAGATGGCCAAAACAAGTTTAATAAAGTTTTCTTCCGCTCATTACATTCACCCCTCCACAGCTTTCTCCCTCGCCTGCCCACTACTATCTCCCTCTTTTAAACAATCAAAAACCTCTTTTACTACCACGTCTTCTTTCAACCTCCCACAACTCCCAACAAAAGAAATAATAACGGCGAACGAATAACAAAACAAGACGAAGGTTTTAAAAATTCTCTATGCTGTGCCTAGCAATCACGCACGGGCTTGACGCATACAAATACATCGACGAAAAAGCAAACCAGACGATGGAATAGAATTCGTGCGAAAAAAAGCATCGTTTCCGTTCAATCTCGCGCAATTGAAATTTTCTCCCTCCCCCCGCGGGTATCGAGCGTTGAATGTACGCGGGACACCTGTCGCTTGCCTGCTATAGTATGTAGCACCGTGATTGATAGGGTGATGCGGTGAACTGGATTTGCGATCGCCCGGAATATGGGTCGCGCCGTGTTTGCGCACGCCGCATGAAACGAATTTTGTTACGCGGCGTGAAAACGCCTTATTAACCTTACGTGTCCCAAAACTCCGATCGATCTAACGTCTCCCACGCTTTGACGGCTCGCGGAGGCGGGCCACACGCGGAATGCATCGGACATAATTAAACACACGTGGGTCTCTCGGAGAAAAGGTGGAATCGGAGAAAAGGTGGAATCGGAGAAAAGGTGGAATCGGAGAAAAGGTGGAATCGAAGAAAATCGATTCCGCGTCTCTCCGTAAACGATTCCATTGATCGTGGGCGGGGCGACGTTTTCCGACAATTTGTCAGAGTGGAGGACGTTTTATTTTTGCCTTGTTTTTTTTGCCGTCGCGAAGCTAAGCATCTTCGTTCGAGAGGGTCGGATTAAAATGCGATTCAGCCGGGCGTCGTGTCAAGGACGAATTGTTCGCAAGTCGGCCGTTCCACTTGCCGGTTAGACATTTGAAATGAGATTCGCCGAGAAAGGAAAAGCTTTCCGCGCTAATTACTGATTAAGAGCGACAGGCCTCCCTTTGCTAATGCGGTTTCTAAAAATTTTTAGAACGGAATTCATCCGCACGCTCGTGCAGACGGAGATGTGGTGAACTGACCGAAAAATCGGATGACAATGTGCCAATAGAACAAATGAAAAAGGTGGAAGGAAATCGCAAACTGTGTATCGATATAATTATGACAAAATTCGTTTTCGGTCTTTTACGTCTCAAAATGCAAACGCCGATGTGACAATAATTTTTTTTATTTACGACCAAAGATGTGTCGAGTTTAATTATGTCTGCGTTGTTGCCGATCAGGATAATATCGAGGTGGAGCTTTAAAGCATAATTTTCGGGCGCATTGCACGACTAAACCGCTTCATATAAATTATTCGAAAACCAGAATGTTATTATGTAAATATTATTTTATTTACATTTTGAGGCAGTAAGCAAGTAAAATTAAAAATAATATGTATTTGTCCATTTATTCTAAATAGCTGCAAGTAGGCCAGGCGACAACTTATATTTTTAAGAATAATATATTTATAGTAAATACATGGTAGATATTACTTATTCGTCAATTTTTAGCGGAGTTTTCTAGGTTCAAGAAGGGCCTTCGTGGCTATCGTAGCGGTCACTGGGCTCGTGAGGATCTCATCTTACTTATAGCATTCCTTTATTTTCTCCGTCGTAATCTTTCGCGATCTATAAATAGCTTAGCCTTTCCTGTAGAACATTTAGCGGTTTTATGTATGGGTTTGAAGAGAACTTAAGGTGACGTATTCAATTCTCAGACTTCTCCATTAACAAAAGAATATTTCTCATACTTTGTTTTTTTGTGGGCTCAATTTAACTTTAAATTGTTACGTTTGGATGGTTGTTAAGTCTGAAGAATATACATGCAGCCACAGTGAGAATGCTCCACAAAAATAATCGAGAATAAAATATTTTCCTTGAAAGTATTAATTTTATTTTTCTTGAAAGCTCAAAAATAATGAAAATTAACTAAAATGTTATGGCTGTATTTTACTACTTTTATTCCGCAAGAAAATTAATTAGTATGTGAATGCATGTGTCTGTATTAAGTTTTTAACAATAACCTCGATCAACTGACGCAACAATAAGTGACGGGAGGCTTTAGAATATTCAAAAGTCTTAACCTTCACACACTGAAAGTCGAATTTCCGTTAGAAAGTATAGAATATATGCTTATCACATTAATTTAAAAAACGACAATTTCGCAAGTTTAATCCTGTGGCCGCCGGGAATAATTAGCCGGAAATATAAATACTCCAGCTATAAAAAGAGAACAAAACTGATATGTCGAAGCGCATTCAGCGGGTTATCTCGGAAGTACAGAAATTACGATTGTTTTAAGGCGTAGCGACATGAGTCGAATCACGTGACACATTCCAGGGATTCCTACTCGCCAATCGAGCCGTTTCATATACATTTTTTGTTTACAAGAATAAGAAGTTTAAGTCAGAAAACAAATGAATGAACGACTAGTACGGCACAATGGAAATGTCGAAGTTATAATCGTTCAGAGCCAAAATGAAAACAGACAAAAAATGGCGATCGCAGGATAGCAAAGGTTTTGCTCTATTCCACAGAAACTAGAACCAACACCAACAAGTAAAACTTGACAACCCGACAATCAATTTATTTTCTCATGTATAGTTTCTCTTATTAAAACAAAATCATCATTAAATTTTACGAAGAGATTATAAGTTTCATTTTATATCATCTTAACCTATACTAACCCTGGACTGCTAACAAGGTGAACATCAGCACACCACCCATTATTTCTCCAGTGCTTATTTAATTATGCATAATGTATGTACCTTTTTTCTTGGGAGGAATACCTTTGACTTCTTGGAAATATCGACGGTAAAAATGCCATGGAGCCAAGGACAACAGTACAGCCTTTAACTTGGAATTACTCCGCTGACTCTCACCTCAATGAACCGCAAAATCGGTAACATTTTTTCACAAGCTATCTCGCATCTCTCAAGCATTACCTGAACCCATAAATATGCATTTACATAGCAATTCCGTTCGTTCTCGCAGAATCAGTCACTCAAAAAAAATCTCTCTAACTACGAATCCGCGACGCAGAAAATACGGGTTTTCCCTCGTCGGAAAACCGCAGGCGACATTTTTTTTAGTGTCGACATCCCTGAAATTAAAACCGCAGAGGAGTCGAAATCTCTTCCCCTCTGTCTCTCTCCCAATCTACCTTTGACAAAGTACTTCGAAAGATACAACGTGTATACGCAAGGTTTTCCGAAGTGCAAAGAAACTTCTACTACGCGACCAAAGCGCATAGAAATTTCTATTAACCCTTATCTACTAGCTGTTGGTGAAATAGCTTATAGTAATTTTTGTGGAGTCAGGCTGACTCCAAGTTAGTAATTGTGCTTAGATAATGCACCAGTCCTACAAAAATAGTACAAAAATGACGCGATCAAATTTTCTAAAAAAACTGGCTAGGGACTTAGTTATTCCCCACTTGCATAGAAGAACAACAAATTATCGAATTTCTAGTGATGTAAGGAGGAGAATATGTGCGGTTTTAGACATTCCTTTCAAGGAAGGCATGGGCGAGAAGGAGCTTCTTGAAAAGAGGGTTTACTGCACCATCTGCTATCTAAAACTAAACCTTTGTACTAAATGTAAACGGCCAATTTGTCTCACATGTGCCAAAAAAATGTTCCGATTGTGTTCAGGAGTGACTTTCAGATTTTCTGCTACAAGGTTTTTAACATTGTTCATTTAAAAAAATAAAAATAGATTTACAATTATCTAACCTTTTTTCATTTTAATATCTTATTTCTAGAAGCCCAATCATTAACTCCACCTAGCGAAAATGTTTAAATAAAAAAAAATTGCGGTAGTTATAGGAAAAAAATGTAAAGGAGTCTGTGTGACTCCACGTTAGTAGTTGAGTGATTTTTTTCAAGTTAGTAGTTGAGGGTTAAGCGACCAAATACGTTTCCGAAAAAACTCGTCTAAAACAGGATAGTCGTTGAATCGAGTGGTTGTCAAGTTGAACTGCACGCGCCGCGAAATTATTCAAAAATGGGTCACAGTGCGGGGCCTCGAGACCTTGTGCGTAATCGGATTTAAACTTGCAGAATACCACTGTTTACCGACAAAAATTTGACTTTTTATGCAGCTGAAAGTAACCTATGACCTAAAATGTTGGCAAAACGCGGGAAACTTTCCTCTCCTTTTCGGATTGCAGAGAACAAATAGACCGAAAACCTTAGTTTTAAAACGCTTTACTTCCATACCCATGAACCGGTGGAGCCCCATCTTCGCAAACGGCGCGACAGGAGGCCGTGAGGTGAAGGGATGCACGTCCCGAACATGTCGAACGCCTCCGAACGGAGTATTTGCACACGTCCTGGAACTGGAGGAACTTCCGCCAACACACACGCGGATGCACTCGCACGCACACTCGCACACACACACAACACAGGCACGCACAAAGGAGATGATCACTCCTCACTCCATTGCACTAGCGAGCACACGGGCCTTGTCCCACTCATCTCCCTCCATCCATCCGACTGGGGAAACCGACGGTGCTAATAACGAAGGCGAGAAACGAATGCGACGGATCCCTTAAGACGCTGTCGTTCCTCTTTAGACGCGGAAAAAAAACTTCTCGTGCTGGTAGATGGGACCGGAACTTGCCGAGGGAAGCGCCGAGTTTCCTACGGGAATGTTAAGACTTGCGGGAAAGAATAGGAGAGGAGAGAGGACGTTACGGGTTGAGGCGTCCGGTCGAAGTTGATAAAAAAGGGGAGGCACGATGAGGAGAAGGAGAACGTGCCAGCTATCTCGCTGTGTCACGGCGAAATACGCCTCACAACCTTCCTACGCGGGGCCATACTACTCTGCATCTGAACCGAGATGCGGAATACGAGCGTCTTTTTTTACATTTTCTCTCCTTTTTGGTACGGTTGGAAAAGCCGTTGGGAGTCACGGATTGATAGGCAATGGTGGAGAAAAGGGGGAGGGAGGGAGAGAGCGGAGCGGAGAGAGGAGGGGAGGGATCGAGCGGGGGAGGAGGGGAAGGATGGCGGGTTGTAGAACGTCGTGGGAAGAGGAAGAGAGACAGAGGGCGCTCGAAAAACACGCATATCCGAAAAGAAATTTCGATGTCTTTAAACTATATTTCGGAGAGGCATGGCCTTGCTATTAACTCGGATTCCCTTCGCGAGTTTTAGGTATCCATAACATTTATCGTCAGATCGATCAGAGATCGTTTTTATCAAATGTGGCATAGGTACGGTGATATATTTTCAAATATCGTGCGTTTATAAATAAAAGAAAACTCGGCAAAAATGTTAAACTTTGCCGGGAACTTAAAATTTTCCCAATTTATGATGACATTGTCCAAAAAAGGAAGCTAGATTTTAAAAATCGACAAAGGTAAAATTCTCCTCCTATCAATCCTTAAATTGTATAAAACAATAATGAACTCATCCTCCGTAAGAAATAAATCGGTCTTACAGAAAATTAGTCCCAGCAACAACTGTTTTTATGATATAACTTAGACGATATTTTTTTCAGAGGCAATACACGAGGAAGCGTTAGAGCGACGCAGACCGAGTGAGAGCCAAAAACAATTGCAAGCGGGCGGATGTGGTTTATAGGAGACAGAAAAGTTCTTGGTTTCCGCCGTCGTTCACAAAAAAATAGCCAGAACGATAGAAAAGACTAGGAAACTTTGTTTTCAATTCGGAAGTATGTACTGAGCATTAAATGAAAAAAACCTCGTTCACCGGGAATTTCCGGAAAAATTACGAGAAGAGAAAACCACTGGAGCTGTGCAAAATAGCAGTGGAGAGGATCAGCAAGTTTTTTCGTTTTAATCGATAACTTCAGATGAAATTTTCGCGAGATACACCGGTGCTAAAACGCAGAATGAAATCTTATTCGATAAAGTAGGTTCCCGCCGATAAAGAACTGGGCTCACATAGGCAAAAAATAATGCGAACCTGGATTGACTTTTATTTTAACTGTACTTCGAGATAAAAATAAAAAAATAAACAAAAGGACGCATTCATCAACCAAGTGAACTTAATTTATTTTGGGAAGTTTCGGTTATAATTAGAAACTAAATATAAAATAGCCATTAATTAATTAAATTTTAATTGGAGAAAAAAGGAATGAAGCGGTATCCCATGCTTTTAAATGACAGCCATGAATCGAATTTACTATATTAAAAAGACAAAGAAAAAAACGAAAAATAAACAAAATAAGTTGTCCTGCCAAACAGGACGTTTAATTCTCCATCACCATTTAAACTATTCGAGTTAATTCTTAATTTAGCGCTCAGATGTATGATAACTCGTTCTCTTTATAATCACAGAAAAAATAACTTCAATTTCCTTTTCGTAGGAGTGGAATGATTTTTTTCTGTGATTATTATTAGTAAATTCCACAAAGTTGAGCTTAAGTTCATTGATGTGAAATCGTTCTCTGCCAATTACACCTTTCCCTAACTCAACTATGAAGCATAAGGACCCATTCTCTTCTGGTTAAAAATACAAAATCAAGAATATCGAGGGTCCATCGTCGCCTAGGTTGCAAACGTTGTGAATGCGCCGCAGAAAACGTGAATTGCTATAAAATAAGCCACGACCAAAACCCAACAGATTTCAATGACTCCACCCATGAAAAATCGTAAAAAGCTCCTTTCCTATGTCCACCGCGGAAGTATGGAAATGAAGGGAAGTGGGAACGTCGGTTAGATCAACAACTCACAGCCTTCAACGTCATACGGAAGCAAGGGAGACGGATTTCCGTGACGCCAAATTTCTTTTTACATAAAATCAACATCCGCTACGAACGGACCGACGAATGAATGTTTAAGCTACCTGAGAGTGCCCAGGATTTGAAAGATGCGGCCCGCGGGTAACATTCGGCCCTGTATACGTCTTTCAGAGGCATATAAAAACTCGACTGAATATTATAACAGTGCTTTATTTTCCCGAATCGAGCCGAACATTTTCCCCAGTAAATTAAGCCGAAATACAATAAATATTCTTAATTGATGCTCTTGATAAGCACGGTAAACCCTTGTTAACGCGGGTTTCTCCGATCTAGATTTGATTATGTACACACAGTTAAATAAATGTGACTCTTATTTACACAACATCTATAAAATTTAATGATACGGAGTCCTGAATTGGAAGCGAGCCGCATTTAACGTATGTACTCGACGTGAGAAAGCTCGCGTGAACGCGTAATTTTTCCATGAGGTAGTAAATTTGCGAGACGCGGTTTTGCCCAACGTGGAATTTTCGAAGAACTTAGCCCCCGCGTTCCGCGAGGGATTGCTGCAACTGACTGTTCGATCGGCAAGTCAAGAGTCTAATGTCCCATAATGCTATCGCAGCAAGCGACCCTGACGAATCATCGAGTTTGGATTAGCATCTCCGAAAACATCCGATACAGAGTCGTCGAAAAAATTCTCATGACCAGCAAAGAAGAGAAAAACCTTGGATCCACTAGAAAATAACAGATTAATTAATTAATGAATCTGCTCAATGACGATTTTTGTAACAACTTCGCACGACGATAGCGTGACTACGGGGATATGGTGGTAGAGATTTCTAAACATATTAAGGCCTGATTCTTCGACGCTTTCCATCAGCAGTAGAAAGCGTTAAATATGTTGGTTTTTTCCCCATCCAACCTTGGCCAGTCGACTCAATTATCAACGCTATCTGATTGTAATATGGATCTGAAATGTTTGGATGGGTCCAGTCGTGTTGGTTCCCGCAAAAAATGGAGCAAGTTTCTCCGGGGGATCACTTATAGGTCAATAAAAATCTTAAAAAAAAACGTTTCATGCTCATAAAATTTCACTATGCATAACGAGTTTTGCAGATCGAAGAGTCACAAATGATACAATTTTCCTTTCACTCATATTGTTTAAATGAATTTATCACTGCAATCTTTGAAAAAGTTGTCGGTAAATGGAAATTCAAGGTAAACGTTGAAACGTAATAAAACGGATTTATTTGATCTTACTTAAAATTAGTTCCTTGGATTAGAAATTTACTCGTAAACTTTTTAAAAATTATGTGCTAAATGAAAATATCACTTTGATTTAAATTAATTAAATCCTAGCTGCAGATAAAATAAAAAAATCAAGAATACCACAATTTTTTTTAGTAGCAAATGTTCTGCTTTTATAATTATAAATCTTCATGATAAATTTATTTGATAAAAGTTCAGCTGACTATATTCTTAATTTATCAACAGCAAATGAGGAAAATAATAATTACAAAGTTATCACAAAATGAAATGAACAGGGCAATGAGGAGAACTTGTTTTAAACTATCAATAATGATGGAACTGTTTTCAGGAGATGACAATGCTTAGTGGAATTAAATGACAAAATATGATTCGCTGTCCACTACCAATGTTACTAACCAATTTATGAACTTACTCTAGTTATGATAAATAAAATCATTTCCGGAATAATATCCTAAGATAAATGCAATTATATGAATATGAAATGAAGGGTATTATCTGAAGAATATGCATACTATGAAAATCCTACCTGTTGCTGGGCTGTGGATGACTCCTTTCTATCCTTTACAAGGTGCAGGTAAGATCCACGGAGAATAGCCCTTACTTGTTTCCATGACCTATCAGCAGACCTCTGAAAATACAAAAAAAATATTTAGTCCTCAATTCATTCATATGTAGTGACAGGATCTTTCCTTTTTCAAATAAAAGCTCTAATTCATTGTTGAAGTATTAATTTATTTCAATTTTTTCCAATTAAATTGGTAATATAACTGATGCATTTCTCAGAACACATTTTAAGATTAACTTGACAAGTGAAAATGTGGCATGTGCATTAAATGAAGACTCACCTTTCCTTCCACAACCGTGAATTTACATTGTAGCCAGCCTTCTTTGACCATGTGTTGATTCTCCTTGTTGCTGCCAGGATGGAGGTTGGCTGCAATGGTGCTGCTAGCTGCAGTATCTTGGTGATGGTGCTGTCTATCTGTAAACAATGACCTGAGGCGCAGGATTCCATGTGATTGCCGTGCTGCTGAGGCAGAGGATGTAGAGCTAGGCTGTGGTATTCCAGAAACCATCACAGCATCAGATGTGCTACTACTACAAACAAAGGTAAATTTATGTCAGAACATAATTGGTTGCTAATTGAAGATAGGATCATTAAGTATGCTAACTTCAAAATTATTTTTAATTCAAGCAAGGAAGTTTATTGACTTAGATAAAAAATTTTGAAAAAATGTATAAAAGCAAATACAACCAAATCAACAGCAATATTTGGAATATTTATAGATGATCCTTGAAAATGTATGAATAAATACGATATATTTTGGTAATAAATGTATAATATGCAACGAAATAAAGCTGCAAATTGGTGAAGATCATCCTTCAACAAAAAGAGTGACAATAAAGACATCTACATAAATCATAAGACTGAGCATACAGAAGATTAAATTAGTATGGGGTTTATGAGAGAAAGGACACTACAGTGAAAATTTAAAAATTTACAGTTAAAGAAATTTAAAAAAATTCTTTAACTGTAAATTTTAGTATGGGGTTATTTTGACTAATCAATAATACCTATAGAAGAGAATTCAACATATTATGATATCTGTTAAGAATTTTTCTCAGATACGCTTCAAAGCTTTTGCAAAGATTGTTAATATACAGAATGGTAACATTCAAAGTGCACATCTAAATATTTAGGTTAATTATATATAATATGCAACTTGTTTGGTTATTGACTCTTCCCAGATGGAATCTTCAGAATGGATGTACATGTCCCATTTGGTACTCTATTCCTAAGTTAATTTGTTCATCATCAATCTATAATTGGTGACATCAAATAATAATACAAACACACAACACCTATCTCATTACATAATATAATACCATTTCTCAAAAGTAGAAGATGGCTGAAAGAAATGTTGTTAATAAAGATCTCTTCGCAGTCATGCGATGCTTCAAGAGTTTGTTTGTCATGTATTAATGTATACAGGTCATGACAGTAGATGCAATTTTTTTCTAGATGCATCATACACATCCTAACTTTACACTATCATAAACATGTTGAATCGAGCTACATGAAGAAGAATTAGCTATACAGAGAAAAAACAGCACTCACTACAGTCAGTGGTAGACTATATTTAGCAGCCTAACATGGCCTAACAAATCTCAAGTTTCCATTGTTTAGTAATAGTATCTTTCATTACAACACTTGATGCACATGTCTCAGGACTAACACGTAACAGATAAAATGTGCATGAAGAGGAAAACCAGGACAAATGCATATCCAGAACTCAAATCAGCAGATGCAGATGAAACTTGTGGCACACTTTCTGAGCAGACCCACATGAACATGCGCTGACGTTTTTGGATGTTTTTGGATTTCCCCTCACCCCAATGCCGCAGACCGGGAGGCCCTCAGCAGGGGTGACTTATTGCCTGAGGAGAAAGCTGCCATCCTCTCCTCAAACAGAGACTTCAGTCGGCGAGTATGGCCCCAAAGGGGTGGAGAGGGTAAGGGCATTGAAGGGTTCTGGCAGAATGGCCGCAGGGGTAATGTCCCAACAGATGAGCTGCAACAACAGCTCTGTTTTGAAATAGCCCAAGGGTCTTGCTGACTGCTTAAATCACCCCTATCTCTTTGGTTTGATAGTTAACGCAATATTTACCATAGAAATGATGCATCTCATAGCATGTATCATAACTTAATGTGAAAAATAATAAAATCTGAACTTGTAAAATCATACTGTGTATGTATGTATGAAATGTGTGTATATATATTTATAGATAATGCATGAAAAAATAATATGAATTTATTTTTGAATAACTATAATAATTGGAAAATGTTTGAACTTTAAAATGATTATAATTTATGAGTTAATTATAAGTAAAAAGTTAGTCAAATATGTCATAAATAACAAAGATAATGCATATACTAATTTGAAAGCAAAGCTACCAATTTTATTTTGTGAAGGCAATAAAATTCATCTTTTTACCAATTTTACATGGTATTTTAATTTTTATCAAGGTAATTTTATTTTTATAATAATGCCTTGTTTCTAGTTAATTGTTTAATTTTTAGAAAATGAAATATTTATTTCACTCAGAGCCCAAGCTCTCCATCATATGAATAATATAGTAAACATTTTCAGTATTTCCTAAAATTTCCAAAGTCATTAGATTCTTCTACTATGAGTATCTTTTGATTGACATTTTCTTCTGACATGATGGATTCTATATTCAAATATTGATTCTATAATTACCTGCATTTAGCTATTAGGAAATTTATCTAAGCTCATGATTTTAACCTTGGTGGAATATAACGTATTCAGCAGATCAATTCTAATAAATTTATTTCTACCAAAACTCATAAAACATCAACCAACTTCATGAATATAATAACATTAAGGTAAACTATGAGTCTTGACAAAAGCATGACAAGTGTAGGCGATTTAATCTAGATAAAAAAGAGAAATACAAAGATGCATTATATAATTAAAAGCATTTGGGAAATTGTTGAAGAAACGAGTGAATAATCATTCTTTTTGTGTGAAATATTTTGATATAGAGAGCCATATGAAATCACAATATTTAAAATAACAAACATTTATGGAGAATGCTAAATTTCGCAAATGAATCATAAAGCATATTTTCAAATATAAATAACTGAAAGTTAATTGAAATTATAGAAAATGCACTAAAATTTAGATTTAATTTTAATAAATTTGTTTTTAATCAAATTTGTTGTCATTAGAAGTAACGCATTCATCATAAATAATGACAGCATATTACCATACTATTTAGAACAACTATTAGATAAAATATCCAACATCAAGCGATAACTTTTCTTGGGGGTAAAATAGTTTGCAAAAAAACCGCCACTTAAAAATTATCTACCAAGAACAAGATGAGGATAATTTGCATTAGATGCTACTTTCTTTGACTTCCACCAGATAAAATAGTTAAACTGCGGCGGTAAGAAGAGACCTTACCTTCTGGATGATTGGTCGAGGTCCTGGGGTCTTAGAAGACTGTGAGTCGCCTGCTCTCCATCGCTAAGCTCCAGGTCACTGTCCACGTGCATGCGGTCTCCCCATGTAGCCTTGAGGTATGAAACCCTCCTCACCACCCTCTCCGCTTCGTCTTCTAAGGGCAAGGAATTAAAAGAATAACTCTTCAGGAGTTTCCAGAGGGATTCCTTCCTATTTGCTACGGGAAAGTTTTTCGAAAGGGGTGCCAGAACGCGCGAAATCCCCATTTCAGATTAATCCGCGGAATACGTTTAGGCTTGAAATCAAGGAGAAACCAAAGAATAGTAGGATCCGGTTTGATACTCTCCTAGACTAATTTATCGAACGTTTTGGTCGCAGGATACAATATTCTACTCGGTTATATTTCGGATACAATTTTGATTCCATCGAATTTTTTAGGATCTGGGAACTCCTCAACAAGAGGTTCGCGCACTGAATGTTTTGGGCTACACATCTAGTAAACTGGGAAGGGTTGTTTTTTCCTGATGCGAAACGCGTAATCTTGAGCGGCGTCGAATCAGGATCGAGGCGAATATCGAACAAATAGCAAGATGCGATCGCATCATCACGCCCGATTGAGATAACTTCTCGAAATATAGCGTTATGATTCGTTTATGACACGCGGTCGGGAAGGCGATAGTAATCATTGCTCACGATTACAGAGGATGTCGCTCTTATCTCATTTTCACCAGTGCACTGCGCCAGCGATGTTTAATTTTCCATCCATCAATAAGATCAAGTTTATCGCGAGCGAGCGTATTTTTTTACGCCAAGGCGTAATTGATCGCTAACGGATGATTGTGGTTAGACCCTATAAGGATAATAAGCGCACGATTTTTGGACAATGTCAGCATATTCGAATGATTTAGGAGCAAATTAAAAAATCTGATTTGGCCACCACATGACTTTCTCCATACCTGTAATATTTCTAAAAATTCCAAATAGGTAAAATGATAATAAATATTTTAAGGAACTGCGAGAAAAATTTACGACTTAACAAAGAACAGTAACATAATATTGATATTGGATATAGCCACAAAGCTCCAACAATTAAGAAAAGAAAAAGGAGTGTTACTAACATAAGACGTAACTAAGCGTAAAGCCAATAGTCGCCGGTGGCAGCTAAAAAATATAGTTTAAAAATCATCTGTTCAACAATGGATTTTATCGACAAATATTTCAATCAAAGGTTGCAGAAAATTAAATTTCCTACAACTTTTAATCCAATAATTTTTTACATTCATCAAATATAAAAGCAAAAGTTAAAAAAAATCGGATGTGACAAGAGTAAAGATCCACTTCTGGTCGACCGATTTTAGCTAAAATCTAACCAGTTCTTGAATTTATAATACAACTACTACATATGAAATTTTATGTTGATCGGATTATTAGTTTTTGAGTTAGAGCGTCCACAAAATCAGGTCACCCACAGACATCGAGAAAATAGTCAAAACGTGTTCAGGGAGCATTAAAACGTATTTTCGTTGAAATCTCAAATTCGATTTTTTTTCATGAAAACAATACTTTCTCTATACTTCGTACATGGAGAAAGTAAAAAGAGTAATTTTCATTATGATGCTTACACATGGATATGTATAGCTACGAAATACAACGTGAGATAGAACAAGACGGTCCAAACAGAACATATGATGCGTACTTTCCATTTAATCATTTATTTAATCTTATATTGACTTTAATAGATTTAAAGTCATCACGGATATGTAGCTCTTGTGTTCATAATTTAGCGTTATAAAATACTAGAAATACATTCGAACGGAATATTAAATTGATCACGCGTATTTATGCGGCAAAAATAACGCGTGTACGTTTTATAATATACCGAATCTGAGTCCAACAATAGTTATTGCTATGGCAACACTAGTAATGAGTGATAAAAACTGCAAAATCGTCAGTATTTACGCAAAATTCTAAGAAATACAATCGATAAGCAAAATTCTACGATAAAAATTAAAATCTTCATTCTTTTCCTAAGAGAATAGTACAAAACTCGCTCCGATATTACAACTCTAACATAGTTTAATGTGCAAGAGAAAATTACCCTGCACGATGGATTTCAGATTTCCTATGCAAATCAAATGGGAAGGATAGTTCCTGGAATCGAACTTCAATCTTCGCAACAAAAACTATCCTCGGGAGCTCGGCCCATGTAGCAAGAGATTTCCAGCAAGTTTAATGAAAATCGGTCTATTGGTTCAAAAGTTAATAGGGGGGGATGGACAGACAGACAGACACAACAACAAAACTATAAGTCTATTTCCATTCTGGAAAGTAGGCTAAAAATGAGGAAATGGTAAAACGCTTCAAGTGACAGGAGAAATTTATGAACAATAAAATTCTATGTATTTCTCATGATTTTTTTCAACTAAGTTTGCTTGCTTGAACAGTTTGCTTACAAATTTAAGTAGATACTAAGATGTCCGTTGCAGCTTCGCTTGCAAATAAATCAATAAAAATTAGTTATACAGGGTGTGGGAAAAATTGCGCAAAGTAACAATGGGGACGGGTAGAAAACCTCAAAACTAAGCAAAATGTACGAGGAACAAATGCTCTAGAATGAAAAGATACCGAGATTTGGTAGGACGTTGCCAGTCTCTTTCATTCGCTGGTCCAGTCGGAGAAACAAATTTTTGTCTGGATAGCGGCGTGATGGATACCTTTCTGCTTAAGCCCTGGCTGCAGCGTAGGTTCGGTTACCAAACGCACCAAGGATCAAGTACATTTCATAGTATTCGTGTAACTTGTAGTCCACATCATTTCCCCTTTCGTGCTGACAGCGTACTGCTATGGAATGACAGCACAGTATGACAGTAGGCCTGCATAACTGCGCGCTGAGTGTTGATCACTGTCGTCCGTGGTATTGCAGTGAGCTATCTTTGTCTTTTCTGTGCCATACGTGATGTCTTGTGATCCTTGGTCCTCTCACAGCATGGCTACATGCTTGCTCCAATTGACAGTTCCTTCTTACCATGATATCTCGGTACCTATTCATTCTATAGAATTTGCTCTTTATACATTTTGCTTAGTTTTGAGGTTTTCTACTTGTCCCCGTTGTTAGAGTGCGCCATTTTTCCTACACTCTGTATACAGGAGAACCTCGATTATATGCCACCCTTTTATATGTTACTTTCTGTTGACCGTCACCCCGCTCACCCCGAAATTAATTATATAGATTTCGCTGAAATTCATTTTAGCAACTAATGTAACTTTAACGGCGCTAAATGTTAGCTTAAGTGTAATTTGGTTTCCCGGCAGTACGTTTTGTAGACTCCTGCTTTAAATATTGGCTTCATTAAAAATAATTGCATGACACAATCATTCGTGAAGATTCCTGAATTGCATTACGGGATGAATTTTGCCTGTTGACATAGTGGTAGATCTGCGATAGCCCACTAAGGCATTAATTTTTACAATTCCGACGAGCATTTTCACGTAATTTCCGCTATACACGGGATCAGACAAAATTCCATTAAAATTGACTCATAAAGCTTAAAAAGACATAAAGCGGAAATATTACATTGTCTTTCTATTTTAAAGTAAAAGAACGCTGAAACTTACTATTCCAGATGTCACAAAGGAA
This sequence comes from Tanypteryx hageni, assembly GCA_028673005.1. Lineage (NCBI taxonomy): Eukaryota > Metazoa > Arthropoda > Insecta > Odonata > Petaluridae > Tanypteryx > Tanypteryx hageni. The sequence continues at coordinate 74,404,307 of CM054113.1, read as the reverse complement.
ATTATCTTTATTTAATAGAAATATCTCAACATCAAGAAATATCTTCAAAACCAGGGGTGGGGAAACTAAGGCCCGCGAAAGAATTTTTTGAGGCCTACGAAACAACGATTAAAAGAAGCCGCGATATTTAACCTTCTACTGCCAAATGTTAAATTAACAAAGGAGTTTGAGGCCACATGATGACTTTTTTACCATATTTAATGTAACTGAATATTTATCTTTCAGTTTACCATATCGTCGACGAAAATTCACTAAGAGTGAAAAATTCTGATTTAAATATTTAGAGATAGTGAAATTATTTTTTAAAACACAAAATGAATTTCATGTTTTTTAAATCTAAAACCAAATGATTTGGGCAGCATATTTTACATTTGTTACATAACATTATGGCAGCCTTTCTAGAGAGGCTACGGCGCTAAAAATTATTTATTATAGATTTCCACAATTAGGATCGCAAGTATTCTCTCAAGTACTTGCGACGAACTCTAATACAGCTCGTAAAAGCACTCACAACTGACAATATGGCACGACTTCTAAAATATTTGTCTACACCTGCTCAAAACAATCAACTCAGGGAACTTGCTGATATAATAATCGCAAAAAAGATATGCTTTGAAAGGAAATAAACATTTACGGGATTGATTACCTAGTGATTATAACGAAAAGAAATTAGTCATACATGCCAGGTTGAAAACATTCGAGGAAACAATCACGCTACGATTGATTTCCTCCCCATTCATATCTTTAATTTCTCTCAGCGTTATGAGTCAAAAGCATCGTCATGCCAGCCAGGTTCCCGAGGTGAGATGGAGTTGAAAGGAACAGGGGAAGAATAAACATTATGAGAGGAGAAAAACAGGCGTTTCAACGCCATTCATACACTATACATAGATAGATAAATGTCTTTATTCGGGCGAAATTTATACCATAAGATCCACTCTTACAGTTAACACTATATGGACAGTACTGTCTTACCATGCGTTAATACTGTTATACTTACAACCAGTGCTCGAATTGAACAAGAACGCATGGGAACGCCGTTCCACTTGATACAAAATGAAGCCCATAGAGTTGCCATTGTTAAAAAATCAAATCAGAATGTTCAGGTTACTAGCGTTCCGGTTGCTAAAATTTTCCAATTCGAGCACTGCTTCCATAATGGATTAATATTCATCCACGAAAGAAGCTTTGGAATGGCAGATTTTTACTGCAAAAAACGGCAGAATACTAAGAAAGAATCTCTTCATTTTTAAATGACATTGTTTACTTGACAAACTATATTTATTCAATAGCGATAAAAAGGTTGGCAAAACCTTTGTCTACAAAGCAGCCGTCGTCAGTGGTAGATTATAAAAAAGGAGTTTTTAGATATATCGGAGAATTACTACAGATTACGAATGATTGTTAGCAGAAATATTTATTTATTTATTTCTTAATACGGCGAGGTTGAGGCCATATGGCCCCTTCTTCCACCTAACCATTATGATACACAATATGATAAATTTAAATGTACAGAATTCAATACAAATCAATATAGTGAAATGAAAATCATTTCAAGGTATTCATAAATAATAAAAAAATAAGAAGAGTATAGCACAAATATACACAAAGTAAAATAATAAAAATCATCATCACTGCCCTGTTTGCTGATGGATATAGTGATGTGCTGATATTTAAACGAAGGGTAGAAGGAAAAATACAGAGGAAAATATTACATTTTTATGAGGACCTAATGCTGGCTAAGTATTTAGCACAATGATTCTTAAATTGGTTAATACCATTGACAGAGTAAAAGTGAAAGGGGAGAGAGTTCCAAAGATTGCAGGCGGTAACGGTGAAGGATTTATTATAGAAACTGCTACGATGAGTGGGAATAAGTAGTTTGGATGATCCTCGGGTATTCAGGGAGTGGCCAGAATTAAGGGGTTTGAAGTTGTAGCTTAGGTATTTAGGCGAGGAAGAGGTGAGGATACTTCTTAGTTGCGTTAGGATATGCATCTTCCTACATTCTTCCAAGAACAGCCAGCCCAATTCTTTGAATGCGTTTGTTATATGGCAACTTTTGCTCATATTAAAAATGTATCTAACACAAGAGTTATGAGTCCTCCGGAGCTTTTGTAACAAATCTTGTTTTAGATCTAGAAAAACGGTATCACAATAATCGAAATGAGGAATTACAAGCGAATTTATAAGTAAAATTTTTAGTTTTACTGGAAATGTTTTTAAGTAGCCTAAGTGAATAAAGTGAGTAGTTGATTTTTCGGAAAATTTCGTTTACATGTTTAGACCAGCAGAGTGTATCATTCATAATAACACCAAGGTTTTTTACTGACTTGGAAAACGGTACAGGAGTGGAGTTAATTAATACTGGGTCTATATTTGACTTTTGTAATTTGCCGAGTAATTTAGGATAGCAGAAAATTATTGATTGAGATTTTAAGGGGTTTAACATTAAGCCATTACAAGCACTCCAGGTCATGAGCGATCTTATATCCCTATTCATGCAATCAATTCTGTTATTGATATGAGATATTTGAGTTCCTATGTATATTTGCAGATCGTCAGCATAAACGTGGTACTGGCAGTGATGAATTGAGTTAGAGATATCGTTTATATATAAGGCGAAGAATAAGGGTCCTAATGTAGATCCTTGGGGACAACCACGGGAGACATTTTTCCACGATGAACTTTTATCAGAGATTGATACCATTTGGTAGCGATTCTGAAAATAAGATTTTATCCATTTCAAAGAGCTAAGGGAAAAGTTCATTTTAGCAAGTTTGGCAAGTAATATTCCGCTGTCAATGGAGTCAAACGCTTTAGAGAAGTCCAACAGTGTGAGAATTGTAGCTTTTTTGTTATCGAAATTCGCCCGAATATCATCTGTGACTTTGATCAATGCAGTAGAAGTGCTGTGGCCAGCACGAAATCCAGATTGATAGGGGTTGAGGAGCTCACATTCATTTAGATATTGATGTATTTGTTTATGCGCTAGTTTTTCAATAATTTTGGATAGCGTTGGCAGGATGCTTATAGGGCGAAAGTCCTGTGGAGTTGTTGGATTAGCCTTTTTAGGGATAGGTCGCAGTAGAGCACGTTTCCAGGAACTGGGAAAGTAACAGCTAGAGAAGGAGCAATTAATTATATGTGTAATGATCGGTGCCAAGATATGAATCAAATTATGGATCCAGTGATGAGATCATAGCCTTTTGTTTTCGAAGTTTAGAAATTATCTTCTTTACATCGGATATGGAGACAAGCAAAACTGAAGGATTGTGAATAGTTTATGATTGAGGAAAAAATGTCAGAGATAGTTGAATTTCTTTGATTTACTGAAAATATATTAGGTGGTGATGAGAAGGCATCATTTAATGCATCAAGAGAGACAGAAGGTAGTTCAGAGTCACTTTTCTTATTCCCAATTCCGAATACTTTCAGTTTTCTCCATAGTGATGCATTGTCGGACTGAGGAGAAATTATTGAGTACGAGAATTTGATTTTGGCGTTTCTAACTGCCTGCATTACTGAGTTCCTCAGTTTTCTATACTCCTCGAGTTGGAGCGTAGAATTTGTGCGTTTGAATTTATTCATCTGGGTTTAATAACATTTTCATGACCATTGGGAAAAAATAGTTTGTCAATTTGATTTTAGCCTTACGGTGAGCACGATAATTCTTTCTTGACCGACTTTTCTTGATTTTGAATTTAACTCGTATATGAGATTAACAACTATGAAAAACAAAAGGATTTATCTCTCACTTACCATCGTTACTGATTACTCAAGCATTTTGTGAAAGGACTGAGAGAAAATATTTTATTTCGACTTGATGAGCAGGAAAGAAAACAGGAAAATACAGCAACTGTTTAATCATTGACGGTTCCTTGCTTAAATATAAAAACCAATTAGAGGACAATAAAAGAGGCAATGGTTCGACTTCCATGAGATCCCGTGAGCGATGGGAGCGGAAAATTAAATATTCTCACGACCGTTGAATGAAAGGCGTTTGACGTGCTTAAGCAGGACTCGCAGTGGGCGTATAAATAAACTCCAAAACCGCGAATGCGTGGGACGCAAAAATGTGGGCCTCTCCTGCCAGGCTAACGTCCGCTAATCGCGAAACGCGATGGGAACCAGGAAGAGAAAAGGAGTGAGGTGATTACGACTGCGTCTGGACTAAGGCGTAGGACGAGCTAACATTCGGCCAGTTGCGTTCTCTTTCGCAACAACGGCGACACGAAAGGAATTTTAACCCGCCATTGGTCGCGCTGTATTTTGTGACGCCGTTGGACGCGGGTGAGGGCCGCGCTCACCCAGATGATTGTTCCTTTCTTGCGGTAAAAATAACTATTTGTTATATCATTTAAGCGTTATCTTCCACAATTTCGTGTCCTTAATAAATATACGAGTAAAAATATAAATGAAAGAAGCATTAATATATTTTTCATGAAGACTATATTGATTTTCAATAATAATGTAAAATACTCTAATACACATTTATAAAAAATAAAACACTAGAAAAAATTTGGAAATTGCTATTAAAGTATAACAATGCTAAAAATTTAATTGCAAATTTTCAATTTGGTGAGGAGACTGGTACATAGCAAATGTAACACACTCGACGGCTGGTGAATAGGCACTACCCTCTCAATCATATGCATCCCTAATTTTGCTACCAATAAACAAAATATATCTGCGATAACATGTTATGTAAGTTCGAATACTTTTAGGAAGGTATACTGATCCCGAGATTCGTAACTTATACAGAAACAAAATTAGAGCATGTTCATTCTCGAGGTGAGGGATTCGCTCACAACACGATTAGCGGCGGGGAGGCGACAATACTCAGAAAAGTGTCGTCTGATGCGGTCGAAACTCAAACTCACCTCACGTATGAATATTATATAGTAAGTCAAGAAGAGTGAATTAGTAAAAAGGTTTCCTGAATATCCACCTTCGTAAGATACGATATTACTTTGATTCGTGCATCACACACTAACGATCTGGGATTTACTGTTTAATAGCATTGTCACCCAGAAAAAAGTAAAACCTAAAAGAATAAAATAAGTGACCGTTAGGTGTTGTAATACCTGGCTTCGAATCCCACCACCATTTAAAATATAATCAACAGTTGTAGGCTAAACCTTGAGGAGTCAATACATTACGAATAATTACGACACACTGAAAAATTGGAGGTTTTCATAAAAACAAGGTAAACAGAGAAACAGTTCTATGTTTTCGAAAAAAGAGGAATTTGCAATGTATTATCGTTACATACCTAAAATACATTCTGTACAATATGCTGGTTATTTTAATCGTATTTTATCCGACCCTCTCGTGAAGTTTAGTTGTCGGTTAGAACATGCACATCAGTAAGGCACTCGTTAACCGAAAAAGAGATTGTGAAATACATCTTTAAAGAAATGGACGCGTATCTAACCAGGAAACAATGAGGCAGACATAGAGAGCGCACTTGAAAAATAAAGTTACGGATGTCGCTTCACGCTGTAGCGACGAAATGAGTCGAGATCGTAACGAGACCCCGGACGGGGAAAAAATAATAAGATGCGCTCGGAGCTGCGTAATTATTTCCCGCCGAGAAGCGGAAGAAGTTTAAAGGAAGGAAAAGACGCAATGAGAGTTTTCAAGGACAACAAGAGAGAGTCATTAAGCCAGAATCATTTCTTATCATCAGAGAGAGAGAGGGAAGCCGACGAGATTATTTTTGAGGAAATGTACAAGGTTCGGCCTCAAGCAAAACTCTAAATAAAAATAAGCTGCGAAAAAGAAGAATTCTATCCGAATGACTGGACGGTTAGGTAAGTCAAAATTTACTCCGAAAAGAAATGCGAGGCCGTTTAAGATAGAGGACAATGATACGCGATAAGTATTTTCACATTTTCTTGCGCACAATTCGCATTTTTAACACCTCCAATTAATTTAAAGTGGAAAAGATTAGCAATGAAGATCAGCTATGCGGAGATATGGATGGATATCATCGTGAAATGGCTTCAACGTACAGTGTTAGTCAAAGAGATATCGAGTTTTTTGTTAGTAATATAAGAAGGAATGCAATAAAAATGCGTTTAATTCCACGTTTAAGCATATTCTTACAACTAGAATTTTGAATAGAATAGATTACCGCGATACGTGCGTGCTCGGAACTTCAGATGACAATCTCCTCAATTTTTTAAAAATATTACACGCAAATTAACTTCACTATCAACCTAAATTCGTTAACAGGCAAGGAAATTCGGTACAAGCATACATGAATGAAGGAATATGTGAGATCGAGGATACTTCCAGCCCAGAATTGAAGTTGTATAGTGATTAGATTAATAATTTGTAATATTAAATCTACAAAGCTTAACTTGAAGATAATTGTTCATATTTGCCGCGGAATCCACCGAAAACTGTCGCCCAAAGCGTTTCGCCAAAACTCTGCTCAGATGGCAGCATCTGCCGGGTGATTGTTTTCTACCGCCAACTTCAGATTCTATCATGCAACCACAGAGGAAAACAGAAAATAATGCAATAGAGGCTTTGACTTATGGGATATGGTTAATTTTTGGAGACAGCTTATAATGAATAAAATGCCTCGGATCTTATCTCGACATGACGCTAGTGGAAGCAACTTTTTTTAATCGTTGGCAGACAAGTTTATGTCTATCTCTGGAATTGATAATTTTGAACGGCCCGAATCGTACTATCCATTGCAATTTCAGTCGCAGTTTTCTCCCGGACGCCGTTTGAATATCTTATCATCGCCTATTGTGGGGAAATCCTTGAGAGAAACTTTCGCCAAAATTAACAAAAATAGCTTCCAATTAAACAAATAACTGCTTCCGAGTAAAAGTGGAAAAAATACGGATCAAAAACTCAATTTTCGGGGACTTTAAAGGCAGCAGGCCAGCGCCGCGAGCAATCTCTTCGAATTCGCTGAAACGGTTTCGACAGATGGAGCCACTCGCTGAATCACAAACGGCCCGCTGGAAACTGGGCTAGTTCCACTCCACTCTCCTTTCTCCCCCTCTCCGCCGCCCCTCCCAAAACACGCTACCCTCGAAAGCATTCTAACTCTGACGTTTTGATGAAGTTTTCAGCTTTGAAGCACTTAATAGTACATAGATTTGTAGAGAGAGAAACAAAGGTGGGGGAGGAGGCGGAGAATTGCACAAATGGTGAAGGCGAAGTCACGAATGCTTCCTTCCTTTTTTTCGAACAACATAAAGATACAAAGAATTGCATTAAGTGCTACCGTATCGCGGAATACGGAAGGACATAGAATTTTCGAATTTTTATTTTCGGAAATTTTAAACGAACAAAGGAACACGTAAAACGGACGAAATTGCATTTGATCGACTTCATTGAAAGCACGCGTGAAAGATTGAAAAATCAATCACAGATATATGCATTCCTTCTATACACGGATTAATCGTTAGAAAGGCCTCGTTATTCGTACGCATTAGCATTTAAACGCGTAACTAAGCTTAAAACGAAAACGAAAATTTGAAGAATTCTAATCAGCGTTTCAATAATTTCTATCTATAATATGGCAGTCATTATCCATGTCACATTACTTATCAAAATCTATGCATTTCTCGTTGAAGATGAAATTTGGAGACTACGGTGTACAGAATGAAATTAAATAAAAACTCCTGAACCGTAAAATTAATATTATTTTACGGTTCAGGAGTTTTTATTTAATTCCTATCAATTCCTCATCGTGTCTCGTATCGATTGCTACACCGCGAGATGCGGATACATTTTTAGTGTAATTGTTTCTATGATTAACATAAAATAATTAAATCCTACCTTAAATTTAAATGAAATTTTTTGAGATTAATTACCAGATTACCAACATCCCGCGTAATTGAAATAAATGATAAAATAGGCGATACAAGGTAAAACGCAGCACGGCATTTGCCTTTTAATTCTTATATGTATATGCACACACACAAGTAATAGTTAAAAGACCCATACATATTAGATTTCTCAAGAAAACCTATTCTAGAAATTAGGTTCCCTTGCACTACAGCGAGCGTTTCGTGGTTTATCTTGGCGGCGGACATGGTGACGTTGCACAGTAGTACTATCCCACATGTCAGCTCCCGGCTTCAACATGAGAGCTATACCATTATGTATGTCAAATAACTAGAAATAACACACGGTGAGAATTTTAATGCACGAACAAAAACATTTACGATAATATATTTTTTGTTTGAACTTTTTGTAGGCCCTTTTTTCGTAGGTCCTAGGCACAGTGCCTATGTCATAATCCGGCCCTGCTGCGAGGAGAACCACATTAACAATGGGACAATGCTAAAATAGCTGGCAAGTTTTAAAACCATTTAAAACGAAGAAGCGAACGTAACGTTTGAAAAAGTAATTCGTATATAAATTGAATTTTATACCCTCAATGCAATACTAAAACCATATATCTATAATACATTTCATAAATTTATGAATGACCAAATTTAATTTTACACTCATATAAATCAAAATCGGATCGAGTATAATACTCTTAAACTGAGTAAAAGCGTCAAGCTCCGAATTCACCCTAAATTTTAATTCTGACATCCGCACGTGCTTCCAGGACGCGATGCGTGAAATTTTACGCGACCTCGCGTATCGACCAACTGATT